>JAPQWS010000076.1:3341666-4623333 GCA_028651295.1 Catharanthus roseus | reverse complement strand
TAATGACAGTTTAATCTCATCCGTCTATTCCTATAATCATCCAATGGTTGGATGAGTAATATTAAGTAATTAATTTCATTTATTCGATTAAATAAAATTAATTACTTATTAACTTACCAGAAAATACAATATGGAATCTGATTCCCCTTTTGTATACATTCAACGAATCTGGACACAATCTAGATTCATTGAACGTGGACATTATGCTCACAAGATCGTCTATGCGTGTGGCCCTGTAGGTTCACTTAACGTTGGCAGTGAATGAAAATGTCCTAGATATTTATTCGCAAAACATAAGTTGCCTCTAGCAAGACATTATGCTTACCCAAGTTAAGTAAATGCAATAACAAACCTAGCATCAGATTTAATATTTAGTCCTTTTGTCACACGATATCCTAATTAAGTATAAGGCATGAACCAAGTCATCCTTATAAAACTTAATTAACCATTTACTTGATCACCAGGCAGACTGTTCCAACAAATAATATTAATAACACCTTATTAATACTTATTTGAGCATGGCCATGCACATTTTCCAGTCTTCCTTATCAAGGAGCCCATGGATATCTCTCTCTAAAACGAGAGGGACAAATCCCTTTCACTATCTCCAATATTCAAGCCATGACAAGAAAATAAGCCAACCAATAGTCATAATAATCACCTAATTAAAAGTGATGTTTGACTATGTCAAAACATATTTTTTCCCCATGCAAGAAACATTAGAAACATTAGGTCAAAGGACACCAAATATAAAACTGAGAAGAAATACTTATAACTAAAACTCATGCAATATTTTTTCTTCACTTTGGGTCATGTCCAATACAATATTCTCAATATGTATTTATGAATTGATTTTATATCTCATATTCATGATCAGTAAAACTTGACCATCAATCAACTTCACACTAGTTTACAAGATGTAATAAACTAGGGACAAATAAGAATTTTATTAGCTATAAGGGTTTTACTATCAAGTCACATACTTGATGACCAAGAGCATAAAATACAATTAAAAAATACATGCTTCATAAATCATAAATGTGAGTCAATTGGTTTTAGGGCATATACTAACACCTGATGCTCTTAAGCCTTGCAAAAACTTGTTTTAAGTCTTCATGGGCAGATTCCTTCTTTTTTATTTGATGATTATATCATTAACATAAACTTCCACAATCTTGTCAATTAATCTGCTTAAGACTTTGTTCATTCCCTCTTGGAAGTTAGATCCTACATGCTTTAATCTGAAAGACATTCTAGTGTGACAATAGATGGCATTATCCGTAACAAAAGCTGTCTTTGCTATATCTTCTTCAGCTATAAGGATTTTATGGTTTCCCTAGTAAACATGTAAAAATGACAACTCATTGCCGGCACAGAATCCACTAATTGATCATATCTTGGAAGTGAATACGTTTTTTTTGGAATGGCTTTATTAAGGTCAGTGAAATCAATAAATACTCTCCATGCCCCTCCTGGTTTAGTTATCACTATCGGGCATGAAAGCCACTTAGAGAAATTGATTTCCTTGATAATTCCTACTGCCAATAACTTTTGAACTTCCTTGAGAATAACCTCATGTTTCACCCAAGCAAACACTCTTTTCTTCTCAAGTACGGGCTTTGCATTATAAGGGATGAAATTTATGCTCTGCTATTTCTCTATGAACAATCCCCAAATCCGAAGGCGACCAAGCAAAAATTTCTTTATATTCTACGAGAACTTCGACTAGGTTCATTTGCAAGTTAATGCACAGATTTCTTCCTATCTTCATAGCTCGATTAGTTATGGAAGAGTCTAGAATGAAAGGTTCATAATCTCCTTCTAGTTCCAACTTCGGAAGTTTTCTTTCATCTTCCTATTCTTTCTGTCTTTTCTACTTCTTTTACCGTGGCAAAATAACATTCTTGTGTTGCTTTCTGGTACATAATCCGAACCTCCTCACCGCCAGGAATTTCCATAGCTAAGTGATATATAAGTGGTTATCTTAGCTTGTAACTGGTTCAATGCTGGGCATCCTAAAATGCAATTGTATGTCGAAGGAGCAAACACAATGAGAAACTCAACAACATGTGCAGTATTGCCTACTGCAATTGGCAAGGAAAATTTTCCTTCTGATTTTATTGTTTGCCCTAAAAAACTAACCAAAGGAGCCGCATATAGAATGACGCGATCCCAAGGCCCATTTATTTAAAGGTTCCCCCAAGAGAATATTTTCAAAGCTTTTAGTATCAATGAGAATTTTCTTCACAATGCATTGGTCTATTGGCATGGTAACTACTAGAGGGTTATCACTATGATCTTCTCTTGTTCTTTTAGGAGATGTGGGTGGATAAACATCCTATATGACATTTATAACTTTCAATTTTGAAGAACTTGGATAGTTTTTAATGGCCTTCTTATCTTCTCCTGAAGATTTCTTTTCAAGTTTTGTTCCCAATAACCTTTTGGTAGCAGCTTCATCAATGAATTTCTTCAATTGCCCTTGTTTGATTGTATTTTCAATTTCTTTCTTCTATTCATTGCAATTTTCAGTATCATGGCAATGATCTCCATGGAATTGACAATACTTGGATCAATTTCTTTTGTTTGGAGAGAGAGCATCTTAGTTGGTGGTTTTAATAATCCTAATGAATCAATGTCCTACACAATTTCTGATCGGGGAGCACGTAACAAGGTGTACTCATTGTAATAGAAAACTTTCGACTTCTTTGACCAAGGGCAATCATGAACCCTTGGTTTGGTTTTGTACCGCTGGCTTGGACTTCTTTCGACTTTGATATTCATTTGCCTTATTATCCATCGGGCATAATCATCTCCATGAATGAGCTTCTTAATTATGCTTAAGAGCTCAGCTACATTAGCAGGTTCATTATGAACTAGCTTACTTTGGAAAAATTGCGTTGTTTCAGCCATGTTTGTAAGCTTGAATATGTACCCTAAAAAATCGTGAATTTTTTATGCAGCTTGAGTAAATCTACTAGTGAAATCTTAACACAGTTTCCTCTAATTTCTAAGGCACACTTAATAAGAAATTCGAAGTTTGCCTTAAAATTGACTGTGGGAGGAAATTTTTGATGAACTTCTCCCCGAGCTCTTTGAAGCTTGAAATACTTCTAGGTGGTAGATGAGCATAATATACTAGAGCTTTCCCGGTAGAGAACTCAGGAACATCGTGCAGCAAGCGATGTCAGAAGCATTATACACATAGATGGAGGATATAAACCGTCTCATATGTTGTGTGGGGTCTATAAAGTCATCATATGTCTCCAACTTCAAATGAATAAAATGTTGAGGCACTGGTGCAACAGCATAAGTTTCTATCAACGGATTGTTTTGTAGAAAATCTTATCCATTTTCTTCAATGGTTGGCTGATGTTATGTGTAAAATCAAAGAAATAAAAACGGGATGTGATCCTAATCACTATAATACAAGGCAAGTGGACCTAATAAAGTAGAGATGAGTTTAAAACCGAGTGTCAAATTTCTCAGGGAACGGACGAAGGTTCAAGTACTAATCATGTTTTTAATGTCTAGTTAGAAAAAGAAAGATGATATCGTTGATAAAGAGAAATAAAAACAAGTAAATCAATTAAAAGAAAGCAAATAAAAACAATTTTAAAAAAATTATAAAGACAAGAGTTTGGGTTGGTGGAATCCCCCTAATCATTGTTAATAATTCAATTGGAAAAACTTTAACGAAAACGATGTTGAATTAATTAAATTGGGTCATCACTCAAAATCAGGCAATCCCTATCTCTAGGATGAAAGCCACCCTACTCACTAATCCTTAGAGGAAAATCTCTTTTCTCCCTAACAAATTATGAGTGCCATAAACTTAGGTGACTAAAAAGGCCTAAAAGTGCAAAATTGTATCTCTAGTTAATTGCCCCAATGGACCCCCATTGGTTACCATATATTGTTCTTCCTTTTTTAATTCCAAACAACCTTGCGAATAATCTAATCTCGCGACAATTAAATTAAAAAAAAAATGCAATTGGAGAACAACTTAAATTAAAACAAACATCGAAATCAAGAATTAAACCAAGAACTTCATAATCAAGAATTAGGGTTCAACCCCAAATCAAACAATAAAAACTACTCACTATTCATATTAATAAAACTGAAAATTAATAAAAGAATTCAATAACAAGAAAAGGAAAAGGAAGCTTAGGATTGAAAACCGAAACCGCAATTAAATCCAGAACGTCTTCTAAGATCTCTTGAGTCACCAAGTCCAAGATAGAAATCTTGAATCAAAGTCTTCAATTCTTGAATCCAAGAAAATAAATCTTGCACAAATCTTGAAATTCTATGACTAAAGAAAATATAAACATTAGAAATTTAAAGATAGTTTAACTAATATAACCTAACTAATCTACTCCTAATCTAAACTAATCTAATCTAACCTAATTATGTCTACAACTCATTCTTCTTGCAATAGTTGTAATTGAATCCCTTATATAGAGGCGAAAAATACAAGAAAACTAAATCAAAATTGGAGAATAAAACAAGAAAATCAAGTTTGAATCGGACTTGAACTACCTTGCTAGCACTACTTACCACCGATGGTAAGGCGAGGCCTACCGTCCATGGTAGGTCTCTGTGTTGCTAATGCCTACCATCATCGGCACCTACCGGCGACTGTAGGTTAGCCTACATTGCACGGTAGGTGTTGTATTTTTGCCGACGGCTTCGTTTTGCTCCATTTTCGTTCGTTTTCATTTCCTTTTCATCGTTTCTACTTCTGGAGGGTACTTAAGATAAAAATAAGAGGTATTTAGGTAAAATATATACTTTTACATATTAAAAATGCCGAAAATGATACAATTAATATATAAAAAATATAGACAAATATGCATTTATCAAATACCCCCACACTTATCCGTTGATTGCCCTTAAGCAACACAAACCAAACAGACAAATAGAGGATAAAAAATTTAATAATAGAAAGACAAAACACGAAAACGATAAAAGCATGAATGTTAATAGTTAAAACCTTAAAAACAATTACAGGCATAGGTAGCTTAAAATAACCAAAACAAGCTCAACAAAACAAAAATAAAAACTAAAACTTAGAAAAATAATAAAAGATAAAATCACTTTAATAGAGTAATTCACCACTCAACTCCGAAGATAATCTAAAAATAGACAACTACAAAATCACTAAAACCACCATAAATTACTAAAAATCATTACCGATTAAAGGGTGTGTGTATGATTTTGCTCATGCCATCTTTCACAGAAGAAGAGGAATGTTAAGTGATTAACAATAAGAAATATTTTCAAAGACAATGCACACAATTCATACTTTTTCTATCACTTAGCCACATTAAAATCTATTTTAGGTCGTTTCCGGATTAGGTAAGACTTTTTGGATTGTAATGTTAGACTAGGGACATAATTAGGCTACAAACGAAGGTAAAAGGAGACAAAAATAAATGAGATAGAGTTAACACAATCGAAAAGATAAGATAATGAAATAAAAGGAACAATTTTCAACCGTCGTTTTCACTCTTTCATTCACCTTTATACAACTTACTTCATTCTTCTTTTTCTTTTTGCACAACCCACCGAACAACATATTTTTCTCAAGATTTTTCAAGAATAACCAAAAACAAGAGAGATAGATGCTTGAATTTTTTCAAGATTTCTATAAAATAAAGGCACATATTTTTTTCTTCGTTTTTCTGCCTGTTTTTTCATCTTTTTGGCTTTTTCTCTTTTTTCAATTTTTTGCTTTTCAAGCATCAATATTTTTGTTTCTTTCTTTTTCTCTTTTAAATAGCTAAAACACCGAATGCATGAAAATATCCAAAAACACCCTTTTCTTTTTATACAATAGGGCTTTTCTTTCTTTCTTTCTTTACCCCTTTTTCCCCCACACTTATTCATTTCTTTCACTTAAGACAACCAAAAATCTATACTAACAAATAGCTCAAAAATCGAGGTTCACTCAAAATGCCATAACTATTAGCTCCACGAATTGAGGTTCTATATAGTGAGGTTAAAAGAACAAACAAAAGAAGGGAGTATAACTCTTGGCATGAAGACGCAAAAAGGGAACTAGGGATTAATTTCATAACGGATATATGATAAGAAAGGCACAAATGGTTCAAAGAAGGCCTAAGACCATCATCTCTGGGACCATCCTAGACTAGACTTCATGGTTTTTAAAGATAGAAAAATCATGAAATTGCAGGAAAAGTTCAAAAATCATTATAATAATCTAATTACTCAAGATTCTTAAACGTCCATTACTCAATAGAATTCACAAGTGCATAAAAACAATTGATCAAGTAAGAAGCTTAGTAAATATGATTTTCAGAGTAGTTAAGTAATTTGCCTTTTTCGAAAAACCTAAGGAATTTTTCAGTTGTAAATTCTATCAAAAGTGATGAAAAAATTTTTTTGGAACTTTAAATATAAAACATAAAAGAAAATAAAGTAAAATATTTTTGAAACTTTTAAATTTTTTAAAATTTTCGGAACTTTTTAGAATAAGAGACTATCAGAAAAAACTTTTAAAAGATCCAAAATGAAAAAGAGACTAATAGAAAAAAACTTAAGCAAAGACAAAGAATAAAAGAGACTAATAGGAAAAAACTTAAAAGAATGAAAATACTCCCCCTCCCTCCACTTAAAATCACATTATCTTGAATGTGGAGGTTATACTAAAAGAAAAACGAAAACAAACACATACATAGGAAGCAATCCCGCAGATATAAAGCAATTAAACCATATCGGGAAGCCATCCCCACACAAAATTAACATAATAAACTAAAAACAAAAGTTAAGTAAAAGAATTAGAAATAAGGGAAGAGAGAGTTCAAAGAGTGTTTAGAGAAGTTATCTTGCAGTTGTTTGAACAAACAACCCTTTCTGGCTCCTAGAGAAAAAGTTTTCACTATTTGCCACAACCAGGGGACCTACTGCCAAGGGTACGGTAGAGCCTACTGTATGCGGTAGGCTTCTGCCTCCAGAAGATGCCAATGTCAACCACCTTACTGCCGATGGTAGGATAGACCTACCGTCCGCGGTAGGTTTCTGTCCTACCTGCGGAGTGCCTTTTGTTGAGTGCAATTAAGCTTCCTGACTTGCTTTTAGCCGGTCTCCAAACAATTTTGATACATAGGGATGGTCCTAGCATATTAAGATTTCTCCTAATAAATTATTACATTACTAAAAACAAAAGGTTAATATGAATTAAACAAAATAGAGTGTGAAAAATAGGGCAATTAAATATACAAACATAATTTACAACGTGGTAGGATGGCCAATTTTACTCATCTTGAAGAACGAGGGATTCCTTTGGAAGGGTTCCCACATCTTCGCTGAAATATGGCTTAAGGAGATGGCCATTTACCTTAAACATCCCTTGAGTAGGATGTGTTACCTCTATTGTGTTGTAGGGAAAGACTTTGCTTACTGTGAATGGTCCAGACCATCATGATTTGAGCTTCCCATGGAAGAGGCGAAGGTGTGAATTGTAGAGGAGCAAGGCATCTCCTTCTTTGAATTCCTTTTTGACCAGATGCCTATCGTTCCATTGCTTCGTCTTTTCCTTATAGATGTTGGAATTCTCGTATGCTTGTAATCTCTATTCGTGAAGCTCATTTAGCTAGAGTAGCCTTTATTTACCTGCACGAGTATAGTTAAAGTTAACTAGTTTAATCACCAATGAGCTTTGTGTTCAATTTTGATAGGTAGATGACACGATTTTCCATAAAGCAAATAGAAAGGAGTGCAACCGATTAGTGTTTATAAGCAGTACAATAAACCCAAAGAGCACCATCTAATTTCATACTCCAATCCTTCCGAGTACTATCAATGACCTTTCTCAAGGATGCATTTAATCTCCTTATTCACTACTTCTACTTGGCCGCTAGTTTGAGGATGATAGGGAGTAGCTAGCTTATGAGTTACTCATACTCTCTTAAGCATTTTTTCTAATTGTTGGTTACAAAAGTGAGTACCCCTATTTCTTATTATGACTCTAGGGACACCAAAATGAGAGAATAACTTTTTTAAGAACTCAACCATAACTCTAGCATTGTTTTTGTAGGAAGGCTTGAGATTCAACCCACCTAGATACATATTCAACAGCGACCAATATATAATGATTATCAAAATAATTATGGAAAGGACCCATAAAATCAATACACCAATAGTCAAACACCTAACACACTTGGAAAATATTCATAGGCATAGCATTGCGTTTTGAGATATTACCTGTGCGTTTGCAATTGCCATATTCCATTACATACCTTTTTGCATCTTTGAATAGGGTCGGCCAATAGGAGCCTAATTCGAGTACCTTTTGGGTGGTTCCCTTAACTTAATAGTGTCCACTGGCTGGGCCTTTATGACAATGGTTTAGGATTTCCTTTGTTTTAGCGTAAGCTACATATCGTCTAATTGTTTGGTCCGAACAGTGGCGGAAAAGGCATGGTTCCTCCCAAAAGTAGTACTTTAGATCTGCAAAGAACCATTCCTTTGCTGTGTATTGCCTGCAGGTATAACATTTGAAACTAAATAATTAGCTATGTCAGCATACCAAGGTGAATCATCATTGATAGTTTTACAGAATAGGAGTTATTTGTTGAGGAATGTGTCGTCGATTTGCTCTTCATCCAATGGTTCTAGACCAGGATTTTCCAATATAAAGAGATGATCTACTTCAAATTCTCCGCTCCTTTTTTGTTTTTAATCTCCAAGTTAAATTCCGGTAAAAGAAGTACCCATCTAATAAGTCTAGGTTTTGCATCATTCTTCGAAAGGAGATACTTTAAAGCAGAGTGGTCAGTATAGATTATGACTTTAGAGAGTATTAAATAAGGACGGAATTCATCAAACGAGAATACTATTGCAAGCAACTCCTTCGCCGTTATTGTGTAATTTGCTTGGGCGTTTGTTAGATTTTACTTGCATAGTATATCGGTTGGAAAAACTTACCTCTTCTTTGGCTAAAAACGATGCCTATAGGATAGTCACTAGCATCTCACATCAATTCAAACAGAAGAGACCAACCCGGATAGTCTAAAATTGGAGAGTTCGTGAGCTTTTCTTTAAGCAGATTAAAAGCAGCTAAACAATTATCATCAAAATTGAAAGGCATATCTTTCTCAAGAAGAGCAGTAAGAGTTTTTAGTAATTTTTGAAAATCTTTTATAAATCTTCTATAAAACCCCACATGCCCCAAAAAACTCCTAATTGCTTTCATAGAGGAAGGCGGAGGCAACATTTCAATTGTCTCTATTTCAGCTCTATCTACCTCAAAGCCATTTCTAGAAATTTTATGTCCTTAGACTATTCCTTCTTGAACCATAAAATGACATTTTTCCCAATTTAAAACAAGGTGAGATTCGACAAGCAAGCATCAAAAGAATTTCCAAACACAGAAAAATCATCCATAGAGACTTCCATAATATCCCCCACCAGACGCTAAAAAATAGCAATCATGCAACGTTGAAAAGTAGTAGGAGCATTACACAAACCAAAAGGCATACGTCTGTATGCAAAAGTACTGTATGGGCATATGAAAGTTGTTTTCTCCTAATCTTCTGGGGCAATGGGAATCTGGAAGTATCCCTAGAACCATTGAGGAAGCAATAGAATAGATGGTTGGCTAACCTTTCTAGAATTTGATCAATGAACGAAAGAGGGGAGCAATCCATTCGAGTTGCCTTATTCAACTTTCTGTAATCTATGCATACCCTCTATCCGGTGATTACCCTTGTTGAAATTAACTCATTTTCTTATTTGCCACTAAAATTATCCCACCTTTCTTTGGTACAACTTGAACCAGAGTTACCCAGATGCTGCATGAGATAGGATATATGATTCCAACATCTAGAAGTTTAATAACTTCCTTCTTTACTACTTCTTGCATGTTTGGATTCAATCACCTTTGAAGTTGAATCACGAGCTTAAAATTCTCTTCTAATCTAATCTTATGAGTGTAGAAGAATGGATAATTCCTTGAATATCTACTATCTTCCAAGAGATAGCTTTCTTGTATTTTCGTAAATTCCGCAATAGAGCTCGTTTTTTAGGCTGAGTAAATTTGGAAGAAATAGTGACTGGGAATGTTGAATTTTCCCCAAGAAAAGCATATTCCAAGTGATCTTGCAAGGGATTAAGTTCTAATTCTAGGGGTTCTTCGAAAGAAGTCTTAAGAGAAGGTTTTGGAGGTACCTTTAATTATTCTTTTTTGGTGATGGTCTTTTCCTCCTTTACTTCATCTAATTTCTCAGTTAGAACCCAAACCTCCTCAGAATCCACTTCGGTTTGGGAATCTTGTTGTAAGGCTATCAGTAATGGGTTGTTTTTGACAAATTCCTGCACATGAATAGAGATATAAGGATCCAAAAAATCTTCCATAAAGCAAGTATCGTTGTGATTTCCCGTTCTACGTATGGCCTCGGGAAGTCTTAAAACCACTTTTTCTTCTCCTAATCTAAGGGTCAACTTCCCTTCCCCTATATCCATAAGAGACTTAGCAGTGGCTAGGAAAAGGCGACCTAAGATGAGTGGAACTTCAATGTCCTCACTCATATCCATAATCACAAATTCCGCCGGGAATACTCAGTCCCCTACCTTTACTAACACATCTTCTATAATACCTCTAAGATACTTCGTAGATCTATCAGATAGTTGAATACTCATCCTAGTAGGTTTTGGCTCTCACATTCCCAATTTTTAAAACAAATCATAAGGCATGAGATTTATGCTAGCACCTAAATCAGCTAAAGCTTTAGAAACAATTATATCTCCTCAAGTGTAAGGAATAGTAAAACTCCCTGGATCTTTTAGTTTTTCTCAAAGCTTTTGTTTAGGATTGAGAATTTCAAACACTTCTCATTCATCATTACCGAAGAGATGTCCTCCAACCTCTTATTTCAAAGGACGGTATCCTTTAAAAACAATGCATATTAGGCATCTGCATTAAAACATCTACTAAAGGTAAGTTAATATGTAATTATTTAAAGATTTCTAGAAACTTACCATATTGTTCATCTTGTTTGCCTTTAACACCCTTCTTGGGAATGGGCTAGGAGGTCTATATGGTGGAAGGGCTGCCATTTTCTTTTCTACTTCTTTATGTTGACCCTTCTTTTCCTTAGGGGGAGTGGATTCCCTTTATGCTTGGGTCGTTCCCATATCCTTTTCTACAATTAGTGTGGGTGCTAACTCTCTCCCACTTCTCAAGGTGACCGCCCTTGCATCTTCGGTTAACTTATTAATAGGACTTTCCATGATCATCCTCGTCAATTTCCCAATTTGATTTTCCATGTTATGGAGAGAGGCGATTTTGCTCCATTGAACCTCTTCCATACTTTTTGCCCCATTATTTGTTGAATTTACGTATTTTGACACAAGGTCCTCCAAACTAGGTAATGGAGATAATGGATTTTGATCTAGACTTCATTGATTTTCGCTATTCCAATCAACTCCTGGTTGATTTCACCCATCCAAATTATTTTGATTTAGATATATATTGTATCCTCTTCGATTTCCTTGGAACATGGCCTATTGATGATATACGTTTTGAAGTCTAACAACCATGTTTTCTATCCCTTGTTCTAATATTGGTGCAAGTCAGGCTTCTATGGCATCGTTAACATCCATGTCTTATAGTCCAAAACCTGAAATGAATAATTAATCAAAACAAGTTTCAAGAGCTAAGAGACAGATTTCGAAAGATCATATCACGAACAACTCACCAAGTATGCAAGAAAAGAACAATGACCAAAGCATTAAAAACAAAACAATAATCCTTAAACTTGCCGCTCCCTGGCAGTGGTGCCAAAAAATTGATATTATGTGTAAAATCAAAGCAATAAAAATGGGATGTGATCCAAATTACTACAAGTGGACCTAATAAAGTAGAGATGAGTTTAACCCGCGTGTCGAATCAATTAGGGAACGGACCGAAAGTTCAAGTACTAATTGTCTTTTAATGTCTAGTCAGAAAAAGAAAGATGATATCGTTGATAAAGAGAAATAAAAATAAGTAAATCAATTAACAGAAAGCAAATAAAAATGATTTTAAAAGAAATATAAAGACAAGAGTTTGGATTGGTGGAGTCCCCCTAATCATTGTGACTAATTCAATTGGATAACTTTAATGAAAATGATGTTATATTAATTAAATTAGGTCATCACTCAAAATCGGGCAATCCCTATCTCCAGGATGAAAGCCACCCTACTCACTGACCCTTAGAGGAAAATCTCTTTTCTCCCTAACAAATTATAAGTGCCATAAACTTAGGTAATTAAAAATACTAAAGGTGCAAAATCGTATCTCTAGTCAATTGACCCCCAATTGGTTGCCCTCGATTGTTGTTCCTTTTTTAATTCCAAACAACCTTGCGAATAATCTAATCTCGCGACAATTAAATTACAAACAAACGTAATTGGAGAAAAACTTAAATTAAAACAAACATCGAAATCAAGAATTGCACCAAGAACTTCATAATCAAGAATTAGGATTCAACCCTAAACCAAACAATAAAAACTACTCACTGTTCATATTAATAAAACTGAAAATTAATAAAAGAATTCAATAACAAGAAAAGAAAAAGAAAGCTTAGGATTGAAAATCAAAGCCGCAATTGAATCCCGAATATCTTCTAAGATCTCTCGAGTCACCAAATCGAACATAGAAATCTTGAATCAAAGTCTTCAATTCTTGAATCCAAGAAAATAAATCTTGTACAAATCTTGAAATTCTATAACTAAAGAAAATATAAAAACTGGAAATTTAAAGAGTGTTTAACCAATCTAACTTAACTAATCTACTCCTAATCTAAACTAATCTAATCTAACCTAAATATGTCTACAACTCATTCTTTTTGCAATAGCTGCAATTAAAACCCCCTTACATAGAGATGAAAAATACAAGAAAACCAAATCAAAATTGGAGAAGAAAACAAGAAAATCGAGTTTGAATCGGACTTGAAAGTCCCTTACCAACACTACCTACCGCAGACGGTAGTGCAAGGCCTATCATCCACGGTAGGTCTCTGTCTTGCCAATGTCTGCCATCCTTAGCATCTATTGACGATGGTGGGTCAGCCTACCTCGCGCAGTAGATGTTGTATTTTTGCCGACGACTTCATTTTTCGTTATTTTCGCTCCGTTTTCATTTCCTTTTCATCGTTTCTACTTCCAAGATACTTAAGACAAAAATAAGAGGTATTTAGCTAAAATATACTTTTACATATTAAAAACATCGAAAACGATGCAATTAACATATAAAAAATATAGACAAATATGCACTTATTTTGGCATTGGTATTATCTAGGCAATGGCCTGATTGACCATCTCATGACTTGTGGCATTAGCGGTAGTCGTAGATTGCCTTCGAGAAGTCCCTTCTGCAAAACCAGTAATAGGTGAATGTTGGGGGACCGGAATTGTGGCATTGTGAATTGTGGTCGAGAAGCCGACCCTGCATCAACTTGTAAAGGAGAAAATGATTTGCGCAAGAAAGGTTTGTAAAGAAGCAAGTAAAACTTTTAATTAAGTAACCTGATAAGGTTGCAAGGATTTCAAATTGGTGCTAACTCCTGATAGGGGGATAAAAGGAAACTACTGTCAAATGACTGTCTGGTAGAAACTTGAATAGTAATTGACATTATTGGAAGAGTATTTCCTTCTAGAAGCTCTTCCCAATTGGAACTGTCGATCTCTATCTTTTAACAGTATGGGTTTTAGATCATGAAAATAGAAAGAAACACAGTGGACACCAAATAATGAGATCTAATTGACTGGCTCTGGTGGCTAACCTGCAAAACAAGGAAAGGAATGGGGTTGGACCCCGTTGTTACTCCAATGCATAAGTCAAAATATGTTTGGGGTGAGTTAGGATAAAGTAAGAATGAATGAATATATACAATAAACAGTTACTTACTTATACATGTGGATAGCCTTCAAGGTTTTTGTGTAAATCGATTTAGGATTTAGGAAAGTGGACTGATTGACTACATTTATCGTTTCCTAATCCAAATAGGCCATATAGGTAATAAACGAACGAATAAGTTTGTGGGATGCTTCTTAGCTCCGAAAAGCACTTGAGCTGGACCTCTTAAACCCAAATAGCAAAGGAAGAGATGAGCTATCCCATTAACCTTCTACCACTTAACCATAACAAAATATGATTAAACCCAACCACACAAGAAAAATCCATGAAATAAGTATGTTACAAATTATAAATTCAAATTTCCTATCCAAGTAACCTTTGGCTCCTCTGGCATTGAACATCCCCATATTCTCCACCATCTAGTGCTTGTTCACTTACTACCATTATATTTCACTTCCGCCAACTTAATACGTCTTCAGTAGTTGATACATTCCAAGAGCACCATTCTTTTGATTACGCACATGTATTCCTTCCTAGTATAGTAGATTTAAGTTTTAGTATCTCATTCTCCATCATCTTGCCTTTTATCTTGTCTACTTTCTCATTTCTCGGTCAAATTTCTCACTTTTCTTTTTAGCTTATTAATTTGATCCTGAAGAATACTTGTAATTGAACTACCAACTCATCCTCTCACTTTCACTTGTCTAACCTTTACTTTTTTAACGGCTACAACACTGCATTCTTCATTCCCATCTTCTTCAGAATATGAAAACTATGTTGCTTTTATTGTCTTTGAAAGTTCTGTTGTGGTTTAGCATAGTGAAAGCAAATTTCTTTGTTGAGGTTTTTTCACATTCTTATTTGGAATATAATGAATTTGGGTATATTATTCTATGGTTATAATGTAATACTTCATATTATATTAAAGTTGCAAAGGCTAATAATAGCTAATGTCATAAGAAAAACACAAAAGCGTAGATATATCATTATCGTACATCATCTGTTCATCAGTTCATAAACAGACAAATGAAAACATGTGTGAACTCAAATTATTGATTCTAATCAAATGCATCCTAAAACATCATCTTCCCAAAGTGCTTTGGATAATTGGTCCTTGAAGGCAGCCAAGCCAAGTTCTCTTATCATGGCTAAGGGCTGATATTAGAATCCCTCACTTGCTTTTTAAAAGATATTGTCCTTTTAAATGCATATATTTGAGCCAATTATGCAGCGGTTGCTTTATTAGGGAATAAATTATCTGCTTTCATTCTCTCCAAGATCCCATATACGAGAGTCTTGGCATTAGAATAAGACCGAATAAGTGATTGGAAAGGCTTGATATGGCCAACATATCCAACCTGTCTCATGCAATGGAATAGCTTCTCGGTGTTATGTATATCGCCTCTTTTCGCATATTGCTCCATGATAGCCAAATAAGAAGACATTATTGGCCTAACACGATTGTATTCTGTAGCCTTGTCCCGCTTCAACATTAAGCTTAATGAGGGCATCCTAAGTAACTGATCCAACTTTGCAGCCACTATTGGCATTTGCTTCAGAAGATCTTTTCCGTTTCCCAAAATTCTATGATCTGTTTAACTTTTGCAGTAGGTAAGATGTCTCAACAATTTTCTCTATTCTAATAATGTCACTAGACTGGCTTTTTTAAAATTTTTTTTTTTTTTTATGAACAGCTAGTTGGCCTTTGATATCTAGTAAGATTTTGTATGTGAAGAAAAATGGCTTTACGTTGTCTTTCTCCATCAAAAACAAAACATTAGTAATTTTTTTCCGTCAATCCTCTCATGCAAGAGGAGCAACTGTTTGTGAACAAATGATGTGATTGGAAATTCCAAATCCCTTATCTTGTCGAAAAGCTCCTCAGATTTTTTCACATTGCATATGGGGACACAATTAGCCAAGAGTGTTTAGTAAACAAGTTCACTTCCGAATGATTCTTGGATTTGCTGAATATAACTCTTAACCTTATGAAGTTCATGTATTTTGGAAATCAAATCGAGACATGGAGCGTAATCTCTCTCAAGAAATTCATGATTGTTTGACTCCAACTATTTTGAGAGCTGCCAAATATGAACAAAAGGTGAAAACAATATCCAAACAATGGAAACAAATTCATACCTGTTTATTCTTGACACAAATTAAAGAATCAAAAATATTTTGAAGAGCTCATTGATTCTCATTGAGCTCAATGAAAAAAATCAATGCTCCACAACAAGAAAGAAGCAAAAGTATTCAACATCTGAGGTAAGTATTCTGGAAATAAATTAGCTCTTTGTATCTCTTGACCGGACATTGCGAGCCATTAGCTGACAACTAATTCTTTTGAGACATACCATATCAACTTACAAATAGGGGCACCTATCTTAAAGCTTAGCAGCCAAGTTAGTTGAGAACAAGCCAAAAAGTCTCATAAAATATGAGAATTAAGTTTCACGCATCAGCTATTGGACACAGGGGCCAAAAAGAAAACTTACAAATAAGATATTAAAATTTTGGATGATTATTCTAATAACTGAAAAAGATTCAGCCTTCTCGGGATGTAAATTGAACTTTAAGAATAGGCAGATCTCATCTTTATATCATTGACAGGAAAAGTGCCAACTTTAAAACTCGCCTTCTAAAGGATTTTTACTATATAGTTCTCAATAACCACAGCAATTCCACAACAATATCCCCTAGAAATTATTTTAAACAGGAAAAGGCACTAAACTCCACAGATGCACATAAACAGTAGAAACAGACACCTGACGGCAAAGAGTACCATAAGTATAAAAAGTTGAGCATAAATTAAGACTAATTGAGTACATGGATAAAAATATCACTTGTAAATGTAAAGCCCTCCCAAACATATGCCGTTCAACATGGCTACTGATATTTCTGACTGTGTAACTTCCTTGCTTGTTTAATCCATTTTTCCAAATGGATAAAGCTTGAGAAGCCATAATAATAACCTTGAAAAACTAAAGGCACTCGTTTTCTCCATAATTGATTTCCTGGCAATATCAGACTCAGCATCCAATACATGATCTAACTCAGCTTTAAGTCCTTCCATATCACCTTCGGATAGGGTCAGGGCTCATTTGCAATAACACTACCATTCCCTTCAACTGCATCAGAAGCTATACAAGTTTCAAGCTCGCAAAATCCATTATCCAAGTTATCATCTTCTTTGCCACTGCTCTTTGAAGAAAAACTGTGGATTCCCCCAGTAAATAACTTTTGAGAACATGCAACTCATCTTGCCCACAAAAATAAATACGAAATATTCCTCAAAAAATTATAAATAAAAAATAAAAGAAAAGGATATCCACATCTAAACATATATTCAATCAGCAGTTGTAGCACGTCTCTTGGGGTCCAACTGTAAAACAACACCTCCACCTCCAGCAAGTGATTTTCTAACAATAATTAACCCCTGCTTCCTTGTAGCTGAGATTATCCATGTGGCATCGCTGATTCCCAAATCTCCTCTGCCCCATTTATGGATTGTTATATTTCCGTGGAGCCCCTATTCTACAAGTAAGAATCAGGAAAGAGAAATTAAAGACAATCATATTATTTTACGCACTCCAAATTCTTCCCACTTTCTAGTGAGCAAAAGTAAAGACTATTTTATATATATATATATATATATAGAGAGAGAGAGAGAGAGAGAGAGAGAGAGAGAGAGAGAGAGAGAGAGAGAGACTGAGGAACTGGAGGGAGGTAGGAGTAGGGAAAGTGAAGGACAACAATGGGGGAGAGAGTTGGAGTTTAACAACGAAACTGTGTGATTCCTGCAAAACGATGTCGGCAAGCGTGTTCTGCAGAGCGGAATGGGCATTTTTGTGCGTGGGTTGCAATTCCAAAGTCCACGCAGCGAACAAACTAGCTTCTAGGCACGCGCAAGTATGGGTTTGTGAAGTCTGCGAGCAGGCTCCAACTAGCATAACTTCCAAGGTGGATGCAGCAGCTCTCTATGTCGCTTGCGACCGCGATATCTACTCGGTGAACCCCTTAGCTCGCCGCCACAACCGCGTTTCTTTAATAGCATTCTATGACTTTGCCACCGCCGCAAAATGCAGCGGAACTACGACAGATGACATGAAATGCATACTTGATGAGGTGGAGGAGGCAGCTTCCTAGTTGCTTCCGACGCCTAATTGTAACAAGGATAATGCTAATCCTGAAACTCCAGAGTATAATACTGCAGATTCTTTCGTTCAATGATATGGATCCGTATTTAGATATTGATTTGATTTCTGATGATGATTAGAAACCGCATATTAATGCGCAATATCATCATCATCATCAACAACAACATCACCATCATAATTCCCATGGAGTCGTTCCAGTGCTTGGTACGAATGACCACAGTCATTTACAAGGTCCAATTGTTGATGGATATTCAACTTATGACATGGATTACGCTGCCGGATCTAAACTTTTTATGTACAACTTTAGCTCTCAATCCATCATCCAAAGTGTATGTACTCCTCCTAAACATTATATACTTTCATAGTTTAATTTCTACAATTTATCTATCTCGATTAAGCATAGTTTAGAATATAAATTTTTTTACACATTTTAATGATTGTGTATTATATTTTTTCTATATTTACCTATCTCTTTATCATTTATTATACCCTCTTTTATTTATCTCTCTTCTTATTTATTAACAATACAGAGGCCATTTTATTTCAAAACTTCCCTTATTTTCAATAACTTTAAAATTCTTGTTTCTAAGTCCAAAATTCCTTATATTTCTCATCGGAAGGAGTAGTCTGACATTCATTTAATAATTTTACTCTAACAAACTATACATCTTTAGCTATGAATATGTTCTTATAGATTTGGGAAAATGGCCAAAATGATCCCAATGTTTAGATTTCGACATGATTCTTAGAGTTTGTTTTTAACCGTTAAAGATAATAATTTTACGCACATTTAAGTTAGATATTCAGTTACTGTCTGAGATGTTTTTAAATTAAAAGAGCTCACATGGATTTTTTTTTTTTTTTTTTTTTTTTTTGTGCATCTGAAGTGTATTTGAGCTATTTTAGCTGAAAAACATCTAAAAAAAATTTAGCTAGAAAACATCTTAAAAAGTGATGGGATATCTTAGCAAACAGAGGTTGAAGTTGAGTCCCTCATCTATGTAGAAGTAGAAGCTTCATATGGCGTCGTTCCCATGTACAGGAGGGAGTTATTTTGGATGTGATTTTGCAGATGTTAATGTTTGGTTGAACTTAGAGGATGCATGAGGTCAAATTATCAATTGAATCCAATACCACTGCCTATAGTAATTAGTAAGCCGGCACGCTTCGCCTGCTCCCTCCCCGTTTCCACTAGCGCTCCTGTCCAGAGCGAAGAGAAGGCGAAAAAGCGCCACCGAAGCAGCATAAGCAAGTAATCTTGTCTTGATGCAGAGAGGGAGGTTTTTCCATGCCATGAAGCATTTCTCTCCAGAAGAGAATCCCCCCAAGGGTCAAGGTGACTATGACTGTATTTGTATGTATTTATATGGTCTTTGATAATGTATTTGTATGTAATTTTAGAGCCTAGTTTAGTAATTTCTAAATTAAGAAGTACATAAGAAGAGTTGGCTTGTTCGGGGTGTTTTTCGTTCCACTGGAAAAAAAATTAATTATTTAAAAAGAAAAGTTGTCGATAACTGAATCAAACCTGATTAATTTTATTCTAACTTAATTAATTATTAAAATATATAAAAATATACACAAAATTAAGTATTTGAATTTTAAAGGAATCTTAATTTGCTCTAATTTTTCCTAAAAAATTAAGTCTAATTTAATTAAAGTTATTTACATTTAATGAAAATTAATTATTAATTTGGAGAAAATATGATTTTTGGATTTGGAGATAATCTAAGACACAAAATCAGATCGAATTTTAATTTGGAGAAGAGTAAGCGAATATATCTATACTGAATTTAAGAAAAATTGAATTACTTTGACTCACGTTCAATATTTTAGTTTTTTAAAATAATAATATTCCTACTTGTTGGTGAGACAAGTGAAATCGTCACACTTAGAGTGCAACACATGCCATTTGCCTTTTTATTTTTATTTTTTATATTAAAGGTGCCATATTTAGTGAAAATTACATCATACTATAGAGACAGCAACCGTAGTAAAAATAAAATAGATCTTACACTAAATCAGAGTCGAACAATCTTTCAATTAGAAGGCCTTCGCACTTGGAACAATAATTGCAAAGTATTTCTTGATGGAGGGTTGCGCAACTTAGAACAATAATTGCAAAGTGGTCGCATTTTTTCCTAGTGGAAGTAACATAAGCAAAAATAAAATTGAATAATTAGATCTTTATATTATAAAGGAGAAAATCGACCCAATAAAAAGAATAGCATCCCGCATTAGACTCCAGCTCTAGTCATTTAAGTATTGCCTCATAGGCAAATAAATATAACCAGAACACTTAGTGCCTTATTTTCTTTTTATTTTTTTTTTAAGGGAGTGCCTCATTTTATTGATTTTAATAAATTTTATTATTTAAAGATAGGACCAAGCATTTTTTTTTCTTTTCACATGGTCAATCTCAAGCACTTCTCTGCATCCATCTTAATCATTCATAGTCAAATTTGGATGAACGAATAAATGAATTTACATAGTCAAATCTGACATAATATAAAAAAAGTTTGAAACTTATGAAAAGCACACTTGCTTCGTCCTCTATTTGTAAGGAAATCAAGTTCTGAAACTCCATCTAGTCACTTTCTATTCAACCAAAGGTTAAACTTTTTTTAAGAAGGACATGTTGTCACATCTTGGCTCCTGTAAAAAACTTAAAAATAGTGAAAATCTTTCCTTCTGCTTTTCATGAAACTCTAAAAACGAATCCTATATAAGCATAATCAGTTGTGGTAATTGACTATCAATTACTCTCACTAGCAAGAGAAGAGAAGGTTTAATATAAATTGATTGTATAACTTTGAATGAAATACTTATGCACTATAAATTTCTGAGGTGAAGTGCAACACTGGGTACTTATACTATTGGTCGATTTGGGGCCTCTTTCTTTTCAAGAATTGATGTAGTAAATGTCAACTAAAGCTGGCATTTAGATCTAGCCGGAAAAGAAGATCTTCGGTGAAGAAATGCAGGAACAGCGCAGGTGCAGGTTCAGTGGAGAATTAAGAGGAGAGATTTTTATTTCTTGATTGCTACTCAAGACGATGGAATTGAATAAATTTGGAGATACGCTTCAAAGGCTTTCTAAGAAAAGACACTTTTCCACTTTATAAAGTTGATGTTTGAACTCTAAAATATAATGCCCTATGTGGACAAAAACTTAATTAAACGTTCAAAACTCAATTTCAATAAAGTTGATTGAGTTTGAATAAAAAATAAAAATAAAAATAAATAAATTGGCAAAGAAATTGTAGACTATTTAGGGAAGTTTTTAGATTTCCACCTTTACATTGTATGCTTCATTTTATCATTCAGAAAGTGACAGGTGAAATAGACAAGATAACTTTTGCTTTGGAGATTTACATTCATCTAGGTCCTTTTACTTTTATTTCTTTTAAAAATGATAATCGCATATTTCATTTTGGATTAAACGGAAATTTTTCAATGAATTTTGAGTAACTCAACTTGTTCCGAAAACTCAAAACTAAGTATCTAATTTAACTCATAAAAATCACATTTTTTATTAAATAAAAATCTCAAATAAAAAAAGGAGATGACCCCAAAAAACTGTTGGATATACTTATCCGAGATATCCAAATCTCTTAGGATTGAGAGTATCTCTTGATATCTTATATAATTATCTTTGTATCTATATTTTAGATAGGATACTTAATTGTAGAGATTTGTAATTATCTTTTTCTATAGAAATTTCTATATAAATAGTGCTTTTGGAATATAACTCTTTAATCTTTGTTGCTTAATTCTTTGAATTAATGAATATTTTTTATCATGATATCAGAGCAAAAAAATACAAAAAAATATGCAATGACTCCTACGGAAAGATATGCAGAATGGCCAGATTGGTTGAATAATTTAATATCTATGGAACGATTTGAAATGACAATACTTTGTGGGCAATGTACCGCAGGTTCAGGAGTTGAAGGCAGCCATTGCAAATTGCAAACATGAGCTTGCAAATTATCATAAACTAGCTGATTAATGCTCGTATGACAGACGCAAGACGCCAATAGAATAAAGAAAAGTTGCATTAATTTATCCTTGTCTTAGACGACTCCGTGTTTAATATAATGCAGTAACTTCTCAAATTCTAAATATAGATCTATTACCTATCGTTAGTAATGCCTATTTCATGATTATTAGAGAGAAAAGACAGAACTGTGGCTCGAAATAAAGAAAAGCGCGCTGAGGCTGTCACCTTTGCCACACGAACATCCAGAAAATCTTCCTTGTTTTGTACTATTTGCACAAAATCAGTTCACATAGCATCAAATTGTTATCAAGTAATCGGTTTTTTCGAGTGGTGGAGCAAGCTTCCCGGAACTGGCGCTGGTGGGTGTAGCCGAAGCAGCGGTCGAATTGGTAGTGGTCGTGGAAGTCGAGGCGCTGGACGAGGTACTTCCGTTGTAGCCCATGCCACTGCTTCAACACTGTCTGTTTTCTTTGGTCTGACTCCTACGATGCTTCCATCAACATCACCAGCAGGCATTTTCTTCAATACGCTGGTGCAGTAGCACGGAGTAGTCTCAACACTACAAGGTGCTACTCTTTGAAATTGGTATGGACCCACATCAACTCCATCTTGGTTTTCTTCTCCAGCTGCATCTGTGTTATTTCGATTAGTGTCAACCATTGCCGGCGGTCTCTCTGGTCATTCGCATGGAGGGTGGACTAGAGTTGCGTTTGTCGGTGTTGTGCAGCAGCAACGAAATTTTCTGTCCACCACTCCAAGTATTTTGGGTTTGCCAAATTTGGCCTCACAAAGTCCTTTGCTTATTGTGAATACTCAGAAGTGGGATATGTTGAAGAATTCATTCGCGACAATCGAGAAAATTATCTCGTACTAATTTTTGGTTACCTGATTCTGGGGCATCTCATCATGTAACAGGTCTAAAATATTCTCTTTAATATTGTGCCTATATCTCCATGCTTCATTCGTTTACCAAATGGGACTCAATCAACTTCTCTTATGGAAGGGAGTGTTTTTGCCCTAATTTCACCTTAGATCATGTCTTGTTTGTTTCGGATCTTAGGTGTAATTTAATCTCTATTTCATTACACAATAAATCCAATTATTTTTTAACATTGGTAAAGATATTTGTGTAATACAGGACCTTCCTTTAATGGTAATTGGAACTGATAAATTAAATGATAGAGTTTATTGGTTTAAACAGTTTGACGGTGGCTTTCCCATTCGGTCTTTGCACACTACAACAATTCCTGTCTTAGAGCCAAATACTTGTTATTTCTCCTATTAGTACTTTTATTGCTAGCAATTTATAAAAAATCAGGTTTCTAAATTCCTTAAACATTTCTCTGCTCTCACACATGTACTTAATTCAGTAATTCTATCAAAGTTGTCCCCATAGATAATGGGACGAATTTTTTTTGTCTAAAACCTTTGCTCCTTAAATATGAAAATTTTCACCAAACTTCTGTTGTATCCACAACTCAACAAAATGGAAGGGTTGAACAAAAACAACTTATCTAATCAATTGAACTCCCACCAAATTATTAAATTGCAAGTCCCTTATGAGATACCTTTCAGTAAAATTGCAGAGTTCTCTTTTACACACATTTGGTTGTTTGTGTTTTGCTCATAATTCTACGTATGACGAATTCAATTCTAGAAGTAATTCATGTGTTCTTGTGGGTTATCAAAATGGGAAAAAGGGTTGGAAACTATTTGACTTGCGTGCTCGAAAAGTTTTATTTTCTCACAATGTTTATCTTTAATGAAAATTATTTCCCTTACCAATTTCCTACTTTTATTTCCTCTCCTCCCAGTTCCTCTCCCTACAGTGAAATTGACCATACAAATTTGGCCTTATTTCATTTGCCTTCTGCTTTGGGACTACTTCCCTCAGCCCACTTCCTAGCTTGTCTACAGCTCCCTTACAGCTGCCTATCATTTCAGGCCAGGTGGCCCACTAGCCCAGTCTAGTTTTTTCTAATGGCTCCCATCTCATCAGACCTTCTTGTGTGGCCCCAGGACCTTCTTCTTTGTTTGGGCCTCCCTCCAACAATTTTCTTCTCGGTTGGATATCACCATCCTATCCAATGATGGGCTCAAGGGGAATTCCACCATCACACACTTCATCATCTCAAGAAATTAATTCCAGTATTCCAGTTGCTCCTTTGTCATCTATTTCAAATGAAAAATTCTTACTCCCATGTTCCGCCTAGTTCTTCTTCTTCTCAAACAAAGACTGGACTTCGTCGTAGTACATGAACTCCCCGTCCATCATCAAAACTTAAAGGATTTTTGTTGTGAAACTGTTGAGAACGATAAACTCGGAGCAATTCCTGTTTTGCCTGAAGCTCTGACTCAGGTACAAGTTCTTATCCTCTTTCAAATTATCTATTTAGACCCACAAGTTTTCTTCTGCGTAAAAGGGATTATTGGCTCATCTAAATGTGGCTGTTGAACCATCTCGTTTGTCTGAAGTACTAGCTCATTCTCATTGGCGAGAGGCCATGCAAAATGAAATTAAGGCCTTAGAACAAAATAAAACATGATTTCTCACTACTCTACCTATTAGAAAGAAAGCATTAGGTTGCAAGTGGGTCTTTAAAATCAAAAGAAAATAAGATGGGAGTATAGAAAGATGTAAGGCACACCTTGTGATCCTAGGCAATACCTAAGTGGAGGGTTTAGATTATCATGAGACATTTGCTTTGGTGGAAAAAATGGTCACATTGTGCACATTATTGGTTGTTGGAGCTGCCCAAAATTAGGAAATACATCAAATTAACATCCACAATGCATTTTTGTATGGTGACTTATCTGAGGAAGTGTATATGAAACTTTCACCAAGTTTTTTATCGGTCATGAAGGAAAAGTGTGTCATCTTCATAAATCATTGTATGGAATGTCACCCGCTTTAAAGCAAAGTAGTTTCAAACAATCATATTCGGATTATTCTTTATTCACATATTCTACTTCAACCACTTTCCTTTGTGTAGTATATGTCGATGATCTTATTATTACAGGTACACATCTGGAAGCTATCAAGAAATTCAAAGATTATCTTCATACTTGTTTTCATATGAAGGATCTAGGTCCTTTGAAGTATTTCTTGGGAATAGAAGTGGCCCGCAATAGTCAAGGCATGTCTTTGTGTCAGTGTAAATATACCTTATGTAAGTTAGTACTTGGGTAATATGTGCAGTGTGACTAATTTTGCTATATGAGAAGTAGTGTGATATACAGTATGAAAAGTAATAAACAACACAAACACACAAGATACAATAGTTGGTAATGAAGATCGGTCAAGCATACATCTACGGGGCCATGTCCAGAAAGCAATCAACGAATAACTGTCAACACAAGATAAGAAACACATAACTCTTTTACACATCTAGTGTTTCCTTAGTGGAATCAGTGCGAACTCCCTTTGTACACTGCACAGCTGAATCCCTTCAACCCTTCAAGGTTGAATCAGTGCAAACTCCCTTTCCATACTATACAGTTGAATCCCTTCAACTCTTCAAGGCTTCCTTTTGGAACAAGTTTCTTGATCTTGAATCCCTTCAAGTCTTCAACACCGTCGAACAGCAGCATAACTTCTATTCCTAGAAGCTATAGTCTTCAAAATAAGAACTCCATTGAATTATGAAGGATGAACAACAAGCATCAATGGAGAATCACAGTGTTTGAAGTCTGTGACTGTACAAACTCAACCACCATGAACTGTCGTCTTCTCTCTTGCAGAACGGCTAGCTCCAACGTTCAATTGTGTTCCCTATATATAGATGTTGAGACTAATTGGTATGTCTTGAATTTCTAATCCTTTTTCAATATCTATTTTGACCAAGGACTTTGTTTCCGAAAATACTTCTAGTTTTAATTCCCTCAAAGTCCTATTTTACTTTAGATTTTGATCTTTCCTTATTCTTTCAAATCTCCTTAACTGGACTTTAATATTACAGCTCACGATCACGGATTCTTCGAGATCTCCCAAGTTTCCTAAAATGATGCCAATACATAGTGCCGCTAAGAACTTGGAGCTTCTTTATGCCGTCACATGATCAACCTGTGTGATCACACTCAAGCTATGTAACAGGTTTCTACAAACTTCTCCTTTGGCATTGTTTTAGATCAAATACTAGTGAGTTTCATATACCTTCATTCTTCATAAGAACCCATAGCATACATATTAAACCTGTTAGGAAGAGTCTAAGCTCTGATACCACTTTTAAGAATACTTGCTCTAGTGATCAGCCCTGTTACATTAACACAAAACCTCTACAAAAAACTATTACAACAGCAAAAGAGAGGAAGATCAAGAAATTACTAATCTATTACAAAAACTAGATGATAGAAACCAGATAACAACTCTTAATCAAAGTTCTTCAAAATTGGATGAGAAGTTTAAAAAACAGACTTCTGTTTCTTCTTTAAATACTTGCAAAATAGATAAACAAAATAGGATGAGCCTGGCAAAAATCGAACGTCCGATTTTTGCCATAAGACAAAACCGGATGACCAAAACCAAAATCGGACGTCCGGTTATAAAATACGGATGCCAGCACAGAACAAAATGGACAACCGATTTCTGTGAAAGAAGGGAACAGAGATGTTCGGACGATCAAAAGGGATGAGAAAGGGCGGGTTTTCTCTGTATGTCAGAATCTCGATCAAACGCCCAGGATCAAACCCTCAGCAATGGATGAGCCTTAAACAACAATCTAATCACTCACTTTCAGTTCTCTCTTTCACAAACTACCCAAGCACATGGTCAACCAACAATGGTGACTAACAGCAGCAGTAACAGAAGAATTCACAGAGAACAAACAGAAACAAGAATCTATAGAGAAAAAGAAGAGAGAAAAGAAGAAGGCTTCACACAGAATAAACAGTTATGTCTCATCTATTAGCAACAAGACAAGGATAAGAATATTTATAGAGTTTCTAAGGCAGACTCATTCAAATATCATAACAATCATTTGGAAGAATCGTTCAACAACAGAACATCTTGATACCTGGAAGACTTCTTCAAAGAAGCAACAATCAAGTCACTTGGGAAGACTCAAGGAGATTGGGCTGTTTACCAGCCCAGCCTACTCGGCATCTTGAATTAGACATACACTTATCCTATTTGGGTTGTGAGGCTCAGTCCAACTCATCACAGGGATTATAGAACATGGGTTGAGAAGAGAAAATGTGTGAACACTAGCCCAATTGGCTTACAAAACTATAAGCAAAAAACTGAGTGAATAGTTCAAGCCCTAGTTTGGTTGGCGCACAGGCTAAAACAGATAGCTCAGAGGCTACCACATAAAGCAATCCAAAAATAAATATCCCAAGGCCATACAGACCATTAAAACAAAAATTAAAGTATTCAGTTCAAGACCACACTCGGCCACCCAAAGACATCACAGGATCAAGCAAAATAATTTTCATAAACTAGATTTGCAGCAGCCTGATACTCCCTTTTTTTATCTGAAATAATGCTCAGGGGAGATTAGCCTTGGGATTTTGCAAGTCTTGCTGCATTTGAAGAACAGAGGCCATAATAGTGGAAAGTTGTTGATTTAAGAGGTCTAGATTGGTGGTCACTTTTGAGGATTCAACACTGGGAGTTGGAGGTGAAGATAAGGCCATCTTGGTGTTGGGCTACTTCTTTTTAGATATCCGCTGCCTGGTAGACCTGCCTAGACCACTGTATCCTTGTGTGGACAGAGTTAGAGAAGGTGGCAACGCACCAGGAGCTACAATCTTTGGCATAAGCAGAGGGTCTAGTGCCTTTACCTAGGATTTAAAAGGCAAAGAAAGGTCCCTGTAATCCAGTAGATATTCAGAAATCAAACAAGGACAAGGAAAAGTAATTTTACCAGTCTTCTTTTGGTCTATCTGCCTGAGGATGTTTCTAAAAATAACAGAACATATGTTGATCCTCTTCCTGGTGGTAAAGGCATAGAGCAGATGAGATCTTTCCTTTCGAACAGCAGTGACATTTGTAGTGCGCAGCCAGTTTCCACAAAATACTCTAAACAGGGCTCCGTATGGCATTTTCATTAGATTTGAGTTGAGCATGTTAGTTTCTGGCCAAATAGCCCCTGTATCTCACAGTTAGGACCTTTATCACCTCATCAAAATCAACTTCCTCCTCTAAACCAGTTCCTTCAATATCACTAATGTGTGGATAGCTTAGGTAATGTGCTATATTGGTATATGATAAGTTAATAACATGCCCTCTCACATAGATTTGACCATAAGTTGGGCTCTCAAGGTTTCCAAAATTCTCAGACAGGTTGGCATAGAACTCCTTGACTAAGCCAATTCCACACAACCCATTCTAAGCAACAACTCAATCACATTGTATTGTTCCAAAATCTCTTGAGAAATCTTTTTCTCAGGCATTGGTTTTTCAATCAATTCCACCATTCTCAATTTAACAGTCTTTATGTAAAAGTGCTTATTGAGTGCATTTTTGGCTTTAAGAGGAGCAGGGGGAGGAAGAGTGGCAGCTCGTGCCTTTTTAGCACTGATTTTTGAAGATGAGGCTCCCTTAGCTGCTGCTCTAGTCCTCTTTCTCCTTTGTCCAGTGCCAGGGGTCACCTCTACAACCTCTAGGTCTAACCCAGAGCTTCCTTTTCCTTTAGCATTATGCTTCCCCTCAGAACCTTACTCAATTCCTTCATCAACATCTTCTATGGACAAATTTTATTGAACTCTTAACAGGTAAAGGTAGAAGTATAACAATAAGAGACAGTTCAACAATAAAATGGTGCACTGAGTGTGCATCAACAGACAAAACCTAAGTACCCAGATTTTAAAAAACAGGCAGAGACAGGGTATTTTTCAAAAAAATATGTAGGCACATGTGCATCTATCATCAAACAAAAATAAAAAATAGTCAGAACAGGCAATAGCAAAGACTTCAGCATGAATGAGATATGAATACCTTATAGTCGTAGCCTACACATGAGTAAAAATTCTTCTAAATAACCTAAATAATATCTAAGAGACAGAGAGGTTACTAGCTTGATTACTGGATTGGTTGTTGTAGCAGATGAAGTCGCCATGCTAGATTATCCGAGGGAGGAGTATCTAGTTCTTGCCAGGGAAGAGAGAGTGCGATCTTCGTGTCCAAAAGAACTAGGGACCTCCTAGACCTAATCGGTTGTTCACCTACCATAGTTGTTGTCCAAATATGCAAAGATGGTGAATATGTCTCGGAAAAGAAAAACTAAAGGAGAAAACCCTAAGGAATGCAGAGAGAGAATCCCTGAGAATGGAGGCAAAACAATTTTGGTTTGAAAGACTTAGAAAGTCTGTTGAGTTGATATGGTGAAAGAGAAGATCCCTCATTTTTCATGTCAGACTTAGTAAAGGACTCTACTTCCGAGGTCTTTTATATATGAACGGAACGGTGTATTACTAGCTGATGTAGGTGGTGTGACAAGGGGTGTTCTGGGTGTCAGACGAGAGTATTCATATAGTCTCACACTACACGTACCTATCTAACAATTATGAGGGTCTGAAATAAGAGCATTGCTAGACAAGCATCTCATGCACTAGTTGATCACACAAATCCCCAATGCCTGTCTGAGTTCTTCGAATCTCATGGCATCCAAGGACTTAGTATGGATATCAACCAATTCTTTCTATGTGTTCACATACTCCAAGCTCACAATCTGTTGCTAGACAAATTCTTGAATAAAGTGACGTCTTATGTCAATGTGCTTGGTCTACTATGTTACACAGGGTTTTTAATGATGCTGATTGCACTAGTGTTGTCAAATACATGATCAGCTCTTTTTGTGTAATTCCATAGTCACTTAGCATCTATTTCATCCAAAGGAGTTGTATGTAACAACTCTCTACTACAATGTCCTCTGCTACTGTGAATAGTAAGATACAATTTTGTTTCTTACTATACGAAGAGACCAAATTATTTCCAACATAGAAGCACCCTCCTGATGTGCTTTTTCTATCATCACAGTTTCCAACCCAATCCGTATCACTATAGCCAACAAGATGAGTGGTGGTATCTTTACTGTAGAATAACCCATACTCAATTGTGCCATGTACATATTGCAGAATGCGTTTTACTGCTTTCTTGTGTGACTCCTTAGGATCTGCTTAATATCTTACACACACTGCAACACTATATGATATATCATGTCTACTGGCTGTTAAGTAGAGTAATCCATCGATCATGCTTATGTACTCATGCTGATCCACACTGATTCCCATCTCATCATTGTTGATCTTAAGTGTGGTACTCATGGGTGTTCTTACTATCTTTCTATTCTCCAAACTAAACTTCTTCACTAAATTTTTTGCATATTTTGCTTGAGAGAGGAGTGTACCTTCTTTCATCTGTCTGACTTGCAATCCAAGAAAGTTTAGTTCACCCACCATACTCATCTCAAATTCAGTTCTCATGGATATGATAAACTCCTCAGGGAGCTCCTTTGATATGCATATGAACACTATGTCATCAACATATATCTGTGCTATGAGCACATATTGTGCAGATCTGTTGATGAACATAGTTTTATCCACACTCACTCTAATATATCCTTTGTTGAGCAAATAGTTAGTGAATCTTTCATACCATGATCTTGGAGCCTGCTTTAGTCCATAAAGAGCTCTTTTCAACTTATAAACATGATCAGGATACTTTGGATTCACAAATCCTTTTGGTTGTTCAACAAATGCTTCTTCTTGTTATATTCCAATCAGGAAAGCATTCTTAGTATCCATCTGTTGGAGTATGAATTTCTTAGCACACGCAATGAAGACCAACAGTCTTACAGATTTGAGTCGTGTGACCAGGACAAATGTTTCATCAAAATTAAGTCCCTCTACTTGAGTATACCCTTGTGCAACTAGCCTTGCCTTATTGCATGTAATGTTACCTTCCTCATTAATTTTATTCCTAAATATCCACTTAGTAACAATCACATTCACTCCTTCTAGTCATGAGACCAGTTCCTATACATCATTTCTCTCCAACTGTTGTAGGTCTTCTTGCATTGTTTCAATCCAATATTCATTAGTGAGAACCTCTTTGACATTCTTGGGTTCAAGTGTAGTAGTGTAGTACGTCATGCTGATCATCACAACCATCTAATTATAGTCTACTCCTTTCTTGCTTCTAGTTCTTCAACCTTTTGTGATGTCATTAATGATAGCATCTATGGTTATCCTTCAGAAGTCTTATGTCTTTTTTTCTTACTTTCTCACTATCCTGAGTGTGGGTCACATTCCTATAGACTGGCAGATATGAAGAATCTTCAATATTGCATTGATCTTCTTGAGTCATTGTCACTCTAGGTGTGTTGTCTTTATCGCCAATAGCTTGATTCATTAATACTTATTCTCCTAGTGTCAACATCCACAATAGTCCATTTACTGATTCCATGACTACTCATGTGCGTCTATTAAACACACGGTATGCATGACTATTTGTTGAGTATCCCATAAATATTCCCTTATCACTTCTAGCATTGTATTTTCCTACGTATTCTCAATCCTTTAGGATGTATCATTTACTTCAAAACACATACAGTTAACTTAGCTTAGGTTTCCTGCCCTTCCAGATTTCATATGCCATCTTGTTCATCAAGGGCCTAAAAAACACTCTGTTAATGATGTGAACTGCTGTGTTGGCTGCTTCTACCACCAACTGTGTGACAATCTCTTGGAATTTAGCATCATATGAATAATATCTTGAATTGTTCTGTTCTTTCTCACAACCACACAACTTTGTTGTGGTGTCTTAGGTGCTGAGAACTCATGTCTGATGAAATGTGACTCACAAAACTCCAAAAACTATTTATTATCAAACTCCTTGCCATGATCACTCCTTAGCCTTTTTAGAGTTGTGCTCTTCTCTGTCTGAATACTTAGACATATCTTTCTGAATACATGAAATGAATTTGACTTATTTCTGAGAAAGTCTATCCATGTTTATCTTGAGAAGTCATCGACACACACCAAGGTATACCTTTTTTCCACTAATACTTTCTACCTGCGTGGGTCCAAACAAATCTATGTGCATTAGATCCAAGATATATGTTATGGTGATATCTCCAACTTGTGCTTGGCTTTGACTGGTTTTCCAATTCGGCAATCTTCATACAGTAACTTACGCCCCTTTTTAAATTAAAGAATTCCTCTGACAATTCGTTTGCTTCCAAGTTTGTGTAAGTTCTTCTAGTTCACACGCCCTAGTCATTTATGACACAGTTCAGCTTCTCCAATTTGTCTAGTCAGATATACAAGTTCTTTCATAGTATTCATCTAGTAGCAATTATCGGTTGTTCTTGATCCTACGGTTATGCACTTGTCATTGGTTGTCAGCACAGAGCATTGTCTCTTGTCAAAATACACCAAAAGATCATTTTCATCACACAACTGACTTTTACTTATCAGATTGCTTTCATCCCTTCAATGTGTAACACATTAGATAATTTTGGCATTCCAGCTACATTTAGTGTGCCTATACTGACTACTCTACTTTTCACACCATCACCGAATATCACACTACCTTTATAACACAATGAGTTATAAAGATATTCTTTGTTCCCTGATATGCGGCATGAGCATCCACTATCAAGATAACATACACCTCCAAAATTTGCTGATAGAGATAGATGAGTTACATTACTTCTCAACTCTTCCTTCTTGATCCATATCCATCCTATCTTGACTTCTCCTTTAGTCAAGGAATGTGTGTGTAGCTTTCTTCCTTGCTCCAGATCTCTAATTCTCCTGTAGCATTAATACCACACATTCTCGATCATTTTGCAGTAATCACACATAAGTGGAGGATTTCTAGGTTTGTGTGTCTTGATCAAGTTTCTCTTTTCAGCTTGACTCAAGTTGTCTTGGACAAATACTCCTTCCAATTTACCAAATGTTTTGTAACTGCTCTCATATTGTGTGACATGCGTACCTGTATAACTAAGTCCTGATTTCATTCCAGTTGGTCTTTTTATAGAGATTATTTCATCAAGTTTATGCTTTCCAGTATTCAATCTTGCTATTTTTCCTTTAGGCACGTTGTCTCTCTCCGTTGCATCTTGACCTGAGCCATTAGCTCATAATATCTTTCTTCAAGAGTATCTTTTTGTTCCTAGATCTTCTTTAGGCTAGTCTTTAGATCTTGAGGTAACTTCACAAGTAAGTCAAACCTACTTGGTGTAGAGAAGGCTATACTTATCTTGTAGTTCTCATAGGATACTTCTTCATCATTATAGATGGAATCATCGTTATTGTCATTTTTATTGATCATTGTGCATAGATCTATCTTCCAAATTTATTATCACATTAAATGCCAGTGTCTCATTAGAATCAGTATCCTCTTTATCATCTTCAGAATCACTTTTCTTATCATCATCACTGAGAATAGTATTCGTGGATCTGCTCTTCAATGTGTTGGCACATTATGCCTGGATGTGACCATATTTCTCACATTCTCTGCACTGTATGTCTTTTCTTTTTTACCAATGTCAAACTTCCTTTTCATAGTGCTTCCTTCAGACTTAAACTTATTCTGATCTTTCCTATCCTTGTTGTCAATCTTGAACCTCCCTTGAGGTTTGGATGTTTTTCCAGTTCTCTGAAGAAACTTCCTAAATCTTGAGTGAGCATCATAACCTTTTCTTCAAAATAGGGTGTGGAATTGGATGAGTTGAGTGCAACTATCAGTGCAATATCCTTATTTTTAGATTTAACTTCAAGATTCATCTCATATGTCCTCAAGGATTCTAAAAGATCATTCAAAGGAAGTTTTATCACATTCTTTGCTTCTTCAATTGTTGTAACCTTAGGACGAAATCGTGCAAGTAAAGATCTTAGTGTCTTTCGCACTAGTTTCTCTTTAGAGAATTCTTCTCCCAATCGATAATCCTTATTTGCAATGTCCCTGAGTTTGCCATTGAATTCACCAATTATTTCAACCTCTTGCATCCTTAATTCTTCAAACTGGATAGTCAATATCTGTAATTTGGAAATTCTAACATCATCTTTTCCTTCATGAATGGTTTCCAAAGTTTCCCAAGCCTTCTTTACAGATGTGCAAGTTGAAATCAGTTTGAATTGTTCCTCATGCACACCAACAAAGATGGTGTTTTAATACCTTAGCATTAGTCTGAGCAGATTTTCTCTCAGTGTCAGTCCATTTGAGTCTGGGCTTCACAACTACCTTAGTTAATTTAGTTGTGTCATCTTCCTCAGTCTTCGTAGGAGGTTTCCATTCAGTCTCAACAACATCCTATGCAGTTTCATCTAAGGATTGAATGAAAATATGTTTTCATCTTCCAATAGGAATAACTTGAGCCTTCGAGCAGAGGAGGTCTGATAACAGATCTGCGTTCCTTGGTTGACATGATAACCCAAGTACTAACTTCCCATGAACTTCACCTACTCTGATACTAGTTGTAAGTTAGTACTTAGGCAAAACGTACAGTGTGACTGATTTTTTTGTGTGAGAAGTAGTGTGATATACAGTGTGAAAAGAAATAAAAACACAAACACGCAAGACACTGCAGTTGGTAATACAGTTCGGTCAAACCTACGTCTGGGGGGATGTGCCCAGAAAGTAATCCACTAATAACTGTTTACACAGTACAAGAAACATCTAACTCTTTTATACATCTGTTATTCGCCTTGTGGAATCAGTGCAAACTCCCTTTGTACACTGCTCAGTTGAATCCCTTCAACTCTTCAAGGTTGAACCAGTGTAAACTCCCGTTGTACACAGCACAATTGAATCCCTTCAACTCTTTGGCTCCCTCTTGCAACAAGCTGCTTGATCTTGAATCCCTTCAAGTCTTCAACACCGTCGAACCATAGCAAAACTTCTATCCCTAGAAGCTATAGTCTTCAAAACAAGAATTCCATTGAATTATGAAGGATGAACAACAAGCATCAATGGAGAATCTCAGTGTTTGAAGTTTGTGACTGTACAAACTCAACTACCATGAACTGCCGTCTTCTCTCTTGCAGAATGTCTTCGAAGAATTGCAGAACAGTTAGCCTTAAAGTTCAATTATGTTCCTCTATTTATAGGTGTTGAGGCTGATTGGTAGGTCTTGAATTTCCAATCCTTTTTCAATATGAACTTTGACCAAGGACTTTGTTTCCAAAAGGACTTCTAGTTTTAATTCCCTCAAAGTCCTATTTTACTAAGGATTTTGACCTTTCCTTATTCTTTTGAATCTCTTTAATTGGACTTCAATATTACAACTCGCGATCACGGATTCTTCGAGATCTCCCAAGTTTCCTAAAACAATGCCAATATATAAAGCCGCTAAGAACTTAGAGCTTCTTTGTGCCATCACATGATCAACCTGTTTGACCACACTCAAGTTGTGTGACAAGTTTCTACACTGTAGATATCCTTACTGATGCAGGGTTACTTGGTGCTAAACCCTTAGCTTTCATATGGAGCAAAATCATTAACTGGGCAAAGCTAAGGGATCCTTTCTAAGTACTCCTGACTCTTATCGGCATCTGGTGGGTAGATTGATTTATCTCACCGTCACTAGACCTGGCCTTACATATTCAGTTCAAATTCTAGATCAGTTTATGCATCAACCTCGGTAGGAGCATTGAGATGCTACCATCCGAGTATTTTGTTATCTGAATAGTTCATCTGGCCAGGGTATTCTTCTTCGGTCCAATACAGATCTACAACTTATAGCATATAATGATTCTAATTAGGTCAGCTACCCTATTACTCGCTGTTCTTTGACTGGTTATTCATCTCCTTTAGCTTTTTGCCTATTTTGTGGAAGACTAAGAAACAACATATTGTTTCTAGTTCCTCCGCAAAAGCTGAGTATCGCTCCAAAGCGATTACATATTATGAGTTAAAATGGCTTCACTATCTACTTAAGGATCTTATATTCCTATTTCTGGTCCCACTCCTCTCTTCTGTAATAATCAAGCTGCATTCTATATAGCCCCCAATCCAGTGTATCATGAATGAACTAAACGTATTGAAATAGATTGTCACTTCGTTCGTGATTAGTTTCAGGCCAATTTAGTTGCTCTGACATATCTTTATAGTGAATCTCAACCTACTGATCTCATTACTAAGGCCCTAGGAGTTGTTTAGTTTCATCATTTGTTGGGCAATTTAGTTATCTGTAATCTACATGCTCCAACTTGAGGGAAGTGTTGGATATAATCATCCGAGATACTCAAATCTTTTCGGATTGGTAATATCTCTTGATATTTTGTATAGGTAGAATACGTAAGTTTAGAGCTTTGTGATTATCTTTGTATAGAACTTTCTGTATATATAGTTTTACTGGAATACAAACTCTTTAAGATTTGTTGTTTAATTATTTGAATTACTGAGTACTTCTTATTTAAAAAACTGCAGCACAATTCTTAAAGTGTAGCAATCATTTTATCAACGTCTATTAATTGAACGAATCTAGCAAAGTTAGGATATAGGTTTTTTGGAGAACGTCAATTTGCAAGAAGGGTTTATGGGAAAATAACCCCAAAGTGGGAGGGTAAAAGCATTTTACCTCCAAAATTGAAAAATAAACTGATTTCCTCCTAAAATATTTAAAATACATAAAATACTCTTTTATATAAGTTATGCTTTGTTGCAAAAGAATCTACCTTCAAAAGTTCGATAGAAAAGTATTTTAATCCATAACCTAATTTATAATTATAGTTTATTACAAAATACTTCCATAAAATTTATAATAATACCTTTATAGTGTATGTTTTTTAAAGATTGATTATTTAACTTAAAAAACTTGATTATTTAAGGAAAATTAACATGGTTATTTTAAATTTAATTCATTGAAAACATAAAATATTCAGAAATAAAGTAATAAAATAATAGACAAACATCTAATTTTTGTGTTTACAATAAATACTATTAATTAGCACTGTCAAAATGGGCTCAAGCCCGCGGGCTGGCCCGGACCGTCCGCAATATGGACGGATATAGTTTTTAAAATTTAGGCCTGTAAAAAATGAGCCCGGATCGGACAGGACCGTTTTTTATGCGGGTTTTTACGGGCCGGTCCGGTTCGGTTCGCGGGCTGGCCCATTTATGAGGCATTATTTTATCTATTATTATATGAATTATTTTAGGACCTAATTTAAGTTATTTATTTCCTTAGGGACTTAAATGAAAATAATGTGTTTGTTTGTAAACCCTACTCTTGTCTGAAAGTTCAGGCAGCCTCCTCCCCTCTCTCACTCTCAGTCTCTCGTCTCTCGGTCGGCTCTCTCTGTCTCTCATTCTTCTTCAATTTTGACTTCTTCTTCAGTAATCCTCAGCAGACAACAGCCGCAGCCGACGTCCCTCACCTCTCGCCGCCGCCTCCACCCACCAGCCGCAAGTTTCCAGACTCTTCACGAACGATCGACACCTCCCGCAGCTCCGCTCTGCACTACTGGACCACTGCGCGGCTCTGCAGCAGCACAGACGCCACATCGTGACAGGGGAACTCCATTTAAGTTCACGCTTGGCCAAGGTAAGAAATTTTTTATTTTTCTCTCAATCTTTTATTGTATGGGAACGGTTGGAGGTCGCTTTCATTATGGGTTAAGTATAAATTCGTCGAATACAGGTAAAAAATTCTGACATTGTCCATTTATATTAGCTACTTGTTCAAGAGTTCAAGAAATTGAAAATTTCTCTTTTGGCATAAAAGAAATGGGTAAGTTCCCACATAAGATAAGAATTATTCATCCGCGAAATAACCAATCCAATAGAAAAGCTAAAAGAACTTTCTTTCCCGAATTTCATTCTTCTTTATTCCTTGAGGATTGAAAATAACTTTCTTTTCAACTGTAATGAACATTCTCTGACATGAGCAAAAAGCATGAATTGTATAGGAATTTAAGCTTATAAATATTTTTTATCTTGAAGTTGTCATAAGCGAGACCCTTCATTATCATAGTGCAACTGTTATAGCATAATAATGTATAAACTAAATTTAATCATCCCAGCTGATATTAGAAGGCTTCTTTTGTCACTTCATCTGTTTGTTCTTTGCTGGGGTTGGTGAATTAATAATTTGATTTTCATTATTTTGTGGGTTTATTGATTTGATTTTCGGAATTTCTTATGCTTGAACTAACCTTATATAGATGTTCAAGTTGCTGCAATTTATTATTGATTTGATTTTGGGAATTTCTTATGCTTGAACTAACCTTATATAGATGTTCAAGTTGCTGCAATTTATTATTGATTTGATTTTGGGAATTTCTTATGCTTGAACTAACCTTATATAGATGTTCAAGTTGCTGCAATTTATTATTGATTTGATTTTGGGAATTTCTTATGCTTGAACTAACCTTACAGATGGTATCTTGACATGCTTAACTGTTTCTTTGATTTGGAACTGCTATCTACGTTTTAAATATAAATATAAAAGATGTCCTGCAGCTACATGGTCTGTCTCAATGTTTTACTTGGGCACTATATCATGTTTTAATGTTTATGTGATTGTGTTTGTGTAGTGTTCGCTAAGTGAATGTGTTTGTGCATTGAAATACTGTAGAAAATGGATAAAATTATTGGTGATGATGAATCAATTGCTGAACAATCTCAATCTTCAAAAAAGGTCAAAAAATCTAAAAGTTCAGATGTATGGACATATGCTAGGAGTATAGGTGAGAAAGATGGTAAGCCGAGGGCTGAGTGTCTTGGTTGTAAGAAAGTGTATATTGCAGGGGGGAGTACACATGGGACATCTACTCTTAAGCGTCATATAGATAAGTGTCTTCCTTTAAGGGCTAAATTTCGGGATGTGGGTGATATGATTATAGACAATACTACTGGGAAGGCAAGAAAAAGAAAAATTTCTCAAAAGGTTCTTCGTGAAAAAATAGCTTTGGCAATCATAAAGCATGACCTTCCTTTCTCATTTGTTGAGTACGAAGGGATTAGAGATATTTTCACTTATCTCAATCTCGATGTGAAACACATCTCAAGGAATACAGCTGCATCTGATGTGTGGAAAGTTTATACAAATAAGAAAATTTGCTTGAAACAAACTTTAGCCGATGTTCCTAGTCATATATGTCTCACTTCCGATGTTTGGACTGCTTGCACATCCGAAGGTTATATTTGTTTGACTGATCACTTTGTTGATACTACATGGAAAATGAATAGTTGCATACTTACTTTTTCTGATTTTCCACCCCCACATTCAGGGGTTGAATTGTCTAGAAAAGTTTATGATTTGTTAAAAGAGTGGGGGATTGATAAGAAAATATTTTCTATAACCTTGGATAATGCCTCTTCTAATGATAATATGCAAGATATTTTGCGTGAACAACTTTGTTTGCAAAATAGTTTGTTGTGCAATGGTGAATTTTTCCATATTCGTTGCTCAGCACATATCTTGAATTTGATTTTGCAAGAAGGTCTAAAAGTAGCTAGTGAGGCTTTGTCTAAGATTAGAGAAAGTATCAAGTATGTTAAGGGCTCAGAGGGGAGAATGAAAGTTTTTGAAGAATGTATTACACAAGTGGGATTAGAAATGAGGGTTCATTTTCCATGTAGATACCGATGATATTGTTGTAAGTTTCTTATTTTTTAAAACAAATGCTTTCTACTTTAAATATTATCTCCTAAACATATGCCACTTAATTTTTGACTAGTTTATTGGTACTTGTTTTCTTAGGATTTTATGTCACTTTCTAGGAAAGTTGTTAAAACTAGTGGGAAATCTCAATTGGAGATTTACTTGGAGGAACCACATTATGAACGGAGCCATTTTGCAAGATTAGACGTTTTGACATTTTGGAAAGATAATGCATATAGGTTTCCTGAATTGGCTTTAATGGCTTCTGATATTTTGAGCATTCCAATTACTACCGTGGCTTCAGAATCTGCATTCAGTATTGGTGCTCGAGTTCTTAACAAGTATAGGAGTTGTCTTCTTCCCCGACATGTACAAGGTTTAATATGTGCACGTAACTGGTTCCATGGTTTCATTCCTCCTGAGACTGAGAGTAAGTAAAAATTTTCTTCATTTATATTTAATTTATAATTATTATTTACTAATATTTTATTTACTTTGTATTTTTACAGGTAATGATGAAGAAACAATTGAATCGATGTTAAATGAATTATTGTCCTCTAAAGTGGATTCAAATTTGTTGAATGTTTCTGAAGATGAAGATGATGTTGAAGAATAAATACTATGAAATGTTTATTCTTGTATGATTGTTGGGTAATTATTATGTACTTATTCTTGTTGGAGATTGTTTGTTGTTATCTTGTTTATTTTGGTTTTTGTTTTGGGAATTATTTGGTACAAATTATTTCGGTTTATGTGTTGGGAATTACTTGTTATCTTGTTTATTTCTAATATTATTATGTATGTTTATAAGTTTATAGTTTATTTAGGTTTGTAATATTTGAATTTCAGACCAATATTTAAGTTTTTTTGGTATTTAGGTGTTTCAATATAAATATACTATAATTAGGGGACTAAATTTGAAGAATTTTTTTTTTTTTTTGGCCAAGCCCGTGGGCTGGCCCGTTTACCCGGGGCTTAGGTGCGGGCTTGATGCGGTCCGGTCCGGTCCGGTTCGGCCCGTTTGACAGTGCTACTATTAATATAAAGTTGCCTTATTTTTTTACTTATAGTCAAATTTTTTTAGTTAAATAATCTATCTTGAAAGAATGTAGACTAAAAGGATTTTTTTTTTTATAACGACTAAAAAATATTGTTACAAACTTTATATAGTTATTTTGTACTAATATTTCTTTAATTTATATTTTAAAATGATTATTTAGTTCAAAAAAAGTTATTTTATTTTATAAAAATAAATAAACGGTTAGAATTTGTAATTAATTTAGTGTAATAATTAATATTTACTGTAAAAAAATTATACTTTTATCTATTATTTTAGTACTTTATTTCGAATATTTTATTTTTCATTAAATTAAATTTAAAATTGTCATGCTACTTTTTCTAAAATAATCAAGTTTTTTAATGTTAAATAATTAATCTTTAAAAAATATAGATTAAGAAGAATATTATCACAAATTTTATGAAAATAGTTTATAATAAAGTATCACTATAAATTAGTCTATAGATTAAAATGGTTTTATATCAAATTTGAGGGTTATTTTGTAATAAACACTTACGTGAAAGAATATTTTAAATATTTTAAAAAATAAAATATCTTTTTTTTAATTTTAAAGGTACAATGCATTTAATCCTTCACTCGTGGCATATTTTGCAATTAACCCTTACAAAATGGAACATAACCACATCTACATTCTTCATGTCAGATTCTTCTAATATCATTGAAGCCTTTCGTTATCATTTCCAAATTCACATCAACCCTTTCAATTAATTCATAATTATATTTGCTTAATAAAATTTTCTTTCTAGACTAGAAATAATATAATAAGTCCATAAACAAATGTCATACCCAGCACTCCATTTTTTCGATGAATTTAATATTTTACATAGGAATTAGTCATTAAAAAATTTCCTGCAGCTATTGAAACTTGGAATAACTTATTAACTCTCATACATAAGAATTTTAAACATTCTATTTTTAACAACCTATCCTTAGAAACTTGATTGCATAAGAATTGTATCTCCACAGAACTATTTTATGACAATCTGCCTGAACATTTTATTTGCTTTTACAACTTGGGATATATGAAAAAATAAAAATAAAATAAAATAAGGAACTCTAAACTATTCCAATTACAAGTAGATCTCATTTAACATTGGAACATACTCTTCAAAACACGAAGTTTAATAGGTGCCGAATTCTAAAGTTAAAACAAGTATCTTAGTTAAATAGATTCCACTACCAAGTTATCTGAAATAAAATACTGAGGGCTTTTTTAGGAAAAACTTAGGTCCTGATGTTACTGGCGGAATATTTAGAGATATACTAATATAAGTAATATCCAAGCAGAACTGGTAGCAATTAGAACTGAACTCTACTCAGTAAAACTTCAAATTACTCATTCGGAGATTAATAGTGATTCCAAAATAGCAATCCACATGATCTTACTTGAATATTATCTTCTCTACTCCCACCTCGTTAATGGTTGCATTGTTTCTCAAACAAGAATCTAGGTGAACTTATGCATCAGTATTGGGGGACAAACAAGGTGGCGGACCACTTAGGCAAGCAGGCTACTCTCATGGATGGAAGGTCTGGAATCCTTCATGGATGGAAGGTCTGGAATCCTTCCCCAACCAGCAAAGAAATTGTGTAATTTTTAGATCATAAAAGTACATGATGATCTAGGTATTTTCAATTTTTTTTTTGGTAAAGATCCTAGTCTTTTTGTGTGATTTTGTAAGAACAAGATGGTCACAATGTGATCCTCCTTTATCATGTACCTGTTGCACTCTTTTCTAATATTAATAAATCCTTTGCTTTAGACACACCCCCACCCACCCACTTCCCCCCTAAAAAAAAATAAATAAATAAATAAATAGATGGAAAAAAAATAGACATCACCAGATATTTGTAGACCCACTACATACATCCTTCACTGAAGCACCATAAATGACCTTAAAGAGTTTGGAGAACACATTTTCTTCATTGAAATGCCATAGCCTAACTCATAAATCGGTGTCATAATAGAATTTTCTAACAAACTGTACAAGGCTTTCGGGTAGAACAAAAGCACAAAAGGTCACATCCAGATTCACTTAACAGGTAGCAAACTAAAATCTCAATAAAAATGCTAATCACAGAGCATAGCAGGAAAGAAAGAGCATGGATGTAAGAAGCTTTCTTCATCAAGAATAAAAGGTACATCTAAGAACCCTAAAGGAAAAGATACAGAAACAAATTAGAGCGATAGTCCTATGACATCTTAGTAGCAGCACTAGTACCATGTAATAACATAAGATAACAAGGAAAAGATATCTGCATTTGGACATGAACCAAAAGATCATCGCGATCATATTGCTGTTCAATCAAGCAAATCTGCCACAGCCGTTCTTTTAAATGCATCAATTTGAGCCAATTGTGAAGCGGTTGCTTTATTAGGGAATAAATTATCTGCTTTCATCCTCTCCAGGATCCCATATGCAGGAGTCTTGGCATTAGAATAAGCCTGAATAAGTGATTGGAAAGGCCTGATACGGCCAACATATCCGACCTGTCTCATTCTGTGGAATAGCTTCTCGGTGTTATGTACGTCGCCTCTTTTTGCATATTGCTCCATGATAGCCAAATAAGAAGACATCATCGGCCTAACACGATTCTGTTCTGCAGCCTTGTGCAATATTGAGTCGGCCTTCTCCACTTCTCCTGCTTCAACATAAAGCTTAACGAGGGCATCCCAAGTAACTGGCCCAACTTTGCAGCCACTATCTGCCATCCGCTTCACAAGATCTTTTCCTTTTGCCAACATTCTATGATCAGTATATATTTTCAATAGGACACTGTAATACTTGGCGGGCAGTTTATCAAATTTCTTCAACATTGTTTCAAAGACAGCTTCAGCTTCTTCAATTTTGTTCAATTTTCCCCAAGCTTCAATAGCAGCAACACATTCTGTCAGCCGAGGATTAGACTCACAAACTTGCCAGATTCTACCCACCTCATCTGCATTTCCAAGAGCAGCATAAAGAGGAAGTAAGGACTGGCAAGCCCAACGATTTCCCTTCCCAACAATTCCTCCCATATCTTCCAACACTGCCTCAGCTTTCTCCTTAAGCCCAGCAGAAGCATAGTGCCTGATTAATATGCATTTTGTTCCAAAATCAGGCTCTATACCGTCAGCCTTCATTGTTTCAACAATCCTCTCCATTCCAATAATGTCACTAGACTGGCCTTTGATATCTAGTAAGATTCTGTACGTGAAGAGAGATGGCTTTACATTGTCTTTCTCCATCAACAACAGAACATCAGCAATTTTTTTCCTGTCAATCCTCTTATACAAGAGGAGCAACTGGTTGTAAACAAATGACGTGATTGGAAATTCCAAATCCTTTATCTTATTAAAAACCTCCTCAGATTTCTTCACATTGCATACAGAGACACAATTAGCCAAGAGTGTTCGGTAAACAAGTTCACTTCTGAAAGACTCTGGGATCTGCTGGATATAACTCTCAGCCTTCTGAAGTCCACGTACTTTAGCAATCAGATCAAGACGTGAAGCATAATCTCTTTCAAGAAATTCATGATTGTTTGACTCCAACCACTCTGAGAGCTGCCAAATATGAGCAGAAGGTGAAAACAATATCCAGACAATGGAAACAACATTATATAACAAATCAGGTGAACTAGGCAGTCTGAAGTTAACACAGGAGAAAACCTCAAGTAAACCAAAGAAAGGCACCATTTGAAGTTTGGCAGAAAACATAAGACTTATTTGTTGGATTTGCATATATGAAAAGAGAGATGGAGCAAAACACTTGTCCATGTTTGACATTCAGGAACTCCAAATATTACAATCTTCCAAAAATTATGGACTGATTAAAAGCCCAAGATAACAGCATTAAGACATTGAGCAGCTGTATAGTAACTTGAGCGGAAGTAATATCGAATTTGAACCTTCCATTTAGAAGATGCAGGAACGAGATATAATTGGGAAATTTGCCATGTTTCATTGCAGAAAATGTATAGGATATAGGGAGAACCACAATCTCTGAAAAATCTAATACTTATTAGAAATAATCTTATATGCCATTCGAAGCCACCCAGAGATAGCATCATCAAAACTAAGGATTGGAGTTTTCTTCGTGGATCAGGATAAAACCTTCAAAAATGGATAGTAAGTTTTTTGCAAGAATCTTGAAGTGTTTAGTAAAGGGACAAAAACCATCTACAGCATTTAAAGAGTTGTCAGATCTCAAAGCCTTAAAGTTTTATGCATAACACTTTGCGCATTAAGCTCGGAGTAGGTCACCTTTTCCCCTTCAAAATTCTAATGACAATAAAAAAGACCAGAACTTCTATAGAGTAATATGAAATATCTTTTCTTTTATCAATGAGTAAATAAGTTTTAAACACCTGATAGTCATTAAACAATCACAATTTTCATCTTCCGAGAATGCAATAATAGGACAGTTAGAACTAAACACAGTACAGAAACTGAAAATTACAGGTCTAGATCCTAAAATAAATATTCAAGTTAACTTTCTAAGGGTATGAGTAAACTCCAAACTTCATACTTCTATACTCTTGACACAAATTAAAGAATAAAAAATACTTTGAAGAGCTCATTGATTCTCTTGCACTGAACCCTCCTGATAAAAATCAATACTCCGCAACAAGAAAGAAGCTGCATAGGTGGTAGGAGTACAAAAATAGCAACAAGCATTCAACATCAGAGGAAAAAGTATTCTAGAAATAAATCAGCACTTTGTATCTCTTAACCAGGATATTGCGAGCGATTACCTTACCACTAATTCTTTTGAGACAAACCATATCAACTTACAAATAGGGGCACCAAAGTCTAAGCTTAGCAGCTAAGTTAGTTGAGAACGAGCCAAAAGCCTCATAAAACATAAGAATTAAGTTTCACGCATCAACTTCGGGAAACAGGGTTACCGAGCAGCCAGAAAAGAATTACAAGATATTAAATTTTGGATGATTGTTCTAATAATGGAAACAAATTCAGATCTCCGGATGTAAATTGAACTTTAAGAATAGGCAGATCTCATCATACACCACTGGCAGGAAAAGTTTCAACTTTCAAACTCTTCTTCTCAAGATTTGTTTTATATAGTTCTCACTAACCATGGCAATTCCAGAACATCCCCTAGAAATTACTTGAAACAAGAAAAGACACTAAACTGCACAGATACACATAAGTAACAGAAACAGACACCTGCTGGCAAAGAGTATCATAAGTACAAAAGTTCAGTAAAAATTAAGCCTAATTGAGCGCATGTACACAAATATCACCTGTAAAGCCCTCCCAAACATACGCCGTTTACGAAGGTTGAGCATGGCTACTGATATTTCTGACCGTGTAACTTCCTTGCCTTCTTCAATCCATTTTTCCATAATTTTACTAACAGATAAAGCTTGAGAAGCCATAATGGCCTTGAACAATTCTGAAGATACTCTTTTTCTCCCAGCTTTCTTAGCAACATCAGACTCAGCATCCAATACATCTAACTCAGCCTGAGATCCTTCCACATCACCATCATCAACATCCTCTTCGGATAGCTCAGGCTCAGAGATCAATTCATCCACATTCGTATCAACAGAACGATTACCTTGAACTGCATCAGAAGCTACTGAAGTTTCAAGCTCCGAAAATCCATCCTCCAAGTCATCATCTTCTTCGCCACTGCTCTTTGCACCAGCCTGTGAAGAAAAACTGTGGGTTCCCATAAATAACTTTTGAGATTTTAACATTGTACCAAAGAACCTCGATGAAGTTTCGGATGTATTAGAAAGTATCCATATAGGCCCAATAGATACAGCATCACTTTTTTCTAGAGAACAAGTTTCTACTTTTAGTCCGGCAGAGACATATCTGGAAGCTCCCATCAAGGAACCTTGTTTCCTGGATGCACAAAAATTCACACATTAATGTTGCCTGCAGTTAGAAAAAGAAAAGCGCCAACCCTTTATGGTGCAGTCTCAAAACACACTTTAAAATAGATTATCCTTCAAAAGAAATGAAATAGAAAGGATTAAATAAAATAATGTAAGAGAACATTCAATTAAAGACACCTCGATTTAGGACCCACTAAACCAGTAGGCTTTTACCTAAGAATATACTTAAAAAATGCTACAGTATGTGTCCGTTCAAATGAGCATTTGGCAAAGCACAGAAAGTACAGACCAAATATTTTGGTATCACTAAAATTGGGAAACATATATTAGTCCAAAAATCAAGCTTTAATTTGAAAAAGGATTTGTTTAGGCATTGTAAACTGTCATTTTTTTTGGCAGAATGTCATAAAGTTTGCTTTTTACGTGTTTGTAATGCTGACAGAAAACAATTAAAATTACCCTTTTTACATCCCCAAGGTTTGGGCAATAGAAAAAATGTTTTTCAAAATTCGCATGAGGTTTTGAAAGGTTAATCAACTGGAAAAAAAATAGCTAGAAATTTCTTGCAAACCAAAGGCACAAGTTCCATCATCAGCAAGATCCCCAGGACCTTAATTGCAATCCTTATACACTTAACTTGTACATGGGCAAGTCAATATTACTAAATCACGGATAAAATTTATTAGGGATAAAAGAGATATAATTTTTCACCAAACGGAAACTATATTTTAATTCGGATAGCTCAAATTTCATCCTGCATTTTGATGAAAATCAAAATTCACAAGGGAAATGTTCATCCTGCACTGACATTCGAATCACAAAATCATAGAGAGAAATGAATCATTACCTGAGAGGGTTAATGGCCCGACGAAGTGGCCACATAATAACTTATTCTTCTGTATCTGATCGAGCACCCAGAGAGAACGGTACAGTAAGCTAGAAGAGAGTCGAGTGACCGGGAAGCAGGGTGTTCGCATAAACCCTAGTCAAAACCCTACTAGCTTTGTTGTATACTCTCTAAACGATATATTGGGGGCAGAGATGAAAAATTTTAGAAGAATGGCACTCTGATCCCTATACTTGACGTATTTTACATAATCACCACAAATGTTTTAATTTTGTTCATGACCTTCGATTGTTTCGTTCTTCAAAACAAGCCCCAAATGAAGTGTCCCAGTTTGTTGCAAGAGCACTCCTCAATTTACACCTTGCCATTTTTGTATGTATAAGAATTACGATATGACCCTTTTTTTATAACAACTTCATGTTCGTAATTTTCTTATTATCCAAATTTTTTATATCATCATATATAAAATTTCACTTATCAATGCAGAAATTTTTAAAAATGATTTAAGTTTTCATTTTATTAGTACTTTTTTATATATCAATTTATCATGAATTTTTATTTAGTTATATATAATGTATTCACAACAATCTTTGTACACTTATATTTTCTTTTAAATTATTGCTTGAATAAGGATTTGTTTCAAATTTTTTAAGTAATAACTTTTTTCACTTTTCGACATGAATAGTTTTAAACATATTTAACCTATGAATTTCATGACAAAATAAAATTTTTAGATACAAGACTAATCCAAATAGAATATTTCTTTTTTCAACAAAATTTGATATAAGAAGGGAGAAAATCCTTCAAAAATAAAGGAGAAAAATTAGTAGAATTAATTAAGAACCGTTTTTCCGGTTAAATAGAGTACATTCTAATGAATCCATTACTATTTATAAGAAATTCTTTTGGCGGACTATTTTATAAGAATTTAAAGGTAAAGATTTAAATTAAAAGTATATTTATTTTATTTTTCATTCTTCATTACTAAAATAAGCAGCTTCAAGAAATAAGTTATTTTTAAAATATTTTTGACTATTTATTATACTTGCTTTTAGTTTAAAATAAATTTAAAAAAAAAGTTATTTTTGAAAAACTACTTAGGGATGCTTTCTTAAACTACTTCTACTTATTGATACATTAAAACTAAAAATATTAAAAGTGATTTTTTTAAGGACTTTTTTTCAGTTACTTAAAAAAAATAATCAATGGAAAATAGACCCAAAGCATAGTAACATTTTCTCTGTTTCTAAATGTAAGTCTATTTAGGGAGGTAGAAAGTGTTCCCAAAATATAAGTACTTACGGAATTTTTTATAATAATTTTAATATATATTTTTCAATATTGTACTTTTGTTTACTCATATTATAAGGACACTAGCAATTGTGCTCGAGCATCACTCGTATATATTTCAAATTTGATTGCATTTTAATTAAATTGAAGTTGCAGCACTGGTTGTAAGAATGTGTATCATAAACAGAATAAAATGATATAAAAACACAAAAAAAGAAAAATTTAAGTGTGAAACATTTTATTATACAAACAAATGGAAAGCTATTATGGTTAGAAATGTGAAGTTACCTTTGCCCTCCAAATCTCGAATGTTAGGGAGGAGTTGTTCTGTAAAATTTTAAATTAATAAACTTAATAAATTGACATAGTACTAAAAGTTTTCATCACGCCAAAATCTAAATCTAGATGTTATATCTAGTGGCAGAAAGAGAAATTTCCTTCAGATGTATCTATCAACTATATTTTCTTAAAATAATTAAAAAAAAAAAAACCCCTTCAGCAGGAAGTAAAAAATGTATACTTTACATACAATTAAAGGAAAGAAAAGTAAGAGCAAATTGTACCAAATATCTTATGCCTTACTCTTTGTCCCAAGCAAGAATGTATATTGAGCATTTCATACGTTTGACCCCTCACTGATCCAGTAATATGGCCAATATATATATATATATATATATGACAAATAATACAGAGACCCTTCATCTTTTTTCTTTGAAAGAAGAAAGGATTATGTTAGATCTGGTTGAACAATAGCGGAAATGAAAGGGGGAACCATCTCAATTCAAACATTAGAGGGGTAGGTAGAGACGGCTTGAGTAGCCAATAAATGCGGTGGAACATTAGTATCACGACGATCGAAAGATGTGACAGACTGCCTATCTATTGGAAAGAGAATTTACTGTTGTATATATCCTAGAGGACTAAGAATCTTAGACCAAGCTAAAAGCTAATCAATGATCACTTTGCAGTCACTTTCTAGGGTATAGTTGATGTAGCCAAATCTTTCGGCCAGACGAAGACCCTCGCAGATAGTAATTGTCTCTGCATGCTCGGGAGAGTGTGAGTGCGTTAAGGCAAAGTGAACAAAATTCTCACTCTGCCAAAGTGATCCCTAATGAGACCCCCAACTCTTGCGCCATCAACTGTCCAGGTGACATCAACATCCATCTTGAATCGATCTGTGTTTGGCAGTCTCCAGTGGCATCCATCTTGAGCTAGTGATACAGGTGGTCGCATATTAGGCCTAATATGTGCTTTAGGCTCTGATATATCCTGGTAATGGTCTAAAACTCTTTTTTTTTTTGCATATGATTCCTCTTATTGGGACTTTCGGGCTTTTCGACATTCCCGGAGTGGATGACTGAGGTATAATTATATCAATCTGGATGTGATGCACTCGTAAGTATTCTTCCTAGAATCCAGTGGCTTGCAAAATAAATTGCAAGTGAGCTGGAGACATATTTTGGAAAAGCATATTGTTTCTACTATTCCAAATACACCATAAGAAGTATGTAAACTGAGAGCTCTCATGAACCGTCCAGTCTATCATTTGTTGAAGAATAACATGATGGGAGATTGACCTTAAGAAAAGGTTTAGCAAGTGTGAGAAGTCCGAGTTCACCTAAGTTTCAATCGCAATCCGATATCAAAAGAAAGTGTGCATGGTATCTTCCTCACTTCCGGGACATAAGGCACAACACGATGAGATCAAAGCGATCCTCCGTGATAAATTCTTCCGTGTAGGGAGGATGTTATTGTATATTCTCCAAAGAAATACATTTAATTTTTGGAGCAGTATAGAGGCTGCACAGATGAGCCTAGGAATGTGAGGTAGAAGAAGTTGAGGAGCTTGCGCTTCCAGCAGGATTGTTTTTTGGATTGGAAAATTAGGTGGTAAACTAAGTGCACGGTAAAAAGTCCCGGTTTGTCATAGGCCAATATTTTTCATCCCTAGGCTAATCATCACATAATGGCACCTTGAAAATCTCCTCAGCCTCGTAGGGGTTAAAATGAGTCTTGATGAGATCTTGTTTCCAAGAACCCTGTTCAAAATCAACAAGACCAGCGACCTTCAAGTTACGTTCGAAAATCAATATGTGAGAAGGAGAGGTTAACTTAAAAGTATGTGGCGTGTGAACCATTTATCCTTCCAGATTCGAACTGACCATCCATTACCTATATGCTATCTTATACCCTTCAGAAGGTGAGGCCGTGCTGCAAGAATACTCCTCTATGCATATAACGGGCGTCGATCTGGACTTGCCATTGAAAAACTATCCAAAGGGAAGTACTTGGCAAGCAAAACCCTTGAAAGTAAAGAGAAAGGATTCTTGAGGATCCTCTAACCCTATTTGCAAGTAAAGCCATGTTGAAGGATTCCAAGTTTCGGAACCCTAATCCTCCTAATTTTTTCGACTGACAAAGTTCGGCCCAAGCTTTCCAGCTGATCTTCTTATGTTTTTCATCACCCCCACCAAAAACTATGGATGCGACCAGTAATGGAGCTTGTTATAAAGGGAGGGAGAAGAAAAACTGTCATAGCATATGCCGGACTAGCTAATTTTACCAGGACTTCCTTTTCCTTGCGATAAGGTCTTTTCTTTCTAGCTATTCAATTTCTTCCATACTTGAATGCCCTATAATAAAAGGGAGGCCAAGATACTTGTTATTTCTACTGCCCTCCGAGATTTGGAGTAAAGTGCAAATATTAGCAAGGTAGTAGGGGATCCTTTGCTAAAGAATATACTGGACTTATCAAAATTAATGGTTTGGCCAGAACAGTTCTCATACATGGAAAATATCATCTTCAGTTGTACTGCTTGAGAGAGATTTGTGTGAGCAAACAGTATTGAATCATTAGCAAAGAGAAGACGTGAGATAGCAACCCCTCCTCCGAAGTCAAAACCCCGAATAGTAGCATTATCTTCTGCAGTCTGTAGGAGAGCTGAGAAGCCTTCTGAGCATAGAATAAAAAGATAGGGAGAAAGCAGGTCGCCTTATCTAATACCCTGAGAAGGGGAGAATTGTCATGTCGGGATGCCATTGAGTAGGACAGAGTAAGAGGCAGTTGTTATGCAACTCATGATGAGTTGCAGAAAGTGACATGAAAAATTCATTTTCTGCATTAGTATTTCCAAGAAGCGCCATTCAACTAGCTCAAAAGCTTTGCTCATTCTAGTTTTAAAGCCATGTGCAGGGAAGTCTTGGAATGATTGCCATTAATACTATGAAAGACTTCAAATGTAATAGTGGCATTATCTGTAATCGATCTACTGGGGAACGCACTCTAAGCCTCATCAATGACGGTATTCATCACCTTTTTTAAGTAATTTGCCAAAACTTTAGAGATAATTTTGTAAAGGACATTACAAAGGCTAATGGGCCAAAAATGTGCCAACATCGTAGGATTATTTATTTTAGGAACAAGAGAAATGTGGGTTTTGTTGATAGCTAGCATGTCCAACCTATCATTGAGTACCTCCAAGGCAAAGAGTATAACATTATCCCCTATAATATGCCAATGTTTCTGAAAGAAGCAAGCACGCATACTATCCGGGCCTGGGGCTTTTTGAGGATGCATGTGCCTTAGGGCATAAATGACTTCATCCCTAGAAAAAGGCACATTCAGAGAAAGAATATCTGTCTCAAAAAGCGTCCTAGTGATAAGAACATTGTCAATAGAAGAGAGTTGAGCTTGGGATTGGAAAATTCGTATTAAGTAATCCATAACAATATTTTCCAATTCATGATCATCATCAATTCTCTGCCCTTGTTCATTGATAAGAGCTTGAAATATATTTTTCTTTTTCCTCTGAGAGGCCTTGTGGAGAAAATATGAGGAATTATGATCATCATTTTTCAGCCATGAAATGTTGCTTCTTGTTTTCCGATACATATCCTTCAAGTCCTGGAGCCTATCAATTTCCTTAATTAGTGCCAATTCATAAGAGCTGGAATAACTGGGAAGCCCTCTTTTCTTTTTGAGAAGCTCTAAAGCTTCGACCTTTTCTGGTAGAATTTTCTAGAAATCTCTCAGAGTTTGTTGACTCAAGTTATGTTGTCTTAAACAAGTGGTGATCAGACTGTCATTAAAATTAGCACTAACCACAAGCCGTGGAGGATGCCACAATTGTTCAACAACTTCCATAAGCCATGGTTCTTGAAGCTAAAGTGGCTCAAACCTTTTTGGTCTAGCTTTTCTCCGTTTTTGTGGTTCATAGGGTTAGACAACAAGATAGGAATATGGTCCAACACATGGCTATAGAGATGATATTTGACCATATTGGTAAAATTAGAAATCCATGAAGGAGTTGCAATGAAGCAATCCAGACGCTCAAGAACTAAATGTGGATTGTCCCGATTGTTTGTCCAAGTGAAAGGGTTTCCTTCAAAGCCAATGTCATGCAAGCTACAATAAAAAAGGGCCTTTCTAAAAGCCATAATCTATGCATTTGAACGAGTATGATTTCCTGATTTTTCATCATGAAATAGGACCTCATTAAAGTCTCCTCCACAGAGCCAAGAGAGGGAGTGCAAAATCTTTAAGTCTTCTTAATAAAGTCCAAGAGAGCATTCTGTTTTCAGTACTTGGGTTACCATAAAATCCAATAAACCTCCACATAGGTGTATTATCAGTAGGCTTAATTTGTGCATCAATATGCCCCACAAAAGATGATAAAATATTTAAATGAACCCAATCAGAATACTAAAATAGAGGAAGCCCTCCACTTAAACCTTTTCTTTCAATAAAGAAATAAGATGAAAAGCCTAATTTAATTCTAACAGATTCTACCGAGCGCTTGTTACATATGGTTTCAGAAAAGAAAAAGAATGTGGAGATTATTTTGTGCCCGTAAAAGTTCCTTAGGAAAATGACTTGTCTGAGTATACCCTAAACCCCGACAATTCCAACACAAAATACTTATGGGTTGGGGGTTTCCGAGTAACCTCTGTGTCTTTAGTACATATTTTATTTCTAGAAACAGAAGGATGATTATCTTCAGTGGCCTTCTGCTTCTTGTTCAGTGCTACGGCCGAGATTACTTGGCTGGAAGCGTCTAAAGCCTCAGGAAACAGCTTCTCTTCATGCTGTGTTGTTGTTTCTTCCAGTTCCCATGTGTGGTTCGTTTGTAGGGAGGGGAAGGTGGCCTGCTGGTGCTGCACCGGTATTGGTTGATATCCAAGCATTGTCTTCTTCCTTCTCTCTGCCGCAACAACAGCTTGGCCATGTTGCTTTCTGCCAGGCACATGCCTCTCCAAGTGGTTTGCATAGATATAGTTGACGTAGGTTATCTGGCCTGATTTGTCCATCTTCACAGTTAGCAGTAACTCCGAGTTTTCATGGAATTTTGTATCAACAGCTAGCCAAGGCCCATATTCTTGCTTAGGAGGTAGAGTTTGTGATATGTGCTTAATTGTCTATTTTTTATATATGTTAATTTCATTGTTTTACGATTTTTTTTTAATAGGTAAAAATGTATATTTTGGACTAATATCCTTTATTCTTGTCTTAGGTGCTTTTTGAAAGAGAAAACAATGACAGAAAACGAAAACGGACAAAAACAACGAAAACAGATTCGATGGCGTCAACAAAGCTGACGTACCGCCGACGGTAGGTCTTGAGGCCACAAGTGATACCAAGACAGGAAGCTACCGGCAACGGTAGGTCACGCCTACCGTCTTTAGTAGGTCCAGATATCGAGAAAAGTTTTGTTAGCAGAACCTTACCACGGACGGTAGGGCCCTACCTACCGTGCATGGTAGGTTCTAGCTGGAAGCCGTTTTAGTCCGATTTTGACTCAGTTTTGATGTAATTTCTCCTCTTTAAATAGTTAATTCTGTCATTAGGGTAGGAAAGAACAGTTAAGAGTTAGTAGATAATTCGGGGTAGATTTAGGTTAGCCAATTCTTCAATTTTTACATTCATTATTTCTTGGAGATCAAGATTGGAGATCCAATTTCAAGATTTCGAGCTTCAATTGAGCGTCTTAAGACACTAGCTTGGGAGACGTTCGGGACTACGATCTTTGATTCAATTTTACTCCTAAGCTTTCTTTTCCTTACTTTGTTATTGAATTTAATGTTGAATTTCAGTTTTATGACAATGAATAGTGAGTAATTCTTTATGTTTGGATGAGGGTTGAACCCTAGTTCTTGTTTATAATTATTTTGGTTTGATTTATTGATTTCGATGTTTGTTTTGATTAAGTTGTTCTCCAATTATACTTGTTTGAAATTTAATTGTTGCGAGATTAGATTATTCGTAAGAATGCTTGGAATTGAAAAAGAAAGAGCGTTCTAGGGCAACCAATTGGGTGTTATTAACACAATTGACTAGAGATACAATTTTGTGCTTTTAGGTCATTTAAATCACCTAAATTTGTTGCACTCATAATTTGTTAGGGATAAAAGAGATTTTCCTCTAACGGTTACTGAGTAGGGTGACTTTCACCTAGAGATAGGGATTGCCCGATTAGTAGTGATGACCCAACTTATTTAATTCAACATCAGTTTCTTTAAAACTTTCCAATTGAATTAGTAACAAGGAATGGGGGATTCCACCATCCAAACTCTTGTTTTTATAAGCTTTAAATCTAAATTTTAGTGCTTGTTTTCTTTAATTGTTAAACCGTTTTCACTTTTCAATTATTCTTTCAAACCAACTTTTCTTAAACTAAACATTAAAGATGCGATTACTACTTAAGGCTTTACTTTTCCTTGAGAGATTCGACACTCGGGTATAATTTATTACTATAGTGATAGGTCTATTTGCCTGTTGCTTAGTTTAGTAGCCATTCCCTTGTTCTTAAAACATATACATTAGTTGCACAATCCAAGAGAATCTGATCCCAATGTCAACAACGAAAGCAAAGTCGGGGCAGCCGTTCATACTGAACTAACCCCACAACTTCAACCTCAGAGAGGGTTTCAAGAAAAAATACTCGCTGAATCGGATGTTTGGTGACAACATCAGCTCAAAATTGGAAAAACTTATTGTCTTCCTGATATATATATATATATATATAAACAAGAAAAAAAAACGAGAAATTATAATCACTACAATGCTAGACAAGTAGACCTAACAAAGTAGAGGTGAGTTCAACCCAAGTGTCAAATCTCTCAGGGCCAGACGAAGGTTCAAGTACTACCCGTGTCTTTAATGTTTAGTCGAATAAAAAGGTTGTTGTTGAGAAGAACTTAAAACCAATTAAAGCAATGAAAAGGCAATAATAAAACGATTCTTAAAAGATTAATAAAAACAAGAGTTTGGTTAGGTGGAATCCTCCTAATCCTTGTTATGAGCTCAATTGGAAAAACTTTAATGAAAACGACGTTTGAATTAATTGAGTTAGGTCATCACTCAAAAATTGGACAATTCCTATCTCTAGGACGAAAGCCACCCTACTCACTAACCTTTAGGGGAAAAGCTATTTTCTCCCTAATAAATTATGAGTGCAATAAAAGTAGGTGATTTAAGATACCTCTAAGTATAAAATCGTATCTCTAGTCAATTGCTCTAACTAACCCCCAATTAGTTGCCTATATTGTTCTTCATTTTCAATTCCAAACAACTTTGCGAATAATATAATCTCGCGACAATTAAATTAACAAACAAACGCAATTGGAAGACAACTTAAAATAAACCAAGCATCGAAATAAGGAAATTACACCAAGAACTTCATAAACAACAATTAGGGTTCAACCCTAAATCCAAACAAGAAAAACTACTCACTATTCATATTAATAAAATTGAAAATTAAATTAAAAGAATTCAATAACAAGAAAAGGAAAGAAAGCTTAGGATTAAGTCTTGAAGTCGAAGTCGAATCCCGAACGTCTTCTAAGATCTTCTCTCAAGTCACCAAGTCGAAGAACAAAATCTTGAACCAAAGTCTTCAATTCTTGAATCCAAGAAACTAAATCTTGTAGAAAATTTGAAATTCTATAACTAAAGAAAATATAAAAGCTAGAATTTAAAGAGTGTTTAACTAATCTAACCTATTTTATCTAATCTTAATCTAAAATCTAATCTAACCTAAATTTAATCTATTCTAATCTAAAGTAATTTTCTATTGAACTCTATTACAATGGCTACATAAAAGCCCTATACATAGAGGTAAAAATACAAAAAAGCAATCCAAGCTAAAGTTGGAGTAGGAATCAAGAATACGGATTTGGAAAAGGATTGGAACCGCCCCTTGCCAGCCTACCTCTGCCGACGGTAAGGTGAGGCCTACCGTCTGCAGTAGGTCTCAGGTTACAGCTGCCCTACTATCCTCGGCACCTACCGTCGATGGTAGGTTGCCCTACCATCCACAATAGACGCTGTCTTTTCGCCTACAATTTCCGTTTTTGTCATTTTTGCTCTGTTTTCATTTCCTTTTCATCGTTTCTACTTCCAGAGGATACCTCAGACAAAAATAAAAGATATTTAGCTCATATATATACTTTTACATATTAAAAACACTGAAAATGATGAAATTAACATATAAAAAATATAGAAAATTATGCATTTATCACATACCCCTACACTTATCTATTGCTTGCCCTCAAGCAACATAAACTAAACGGAAAAAGGGAAGCATATAAAGACTTTTTATGCTAAAGATGAAAACGATATAAGTCGAATAAAATATATAACTCAAAAACGATTTCAAACATTTATACTGCAAAACAAGCTTTTCAAAAACAAAAATTGAAACAAAACAAAACAAAATTAAACTTAATTAGAAAAAGTAAAAGAATAATACCACTTCAATAGAGTACATCAATATCCAACCCCAAACATACATAAAAAATAGACAAACAACAAAATTACTAAGTTAACCACATACCACTAAAATCATTACCAATCAATAATTTGTAAGTGTGATTTGCTCATGCCATCTTTCACAGAAAAAGAGGAATTTTAGGTGATTAGTAATAAGAAATATTTTCAAAGATAATACACACAATTCATACTTTTTCTATCACTTAGACACGTTAAAGTCTATTTTAGGTCATTTCTAGATTAGGTAGGACTTTTTTTTGGCTTGTAATGTTAGGCTAAGAAGATAACTAGGTACAAATGAAGGTAAAAGGAGACAAAAATAAACGAGATATAGCGAACGCAACCGAAAAGGATAAGATAATGAAATAAAAGAACACTTTCTAGCCACCGTTTTCACTTTTCCCACTCATCTTTGTACAACTTTCTTCATTCTTCTTTAATAACAACTCATCTAACAACATACTTTTCGCAAGAGTTTTCAATAATAACTAAAGTAATTTAGAGAGGGATGATGCTTGAGTTTTTAAAAATTTTTCTACAAAATAAGGCACATATATTTTTCTTCGTTTTTCAGCCAATTTTTCATCTTTTTGACTTTTTCTCTTTTTTTTCAATCCTTTTCTTTTCAAGCATCAATATTCATATTTTTCTCTCTTTTTCAAACCAAAATCACCGAATACATGAAAAAACCCAAAAATACCCCTTTTTGTCCATTTATATGATAGGGCTTTTCTTTCGTTCTTTCTTTACCACTCTTTCCCCCACACTTATTCATTTCTTTCACTTAAAACGTCCAAAAGTCTATACTAACCAATAGCTCACAAATCGAGATTCACTCAAAACGGCCAAAAGTCTATACTAACCATTACCTCACGAATTAAGGTTTTATATATAGTGAGGTTAAAAGAACAAAGAAAAGAAGGGAGTATAACTCTTAGTATGAAGGCACAAAATGGGAACTAGGTATTAATTCATAAAGGATAAAAGATACGAAAGGCTCAATTAGTTCAAAGAAGGCCTAAGACCATCATTTCCAGGACCATCCTAGACTAGACTTCTTTGCTTTTAAAGAAAGACAAATCATGAAATTTTAGGTAAAGTTAAAAAATTATTATCGTAATGCTAATTTCCCAAGATTCCTAAGTTTCTATTACTCAAGAATATTCACAAGTGCATAAAAATCATTGATCAAGTAAAAAATTTAGTAAAAATAGTTTTCAAAGTAATTAAGTGTTTGCCTATTTTGAAAACCTAAGGAATTTTTCAGTTTTAAACTCTATCAAAAGTGATGAAAATAAAATATTTTTGGATTTTTAAATAAGAAAATAAAAAGAAAAAGACAAAATATTTTGGAATTTTTAAATTTTTTGATTTTTTGGGATTTTTAGAATAAGAGACTAACAGAAAAAACTTATACAAGAATGAAAACGAAAAAGAGACTAACAGAAAAAAACTTAAACAAAGAAAAAGAATAAAAGAGACTACTAACAGAAAAAAACTTAAAAGAACGAAAATACCACCTCTCTTGTCCCCCCCCTCCCCCCACATATAAAATCACAGTATTCTCAATGTGGGAGTTATACTATAAGAAAAAGAAAACATATACCTAGGAAAAAATCCTGCAGATATAAGGTGATAAAAGCATATTAGGAAGCCATCCCATACAAAAATAAAATAAACGAGAGGCAAACAAGAAGAAGAGAGTTTGAATAGTGTTTAGAGAAGTTCTCTTGTAGTTGTTTGAGAAAACAACCCTTGCTGGTTCCTCCAGAAGAATTTTTCAGCATTTATCATCACCAGGTAACCTACCGCTGATGGTAGGGTAGAGCCTAGAATCCACCGTAGGCTTCTGCTTGCAAAGGACGCCAAGGTCAATCCTATACTGCCGACGGTAGGGTAGACCTACCGTCTACGGTAGGATAGACCTACCATTCACGGTAGGCTTCTGTCCTACCTACGGAATAACTTTCGTTGGGTGTAAGCTTCTCGGCTTGTTTCCAAACACTTTTGATACCTAGGAGAGGTTCTAGCACATTAAGAACTCTCCTAAAAGACTAGTACATCACTAAAAACAAATGGTTAAAACGAATTAAAAAAAATAAAGTATTAAAAACAGCGCAATTAAAGATACAAAATAATTTACAACATAGTATAACAATCTATCTTATTTATCTTGAAGAACAAGGGATTCCTTTGGAAGGGTTCCTACATCTTCACCGAAATATGGTTTAAGGCAATGGCCATTCACCTTAAACATCCCTTGAGTAGGATGTGTTACCTCTATTGTGACGTAGGGAAAGACTTTGCTTACTGTGAATGGTCCAGACCATCATGATTTGAGCTTCCCAAGGAAGAGGTGAAGGCGTGAGTTGTAGAGGAGCACGTCATCTCCTTCTTTGAATTCCTTTTTGACCAGATGCCTATCGTGCCATCGCTTCGTCTTTTCCTTATAGATGTTGGAATTCTCGTATGTTTGTAATCTCCATTCGTCAAGCTTATTTAGCTGGAGTAGCCTTTGTTTACTTGCACGACTATAGTCAAAGTTAACTAGTTGCCCAATGAGCTTTTGTGTTCAATTTTGACAGGTAGATGACACAATTTTCTATAAAGCAAACGGAAAGGAGTGCAACCAATTGGTGTTTTATAAGTAGTTCTATAAGCCCAAAGAACATCATCTAATTTAATACTCCAATCCTTCCGAGTACTATTGATGATCTTTTCAAGGATGCGTTTAATCTCCTTATTCACTACTTCTACTTGGTTACTAGTTTGAGGATAACAGGGAGTAGCTAGCTTATGAGTTACTCCTACTCTCTTAAGAACTTTTTCTAGTTGTTGGTTACAAAAGTGACTACCCGTATAGCTTATTATGAATCTAGGACACCAAAATGAGAGAAATAATTTTTTTTATAAACTTAACCACAACTCTAACATTGTTTGTAGGTAAGCCTTGTGCCTCAACCCACCTAGAGACATATTCGACAGTGACTAAAATATAATGATTACCAAAAGAATTAGGGAAAGGACTCATAAAATTGATATTCCAACACTCAAACACCTCACACACTTGGAAAGTATTCATAGGCAGAGCATTGCATTTTGAGATATTACCTGTGTGTTGGCAAGTGTCACATTCCATTACATACCTTTTTGTTTCCTTGAATAGGGTCGATCAATAGAAGCCCGATTTGAGTACCTTTTGGGCGACTTCGTTGACTTGATAGTGTCTGCCGGCTGGGCCTTTATGACAATGGTTTAGGGTTTCTCTGTTTCAGGGTAGGCTATACATTGTCGAATTATTTGGTCCGAACAGTGGTGGAGAAGGCATGGTTCCTCCCAAAAGTTGTACTTTAAGTCTACGAAGAACTTCTTCCTTTGTTGTGTATTACCTGCAGGTATAGCATTTGAAACTAGATAATTAGCTATATCTGCATACCAAGGTGAATCATCATTGATAGTTTTACATAAAAGAAGTTGATCATTAGGAAATGTGTCGTCGATTTGCTCTTCATCGAATGGTTCTAAACCAGGATTTTCTAGTCTAGAGAGATGATCGGCTACCAGATTCTCAACTCCCTTTTTATCTTTAATCTCCTAGTCAAATTCCTGTAAAAGAAGTACCCATCTAATAAGTCTAGGTTTTGCTTCATTCTAGGAGATATTTCAAAGCATAGTGGTCAGTATAGGCTATGACTTTAGAAAGTATTAAATAAGAGCGAGATTTGTCAAATGCGAATACTATTGCAAGAAACTCCTTCTCTGTTATTGTGTAGTTTGCTTGGGCATTTGTTAGAGTCTTGCTTGCATAGTATATCGATCGGAAAAACTTATCTCGTCTTTGGCCTAGAACGATGCTTATAGCATAGTCACTAGCATCACACATTAGTTCAAATGGAAGAGACCAATCTGGAGAGAGTAAAATTGGAGAGTTTGTCAGCTTTTCTTTAAGAAGCTTAAAAGCAGTGATGGGGATTTTTATAACAAAGTTTTAAACTCAATACTCGCAAGTGCACAAGATCAATGTAATATGGAAGTATGAGGGTATCGAACCAAAGAGAAAGGCTTAAGTACTTAAATTACTATCTTCCTAAATTAATTGTATAAAAGAAGAATTAATTTATATTATCTGAAAATTATTCCTAAATTAAGTAGAACTAAGAAATAAAATAACTAAATGAAAAATAACAAGAGCTTAACCAAAGAAGATGATTTAGAACCTTGAATCCACCACTAAACTATATAACAATGAATTAATTTTATTTAGGAGAAAATATTAGATCTTTATGTGGTGATCTAGGCTACAAGCTTCGATTCACTAAAGAAATATATTGTGTTTAACTGCATGACATAATCCATCTAACCATTATCATGACCTATTCAATTGTATGACATAAATCATCTAAAATTAGCATGAACTATTCAATTCTAGAACCCAAAATATACTTGCAAAAATTACTTATCTCTCATACTCAAGACTACAAGAATTAAGCATAGATAAAAATAGAAATTAACCCAAATAATTATTCTATAAGAACAATGACAAAGAATTAATTGCATTAAACAAAGAACATTCAAAGATATGTAATCACATAAATAATATAATACATCTCCCAAAATAAAATAAACCAAATTCACATGGCTAGGGCTTCATCAAGATTCTAAGAAGAAAATCAGTTCATGATTAAAGGGAAAGAAAGAACCAATTTCTTGGAGATCATGGCTCTTTTTCCACTTGAAATTGCTGCTGAATTTCTCCTCTTTTTGGCGAGTTTGTTTCTGCTCCCATCTGATTTCTCCAAAGCAGTTGCCGATTTCTTCAAAGCAGCCGCCTTTTGCTTGCTGCTGCACCTCCTGCTTTAGCAGCTGGTTTCTGCTTTTTCTCATCCTAAGCTGCTGCTTGCCCAGTTGCTTCAAATTGCTGCTGTTTCTCCTCTTTGGTTTTTGTGGTTGTGTTTGTTTGCTAGCAGCTGCACAACTCTCTTTATTTTTTCCCATGATTTCTGCGGCAGCTTGTCCTTTTACAACTCTCTCATCCCTCTCTTTTTTTCTATTCCAATTGTATCTCCTTTTTGCTTTCCTTCTCCTATTGTGACTTCTTTCTTTTCCTTTCCTTCTTCTTTCTTCCTTCTTTTTCTCTTGATCTTGGTGGCCGCCCACTCTTTCAATCATGGGCTTACTTGTGCGCTACCATTTAATTCTCTTTCTTTGCAGCAGCCTAATGCTCTTTTGTGCCCATTTATAATTTTTTTCCATGCACAAAAATAAATAAATTAAATATAACAATTATGATTAATAAATAAATAAAATATTTTTAAAAGTTAATAATTAAAACTTAAGGTATTTATTTGTACAAAAAATTGACTATATCAACTGTCCCACACCTAAGTTTTGCTAGTCCTCAAGCAAAAATAAAAAGAACAAAAAGAAACACTAACTAGCCACTTTCGTAGGACTCCTGATTGCACTTAGCATGTGCAACAAGCCCTTTAAACCCCTAAGTTTCCACTAGTGAACGAGTATGGTCTCGTGAGGGTTTACAGATGACATACCCTCAAAGTCAAATAAACAACAACTTTAGAAAAGATATAGAATAATCCCAAATTAAGTACGCTTCATCAAGATCTCAAACTTATCAAGACACACTCTTCCTCTTATTTTCAAACTCTAGTGAGCAAACAAATATTCAATTATCTTCCATAACTAAAGTAAAACTTGTGTAAGGTGTGATCGTGGTCATAAGAGAGTGTAAAATAAAAATACTAAACAAAATTTCCAAACTACACCTAGAAGACAAATCTCAACAAGAGTTCATTCCATAGGCTCATCTTTGTACCTTCTCTCCACTAATCAAGGATTCTCAAACTCACTCAGATCAAGTAGGACTTTAAAGCTTGCAATGTAAGATTAAGGTGTTGGTTATCAAAAGAAGGTAAGGGATTCAAATTCAAAGGAAAGAGAGATTGCAAGGAATATGGATACTTTAAAATTTTGACAAACTTTCTAACTTTGTTTTTTCTCTTTTTTTTCTCAATTAATACATTCACCAACTACCATCTTCTTTTTCTAAAAAATTCCATCATTTAAGGCCATTCTTTTTTTACATTCACAAATTCGGGCCTCTTGAATTTTTTTCTTCTTTGCACCTTATGACTTGTAACAATCATGTATCAAATTTTTCTTATTTCTTTTTCTTTTTATTTAGGTTAGTACATGTATTTTTTTTAGTAGAACAACTCATATATATATATATATATTTTCTTCTCCCCTTTTTCAAAATAACTTATTCTCTTTCCATGACACAAAAACAGTAACCCATCATGGAAGCACAAGTTAGAAGTTTGCATGAAGCTCTCTACAAGGTTAAGGGTTAATATTTAAGTAGCTTAAAGAAAGAAAATAATATTTAAGGCTCAAAAGGGTACTAAGGTAAAAATCATGAGATTTGGTAAGCTTGAAAGGCACAAATGATTTAAGGAAGGTATGACCGTCGTCTCTGAGTCAAATAAGAAAAACCTTTCTATTTCGCCTTAAGAGGTACTTAAGTAAGTTCTAGAATGTAGGGAAGAGATTTATCAACTCTATGCAACTCACAAATAATGTAAAGGATTTATTAAACACTAACAATACCCCTTGTGCTCAAGTGTAAGTCATGCAAGAGTTATAACATATATAGAATATAAGTCCGGCACTCTAATTAAAAACAAGAAAACAAGTAGTTTTCTCAACTTATTCAAGACATTTTTAAAGGAACTAAAAAAGAATCATTCTTTAAGTAAAATCATATTTTTGGGTTTTTTTTCCCTCAAAATAATGTAGAAAAATAAAAAAATAAAAAAAAAAGTTCAGCAAAAATTGAACAAAAAAGACGAGAAAAACAAAAATAAAAAAAATAATTGACACTAGAATAAAAACATCTTTTGCCCCATACGTAGACCCTATATTGTCCACAATGTGATAAAAGAATACCAGGAGTAGAGAAGAGACAAAGAAAAGAACAACACAATCTGGTAGAAAAGACAATATTAGTGCATGTTCAGAAGAGTAATGGACCATTTCTGGAGCCTCCATGATATGTTGTCTGATTACCTTACAAAACAATCACTTGTACCTTTATACCAATCAAGTGAGATAAAAAAAATAAAAATAAAAATATATAAAAAAATAAAAGAAAATTTAGGTTGCCTCCCAAAAGCGCTAAATTTAAAGTCTTCAGCCAGACTCCCTAAATCTTTTCCTTTTAGCCAGGATCTATTTCTCTCATATTAAGCTCATGATTCACAATCCAAGAAGAGTTTTCTGGTGGAGCAATGCAGGCAAGATTAGAATTAATATCCTTAGTGCATGTTAGGTTTTTTGTCTCAATAAAAGTATATTCTTTCGAACACATTAGAGGTGGAGTGTCTTTAATTAATTCAGTGTCTTCAATTAATTCATCAGTTACATCTACCAAATAACAAGCAGAATCATCTTCCATAAAAGGTTGTGTAGAAGCTTTAAAAATATTCAATCTAATCCTCATATTCATCACAGAGACATCTATAACCATAGTTCTACAATTGATAGTGGCATCAGCAGTAGCCAAGAAAGGACGACCTAGAATAATGGGAACATAATTCTGAGAAGATCTACCAGGTTCTGTATCTAGGACTACAAAGTCTACAGGGAAGACACCTTTATCAATTTGAACTAGAACATCATCTAACCCCCCCTCCCCCCTCCAAACCCCCCAAGGTACCTTGATAGACCTATCAGCTAATTTTAAGGTCATATCAATTGGTTGCAATTCCCCTAATCCTAACTCTTCATAAACAGTGTAAGGAATTAGATTAACACTAGAACCTAAATCTAGGAGCGCCCTATCTATTTTATGATTACCAATAAGGCATGAGATAGTAGGGACACCGAGATCTTTATATTTAGGTGGAGTGTTATATTGTAAAACGGAGCTCACCTGTTCAGTTAGGAAGATTTTCTTAAAAACATTACTTTTAGATTTTCTTTTAAAAGTACACATGTCTTTAAGAAATTTTCCATAAGATGGGACTTGCTTAATAACCTCTAAAAGTGGAAGATTAATTTTAACTTGTTTGAGAGTTTCCAAAATATCTTCCCTTTTATTATCTTATCTAAGATGTGGAAGTAGTAATAAAGCTTGCGGATAAGGAACTTTTGGCTTATATGAAGCCGTAGGATATGATTCTAGAGTCTTAGAATTACAGTAAGAAGCTAGTTCCTTCTCCATCTTCTTTTCACTTGTAGTCCCTGTATCAATTCCCTCGGTTTCGTTTTCATTTAACTTACCATCTTGAATAGGTTCCCCTACTTTATTATCTACCAACTTCCCATTCTAAGAGTAATTACAGCTTTATCTTGCTCATGATAATTAGCTCTAGGGTTCTCTATTGGAGTACAAGGAAGCTTACCCTCATCACTTCGACTTATTGCATTAGCTAGTTGCCCTATTTGAGCTTCTAACTTAATAATGGATTGAGTGTGTGAGTCTACAATTTGTGTCATAGCTTCTAAACCTTTCAAAGTAGATAAGACTTTTTTCTTCAAACATAGAGTTTCCATTTTGAAAAGGGCGAGGAGGTACATACCTTTGAGATTGAAAACCAGGGTGAGCAGTCATACTAGGTTGTTTCTTCTGTTGATATTGTTGCTGGCCTAATTGACCTTTCCCTCCTTGTTGCCTCTAGGAGAAATTCGGATGATTTCTCCAGCCTGGATTGTATGTGTTTGAATATTGGTCATTCTATCTAAGAAATCTTTGTGATGCATTGACTTGTTCTTGCACAATTCTGGAAATAGTGAAGCACTAGGACGGTCATAGATAACATGACAAGGACTAGAGCAAATTGCATAAATACTTTGCACATTAGGAGAATTAGTAGGCAATGTATTCAAAGCTAATAATTGATCAAACTTTTAAGATAAGACATCGATTTTCAAAGAATGATCAACATTTTGAGAAACTTCATACATTCCTACTTTATTTCCTATTGGTCTAGCTGTGCCTACACGTGAGGATGTGGCGTGCTGTTGTAAATTATCACTCAAATTTTCAAATAAATCCAATGCCTCATATGCAGTTTTATGAAGAAAAGTACTACCACAAAAGGAATAAACCATTTGGCGGTTCCTCTCGTCTAATCCTGAATAAAAACTTTGTATTTGATGCCATTTATGGACTTAATGGTGAGGGCAACTACGAAGAAGTTCTTTAAATATCTCCCAACTCTCGTGAAATTGTTCACTATTTTGTTGGAAAAAAGTAGTTATTTCTCTCCTTAACCTTGTAAATTTACCCATAGGAAAGTATTTTTTTTAGAAATTCCCTAGATATTTCCACCCATGTACCTACTCTCTCACGTGTACGTAATCAATGTTTAGCCTTATTCTTCAAAGCAAAAGGAAAAAGGCGCAATCTAATAGCATTGTCACTAATATTAGGCAGTTTAAAAGTTGAGCAAATTTCTAAAAACTCATCAATATGCTTATAAGGATTTTCGGAATCAAGCCCCTAAGAATATGGTAACATTTGAATAGTAGAAGCTTTGATTTCAAAGTGATTAGCCTCAATTTCAGGTAGTCTATTACCTATTTGTGAGTTATACGTGTTGAGAGTGAAATACTCCCTTAATCCTCGTGCATTTTCAGCCATCTTAACCTCACAAGTGTTAGTGATTTTTCTTTGTGCTCTAAGTGCCTTAAATTGTACGCTCTATCTCTAGGTCAAATTCTTTTAAATCAATAAAGAGTGAACGACGACCGTGCATTAATAATTAAATAAAAGATAGAAAATAAAATTACTGCAAATAATAAGGAAGAATAAATTACTAGATGGAAGAACATTATAATAAAATAAAAAAATAAAAAATAAATAAAAATTATAGTAATAAATAAAAAGAACGGAGAAGACAACTAAGAGAACAACCAAACTTTTTTTCCCTTTTTTTTCAAAAATAATAAAAGAAAAATAATATAATTAGGAGAAACAATAAATAAAACAAATAAAATAAAAATACTAACAAACTTAGGAGACAATAACACAAGCAATTAATTCAACCTTTCCCCAGCAACGGCCAAAAACTTGGTCGGAATTTTTATAACAAAGTTTTAAACCCAATATTCGCAAGTGCACAAGATCAATGTAATATAGAAGTATGAGGGTATTGAACCACAAAGGAAGGCTTAACTATTTAAATTACTATCTTCCTAAATTAATTGTATAAAAGAAGAATTAATTTATATTATCTAAAAATTATTCCTAAATTAAGTAAAACTAAGAACTAAAATAACTAAATGAAAAATAACAAGAGCTTAACCAAAGAAAATGATTTAGAACATTGAATCCACCACTAACCTATATAACAATGATTTAATTTTATTTAGGGAAAAAGATTAGATCTTTATGTGGTGATCTAGGCTACAAGCTTCGATTCACTAAAGAAATATATTGTGTTTAACTGCATGACATAATCCATCTAACCATTAGCATGACCTATTAACTGTATGACATAAATCATCTAAAATTAGTATGAACTATTCAATTCTAGAACCCAATATATACTTGCAAAAATTACTTATCTCTCATACTCAAGACTACAAGAATTAAGCATGGATAAAAATATCAATTAACCCAAATAATTATTCTACAAAAACAATCACAAAGAATTAATTGCATCAAATAAAGAACATTCAAAGATATGTAATCACATAGACAATATAATAAATCTCCCAAAATAAAATAAACTAAATTCACATGGCTAAGGTTTCATCAAGATTCTAAGAAGAAAATTAGTTCATGATTAAAGGGAAAGAAGAAACCAATTTCTTGGAGTAGATCATGGCTCTTTTTCCACTTGAAATTGCTACCAAATTTCTCCTCTTTCTGGCGAATTTTTTTCTGCTCGCATCTGATTTCTCGAAAGTAGTCGTCGATTTCTTCAAAGCATCCGCCTTTTCCTTGCTGCTGCATCTCTTGCTTCAGAGGCTCCCACAAAGAGCTATATCGGTGGCACTCGGGATCGTTTCTACTTTTTCTCGTCCTAAGTTGCTGCTTGCCCAACTGCTTCAAATTGCTGCAGTTTCTCCTCTTTGGTTTCTGCGGCTTTTTTGTTTACTAGCAGCTGCACAGCTCTCTTTTTTTCCCCATGATTTCTATGGCAGCTTGACCTTTTAAAGCTCCCCTGGCCCTCTCTTTTTTTTTTTTTCTATTCCAATTGTAGCTCCTTTTAGCTTTCCTTCTCCTATTGTGACTCTTTCTTTTCCTTTCCTTCTTCTATTCTTCCTTCTTTTTCTCTTGATCTTGGTGGCAGTCCACTCTTTCAATCATGGGCTTACTTGTGCACTGCCATTTAATTCTCTTTCTTTGCAGCAGCCTAATGCTCTTTTGGGCGCATTTGTAATTTTTTTCCATGCACAAAAATAAATAAATTAAATATAACAATTATGATTAATAAATAAATAAAATATTTTTAAAAGCTAATAATTAAAACTTAAGGTGTTTATTTGTACCAAAAATGGACTATGTCAAGTAGGTAAATAGTTATCATCAAAATTTAAAGACATATCTTTCTCAAGTAAAGCCGTGTGAGGTTTTTGTAATTTTCGAAAATCTTTTATAACTATTATATAAAACCCCGTATGCCCCAAGAAACTCTTAATCGCTTTCACAAAGGAAGGTGGAGGTAACCTTTCAATTGTCTCTATTTTAGCTCTATCTACCTCAATGCCATTTTTAGAAATTTTATGTCCTAAGACTATTCCTTCTTGAACCATAATATGACATTTTCCCAATTTAAACAAGGTGAGTTTTCTCACATCTTTTTAAAACTTTTTCTAGATTAGCCAAGTAAGCATCAAGTGAATTACCAAACACAGAAAAATCATCCATGAAGACTTCCATAATATCCCCTACCAACCCTTCACAAATAGCAATCATGCAATGTAGAAAAGTAGTAGGAGCATTACACAAATCGAAAGGCATACGTATGTATGCAAAAGTTCTGTATGGGCATGTAAAAGTAGTTTTCTCCAAATCTTCTAGGGCGATGGGAATTTGAAAGTATCCTAAGAATCCGTCGAGGAAACAATAAAATGGATGGCCAGCTAACCTTTATAGCATTTGATCAATGAACAGAAGAGGGAAGTGATCCTTTCGAGTTGCCTTGTTCAAACTTCTATAATCTATACATACCCTCCATCCGGTGATTACCCTTGTTGGAACTAGCTCGTTTTTCTCGTTTGCCACCATAGTCTTTCCACCTTTCTTTGGTACGACTTGAATTGGACTTACCCAAATACTGTCTACGATAGGATATATGATTCTAGCATCTAGGAGTTTAATAACTTCCTTCTTTACTACTTCTTGATTAAATCGCCTTTGAGGTTGAATCTCGGGCTTAGAATCCTCTTCTAATCTAATCTTATGAGTACATAAGGACAGACTAATTACGTAAATATCTGCTATCTTCCAAACAATAGCTTTCTTAGGTTTTTGTAACGTAAGCAATAAAGCTCTTTTTTGAGGCCAGATCAACTTGGAAGAAATAATGACGGGGAGAGTTGATTTCTCCCCTAGGAAAGCATATTCCAAGTGTTTCGGCAATGGTTTAAGCTCTAATTCCAGAGGTTCTTCGAAAGAAGTCTTAAGAGAAGGTTTTAGAGGTACCTTTAATTTTTCTTGTATAGTAGTGGCCTTTTCATTCTTTGATTCGTTTAGTTTCTCAGTTATGCCCTGAACCTCCTCAGAATCCACTTCGATTTGGGAATCTTGCTGTAAGGTTATTAATAATGGGTCATCCTTGACAAATTCCTGCACATGAAGAGAGATACAAATCCATAAAATCTACCATAAAACAATTATCTTTATGATCTCCCATTCTACACATGGTATCGAGAAGTCTTAAAACCACTTTTTTTTCCCCTAATCTAAGTGAGAACTTTCCTTCCCCTAGATATATGAGAGCCTTAGCAGTGGCTAGGAAAGGGAGACCTAAAATGAACGGGACTTCAATGTCCTCACTCATATCCATGATCACGAAATTCAACGAGAACTAAGTCCCCTACCTTTATTAACACATCTTTTATTACCTCTAGGATATTTTGTAGATCTATCTGCTAGTTGAATACTGTAGGTTTAGGCTCCCCCATTCCCAATTTTTTAAAGAAATCATAAGGCAAGAGATTTATGCTACTTAAATCAACTAAAGCTTTAGAAATAGTTGTATCTCCTAAAATGCAAGGAATAGTAAAACTCCCTGGGTCCTTTAGTTTTTCGGGAAGCATTTGTTTAGGATTGAGAATCGTTGTACACTTCCATTCATCATTACCGAAGAGATGTCCTCCAACCTTTTCTTTTCGAAGACAGCTTCCTTTAAAAACTTTGCATATTTAGGCATCTATATTAAAACATCCACCAAAGTTAAGTTAATATGTAATTGTTTAAAGATTTCTAGAAACTTACCATATTGTTCATCTTGTTTGGCCTCTAACACCCTTCTTGGGAATGAGATAGGAGGAGTATATGGTGGAAGGGTCGCCGTTTTCTTTTCTACTTCTTTGTGTTGATCCTCTTTTTCCTTAGGGGGAGTGGATTCCCCTTGTGCTTGGGTCGTTCCTATATCCTTTTCGACAATTGGTGTGGGTGCTAATTCTCTCCCACTTCTCAAGGTGAACGCCCTTGTATCTTCGGTTGACTTATTCATAGGAGGACTTACCATTATCAGCTTTGTTAATTTCCATATTTGATTTTCCATGTCTTGGAGAGAGGCAGTTTTGCTCCATTGAACCTCTTCCATAGTTTTTACCCCATTATTTGTTAAATTTACATACTTTGAAAGAAGATCCACCAAACTAGGTGATGGAGATAATGGATTTTGATCTAGACTTTTATTTTGAAGATCGAGGGATGGTTGTTGTCTTCTTCGATTATCGCCACTCCAATCGATTCCCGGTTGATTTCCAACCCAAACTATTTTGATTTGGATACGTATTGTGTCCTCTCCAATTTCCTTGGAACATAGCTTGTTGGTGATATGTGTTTTGGGGTCTAATAGCTATGTTCTCTATCCCTTATTCTAATATTGTCGCTGAAACTCCCTACCTCGTAAGCACCTAGCATTACTTTAAAATTACGGACGTAATGAAAATAGAGTTTTGATCTATATTGGTGGGATATAGTGTTTTTGGCACTTAGTGGTATTTTGGGGTTATTTAGGAATAGGAATAAAACTTTATCATATTGAGGTTTTATTATTAAGGTTTATTAGTGCCTTTAAGTGGATTTTATTTTTAATACATAGTGTGTGTATTTTAGAAATTTAAATACTTGATATTTTCATATAAGGATTTCCAAAAAAAAAAAAAAACCTTTGCAATTAAGGAAATCGGCCACCACCTCCTATACCCACCCGTCACTACCACAGCCCCTTTCCCTTTTCGTTTCTTCATCCCCTAACCGACATATATATGTATATATTGGTCATGTCTTTCTTTCTTTCCCACTAGCAATTTGGCAGCAATATATATATATATACATAGATATATTAGGAGTTTTTTTTTCTTTTCTTCTTCTTTCTTTGATAGAAACAATTTGGAGCAGCCATTTGAGGTAAGTAAGTTTCCTTTTATTTGCTTGTTAGTTAAGTGTTATATATATAGTATAGGCTTATGTCTTTTCTTTTTTTTGTTAGGATTTAAATATTTTAAATGGATTTTTAGTATATAGTATATAGTTAATTATGGTTTCTTGGGAGAGTATATATATTTTTTAGAGTACAGGATTTTCGATCTTTTTAAAGAATTATTATGAGTAAATATATAAGTATATATATATATCTCCTAAACTTATTTCGTAGGATCTCGGTATTATTTAAGGAATAGGGCTATATGATCGGTACCCAAGTATTAAGCATTTTTGCATTATTATTTTGTAGGATCTTAGCATCAGATCTGCATCCAGGTGAGTCCACAAACTCCATTTTTATTATGTTATTTCATAGATTACGAGACGTATAAAAATGTTTTTTTTCCGAACCATCACAAAATATTGCTATTTCGGAATGATATCACTCAACGTGTTTTTGGAGATGTTCTCCACAATATGTTACATGTTTCCCAGAAAAATGTATCGGAGCGGTGCTCCATATAGGTGTTTCTTTTAAAACAAATTATTACGGTAGTGAATAAGAAGTTTGTCGTATGCAGGTTTTTCTGAAAATATTTATATGTTGGAAAATGTTTTAGCTTGAGAAGTTACGTGTTTCGGCAGGCATGAACATAGATCTGGCATTGGCATAATTATGAAATTTGCATAAGCATGTGGTGACTGGCGAATGAGGATTTTTACTACCCTGTAATGTTTATGACTTGAATCTATTTTGGCGGTCGGGAAAATGGCCCTTCGGTTTGTAAATACGTATGAAAACCTCATTCTGACCAGGGTTAAAGTTTGTTAAAAATCAAGTGAACGGACACGTTAGCGGATTGCACTGTACGTGGCCAGTCCCCCGTACTAGGGCCTCTTCCGATGACATGGACGGGTTTTTGACTCTAAGGATGGATCCACTTGAAGAGGGGTGTAGTACCTTGAGGGTGTGCCCAATCGGTATTTATGTGGACATCGCATAATGCTCTGCGGTGGGACGGTCGCCTAGTGGAGAATCTGGAGGGGCTCGAAACTGAGGTTGGCCCCAGGGCAGAGCTGGTAGGTGGCCCAAGAGTCTGTAGCCTGTTTTGACTAGTGATATGGGAGTGCGGTTGTTTGTAATTGAGCGCTCATATGGTGTTTGGCTAGTATTGACTACGAGATGCCGGAACTCGGTTCCGATGTCCGTGGAACCCCACTTTTGCATTACATGTTCTTTTAAATTTGGGGCGTAGAAGCTGCGCTGATGTATCTTGATTCGCTCAGACTTCTCAGCTGCGCTCAAAACCCTCATGTAGGTTCAAGCATCAGTTTTGTTAAAATCGTAGAAGAAATATTTTTATTATAACATTGCATGAACTATTTTGTGAAACGGCATCGTCATAGTTTTAAAGAATTAACTACCGTACACACACACGTGGACTCACTGAGCGTTCGCGCTCACGTCTTTTCCATATCATGTTTTCTTCTCAGATTAGCTCGGAAAGGTCAGGGGCCCAGCAGGCCACTGAAATTTTAGGCCAGGAGTTTTTGGATCAAATCTTCCCAGAAGGGCATATGTTTATGTTTTATCTTTTTAGACTCGAACCGTTTGTAAAGTTTCTTTTTATGTTATCGTGTAAGTTGTTGATGTAAGATACTTTTGTGTTTATAGTAAAACGAAAATGAGAAGTTGTTTTTTTTTTAAGATCCTGTGTTCTGAGCGCACTAGTAGTATCTAGTTTACTTAAGTTTTCCGCGTTCTTTGTGTGTATACCTGTTAGTGTTGTTCTAGGGTTGTGTTTTATTGTGGAACTTATAATTTAGTGCCGAGAGGCACGCAGATGCCCTACTCAGCCGCAGTTGACCTAGTGGCAAGGTTGGGGGCATCACGGCTGCAAGTCGGGCTCCTATGGCATCATTTACATCCATGTCTTAGAGTCCGAAACTTGAAACAAATAATTAATCAAGACAAGTTTCGAGAGCTAAGGGACGACTTTCCAATGATCATACCACGAACAACTCGTTAAGTATGAAAGAAAAGAACTATGGCTAAAGTACTAAATAAATGATATTCCTTAAACTTGTCGTCCCCGACAACGACGCCAAAACTTGATGTGTATAAAAACAAGAAATAAAAATGGGAAATTCTAATCACTACAATGCTAGACAAGTGGACTTAACAAAATAAAGGTGAGTTCAACCCAAGTGTCGAATCTCTCAGGGACAGACAAAGGTTCAAGTACTACTCGTGTCTCTAATGTTTAGCCAAATTAAAAGGTTGTTGTTGAGAAGAACTTAAAAATAATAAAAGCAATTAAAAGAGAGAATAATAAAACGATTCTTAAAAGATTAATATAAACAAGAGTTTGGTTTGGTGGAATCCACCTAATCTTTGTTACTAGCTCAACTGGAAAAACTTTAATGAAAATGACATTCAGATTTATTAAGTTGGGTCATCACTCAAAAGTTGAGCAATTCCTATCTCTAGGACGAAAGCCACCTACTAACTAACCTTTAGGGGAAATCTCTTTTCTCCCTAACAAATTATGAGTGAAATAAACTTAGGTGATTTAAAAGACCTATAGTTGCAAAATCGTATCTCTAGTTAGTTGCCCGATTGGTTGCCCTAGATTGTTCTTCATTTCTCAATTCCAAACAACTTTACGAATAATATAATCTCGCAACAATTAAATTAACAAATAAACGCAATTGGAAGACAACTTAAATAAAACAAGCATCGAAATCAAGAAATTACACCAAGAACTTCATAAGCAAGAATTAGGGTTCAAGCCCAAATGAAAACAAGAAAAACTATTCGATATTCATATTAATAAAACTTAAAATTAAATTAGAAGAATTCAATAACTAGAAAAGGAAAGAAAGCTTAGGAAAGTCTTGAAGCCGAAGTCGAATCCCGAACGTCTTCTAAGATCACCTCTCGAGTCACAAGTTGAAGAACAAAATCTTGAATCAAAGTCTTCAATTCTTGAATCCAAGAAACTAAATCTTGCACAAAACTTGAAATTCTATAACTATAGAAAATATGAAAGCTAGAATTTAAAGAGTGTTTCACTAATCTAACCTAATTTATCTACTCCTAATCTAAAACCTAATCGAACCTAAATCTAATCTATTCTAATCTAAAGTAATTTTTCTATTGAACTTTATTACAATGGCTGCATAAAAGCCCTATATATAGAGGTAAAAATACAAGCAATCCAAGCTAAAGTTGGAGTAGGAATCAAGAAAATCGAGTTGGAAAAGGATTGGAACTGCCCCTTGCCATCCTACATACCGTCGATGGTAGGGTGAGGCCTACCCTCTACGGTAGGTCTCGGGTTATAGCTGCCTTGCCATTCTCGACACCTATCACCGATGGTAGGTTGCCCTGCCATCTGCAGTAGGTGCTGTCCTTTTGCCTACGGCTTTCGTTTTCGTCTTTTTTACTCCATTTCTTCCGGTTCCTTTTCATCATTTCTACTTTCAGAGGGTACCTAAGAAAAAAATAAGAGATAGTTTGTTCAAATATATACTTTTACATATTTAAAACACCAAAAATGATGAAATTAACATATAGACGATATAGACAATTATCACTTCCCTATCTTGTTTAATCTGGAACTTAGAGCAGTGAGATAGTGAGGATTCTATTTTGTAACCAACATTGATTGTATGATAACCTCAAGGGAGGTGAACAATGTGAAAATCAAACGGACATGCGGTTAAGAGACTTTCAAAATCACAATCAGCATTCTTCATGGCTGGATCCTATGGTTTGATGATGAAAAGACAGTTGTCAAAATACCAAGGGCCATGCTCTAATGCCTTCTTGTGTGAGTCTTCATCCAAAAAGAACAGTTGATGAACACGGTCCTAAAATTTGACGATATTTAGGTCCAAGGCACAGACATGGCACATAACTGATTGGTACACCTTAACGTTTATAGTTTTAGCCCATATAAAGTATCCAACACAACACAACCCTTATTCCCCCATTCCTGCTTTAAATTCTAGCTTCACCACCTTAATCGATAGTTTTTAAGAGCCGTGGAGTGAAAAGTTCTGGAATTGTTGCATCAAAGCAGAATCCATTATACTGAATTTGAGAACAGAGGTTTGTAGGTTTTGTTTATCCTAAATACAGCTAGAAGCAAAGACAAATATGATGAATTGAGAGGATTTCTATAAATATTATTGCTTTGTGCAGTGGGAATGGTGGACCGAGAAAGGCTAGTAACAATGCAAGCTATGGGAAACCAGTTTTGATGAGAATGGATGCTTAAATAAACAGGTGACGAAAGCAATCCCACCACAATTAGGTTTACTCCAAACCAATACTAACAAATCCACTAACTTGTTGAGGGATATGTAATTAGCCATAGAGAAAGTGAAAAATCTGATGGAATTATTGTTGCCATTCCAACAAAGATAGGAGTTTGAATTTTAGATTTTGATGGATTTTGAGTTTCAAATGTTGATGGACATTGAAATATGATAAGGGAATTTGAGTCCAGGTGCATCCCAAACCGAAGCCAACAAATCCAAAAGGTTGAGGAGCCACAAAGAGTGAAAGGCAATCAAATTCTAACCGATCAAACAGATTGTAAAAGGGATCCAATTTTGAATCAGATTCTTGCCATTGCAATAGTGATTGTAAAGTTAGACTTCAAATGGTTTACTCCAAAATAATACCAACAAATCTAGTAACTTGTTGAGACCAGACATGATCATCCATTGAGAAAAACGAAAACCCTTCATCTTACAGGATTTCGCAGGAATTGCCTCCATGCGGAGGAGATCGACTCATAGACCCTTCATCTTATTCTTTCATACTTATCTATATATAATATTTAAAAAACTCTTCATTTTCTCCCTTTTAATCTAATTTCACACCATTTAAACTTCTTCTTTTACTTTTAAAAAATTTATCCTTATCTTAACTCTTCATCTCTTTCATTTGGTTACACGTTTCAAGCTTCTAGGTTACTCTGTATATTAGAGTAGTATTTGAATCAGAAGTGAAAGTGAAACACTAATGAAGTATTGCACTATATTTCTTTATGAAGGTTACAGAGGGTAGCAGAAGATAAAAGGGAGGGCGAAAAAAGAATCTTTTATACCTTTGTAGTGTGCTTTAATTGTTTTTTTGTCTAGAAATTGGGTAGTCATCTATTTTGCTCCTGTTGATCAATTTTTCATCATTTTTTATCGTGGATTTTTGTGACGACCCTTCCATCCAATCTCTTTGTATTCCTTATGAATCTTACAGGCTTCTAAGGCGTTCTGGATCATTCTCTTGAGCTAGCAAGAGTCTCAGGTGAAAGAGAAAACAAAGAACTAAAAGAGAAAAGAAGAATTGTTAAAACTATTTTTTGAGAAATCTAGAAGAACCTTTTGTGTTCTTTTTTCTCAAGAATTTTGGCCAGAATAAGGGAGAAGAGAACTAATAATTTCGTGATTGTGCCTGACTAAATGAACGAGAGAGGAATTTTGTTGTTTGGATCAACTTCTATGAGTTCTGGATGGGTTCTAACTCATAAATGATCACAACCACCTCCTAGATTCTCTCTTTTCCAACTATGACCCTGAGGAGTCAATTATCCCACATGGTGGATGCCACCCTAGGTTGAAAAGACCTTATAGTTTCGATCATGGGCTTATTTTGGGCCTTGGATTTTTCAGTCCAACTTAGAACAAGCCCGATCCTCTCTATTTGGTCCAGTTATTGCTGGTCTTCTTTTAATTAAAAGAATTTATTAAAAACCCAATTACTAACAACCTACTATGTAATAAATCCTTTGTGCTTCTTATTTAATGAAATAGTTTATCTAATTTACTTAATAAATACCCAGGGCCCTATTAGTCAAATAACCATTATTTCTTCTCTTGTACTTTTATTCTTGCGTTGTGACAATTAAATCACAAAGCTTTTATGAACTACACCGAGGACCAAAAACTAAATTACTCCAAGCTACTGAAATGACCAAAATATCCTTGCTATAAAATAGCTGTATTCTCATTTTAAATACCTTCATTTAACACCATATGGAGATATTGACCCCCATAATAATATTGTGTAAAACAGGTTTGCCCTACAGGTATGATGATGAGAATACCCCTCTATATAACACCCAAAATTCAGTATAGATTGAGTGTACTAACTCCTTTCTCAATGGCTTCTACCATTCTAAGATGTCTAGTCGGATAATGAATGACTCACAAGGATGTTGATATGAAATCGCAAAAGATCATTCAACAATTTCTGGAAGAGCAACTAGTTGTACTAGAAGATTGAAGTCATCATGATTGGAAGCTTACAATGAGGAATTTTGGGTTCAAATTGAAGTATGGAAGAGTCTACAAGACCTCCAAGACTCATTAAAGACATAAGAAGCTCAACAGACTCAAATTAGAAGCTTCCGACCATCATAGATGATGAAAGAAGGAAGACTGAAAAACAGAGCTTATCAACTACGGTTGGCTCCCAGCCTACCATCCCTGATTGGTCTCGAGATAAATGGCAAACTGTGAAGATTGAGTGGCCCGAACTCAGCCACCTGCTTGGCCATTTCCAGACTACGATTCAATTTCATTCAAAATTAGCTATTGTTTTGGTCAATCCTTAGTTTCTTTATTTCCAAGTTTTGTAATTAACTTAACTAAAAGTTAATTAGGTCTTTTAAACACTAATTAGATTTAGGAAAAGGAGTAGGGTTTTTCTATAAATACCTCATTACATCTCCTATGTAATTAGCTAATAAATTGTGATGATATGATATTTGAGAGAAGTTGTTCTAAGGTTCTTGAGCTTTCAAGCCTCTTTCAAACTTATATCTAGGGTATGATCTTCTTCAGTTAGATTTTATTTGAATCACTTGGATTGGGATGATCAAAAGTTCTACAATTGATTACAATTCCTCTTCTATGATATTTACAATCTTGTATTTGTCTTAGATTTGGTCTTCTCTATATAGGTCAGTTGGATAGTGGGTAATTAGCCCCATTGTTTGATTGGTATATTGGGATGAGCTAAGAGTGCTTGATTGGGGTGATAATCAAGTCCCTCTTGAACGCAAAGGTCCTTGGGGTGTTGAATTGAAGAATTAACATTGGACATGAAATTCCATATAGTATTAGAGCTACCTTCAAGTAAGCTAAACAGAGATTTAATTTCTGTAGAAAAATTCAAAAACAAAAAAAGAAGAAGAGGAGTACATGATGATCTAAAAGAATATTCATGAAGATCATGCAAAACTCGTACAGAAAATTCATGTCAGAATAATTGATTGAAAAATAATGCTAAACAAAATTTGTTATGGATCTAAATGCATATGAGTTGGGGACTGTTTGAAATAAGTTTTACTCAATTTGGAGTTCATTTGATAGATCTATTAGATTGAAAACCAAAAAGTTTTTTGAGATCTCAGTTGCATAAAAAGTGTGAATTAATTTTAGCATATCTTGTGTTATACTTATCCAATTCAATAAATTTATGCGTAATCTCATTCTCTTTGATTTTGCTTCTATCTAAACTAATTTGAGTCGACTTGGAGTTACACTTGTTGAGTAATTATTGTTTTAGTCACAGGGTATCGTTATCACCTATTTTCTGAAAAATTTTTGTTTAATCCTCTTTCTTCTTTATTTAGCTTAACTTTGTTTGTTTATTCGTTATTTTTGCAGTCTAATTGCTTTCTTTTAGTGAATCTAAGTCTTTCTAATGATCAATTATCATTGATTGGCTCTAATTACTCTTGGATTATTATTGAAACTCTTGCACTTCAAGTGTTTGTTGAAAATTCTCTTTGAATTCCTTTATTAACTCAACTAAGTGTTTTGATTGAAATCTTATCTTTGTTTAATTATCTTGGTAGTTGTGGTGGAAGGAGTTTGAAGGCATAAAGGATCCTTGTGAGGTGAGAGCATAGAAAAAGGCAAAAGGTGAGCCTATTTTGATAAAAGCCATAGAGAGAATACACACGAGGGAAGTGAGTGTTCATCACAAGAGTGCATACACTTAGAGAGTTATTGTGAGGTCCTTTTGTGTTGGTTTTATTATTGCAGGTTTAACTATGTCTATGGAAGCTCAACTACTACCTACCACTTACAGTGAAGAAACTAGTTGAAGTTCTCATTCCAATTTGGATCAATGAAGGTTATCATGTAAGAGTTTTAATTAATGAAAAAGAACATGACCAATCTATCTGTGGAGCATTGACGTTTGAAGTTTTAAACTCAAAACGGGGACGAACTACTAAAACTAAGCAACAGACAAGTGGATCTATCACTGTAGTAAAAGAGTTGCACCCAAGTGTTGAATCTCGAGGAACGATAAAGGCTCAAGTACTAATCGTCATTTTTAATGTTTAGCCTAAAAAGAAAAGTTGGTTTGAAAAAGAATTAAACTAAGAAATACTAAAACTATGATTTATCGACTAAAGAAAGCAAGCAATAAAAATACAGTTCTAAAAACTTATAAAAGCAAGAGTTTGGATGGTAGAATCCCCCTAATCCTTGTTACTAATTCAAATTGGAAAACTTTAAAGAAAATGATGTTGAATTAATTAAGTTGGGTCATCACAACTAATCGGGCAATCCATATCTCTAGGCAAAAGCCACCCTATTCACTAACCCTTACAGGAAAATCTCCTTTCTCCCTAACCAATCATGAGTGCAGTAATATTACGTGATTTAAAGGACCTAAAAGTGAAATATCATATCTCTAATCAATAGCCCCAATCAACCCTTAATTTGTTATCCTAGACTATTCTTCCTTTTTCAATTTCGAACAATCTTGCGAAAAATCTAATCTCGTGGCAATTAAATTGCAAACAAGTACAATTGGAAAACAACTTAATTGAAAACAAACATCAAATTCATCAAATTAAACAAAAATCATTGTAATCAAGAACTAGAATTTAACCTCACCTAAACATAAAGAACCACTCACTAATCATTGTATAAGAGCTGAAATTAAACATTGAATTCAATAAAACTAAAGAAAAGAAAGCTTAGGAGGAAGATTGAAGCCGTAATCGTAGTCCCGAACGTCTCTCGAGCTCATCTCTCGAGTCGCCCAATTAAAGCCCAGAATCTTGATATGGAATCTTCTAATCTTGATCTCCAAGAACTACGTCACAGAAATTCTAATGATTACCTAACTAATTGAATGTAAATTTCAGGGAATTATCTTACCTAAATTCACCCCTAGTTGTCTATTAATTCTTTTCCCTAATGGTAGAATTACCAATTAGTAGGGAAAAGTTACATCAAAATGGAGTAAAAATTGGATTATAACAGCTACATCCGGGACCTATCGCGCATGGTAGGTCGAGCCCTACTGTCCGAGGTAGGTTTTACCCAAAATTTCTCTTTTGTCGTCAAGACCTACCATCGACGGTAGGTTTCTGTCCTAGCTCCGCTGGTGACTCCAAGACCTATTATCGGTAGTAGGTTAGGTTGACGTACCTCAGGTGGTAGGTCTGCTTCATTGACGCTGTCGGCTTTGTTTTTGTCGTTTTCACTTCATTTTCGACCGTTTTTGTTTCCTTTCATCATTTCTCTTTTTGAAAGTACCTAAGACAACAATAAAGGGTATTAGTCCAAAATATGCATTATTACATATTAAAAATAGTGTAAAACGATGAAAATAATATATAGAAATGTAGACAAATAAGCACATATCAAATACCCCACACAAATCCTTTGCTTGCCCTCAGGCAACCCAAACTAAACCGAAAAACGGTGGAGTTAAAAACTTTTATTTTAGAAAAGATGATTCACGAAAAACTGAGTTAAAAAAATTTAGATCACAGATCACCACAACCATTGGTAGCAGAGATAATCACATAAATAAAACAAAATAAAAAATAAAAACAAACAAAACTATGAAAAATTAAGACAAAGCCACTTCAACAAAATACTTTACTCTCAACTGCCAAGGTAAATTAAAATAAACGAACGACAAGAATCACCAAGTCGAGATTACAGATCAAAGATGTGTGTATGTGTGTGGATTGCTTGATGTTGTTTTTCACAGAAAATAAGGAATGTCAAGTAATTACACAATGAAATACTTTAAAGGACAATGCACAATAAACTCATATTTTTCTATTGCTTATCCATTCTAGGCCCTATTCTAGGTCATTCTCGAATTAGGTAGGACTTTTCAACTTCTAATGTTAGGCTTGGGTATGTATACCGTAGCAAAAGAAGGTAAAAGGAGAACAAAAACAACTGAGATAGAGCTAACACAACCAAAAGAGTAGATAACAAATTTAAAGAACTTTCTAGCCGTCTTTTTTACTCTTTTCACTCACCCTTGAACATCCCACTTCATTCTTTTAGTGTACACTCCACCTAACAATATTCCTCAAGATTCACCTGAAAAACCAAAATTAAGAGAGAGATGCTTGATATCTTTTGAGATCTTACTATAATGATGAAATAAACACTCATATTTTTTCCTTTGTTTTCTGCAAATTTTTTTCACCAATTTTTCCAAGCATCAATTTCTTTTTCTTTCTTTTCAACAGCCATAAGCACCAAATAACTGAAATACCCAAAATACCCCTTTTTATATAACAAAATTTCTTTCTTCACTCCTTTACCCCACACTTATCTTCTTTTACTCTCTCAAAAAGGCTAAAAAGCTATACTAACCATTAGCTCAACAAATTGAGGTTTTATATAGTGTGAGTTGTAAAGAACAAAGAAAAGAGGGATTAAAACCCTTGACATGATGGCACAAAAAGGGAACTAGGGATTGATTTCATATAGGATATGACAAGAAAGGTACAAACGGTACAAAGAAGGCTTAAGGCCATCATTTTCGGGACCAACCTAGACTAGAACTCTTCGCTTCTACGGATAGAAAAACATAAAATGCAGGCAAAGACCTGAAAAATGATTCTTATCATGCTAATTTCCTAAGATTCCTAGGTTTCTATTACTAATCAACATTTACAAGTGCATGAAAACTCTTGATCATGTAAGGAAATTAGTAATTGCGATTTCCAAAGTGATCAAGTAATACGTCTTCTCGAAAAATTGAAAGAGGTTTTGCAGTTATATATTGTTCTAAAATTGGCAAAAACAAAAAAATATTTTTTGGTTTTTCTAAGTATAAGAAAAAGGAAAGGAAATAAAAGTTTTTGTATTTTCAATTTTTTTTGAATTTTTCAAATAAGAGACTAAAATTTAAAATAAAAGAGAAAGAAAGAAAAGAATAAAAAGACATAAATACACTCCACACTTAAAATCACATTGTCTTCAATATGGAGGTAACACTAACATAAGAAAAACAAACAAATACATGCATGGGAAGCAATCCCGCAAGTATAAAGTAAGTTAGCAAATCGGGAAGCCATCCCCACACTTAAACGAAACAAGGAAAAGAAACAAATAAAAACCACATAGAGAGTACACACGAGAGAAATGAGTGTTCATCACAAGAGTGCATACACTTAGGGAGTGATTGTCAGGTCTTTTTGTGTTGGTTTTATAGTTAATTTGCAAGTTTAACAATGTTTATGGAAGCTCAACTACTACCTATCCCTTACAATGAAGGAACTAGTGGAAGTTCTCATTCCAATTTGGATCAATGAAGGTTATCATGCAAGAGTTTCAATTAATGATAAAGCACATGACCAATCTATCAATGGAGCATTGATGTTTGAAGTTTTAAAATCAAAACAAGGCCGAACTACTAAACTAAACAGACAAGTGGACCCATCGCTACAGTAAAAACGTTACACCTAAGTGTCGAATCTCGAGGAATGATAAAGGCTTAAGTACTAATCGTCCTTTATAATGTTTAGCCTAAAAGGAAAAGTTGGTTTGAAAAAGAATTAAACTAAGAAATACAGAAAAAACAATTTATTAACTAATGAAAGCAAGCAATAAAATTACGGTTTTAAAAACTTATAAAAGCAAGAGTTTGGATAGTGGAATCCCCCTAATCCTTGTTACTAATTCAATTGGAAAACTTTAAAGAAAATGATGTTGAATTAATTAAGTTATGTCATCACAACTAATCGGGCAGTCCCTATCTCTAGGCGAAAGCCACCCTACTCACTAACCTTTGGAGGAAAATCTCTTTTCTCCCTAACCAATAATGATTGCAGTAATATTAGATGATTTGAAGCACCTAAAAGTGCAATATCAAATCTCTAATCAGTTGCCCCAATTAACCCCCAAATGGTTGCCCTAGACTACTCTTTTTTTTTTTTTTCAATTCCAAACAATCTTATGAAAAATCTGATTTCGCGACAATTAAATTGCAAAAAAGAACAATTGGAAGACAACTTAATTGAAAACAAATATCGAGTCCATCAAATTAAACCAAAATTATTGTAATCAAGAACTAGAATTCAACCCTCATCCAAACATACAGAACTACTCACTAATCATTGTATAAAAACTGAAATTAAACATTGAATTCAATAATACTAAAGAAAAGAAAGCTTAGGAAGAAGAGCTCTTCTCTTAAGTTGCTCAATTGAAGTCTGAAATCTTGATATGGAATCTTCAAATCTTGATCTCCAAGCACTAAGTTACAGAAATACTAATGATTACCTAACTAATTGAATGTAATTTTGGGGAATTATCTAACCTAAATTCACCCATAATTGTCTACTAACTACCTTCTTCGCCCTAATAGTAGAATTACTATTAATAGGGAAAATTACATCAAAATAGAGTTAAAATTGAATTATAACTGCTACAGTTGGGACCTACCGCGTAGGGTAGGTCGAGCCTTACCATCCGCAGTAGGGTTCTGCCTAAACTTTCTCTTTTGGTGTCAGGACCTACCATTGATGGTAGGGGTAGCATACCTGCACGGGTAGGTTTCTAACCTAGCTCCGCTAGTGACTCCAATACCTACTATTGGCGGTAGGTTGGCCTACCTCAGGTGGTAGGTCTGCTTCGTTGACATTGTCGGCTTCGTTTTCGTCATTTTCACTCTGTTTTCGACCATTTTCATTTCCTTTCATCATTTTCTCTTTTTGAAAGCACCTAAGACAAGAGTAAAGGGTATTAGTTCAAAATATGCATTTTTATATATTAAAAATAGCCTAAAACAATTAAAATAATATATAGAAATATAGACAAATAAGTGCATATCAAATATAGAGGTTCAAGCAACATGGGGAAGCATGTCACTTATTATACTCAATGGGGATAGGGTAACTTCTCTCCTTATGCTAGACCTTATGAACATAATTGTAATGATTGCTATGAGGGCAATAAACTTGGAGTTAGAAATGGTTATAATGATAGATCTTACAAGAGAGTTTCAATGAATGAAATTAGAAATGAAGGGAATTATGTGAATATGGATGGGAGGCTCCATAAAAGAAGAGGTGATTATGAGGGATACTATGATAGTTATTATTATGGAGGGTATAGTTGTGGACGAAGCTCTTTTCAACTCTGGGAACTACATCAACACCTCTTAATCACAACAATTTGAAATTACTTCTTTTGTGTGGAACTTTTGGTCCTTATGACTATGTAGCATGGGAGTGAGAAGTAGAATCTTTGTTCTATTCCTGTGCAAGAGAAGAAGAGAAGTTCCAATTGGTGCTAAAATGGTTTTCTTTTGTGGTCAATGATTGGTGGGATTGTAATTTTGAGTATAGAAAAAGAATGGGATTAAAATCAATCAAGACTTGAAGCTTCATGAAGCAAGCATTGAGGATTAGATGTGGAGTTTAAAACCATGAAGGACAAGGACAAGGTCAAGCAAAGGTTAAATTCATATAGTCATCAATGGTTGAAGAGAGTCTTAAAACATATGCTATAGAAGAGAAACAAGAGTGGGACAAGGGGGTTTCAATAAGGAACGAAGTATTATTGAATCCATTTCTACTTCATTAGAAGAGTGTTGCGAGCACAAAAGAAAGTCAGGGAAAAACAAAAGAGAGCTAGTTTGGTGTTTAAAATGGGTATATCCGAAATTTACAACAAGCAAGTGTACCTATCATCGTAGTAACAGAGATACACCAAGGTTGTTGAACTCAGAGAACAGATAAGCTCAAATACTAACCGCTTAAACTAATGTTTAGTATAACCAATTTGATCTTTGAGAAAATATTTAAAAACTACTAAGGAAACAATTAGAAGAAAACAATTAGTTAAAAGGTAGAATTTGAGAAAAGAGTTTGAATGGTGGAATCTCCTAACTTTTGTCAACTATTTCAATTGGGAAAATCATTAAATGATGTTTGGAAAACCAAGGTCGGGTTATTATCCAAAAATCGGGCAATCCTTATTTCTAGGTAAAGGCCACTCTACAAGCTTACCTTTAGAGGAGAATCTCTTCTCTCTCTAACCGATTATGAATGCAATTAGATTAGGTGATCTAAAAACCTAAAAATGCAAAGAATATCTCTATTCAATTTCCAACTTTTATTATCCAATTAGTTGCCCTAGATCAGTTTTCCTTTTTCAATTCCAACCAATATTGCGAAATAATCAATCACAAAAACATAATTGAACAACTCAAAGTAAAACTAATGTATATAAAATAAAATGGGGGAAGTCCTAATCACTACAATGCAAGGCAAGTGGACCTAACAATGCAAAGGTGAGCTTAACCCGAGTGTCGAATTTCTCGAGGAATGGAAAAGACTCAAGTACAAATTGTGTTTCTAATGTTTAGTCTAAAAAGATAATATCATTGATGAAAAACTAAAATAAAAACTGAAAACAATTAAATCAATTAAAAGAAAGCAAGAAATGTGAAAAATGTTTTAACAATTAATAAAACAAGAATTTGGATGGTGGAATCCCCCTAATCCTTGTTACTAATTCAATTGAAAAAAAATTTAATGACACAATGTTGAATTAATTAAGTTGGGTTATCACTCAAGTCAGGAAATCCCTATCTATAGGCGAAAACCACTCTACTCACTAACCTTTAGAGGAAAATCTCTTCTCTCCCTAACAAATTATGAATGCAATAAAATTAGGTGATTTAAAAAGACCTAAAATTGCAATATCACATCTCTAGTCAACTCTCCCAATTAACCTCCAATTGGTTGCCCTAGATCGTTCTTCCTTTTTCAATTCCAAACAACCTTGCGATTAATCTAATCTCACGGCAAACGTAATTTACAAACAAACATAGTTGGAAGACAACTTAAAGCAGAACAAACATCGAATTCAAGAATTTAAACCAAGAACTCCATAATCAAGAATTAGGGTTCAACCCTAATCCAAAGGATAAAGAATTACTAACTATTTATTATAATAAAACTATAAATCAACATAAAATTCAATGACAAGAAAGGAAAAAGAAAGCTTAGAATTAAAACCGAAGCTGCAATTGAAGTCCTGAATATCTTCCAAGCTCGTCTTTCGAGTCGCTATGTTGAAGATCAAAATCTTGAAATTGATTCTTTAATTCTTGAATCCAAGATACTAAATTGCAGAAATCTTGAAACTTTACTAACTAATTGGATATATAAAAGCTAAAATTTTGAAAAGTTTTTAATCTAATCTAACCTAATTAATTTAATTCTAACCTAACTAAAATATATTCTAAATCCTAAATTATATATCTATCTAACTATTTCTCTTCATAGTAGCTGCATAAAACCACTTATATACAGGTGAAAAATACAAGAAAACCTAGTTTGAATTGGGTTAAAATACAAGAAAACTGAGTTTAAGTATGATTCAACCGCCTTTGTTAGCCGAACCTACCTCCGACGGTAGGTTGGATGCTACCATCCGCGGGTAGGGTTTTGTCCATATTTGCCTTGTGATCCACGGACCTAGCGCCGATGGTAGGTTAGCCTACTCGTGCAGTGGGTTAGCTTCTTCGTTGACGACGGCTTTGTTTTTGTTGTTCTTGCTTCATTTCTTTTCATTATTTTCTCTTCCGAAGGGCACCTCAGACAAGAATAAAAGATATTAAGCTAAAAAATACATTTTTACATATAAAAACATGAAAAACTGATGAAATTAATATAGAGAAATATAGATAAAGATGCACATATCAAATACCCCCACACTTGTCCGTTGCTTGCCCTCAAGAAACATAAACTAAACCAACAAATGGAGGAATAAAAACATAACGCCCCACTCAGTAGGCATCTCGGGCGATCTTGAGAGGGCGATTTCCGTGAACATAGAAGTCGGGGTCTAACGTGGTAAAATCTAAGATTTATGGTGCGCACTTTTTAGGAATTTAAAATACTCGGTAATCTTATAAGGTTCAAAGTGGTATTTTCTTTTTATTGAAGGAAATCTTTTATTATAATTCATATTATTTATATTATTAGATTATTATGGTGGGTTTTCCAAAAAAAAAAATCGGCCACTTGTCAAGAGGAGTGTGCCACTTGGCATTTTGCATGGCTTTTGGAGGCTCATTTATATAACACTTGAAGAGGGGGAAAATCGTTGATGTTTTTTCTCCTCCCCTCCTCACGGTTTCAGCAGGTAAGAATTTTTATTTTTATTAATTAACTAATTTTTTCCTTTCCTTTTCTTGCTTTCTTTTCTTTTCGTTCCTATTGCCATTTTCTGTTTTTCTTCACTTTGTGCTATTTTGCCTTTTTTTTTATTTTATATCTTGCTCTCCTTTTTTCTTTTTTTTAGCCACTCTAATAATCATGCGTTAGCTAATATATATATATATATGTAATTTTTTTTATAAGTTCTAATATTTTTTAGCTAGAAGTTGGAGTTATCTTTATTTATCTATTTATTTGGCTTAGCTAAGTTTTAATTTATTTTCCTCTCTTTGATGATGGGTTGTAAATGTTAATTTTAGAGTCTTAAGATGAGGTATTTGGGGTATAATGTGGTTTAAAGTTAGTTAATTTTTGTTTTAGTTTCTTTTATTTGATTTTATATAAATTTATTTATTTAATTTCTTTGGTATAATGCTTTTATCTAAAATGATTTTGGTAGACCTAACTTTTATAAATGATTTTTAGTGTACTTTCTTTTATATATAATTTTAGTGTATGTAACTGTTTATTTATATATATTGCTAGTATAAATTTGTAGTATATATACTTACATGTATAGTCTTAATATATATTCTTAGTATATATACTTACATGTATATTTTTAGTATACATACTTACAGGCAAATATTTCAATTGTTTATGTATATATATATATTTATATGAACAGTTTGTATATGTAATATATATTTGTGGCACATTGTGGTTGTAAATAAATTCTATTATATAGCTTTATATATATATATATAAACATATTTGTGTTATACATAATCGTTGTGAATAATTTTAGTATATATATAGTTGGTATACACATATATATTTACCATGTATGGGATTTTCTTTTTATATAAAATAATTTTAGTAAATAAAGTCTTGTATATATATATATATTTTAGTACATAACTTTGTATACATTTTTATATACATAACTTTTGTAACTAATTTTGGCATTCATAAATTCTATAAGTATTTTTTATATAAACGATTCTTGAAAATGACTTTTAACATTTATGGTTTTATATAAATAATTTTTGTATACTTAACTTTCGTGAATAATCTCGATATATAAACCTAATTTTTGTATATGGTGTTAGCATAAATTTTTTTAGCATCGCCGGTGGGTATGTATTACTTTTAGTATCGATGGGTTAAGAAGTTTAGGCTCTTTGGATTAGTATATGTGTGGTTATATCCTAGGTTCATAAGGTGTTATTACTTTTATTTTCTGAAGCGAATAGAAATGTTTAGATTTATAATTAAGTGTTTATTGGTATCTTGTTTGTAGGATTATAGCACTAGAGTCACATCCAGGTGAGGCCACAAACCTTGTTTTCTAATTACTTTCAAATATTACGGGCCTTGTAAAATGTGTTTCCAATATTTGTTACAAATACTTACTACATTCAGAACGTCACAATTTAGCATGTCTTTCGGAGACGTTCTCCACAATGTGTTACCTGTTTCTTAGACAATGCATAGGAGCCGTGCTCTGTACATATGTAGCCTTTTCAAATCGGTTGATAATTACTGTGAAGCCGGATTTGATTCTATACAAGTTTTTCTTAGAATATTTATATGTTAGAAAATGTTCTATTCTTCAAAAGCTACATCATTTTGACATGCATATATGTAAATCTGGCATAATTTTGTAAAATTTGCATTAGCATGTAGTGAACTAGCGGATGGGGATTTTTGCTAAAAATATTTATGACCTGATTCTGTCTTGACGGCTGGGCAAGCGGCCTTTTGTTTTATAAACACATATGAAAACCCATTCCGACCAGGGTTACAGTTCTGGTTATGATCATGTGTTTGAAAGCGTCGCAGGATTGTACTGTATGTGGCTAGTGCCTCGTACGAGGGCCTCCTCCAATGGCATTGACGTTTTAAATTCAGGAGAGTATATCCACTTGAAGAGGGGTGTAGACTGCGGAGGGTGTGGCCAAATCAGTCTACGTAGACACCGTATCATGCTTTGCGGTTGGGTGCTGCCTTGTGAAGAGCTAGAAGGGGCTTGAAACTGCGATTGGTCCCATGGCAGAACTGGTAGATGCCCCAGGAATTTGTAGCCTGTTTTAACTAGTGAAATGGGAGTGTGGTTGTTTGGTAATCGAGCGCTCGTATGGTGTTTGGTTAGTTTTGACTATGAGATGCTGGAACTTGGTTTTGATGACCTCGTTTTGGGATCCGGACTTTGTCCGTGGAGCCCGGTTGTTGCATTACATTTGTTTTGAATTTGGGTGTAGAAGCTGCGCTGATGTGTCTTGATTCGCTCAGACTTTTCGAGTGCAGACCTGGTAAATGCCCCAAGAATCTGTAGCCTGTTTTAACCAGTGAAATAGGAGGGTGGTTGTTTGGTAATTGAGCGCTCGTATGGTGTTTGGCTGGTTTTGACTACGAGATGCTGGAACTTGCTTCGATGACCTCATTTTGGGATCCGGACTGTGTCTGTGTAGCTCGATTGTTGCATTACATGTGTTTCTGAATTCGGGTGTAGAAGCTGCGCTGATGTGTCTTGATTCTCTCAGACTTCCGAGTTGCGCTCGAAACCCTCATGTCAATTCAAGCATCAGTTTTGGTAAAATAACAAAAGAAAGTGTTTTGTTATCACATTTCATGAACCGTTTTTGTGAAACTGCATCATCATTGTTTCAAAGAAATCACTAAAACACACACAGACAAGTGGACTCACTGAGCGTTCACGCTCACGTTTTACATATAAAATTTTCTCCTCAGATTAACTCAGGACAGACAGAGGCACGATAAGCCGCTGAAGTTTTGGGCTTGGAGCTTTGGACCCAATTTTCCCTGGAAGGATATGTAATTATGATATGTTTTCCTTTGGCTCGAGCTGGATGTAAAGATCATCTTGTTATTTTTGTCATAAGGTTTTATTGGTGTAAGATACTTTTATTTTTTTGTATTAAAACGTTTTTAAGAAGTTTTCTTGAATCTTGTGTTTGGAACACACTAGGAGTAACCAGTTTACTTAAGTTTTTCCGCTGTGTACTTTGTGTATATACCTATAAGTGATCAACCTAAGGTTGTGTTTTTTTTTCGGGACTTATAGTTTAGTACCGAGAGGCACGCAGATACCCTACTCAGTCACAGTTGACCTAGTGGCAGAGTTGCGAGTATCATAGGTGGTATTAGAGCCTTAGGTTCGATAATAGGTTTGAACTGTTGGATTTTAGTTAAGTTATAAGTGTCAACCGTCTTAAATTTGATGTCAACCATATGATTTATTGGATAATAATGACCCTAAGATTTTATTTTATAGGTAATATAGGGCACACCACCCACATAGATGGATGTACCAGGAGGGCATGCTAGTGTGCAGGTCTAGCGGGACTACCCATCATCATTATACTCTATTAGAGATATTGTCTCACAAAGGGATCCAATCCCCAATGATTAACCTATTAGATAGTGTGACAGTAGTGGGACCGATGGCGTAGGGAGTAGAGCTTGGGGTTTCAATCGAAGAACATCCTAGCGAGCCGGAGTTCGATGTAGGGATGGTACCCGATCCTGAGGGAGTGGTACTGGTAGACGCTGAGGGTATGGACACCCTTGAAACGGAGGGGAGGAGGTGAGGGGTTCCCCATTGTCAATATCACATGCTTGTGGTTATTGTGTGAGCAGCAAGTTGAGGCCACTAGTTAGCAGGTTGTGGAGTTGAGAGAGGAGATTTCCCGGGTGGATGCCTTGTTATACATAGCCCGCCTGGCACGGCGTCAGGAGACAGCGAGGGCCGCCATGTTAGAAATGGAGTTGGTGCAGATGTGTGAGGCGCACGCGTCCGGGAGAGGGAGATTTTGGAGTTGAACGATGAACGGTACTGGCTTAGGCAATTTATCGCCCAGTTCCTTACTACTACTAGGGATTCAGTAGATAGAGCCCGCACCGAGCTAGAGTCCCGGCCGAGAGGTTCTGGTAGTCGGTACCCTTAAGCAGAGTAGACCTAGTATAGGATGCAGGGACTTTTTGAATGTATAGTTATTTGGATAGGCAAAAGTTGTGTTTTAGTTGAGGGTTGACAAGGTAGCCTTAGGATAGTGGATATGAGGTCCATGGGTTTTTGGGTATGTATAGCAACCCAGTCACATATTTTTGGAGTGATAGGACCCGGATGATTTGTCTGTGACACCACTTTCACTAAAAGTCCTTACTTTGAGATCTATATATATGTGTGTGTGTTATGTTTATATATATGTATTGAAGGTGGTGCCTGTGATGAATTTATAGTTACTTGTTATGGAGTATCAACAAACTTTGAAGTTTATAAGTAAAGGAACTTTCTGGTTGTTTTAGAAACATGTCAGATTAACGATTTTCCAATCATGCGGATGAGGCTGTGTCCAAAAATTCTCAAAGTAGACAGCCTGAACCCATTAGGGAAAACACACCTCATCCAGAACAAGCTGTGCACACGGTAATGGAGAACTTCATGATCAGGATGATAGAATTGTTAGAAGCTTCGATGGCCACAAAGAGGAACGAGCAAGTACCGGTCACTAAGGCAGATGAGGCACTAGAACGATTTCTTAAGTTTCGACCCCCGGAGTTCCATGGAGAAGTTGAGCAAGAAAGCAAAGTTGAACTATTTCTCGAGCAACTGAATAACATTTATGATACCCTTAGGTATGAAGATGCTCTGAGGGTAACGTTTGCAGCTTTTAGACTTCGTGGAATGGAAAATGATTGATAGCTTAGAGCTTTCGAAGCTCGGGCACTCAAAAACTAACCACGGACCTGGAACGATTTTTAGGAAGAATTCAGAAAAGAGTACATACCATGGTGGGTTAGTGAGCAACAAGAGAATGAGTTTCAACAATTGAGATTAGGTAACCTGGCAGTTGCCCAGTATATAGCAAAGTTCAATAGGCTGGCTAAGTACTGTTTTAGATTGATAGATACGGATGAGAACAAGATGCGACAATTTGTAAAAGGATTAAGGGTGGAACTACAACGGGCATTAGTACCCTTACCACAAATGGGCTTCGCAGTAGCAGTTGAAGTCGCCACAAGGGCAGAGATGGCGGATCAAGCGGTTACACAGACGAAGGCAGCTATTGACTCTGTTGCAATCCCATATAAACGTCTTGGACAAGGACTATGCAGACATAGAGATTCTAAGGGACCCCGTGGCGAGCAAAACACCAAAAATGGAGGTCGAAAAACCCTAACATCTAGAGGGGTCCATAGAGTATGTAAATACTGCGGACGAAGTGGACATATGGCAGAAGTGTGTTATCAAAAGTGAAGATTATGTTACCAGTGTGGAAAACCAAGACATGTTAAGGAATAGTGCCCGAAGATGCGACAAGCACCATCGGAGTTGTCCAGAAGAACTGGCCGACCCCCGGTTATGAGAGGAGCAACAAGAGAAGGGAATAATAAGCTACAAGTGAAGGAAAAAGTATATGAATTGGATGAACTACCCGTAGACACTGAACTGGAAGTAGTCGAAGGTACGATTCAAATCTTTTCTCAAATACAATAGCACTCATTGATCCTGGAGCTACACATTCTTTTGTGAGCTTGCATTTTCTAAAACATATTACTATACCTTCTGTTGACATGCATTATCAGTTCATGGTTGGCACTCCTATGGGCATGAGTACAATAACTGAGGTAAAGTACCCAGGTTGAGACATCTGTGCCGAGAGTGTGATTTTTATCCTGAGATTTAATTGCCTTACCATTTGGGAGTTATGATATGATACTTAGGGATGTACTCTTTGATAATTTTGAGGAGTAGGATGCTACTCCAAATTAGATTTAAGGCAAGGATACTATCATGTATAAACAAAAGAAAATATCTTTCAACACCTGATATGGACATTATGAGTTTGTTTTATGCCATTTGGATTGACAAATGCACCCGCGACATTCATAAAATTGATGCATTAGATTTTCTGTCCTTAATTGGATGAGTTTGTGGTGCTTTCCATTGATGATATTCTTATATGTTAACCTAACCTCGAAGCACATGAACGAAATCTTTGAAGAGTGCTGTAAACCCTATAGGAACATAAGTTGTACATAAGTTTAGTGAATATAAGTTTTGAATGCCGACAGGTGACTTCCTTAGGGTATGTGATAACTCAAGAAGGAGTAACGGTAAAACTAGTAAAGGTAGATCCGTGACCGATTGGACGCAACCCAAGATACCAATAGAGGTACATATCTTCTTAGGGATGAAAGGGTATAATCGGAGATTCATAACAGAATTTTTTGTTAGGATCGTCAGACCTTTAGCACAACTTACAAGGGAAGACATCGAGTTTATATGAGTGGAGAAGTGTGAGAGAAGCTTCCAGGAAGTAAAGCATCGACTAACTACGGCTCAAGTTAGAGGAAATCTATGTAGACGAGATTGTCCGACTTTATGGGGTACCCATTGATATTGTATCCGATAGAGACCCAAGGTTTACCTCGAGGTTTTGGCCCAATTTCCAGGAAGCTATAGGGCCAACCTAAGTTATAGTACCACAGCACACCCCCAAACCAATAGACAGTCCAAGAGAACGATTCAAACACTACAGGATAGGTTGAGAGCTTGCGCCTTAGATTTGAAGCATTCTATGGTAAGAAAAGTAGAACACCCCTGTATTGGAATGAGGTTGGAGTACTATCTCACTAGAAAGAAAGGAACTTGATGCCAGAGTTGTAGGAAATGCAGAAACAAGTTAGGATAACTCAAGCTCAACCTTGGGCAGCCAATGGTAGATAGAAGAGGTATGCAGATAATCAAAGAAAGGACCTGGAGTTTGGTGTGGGAGATTGAGTTTTCTTGAAACTTACACCACATCGTGGAAAGCCTAGATGTCCAAAGGGAGGAAAGTTAAACCCCCGATATGTCAGACCGTTTGAAATTATTAACAGGATTGGTAAAGTGGCATATCAGTTAGTCTTACAAAGTGAGTTGTTTGAAGGGTATACATGACGTGTTTCATGTATCACAATTGAAGAAATATCATCCTGCACCAGATCATTTTCTCACTAATGACCAATTGGAGTTACGTGCCGATCTGTCATATGAAGAAAAACCAGCAGAGATTATAGAACGAAGCGTAAAAGAGTTACGCAAGAGACAGATTTTAATATGTATTGTTGTATGGAGGCAGCCTAGGAGACTGAGGAATATCTGAAGAGGAAGTACTCGGGACTTGTAGGCATATGATTACTCAATTTCGAGGACGAAATTTTTCTTAGGAGGGAAGAATGTAATGCCCTACTCAGTAGGCATCTCGGGCGATCTTGAGAGGGTGATTATCGTGAACGTAGAAGTCGGGGTCTAACGTAGTAAAATCTAAGAATATATGGTACGCATTTTGTAGCAATTTAAAATACTCAGTAGTCTTATAAGGTTTAAAGTGGTGTTTTCTTTTTATTGAAGGATATTATCTTTTATTATTATTTATATTATTTTTATTATTATGGTGGGTTTTCCAAAAAAAAAAAATCTACCACTTGTCAAGAGGAGTGTGCTACTTGGCATTTTGCATGGCTTTTGGAGGCTCATATATATAACACTTGAGGAGGGGGAAAATTGCTGATGTTTTTTCTCCTCCCTTCCTCACGGTTTCAGCAGGTAAGAATTTTTATTTTATTAATTAATTTTTTTCCTTTTCTTTTCTTGCTTTCTTTTTCTTTTCGTTCCTGCTGCCATTTTCCTTCTTTTTTTCTCTTTGTTCTGTTTTGCCTATTTTTTTAATCTTGCCCTCCCTTTTTCTTCTTTTTTTTTTTGCCATTCTAATAATTATGTGTGTTAGCTAATATACATATATATATAGATGTATTTTTTTATAAGCTCTAATTTTTTTAGCTAGAAGTTGGAGTTAGCTTTATTTATCTATTTATTTGGGTTAGCTAAGTTTTAATTTATTTTCCTTTCTTTGATGATGGTTTATAGAGGTTAATTTTAGAGTCTTAAGATGAGGTATTTGGGGTATAATGTGGTTTAAAGTTAATTTTTGTTTTGATTTCTCTTATTTGATTTTATATAAATTTATTTATTTAATTTTCTTGGTATAATGCTTTTATCTAAAATGATTTTGGTGGACTAGCTTTTGGTAAATGATTTTTAGTGTACTTTCTTTTATATATAATTTTAGTACACGTAACTGTTTATATTTATATATATCGCTAGTATAAATTTTTAGTATATATACTTACATGTATAGTCTTAATATATATTCTTAGTATATATATTTACATGTATATTTTGAGTATAAATACTTACAGGCAAATATTTCAATTGTTTGTGTATATATATATATATTTATATGAACAGTTTGTATATGTAATATATTGTTGTAATAAATTCTACTACATAGGTTTATGTATACATACACATGTTTGTGGTCTACATAATCGTTGTTGATAATTTTAGTATATATATAGTTGGTATATATATATATATATATTTAAGCATGTATGGGATTTTCTTTTTATATGAAATAATTTTAGTAAATAAAGTCTTGTATATATGTATATTTTAGTACATACCTTTGTATACATTTTTATATAGATAACTTTTGTAACTAATTTCTGCATTCATAAACTTTATATGTATTTTTCGCATAAACGATTCTTGAAAATGATTTTAACATTTATGGTTTTATATATATAATTTTGGTATACTTAACTTTCGTGATTAATCTTGATATATATATATATATACACACCTAATTTTTGTATATGGTGTTAGCATATATATTTTTAGTATCACAAGTGGGTATATATTAATTTTAGTATACATAGGTTAAGAAGTTTAGGCTCTTTGGATTAGTATAAGTGTGGTTATATCCTAGGTTCATGAGGAGTTATTACTTTTATTTTGGAAACGAATAGAAATGTTTGGATTTATACTTAAATGTTTATTGGTATTCTGTTTGTAGGATTATAGCACAAAAGCCGCATCCAGGTAAGTCCACAAACCCTGTTTTCTAATTTTTTTCAAATACTACGGGCCTTGCAAAATGTGTTTCCTATATCTGTTACAGATACTTACTACGTTCAGAATGTCACAATTTAGCATGTCTTTCGGAGACGTTCTCCACAATGTGTTACCTGTTTCTTAGACAATGAATAGGAGCCTTGCTACATATAGGTGTGGCCTTTTCAAATCGGTCGATAATTACTGTGAAGTAGGATTTGATTCTATACAGGTTTTTTTGAGCATATTTATATGTTAGAAAATGTTCTCTTCTTGAAAAGCTACATCATTTTGAAATGCATATGCGTAAATCTGCTATAATTGTGTGAAATTTGCATAAGCATGTAGTGAACTGGCAGATAGGGATTTTTGCTAAAAATATTTATGACCTGATTCTGTCCTGACGGCAGGGAAAGCGGCCTTTCTATTTATTTACACATATGAAAACCCCATCCGACCAGGGTTACAGTTTTGGTTATGATCATGTGTTCGGAAGTGTCAGTGGATTGTACTGTACTTGACTAGTCCCCCTTACGAGGACCTCCTCCGATGGCGTAGATGTTTTAGACTCGGGAGAGTGGATCTACTTGAAGAGGGGCATAGACCACAGAGGGTGTGGCCCAATCGGTCTACGTGGACACCGCATCATGCTCTACAGTGGGACAGCCGCCTTGTGGAGAGACAGGAGGGGCTCGAAACCGAGATTGGTCCCAGGGTAGACTTCGTAGGTGCCCCAGGAGTATGTAGCTATTTTGACCAGTGAAATAGGAGTGCAGTTGTTTGGTAATCAAGTGCTCGTATGGTGTTTCGCTGGTTTTAACTACGAGATGCCGGAATTCAGTTCCGATGACTTCGTTTTGGGATCCGAACTTTGTCTATGGAGCCCGATTGTTGCATTACATGTGTTTTTGAATTCGGGTGTAGATGCTGCACTTATGTATCTTGATTTGCTCAGAATTGCCAGCTGCGCTCGAAACCCTCATGTCGGTGCAAGCTTCAGTTTTGTTAAAATAACAAAAGTAAGTGTTTTGTTATCACATTTCATGAACCGTTTTAGTGAAACTGCATCATCATTGTTTCAAAGACATCACTAAAATGCACACACACACACAGACACACACGTGGACTCACTGTGCGTTTGCACACATGTTTTCCATATCATGTTTTCTCCTTAAATTAACTTAGGACAAACAGAGGCACGATAAGCTGCTGAAGTTTTAGGCTTAGAGTTTTGGACCCATTTTTCCCTGGAAGGATATGTAATTATGTTCTGTTTTCCTTAGGCTCGAGCCGGATGTGAAGATCATCTTGTTATTTTTGTCATAAGGTTTTGTTGGTGTGAGATACTTTTACTTTTTTTGTATTAAAATGTTTTTAAGAAGTTTTCTTGAATCTTGTGTTTGGAACACACTAGTAACCAGTTTACTTAAGTTTTTCCGCTGTGAACTTTGTGTGTATACATATAAGTGGTAAACCCAAGGTTGTGTTTTTTTTTCAGGACTTATAGTTTAGTGCTGAGAGGTACGCAGATACCCTACTCAGTCGCAGTGTACCTAGTAGCAGGTTTGGGGTATCACAAGTTGTATCAGAGCCTTAGGTTCGATAATAGGTTTGAACTGTTGGATTTTAGTTAAGTTAAAAGTTTCAACCGTCTAAACTTTGATGTCAACCATACGATGTATTGGATAATAATGACCCTAAGATTTTATTTTATAGGTACAGTATGGCGCACCACCCACATGGATGGATGTACAAAGAGGGCATGCTAATGTGTAGGTCCAGCGGGACAACAAAATCATCATACTCTATTAGAGAGACTATCCCGGAGAGGGATTCGATCCCGATGATTAACCTATCAGATAGTGAGATAGTAGAAGGACAGATGGCGCAGGGGGTAGAGCTTGGGGTATCAATTGAAGAAGATCCCAGCGAGCCGGAGTTCGATTTTGGGATGGTACTCAAGCCTGAGGGAGTGGCACCGGTGGACGCTGAGGGTATGGACACCCTTGCAGCAGGGGGGTTACCCATTGTTAGTATCACCTGCTTGTGGTTATTGTCTATGGCGTGAGCAGCAGGTAGAGGCGCTAGTTAGCTGATTGTGGAGTTGAGAGCGGAGATTTCTAGGGTGGATGCCTTGTTCTACATGGTCCACCAGGCACGACGACAGAAGACGGCGACAGCTGCCATGCTAGAGACGGAGTTGGTGCAGATGCGTGAGGCGCAAGCGACCCGAGAGAGGGAGATTTTAGAGCTGAACAATGACCGGGACTAGCTTAGGCAATTTGTCGCCCGGTTCCTTAGTACTACTAGGGATTCAGTAGATAGAGCCCGCGCCGAGCTGGAGTCCCGACCGAGAGGTTCTGGTAGTCGGCACCGTTAGGCAGAGTAGACCTGGGATAGGATGCAGGGACTTTTTGTATATATAGTTATTTGGATAGGTAAAAGTGGTGTTTTAGTTGAGGCTTGACATGGTAGCTTTAAGATAGTGGATATAAGGTCCACGAGATTTTGGATATGTATAGTAACTCGGTCACATATTTTTGGAGTGATAGGAACAGGATGATTTGTCTGTGACACCACTTGTACTAAAAGTCCTTACTTTGAGATCTATATATATATATATATATGTGTGTGTGTGTCATGTTTATAAATACGTATTGAAGGTTGTGCCTGTGATGAAGGTGTATGTCATGTTTATAGTTACTTGTTCTGGAGTATCGATAAAATTGGAAGTTTATAAGTAATAGAACTTTACGGTTGTTTTAGAAACGTGTCAAGTTCACGATTTTCCAATCATGCAGATGAGGCTGTGTCTAAAAATTCTCAAAGTAGACAGCCTGAACCCATTAGGGAAAAGACACCTCATCTAGAACAAGCTACGCACACAGTAATAGAGAATTTCATGATTAGGATGACGAAATTGTTAGATGTTTCGATGGCCACAAGGAGGAACGAATGAGTACCGGCCACTAGGGCAGATGAAGCACTAGAACAATTTCTTAAGTTTCGACCCCCGGAGATCCATGGAGAAGTTGAGCAAGAAAGCAAAGTTGAACTATTTCTCAAGCAGCTGAATGACATTTATGATACCCTTAAGTATGAAGATCCCCTGAGGGTAACGTTTGTAGCTTTTAGACTTCGTGGAATGGCAAAGGAATGGTGGCTTAGAGCTTTCGAAGCTCGGGCACTCAAGAACCAACCATCGACTTAGAACGATTTTCAGGAAGAATTCAGAAAAGAGCACATAGCACGGTGGGTTCGTGAGCAACGACAGGATGAGTTTCAGCAATTGAGACAAGGTAACCTAACAGTTACCCTGTATACGACAAAGTTCAATAGGTTGGCTAAGTACTGTTTAAGATTGATAGATACGGATGAGAACAAGACGCGGCAATTTGTAAAAGGATTAAGGGTGAACTACAACGGGCATTGGTACCCTTAGCACCAATGGGCTTCGCAGCAGTAGTTGAAGTCGCTACAAGGACAGAGATGGCGAATCAAGCAGTTACATAGAGGAAGTAAGCTATTGGCTCAGCGGCAATCCCTTATAAACGTCCTGGACAAGGACTATGGAAACATAGAGATTCCAAGAGACCCCATGGCGAGTAAAGAATCGAAAATGGAGGCTGACAAACCCTAACATCTGGAGGGGTCCCTAGAGTATGTATATACTGCGGACGAAGCATGTGGTAGAAGTGTGTTATCAAAAGTCAAGATTATGTTACCGGTGTGGAAAACCATGACATATTAGGGAACAGTGCCCGAAGATACAGCAAGCACCACCGGAAGCATCTTGAAGAACTGGCCGACCCTCGGTTATGAGAGGAGCAACCGGAGAAGGGAATAATAAGCCATAAGTGAAGGTAAAAGTATATGCATTGGATGATCTACTCGTAAACACCGAAGAGGAAGTAGTCGAAGGTACGATTCATGTTTGAATTGTATTTTATGCTCTTGGTCATATGTGACTTGATAGTAAAACCCTTAAAGCTAATAAAATACTATTCCTATTTGTCCCTAGTTTATTACATCTTGTAAACTAGTGTGAAGTTGATTGATGGTCAAGTTTTATTGATCATGAATATAAGATATAAAATCAATTTATAAATACATATTGAGAATATTTTATTGGACATGACCTAAAGTGAAGAAGAAATAATACATGGGTTTAAGTTATAAGTATTTCTTCTCAGTTTTATATTTGGTGTCATTTGACCTAATGTTTCTGATGTTTCTTGCATGGGGAGAAAATATGTTTTGACATGGTCAAACATCACTTTTAATTAGGTGATTATTATGACTATTGGTTGGCTTATTTTCTTGTCATAGCTTGAATTATGGAGATAGTGAAAGGGTTTTGTCCCTATCTTTTTAGAAAGAAATATCCATGGGCCCCTTGATAAGGAAGACTGGAAAATATGCATGGCCATGCTCAAATAAGTATTAATAAGGTGTTATTAATATTATTTGTTGGAACAGTCTGCCTGGTGATCAAGTAAATGGTTAATTAAGTTTTATAAGGATGACTTGGTCCATGTCTTGTACTTAATTAGGATATCGTGTGACAAAAGGACTAAATATTAAATCTGATGCTAGGTTATTATTGCTTTTACTTAACTTGGGTAAGCATAATGTCTTGCTAGAGGCCGCTTATGTTTTGTGAACAGATGTCTAGGACATTTTTCATTCACTGCCAACGTTAAGTGAACCTACAGGGTCACAGGCATAGACGATCTTGTGAGCATAATGTCCAAGTTCAATGAATCTAGATTGTGTCCAGATTCATTGAATGTATACAAAAGGGGAATCAGATTCCATATTGTATTTTCTGGTAAGTTAATAAGTAATTAATTTTATTTAATCGAATAATTGAAATTAATTACTTAATATTATTCATCCAACCGTTGGATGGTTATAGGAATAGACGGACGAGATTAAACTGTCATTAGATGATAGTTAGGGTTTTGATATTGACAGCTATAAAAGGTTATGTTAACCTTTTCTTGGTAGCCGTCTTTTAAATACAAAACCCTAAACCCTAAAAGGGCGATATAGTATCTTGCCACCTCTCTCCGAAACACGGCCTACTACCAGATAGTCAGGATTAGTTCTGAGCAGTTTTCAGAACACAGAAGGGCCTAGCATCCCGATCGCTTGCAGAGGAGTTCGTCGCGTGGATACCAGTAGAGGGCGAAACGTAAACTGCAGCGCCTCCAGATCGAACAATCAAAACATTGAGGTAATTTCTATCCAATCGGTTTTTCTAGTATGTGCAGATCCTGTTGTTGGATTTTCGTAGTTTTATTTTATTTTATTTTTGCCTACGGTTTCCAACAATTCAAATCTTTTCTCAAATAGCAAGAGCACTCATTGGTCTTGGAGCTACACATTCTTTTGTAAGCTTGCATTTCCTAAAACACATTCCTATACCTTTCATTGACATGCATTATCAATTAATGGTTGGCACTCCTATGGGCATGAGTACGATAACTGAGGTAAAGCATCCAGGTTAAGGCATCTGTGCCGAGAGTGTGATTTTTATCCTGAGATTTAATTGCCTTACCATTTGGGAGTAGGGCTGTAAACAGGTCCAGACCCTCAGGGTACCCCCAGACCCAGACCCGTACCCTTATAGTGAAACTTGGACCCAGACCCGGACCCATACCCTCCAGGGTATAAAATTCTGGACCCAGACCCGACCCTCCAGGGTCCAGGGTAGGGTCTGGGTATACCCGTACCCGTATGACATTTTTCTATTTTATTTCCCTGTTAAACAAAAATATATAAAACAATGTATAATTCAAAAATAAAAATTTTAACATGATTAACATAATCTCCTTAACATTTCTTTGAACAAATAAAATCATTTAACATTTCTAATTCACATAATTAAAAGTTCAAATATACACAAAATCGTCATAGTACATGAATCCAATAAAAACAAAAGTTCTAGTTTAATAAAATGTATTAATCAAAGCATTTGGAATTTTGAATACCGCTTGCTCCTATTTGTCTCCTACAAAAGAAATATAGAAGTGAGTATATATTATAATTTTATAAGTGTATGTAAAATAGAGATAATTGTAGCTAAAGATAAAAAAAACTCACAAGGGATGGAAGAACTCTCAACAATATCATTGTCATTAAACACATACTCTAGAAACAAAATAGAAGTTAACTAATATAAGAGGGAGAAAAACGAAATTAGAATAAAAAAACAAAGTACTTACTTTTATTCAGTGAAAGTTCAATCTAATCCGCTGTAGTTACCAATGCCTCAACCATTTCGGGAAGTAATAATGCAGGTGTCTCATCAACCACTCTTCCCCTAACACTAAATGCAGACTCCGATGCAACAGTAGTAGCCGGAACAGCTAAAATATCACGTGCCATCTTTCCTATGATAGGATACTTTGGAGAGTTTTCTCTCCACCAATTCAAAATATTAAACTTCTCATTTCTAGGAAATACAGGCTCTTCTAAATATTGCTCTATTTCACTCTTCTGGTACATACGAATAGTAGTGGACTTATTCGTCTTATACCATTCATCAAAAGCAGAATAATCATCTTCCAATGTTCCTCCACCAGATATGGGATAGGAATTATTGCTAACATAACTTACTTGCCCACCATATTCAATGTACAAATCTTGAAATGCATTCTTAACTCTTTCAACATAACGATAAGCATCACTACCATAAATGGCATCATAATAAAACTCCACCAAATTCCTTTTAAACCTGGGATCAAGCACAACAGCAATTCCTAAAACCAAACATGATTCCTCCCAATATTTTTCAAACTTTTGCTTCATAGGACCAACCATAACTTTAAGAAAATCATGTTGGCTATTTTTCCATTCCCTCAACTTAAGTTGAATTTTGCACACATCAGGGAAGAAGAAATTTGAAGTTGGAAAATTTCTATCGCTAAAATGATTAGTACAATCATAAAATATCTTCAAACATCCATGAATCACATCAGCAACTTTCCATTCATCATCAAGTTGGACAAAACTTATAATTTCTATCAATTTGTGCAAGACGGTTAAATGCTTCCTTAACAGGTAATGCAGATTCAAGCATCAAATATGTAGAATTCCATCTGGTTTGTACGTCCAAAGCAACTTTCTTCTTGCTTTTTAATTTGCATTGTTGTAAAGCACACTCAAATTTCTGAGAAGCATACGTAGATTTTTTCAAATACTTGCATGTTTTTTGAATCTTCAAAATCACATCTCCCAAAATAGCCAAACCATCTTGCACAATCAAATTAAGGACATGTGCACTACAACGAACATGAAATAAATCACCACCAAGGGGAAGCCATGCTTTCTCAACCAACCAAGATTTCAAATGTCTAACCATTGAATCATTTGATGATGCATTATCCACAACCATAGAAAACAATTTTTTGTCCAAATTCCATTCTAATATGAGATCATTGATGAATCGAAATAATGTTTCACCGTCATGAGGATAAGGAATATGTCTATATGCAAGAATTTCTTTTTCAATTCCCAATTGTCATCAACAAAATGAGCAGTAAGACAAGTATATGCAATATTAGCATGTTCTGAAGTCCAAATATCACTTGTTAATGTCATTCTACAATCAAGACCATCCAAGAATTCATACAATCTCATCCTCTCTTCCTTATGCACTAACATCACTTCCGTCCTAAATTGTATTTCTAGAAACAAGCTTAAAGTTAGGATTCAAACTGTTGCAAAACTTCTCAAAGAATTCATGCTCACACATATTGAAAGGATAATTGTGCTTGATTATCATTTTTGCCAAAGCCCTCCTACTCTTTTCTTGATCAAATTTGAAATTACTAAGTTCAATGTTACCTGTCACGTTACTTTTTGAATGTTGGATTTGTTGCTGCCCTTTGCACCGAAGTTTTCTAGCAACACAAACTTTCAAATGTTTTGTCAAATGAGTAGTCCCCGCTTTGCTGGCGCTAGCAAGTTTTCTCTTGCACCAAATACATTGAGCTTTAATACTTCCATCAGGATCCGTCAGCCTTGACATTTCTTTCCATACATCCGAAGTTAATTTTTTTTTTTTAACTTTGAGGGATCCGCAGCCGCTTGGTCTTCTAGGTTTTCTTCGACATTCAACTCATTGTAATTAGTTATTTCCATATCATCAGCATCAATAGATGCCTTGGAACTTTGAGTGGGTATTGTACCGGACATCCTAATTCCTAAATGATAAAGCAAAAAACCTATTAATAATAAAACAAATTCTATATGTAAATTGAACATAACATCAATCAATTAATAATGAGGTACTCAAACATATCAGTTATTGGAATTTGCTTGTTCTACTCAAAAGTGAAGTCATGTACTAATTAAATATAGTGAGTATAAACTAGGAGAAAATAGTTGTGTTAGAAACATTATGATTTACTTGTAGATGTGATTTTTTTGAAGGCTAAGGAGACAAGTAAAGGTACAGTGAGTTTTTCCAGCTATAGTATAGAATGAGCATGCATTTTGTTCTTCTTATACCTAAATTTTCTTCTCTTAGATGATCCATTTTACCTTCTATGGATAAGCATTTTACCTCCTATGGAATTAAACTGCTTGCTTTGGTTCTCTATTAAACTGATTCTTAATCAACAACAAAGTTGTTAGGTAGAATTCTAGGCAGGCATTCTTTGGGTTTCTAAGTTCTGTAGTCTACACTATGGTTTTCAATATTATAAGTTCTGCCACTGTAAATAATAAACAGATTATTACGAATCATTTAAAACTTTTACGGCAGAAGAAATCATGGAAAAAATTAGATTCAAGAACATGAATATATCATTCCTTATATTATATCATAAACTTTTCAATATTAAAAGCGCCTCAAATGAATAAATGAACATGTACAAAGAAGCCTTATATTATATCATTCCTCTTCAAGAAAACAGTTTGAATTTCCAGTTGATGTCTGCACCAATTCTAGTTGAAATTCAAGTTTTACAGAAACATCCAAGTAGTCTAAGACAGAATAAGAAACATCTAAGTTTACAAATACAATCCTACGAAAGGAGATGCAAGAAAATATTCAATCCTACAAAAAAAAAAATACAATCCTAGTTTGAATTCCTGAACTACCAATAGTGAAATCTTTGTACACTACTCATAAAACAAAAATGAACATGAACTAGCAAAAGATAGTTGCAGCAAGATTTCTTCAAAACTCAATCCAAGCTACTATCTGAGAAGATGGAAGAAAAGAAACCGAGACAGCAAGGCAGAGCAGCAAAACAGACAGTAGATAGCAAAATAGATAATACCGGAGCAGAAGCAAGTCAGCTTTTTGAAACAGATGGCGGCAGCAGCGGACCGACAGTGGCGGTAGAAGATGAGATGAGGAAGATGACAGTGAGGGGAGAGAGTTTGAGCTGAAGATGACGACGGTGCGCGGGACTGGGACAGCGACGATGGCGACGACGGCGGCGGCGATGGCGTCGGCGATAGATGAAGCTGAAGAAGAAATTGACTGTGAATAGTCTGTGAGGAGATAGAGAGAGAGCTGGAATGAGAGGAGAGGAGTGAGGTGAGTACTGACTAGTGTGTCTATGTGTGACAGTGTGAGTGTGATGTGAGTGTAGTTGGTAGCTAGAGGTAGTAGGTTAGGGTTAAAGATAAGAGTAAAATAATATGTTAAAAAAATTATAAATTATATATTAATATAATATAATATATATAAATAATATAATATATATTATTATTTTATTAATACGAGTATACGGGTATACGGGTCTGGGCATCACCATACCCTACCCAGACCCATATATTAGAATAAATATGGGCACGGGTATGGGTCCGCGGATATAAAATTTAAACCTTACCCCTCTAAAAACGGGTACAGACCTGCAAGGGCACAGGTAAGACCCGCCCCGTTACAGCCCTATTTGGGAGTTATGATGTGATACTTAGGGATGGACCCTTTGATAACTTCGAGGAGTAGGATGCTATTCCAAATTAGATTTAAGACAAGGATACTATCAGGTATGAACAAAAGAAAACATCTTTCAACACCTAATATGGGTATATTGAGTTTGTTTTATGCCATTTAGATTGACAAATGCACCCGTAACATTTATAGAAATGATACATAGGATTTTCAATCCTTAATTGGTTGAGTTTATGGTGCTTTCCATTGATGATATTCTTATATGTTAACCTAACCTCGAAGCACATGAATGACATCTTTGAAGAGTGTTGTAAACCCTGTAGGAACATAAGTTGTACATCAGGTTTAGTGAATGTAAGTTTTGAATGGTGACAGGTGACTTTCTTAGGGCATGTGATAACTCAAGAAAGAGTAATAGTAAAACCAGTAAAGGTAAAGCAGTGACCGGTTGGATGCAACCCAAGATACCAATAGAGGTACATATCTTCTTAGGGATGAAGGGTATTATCGGAGATTCATAACAGACTTTTTTTTACAGCAAATCTATGTAGACGAGATTGTCCGACTCTATGGGGTGCCCTTGATATTGTATCCGATAGAGATCCATGGTTTACCTCGAGGTTTTGGCCTAATTTCTAGGTAGCTATAGGGCCAATCTAAGTTATAGCACCACAGCACACCCCCAAACCGATGGACAGTCCGAGAGAACGATTCAAACCCTACAAAATAGGTTCAGAGCTTGCACCTTAGGTTTTAGGAACAAGTGGGTTGACAATTTTGCTTCTGCTGAGTTTGCTTATAATTACAGCTACCACCATTCGATTAGAATGGCACCATTTGAAGCATTGTATGGTAAGAAAAGCAGAACACCCCTGTATTGGGATGAGGTTGGAGTTCGATCTCATTGGAAATAAAGGAACTTGATGCCAGAGTTGGAGGAAATGCAGAAACAAGTTAGGATAATTCAAGATCAACTTCGGGCAGCCAAAGGTAGACAGAAGAGCTATGCCGATAATCGAAGAAGGGACCTGGAGTTTAGTGTGGGAGATCGAGTTTTCTTGAAACTTACGCCACATCACGGAAAGCCTAGATGTCCAAAGGGAGGAAAGTTAAGCCCCCGATATGTAGGACCGTTTTGAAATTATTAACAGGGTTAGTAAAGTGACATATCAGTTAGTCTTACAAAGCGAGTTGTTTGAAGGGTATACATGACGTGTTTCATGTATCACAATTGAAGAAATATCATCCTGCACCGGATCATTTTCTCAATAATGACCAATTGGAGTAACGGGCCGATCTGTCATATGAAAAAAAACCAGCAGAGGTTATAGAACGAAGCATAAAAGAGTTACGCAAGAGGCAGATTTCAATGTGTAAAGTTGTATGGAGGCAGCCTGGGAGACTGAGGAATATCTGAACAGGAAGTACCTGGAACTTGTAGGCATATGATTACTCAATTTTGAGGATGAATTTTTTCTTAGGAGGGAAGAATGTAACGCCCTACTCAGTAGGCATCTCGGGCGATCTTGAGAGGGTGATTGTCGTGAACATAGAAGTCGGGGTCTAACGTAGTAAAATCTAAGAATTTATGGTGGCCACTTTTTATCAATTTAAAATACTCGGTAATCTTATAAGGTTTAACGTGGTGTTTTCTTTTTATTGAAGGATATTATCTTTTATTATAATTAATATTATTATTATTATTTTTATTAGATTATTATGTTCGGTTTTCAAAAAAAAAAAAAAAATCTGCCACTTGTCAAGAGGAGTGTCCCACTTGACGTTTTGCATGGCTTTTGGAGGCTCATATACATAACACTTGAGGAGGGAGAAAATTGCTGATGTTTTTTCTCCTCCCCTCCTCATGGTTTCAGCAGGTAAGAATTTTTTATTTCTATTAATTAATTATTTTTCCTTTTCTTTTCTTGCTTTCTTTTTCTTTTCGTTCCTGCTGCCATTTTCTGTTTTTCTTCTCTTTGTGCTGTTTTGCCTATTTTTTCAATCTTGCTCTCCCTTTTTCTTTTTCTTTTTGCCACTCTAATAATTATGTGCGTTAGCTAATATATATATATATGTATTTCTTTTATAAGCTCTAATATTTTTAGCTAGAAGTTGGAGTTAGCTTTATTTATCTATTTATTTGGGTTAGCTAAGTTTTAATTTATTTTCCTCTCTTTGATGATGCGTTGTAGAGGTTAACTTTAGAGTCTTAAAATGAGCTATTTTTGGTATAATGTGGTTTAAATTTAGTTAAGTTTTGTTTTGGTTTCTCTTATTTGATTTTATATAAATTTATTTAATTAATTTTCTTGGTATAATGCTTTTATCTAAAATGATTTTGGTAGACCTAACTTTTGGTAAATGATTTTCAGTGTACTTTCTTTTATATATAATTTTAGTATACGTAACTATTTATATTTATATAATATATATTTCTAGTATAGATTTTTAGTATATATACTTACATGTATAGTCTTAATATATATTCTTAGTATATATATTTACATGTATATTTTTAGTATTTATACTTACAGGCAACTATTTTCATTATTTATGTATATATATATATTTATATGAACTGTTTGTATATGTAATATATATTTGTGGCATATTATTGTAGTAAATAAATTATACTATATAGCTTTATATATATATACATGTTTATGGTATACATAATCGTTGTGAATAATTTTAGTATATATATAGTTGGTATACATATATATATTTTTAGCATGTATGGGATTTTCTTTTTATATAAAATAATTTTAGTAAATAAAGTCTTGTATATATACATATATATTAGTACATAACTTTGTATACATTTTTATACACATAACTTTTGTAACTAATTTTGGCATTCATAAATTTTATATGTATTTTTGGTATAAACGATTCTCGAAAATGATTTTTAACATTTATGGTTTTAGATATATAACTTTAGTATACTTAACTTTTGTGACTAATCTTGATATATATACACCTAATTTTTGTACATGGTGTTAGCATATATATTTCTAGTATCACTGGTGGGTATGTATTATTTTTTATATGGATGGGTTAAGAAGTTTAGGCTCTTTGGAATAGTATATGTGTGGTTATATCCTAGGTTCATGAGTACTTATTACTTTTATTTCGGAAGCGAATAGAAATGTTTGGATTTATACTTAAGTGTTTATTAGTATCCTGTTTTTAGGATTATAGCACAAGAGCTGTATCTAGGTGAGGCCACGAACCCTGTTTTCTAATTTTTTTCAAATATTACGGGCCTTGTAAAATGTGTTTCCTATATCTGTTACAGATACTTACTATGTTCAGAATGTCACAATTTAGCATGTCTTTCGGAGACGTTCTCTACAATGTGTTACCTGTTTCTTAGACAACGAATAGGAGCCGTGCTCCATATAAGTGTGGCCTTTTCAAATCGGTCGATAATTACTGTGAAGTAGGATTTGATTCTATACAGGTTTTTCTGAGAATATTTATATGTTAGAAAATGTTCTATTCTTGAAAAGCTACATCATTTTGAAATGCATATGTGTAAATCTGCCATAATTGTGTGAAATTTGCATAAGCATGTAGTGAACTGGCAGATGGGGATTTTTGCTAAAAATATTTATGACCTGATTCTGCCCTGACGGCCGGGAATGCGGCCTTTCTATTTATAAACATATATGAAAACCACCATCCGACCAGGGTTACAGTTTTGGTTATGATCATGTGTTCGGAAACGTCAGTGGATTGTACTGTACGTGATTAGTCCCCCTTACGAGGACCTCCTCCGATGGCGTAGATGTTTTAGACTCGGGAGAGTAGATCTACTTGAAGAGGGGCATAGACCGCAGAGGGTGTGGCCCAATCGGTCTACGTGGATACCGCATCATGCTCTACAGTGGGACAGCCGCCTTGTGGAGAGACTGGAGGGGCTAAAAACCGAGATTGGTCCCAGGGCAGACTTCGTAGGTGGCCCAAGAGTATGTAGCCGGTTTTGACCAGTGAAATAGGAATGCGGTTGTTTGGTAATCAAGCGCTTGTATGGTGTTTCGTTGGTTTTGACTACGAGATGCCGGAACTTGGTTCCGATGACTTCGTTTTGGGATCCGGACTTTTTCCACGAAGCCCGATTGTTGCATTACATGTGTTTTTGAATTCGGGTGTAGATGCTGCATTGATGTATCTTGATTCGCTCAGAATTCTCAGCTGCGCTCGAAACCCTCATGTCGGTTCAAGGTTCAGTTTGTAAAAATAACAAAAGAAAGTGTTTTGTTATCACATTTCATGAACCGTTTTAGTGAAACTGCATCATCATTGTTTCAAAGACATCACTAAAATGCACACACACACACACGTGGACTCACTGTGCTTTTGCGCTCATGTTTTCCATATCATGTTTTCTCCTTAAATTAACTTGGGACAAACAGAGACACGATAAGCTGCTGAAGTTTTAGGCTTAGAGTTTTGGACCCATTTTTCCCTGGAAGGATATGTAATTATGTTCTGTTTTCCTTAGGCTCGAGCCGGATGTGAAGATCATCTTGTTATTTTTGTCATAAGGTTTTGTTGGTGTGAGATACTTTTACTTTTTTTGTATTAAAATGTTTTTAAGAAGTTTTCTTGAATCTTGTGTTTGGACTGCCCTACTAGTAACAAGTTTACTTAAGTTTATCCGCTGTGTACTTTGTGTATATACCTATAAGTGGTCAACCTGCTGTTGTGTTTTTGTTCGGGACTTATAGTTTAGTGTCGAGAGCCACGCAGATACCCTTCTCAGTCGCAGTTGACCTAGTGCAGAGATGGGGGTATCACAAAAAACTTCTATTTTCAAAGACAAAACACGAAAATGACATAGGCTGTATAAAACAGTTAGAACCACAGAAACAGCCATAAGCATTTATAGCAAAACTAATAAAAAACAAACTCAACAAAAATAAACAAATAAAAAATTTAAAAAACAAAAAAAAAACTTAGAAAAATTTAAAATATAGCCACTTTAATAGGATATTTCACTGCCCAACTCCAAAGATAAACCAAAAATGGACGAACGACAAAACCACTAAGTCCTCCACAAATCGCTAAAAATCATTATAGATCAAAGGTGTGTGTGTGTGTGTGTGATTTGCTCATGCCGTTTTTCACAGAAGAAGAGGAATGTTAAGTGATTATCACAATGAAATATTTTTAAAAGACAGTGCACACAAGTTCATACTTCTTTATTACTTATCCACTCTAAAATCTATTCTAGGTCGTTCCTAGATTAGGTAGGACTTTTTGGCTTGTAATGTTAGGATAGGGACATAAGAAGGGCTTCAAATGAAAGTAAAAGGAGACAAAAAACAAATGAGATAGAACCAACGTAACCGAAAGGAGAAGGTGACAAAATTAAAGAACCACTTTCTAGTCCTCCTTTTCACTCTTCTACTCACCCTAGAACAACTAACTTCGATCCTTTTGGTGCATACCCCAACTAACAACATCTTTTTTCAAGATTTTCATGAATTACCAATACAAGAGAGAGAGAAAGAGATGCTTGATATTTTCCAAGAATTTAATTTTAACATAAACACATATTTTTGCCCTAAATTTTCTGCTATTATTTTGTACTTTTTTCTCTTTTTCTATTTTTTTCTTTTCAAGCATCGATTTCTTTTTCTTTTCTCTCTTTTCAAAAACCATAAGCACCGAACAACTGAAATTACCCAAGATACCCTTGGTCCTTTTATTGGATTTTTCTTTCTCTTTTTCTTCTTCCCTTTACTCCCATGCTTATTCGTTTCTCTCACTCAAAATGGTCAAAAGTCTATATTAACCATTAGCTCCACAAATTGAGGTTTTATATAGTGAATTTAAAAGAACAAAGAAAAGAAAGGATTGAAACCCTTGGCATGAAGGTACAAAAAGGGAACTAGGTATTGATTTCATAAGGGATATGGCAAGAAAGGCACAAACAGTACAAAGAATGCCTAAGACCATCATCTCCAGGAACATCCTAGACTAGAATTCTTCACTTTTAAGGACAGAAAAATCATGAAATTATAGGCAGAGACCCAAAAATTATTATCATAATGCTAATTACCCAATATTCCTAGGCTTCTACTCCTCAAACAATATTCACAAGTGCATGAAAACCATTGGTCAAGTAAGAAATTAGTAAATATGGTTTTCAAAGAGATTAAGTAATTTATCTTTTTCAAAAAACCTAAAGAATTTTGCAGTTGAGTACTCTACTAAAAATGGCAAAACAAAAATCTTTTTTGGATTTTTATAAGAATAGGAAAAAGAAAAGGAAATAAAAGTTTTTAGATTTTTCAAATTTTTCTATTTTTTTGGAATCTTTCAAATAAAAGACTAAAGGTAAAATAATAAGGAAAAAGGAAAAAGAGAATAAAAGATAAAAATACCCCTCGACACTTAATGTCACATTGTTCTCAATGTGTGGGTCGGACTAAAGGAAAAACAAACAAAAACAAAAACGTACATGGGAAGCAATCCGCAAGTATAAAGCAATAAAGCATATCAGGAAGCCATCCCACACAAAATATAAAACAAATAGAAGGAAAGAAAAACAAATAAAAAATAGAAAAGATAACATGAAGGAGAGCTATAAAAGGAAGCGTTTAAGAAGTGTTATCCTGTGGTTGCTTGAGCAAACAACACCTTTGTCACTCTCTGGAAAAGAATTTTTGAAACGTAGCTGCCGGGGGGGCCTACCGCCGATGGTAGGGTTACACCTACCGTCCGCAGTAGGCTTCTGCCTTCATGGGAGAGAAAAATTCGTCAGCCTATCACGTGCGGTAGGTCAAGCCTACCGTCCATGGTAGGTTTCTGTCGTACCTGATGGAAGATCTTTTGTTGGGTGTGATTCAGCTCCTCGGTTTGCTCCTGATCGATCTAATGATACTTGCAATACATAGGGGTAGTCCGAGCACATATGTAATTCTCCAAAGAGACTTTTACATTACTATGAACAAACGGTTAGGAATAATCAACTAAAATGGAGTTCAAAAACAGGGGAAAATAAGGATACAAACACAAATTGCAACATGGTGACACAACCAATCTTTACTCGTTTGGAAGGACAAGGGATTCCTTTTGAAAGGTTCTCATATCTTCACCGAAATAAGGTTCAAGGAGATGGCTGTTTACTACCTCTTTGTAATGAAAATGAAAGAATTTAAAACCCCATATAAAAAAAGAAATAAAAAATTTAAGATCGAGAAAGGTGTTACAAATAACAACTAATTTTAACTCTCTAAAGGAAAACAAAAGTTTAATGAGGGTTAAGTTTGAAGAAAAACTCATTCGCGATTTTTCACCGTATAAGGGTTGTTTTCTTCCAATGCTCTCGCAATTTCCTTTGAATTCCATGAGATGTCTTCTCTCCTTGTCATTCTCCTTATGTTGCTTCCATGATTCCTGCATACATAAAGAATTATTAACAAGAATAGAGTTAGTTATGTTAATAAGAAGGTTCACCCTCTCACTCTTTTCGACAACGTTTATCTCTATTTCTTGTCACTCTTCTGTATGATCCTTTTGAATCACCACAAGACTCTTGTTTTCCTTTTCTGGCTCACCTTCCTCAAACTCACTTTTGTTCTCTGGCAAGCACTCTTCTCTCTTACATTTGTTTACTACACTTTTATGCGGTAAAGGTTCTTAAAGTCTTGGGGAAGTGGACTCCTTCAATTCTTGAGCACTTTCCTCATCTTCATCCACAAATACGAGAAATGTCATTACTTGTTCTTCTGCATCTCACAAGGTGATCGTATTACTAGGTACATTACTAAGCGGTCTTTCAACGATTATCTTTGCTAAAAGTTTAATTTGATTCTCCATTTTGTGGATGGAAGCCTTTGGCTTCTCTGGACTGCTTCTATACTTTTTATCCCAACATTCGCCGAATTTACGCATTTCGACACGAGATCTTCCAAACTAGGCAATGGGGAGGGTGGATTTTGATTTAGACTTCTATGTTGAAAACGAGGGGCAGTTTTTGTCTCTTTTGATTCTCACCATTCCAAACAGCCCTCGGTTGATTTCTCCAATAAGAATTGTATTGATTGGGATACATGTTATATCCTTGCCAATTTCCTTGGAACATGGCCTGCTGATGATAACCGTTTTTATGTTTAATGTCCATGTTCTCTATTCCTTGTTCTAACATTGTCACCAGCCGAGCTTTTATGGCATCATTGGCATCCATATCTTACACTCAGCCTGAAATAAACAATTTATAAGAAGTACGCATAGGATTCAATAGTAATAAACCAGATTACGAATGTTCAAACCACTAACATCCAACATAAACGAGAATGGTAAACAAGAAAATAAACGAAGATCAAATGACTAACACACTAAAAAGATGATGTTTCTTAAACTGCTGTCCCCGGCAACGGTGTCAAAAACTTGATGTACCTAAAATAAAATGGGGGAAGTCCTAATCACTACAATGCCGGGCAAGTGTATCTAACAATGCAGAGGTGAGCTTAACCCAAGTGTCGATTCTCCAGAGGAACAGAAAAGACTTAAATACTAATCGTGTTTCTAATGTTTAGTTTAAAAAGACGATGTCTTTAATGAAAACCTAAAATAAAAACTGAAAACAATTAAATCAATTAAAAGAAAGCAAGCAATGTTAAAACAGTTTTAACAATTAATAAAACTAGAGTTTGGATGGTGGAATCCCCCTAATCCTTGTAACTAATTCAATTGGAAAATACACTTTAATGAAAACGATATTGAATTAACTAAGTTGGGTCATAACTCAAATCGGCCAATCCCTATCTCCAGGCGAAAGCCACCGTACTCACTAACTCTTAGAGGAAAATCTCTTTTGTCCCTAACAAACTATGAGCGCAATAAAATTAGGTGTTTTAAAAAGACCTAAAAGTGAAATATCGTATCTCTAGTCAATTGTCCCAATTAACCTCCAATTGATTGCCCTAGATTATTCTTCTTTTTTCAATTCTGAACAACCTTGCGATTAATCTAATTTGGCGACAATTAAATTACAAACAAATTCCCTTAGAAGACAAGTTAAATCAAAACAAACATCGAATTCAAGAATTTAAACCAAGAACTCCATAATCAAGAATTAATGTTCAACCCCAATCCAAACAATAAAGAACTAGTCACTATTCATTATAATAAAACTGCAAATCAACATAAAATTCAATAACAAGAAAGGAAAAGAAAGATTAGGACTAAAATCGAAGCTGCAACTGAAGTCTCGAACATCTCCAAGGTCGTGTTTCGAGTCGCCAAGTTGAAGATCGAAATCCTGAAATTGATTCTTCAATTCTTGAATCCAAGAAAATAAATTGCAGAAATCTTGAAACTTTACTAACTAATTAAATACATAAATGCTGAAATTTGAAAAGTTTTTAATCTAATTTAACCTAATTAATCTAATTCTAACCTAACTAAGACCTATTCTAAATCCTAAATTGTGTATCTATAAACCTACTATTTCCCTCCATAGTACTTGCATAAAAACCCCTTATATAGAGGTGAAAAATACAAGAAAATCTAGTTTGAATTAGGTTAAAATATAAGATAGCTGAGTTTAAATTTTATTCAACCGCCCTTGCCAATCGGACCTACCGCCGATAGTTGGTTGAATCCTACCAGCCGCGCTAGGGTTTTGTCTACCGTTGCCTTGTGATCCACAGATCTATCGCCGACGGTTGGTTAGCCTACCTCATGCAGTAGGTCAGCTTCTTCGTTGCTGACGGCTCCGTTTTTGTCGATTTTGCTCTTTTTTCGTTTCTGTTTATTGTTTTCTCTTCTGGGGGCACCTAAGACAAGAATAAAGGACATTAAGCTAAAATGTACATTTTCACATATTAAAAACATCAAAAACCGATGAAATGAATACATAGAAATATAGATAAAGATGCACATATAAAAAATAAACATCAATTGTATAAATCCAACAAAAAGGCACATTTTTCAAATGTTATAGTTCTACCTCATTCAAACAATAAAAAATCAAGCTACTAAACATCCTAACATAACTCAAAATAATAATAGTATTCATAAGAAACAAGGGAAAAGAAAGCTTAAAATGAAGAAGAGCCACTACCATGGTTCCGAAGATCACTCGAGCTCGTCTCTCGATTTGCTTGATGAAATCTAAAATTACTCCGTAAAACTTCTTCAATCTTCACCAAAAGTACAATTCAATGTTAATTAATGAAAAACTACCTAATTGAAGAAGAATTGAAAGGGTTTTTGTTGCCAATTTATGCCCTCAAATTCTTTCTCTCTAAACCTGAGCTGAATGATGTCCTAAAAGAGAAGGAAAATTAAATATAAATAGCATAAAAAATGCATTATATGTGCTGTAGTTGTGACCTACTACGTGCAGTAGGTCAATCCCTATCATTTGCGGTAGGGTTCTGGCCAATACTCTTCTTGAACACTCTGGACCTACTGTCACAGTAGGGGTAGCCTGCCATCGCTGGTAGGCTTTTGTCCAACTTCTTCTTTGAGATCCCATACCTATCGTCTATGGTAGGTTAACCTACCATCAGTGGTAGGTCACCCTCGTTGTACCGAGAGCTTCTTTTTTCTTCGTTTTCTCTTTGTTTTTTCCCACTTTCACTTGTATTCTCTGTCTTCTTCATCGAGAAGCACCTATGATTAAAGTAAAGGAGAATGGTGTAAATGATGCATCTTATATGCTAAAAAAATCGTAAAAAGGAGAAAAATAACAATAAAAGAAATGACAATATGGCACATATGAAATACCCCCACACTTATTTGTTGCTTGCCCTCAAGCAAAACAAAACTAGGAAAAAGCTAGAAAACACAAGCTGAAGAAGTGCATGACGTTCATTCATTGAAAACAACACATAAAAGAAGAACACAAACGACCAAAGAAATACAAAACTCTACAAACGAAAGGATAGAAAGGCAAAAAAAAACAAATAAAGCGTCACTTCAACAGGAGACATAACTACTCAACCACAAAAGGAATTTTCAAAGGACGAATCACAAGAATCAACAATTCTACCACTAATCTTACTAATATCCTTACTGATGAACGATGTGTGTGTGTGTGTGTGTGTGTGTGTGTGTGTGTGTGAATTCATCATGTGGCCTTCTAAAGAAAATAAGGAATATCAGGATATTAACCTAGTGAAATACTTTTAAGGAAAATTTGCGCGGGCAGAAAAGCGGTGATCAGATACGCGTTTGGAGCACCCCATTCCCAAAAGTGGGTTCTTTTCTTTCTATTTTGAGTATTCTCCATTCCATTGGAGCGAAGAATAGCGTAGTATAGATGTGGCCTTGGGAATGGGAGTTAGCGTCCCTCCAGCCAGCTATTCCCTTTTCCTAGGGACTTATTCAATTACCTTCGAGGGCTATGCGGATCCTCAGACATATATGAAATAGAATAAAGATGGACCAAGCTTGCGAAAAGGTGCTGTTTAAGAGTCTCTCTGAAGCACAACACAGCTCATGTTTCCCAACCGTTTTCCACTCTGAGTTCTATTCTAAGTCATTCTTGAATTAGGTAGGACTTTTCAGCTTATAATGTTAGGTTAGAGACATAAAGGGTGCCAAATGAAAGGAAAGGAAAACAAAAGCAAATTAAATAGAGCTAATGCAATCGAAAGGAAAGATATAAAAAATTATGAACAACTTTCTACCCACTTTTCACTTATTCCCATTTACCCTCGAACGTCTTACTTCGTTCAATTAACGCACAATCCTCTAACATTCTCTATTTCTAATAAATCACATATTTCCAAGTGCAAGAGAGAGAGAGAGAGAGAGAGAGAGAGAGAGAACAGCTCAAGATTTATTTTTTTTTTGAGAGATAAGCTGAAGAAATATTCAAGTACTCGTTTTTTTCTTTGTTTTCTCTGATTTTTCTTTTACTTTGCTTTCTCTCTTTCATATTTGCATGTACTTTACTTACAATGATTTCCCAAAATACCTTTTTTATACAGAAATAACTTTCTTTACTCAACTACCCCCACATTTATCTGTTTTGCTCACTCAAAATGTGTGACGCCCCACTCGGTAGGCACCTCGAGCGACCTTAAGAGGGCAATTGTCATGAACATAGGAGTCCGGGTCTAAAATAGTAAAACTTACGAATTTATAGTACGCATTTTCTTTTAGCAATTTAAATACTCGGTAGTCTCATATAAAGTCTGAAGTGGTGTTTTCGTTTTATGGAAGAATATTATCTTTTATTAATTTTTTAATATTATTATTAATATTATTATTTTATATTTATAAGATTATATGGTTAGTTAAAAAAATAATAAATTGCCACTTGGCATTGTGCATGACCATGTAGGATACTATATATACATACATATATATATATATATATATGTGTGTGTGTAGAGGAGGAGGAATGCAGCCTTTGTTTTTTCTTTCTTCTCCTCCCCTCCTCTCGGCTTCAGTATCCAGGTGAGCCTTCTTTTTGTTTTTTTCATTTTCTTTTTTTTTTAGTTTGTGTTGTTCTTTTGTTCCTCTTTTAAGTTATTTTAGAATTTGTGTAATTTTGGTATGGTGTAGTATTATGATGGCCTTAATAATTCAATAATTATGTTCACTAGTCAGTATATATATACATATTTATATATATATACTTATAAGTTTTATTTTTTTGAAGCTAGGAGTTAGAGTTAGCTTTTATTTATTTATTTGGGTTAGCTAAGTCCTAATTTATTTTCTTCTCTTTATTGATGAGTTGTAGAGTTTGATTTTAGATTCTTGAGATGATGTATTTAAGGTATATATTTGTTCTATACATAATTATTGTGAATGATTTTAGTATATATCTAGTTAGAATATATTTTTTTAGTATATATGGGAATTTTAGAAATAATTTTAGTATATAATGTCTTGTATATATTTTAGTATCTATATGATTGATGTAAGTAATTTTAGTATATAGCTTTGTATATATTTTTATATACATAACTTTTGTAAATGATTTTAGCATTCATAGTTTTGTACGTATTTTTAGTATAAATGATTTTTGAAAATGATTTTAACATTCATGGTTTTCTATATATATATATATAATTCTAGTATACTTAACTTTTGTAATTGGTCTTAGTATGTATATAGTTTTTCTATATGGTGATAACAAATATAATTTAGTATCACTGGTGGGTTTGTATTTTTTTTAGTATAGATGGGTTAAGAAGTTTAGACTCTTTGGATTAGTTTATGCGTAGAAATATCCCAAGTTCAGAAGGAGATATATTTTTCTTTTTATTTATTTTCGATGACAAATAGAAATATTGGGATCTATAATTAAGTGTTTTGTTGGTATCCTGCTTGTAGGATTATAGCACTAGATCTGCATCCAAGTAAGTACATTATTTTCAAATGTTACGGGCCATATAAACATGCTTCCTAAATCTGTTACAAAATATCTACTACGTTCGGAATGATATAATTTAGCATTTTTTTTTAAGATGTTCTCCACAATGTGTTACCTATTCATTAGAAAATGCATAGGAGCGGTGCTCCATATAGGTGTTGTCTTGTCAAAACGGATTATAGTTGTTATGAAACAGAATTCGGTTGTACTCAGGTTTTCTGGAAAATATTTATATGATTGGAAAATGCTTTAGTCTTGAAAAGTAACACTATTTTGACATGCATGAGCATAAATCTGGCATAATTGTATGAAATTTGCATAAGAATGTGGTGACAGGTGAATGGGGATTTTTGTTGAAAATATTTATGACCAGATTCTATTCAAACGGCCAGGCAAATGGCCCTTCGATTTATACATACACATGAAAACCCCATTCTGACCAGGGTTACAGTCTGCTTATGATAATGTGTTCGGAAGCGTCAGAGGATCGCACTGTACGCAGCTAGTTCCCCATACTAGGGCCTCTTCCGATTACGTGGACATTTCAGACTTGGGAGAGTGGATCCACTTGAAGACGGACATAGTACTGTGGAGGGTATGCCCCAATCGGTCTATGTGGACACTGCATCATACTCTACGGTGGGGTCGGCTACCTTATGGATAGCCAAGAGGGACTTGAAACTAAGGTTGGTCCCAAAGCAGACCTGGCAGGTGTCCCAGGAATCTGTACCCTATTTTGACCAGTGATATGGAGAGTGTGATTGTTTGGAAATCGAGATCCCGTATTGTGTTTGGCTGGTATTGACTACGAGATGCTGGAACTTGATTCCGATGACCTTGTTTTGGGATCCAGACTTTGCCCGTGGAACCCTACTGTTGCATTACATGTTTTTCTAAATTTGGGTGTAAAAGTTGTGCTAACGTGTCTTGATTCGCTCAGACTTCCCAGCTGCGCTCGAAACCCTTATGTAGGTTCAAGCATCAGTGTTGTTAAAACAAAAAAAGGAAAATATTTTCTTATAACGTTGTATAAACTATTTCGTAAAACTGCATCATCATTATTTAAAAGCCACGTGGACTCACTGAGCGTTCGTGCTCACGTTTTTCCATATTATGTTTTCTCTTCAGATTAACTCAGGACAGATAGAGGCACAGTAAGTTGCCGAAGTTCTTAGGCATGGAGTTTTTGGACCGAGTTTTCCCTAGAAGGACATAAGTTTATGTTTTATTTTTCTTAGACTCGAGTTGGTTGTAAAGTTCTTCTTTTTACTTTTTCGAGTGGATGTGCTAATGTAAGATATTTTCATTTTTGTGTTAGAACGATCATAAGATGTTTCTTGAATCTCGTGTTTTACTCGTACTATTAGTATTCAGTCTACTTAGATTTTCTATTGCATACTATGTGTATACACTTATAAGTGTTATTGCAGGGTTGTGCTTTCATTTTTGGAACTTATAGTTTAGTGCCGAGAGGCACACAGATACGCTACTCAGTCGCAGTTGACCTAGAGACAGGGTTAGGGGTATCAAAAAACGGCTAAAAAGTCATCAATCATTAGTTCCACGAATTGAGGTTTTATATAGTGTTAGTTTAAAAAGCAAAGAATAGAAGGGATTAAAACCCTTGTCATGAAGGCATAAAAGGGAATCTAAGGTTTGATTTTCAAAAGGATGGGAAAGGAAGACACAATCGGTACAATGAAGGTCTGTGACCATCATTTTCAGGACCATTCTAGACTTGACCTTATCGCTTCCAAGTAAAGAAAAGCCTCGAAAAAAATACTCACTATGCTAATACCCTAAGATTCCAAAGTTTTTACTACTAACCGACACTTAAAAGTGCATGAAAACTATTAATTATGTAAGAATAATATGTAAATGTGGTTTTCAAATCGTTCAAGTCAAACTCCTTTAAAAATCCTAAGGATTTTGCAATGATGACTCCCACTGGCTATGACAAAAATAAAAATCCTTTTGGATTTTTCTACTAATATAAAGACTGAAAAAAAAAGAAGGAAAAGTTTTTGGTTTTTTCAAATTATCGAACTTTTTATATTTTTCAAAGCTATCTCATTTTCTTCTATTTTTAAAATATGAAAAGGAGAAACATGACTTTATCGACTATAACAAAGAACTAAACATAAAAATAGCTAAAAACAGAAAAAGAAACAACCAAAATATGCAAATATCCCTACCCTTAAAACTACATTGTCCTCAATATGGGGGCCAGAACAAAACGTAAACATAAGTAAGGCACATACATGGGAAGCCATCCCACAAATATAAAGCATAATAAGGAAGTCGGGAAGCAATCCCTACAAAATGGTAGAACGTCAAAGAAAAAAAAAACTTAAAAAGAAACATAAAAAAGGAAAAGGAAAAATAAGAAAAACCGAAAAAATAACAAAACGAAGAAAAAAGAAATGCTCCCTCATTGCAGACCAAAGTCCGCACCACCATCTCCACTGCTGCCGTGATCAGGTAAGAATTGACAGCACAGTCGGGCTAGCATCACCTCCTGTCGATCTATGGATGCCCTATGATTTGCTAGCTCATCTGCATAACGGCGGGAGGACTCCACTATCTCCGCCAGTTGGGTACCATGGATGTCTTGTGTGAGGCAGAGCATTTCAAAGGCAACCCATATCTCTGCCTTAAAAGTGTCCATGGGAACAGTGGGAGGGTGTCCGTGTTAGAAGGGTCATAGGATCCATCGTCATCGAGCGAGTCCTCATCTTCATTATCAGAAGGCTGGGAGGAGGATGTGCCAAGGCCGGCTCTTGTAATTTTCTTTATTTTTCTAAAGCTGACAATATTCCGTTCTCTCCTCCTATCCTCCTCTGCTGGAGGTCCATATCTTTCGGGCTTCGTCCCAAGTATATCCGCAATTGTTGAAAGTAGTAAACTTGATGATGTGTGCTTGTCCAGTCGTCACCACACATTTACCTGGGAAATCAACATTAAAAGCATAAAAAACATGGGAGAGAATCACAGGGTAACGAAACACACATGTAAGTGTGGTATCACAACAAGTGTTGCGCATCGTGTGTATCATGAGCGACACTAAGGAAAAAGGGGATCGTTTTTTGTAATTTATCAATATTATAAAGACCTAGAATCCTGACATTGCTATCCACCCCTTTTTTGAACAAAAGTATACCCAAAAGAATAGGTAAGGACTCATGATAAGAGTTGGGGAAAATCACTCTCGTGAAGAATGCGTCGCTGATAGTTGTTATTTTGTCTATTATTTTAGATGTTAATTTCATCATTTTTCGATGTTTTTAAGGTTTAAAGTATATATTTAAGTCTAATATCTCCCCTTCTTGTCTTAGGTGCTTATCAAAAGAAGATACAATGAAGAAAAGATGAAAACGGCTTAAAATGGAGAAAAAATGATAGAAAACGATGCCAAACGATGACAATAAGAGCACCTACCATTGACGGTAGGTTCAAGGCACAAAATTGGAGAGGAAAATAGAGACCTACCACCGACGATAGGTCCTCATTTCAGAAACACTTAAGCAATTGTTATACAGATTTTAGGGGTATTCATTACTCATTCTTTTTTCCAGTTTTTAGAATTATGCCATTAGGACTTTAGGAGGCGAATGAAGGGTATTTTCTTTGACTAATTTCTCCCAATTCTCACCACAATTAGTTAGGATTTAAATTAGAGAACAAGAAATTAAAGGTTTTCAAGAGGATTGAAGGATCGAAAAAAGTAAATTCGGGCTTTGGTGGAGCAACTCGAGAGACGAGCTCCGGCGTGGTTCAGGATTGAAATTCCACCTTCGAATTCACTCCTAAGCCTTATTTTTCCCTCTCTTGTAGTTTTTAATTAGTTTAATTTCAGTTTTACAATATGAATTGCAAGTAGTTTCATTGTTTTGCTTAAGGGTTGAACCCTAATTTTTGTATCTATGAAATTTGTTGAATTTTCTTGAAATTGAATGTTGTTGTTAATTGAATTGTTCTTCAATTTGTTATTTTTCTGCAATTTAAGTTTTGCGAACTTAGATTACTTCTAAGGATGTTTGGAATTGAGAAAGGAAGAACACCCTAGGCAATTAATTTGGTGCATTAGACTGGAGATAGTATAATGCACTTTTAGGTCCGTTTATCACCTGTACTTATGGCATTCATAACTCGTTAGAGAGACAAGAGATTCTCGTCTACGGGTTAGTGACTAGGGAGACTTCCTCTTAGAGATAGGGGTAGTTCGATTACGAGTGTGATGACCCAATTCATTAATACAACATCCTTTTCTATTAAAATCACTTAATTGAAGTAGTATCAAGATTAGAGAGATCTCGAGATCAGAATCTTTGTGTTATATTTCCTCTGATATTTGTTAGTTGGTTTTTATTATTAGAGCTTTTATTAGCCATTTGGTGGTTAATACTTCTTTCAACGACGATTTTTAGACTAAACATTGAATAACGGTAGAGTAGGTTAATCTTGTCTGTCCTTGAGAGATTCGACACTAAGGTTGAACTCACCTCTACAATGTTAGGTCCGGTTGCCTTGCACTATAGTGATTAGGAATCCCCATTTCACTTTTTGAAAACATCAAATTTTTTGCACCATTGCTGGGGAACGGCAAGTTTAAAGAAATACCGTCATCTGGTGCTTTTAGTCATTTTTTCTTTTCTAGTCGTTGTTGTTTTTATTTTTGGTTCGTTTTTCGTTGTTCATTATTCTTGTTATTTTGAGTGTTAGTGGTATGTTGTGTATTTGGCTTATTACTTCCGTGGCCTGTGGTGATTTTTTCTCTAATTAATTGTCCCAGGTTTAGGGAATAAAATTCGAGTACCGATAATGCCATGGATGCTCGATGGGCAACGGTATTAGAACAAAGGACGAGGAACATGGCCTATCAACCTCAATATACACATTATCAGCCGTCCATGTTCTAAGGAAACTGACAGGGTACGATACGTATCCCAACTAGTACAGTTCGGATTGGAGGGCTCAAAGGGACGCTCCTTGGGGAAGTTATGCTCAGTATTCAACATTTAATGGTCACACTCTATCGCCACCTTTATCACCCCCGCGGCCCAATTTAGAAGATCTTGTTGCGAGCTATATCAATTCGGCGGATGCCAAGGTGAAGAGCATAAAAGCAGTCCAGAGAAGCCAAACAGCTTCCATCCACAAGATGGGGATTCAAATCGAGCTCTTGGCCAAGATGACTGTGGAAAGGCCGCTCGCTAATTTACCTAATACTACGAAGTGGATTCTAAAGGTGCGTGCTGAGACGGTCATCGTGTGAAGTGTAACTTAGTCAAAAATAACGGCTCTTATAGTTGTAGATGAAGAGGAAGAAATCGATCCCGTACTGGAAGAGTCTACCTCCCCAAGATTTCAAGAACCCACGACCAAATATGAGTGTAGTGGAAGAGAGAAAGAGAGATGAGTGCTTAACAGAGAATGAGAATGAGTTTGAGGAAGCTGAGCTAAAAAAGTAAAATGAGAATCTCGTGGAAATTCAAGAGGAGCATAAAGAACAGCGACAAAAAGTAGAGATAGACGTTGTCGAGGAGAGTAAGGGTGAACTTCCCTATTAATGAAACTAACTTGTTTCTTGTTAATGATTCTTTATGTATACATGCATTATGGATGCCACCCGAGGAGAATAACGAGGAGAAGAGACATCTCGTAAAATTCAAAAGCGGGTGCAAGAACGTTAAAAGGAAACAATCCTTATACTATGGCCAATCAAAAATGAGTTTTTCTTCAACCTTAGCCTTTCGTGAATCTTCTATTTTCCTTCAAACAGTTGAAATTATTTGAATTAGTAGCGTCTTTCTTAAACTTGATCTTAAGTTTTGGAATTCTGTGAAGAATCCTTTTTCTTTACAGTCGTATTTACTTTCGTTTTAGGGTTAATAATTTTTCACTTCTATTATAAGGAGATCATAAATGAGCTTTACTTTGAGCCGTACATTTGAAAGGACATGGGGAACCTTTGGAGGGAGTCCCTCGTTCTCCAAAACGGTTGAGAAAAATGTCTCCGAGCATGTTGTTGTATGTAAAGTGTATCAATGTTTCCTTTTATATCCTCTTTCTTTCTAATTCATTTATATTTTTGTTGTTGTTTCAAGGTATTTTGGGAGAGATGATTGCTTGCCAAGACCCAATTTCAAGTGCAAAATGAGTAAATAAGGTTGGCAAGCATGAAACGAGGCTAGAAACGGCAAGAAAATAAGACAATCGGTACCCTGGCAGAGACCTACTATGGACGGTAGGTCCAACCTACTGCTAGCGGTAGGTAATGGACATTCCTCAGACACCTTAGGCAGAGACCTACTGCGAATGGTAGGTACTGACCTGCCATCGGCGGTAGGGTCCAGGAGTGGTTGCGGGTCAGTTAGTTTCAAAGGAAAACGGGTCGGGTCGACCTATTTGAGCACCAATTTCAAAATTTCTTGTAATTTCTATAATTTCTTTTCTTCTAGTTTCTTGTACTTTTAAAATTTTTGGTTAATTTTTTTATTTACTAACTGTGCATGTGTTTTCATTTTGGTTTTCTAACAAAAATTTTACAGAAAAAAATTTTCAAGGATTTCAGCAAGTTTTCTGGCCAACTTCCGGTGACACGTCATTGAGGCAAAGAAATGACACCGATTCTAATAGCGGCAACAATTTGTTTGTCCAAACACCCCTAGGCTATTTCTTGACTCTTTTTCCTCCTATTCATTTTAGTCTTTATTTTTGGCTTTTTGCTCCATGTTAGTGTATTTGTTGTGTTTTTTCTTGAGTTCATTTTATTGGTTTGGGTACTACTTGTTTTTTTTATCTGTTTAACACCTAACCACACACAACACTTATAGTACACATTGCACCCACGGGCTACATTAGATTGGCATTTTTTGTTAGTGCAATTTTTGCTTTTGGTTTCTTCTGTGTTGGGGGCTTTTGTTGTGTTGTTTCGTGTTTCCCTTCATCTCCTTTTTTTACCTTCATTTTTTTCTTTTCTTTTCCCTCTGTTGCAAATTTGTTTCACTCCATTCCCTATGGTACCCAAGAAAGCAGTTGCTTCAGCTTCAAAATCCAAGCGAGCTTATTTTGAAGGGCCCTCTCGGACCCCAACACTCCAAATGTTTTGCCTTTTCAGTAGCATCCCTCTACGGCTGCCCATAAATAGGTCACCGATAGAGAGTCATTCAAGATTATCGTTGAAAAATCGTTCGATGAGGCAGTCATTGAACATTTTAAACTTGAACAACTTTTTGGGGGTTTGGGCTGGGTTCCCCTTCTTCGCATTTCTGGCGACTATTACCCCGACCTTTTCCAAGAGTTTTATGCTAACATAACACACAAAATGGACAAGGATCTCCAAACTATTATTTCTATTGTTAGATGGGAGAGATTATTCTGGATAGGGAGCGTCCTCGTCTATTCTTTGGATTCGAGATGAGGGGAATATGGTTATCATTGACACTAATTAAAAAACTATTAATGAGGACCTCAGTTAGAGTTTCGACATGAGCTATTCGTGTTTTGGTATACGGCAATGTCCATTGGACCTTCGTCGTGTAATCTATGGGGGTGACTTTCATACCCTTCTTCCTCGTGCTCTCTCTTACTTTTTCAGGCACAGCCTAGTCCAAAAAGGGGGCGGACAGAGTAAAGTGTGTACATGCTTAACAAAATTCATAATAAGTCCTATTTTTCTGTTTCCTTAATGATAAACGTGACGCACAACACAGGTTGTGATACTACTTAAAAACGTGTGTATCGTTACCCTGTTATTCTTTCTAAGGTTTCTGCTGCTTGCGGTGTTAATTTTGTAGGGAAAAGGAAACTGTCCATAGGGTTGTCGCAGATCATCACATTCACTATATTTAACAACTGCAGCTACTCTTAGAATGAAAAGAAGAAAGTTTGGATCCCTTTGACCGAGGAGGATAGGCTGCGGGAGCGTGACTTTTCGAATTTTCATTATATTAAGAAAACCACTCATATCGGAATAGGGACATCCTGAAGCCCGAAAATGATGAGAGTGAGAACGAAGAGTCCTATGACCTCTCCGGCGAGGATGTACCCTCTACTGCCCCTATGGCGGTCTTCCAGAATGATATGCGGACTGCCTTTGAGCAGCTCCGTGTCACTCAAGACACTCATGGGGCCTAGTAGCGGGAGATTGTAGAGTCCACTCATCGGTATGCGGACGAGTTGGCCCATCAGAGGGCACCTATCGATCGGTAGGAGGTGATGCTGACCCGCCTATGCAACAAATTCATGCCCGATCAAGGTATCACTGGTGGCGGCAGATAAGACTTTGGTTCGCTATAAGGAGTTTTCTCTTCTCTTCTTTCATTTTATTTTTCTTTACTGTATTTGTTTGCTTACTTCTTTTGCTGTTTTATATTTTTTGTTTCTATTTTCATTGCTTATTTTCTTTGTCTTTCTTTGCTTTATTTTGTTTGGTGTGGATATGGCTTCCCTTATGCTTTACTGCTTTATATTTGAGGGAGCGACTCCTATATGTGTGTTTATTTGTTTTTCCTATCAGTTTGGCCCCCATATTGAGGACAATGTGGTTTTAAGTGTGGGGGAGGGGGAAGGGGTAATTCTGTCTTTTTACTCAAATAACTTGAAATTTTTTTAAAAAAATTTCTTAGTCTTTTTATCTTTTTATTTGAAAAAACAAAAAAGATTTTTCTTTTTTGCCACTTTGAGTAGAGGGCTTGACCACAATATTGTTAGATTCTTCGAAAGGGCATAGTGCTTGGTTGCTTTGAAAACGACATTTGCTTGATAATCTTACATGTTCTGTGGTTTTCATGCACCTATGAGTGTCGTTAGTAATAAAAACCTAGGAGTTCTAGGAAACTAGCTTTCTGAGAATCCTTCAAAATTCATGTCGACATTCTTGTGTTTTTTTGTTCTTTGAAGTGAAGAGTCTTAGTTTGATTAAGCCCGAGTCTTAGTTTGATTAAGCCCGAAATTGATGGTCATAAGCCTTCATTGGACCACTTGAGCCTTTGATTTGCCTATTTTTAGATTAAATTAACCCCTAGCTCCCCTATTTGTGCCTTCATGCTGAAGGCTGTTGCTCCCTTCTATTCTTTATTCTTTTAAAATCAAACTATACAATGTGAGAATAATGCTTTTGCCGTCTTGAGTGAGAGTAAAAAATAAGTGTGGGGGAGAAGAAGTGAAGAAAAGGGAAAATGATGTAAAGAGGGGATAGTTTATGCATTTCCTAATTGGTAAAATGGCTAAGAGAGAGAGAGAGAGAGAGAGAGAGAGAGAGAGAGAGAGAGAGAGAGAGAGAGAGAAAAGTTGATTTGATTTTTCAGAAAAAAAAAAGAGGAAAAATAACAAACAAAGAAAAAAAAAAGGAAAAAAAAGTAGTACTTACATTCTTGTATATAATGTGCCAAGAAAACAAAGACACTATTCTCTTCATGTTAAGGGATGGAAAATGTGAACATGTTGGGTGAGGTGTGCAAAAGAAATAGAGTAAGAGAGTCAAGGGTGAGTGAGAAGAGTGAAAGGCGGCTAGGAAGTTATTCTCTAATTCTGCTACTTTTCCTTCGGTCGCGTTGGCTCTATCTCGTTTGTTTTTGTCTCCATTTACCTTTGTTTGGTACCTTATTTCTGTCCCAAGCCTAATGTTACAAGCCAAAAAGTCCTACCTAATCCAGGAATGACTTAGAATAAGACTTGGAACGAATAAGAACTAGAGGAATATGAGCTGGTTGTGCATCGTTGTTTGAAGGATTTCACTTTGTTAATTACTTAGCATTCTTTCGTGTCCATGAAAGCGGCACGAACAACATACACACATACCATTCACGTAATATTTATTTGTAAGTGTGGTGGGCTGAGGGTATCTTGTGCTTGTTCTTTTGTTTTACCTTGATGATTGAGTAGTTAAGTGTTCTACTGAAGGGGCATCGTTTTTAGTTTTATTTTTCCCTTTACTTGGTTTTGTTTTGTTTTACTTTGGGTATTGTTGTTGTTTATATCTTGGTCTTCCTATGTGTTTAAATGTTTAAGGTCGGTCTTCTGTTTTCCGTGAACTTTTTAAGCTAAACAAAGATCTTCAAATCCTTTCGTTCCATCTGTTCAGTTATGTTGCTTTAAGGCAAGCAACGGATAAGAGGGGGGTATTTGATAGTTGTTATTTTGTCTATTATTTATACATTAATTTCATCATTTTTCAATGTTTTAAAGGTATAAAGTATACATTTAAGTCTAATATCTCTCATTCTTCTCTTAGGCGCTTGCCAGAAGAAGATACAACGAAGAAAGGACGAAAATAGCTTAAAACAGAGTGAAAACGATAGAAAATGATGCCAAACGATGACCATAAGAGCACCTACTGCAGACAGTAGGCTTCCCCTACCTTTGACGGTAGGTTCAAGGCACAAAACTAGAGAGAAAGACAGAGACCTACTGCTAATGGTAGGTCCCGATTTCAACAACACTTAAGCAACTTTTAGACAAATTTTAGGGCCATTCATTACCCATTCTTTTTCCCAGTTTTTAGACTTATGCCATTAGGGCTTTAGGAGGCGAATTGGGGCAATTTTTTGTGACAAATTTCCCCTAATTCTAACCTTAATTAGTTAGGATTTAGATTAGAGAACAAGAATTTTAATGGCTTTCAAGAGGATTGAAGGATTGAAAAAGGTTAATTCGGGCTTCAGGGGAGCAACTCGAGAGATGAGCTCAGCATGGTTCGAGATCAAAATTCAGCCTTTGAATTCACTCCTAAGCCTTTCTTTTCCCTCTCTTTTAGTTTTTGATTAGTTTAATTTCAGTTTTACATTATGAATTGTAGTAGTTAATTGTTTGGATTAAGGGTTGAACCCTAATTTTGGTATCTATGAAGTTTATTGAATTTTCTGGACATTAAATGTTGTTGTTAATTGAAATTGTTCTTCAATTGGTTATTTTTTTCTGCAATTTAAGCTTCAAAAACTTAGATTACTTGCAAGGATGTTTGGAATTGAGAAAGGAAGAACACCCTAGGGCAATCAATTTGGGAATTAATTTAGGGCATTAGACTAGAGATAATATAATGCAATTTTAGGTCCATTTATCACCTACACTTAAGGTGTTCATAACTCGTTAGGGAGAGAAGATATTTGCTAGTTAGTTTTTATAATTATAGCTTTTATTAGCATTTCGGTAGTTAATACTCCTTTCAACGATGATTTTCAGACTAAACACTGAAATAACGGTAGAGTAGTTCAACCTAGTATGTCCTCGTGAGATTCGACACTCAGGTTGCACTCACATTTGTAGTGTTAGGTCCACTTGTCTTGCACTGTATCGATTAGGAATCCCTGTTGCATTTTTTGAAATAGGTAAGGACTCAGGGTATGAGTTGGGAAAAATCACCCCCGTGAAGAATCCATTGCCGATCACTCGTGGGCAGATCTCGAGATGGTCGAAAGTCGCCTCGTAGTTCCAGTCTAGGTCCTCGTCGATAGATTTTATATTAGAATCGACGATGGTAGTGTTTCCTCGTCCTGAATCCCCAGAATAAAAGTGGGACTCTCTCTATCTAAAACAATCCTCAGCCCTTTGATCGTGGAAATAATTGTTAAAGGTCCTTGTCCTTTTTATGAAATATGTTTGTGTAAAACTCACAAACAAGCTCAGGATATTAATTGCTGGAAATGTGTTAATGGTAAACTACCAAAAAGAGTGCCTAAGTATTTTATGACATGTGCACCAAAGGATATTTCTACTATGAGATTAAGGTGGTCCCTATAATTTACCCATTTTCGAGCAGCTGCGGGGAGGCGCTTCAAATAAAGGGGATGGCAAAGTTGTCGGGGTCACGAGTAGAATAATCAACCCGAGCCCTTTTGGAAGTGTTGGTTTATTTTGAGGAGGAGACGGTAGACTTTTTAGGTGCCATTAGGAGGGAGACAAAAGATAAGACACAGAAAAGTACAAATACTCCAACACAATACAAATGAATTGCTAAAAAAATAACACACAAAAACGATATACCAAATCTAACATAGCCCATGTGTGTTCAAGTGATCTAGACGTCGTCCGTGTGTGATGAAGTGCAACACAATATAAACGAACAGAAAATGAGTAAAATAATTATGTGCCTTTAAATAAAACGGGGATTCCTAATTACTACAATGCAAGACAAGCGGGCCTAACACTGCAGAGGTGAGTTCAACCCGAGTGTCAGATCTCTTAAGGACGATAAAGGCTAAAGTACTAATCGTGTCTCTAATGTTTAGTCTAATAAGAGGATGGTCGTTGAAAACGAAATAATAAAAGACAAATTGAAAACAATTTAAACAACTAAGAAATCAATGAAAGCTTAGAATTTTAAAAGTTAATAAAGCAAGAGTTTGGATGCTAGAATCCCCCTAATCCTTGTTAATGATTCAATTGGAAAAACTTCAACGAAAACGATGTTGAATTAATCAAGTTGGGTCATCACTCAAATCGGGCAATCCCTATCTCTAGGCAAAAGCCACACTACCCACTTACCCTTAGAGGAAAATCTCTTTTCTCCCTAATAAATTATGAGCCCAATAAAATTAGGTAATTTAAAGGACCCAAAAGTGCAATATCGTATCTAATCAATTGCCCCAATTAACCCCCAATTGGTTGTTGATGGTTAAAATCTTAAAACAGGATGTCCGAAATCACTACAATGCAAGACAAGTGGACCTCACAATGCAGAGTTGAGTTTCAACCCGAGTGTCGAATCTCTCGAGGAACGGAAAAGGTTTAAGTACTAATCGTATTTCTAATGTTTAGTCTCAAAAGATAATGCCGTTGACATAAAACTAGAAAACAATTAAATCAATTAAAGTAAAGCAAGCAATATGAAAACGATTTTACAATTAATTAAAGCAAGATTTGGATGGTGAAATCCCCCTAATCCTTGTTACGAATTCAATTAGAAAAGCTTTAATGAAAACAACGTTGAATTAATCTAGTTGGGTCATCACTCAAATCAAGCAATCCCTATCTCTAGGCAAAAGATACCCTACTCACTAACCGTTAGAAGAAAATCTCTTTTCTCCCTAACAAATTATGAGTGCAATAAAATTAGGTGATTTAAAAAACCTAAAAGTGCAAAATCATATCTCTAGTCAATTGCCCCAATTAATCCCTAATTGGTTACCCTAGATCGTTCTTCTTTTTTCAATTCCAAACAACCTTGCGGTTAATCTAATCTTGCGACAATTAAATTGCAAACAAACACAATTGAAAGATAACTTAAATCAAAACAAACATCAAAGCAAAAAATTTAAACAAAAAATGTCATAATCAAGAATTAAGGTTCAACCCCATTCCAAACCATAAAGAACCACTCACTATTCATTATAATTAAACTGAAATAAAACATAAAATTCAATAACAAGAAAGTAAAAGAAAAACTTAGGATTGAAATTGAAGCAGCAATTGAAATCTCGAACGTCTCCTTAGCTCGTCTTTCGAGTCACCAAGTTGAAGATCGAAATATCAAAAATTGATTCTTCAATTCTTGAATCCAAGAAACTAAATTACAGAAATCTCGAAACTATACTAACTAATTAAATGTATAAAATTTGAAACTTGCAAGTGTTCAATCTAATCTAGCCATTTTAATCTAATTCTAACCTAACTAAAAGCTATTCTAAATACTAAATTGTATATCTACCTATCTAACTATTGCCCCCTTTAATAGCTGCATAAAAGCCCCTTATATAGAGGTGAAAAATACAAGAAATCCTATTTTGAATTGGGTTAAAATACAAGAAAACCGAGTTCAACTTTGATTCAACCCATAAAGACGAGTGGAATACCTTTAACGAGCCCTCCCTTGCCAGCCAACCCTATCGTCGATGGTAGGTTGGATCCTACCATCCACGGTAGGGTTCTCTCAGCTAATGCCAATGTTGCCAAGGAACCTACCGGCAATGGTAGGTCAGCCTACCTCTTGCGGTAGGTTGGCTGTTTTGTCGCCGACGGCTCTGTTTTCGTCATTTTCGTGCTGTTTTTACCCATTTTCATTTCCTTTTATCATTTTTCTTCTAGATGGTACCTAAGACAAGAATAAGAGATACTAAGTTAAAATATATACTTATATATTAAAAACGCCGAAAATGATGAAATTATCATATAGAAAATATAGAAAGTTATGCACATATCAGTTGCCCTAGATCGTTCTTTCTTTTTCAATTCTGAACAATCTTGCAATCAATTTAATCTCGTGATAGTTAAATTGCAAACAATCACAATTGGAAGAAAACTTAAATCAAGACAAACATCAAATTCAAGAATTTAAACCAAGAAATTCAAATCAAGAATTAGGGTTCAACCCTCATCCAAGCATAAAGAATTACTCACTATTAATTATATAAAAACTGAAATTCAATAGAAAATTCAATAACAAGAAAGTAAAAGAAAGCTTAGGATTGAAGATGCGAACGAAATCCGAAACGTCTCCCAAGCTCATCTTTCGAGTCGCCAAGTTGAAGATTGAATTCTTGAATTTGGTTCTTCCATTCTTGAAATCTAAGAATTAAAATTGCATTAATATAAAAAATTGTTTGACTGATTGAAAGTTAAAAGCCAAAAATTGAAGAATTGTTTAATGTAAACTAATTCTAATTATCTATTACTAACCCTAACTACTGCAATTCTAAAGCCTAATCTCTCTCTCTCTCTCTCTCTCTCTCTCTCTCTCTCTCTCTCTCTCTCTCTCTCTCTCTCTCTCTCTCTCTCTCTCTCTCTCTGCTCAATTTCAGAGTTAGCCTTTATATAGAAGAAAAAATACAAGAAAAAAGAGTTTTAATTGGATTAAACTACCCTGCCAGCCGAAACCTATTGCCGACAACAGGTTGAGCGCTACCGTCCGCGGTAGGGTTCTTTCTACCATTACCTTGTGATCCACGGACCTATCACCGACAGTAGGTTAGCCTACCTCGCGGTAGGTCCACTTCTTCGTTGCCGATAGCTTCGTTTTCATTGTTTTCCCTCCATTTTCATCTATTTTTGCTTTCTTTCATCGTTTTCTCTTTCGGGGGGCATCTAAGACAAGAATAAGGGATATTAAGCTAAAATATACATTTTTACATATTAAAAACATCAAAAGCCGATGAAATTAATATATAGAAATATAGCCAATTATGCACATATCAAATATCCCCATACTTATCCAGTGCTTGCCCTCAAGCAACATAAACTAAACCGACAAATGGAGGAATTAAAAACTTTTATTTTAGGAATACAAAACACGAAAATGACAGAAGCCGAATAAAATGGTTAGAATCACAAAAAATAGCCACAAGCATTTATAGCAGAAATAATAAAAAACAAACTCAATAAAAGAAAAACTAAAAATAAATGAAACTTGGAAAAATTAAAAACAATGCCACTTCAATAAGATAAGTCACTATCCAACTTAAAGGATAAATAAAAATAGATGAACGACAAAAATCACTAAGTCCACCAAAAGTCACTAAAAGTCATTCATAGCAAAGGTTTGTGTGTGTGTGTGTGTGTGTGTGTGTAATTTTCTCATACTGTTTTCCACAAAAGAAGATGAGTGTTAAGTGATTAGCACAATGAAATATTTTAAGAGACGATGTAGATAAATTCATACTTCTCTATCACTTATCAACTCTAAAGTCTATGCTAGGTTGTTCTTGGATTGGGTAGGACTTTTTGGCTTGTAATGTTAGGCTAGGGACATATATCGGGTAACAAACGAAGGTAAAAGGAGACAAAAACAAACAAGATAGAGCTAACGCAATTGAAAGGAAAAAGATAACAAAAGTAAAAAACCACATTCTAACTGACTTTTTCACTCTTCTCACTCACCCATGAACAACTAACCTCGTCCTTTTTGGTACACACCCCACCTAACAACATCTTTCTTTAAGATTTTTATGAATTACCAATACACGAGAGAGAGAGAGAGAGAGAGAGAGAGAGATGCTTGATATTTTTTAAGAATCGAACTGCAATATAAACACATATTTTGTCTTCATTTTATGCTATTATTTTTCATTTCTTTTGTACTTTCTTCTCTTTTTCTATTTTTTCTTTTCAATCATCAATTTCTCTTTCTTTTCTCTCTTTTCAAAAGTCATAAGTACCAAACAACTGAAATTACTCAAGATACCCTTTTCCTTTTTATAGGGTTTTCCTTTCTTTCTTTCTTCACTCCTTCACCTCCACACTTATTCGTTTTCCTCACTTAAAATGGCCAAAGGTCTATACTAACCATTAGCGCCATGAATTGAGATTTTTATGTATTGTGAGATTAAAAGAAAAAGGAAAAGAAGGGATTGAAACCCTTTGTATGAAGGCACAAAAAGGGAACTAAGGATTGATTTCATAAAGGATGTGACAAGAAAGGTATAAACTGTACAAAGAAGACCTAAGACCAGCATCTCCAGGACTATCCCAAACTAGAATTCTTTGCTTTTAAGGACAGAAAAATTAGGAAATTGCAGGTTAAGTTCCAAAAATTGATTATCATTATGCTAATTACCTAAGATTCCTAGGCTTCTAGTACTTAAACAACATTCACAAGGGCATGAAAACCATTGATCAAGTAAGAAAATGAGTAAATATTGTTTTAAAGATATTAAGTAATTCACCTTTTTCAAAAAACCTAAGGAATTTTGCAGTTATGTATTCTATTAAAAGTGGCAAAATAGAAATATTTTTTGATTGTTAGAAGAATAGGAAAAAGAAAAGGAAATAAAAACTTTTGGATTTTTCAAATTTTCTCATTTTTTGGAATTTTTAAGTAACAGACCAGAAGTAAAATGATTAGAAAGAAGGAAAAATGAAACAAAAGATGAGAAACCCCCCCCCCCCCCTCTCCCTCCAACCCTCACACACTTAAAATCACATTATCCTAAATGTGGGGGTCAGACTCCAAAGAAAAATGAAAACAAACACATGCATGGGAAACAATCCCGCAGTTATAAAACAATAAAGCATATCGGGAAGACATCCCCACACTTAGATAAAATAAGTAAAAGAGACAAATAGGCAAAGAAAAAATGAAAGAAAATAGAAAGCATAAAAGAAACAAAATAACGCAAAAAGAAACAACACTAAAAGAAAAGAAAGAGAATGAAAAGGAAAAAAAACTCCCTATTGCGGACCAAAGTCCACGCCGCCACCTCCGCTACTGCCCTGATTGGGCATGAATCTATTGTACAGGCAGGCTACCATCTCCTTCTGGCAATCTATAGATGCCTTCTGATGGGCCAACTCGTTCGTATATCAGTGAATTGATTCTACTATTTCTGCAAGCTGGGTCCCATGCATATCTTGAGTGATAGGGAGTTGCTCAAAGGCATTCCGAATCTCGGCTTGGAATGCCTCTATCCAGGGACGGAACCAGAACAACATTGTTGGAGGGGCTGGAGAAGAAAAAATTTTTACCAGAATTTCGTCTATAAAATGATGCATTCCATGTACAAAAGACATTCAAACAATTCCAAATTTACATATAATATAGCAAAAGAATAGGTAATCGCTCATTACTAATGAGGAGTGATCACCCATCACTCACGAGGAATGATTACCCATCACTCACGGGATAAGCATTACAATTCTAAATTTACATAATAATCATATTTTTGCCAAAAAGAAACTCAAGAAATTTTTTTTACTATCAAAATCAAAATTTAAGCACTCAAAAATCTATTTACCAAAATAAAAAATAAAAAATATTTCTACATAGATTAATCTAGAAAACTTACTTTTTTTATTCTTCAAAGTTTGAAGAACAGGAAAGCGAAGCTGCCGGCCCACCACCATCCTCCGTGTACCTGATTGCTGGTGCTGCCGCGCTGCCGCAGCTTGCTGTCCACGGCTCCACCGTCGCGAGGTTTCCGTCGCCGTCGACACCACTCGTCGTCGAGCTCGAACCGAGGAAGAGGATTGATTGTTTACGCGGAGGAGGAGGAGGGAATCGAAGAGAGAGAGAAGAGAGAAAGTTGATTTTTTTTTTTGGTTTCTGCTGCTACCGAGGGTTTTCAGGTTTTTTTTATAAATTAGTCCCTAAGTTTTGTGGGGCTAAATTGAAAAAAGAAAATTTGAAAGGCTTAAATGTAAAAACCTTAAAACTTTTTTTAAAAAATAAAATTGTTGGGGGGACTCGAGCCCACCCGAGCCCCCCTATAGTTCTGTCCCTGCCTCTATCAGACTGTTGGGGCATCAGCCTCATCATCCAAATCATTTGAGGGGTTATAAGATTCATCGGCCTTATCACCTTCAGCATCTAACTGCGAGGAAGATGCCCCCACACTAGTTTGTGTGGTTTTCTTAATCATGTGAAAACCAGCACGTTACGGTCCTGCAGTTGATCTTCCTCAGACAGGGATATCCACACTTTGTTCTTCTCGTCCTAGGAATAGCCACAGTTATTGAAGGTTGTAATTTGATAACCTAACGTGGTCCTATTCATGATCTTCATTCTCCTACAAAATTTACATTGAAAGCAGCAAAAATTCAAGATAAAATTACAAGATAATAATAAACATGTTTTGTAGTGGTGTCACACCCAAAATTATGCATTGTGTGGATCATCAAGGTAGCGAGGGAAAAGGGGGATCGATTGTTGGAGTTTTTCAAGCATATACATATCAACAATGCGGAGTTCACTTAGTCCGCTCCCCTTTTGAACAAGCGTGTGGCCGAAGAAATAAGAAAGGGCATGAGGAAGAAGGAATGGAAAATCCCCATAGAGGATTCGGCGACGATCCATGGCACGTGGCCGGATATCAAAACGGCTATAAACTGCACCAAAATTCCAGTCCAAGTCCTCATCGATGGTTTTTCGGTTCGAGTCCATGGTGATTGTATTCCCCTCATTCGGAATCCCAAGAATGGATGCCAGACATTTCATAGTCAGAATGATTCGAACTCCTTTGACTGTAGGGATGATTCTTTGAAGCTCATTGTCCGTTTTGCAGGTCATATTAGCATAGAATTCACGGACAAGGTCGGCGTAAAGAGGGCCAGAAAGGTGAAGAAGGTATCCAACCCAACCCCCCAAAAAGTTTTTCAAGCTTAAGATAGTCGATGATCGCCTCATCGAATGATTTTTCAATAACTATTTTGAGTGACTCCCTATCGATCACCCATTTACGGGCTGCCATAGAGAGACGTTCCGGGAAAGGAAGAATGTTTGAGGCGGTGGGGTTGGGCAAGGTCCTTCCTATACAAGCCTGTTTGGATTTGGAGGAGGATGCAACAGATTTCTTTGGGGCCATAGAGAGAGTGGAGGAAAAATAAATGGAAGAGAAGAGAAAAGGAAAGAGAATATAACAAAGCAACACAACAACACCAACACAGCAAAAACAAAAGAGCACAGAGAGTGCACAAAAGAATAAATGCTAACGTAGCCCATGTGTGCTAAAGTGATCTAATGTTTCCCATGTGTGCTACAGTGTGACAAAAATATGAAATCAAAAACTAGCAAAATACAAAGACAAAGATTCCAATAACTTACCAAAAGCATAATTAAACCTACAATAAAACAAGAAATATAGGTAAACTACTGTTGGATTAAAACAGAGGCAAACTAGAACATAGGAAAACTATAATAAAATATAAATATTCTAGTTTTATATATAGGCAAACTAAAATAAAACGGAGGCAAATAGTTGAAGAGTTAGCATGTTTCTGTTAGAAGAAACAAACTATGACTACGAATTATCCGCTTTTTTATGCCTCAAACGAGTTGCCACCGGAGTTCTGCCGGAATTTTGCCAAAAAATTTCTTGGAATTGTTTTACCAAATTTTGTTAGAAAGCAAAATAAAACACAAAAGAGACTTAGTAAATGATAAAAATTAACAAAAACAGCAAAATTACAAGAGACTAGAAGAAAAAAGAAGTAAAGAAAGAGGGTTTATTGAGAGAAGAAAATTGAATGGAAAGGTGGAAGAAGAAGAAGGTTGTGGTATGGTATTTGTGTAGATTAGTGAGAGGAGAAGAATGGAAGAGGTAGAAGGGTTAGAAGAAAGGGAGGAAGAGGACAAGTAAAGTAAGAATATAAGAGAAAAACAAACCAAGAGAGATGAAGAAGGGTTGCTGCCGTCGGTAGTGCTTACTGGACGCAGGAAGAAACTGCCGAAAAAGATGGAAGAAGAGGGGGAGAAGGTTTAGAAAATTTGGAGAGAGGAGAAGAGGGTATAGGAGTTTGAGACAAGAGAGAGGGAATGGAAAATTTTGCAAGGGCTTCAAGGAGAGTGGGGGGAAAAAGTGCGGAAAAATTGAAAGTAAAGTTGGAATTGGTACTCATGCCCTAGAGTTTTTCGCGTTAGTTGGGGAAGATATATAGAAAAGAACTAAGGCAGACAGTCGTATGCTATTCATACCTCAATAGGTAGAGCAAGAGGAATGGTCTGCAGTAGGTCTCTGCCTGCTTGTGCTAAAAAATACCGAGCAACTATCGCTGGCAATAGGTTGAGCCTACCATCCACGATAGGTCTCTACTGATGGATGCCGATTGCTGCCCTGGACCTACCGCTTGCGGTAGGCTTCTATCAAGACACCATTTTTCTTCTTTTTCTGCAATTTTGGACCCCTTTCAAACGATCTATCTTATGAACTCAAGCAATCTTCATGTGGGTTTTTAAGCAATCTCTTATTTTCTTAAAAATAACATTGCAACAAAAGAACAAATAATTGAAGTAGAAAGACGAAATAGAAACAAGAAATTCAAAATACAATTTTATAATTGCAACATTCAAAGGAATAAAGAGTACTCCCTTTTTTTAGGTTCCAATTGCACCTCCCGTATCACAGAAATCCGAGTTTTTCATTGGTCTCTCCATTTCACTTTTCTGTACCGATACCCATTTCATTATGCTAGCCTTCAAATTGGGGAAAATTTGCCTCCCTTTCTCCTTATGCTTATTTCTTGGCTTCTTTTTTACCCTTTCTTTTTGGGGTGTCCTGTGCATTAAAAGATGCTTTATTAGTTTTATGACCTATAACGCACAGAGTATTTTGAGTTTTAGATGTAGGTGTCGGGAGCAAAGAGAACTTGAAAACTATTTCGTTTCCTCCAACCCTTAGCACTAATTTCCTTTTTTCCAAATCTATTAATGCCCTTGAAGTACGCAGAAAAGGCGGACCTAATATAATGGGAAAATCAATGTCTTTCTCCATATCTAACACTAAAAAGTCAGCGGGAGGATTTAAAGGGCTAGTTGCACGTACTAAGTGCAGTCATGAGACCTAAAAAAGTGGTTTTTTTTTTAATGTTTTTATGTTGCTTTTAGCCCTTTGCTCGCGGACTATCAAAGCTTAAGTGTAGAGGAATTTGATAACTCCATTTTTTTCTATTTTAAGCATTGTCGTTTTATCAGTTTTTATGCTTAAATATTTATAAAATAGAGTTTATTGATTCTTTTCTTCTCTTATTTATTGTAGTGTCTTCAAAATGAATATATGTTGAAAAAAAGTCAAAATGAAGGCCTTTGGAGCAAAAACGAAGCAAAAAAAGAGAAGAAATAACAAGTTGCCCAAAATAGTATTCATTGCCGAGTAGTAGATTCCAGTGGATTTTAGACCTTGTTCATGACCTTAATTAACGATGTGTACTTATTGAAGATTTTATAGGACTTCAAGAGGTTTCTAGAAAGCTAAAGTGTGTCTCAATAAGAGTTCATTTGGTTATCCAAAATATTGTGCAAAAATTTACTTTCTCACATGACATTATATTTTGATACCTTTCAGTAAAATGATCATAACTAGGGATATACAACTCAATCGATATAATTCAATATGTTTTGAAAAGCTAAGAGATTTATCTACAAATCCTATGAGATGCTAAGACCTAAATCATCCATTAAAAGGCTCAAAAGGACTCAAGAAGCGCAACATATGTACATGATCTGAAAAACAGAACAAATAAGGAAACTTTTGGGCAGAAGCTTTTCGGATTCGGAAAGCTAGATTTCTTGATTTGGAAAGTTGCCAAAGGTCATGTTTGTAATTTTTTAAACCTTTCATTTTGGACTCCTAATTCCTATTTTTTTTAATTTGCTTCCGAATCTTTTTAGGAAATGATTAGGGAAAAATTTGTTGTAAAACTCTCTATTTAAACTCTTCATTAGCTAGATTATTAGGGATCTTAGTTCTTAGTTTGGATTCTATATTCTTGTAAGAAGACCCAATTTGGGAGTTTATTCAAGTAAATTGGAAGACGAGCTTGAGCAATTGTCGAGATAGTGGATCTTCAATCTTTCCTCATAAGCTCCCTAAATTTATTCTTTTATACGAATTTGCCTTTGAGTTTATATGTTCGAATAATGTTTAGCGACTAATTTCTTTTATGTTTGAATAGGGATGAACCCTAGAATTCTTGATTAATGTTTTTATATTAATTTCTTTTCTTAATTATATAATTCTTATTTAGTTTTTATTTAATTGTTGTGATTGTTTATTAATTTTCTAGAGATTGGTAATTTCACAAGGTTAATTGGACTTTAACAGAGGAAGGTTAACCTATGGCTTAATTGAATAACAGAAATTGGTAATTAAGTAGGAATACTAATTACGATTCTTAGATCATTAATTAATCACTATAATCTGTAATTCGTGCATAATCGGGTTAGGTTGAGAAGGAATTCTTCTCTAAACGATAAAGTAATTCTGACCCATTGTTTTTATATATATATATATTGTCTGTCATTTATGACAAAAATATTTTAAATTGCAAAAATTATTATTGATGTTGTACAAGTTTTCACGAAGGTTAATGACCGTTCCGTACATATATTTTAACTTTATTATATGCGATGAATTTATATCTGTCGTAAATACTTCTTTACAAAAAAATTTACATTACAACAATATTAGTTCTAAAAAAGCAAAAATCCTGTTAAAAATTCTTAAATAGTGATATTTAAATTCAATTGCAGCCATTGTAATAGAAATACTAATTTATATAATATCAAATATCTCTAAACGATACAAATAAAAATAACCCGAGTATCTCTAAATAATACAAACCAAAACAATCATCATTTCCTTTACAATTCACTAAGGAAAAAAAACATCCTTCTACATTTTATAATTTATACCCAATCACTAGAAACATGCTTCGCTCTTGATATTGTTCGTCTGTTACAACAATAAAACAAAATCACATGAGAATTCAACTTATAGAATTCAAATAAACAATATTATCAATAATTAAGGTTATACTAACTGCCTCCACAATCACAGACATGCTTCTTTATGCTTTTCAGTTCAACATGAGTGACTAATACACATCTAACTTGGGATAGGAAACAAATGATTATTTTTTATAACATGAGCAGCATGCAGCAAAGATGATTACAAAGATTTTCAAGCTCATAAGAAAAGCAAGCATATAAGAGATAGACATAAAAGAATTCCAAACATATTTAGCACTCACTTCATTGAGTCTCGTGTGAAAATTGACCAAGTGAGTTTTAAGCAATACTTATTTCCCAAATTAATGCCATTCATATTTCTAAAGAAAGCCATTCCCAATCCGCTAAGCTTGTTAATTTGCACATCAATGCTATTTCACAAGGAAGAAGCCTTCTCAAGGAACTAAATGTAACATTCCATCAACATATTGTACACACGCATTATCTCTTATGAGATAACTGATTATCTCTCAATTAAGTGTCAGTGTTAAAAGAGACATATAATGCATTTCACATGGAAGCTGCAAAAGTATTCCAAAATATAGGATTTTTACCAAATGTGATTTAGCCCTAGTTTGGTTACTGAAAGGGGAATGGGAAGGAGAGGGGCATCATTTACTTTCACCAAAGGAAGTATATTCATTTACTTTAAAATTGTTTGGTAGGGGTGGGATAGAAGTAGATCGTTTGGTTGGAACGAAAAGTGAAAGGTAGATAATTTTTATTATATATAATTTACTATTATATCCATTTCACAGTGATAGGGATGTTATATATGAGGTAGGAGGAGTTTAGTTTAGGATAAATTTGTAATAAACTAATTTATAAAAGGATATAAAGGACTTTTTAACATTATTAATGTCTCCATCCATCCGTTTTAGGAGGAGATAATTTGCGGACGTGAAGGAGGAAAGCTCCCCCTCCTCATTTACATTCCCTCCACTTCTACATTACAACTAAACGATATAAATAGAACATTCCTCCTACTTTCCTCCGTGATTTCACCCCAACCAAACTAAAACTTAACTTAATAAACTGCAACTGCAGTACGTAGTTTAACTTCAACATATTCTGTAACGAGGGACAATGTCATTCATCCAGTTTTCAAGTCACAAGAATAACAGTATACATCTTTTCAAGGAAAAGATGGAACGCCATTGACAGACACATTGATGGAAGATGGAAATTGTTTGAGTGTATTGCAGCTAACAATAAGGTAAACAATAAAACTCAACCAATGTCATGAACCAGAACTCAGTTTTCTTATTTTTGTATAGATTAAGTATCTGCAGTTCAAGAACATCCTGACCAATGCTAGGCAGTACAATTATCACAAACTGAATACTAAATTGAAGATTCCCACAGTTCATAGCTTTCCACATCTTCCTCGGGAAGAAAAGAAAAATAATCAAATAAATCCTCAGCAAAAGAAGTACAACGCCTCGATCAATCTTAACAATCTCTTCATATATTATCAGAACAATAATTTGAACAAAAACATTTGTGATTAAAGAATCTTATCATTAGTTCCAGGACAACTTCATAACAGACAAATTTCTCTTTTAGGAAAAAAAAAAAAAAAAGAAGAAAACTACCTCCATCCTAGGAAAATCCCAGTAACTAGATCAACATTACAAAATTGAATCCCAACTTTGACATGATGAAGCTGTTTTAAACCATATACCTTCTGGTGGGGGGGCCGAATGGAGGCAGAACCAATCATAGGAGATATCTCAACAGCATTAGATGGAGATGCTAGAGCTGTCCCCATGTCGCCACAATTTGGGACCATTTTGTGATATCATTGCCTCCATGGAATGCATTCTTTCCATCATTTCTTTCCTCTCACTACTTATTCTTGCAAGAATTTCTTCCTTCTCAATTTTAAACTCCTCTCTTTCTCGTTCTCTGCCTTACTCTATTGTCTCAATCTCAACACGAACTGATTCAACTTGATTTGCGACGTCAATTGAAGCAGCATTTCTCAGCGATGTCTTCGTTGGACCCTTTCTCATGCACCTCATACGACCCTTCTTATCTTTTCCCAAAGGCTTTATTGAAAACCTTCTGCTTGCCTGCACCATTGCGCTCTTCTTCAGGAAGTTCAACATATTCTCGATCTAACTGATCCTAAGTATGTAGAAACGGTTCATAAGCAAAAAAAAAAAAAAGAAAAAAAAAATGCGTAAGTGGTTCAGAGATAAACTATTTGAATGTAGGCACAAACGATTGCTAGTGTCCCATTTTTCTGGAAATTTTGCAAGCCCACATCCTTTTTTACGTTGGGTAGAACATTCACCTGCACCAAATAGGACTGAGTTAAAGATTTCAAGTCACAATAAATTAAACAAGTATTATTCTAAATAGAAACAATTTTTACATATAATTGAACCTGTTTCAGTGCTCATAGTTGGTATTACTGGTTCGGGTGGCTCACTTGGTGTAGGTTCAAGTACTGTCGGGGGACGGCTTCTTGCTTCTCGAATTTCTTGTTGGTTCTGGCATTGTCTATCTTGTTGAACACGACGATGTCCTTCACTTCTTCCCCGCCAGTAGAGGGGTTCACCGGATGAGTCACATGATTCATGCTTCTTGTCCTCGGACGTGCAATCATTGGGACTGTTGCAGCGCCACTAGCATTTTGTTGTCCGAGACCACCTGGCAAGTTTGCGTGCGCTAAATTGATGGTCTCTTCCTTAGTTCGCTGCCGATTACGTTTATATCTCATATTCTTAAAGGTAAAAAAGGTCGAATGAGAATTTTAATAATGATAATACAATATCATAGTATTGAAGATATTACAATATAGTTACAAATCAAGTAAACTAATTGGTTACAACTAAGTAAACAATTTAAGATATTATAACATAGTTACAAATCTAGTTGGCTTGCTATTAGATAAAACTAATGTCACATAGAACAGCTACAAGACTACACACTTTGAACATTAATTTTTATTCAATAATCCCAATTTTAAAAGCATAAATAAGCCATCAAACTAAATAATATTTCACTGGAAAATATATTTCTATAATATCAGCAAGTGTATAAAAAATTCCAGGTCATTAAAAAGATAGAAAAATCATATTATATTCATAAAAAGTCAGGAATCAACTTGAAAGCTTCCTATATTGCCTCAATTATTCAACAGAATTAATAGAGCAAATCAAGAGAAATATGCTAACCTCTCTTAGAACCAGCAAAATGAGAAATCGAGATCAACTACAAGTGTTGGCGGTGTGAACGGCTATGCACGGTGGGTTTTTTTATTAAAAATCTCACATTGGCTAATTAAAAATAATAATTACTCTTTGTAAAAATTTGGGCAATCTTCCCTTTTAAAGTGCCTTTTAGAGTGAGTTAGGCCCAAGCTCACATTCTAACATAGCCCTGATGTCGGGCCATCCGTAGATGTCCAATCCTGCATTCGTTTTGATTCAGAGAGGTTACCTTCTTTAAGTATTTATTGAAATAAAAAGTGTCCATTAATTAGTATTCAGCATTATTAAACCTGAATAAATGACTATGCACAAGAACCAAAATCAAAAATACACTTTTTACATTCACAAAGCATAACGTAAATGTTTCTTTGTCTTCCAGGAAATAGGAGACCCACCAAGGGAGATAAAATAGCCAGTGAGAGATCGTCGAGTTATCGGGCAGGTAGCCCAATTTGAGTCACAATATGCAGTCAAGAAAAGGGGAGAGTCAGAGTTAAGAAGAGTGCCACGACCAGGACTCCCTTTCAGATATCGGACAACTCGGATAGCAGCATCCCGATGAGCACGACGAGGGGCGTGCATAAATTGAGCAAGTGTACGTACAGCGTAGGCGAGTTCAGGTCGAGTGAGGGTGAGATATATCAGCTTGCCTATTAGTCTGCGGTAGCGATCTAGGTTATCAAACAAAGATCCAGAAGCTTTCGCCAACTGATGATTTGGTTCCACAGGAGTAGATGCTGGTTTAGCTTCTAATAAATCCATTTCCAAGAGAATTTCCAAGGTGTACTTTCGTTGGCATAAAAATAAACCCATGGGGTTTCTTGCAATTTCTATGCCCAAAAAATATTTGAGAGGACCCAAGTCCTTCATGTGAAAGCACTTATGTAATGAAGCTTTGAATTTCTCGAGTTTGGATAGGGAATTTTCAATAATGAGTAAATCATCCACATAAATAAGAACACATAAATAAATATTCTCTCGAGAGTATGTGAAGAGAGAATAATCTGCATAAGACTGAGAAAAACCATACCTACAAAGAGCGGTAGTGAGTTTTGAAAACCAACACCGAGAGGCTTGGCGAAGACCGTATAAAGATTTCTTCAAATGACAGACTTGTCCTCGGAAAGAGGTACGAAAACCGGGTGGAGGTCGCATATAGACTTCTTCCTGTAAATCTCCATGGAGAAACGCGGTGTGGACATCCGTTTGATGGATAGGCCAGTTACAAGCAGTGGCAACGGAAAGTAGGGTGCGAACGGTGACCATTTTAGCAACTGGAGAAAAGGTGTCTGTGAAGTCAATACCTGTCATTTGTGTATTTTCCAAAATTACCAAGCGAGCTTTATAGCGCTCGATGGTGCCATCTACTTTGTGCTTAATATGGAAGACCCATTTACTCCCCAGAGCGCATTTTCCAGGAGGCAAGGATGTTAAAGACCACGTGCCATTTTGTTCAAGTGCACCAATCTCTTGGTGCATAGCGGTGTGCCAGAGAGAATTAGAAACTACTTCAGAAAAGGTGGTGGGCTCGGATTCCGTGGCTATAGATGCTAAAAAATGTCTGTGTGAATTAGAAAATTTGCTATAGTCCACAAATTGTGTTATTGGATAAAGGAACATACCTGAGAGGTCTAAAGAGGGTGAGAGAGCAGAGGAGGAATGGGATATAGAAGACTTCCATATGGCGTTGCAATCATAATCTCGGAGCCACCGCCGTTGGAAGAGATCGCCAATTTTTTCTTCAAAATTTTACTGTGCCTACTATAAAAAGGGCTGGACATGACGTCACCGGATGCATCCGGGTTGTGGGATATCCGGAGTGGTGGCCGCGAAACTCACCCCAACTTGCCGCCGACCGCAGCCTCATACCGGCAAGCAACGATAAAGGTTGGCGCAGCGGCAAATCTGGGCGAGGAAGAAGACAGCAACAGCAGACGCCGAGAGCTCGAGCGACGGGTGGAGGGCGACCGTTGGAAGCGTGGGCAAATTCCGCTTCAGTCCGGCAAGGAAGATCAGCCGGCCTAGCCTGCGGCTGTCTTCTTCCCCAGCAAGCAGATCGCCTCTGCTGAAGGATTCCACCGCCGATCTTCCTTGCCGGACTGAAGCGGAATTTGCCCACGCTTCCAACAGTCGCCCTCCATCCATCGTCCGAGCTCTCGGCGTCTGCTGTTGCTGTCTTCCTCCTCGCCCAGATCTGCCGCCGCGCCAACCTTTATTGTTGCTTGCCGGTGAGAGGCCGCGGCCCGCGGCAAGTTGGGGTGAGTTCCGCGGCCACCACTCCGTATATCCCACAAGCTGGAAGCATCCGGTGACGTCGTGTCCAGCCCTATTGCAGTAGGTACAGTAAAATTTTGAAGAAAAAAATCGGGGCTATCTCTTCTAGCGGCGGTGGCTAGGCGGCGCCGTCGCTAGAGTAGTCTCCTATTCGTGTTGAATTTTTATGCTGTTCTCTTTTGCAAATTTGAGCAAGAACTGTTCGTAACTTGGGTATGGGTTCTTGCTGAATCATATGGGAATGGACAGTGGCATAAATTGCACAATTTAGTCCCATTAAAAATTGGAAAACCTTCTCGTTTTCTCTTTCTTTTATGATAAAGGTCAATAGTTCTGTATCTGTGCTGGACGGAAGTTGAGTGTAGTTTTCTAGTTCATCCCATAACTTTTTCAGACGTGAAAAGTACACGTGTACTGAATCACCGCCTTGTTTACAATTTGCCAATACGGCTTTTAATTCGTATATTCGTGGTCCGGTACCAACTAAAAATTGTTCCTTCAAATATGTCCATAATTCATCAGCTTTCTCGGAGTAATATATGGTGGATCGAAGAGAGGGTTCGATAGTGTTGAGAGTCCAAGAATTTACAAGATTATTGATTTCCCATCATTCTTCCTCTTTGTCTGGGTCTCCTTCAGGAATTGGAATTATTCCGTCAATGAATCCCAACTTCTTCTTTGACCTCAAGGCCATGCACATGGCTCTTGCCCATTCTGTATAATTATTATCCTTTTCTGTCTCTCTTAACTGGACCGTTGTTAGAATCAATCCAGGTCCATCAGCGGATGCTACATACTAAGCATCTTTCTTTATTCTGTGAGCATGGCTTTCTTCCACCATGTCATTATCAACATTGCCAATATTGTCGTTACTCATTATGAGAAATTTCAGACAATTGGTTCTGATACCATGAAAGTTTCCAGTGGGGAAAACAATTTATTATTTTCTGTCTCATTAATATGAAATAGTGTACAATATATAGATTGTCCATGTGACAAATCCTAAACAGATTATGAGTAGGAAACCTAACTAATTACAACTAGGTAACAGAATTATACATAGTTTAGGATTAATAGTAATCCTATTTTAATTATATGTCAATCCTTAACACTTTCCATCCCAAAAGGGTTCCAGGAAACACCACAAGTAGAATACAAGTCAAGAGAAAAACCATTACTGAGAAACTTTCAACTTCAAAAAAAAATAAATAAATAAATAGAATAACTTTCAGAGTTACCAACATTACTTCACAGATTAATTTACTTCACCTATATTCATTTATCAACTTCAAAAAAGAAAAGTAGGAATACTGTTGGCCAATACTTGGCCCATTGTCCACATTTTATATTTTTTTCAGCCTACTTATATCCCAATGATGAAGATGGACTAGATTTCAGAATATTTTTATCTGGACTTATTACTGTGTCTGATGGACCCATATATATAATCTCTTCCTTTTGGTCTGCCCTAATTGAGCAGCCTTTCTCTTGCCTTCTCTCTTTCGGCTGCTTCATCTAGGGGTGCTGCCTTTCGTCTTCTCTGTTATTTCCTCCTTCCTCTTCTGTGCTGCCTGTCTATTACTTTCATTACCTTATCGGCTTTAAGCTTGACCGACATTTGAGGATTATAGAGATAGAGAGATCGAGAGTAGATTCTTTGTTGTGAGGCTCACTTCAATTGGGGATTCATGTTCTTCTCTGAAATATTTTTATTGTTATATCCGAATCTTATAGCTGTTATCTTAATCTTGTAGTAGATTAGGATTTATATTTTGTACAAGCTTTGATTTGATTGTAATAGTAAAATCTTTTAGGGTTCATAAATGTGGTATTAGAGCAAGTCACCATTGCGATAACCGTTTTGGTATCCTCTTCTTATGTGGAAACGGTGGCATAGCGGCGTGCTGTTGCTCTGGTGGAGTCCGACAGTCGCACCTCTAGGAAATCTTCGATCCGAACCTTCCTTCAGATTTTCTGTGTGAACCTTTGAGTTCCGCGCTCAGGAAAGTTTCCTCTCTATGTTTTGTTTCTGTTATTGTTTGTTCAGATATTGTTGTATACTGGGATTATTGAGGTTTTTTTTCTGCTTTGATATATATATATATATATATATATACTCACTGTCTTTCTCTCTGTCTTGGACTAGAAATTTTTTTTTGTGTTTTGTGGTTAATTCTCGGGTTAACTACTTATTCTTCTTCAAAAATCAAAATTTAAGCCTGGCTTGAGTCCTATTGAGACTCAATGTATTTGTGACTTGGTATTTTTCTTTTCATTGTGAAAATTTTTTTTGGTTCGTGATTGTTGAGGCACTGTTTCTCTTTACTGCTATCTGTTGGTGATTGTGATTCAGCCTGTGATTGCTGAACTTTTATTTCTGATATTGTGTATCTCTTATGGTTTCTCTGTTCTTGTCTTTGGGAATATTGGTGCTGTTTTATTTATATCTGTGAATCTGCTGAGATTCTATGGCTACTGTTCTGCTATTGTGCATCTCTTGTTGCCTTTTTGTTCCTATTGGTAATCTTTTTGTGTGGTTATCGTTTTAGTTCAAAATTAAATTGTGCCTTCCATTTATAGTATCGACAAATATCCAGAATCCTGGAAGGGAGAACCCCTTGTTGAAAAACTTGGTGATGCTCGTAGTTATCTCACCTTGCATTCAAATGACAGTGTTTTAAGAGAAATTGATGAAAAAGATACTGCTTTTGGAATCTGGACAATACTTGAGAAACTTTATTTGGAAAATCTTTGTCAAATAAAATTTATTTAAAAGAGCAACTTTTTGGTTTTAAAATGAGTGAATCAAAATCACTTTCTAAATATTGATGATTTAAGCAAAATCATTTTAGAACTACAAAACGTTGGTAAAAAGATTTCCGATTCGGGGTGATTTTGTTAAATTTTTGTGCAAAGTCTTTTAACGACTTAAAATCTGCCATCAAATATGACCAAGATGATTTGACTTTGTCTTATGTTAAAAGTGCTTTGAAAAGAAAACAAATCAAGCGGCAAGAACCTTATGTGAGAAGGAGAGTAGATAAGTGAGAATCTTTTAACCATCAGTCCAAAAGTAAAGAAAGGTCCAACTATAGATAAAAGTAAAAATAAAATTAAATGTTTTTACTGTAGCAATGAAGGTTATGTGAAAAATAAGTGTCTTAAACAAATCAGAGATAAGAAACGATATAAGAAAGGTAACAGGAGTGATAAAACTGATAATAAAACAAATGATTTTGAAGCAAATGGAAACTCAATGTATTCTGAGGTTTTGTGTGCGTCCTCTACCTCTTCTTCCTCACATGTTTCTAATGTGTGGATTCTTGATTCTGGTTGCACTTTTCACATGAGTCCAAACAAGCACTGGTTTCTGATTTCAAAACTGTTAATTATGGAAAAGTATTTTTGGGAAACAATGAAGTTTGTAACATTAAAGGGGTTAGAAACATTTTTATAAAAATGCATGATTGTGTGACTAGGAAACTAACGGATGTTAGATATGTTCCTAATGTTAGAAGAAATTTGATTTCTCTTGGTGTTTTTGACACAAACAGTTATTCTTACAAATCCAAAAATGGGATTTTAAGAAAAATGGCTTATACACTTTGCTGGGTAAAACCATTTGTGAATCATCTGCGTTGTTTACAAAACTATTTTTGAAAAATCCATGTTGTGGCATAGGAGGATAGGTCACATCAGTGAAAAAGGTTTGCAATATTTGAACAAAAAAAAATCTTTTAAACGGTGACAAAATAGATGCCTTAGATTTTTGTGATCACTGTGTGTTGGAATCCGTAGGCAAAAACAAAGTAAAATAAAACTACGGAAATCCACCAACAGGATCTGCACATACTAGAAAAACCGATTGGATAGAAATTACCTCAATGTTTTGATTGTTCGTTGTGGAGGCGCTGCTTTGTACGCTTCGCCCTCTACTGGTATCCACGCGACGAACTCCTCTGCAAGCGATCGGGATGCTAGCCCCTTCTGTGTTCTGAAAACTGTTCACAACTGATCCTGACTATCTAGTAATCGGTCGTATTTCGGAGAGAGGAGTCGAGATACTATATCGCCGTTCTAGGGTTTAGGGTTTTGTTTTTCTTTATTCAGATAAAGGACGACCACTAAGGAAAGGTTAACATAACCTTTTATAGCTGTCAATATCAAAACCCTAACTGTCATCTAATGACAGTTTAATCTCGTCCGTCTATTCCTATAATCATCCAGCGGTTGGATGAGTAATTTAAGTAATTAATTTTATTTATTCTATTAAATAAAATTAATTACTTATTATCCTACCAGAAAATACAATATGGAATCTGATTCTCCTTTTGTATACGTTCAACGAATCTGGACACAATCTAGATACATTGAACGTAGACATTATGCTCACAAGATCGTCTATGCGTGTGACCCTATAGGTTCACTTAACGTTGGCAGTGAATGAAAAATGTCCTAGACATTTATTCACAAAACATAAGCGGCCTCTAGCAAGACATTATGCTTACCCAAGTTAAGTAAATGTAATAATAACCTAGCATCAGATTTAATATTTAGTCCTTTTGTCACACGATATCCTAATTAAGTATAAGGCATGGATCAAGTCATCCTTATAAAACTTAATTAACCATTTACTTGATCACCAGGCAGACTGTTCCAACAAATAATATTAATAACACCTTATTAATACTTATTTGAGCATGGCCATGCATATTTTCCAGTCTTCCTTATCAAGGGGCCCATGGATATCTCTCTCTAAAAAGAGAGGGACAAATCCCTTTCACTATCTCCAATATTCAAGCCATGACGAGAAAATAAGCCAACCAATAATCATAATGATCACCTAATTAAAAGTGATGTTTGACTATGTCAAAACATATTTTTCTCCCCATGCAAGAAACATTAGAAACATTAGGTCGAAGGACACCAAATATAAAACTGAGAAGAAATACTTATAACTTAAACCTATGCAATATTACTTCTTCACTTTGGGTCATGTCCAATACAATATTCTCAATATGTATTTATGAATTGATTTTATATCTCATATTCATGATCAGTAAAGCTTGACCATCAATCAACTTCACACTAGTTTACAAGATGTAATATACTAGGGACAAATAAGAATAGTATTTTATTAGCCATAAGGGTTTTACTATCAAGTCACATACTTGATGACCAGGAGCATAAAATACAATTCAAAAATACATGCTTCATAAATCATAAATGTGAGTCAATTGGTCTTAGGGCATAGACTAACACTGTGTTCATGGCAAATAGCACAAACTCAGTTTTTCCACTGGCATACACAAGTCCACTACTGTACTTGATTATGTGCATTGTGATTTATAAGGTCCTGAAAAGGAACCCACTTATGGTAGTAATATCTATTTCCTCCCCATTGTGGATGATTTTTCTAGGCATGCTTGGGTTTTTTTTTTTTTTTTTTCCCGGAAAACTAATTACCAAACTTTTGAAAAATTCAATGAATGGAAACGTTTTTGCTAAATATCATACCGGTAACAAATTGAAATTTATAAGAACAGATAACAGTTTGGAATTTTGCAATAAAAAGTTATAATGATTTATGTGCATCACATCGCATTATGCATCATAAAACTGTTAAATATAATCCATAGCAGAATGGTGTTGCTAAGAGAATGAATAGGACCATCATGGAGAGAGAAGTAGAAGAACACAGTAAACATAGTGCCTTGCTGGCTATTAAGAGTGAGATAAATAGATCATCTATTGAAATTAGAAGAAAAAGAAAAGTAGAAGGAAGCTTCAGGAGGATGCCCTCAGTTGTTTGCAAGATCGGCGGGTGGAGGATAGAGATGCAAGGGGAAAGATTAGGGATGGCAATAGGGCGGATCCAATTAGGTACCCTCTCACCCCAACCCATCTCTACCCGTTTGACTCCGGTTTGACTGGGGATACGGGTGGGGATATGGATGAATTTTATGCCCAAGCTTGGGGATGGATTGGGGGCAGGGATTAGGTTCTCCCCGTTCCCACCCATCTGCACCCATCCCGTTATGTATATGTATATGTATATGTATATGTATTAATATAAATTTTTTTAGTAAAAAATTAATTTAAATAATAAAGGAAGAGAGGAAAAAAATTGAAAGAAATACTAAACTATTTTTTTTTTTTTTTGCTAGATAAAATTACTAAACTAGTTACTCATATGATATTCGGTCAATCTCTCTCTACTACTCACGTCTCGGTCTAGACATTTCTCCTCCATTTCAACTTTGAAGACTCTAGTTAGGTTGAAGATTGTTGAACTAGTTTATGAGTTTTTTTTATTGTTGCACATGACGTTGAAAATGACATTGACCCAAACCACATATACATACTAAATTAGACTTAATTCAAAGATCATCATATTGATATATTATGTTTAAGAATATATCACCTTTTAGCACACTACCTTCTCTACATTAATGGGTAAAAAATTATATGCAATATTCTTATTTAACTATGAAATAATACCATCATATTACTTATATCTTTTTTTTTCTAATTATTTTCTTAATTTTTTAAGTAATTTATAATAAGAAAATCGTGTATAAACGACCGATGCGCCGAGACCGATATGAAATTGTGCCTCCGATATCATTACCGATACCGCGACTTTCAACCATGTTTGTCACTAATACTAACTTCTTTTCAATTCCTATTTTTTTCCAGTTTAGCAACTATAGTTTCCATTTTCTTTCGAATTAATCCCCAAAAGTCATTCACTTTCAAATATATCAGATCTCCTCTTTAGTTTCCTTTTTTATTTCTAATTATATAACATATAAAACTGAGAAATATAATTATTTCTCCGCAAATTATATCTTGCACCCAAGTACATCTTGCAATGTACACTTTAAGCAAAACGATACCATCTTATTTAAATGAAGGATTAATAAGGTTTCCCCTTTCACATGCATTTTGTTTCTCTCCTCTTCTATGTAGCCGCATCTCCCTCTTGCTTTCTTTGTTCCTCCTTGTTCGTAGTCGTCACCATATTTTTAAAGAACAATTTTTACAATAGTAAAAGATTTCTATGACCAGTAGCAGTTCTCTTCTCATCTTATATCATCGAGCATAATAACTTTTCAGTTATTTCTTTGCATTTTTACATATATATATATATATATTTATCTTCTTCAAGGTATTGTGTAAGGTGAATCCATACAGGATTACAGAAAAATCATTATTGAAGAAGATGAGGAGGAAGAATCATTTTTTCTATACAAGTGAGTTTTTTCTGGTTGTTTTTCTAGTTGTTAAGTTATATTTTATATGTCGAAAACTTATGGAAATCCGCAGATAACTCATGGAATATGTTCCCATTGAAGATTAACACATAATTCATGGAACAACATTACAACAAAGCAAACTTAACAAAAAATTTATGGGAAGTTGCAGAGAACTTATGCAGCATATATTATATTCCATGTAATATTCATAATCTATGGAATATCATTACAACAAAATAAACTTAGTACAAAACTTATAGAAATCTGCAGAGAACTTATAGAATATATATTATATTTCTATGGACGATGTACTATATTTACATGGAACATTAACACGTAATCTACAAACATCAACACTATTTTCATAAAGTACTAATACAAAATTTATGGAACATGCATTATATTCTATGGAATACTAACACATAACTCATGGTCATCGTAACAAAGTAAACCTAACATACGTGAAACCTCACAAAGAACTGATAGAAGAGGGATTATATTTTCATGAAATATTAATACAAAACATATGGAATATCTTTACTATTTCCCCATGGATCATTAATATAGAACTCATGAAACATTAATACTATTTTTATGAAACCTTAAGCGTGTATGGAATCCTATCACGGAATCTCTAACACAGAACTCATGGAACCTGATCATAATAGAGTAACCCCAACATACGTAAAACCTGATATAAATCTGATGGAAGATACATCATATTGTCTTGAAACACTAACACAGAAGTTATGAAACATCATCACTATTTCTATGAAATATTAATTCAAAACTCATGAAACATCAGTACTATTTTGATGGAACCCTAAACGCACATGAAATCTAATATAGAGCTTTGCACATGCATGAACCAATATATGCATATATATATATATATACATATAAAATATAGGGTACACATTACAAGGTTTATCATATGTAACATACTGTTATTTCTCCCTCATTTATTTTGATTTATGGTTTCAGAAAGTTCTTTCCTTTCAAAGTATGAATAAAGTTCTCAATAAAATATCTAGCACCACATAAATGAATGGTAGGACAAAATAAAATTTTAAAGATTTGATTTTTTTCTGAAAGGGGATCAATAAAGGACGTATATAGGGTTGTAAACGGGACGGGTCTTACCCATACCGTGCGGGTCTGTACCCATTTTTAGCGAGTAAGGTTTAAAATTTTATACCCGCGAAACCGTTCCCGTACCCGTGCTCGTATTTATACTGCTATATGGGCCTCGACAAGGTATGGTGATGCCCAGACCCGTATACCCGTATTAATAAAATAATAATATATATTATATATATTATATTAAATAGAGGGTAATAATTGTGCATAGGGAGGTTTGGCTAAGTGGTTAAGGAAGAAAACTTAAATTACTTGTTTGGCTTGGCAGCACAGGTTTGAATCCTGCTGCTATTAACCTTTTCGTTTTTTTTTTCTCCTTTTCTCTTTTTTTTCTTCTTTTCAGTCCTTTCTCTTTTTTTCTTCTTTTTAGTCCTTTTCTCTTTTTTTTCTCCTTTTCAGTCATTTTCTCTTTTTTTTTTCTCCTTTTCAGTCCTAAATAGAGTCTATTTATTTTATGGATTTGGCACAACTAACCTCTTTCAAATTATTTATTTATTTATTTTCAACTTTATTTCAAATGCCATTTCACAAATAATTTACTAAATATAAAAATATATTCTTTCATCCCGTGTAAAAGCAATTTATGACAGTAATATTTTTGCCTTATTTTTATTTCATAGAACTGCTGAAAATATGGATCATGACAAAAAGGACAATCTTTTTCTTTATTTTTCTTTGTCGTTCTCTATCCTATATGCTACTATTTGACTTATCTTTTTTCTCCTTTTCTCTTCTTTTTCTTTTCAGTTCTTTTTCTTTTTTTTTTTTCTCATTTTCAGTCATTTTCTCTTTTTTTTCTCCTTTTCAGTCCTAAATAGAGTCTCTTTATTTGATGGATTTGGCACAACTAACCTCCTCCAAATTATTTATTTATTTATTTTCAACTTTATTTCAAAAGCCATTTCACAAATAATTTATTTTTACTAAATATAAAAATATATTCTTTCATCCCGTGTAAAAGCAATTTATGATAGTAATATTTTTGCCTTATTTTTTATTTCATAGAACTGCTGAAAATATGGATCATGGCAAAAAGGACAATCTTTTTCTTTATTTTTTCTTTGTCGTTCTCTATCTTATATGCTGCTATTTGACTTATCTATTAGGCGACACCGTATTATTACATATACTCTTTGCTCAGAGGTTGTCCAGGAATTTGGATTATAGATTGAAATTAATACAGTTAAAGGGGTCTATATCCCTATTCATTTATGTATATATTAAATGATTGTATTTGTTGAAAGAAATCTTGAAGAGATTATGTTAATCATGTTAAAATTTTTATTTTAGGATTATACATTGTTATATATATTTTTGTTTAACAAGGAAAAAAATAGAAAAATATCATACGGGTACGGATATACCCATACCCTACCCTGGACCCTGGAGGGTCGGGTGTGACTCCAAAATTTTATACCCTGGAAGGTATGGATCCAAGTCCGGGTCTGGGTCCAAGTTTAACTATAAGGGTACGGGTATGGGTCTGGGGGTACCCTGAGGGTCTGGACCCATTTACAGCCCTAGACGTATATAAGGCATTTTTTAATCTGGCCTGACTTTTTCGAAATAGTTCAATTTTTTCGTATTTGATGTAAGTTTACATCAAAATTAATGTTTTCTTGCACCAAATTATCAAAGTTGTTCATATTTTATTCAAAATCTTTAAAATTTCGAGTTAATTTTTAGAGAGAAGGAGATGGGATAGAAAGTATTTTAGGAGAAAATTTATTTTAAAAATTTTTTCACGCAACCTTTATCGACCCTCCCTCTGAAAACTTGTTAAAAGAGAATTATGAAAGGAAAATGATTTATGGATCAAGTTGATCTATAAAATTATGGATCAATAAATTAATGGTATGTGAAGTTTGAGGGTCAATAAACATAACTCAAAAATCTATATTATAGCGCAAAAAAATCAATTTTTTCGGCCAAATCTTTCTTTCTAACTAAATTCGCTCTAACTCAAATCTTTCACATTCAACACAAATTAAAGGTAGTTACGGATGATTTTGAAGATTTTTTGTAAGAAAATATCAATTTTGTGATAAAACAATCCCAAAAATGATATTTTTCTCAACTGTCAGAGTTCTCCCAGATGGGCAAGAATTTTGCCCAGCTCTTATATGGGCGAAACTTAAAAAAAAAAAAAAAAACTCATGTAAGAGATTTGAACACATGACCTCACAAAAGGTAACATAAGGGGCTCACCAAAAGATCAACATAAAACTTCGTATAAACTTACAAATATTTAAAGTTATATGTATTTTGTTCATGTTGATCAGAAAAGAAAGAATTCGTATAGGTATTTAGAAAACTTGAAACATGAATAAATCGGAGGTCCGTTTAATGCGTACGACCACTCGTTTTGATGGTTCTCGTAAAGATAATCGCAACGGCATCGCTGAAAATGTGATATGGACGCGTTTGGAGGCAAAAAATTTGTCCTGCAAAGTGGAAAACTTTGACGAGGCATAACTTTATGCTAGGACGTCCGATTGTAGTGATTCTTGTGGGCATTTCGGGTATTTTTTTGATGAACCGTTTCCACAAAAGCGCTCTATTTTCATTTTAATTTACGTTTTTGCAATTTTCTAATACTTTCTCTCTTATTAACTAAGGAAATTATGCCGCCGATTTTAAAATTTAACAGAGGAGCAGTTTTTTTGCTCCAATTAAAAATTAAAATAATTGAAGTCGGTAAATATTAGAATACGTAAATAAGTTGTTATCAATAAAGAAAATTCCATGCACCCATTTGCATGAAGTTTCATGTTGGTGGTTTTGTAAGTTCCTTATGCTCCTTTTGTGAGGTCATGTGTTCAAATCTCTTACATGAAGTTTTTTTTACTCAGTTGAAAAAAATGTAATTTTTGGGATTTTTTTATCACAAAATTGATATTGTCTTGCAAAAAATCTTCAAAATCATTTGTATCTACCTTTTATTTGTGTTGAATGTGAAAGTTTTGAGTTAGAGAGAATTCGGTTAGAGAGGAAGATTTGGTGGGAAAAAAATAATTTTTTCTCGCTATACATATAAATTATCGTATTATGTTTATTGACCCTATGAAGTTTATAGAAATAGCCCTTTGATAATTGGATAATTGGAGTGAAGTCAGCTCTATTTTTCCTTCTCGCTCCTTGGTTTACAGAAAAAAAATTTGTTGAGATCAATAAATTAATAATTACTCCCCTCTCTCTCTCTCTCTCTCTCTCTCTCTCTCTCTCTCTCTCTCTCTCTCTCTCTCTCTCTCTCTCTCTCTCTCTAATGTTTCATCACCCATCTCCTACCTACATTTCTTTAATTATCCGATTTTTGTTTTTGGAGGAATTATCTTATTTTTCTCTACATTTTAAAAAAACTTGCATTTTGTTATTTCTTTATTATATACTAGTATTTTACATATTATATAGCTTAAATTTGTTTGTCTAAAATATTCTTTTTTTTATAATTGAAATTGCATAATGAACCTTTATATAAATCTTAAATACAAGGAATATACTGTTACCACAAAATTTGTAACAGTACTTATAGAAACAATTAAATGGAGGGTTCATAGGGATTTTTTTTTAATTAAAAGAAAGACAGAGTTTCATGGTTTTCTTTTAATTGGCCATGATACTAATTTCCTTCAAAAGAACAACTATAGTAAATTAAATTAAATATTGAATAGACAGGTAATTATTAACTGCCTAATCTCTTACTTAATTGGATGATCATGATTAACTAACAAATTTTTTAATAAATTTTTTTTAATATACACCCTTTATGTAAATTCTATAAAATCTAAAACTATATATAAATGAGAGAACTAAAGAAATTGAACATTTAAATTAAAAATCATAGACCCATTTAAAAAACATTTACTAATTCCAATAAGTAGTCATTGTTACAAACTACGTTCAGACTTACTTGATTAGTCGCACTTAAGTAGGTAATATAGTTATTTATATATTTACATGCTAATTTTCTTACTTTTGTTACTTTTTTAAGTGTTTCTAGAGTAGCTTTTGCATGACTTATGCTTTTAAATTGCAAAAGTTATTTACGTGCGTTTTGCTTAATCATGGTCATTTAATTTTGATTGATAAATTATAATATGGTCAAGTGATTTCTTACCTTTTTTTCTTGTTTATTTATTTATGTTTTAGGAGAAAAACAATCTATTGCTTTACCTATGTAACCCTGATTTTTTTTTCTTTTTATATTTTTGAACATACATTCTTTCAAATATGCTTCAACTAACATAGAAAATGATTAATAATTCAGTTAGACTAAACATGGTTGCAATCCACAATTTTATAAGATGAAAGAAACATGTTAAGGAGTTTTACAAAATTACCTTATAAGATATCCCTAATAATTCTTTTTGTCTTTAAGGTATTCAACCTGATCACTCCATCTTCATAAACTCTTGTTGTTTTGAATGATCTTTTGCTTCTTTGTAGATTACCCTTGAGACTTCTCTTGTGTATCTTTTGTTCTGCTATATTAAGTTATTTGTAATTATCACAAAACATAAGTTAATCATAATCAAAAAATTATAAATATACCCTTAGAGCTTACAATCACTTTGAGAAAATCCCATTCAACTCTATCATAAGCCTTACTAATATCTAGTTTGACTACCATTGGTTGTCAAGCCCTTTTGGGACAGTGTTGGAGCCAGTGAAAAGCTTCGAAACTCAGTATAATATTGTCCAAGATCAGCGGCCTTGTAACAACACTACGCGCTTCCTTAAGTCCCCATCATCATCTTTTTTCTTTTTAAAGTCCCATCTGATGGGTTCTTCTTGTTTGCTTCATTTTCCGCTTAATTTAACTCAATTTCACAGTTTCACGGGTGCCCATTCTTGAATTTTTCTTCCATCATTGAACTATCCATTTTAATCATCTATTAAGAAATTTGGTTTCCAATTTTATGCAAAATGGCTTGAATTCTTCAATTTCGAAAACTCTGCTTTGGGGAGCTCCTCAAGTGTTCTAAAGTAGGTTTTCAATCATATGATGCCTAAAAAATTCAAAATGATGAGAAGGAGAATATTCATTATGTTTCTGCTATAATTGACCATGTTTTGAAGAAGAACCCAAAGAAGGAGGATAAGAAAAACCCCCAAAACAGGGAGCAAAGAAATTAGAGAACCAGAGCCAGCACCACCGGACGGCTCGCCTGGTGCCCAAGCTGGCACTGTGAAGTTCATTCCGGGCTCCATAAATTTGGGAAAATTACTTTTTGTTTTTAAATTTAGGTTTTTTTGAGGCTGACTTGACGTTCTGAATCGGTAAAAATGAAATAATACGCTTAAAGTTCGATATACTACTTTTTATGCAAATATAATGTTGAAAGCTTTTGATTCGATGATTGAAACTTGAAAATGTAGAGAATTTGACCGAGTTTTTTAAAGAGAAAGTAGATTGAGGATGTAAAGGAGCCAAATGAGGTTTTTGGCCGACTGCATTAGTAAAACTTCAATTGAGAATAGCAATCCTCTTTCTTTCATAATATATTTTCCTCTTAGGTTTAGTTTTTTCTTTTAAAGTTTATTTTTATTTGGTAAATTTTTACTAATAAAATACACCAAATAAGGAATGTTAAAGGGAGTGTTATTGGAAATATCACAACTTACCAACGATCCAACCTAATAAGTATTACACTTACTTTGTTGGGAAGGCTTTTAGAAAAAACGGGAAAAAAAAAATAACTTTGTTGACGATCCAAACCCAAGAAGTATTATACTAACTTTATTGAGAAGACTTTCAGAAATGAAAAAAAAAAAACCAGCTTTGCTGATGATCCAAACCCAACAAATAATATGCTTGCTTTGATAGCAAGGCTTTCAGGAGAAAAAAAAAAAACACTTTGTTGGTAGGGTGTAGAGAAAGCATAATATAGATAAAAAGGAAAATTTTTGGGTATTCCATGCCTTATAGGTAACTCCAAAATATGCAAGGGACATATAGACTTCTGTATATTGGGAAACATATAGACTTCTCTGGAAAATATGCAAGAGAAATATCTAGGTATTCCATGAGTTATTGGTAATTCCAAAAAATAGGTCTTTTCCTATGTCAGGGATCGTATTCAGAAAAAAGTCGGGGTTGAAAAGATAAATTCCTTTCTCACGGTGGTCGTGAGGTCCTCGTTAAAGCGGTTCTTCAATCTATCTTGGTGTACACTATGTCGGTTTTTCTACGAACAGATTCTCTGATTGATCAAATCACCTCAATGATGCATAATTTCTAGTGAAAAGGAAATAATACAAAAAGCACAAGGTGTGTTAGTTGGGATAACCTTTGTCAGCCAAAATCTCTTGGTGGGATGGGGTTCTGGGATCTAGGATCTTTCAATATTGCTCTCTTGGCCAAGAAAGCTTGGAAACTTTTCATTAAGCCTGAGTCCTTAGCATCTCCCATTATGAAAAATAAAATACTACCCTTCGGTACCTGTTCTCAGGCTCCTAATATCTATAAACATGGGCGTTTTTTTATGTGGAAGAGTATATATGAAGGGATTAAGCTGCTATGCTTGGGGATTTGGTGGTGTGTCAGGGATGGCAAGTCTATTCTCGGACGAGATGATCTATGGATTCCAAGACCTTATCTGTTCAAACTACTCCCTTTCAACCGGGTTGAAGCTTCAAACCTCAGAGTCGCAAATTTCCTTCTACTTCATCCAAGGAGGTGGAATATTCCAAAACTCAGAGCTCTTTTTGATCCACATGATGTCTCATAATTAATCAGATCCCTCTTTGTGATGAGGATTTTCCAGATGATCAGATTTGGCATTACACCCCCTCTGGAATTTTCAATGTATCTTCTGATTATAGGATGGTTATGGAACATAAATTCTTATTAAATCAACGTCCCTCATCCTTCTCTTAACAAAAAATTTAGAACAATATATGGAAATCTTTATAGGGACTACCCACTCTCCCTTAGGTCAGAATAGCTATTTGGTGGTGGATAAAAAAGGCTCCCCAACTAAGGCAACCCTTTTTTTCCGTCTGATTTTATTGAGGGTCCTAAAGATTTGACCTGCCCTTGGTGTAAACAAGCCAAAGAAAATGATACGTATCTTTTTTTTCTTTTTTTTCCTATAAATAGGTCAAGAGGTCAAGAAGATATGTGGAGAAGCAAATTTGGATATCATGTGAGAGGTTTTCCCTACCTCTATATCCCCTTCCAGGTCTGGAACAATTTATTTTTAAACAAATCCAGAGTGGGAGAAAATGGTCTAGCTAAGGTGGCAACTATCTGGTGGTTGATCTGGAAAGCTCGTAATGTAACAGTTTTTTACCACATCCCAGTTGACCTTCACAAGCTCATCGACGCCACCAGTTACCTTCAACAAGGTTTTTTGTTTGCTAATAGCATCCAGGCTCAAGATCTTCGGAGGTTTCCTCCTCATCCGCCTCCGATTGTACTTTGGCAACCTCTCTACTTAGACTAGGTTAAGATTAATGTAGATGTGACAACTAGTAATGGCTCGATAACAATGGTGGAAATTATCTGAGACCATGATGGACTCCTCATTGCTGCCTCTACTCTCCCACTACATTCTCCCCCTCTATTGCAGCTCTTGAAGCCAAAGCAATCATCCTTGGTATCTCTCTTGCTAGACAATGTCGGCCGGAGAATTTTGTTATTGAATCCGAATGCCTTGATGATTGTCAAAAGGTTAACTCTTCTAGTCATGACCAGTCGGTTTTGGGTTTGTTAGTTTGTCATGTTAGGAATCCCTCCGTTTTAACCCCGCCAACACTCTTAGCTACGTCAATAGAAAGACTAATACTGCTGCTCATAGCTAGCCAGACTAGGTCTTTCATACTCTACCCAGCATATTTAGATGATAATATTCCTCATCAGTTGCACCTTATTGTAAGGGCAGATTGCCCCTCCCTTTATTGATGAATGAATATAATAATGAAAAAAAAAAGATATAGACGAAAAGGAGAGGAAAAAGACCATTTGGTCTCAATACATTTAGATAGGATATGGTTTTTCCATTTCTTTTTAAATTTTATAAAGAATAAATTATTTATGAAAAGAGATATATGCCATAAAATTGAAATTTTAATTGAGTTCCAAAATGGAATCCTATACAAAACCCATAAAATTATAAACCCTCACAATATGTCTCACAACAACCCTCGATTGATTAGGTTTAGAGAGCTGATACAAAAATTCCACCCAAAGTTATTTGTAATCTTCTCTGCAGCATTTTTTTGTAATATTTTTTTAAGGTTTATCTTTTATTTCATAGGTTTTATTTTTTTTATTTTTTGCTAAATAAAAAGAAGGTACTAGGGAGCGACTACTAAGTTTTATTAATAAAATACTACATGAGAAACATTACAAGGATATTACAAAGGATTCGAACTGCAAAAAAATCTAATTAAGCAGGAGGTCTACCTATGTATACAACTCATAAAATAAAAAATCAACCTCACAATATGTCTTACAACCTAAAACCCCCATTAGGTATAAAGAGTTGCTAAAAAGGGTTAAAATTTTTGAAAAAAATATTTTGGTACTAATATTATTAAAAACATAATTTTGGGACTAAGATAATACTAAATGAATAGTTTTAAGACTAATTTTGGTAAGGGAAAATGACTATATATGTCCCATCACCACAAACTGCTCAAAATGCCCTTAAACTTTACTTTAACTTTAAATTATTTTGGGGGCACCATAGCTGCCCTGCCACCTAATTATAAGGTGGTTTTCTATGGGTTGTTATATCTTGCACCCAAATGCACCATGCACTGTGCAACCTGAACCAAAACGACACCGTTCCACTTAAATATGGAACAATAGGAAAAAACAATCCCAACTGCAACAAATTACACATGCACAAGTTTTGTGCCTTCGAGTTCCATGAAAATATTTTTCATGTTCCATAGTTTTGTTATGATGAGATTCCACGATAGCTGTATTAGGATTCCAAGAAAATATTATAGAAGTTCTATAGAAATAGTATGCATGTTCCATGATTTTTTTTTACTTTTTCTTCCTGGATTTTAATGTTTTGTTATGATGAGGTTCTATGAAAAAATAATGCGTCTCTCATGTTCTTTGTTAGAGGTCCATGGAAATAGTATTGATGTTCCATGGGAATATAATGCACATTCCATTTTGTTTGTATTAGTGTTTCATGAAAATAGTTTTGATATTCCATGTGTTATGTATTAATATTTTATGAAAATATAATGAAAGTTCCGTGGATTCTTTGTATGAGTTTTTATGCTAGGTTTTTACTTGTTGTAATGATATTCCATGGATTATGTGTTAGGGTTCAATCTTGGAAACTGATAACATATAACTTTATAACCTACATCTACTGAAAATAAAATAAAATATATCACGACTTAATATTTCATAGACTTATGAATCTTGGAACTAAAACTATAGACACATGGAACTCAATCAATTGAAATATGGAACTCCGATGACATATAATTTTAACAATAAAAAAACATCAATTACTTAGAAAAAACTAGTCTTCCTCCTCATTTACTCCAATAACGATTTTTTCATATTGCTCAATAGATTTACCTTATACAATACACTAAAGAAGAAATAGATAGTATGTAAAAACACAGAGAAATAAATAAAAGTTGTTGTCATCGATCTGACAATATAAACCCAAAACTACTATTGCTATTGGAACTTGTTGCCACTATTAGAATGCAACCGTCATCGTTGAATGCCTCTGTCGTAGTCGTAAAATTTGTTCTTTTTTGGAGGAGGAACGGAGAAAAGAAAAAAAGGAGATGTAGTGCTAGGATAGAAGAGAAAGCATGTGAGACTGAAACCTTATTAATCCTCCAATTAAATGGAATAACGTCGTTTTGCACAAAGGATACACCTAGGTCAAGATATAAATTGCGGCTTCCAGTAGACACTACTGGAAACTATCGCATAATTGTATGGTGGGACATTTATAGCGTCCCAAAAATAGTTTAAGGGTAAAATGAAGCTAAAAATAAAGTTTAAAGGTATTATGAGCAATTCGTAAATAGTTATAGTTCATATATAGCTATTTTTCCACAAAAGAATGATTATGTATATCCCACAGTTATTTTTAAACTACTCATAATACCCTTAAACGTTAATTTTAACTTTTTAACACATAAACTAATTTTGAGAAGCTATAAATTCCCCGGTACTCATTATGACATTACTGAAAGTTATCAGATAATTGGGTGAGGGGCATTTATAGATCCTCGAAAATAGTTTACGGGTAAGAAAATCTAAAAGTAAAGTTTTAGGTCTCGTTTGATTGTCAGGAAGTAAAATGATATTAGAAATATTGTGATACCCCGTACTATTCCGCTAGATCAACTGCGGCGGAGCAAGGTACCTGCGTGCCTCTCGGCACAGAACTTACAAAAAAATATAAGACTAAGGTACAATCGGGAGGAGCTGTAAAGAGTATTTCTATATTAGATAATATGAGAAGAAAGAAAGGTTTGAATATAACTTTATAATAAAAGCTTCTCAAACTTATACATAGGTTTAAGGCCGCTAAGGACGTAGTCACATAACCGAAATCTTTCTAGAGGTGAAAAACTTCAATGATGCCGACTCCAATAGCTCACCATGGCTCCACTAGCCATATCTGGTTACCAAGTCATCTGAAAGAGGAAAGAAAAAATATTTGGAAAACATGAACGATGGACGCCCAGTGAGTTCACGTGCACGTGTGCTATACGAGTCTTTTTTGTACGGCAAAATGTATATATATATTTCTATCCGTTTACAAAATGGATTGTCATCCCAGAAAAAAAGAAAAAAAAAAGTGCTCTCAAAACAAATCTTTTTATGCAACCTATAAATTTTTCTAAGGGGTTCGGGCTCAACCGGAAAGTCTGAGCGAATCAAGACGCATCGGCGCTGTCACGACACCTGAACTTTTAAGAAAAACATACATGCACCATGATAGGCTCAACAGATAGAGTCCGAAAACTTAAACGGGGTCATCGGACAAATTCCGGCATCTCGTAGTCAATACTAGCCTGAACTCCAAAGCACACTGTACGAACGTTCGATTTTACAACCTCACACAACATATACACAAACAGGTAACGAGCTCCGGCATACTTACCAGGCCGCCTTGTGCTACCCTAACTGGTGGGCCCCTCCTGACCCAACCTTCTAGGAAACAGCCACTATCGCAGAGCATAATACAGAGTGAAGCGCAATACCGCCTGGGGTCTAACCCTCCAACGGTACTACGCCCTCTATCAACTGGATCTAGATCAAGAGTAACACTACCAAGCATTTCGTTAGGAAGAGGCCCTCGTACGGGGGACTAGCCACGCATAGTATAAGTCCTTTCGACATGTTGATCAAAAACGTATACCAAGCCCCTTTTTGTCGGATTAGGGTTTTAATATACTTTATAAAATTATAGGCCATCTATCGGCCACATAAAACTCTTTAGATAACAAAAAATCCCTATCCATTGGGCCAAATCGTAGCCATGTAAATGTGACGTTGGAATGTAAACTTTGAATCACATTACCAGGTATAAAATAGGTTATGCCAAGATGCGTACTAAAAATTATGATAAATATTTCTCGAAAGGAAATTTTTAATATTCCAAAACTTAAAGTAATAATAAAACCGTAGAGAAATATTCTTTTAAAAAAATAACTAGTAACCATTTTTTTTTGAAATCATACTATAAGAATATTTAAAATAAAAGTATTGTGAAAATATTCTCTTAACTCAAGAAAACCTTTTTAAGAATATCTAGAAAATATGTAAAGTATTATTTTCAAAAAGAAATAATAAATATGTTAAAGATAATTTTAAATCTCAAACCTTATAAAAATATTTAAAATATTTAAAAATATTATTTCCAAAGGAAATAATAAATAATAACTATTTTAAGAATAATTTTTCCAAATAAATAATATATCTCAAAATCCTTTTAAGGAAACTTAAAGTACATAAAAATATTATTTCCAGAATGAAATAGTAAATGTATTAAATATAATCCCTCCAAAAAATTTTGAAACTCAAGGCATTTTTTGAAAATATATAATATTTAAAACATATTACTTCCCAAAAAGAAATAATAAATATTTTGAAAATAATTTCTCAAAATAATCTTAAAACTCAAAACTTGTAAAAGAATTTAAAAACAATATTATTTCTAAAAGAAAGAAATAATAAATATTTTGAAAATAATTTCTCCAAATCATTTTAAAACTCAAAACCTTAAGAGAATTTAAAATATTTAAATATATTATTTCCCAAAAAGAAGTAACCTTTATTTTGAAAATGTTTTCTTCAAAATAATTTTAAAACTCAAAATTCAAAATAAAAGGATTGTTAAAAGAAATGTTTCTAGTAAAGCAATCAAAAGAATATGGCACTAACCTTAAAACATATTTTAGTGCCATAAATGAATATTTAAAACATAACTACTTTAATTACTTATCATATTTTGGCATAACCCGTAATATAATACTGATAATTATTTTGCGCATTTTGTCAAGATTCGATAACAAAGAAATATGTTTTATAAGAACAATATTTAAATTTCTTTTAAAGAAAAGGGATTGGTGAACTCACCTAAAGTCGAGATATGAATTAAACCTACAAATAATAATTCCATACTTAATCAAATAATACTAAAAAAAAGTTACCTTGACCTCAAGATTACCCTAAGGTTCACTTAAAATTTATTTCAAAAGAAATTCTAGAAGAATAACTCAAAAAACATAATAATTCTTATATTTTTCTATTATCCGGAAAGGATTTATTTTTATGAAATAATAATAAAAATAATACTGATAATAAAAACAGAAAACAAAACAAAAGAAGGAAAAGAAAAAAAAAAAAAAAAAGAAAACACTTACCTGTAGGAAAGGAAGCCAAGAGACCAAAAAGGGAAAAAGAAAAAAAAAAAACAAGAAGCTGTAAAGTATGGAGAGAGAGAGAGAGAGAAGAAAGGGGAGGGGCTGGTGTTGACCAAGAAGGAGAGGGGAGAGAGAAAAACAGGAGAGAGAAATGAGTAGAGAAAGAAAAAGAAAGGCTGGCATTTTTTTTCAGTAAAAAAGATCTCTGTTTATATCCATCTATGCATGGCTTTATATGTGCATGCATGAGACACATGGCAATAGCCAGCCATGTATAACTCACCCTTCTAATCCACTTGTCATCCCCTTCTATGTGGCTGTCAAATACCCTTCCACGTGTCCTTGCCAGCCATGTCATTACCACCTATCCAAGTAAATAGTCTCCCACTTTCTAAAACTTCTACGTTGGCCCCAAATCTTAAAAGTGACTAAAATTTCATCTTAAACTTAAATTTTCAATTTCTACTTTAAAGCGTTAAATCCAAATAATTCTAAAATATGTTTGAAAAGTTTTCCACCAAAAACAAAAAAATTTTCCTTTAATTTTTCTAATAATTACTAAATGACTCCAATACTTAGTATTCTTTATAAACTAACCGGAAACTTTTGTCCGAACTTACCATGAACTAAGCTAACTTTGAGGTGCTTATTCGGAATGTTACAAATATAATTCATAGGAAAATGAATCCTAGTAATATAATTCCTGACAGATTATATTTATATGTTTGGAAGTTTCAAAATGTTAGAGAAAGTAATATAAAGTTGGTTATTTATTTGTTTTAATATGTAAAAAAGTAAATTATTATTTTTAAAGTATATTTAAATATTTCATATGCAATATGTTGTGCATGTTAAGTTCTAAAAAATATATGGGTTAATGCCAAAAAACCCCCTTAAAGTTAACGGTTAGGAGTATTTTAGTTCAAAAGTTAAAAAATGCCCACTTAAACCCCTAAATTGCTAGCTAGTAAACTATTAGATGATTTTTGACAAAATATATTACCAAAAATACCCCAGAATATCTTTTACCAAATCTTTAAAACAACCCCATCTTAGAATTAACAAGTATGTATATATTATAAGCAACATTAGTAGAATTAACAAAGATATATTCTTAAGGGAAAAAAAGATATACAATTTCTTATTTCAATTTTTAAGAACTCATATCTCCAAGTATCCATGTTTAAAATAAAAAACATCAAACAAATGGCCTAAAGCATGCTCTCTCCAGAATTTAGTTTAATAAGATGCATTTTGATATCATGGAAAAAAGTTTTATGCTTAGCAATAAAAAGAAGGAACATCATCTGTCATCAAATTGGTGAAATATTTTGTTAGGAAGACATAGAAAAAAAAAAGGATTAATTGCTAAGTTGAGTAAATTTCAAGAACCAAACCATTATATTTAAACTATTGCGAAGAATTAAACATACTTTTTTTGTTGGGTAAAGAATTAAGTATACACTTTACCTTATCAACATATATTGCAAAAGCATCTATATATTTTGATGTCTTCAATTCCTCTTGATGTATACGTATAAAAAGCAATTGAGGAGTTAAAAAGCAATTAAGAGAATTAATTTTGGATTTATAAGATGGACTCTTTTCCTTTCTCAAAGTGAGGGTATTGTTTGTAGTATATATTTTGTCAAAAGTCATCGAACCATTGACTAAGAGTTTAGGGGGTGAACTGAAAGTTTTTTTTTACTTTGAACTAAAATAGTCCTAATTATTAACTGTAAAGGGGGTACTTTGGTATTAAACTAAAATATACGAAAAGTATAAATCATATAAATATGAGGGTTTTAAATACATATTTATACATTATGTTCGCTAATTTTGACATCCTTTTAGAAAAATTCCATATACACGTGTGCATATATGAGAGAGAGTGTGTGGGAGAGAATATTATGGATAAAAAATTAATAATCCAACATATCATTATTTTGAGAAAGGAGTTATTAAAGTTAACGCGAGAATCTAAAAGTTCAGCGCAAAAAAAATCATTTTTTCTCCTTCACTTTCTCTCCTATCCCTCTTTGTAGCTAACTTCTCTCTAAACAGTATCTTCAATTTTTCACTTTGAAGGCCGTAAGAAGGGACACATGGATGGTTTTGAAAAAGATTTTTAAGGAAAAAAGAAAGTGTTTCTCCCCACCAGGAGAATTCTTCAGGTTGGGCGAAATTTTTTCAAGGAATTTCAAAATTTTTCACACTGAACTTTTAGATTCTCGCGTTAACTTTATCGACACTCAATAAAAATAAAAAATTTTTTAAAAAATATTTTTCCTTCTAAAATCCAATTCAAATGCACGGTGATGTGGTGGGTCTCATCTCATGTAATGTAACATTAATTTTCCTGACTTAGAATGAATTAGGGTATGAGTGATGTTATAAGGTTTGATACTATTAATTGAATTTACCCATAAAAATCCTACTAATTGAATTTACCCATAAAAATCCTACTAATTGAATTTCCGTTAAAAAAAATCCTATTAATTGAATAAAAGGGATAATTCTATAAAAGTATACAAAAAAAAAAAAAATTACAAGATGACATAACTATGAGTTGTCCTATTTTTTATCTGAATTTAAAAATTTTGAAATAAAAATATATTTAATAGGTGTAATGATTATATTTCTTATAACGAATTTTACAAGTAAAGGGACGGTTGTTGAAATATATTTATTTTTTGTTTACAAGAGAATAAAGATGTTGAATCAATGTGAGAAGACAAAGAATATTGACATCGGGAGAAAAAAGAGAGAAAAAGAAAGAAAGTAGAATCAGTAGAAATTCCCTCCTATTTAATCAAGGGTTTTTGTACTTCTACCCAATTCCAAATTGTTGATATTAAGTGGATCAATATTGATTCAGGTAAATTTTCCCTTAGGCATAGGGATGGAATATTATGATATGAAAAATGTCTTTGTGGATGTGAACATTATACTGTTGTATCACGTATCAAAAAGTGAAATTATAAAAGGAAAAATGTATATATATTTTCAATCGCTATTTAGGAATGGCTCAATGTTTTTAGGCCTTGTTTAATTGACCAAAAAATTGAATTAGAGAAAATAATCACTTTCTTAGTTTTTAAATTTTTATGTTTGACTTAATATTTATATTATGGAAAAATAATGTGAGTCCTAGGACTGGTGAAAATAAATACACAATCTTGGAAAAGAGAATCCTTTGTTGGAGGTAGTAATTACGGTGATTCCTTTCCCAAGGATTCTAAGTAAAAAAAATTAATAAGATATTTCTTCTAAAATAAATAAATTACATTATTGTCAATTATTTATTCATAATTTTCTTGTTGACTTATTTATTCTTTATACCTTTTTAAATATTCTTTTTTTCCAACTTTCAACAAAATAATATAGACAAAAAATATAATAATATATATGTTCACTTTTTCTCAAGAATGTCGATAAAGTTAACGTGGGAATTTAAAATTTCAGCACAAAAAATTTTAAAATTTTCAAAGGACTTTCTCTCCCTAACTCCATTATCTTTCCCTCCTCTCTAAACTTCAAGACTTTCAAACTCAAATCTACTCAAATCTAGCGGTTGAAAATTAAAAAAAAAAAAAAAGAATTTATTATATTGTTCTGTACTCGTTTCTTTACAATTTAATTGGTTTAAAATTTAAAAAATGCACCGGATTGAACCTAAACATGGCCGCCAAAATTTAGGAGAATTTCGCCAAGCCATATGGTGAAATTCATTAAAACATGTACAAGACTATATAAGTACAAAAAGCTAAAGATATATATTAATAGTATATTAATTGTATTTTACATGATCTCACATAATGTCTCTCTTGTAGTACTCAGATGTTGCAAGTCTTACACTCTCTTACGATATTGATCTCATACATAATTATAGTGTATATCAATTTAGCTCTCAGTGATTGGATGACTTTTGCATTTTTCCTTGTCTCTTTCAACAAATCATTCCAACCGTTTGCTGTCTTTTGACCCTCGTATGTCTCTATGTACCGCATGAAGAATACTTCAAAATTTATATAATTCTTGTTGTTTGCCATTGCATCCTCTTAAATACAATTTTGTATGTCAGAGCGGCAAATTGTTTTTTGAACCCCATAGCAACATGTTGTTGTCGATACTAATTGAGTGCATTTTCCTGTTAAATATAAGGAAGCATGAATGCTACATTTCTGTTATAACATATTAGTGCATATTTTTAATGATAACTAGTGCATATTTTTACAAGTAGCGATATAAATATTTTCATAACCAAGAGTGACTATAAGGTTAAACATGTAAAATGATTGACTGTGAGTAAGTGCACCTACCTTTATAATTGGAAGTGCCACTTTTATAATTGAGAGACGTACTTTTATAACTATATTTGCCTACAATATATGGCATGCATAGTTGACCTACTTTATGTATTGGTGTCCTTTTTAATGATAATTGATGCATATTTTTACAAGTAGTGTTACAAATATTTTTTATAACCAAGATTGACCATAAAGTTGAACATGCAAAATGGTTGACTGTAAGTAGGTGTGCCTACTTATGTATGAAAGTGCGTACTTTTATAATTGAAAGCGCCGACTTTTATAACTGTGTGTGCCTATAATGTATAGAATACATAGTTGACCTACTTTATGTATTGATGCCCTTTTTAATTATAATTGGTGCATATTTTTACAAGTAGTGGTACAAATATTTTCATAACTAAGAGTGGACATAAGGTTAAATATTCAAAATGATTGACTGTAAATAGATGTATCTACTTATATAACATCATGAAATTCCTTATTTTATAACTATAAGTATCTATTTTTAAAATTATGCATGCCTACTACGTATTGTATGACATATGCAGTTAGCAATACAGCTTGCGGTGGAGTAATTGTTGGATGAGGGGAATATTCATCTCTGGTATCCGAATCAAATTTGAAACTCTCTTTTAAAAGTTAAAACAGAATGGTATTAGCTTTGTTCTTGACAACGAGTCTTTAAACTAAACAGCACGAAAAATCCTTCAATCAGTGAAAATGCAGTACCAGAATGTTCTTCGTGTTCTTCATAATCAGCCAATTGCTGTTTCGGTACTTCAGCTCATGAGACATTTCTTCAACCCTTCTTGAAGGTGAGTTTCTGTTCTTTCTTTTTTCGTGATCTGGACTACCATTTTTATGAAAAATTGCCGCCGTTGGTAGAGTTAATGGTTTCTTCAGTATTTGTTAATTTCAGTTGATGGGATTATTGTTCTTAGTGATTGTTCGACTTTTTTGCTTAGATATTTCCTATCGTGCTGTTTCGATCTTCTGGGTTATTACTTTTATTTGATGGGGAATTAAATTAAGATGCTCGGATGTGAAGGTTCAATTGTAGCATCTCTTGTGCTGAGTTTAAATGTATTTTGTAAAAGACATGCTGATAGCAGAAGGGGTTATGATGATTGTGAAGATGAATTTTCTGCTAGAGGAATAAACAGAAGACAAGTTTTACTAAAAAAAAGAACTTACTACTATTGACACAAAGAATATTTATTTTACAATTCTCTTGTTTGACATCACAAGCAAGGCTCCTTTACGGCATCTATTTTGGGCCAATTGCTTTATTGTCAAAGAATATTGTCTTCTCTAAGGTTTTCCAAAAACATATCTCCAATAAGGGATCCATCCTTAATAAAAACAGCCGGATTCCCTACTGGAGCTTCTATCCATGCTTCAGTGCCTTGTGAATATAAGTTTCCTGTCCAAATATGCTTCCATGAGCAGCTTTCTCCGACGGGGAAATAAGCCTTAACCCCTTTCTTGCCCTTGTCAAGAACAGGCACCACAAGGATCTCAGTACCCACAAGAAATTGTTCATAAGTGAAGTCATGAACACGTTCATCATATGGATAGTGGAGGAATAGGTGGCGACATACCGGTAAACCTTTTTGAGAGGCTTCCTGTATATATATGTGTTAAAGAACCCTAAATGTTATGTCCTTTCAGCAAATAATTCCAAGTCCAAAACAAGCTTTATAAGATTTAGAAAGCACCTTAACTAGTTGAATCCTGTAAAACTTCCAAGCTTTGTACACTTTTGCCAAACGTGCAAAATGTGACATAGTTGTCTGATTTGAGTAGAATTGTTTGTTGCAGGATGGCTTGTTTCCCTGGTACAACATATGAATAAAAAGTGAAAACTTAGAGGTAATTTGGTTCAATTAAGACAGATAAGAAAAATAAATTAAAGAATGCAGATAGGAATTGGAATATCTGTCTGGTATTCCTTTAGGCTGAGGTCTATACTTACTTCATGTGTTCTAAATACTGTGGTGAATGCATTTAGCTCCATCCACCTTAACAGCAATTCTTCACTTCTTTGATACTTCAAAAATGGGAAGTTTACTGAACAGTAGCCTCCAATGTCACTGTGGTTTAAAGCATACCCAGAAAGTCCCCCACTCAGCAAGCCAACCACTGCACTCTTTATTCCATCATTGGTTTGCCAACTTACCATTTGATCCCCTTCCCAGAATAACATTGCCCATCTTGAACTACCCCTGAAACCGGCCCTCATGAAGAAAACCAACTTGTCTTCCTGGACTTCCCCTTTCTTGATAACATGGAAATTTTGCCACTCTTCCACGAATTCCCGGTTTATTTTCGCCCACAGCTCTGGATATCTATTATGTGCAGCTACTGGATCTTCACCTGAAGATGGTCCAAATCATGAGCAAAAATTCATGACTATAAAGTTAATTGAAGAATGATCTTCTTGGTAGAATTTTTCCTGAATCTACTTTCTTTGTTCCATTTTGTTGATCAATTATGTAAATTATTGTTTTCAATAAAAAAGCTTTCCTGTGTATTACTTGCTGAAAGATGCTAAACTATTGGCATAATCTAGAGATTCCTTCTCAAGCACACATACTGTACCCTTGGTATTGGCGAGTGAATGTTGGGAAAATATTTAAAAATTTTCTGAATTCATGTATTGAAAATACATTGTTTATGACCTTAATGCTACTTGCCTTGTGCTTAGCAAAAAAATAAAAAAAGATGTCACTTGCCTTGTAGTTTTCCTCTATGGTTTTTTGCTTTTTAATTTATAGATACTAGATTGCATTACACACTGGCAAGAAAGAAATGAGTTTCTACCTGAAAAGAGGCAGGCATCCACTGGCAGGCCTTCGCCAAAATCTGCCATCCATCCCCTAACTCCATCTTCAACCATATCTTGCAAAGTTTGCTTAAACCAACCTGCTGTCGATGGATTTGTTAAATCCAACATTCCAACATCAAAAGCTGTATTTGGAACCATATAAGGATCTCCGTTTTTGTCTTTTATTAATATGTCCAACTTCTTTGCTTCCTCGAACATATTTCTCCTCACATGTGTCTTTTTATCCATCTGATATATGTAAAGGAATGGTTTTAGAGGAACCATAGAAATTGATACAAAGAATTTAAACGATATGAAGCAACTGAAGTGCAGAAGGAAGTTAGTACCGGAGCCAGACAAGGATTGCAGTAAGTCATCACATTAATGTTCTGAGCTCCAAGGTCTTTGATCAGTTGCTGCCATCTTCCATACCTTGTGGGATCTACCTCCCAGTTCCACCAAAGTTGTGATCCAATTACTGTCTCCCTGTGACCTACCCAATCCTGTGAAATTCATTTGTATTATTATCACCGTTTTGAGCTTATGCTATATTTTCATCTCTGAAATGGAACAGTTGGAAAGCATAAGATCATGCACATTTTTCCATAGAAACCTAAAAGCTGTTTCTGAGTATAAGGAATTCATGTTTGTTCCTATTCTGTTTAAAGTTACTAATTTGATTCACATATGAATTATGTACCTGCAGCCAGAATGCTGATATTGGGACATCGTAAGTTTGCAGCTCATTCCAGATCGAGCATACATTTTCTGTCCCACCTTGCATTCCCACAACAGCACCTGATAGTATCCACTCTGGAAGTTCTGGAGGCCTTCCAGTAGTTTCTGTGAAATGTTCGATGAGCTCAGAAGGTGAGTTTCCATGCAATATCCTACCGTCAACTGAATCTCCATATATCTAAAAATGTTTGCAAAATGTAACAGATAGTGAGCCTCCATGGTTATAAGATCTGAATTTGACGTACAGTACTCTCAACTAGTAAAGAGCTTTTCCTCTGTTGAGTTTTTATTTCCCTCTAATCAAATTGTATCTTAGAGTTCTATCGTTGTTGCTTTTTTACAGAAATAATCTTTATGCTTATTCATTGACTTGTCTTGCCTCATTTTGTGTCAACAGTGAAGAGATTCTTCCGCTGAAGTCATGCTTATTTATTCAAAACTTGCTGGTCCTCTCTTCAATTTACATTTTGCGAGATGCATAGGTATAACCAGACTTCTAACTTTGAGAGTTTCATAAAAATATATATAAAGAAAGTTTTAAAAATATTAGAGGGGTGAACGTAAAGAAAAAATATCTGAAACTTTAAAAAACGAATACTTATAAAAGAATTTTTTATTAATGTTGTTGGGGGTGGGGGGCTTGGTTCCATCATGTGGACATGTAAATTGTTACTTAGAATTGCCTAAGACATATTCTAATACACTTTTTAGTACACTTTCTTTATTAACTTTTTTCTTAATGTTTATCTTTTAGAGTTTTGTGTTTATCTTTTGTTCCGTAAGATTTATTAATAAAACTACTGTAACAAGAATGTTGTAGAGAAAAAATGTGTTAGGTGTCCTAGACTGTCAGGGCCAAAATTGTTGTAAAGGTATTATTACCTGTATCTGAACTCTATCTTGTTTTGTTAAATCAAAGACTGAATAGTTGTACCCTTCAAGGTAAAAGGACCTCATCTTTGATGTCATGTAGAATGGTGAAGGTGCATAAGTTGTACTCCAATCACCCCCCGCCCTGCATTCAAATACTCTGGTTAACCACTAGCTCTGAAACATACCTTAAACTGGAGTAGTTTTTATCCCTATTTTGTCTAACCTGTAGCTAACCAGATTAGCTGCAAATGTGATTGGTTGGTCCCCTCTACCAATTCCTTGTTCTTGAACAAAAATAGGCACTTTCTTCCCTTTAAAATCCATATGAGAAAACTGCTCCCCAAAGCCAAAGAATCTCTCATTTTTTTCACTGCTATATGTCAACCAAATTCTGTTCAAATCTGCAAATCTTGATGCCTTCATAACTACATTATCCTCATCTGACGATGGAGCTGCTACATAAACTTTTCTCCTGGAGAAGAACAAACTCCATCCAACTTTACTAGGTCTTCGAATTCCCAAAAATTTCCTGGCAAACCCTTTATAGATTCTTGGAGAGGCTCTTTGATGAAGTTCCACATTGGGTTTTCCCAGCCTCACTTGAAACTCAATTTGATTAGAGTTTTTCTGATAAAACAAAACCCAGTACCTTGCAAAAGTTGAGCTCTCTTGTACTAGATTAGAATTGGAATTGTTTCTTGAAATTTGAGTTTTCTTCTTCCTTTTCTTTGAACTAATAAGCTTTCCTGTTATCATTAAAACAGGGGATTGATCACTTTTTTGCTTGGTATTGTGAAAGGAAAGAGAATCTTGACCTTCTTCTAGATCATAATTGAAGTCAGATTCATCTTCTAAAACCTTTATATATTCTATAGTTTGATGATGACATATCAAATGAACGGCTGTGTCTTTGATGAGAAATGATCCTCTGCTCTCTTCTATCTCTGTTTCTGCTACTGCTGCAGAAACAAAGGCCTTCCCAGGAAGGGTTGACCATATATGTTTAGAGGGATGAGATTTGTGAGATATGGAAAGAAACCCACCGTCTTTCGATGTCCAATTCAGCTGAAAATCATTGCCAATAGCATAGATCTGATGAGAAGGGAGTGTTTGAGAATTCAAGAGAAGTTTCCCATGAATGAAAGGGGAAGATTTTGGTGCTGATGGAAAGGGGTTATTCACGTGTTTGTGATGTTTCTTGGTGATCTTTAGGGTGGCCATGAATGATTATCGGTTCAATGGAGTTCGAACACCCTGTTTTCCCTATATCTCTGTTTCTCTCTATATATATACATGTTAATGTGTGAAAACTTGTCAAATATTCTGGTGACTATTTTGGCTTATTTTGAATGATCAAAGATGAGAGAATAGTTAGATGGAAAAGCCGGGTCAAAGTAATGAATGTGGCTTCCTAATAAATTCAACATTTATGATACCCAAGGAATGGTTAGTGCAGATAAATAAAAAAATAAAAAAAGGAATGGTTATTGTATGTATGCTTTTTTAATATTGGTATTTTATTATGCATGGAGGACCACCCATGAATAGGAATTACCCTATCATGAAAAGTAAAAATTAAGATTGTCCAGTATATTTTTTAATATATTTTTTTAGTGTATTTTATTTAGTAGAAATTTTATTAAAATTTATTATTATTTAATAAGATTTATATTAATAAAATTATTATTAAAAGAATGTACTAGAAAGTATATAAAAAATGTATTCAAAGATATATCAAAGTATATTAAAAGATGTGTTAGATAATATGGTCATTGAGATTATATTTGAATTATAATTAAAAATGAAAATTATGATTTTTTAAAGGGAAAAAAAGTATTAGTTTTTAATTTTTAGAGGTAATTATTTGATGTTTATGAAAAATTGGTGAGATTCACGGTAAAAAAAGTGAAAAAGATTTGAGTTTCGGTTCAAGTGAGGGGCGTAAACGAGTCGAGTTCGAACTCATTCTTTTTTAATCAATTCTAATTCAGCTCAAGCTCAATGGAATTTATTAATTTTAGTTCAAGTTAGAATTTAATTTTTTTAAAACATATATTATATATAATAATTAAAAAAAATTAAAAAATTATATATTTTGAATCGATAGACTCGAGGTCGAGCCGGTATTTATGAGCCTCGAACTCGACATGTTTACTTAACGAGTTAGTTTGAACTCAATTTGGGCGCGATTAGCAATGAACTTAAAATTAAATTTTCACCAAATGGCTTGTGAATGGTTCACGATCAGCTTGACTCATTTATACCCGTAGTTCAAGTATAATCCCTCTCTGGTTTGAATGTGAAGTTTGTGTTTCATGTTGAATGGATTTCACCTTCCTTACTCTCTCCAGAAGATTTTATTGGGGATCAAATTTTTATCGTCATTGTGACGTAACTTAATTCAAATAAAAAAATTCATAAGTGAAAATATAAATAAGTGAAGATATAAACGTGGTAGGAATCTTCCCCTTTCTCCATCTTCTTTACCAGATTCACTCCACATTTTTGGGAACAAAATCTTTAGTAGTCAGGCGACTATAACCAAAGTGTAGTCACTAGCTAGAGCTTGGATAAATTTTCCCCTGTATTTGCATGGAGTGGGCTACTGCATTTAGACAGTTTTGCATGCATGGTTCAAGGTTTGTAAATTGGCGGATGCATCTGGTCCAGATACTGGCATGTTTCCTGCCTCCCAACTCAACGTACATATTCCATTTTGAACTCCCAGAAAGAATAGGAAAAATCCACAGGAAAAAATGGTAATGATTTGGTATATAAATTGGACCGATCTTGGATTAACAAGTTTTTTCCATTCATTACGGTCTCTAAATAAATAAGAGCTATGCTCTCTGTGTTTGATGCCCGAGTAAATGTTTAGGTTATAAAAAGTTTTTTCAAAAAAAAAAAAATTATAATCATAAACTAAAAAGCATAAATAATTCTTCGCCATAATATTTGAATTTCTCTTACTTCTATATTATATTTTGATATTATCTTTTTTAAAGGAGCCCACCTAAAAGAGAAGAAAGATAAATATTTATATGAGCATTAATTAATAAGATGAATGTGAAAGGTTTTAAGTTTAACTTTTATATAATAAGTCCAAATGATCTACACTGAATTACGTATACTTTTTAAAAAATATTAAGAAATACTAAAATAAATATAGTTGAGAAAAAAATAAAACTATGAAAAATAATTATAACATATAAATCTTTTTTTTTTTCTTAGTCGTACGACGAAATAAATATTTGTAGCTTCTCTTCTTTAAAATTATAATTTTTAAAATTATTATAATATAGGTTCCTCTCGTCACTTTTTCAATAAAAAAATTCAATTGCGTCCATGATGAATTAAAATACAGTATTATCATTATTTATTTTAAAGAAAATAGAACTTAGAATCACTTAAACACTTCTGTATATTAAATCACTTATAATTTTCTTAATTTAAAACTTAAACTCTTAAATTCTTCACTATCATTCTTGTTTAAATACAAATAAGTTTTAGATCTAGCTTTAAGTCTTCAAGGCAACCTAATGAAAGTGTTATACTTTTTGCATGGTTAGTCATGAACCATTGATTGGAAATTATACGTGATTTTTCCCACAAAGTAGTTCTACAGCTTCTATTTCTATTTATCTTTTAATATGGATTTCCTTTCCCTCCTCTTTTGAGCAAAGAAAATGAATCTGTGTCCATGATAAAGGAAAAAATTTTACCACCTCTATTTTATATTACGAGGCAATTTGCTATTTTACACATATTAAGAAAATAAAATCAACGTATTTTTGGAGTAAAATATATCTAATGTCCTTACATTTATTTAAATAAACTTCTGTCCATATATGATGGATTAATGATGAATTAATTGAATAAGAATATTCTTAAAAAAAAATTATCAATAATATCACTATTTCTTTTAAGAAAAATAAAACTTGGAATGAATAAACCACTTATATACCTTAAATAACTTATGATTTTCGGGTCAGAAATTTCTAACATTCTAAATACCTAAATACCTAACATTCTAATCCCTGACCAATTCTTCGAGGGAAAAATCCTTAACCAATTCTCTTTGGGGAAGAAAAAGGAAAACAATTATGGATCTAGTCAGAAATTTGATTTGAAACCATCAAATCAATCTTTCATGTAACGAAAAGAAAGTTTTAGTTAAAATAAAAAATGAAATTAAGAAAAAAATCTCAATTCTTTTCAAACTTAGATATAATTCAAAGTGTACATTATTTTTTTTAAGAAAAGAAAAAATAAGTAATATTTTTTATTTGCAAAAAATTCTATTATTTGTAAATTAAAATCTTTTGTAATGATACCAAGAAAATTTTTTTAGGTATAGTAAATACCGGAAATTGTAGACAAGATAAAGTCGGGAAACTTATAAATTATTTTGATTAATATTTATTAATTAAGGCTAATTACCCTAAAAGCTCAATTAAAAATATAATTTTTTTTTAGAGAAACAAAAATATAATTGGAAGAAGAAATAATAAAATAATTAACTTTAACAAACAATTTTTTTAAAAATTTTTTTAAGAAAAGATATGATTCAAATTCAAAATTTCTAGATAATTGAAACTTCGTCTAGATGCAAAACTGAGATAGATTATCCTTTCACAATTTATGTCTCCATGTAGCTGGAACATTTTAAAAAAAGAATATTGCTCAGTGATTTGGTCCAAGCAATGATGTCAAACATCCTTAATCCACCCAAACACTCCCTGAGCATCCAACATCAATGAATATTGCTTTTGTTCCCCTTAAAACCTGCACTACCATATTAAACCTGCAAAATCCTCCGAGTCACAAATTAAAATACAGCAAACCTGCAAGGATTGTGGTGTTGTTCTTGCATGGCCATTGATACAGAGCATGTTCTTCTTGAATTAATCCCAATATTATATTTTAATTTACACAAAAAGAATCAGAAGCAACGCAGTTAATTTTGACTCCAAAAGCAAGAACCATGCCCATTCTCTTACAGAAGAAAATCCTCCTACGTTAATAAAAACTAAAGAAAATGTAGGCCAGTTTTTCACACTTTTTCATTTTACTTTTTCAGCCCAAAACTATTCCTATGATATATTTGGATTGGGCCTCACTAAAGAAGATTAGACCTTTATTTTTGGGCCAAGATGCCGGGTCAGGCCGAGCCAACCCGGCCCGCCCATGGTGACCTGTGCTATTTATGTCTCTTTTTCTATTTTGGGCTGCCCTAATTTTAGGACAGCTTCCACTTCATATATTTCTTCTCTTCTCCTTGCCTTCTTCTCCTTCTTCACTGTCGACACACGGCTGTCGCTGCTCTCTCAAGGAAACTCCGCTGCCGACGTCGGGAGTCGGCTCCATCGCCTAACTGCATGTCCTATGCTGCTGCGTTGAGGAGAGAGAGAGAGAGAGAGAGAGAGAGAGAGAGAGAGAGAGAGAGAGAGAGAGAGATAGATCGGTTTATTTATTGTGAGGCCGTCCGAACTGAGGGACCGTCGGATCGGCCTCCTCCGTTGCCATTTCTGTTACTGCTGTTGCAGTTGTTCTTCAGTCCACATTCGTTGCTGTTGTTGCTGCTGGGAGCCACGTCGCAACTTGTTGTCGCCATCACCGCAGCTCACGTGCTGCTTGGAGCTTGCTGCCGTCTGCTACAGCGAGCTGCTTGGTTGTTGCCGCAACTCACCGCCATCGCTGGATCGTCCTTCCGAAACATCAGGTAAGCTTCCTGAGCTTTGTTTCCTTTTCTTTTGCTAACCCGTTTTGGTTGCAGCTTCCAGTGAAGCTCCTCTTGCACATTCCAGCTGGAGAAGAAGAAGGCAGTTGGCCGAGGAAGAAGAAGGACTTAAACATTATTCTGTAATAGTTTAGGGGCCTTTTTGTTATTTTCTTTTTCTTCCAGGGATATAATAATAAATAGAAAAGTTGTGTAATAGTAAATAGGTCCGTGGATCTTCAGATCAGCACAACAGTGGTATCAAAGCCTGGAAAAAGACTTCAACTTTTCGGTGTTCTTGTAGACCGGCAGCTGGAGCTCTCGGATTCAACATTCCAGATTCACTGAGTCTGTGGATCTGGCTCAGAGAAGCATCCTCTAAACCTTCTCTGCTTTATTTCGATTTTTTCGGTAGATCTATTATTATTATTATTTCTGTTTGTTTAGTTAGATCTGCTTATTTTCTGCTAGATCTGTTTACTTATGTTAAATCTGTTGTATCTGTTGGATTTCTCTGTTATACTTGCTCTTCGGATTATTACTGTCACGGATCTGTTATTTTTGTGAATCTGGTTTATTTTTGAAAAATCTAAAACCCAAGCCTAGCTTGAGTCCAAAGAAACTTCAAGTAGCTGTGTCTTGGCGATTTTTCTGTAACTGATTACAAATTGTTATTATTATTGGCGACTCTTGGGTTTTTTTGTTGTTTGTGTTGGAATGTTGTTGCTTAGCACTTACCTGTTTATTTCTCTGTTTCAGTTAATTCTGTGTTACTCACCGTTTCTATGTGAGATTTTTGCATTTCACTTACTTTTACTGCGCCGTTTTTCAAAGCAAAATCCGAGCCATTTTATTTGTGTGACAAACTTTTTTTTCAAATCTTTTATTTTTCTAGCCATTGATTACTCTTATTTGCCATTTTAATCATGTCTGTTCCAAAAATTGAAACCAACAAGTTTGATGGCAAATCTGATTTCGTAATATGGCGGAGAAAAATGAAAGCAGTTTTAGTCTAAAATAAAATCCCACCCATAATTTGTAGCCCTGAAAGTATCTGGAATCTTGGAAGGATGAAGTGCTTTCTGAAAAACTTGGTGATGCTCACAGTTGCCTCACCTTGCATTTAATTGCTGATGTTTTATCAGAATCGACGAAAAGGACAACGCTTTTGAAATTTGGACAAAACTTGAAAAACTGTATTTGGGAAAATCCTTGTTGAATAAAATTTATTTAAAAGAACAGCTTTTCGGTTTTAAAATGAGCGGGCGAAATCACTTTCAGAAAACATTGATGATTTAAATAAAATTGTTTTGGGACTTCAAAACGTTGGAGAGAAGATCTCCGATGAAAAGGTTATTATTTTATTAAATTCCTTGCCTGAGTCTTTTAACGATGTTAAATCTGCTATCGAGTATGCCAGAGATGATTTCACTCTTTCTGATGTTAAAAACGATTTAAAATCAAAAGACTTGGATTTAAGAAAAGAAAACAAATCTAACGGAGAGAACCTATACGTAAGAGGGAGGGTTGACTAGAGAGAATCTTTTAGTCATCGTTCTAAAAGTAAAGGGAGGTCGAAATCACGAGATAAGAAAGTGAAATGTTTTTACTACGGCAAGGAAGGTCATATGAAAAACAAGTGTTTTAAGAGGATCAAAGATGAAAAACAACGTAAACAAGGTAAAGGGAGTGATAAAAATGACAAAACCCACGATTTTGAATAAGATGGTAATTCCATGTATTCTGAGGTTTTGTGTGTATCCCCTTCCCCTTCTTCCTCTGTTTCTGATTATTGGATTCTTGATTCTGGCTGTACTTTTCACATGATACCAAACAAGCATTAGTTTTCAGATTTTAGAACCCTTGATCATGGAAGGTTTTCATGGGAAATAATCAAGTTTGTGACATCAAGGGCATTGGAAATGTTTTTATTAAAATGCATGATGGCGTGACCAGGAAATTGACGAATGTGAGATATGTGCCCGACTATCGTCGGAATCTAATCTCCCTCGGTATTTTGGATTCAAATAGTTATTCTTATAAATCTAAAAATGGTATTATGAGAGTTTACAAAGGAGCACTGGTCATGCTCAAAGGTTTTAAAAGAGATGATTTATACCATTTGATTGGAAAAACTGTTTGCGAAACATCTGCATTGGTTTCAAAATCTATCCCCAAAAAGACTTTATTATGGCACCGTCGCCACATAGTGAAAAGGGACTACACTGTTTACATAAGCAAAATCTTTTTTGTGGTGACAAAATTGATTCATTGGATATTTGTGACCATTGTGTTTTGGAAAAATAGCATAAAATCAGTTTTTAAGTTGGCACACACAAGTCCACTTCTATCCTTGATTATGTGTACTGTGATTTGTGGGGACATAAAAAGGTTCCAACCTACGGTGGAAATGTTTATTTCTTATCTGTTGTTGATGATTTTTCTAGACATGTGTGGGTATTTCTTTTGAAAACAAAAGATCAAACTTTTGAAAAGTTTTGTGAGCGGAAACGCCTTGCCGAAAATCAAACTGGAAATAAGCTAAAGATAATTAGGACAGATAAGAGTCTTGAGTTTTATAGCAAAAAGTTTTCTGATTTTTGTGCATCTCATGGCATTTTGCATCATAGGACTGTTAGGCACAACCCTCAGCAAAATGGTGTTGCTGAAAGGATTAACCGTACCATCATGGATAAGGTTAGATGTCTTATAGTGTCCTCAGGTATCCCAAAACCCTTTTGGGGAGAAGCTGTAAGTACAGCTATCTACCTCATCAATAGATCCCTTCTACAGCTATAAATTTCAAAACGCCTTTAGAGTTGTGGTCTGGTGAACCATCCAACTTGTCCAACCTTAGAGTGTTTGGACATGCTGCATTTGAACATAAGAAGGAAGGTAAGTTAGACCCTAGTTCTATAAAGAGAGTGTTTATAGGCTACCCTAGTAGGATAAAGGGTTATAAAGTTTGGCTCAAAAGTGACCCGGGAGTGAGGGTAGTTGTGAGTAGGGATGTTGTTTTCAACGAGCTTGATATGCCTTGCCTAAATGCTAAAACCGATCCCGATAGTTCTACCAATGTTCCCACAGTTGGGAATATTCCCGTGGAGGTGGACACCTCCGAACCCTCACAAGTTCACACACATGAACCCAAAACCAGTGAAGAGTCGGAAGTACCGACTAGTCAACCCGAAACCGACGTGCCTGAATTTGAAAATTCAGATGATGATGAGGATCATCCAGAGGCACAAGCACAAGCCGTTAGAGACTACCAGCTGTCTAGGGATAGGGCTAGAAGAGTGTCGAGAGAACCCGTTAGATATGGTTATTCATACATTGTGTCGTATGCTTTTGTTGCTGCATCCCATATGGAAGAGAAAGAACCGCTGTGTTTTTTTGATGTGTTGGAGAGCCCTAATCACTCTTTATGGTTGAATGCTATGGATAAGGAGATGTCCTCTTTACACAAAAACAAAACTTGGATTCTTGTTCCAAAACCCTCAAAACAAAAATTGATTGATTGCATATAGATTTTTAAAATCAAAGAGCTTGAATAAGCTAATAAACCCCCCAGGTTCAAAGCTAGGCTGGTTGCAAAAGATTTTTCACAAATTGAGGGCATCGATTTTAATGAAATATTTTCTCCCGTTGTTATATACAAAACGATTAGGATCATACTTGCCATCGTTGCCTTTTCTGATCTTGAACTTAAAAAACTTGATGTAAAAAACTGCATTCTTGCATGGTGAACTCGAAGAGACTATCTATATGCGACAACTATCAGGTTTTGAGGTAAAAAGTAAGGAACACATGGCATGTCTCCTGAAAAAGTCCTTGTACGGACTTAAACAGTCACCGAGATAATTGTATAAGCGGTTTGATTCTTTCATGCTTAAAGCTAGTTTCATTAAAAGCAATTATGATAGCTGTTTATATTTTCGTGGTAATGATGTTGAAACTGTTGTTTATCTTATACTTTATGTTGATGATATGTTGATTGCATGTGAGCACATAGATAAGATTGCTAGTTTAAAATCCCTATTAAAGTATGAGTTTGACATGAAGGATTTAGGTTATGCTTCTAGAATCCTTGGGATGAACATCAGTAGAGATAGGACTGACCGCTACTTATTCATATCCCAGAAATCCTTTTTGCAGAAAATTGTTTCCAAATTTTCGATGCATTTATGCAAGCCTGTTTCCAAAAAATCCTGTCCCAAAACTGAAAAAAAGAAGAAAGACGCCATAGGTTCAGTTATGTATTCAATGATATCTACCCGACCTGATATTGCTTATTCCATAAGCCTTCTTAGCCGATTCACGTTTAACCCAGGTAGGGATTGTTGGGCAGCTCTCAAGTGGTTATTACGGTACATTAATAGGATAGTAGATATGGGATTGCTTTATCACAACTGGTCTGATAATTTTGAATTGGTTGGTTATGTTGATTCTGACTTTACAGGTGACAAAAAATGGTAGGAAATCTACCACATCTTATTCTTTACCTTAGCAGGTAATTGCATATCTTGGAAGTCACAGTTGAAGCCTGTAGTCACTTTATCGACTACGGAGGCTGAATGCATCGCTGCCACGGAAGCTATTAAGGAAGTCATTTGGCTTCAAGGGCTTTTAACTGAATTGCATGTTTTACATTCCAAAGCAGTTATTTATATTGATAGTCAGAGTTTGCTTCACTTGTGAAAAAATTCTATTTACCATGAAAGAACCAAGCATATAGATATGAAGTATCATTTCATTAGGGAAAATGTTTCAAGTGGTTTAATTAATATAGAAAATATTAGTACTAAAGATAATCCTGCTGACTTTTGTACTAAAATTGTGAATTTTGACAAGTTTGCTTTGTGCAGGGATCTCCTTCATATAGATGAAGGTTGACTCTTTTGAGTCGGTGTTCGCTGGAAAGTTATGAAAGTGTGTTCAAGGTGGAGTTTGCAGGCCATTTTGAGCCATTTTTCACACTTTTTCATTTTATTTTCCCAGTCCAAAACTATCCCTATGATGTATTTGGATTGGGCCTCACTAAAGAAGATTGGACCTTTATTTCTGGGCTAAGATGCCGGGCCAGGCCAACCCGGCCCTCACAAGTCCTATTTATATCTCTCTTTCTATTTTGGGCTACCCTAATTTTAGGATAGCCTCCACTTCTTCTCTTTTCATTGCCTTCTTTTCCTTCTTTACTACCGGCACACGGCTGCCGCTGTTCTGTCAAGGAATCTCCTCTGCCAACGTCGCGAATCGGCTCCGTTGTCTGGCTGCACGTCCAGTGCTGCTGCGTTGAGGAGAGAGAGAGAGAGAGAGAGAGAGAGAGAGAGAGAGAGAGAGAGAGAGAGAGAGAGAAAGAGAGAAGGATCGGTTTCTTTGTTGTGAGGCCGTCCGAGCTGAGAGACTATCAGATCAGCCACCTCCGTTGCTGTTTCTGCTGCTGTTGTTGCAACTGTTCTTCAGTCCACATTCGTCGCTATTGGGAGCCACGCTGCAGCTTGCTGTCGCCATCGTCGTAGCTCACGTGCTGCTCAGAGCTTGCTGCCGTTCGCCGTAGCTTGCTGCTGTTCGCGCTCTGCTGCTTGGTTGCTGCCGCAACTCGCCGTTGCCGCTGGATCGTCCTCCTGGAACATCAGGTAAGGTCCCTGAGCTTTGTTTCCTTTTCTTTTGCTAACCCATTTCTGTTGTAGCTTCCGGTGAAGCTCCTCCGGCGCATTTCAATTGGAGAAGAAGAAGGCAGTTGGTCGAGGAAGAAGAAGAAGGACTTAAACGTTATTCTTTAATAGTCTAGGGGTCTTTTTGTTATTTTCTTTTTCTTCCGAGGCTGTAATAGTAAATAGAAAACTTGTGTAGTAGTAAATAGATTCGTGGATCTTTAGATCCGCACAACAGAAAAAAATTACATACCTTTTAATAATCATTAATCATTGCAGAAAAAATAAAAAGAAACCTACAATTGACAAAGAAAAATTTGATTAGAAAAATTAAGGAACAAGTGAATGAATGGGAACCTCAAACAAATATATAATCGATAGTTAAATATCTTAAGGCCCAAAAATGTGGAAGAGATAGGCATCATAAGTGTTTTTAAAATTTCAAATGCTTTAGTTGTATCTAATTATATTTATTGAGCATATAATGTATATCTAGGGATGGAACCTTGATAAAAAGGTTGGGGGCTGAATAACAATAAAAATTTTACTAGAGTTTCATCTAGTTTATAAATGCATTCCAAGTACAAAACTATTCAAACAATTTCAAATTTCCTAAAAACTGAGAGGGCTTGCATGTAAAATACCTAAAAATTATAAAGTTTTCAAAATTTCCTGAGCCCCTGCCCGAGCCCCCCGTTGATTCCGTCCCTGTGTATATCATATATTTGGAAGATATTCTCGGATATGTATACTGCAGTTTGCTTTTGTACTCCTAATTAGTTTTGTGATGGTAGAAATTTTAATTTTGAATCTATACATATATTACAAAAACGTATAAAAAAGTTTGTAAAATTTAAATTATAAATAATTAAAGTCTAACCTTTGTTACTATCCATTCTTATAAAGTTAAAAATTGGAATAGAAATAGAATTTGCTAGATAAAAATTACCTTTAGAAAAAAAAAAATAAGCTGGCTAATACCTTTCACGTCTTATTTGATGGATATATTAATTAGTATTAAAAAAGATACAAATAAAACATTACCATGCATATCTTATCACGTAATTTAAATATTATAATTTTAACTGAATTTAGATCCGTAATTTTGAATGATTAGATAGTTATTCTAAATTCAAATTATAAAATAACTAAAGTCTAACTTTTGTTATTATATATTCTTATAAATTAAACTTGTCAATTATTTGTTCTTATCAGAACATTAATTTGATGAAAATATTTTTTATATTAGTTTTCATGTAGCCTACCTTAAATGGAGAAAGATAGTTACTTGTATTATACTTTTTTTTAATATTTGCATGAGAAGTAAAAAGAAATTGAGATTAGGGAGTTTTTCTAAATTTAAACATATGATACTCTTTAATTATCATTATAGCTATCAATAATATTTAATATTTATTATTAGTAGCTCTCTCCAATTATCATTATTATTATCAATGATTAAATTATCAATTATTAAATTTATCATCTCTTATATTCTCTATTTTTTTTTATTTTTTTATTTTTGCATTGGAGAAAAAATGAGAAGGTGTCCAGGTGATAGTCTTGGAGCACTTATTATGGCTTTGTTTTAATATACATATATATATATATTATATCTTTTTTCTTGCCAATCCTTTGTTCTTATCATAATATTAATTTGATTAATATTATTCTATTTTAGTTATAATGTAGCCTATTTTAATATATATAGATAGATAATTATCAATAATATTTAATATATATGATGAGTAGTATCATTATGTGTTTTCTTTTTTTATATTTTTTTAATTTTTGCATGAGGAGAAAAAGAAGAGGGTGCCACTTGACGCTCTTATAGCACTATTATGGTTTTGTTTTAATATATATACTAGTTACTACCCCGTGCTTGAAGCACGAGTGAATATTTATAAATTATTAATATTATTAATTATAAAATGAAAATATTATGTCTTTAAATAGTCATAATATAACTAAATAAATTCTTAGCATTTGTGATTTAGATGTAAGAAACTTTTAATAGATTTCATATCATAATGCAGAAATTTATAAATCTAACTTTTAGTTATATTTTATACGATGATTCTCTTCCACTGTTCTTTACAAAACAAAATGACAGATCTCTCTAGTTAAAGAAAATATATAAGAGTAATAAATTTTATATAATGAAATATAATTATGAATAACCTTCAAATCTTATATTTATATCTTGTAACACAAAATTTCTTAGAATGTAAGTCGAAAAGTTTATCGTTTTCTTAATTGCTCTTTCCTATTAAAAAAAATGTATAAGAGTAAATAAATTTATAAATAACATTCAAAGATCGAAGAAATAATATTTTTTCTTATGTAACATACAAATTCTAATTTTTAATCAAAAATGATTAAGAAATTTTAATATAAACTTATTCTAGCTAATCAAGAGCCTAATATTCTTTTTGATATAGAATTTTTTTTGGATTTTGCTTTTTTGAAATATTATGTTTTTTTATTAGAAATTCTTCATGTGACATTTATAACGAGAAGCATGCACGATTGTCTTAATATCTATATTAAATTCCTTTTTATATTTTTTTCTTTAAGATTTATCCTTTTTCTTATGAGTTTAATTTTATTTGATAGATTTTATTAATAAAATACTCCTTAGTAGGAATACTATAAACAATGTTACAGAATTTTACACGATCCAAATCGAAAAAGAATATGATGAAGCTTTTTTATAATTCAGAGTTTAAGATACATCAAATTGTAGGTTTAAAAAAAAATTGTAGTTATAGAAAAAGCCCAGCTCCTAAAACAACAAGCTCCGCTTGATAATATGGAATAGTATAATCAGCAATTGAAATGGAACCTTTTCGCCCCTCTCGCTTACGCTCGAGCTGCTTCGCCCCTCTCTTGCCTGAAAACTTAGCTTCTCGAAGAAATAGGGTCTTATCTTTGAAGCTTTCTCCATTTTCCCCAACGGTTGACTGTCCTTTGACATAAGGACTTTGAACCAGGTGGAATCAACAACAGGAGTCTTACCCTTGGTTGGATCCCTAACTACTTCGGATCCATATCCATCGGTTGGCTCATTCCCAGAATCAATCTCTGTTATTTCCGCAATTTGATAATTCTTAATTTTATTTGGATAAATTGATTTGACGTGATATTCTTTATTTGTTCTGATGTTTAAATTGAAATTGCACTTCATCATAAGATACTTGGCATAGACTTTTTTTTTTGAAATATTATCTTTTTTATTAGAATAAAAAAAGAGTACGAATATAGCGTTTTATTTTTTAAATGAAAATATTATTTAATTAAAAATACATATGTAATATTTTATTTATTTATTTTTTAAATGCGGTATGAATCCATAATTTTGGTCCTAATAAGACTTGTATCTTCCCATGAGGTACAATTTATATAAAATATTCTAATGAACTTATGTAAATAACTGTAAAAAAAATAATATTAAATAAAATTGTATGATAATTAAATAAAAAAATTATATAACAATTATAATATTTCTATTTTTCTTACCTTAAAAATTTAAACTAATATTTGTAACTAATATTCCTCTCAAATTGAATATTCATATTAACCCATCCCCGCTATATTGTGCCTACGTCGCCTCTTAGCCTTTCTGAACACTCCTCTCCCACAAAAGAAGAGCACTTTTTTCTTATACCTCAAAAAATTCCTATTTCTCACACATCCTTCGAGTTATCTTCTGGAAGATTAATAATTTTCATAAGCTTATTAATTATCTGTTATTTGTATTTTTTTTCTTCGCATTTTTTCTTTTTTAAAATTTCAGAAATTAAATTTTTTTTATTTATTTTCACATTTTCTCTTTTTTTCCTGAATTTTTGAAACTAAAATTTTTGAAACTTTTTAATATATTATAAAATGTTGTAGTTTTTCGACTACAAATTAACTTTTTTGAAAATTAAAGTTTTCGAATTTATTTTATTAAATTAACATGCATGTAAGATTCTCAAATCATTAACAAATTTTTCGAATGTGAGGTGAAGCTTAGAGTTTTACTATCAAATTAAAACTTTTCAATTATCATTATCAAATTAAAACTCTTTAATTATTATCATTAACAAATTCATTATTATTTATTTTTATATTATAATAAAAAGAAAGAAAAAGATACGGTGTTTGTGTGGACGCCAAGTGGCGAAAATGTGCCACATAGAATTTCTTTATTTCCATATATATATATATATATATTGACTAGCTATCTTCCCCGTGCTTCAAATATGGGTGCTGTTTAGGAAAATATATAAAAACCATGTCACAAACTTATTAAAAAATACAATTGTAATAGTATATGTGTTTCAAATATTAAAAGCGTTTAACAAACGTACATATTATTATACATAAGTATATAAAATTATTCATCCGATGATTCTCCACTGCACCAATATTTATTCATATCATAACAAACTACGGTCCTCCCGGTTAAACAAAACATATATATGAATGAATATATTTTTATATGATGAGATATTTATAAATAATATTCTAATTTTAAAATAACTTGATAGATTCATCTGTTTCCTTATTTAATGATGTTTCTTCATCAATATATATAACATAAAGGATAGGCTCATATTTGTTTTTTATTTCATATATTAATCTGCAAAGCATATTGAACATATAATATTATTAATTTATATGACGTAATAGTATAACAATAAATATATGAATATATAGTTAGAATCATACCTCCTTCAACATGTAGTTAGACTCCAGCAAAAAATTATATGTAAACCTTCGACTACCTCTTCGAATATTAAAATTATTAAGTTTGACTGGAAAAAAATCGAGAAGCCATGAGGTCGTTCATTAATGATTTCAGAGCATTGCTTGCCTATCCATCCTATAAAATGAAAAAATAGATAGCAAATCTAGTAAACGACAACAATACAATGATACTTGATTCATAAATAATTAAAATATTTCTACATGATAAATCATACTTTGAGATATAATTGAACCACTTGCTCAATATTATATTATATTTAACTGTATATAATATAATTAAACTATTATATTTATAGATAGTTGTAATATAACAAAATAGATATCATAATGGTACTGTGGCACTAACTCATTTAAACAAAATTTAAATTTAAATGATATTCATATATTTAGATATGAGAAATACGCTATAATTACCTTAAAATAGTTTATACTTCTCTCATTATACTCAAAATATTTTATTTTATCCTTTTATGTCCTCAAACAATTTTTAAACAACTTATTGTGACAATTAATGTCAAAGAAGAGAGAATCTGGGCAGAGAATACACACCTTACTCACGTGCAATCATAGAAAAAGGGTACTTTAGTATATTCACGTAATTTCAACGAACAATCCATATATAAGGGAATATGTGAAGGTACTAAATTATCCTTTACATAGTCCCTTTTATATGGATTGACAGTTGAAATTTTGTGAAGGGCCTATACTATCCTCTTTAAGAATGAATGTGAGAGCGGCGTTCACTGCCTAACCAAATTCTGTCGTCCTTCACATGAATTGTCACAATAATATTTAAAATTTATTTGGGCATAAAAATATAAAATGATTATGACTATTTCAAAGAAATATTTTCATAAAATATATTCAAAGTTATGTATTCGTAATAGATATCAAAGGTAATGTGCATCTTAGGAAATAGTATAAAATGATTTAATTAAGTCAATAAGATGCTTGTCTCTAAAGTTTTAGATTATGTTCAATTAAATATATGTGTATATAGATAGGTTTGTGTATTTTTATTTTAATGCATTAAGAACTAAGACATTTAATATAGTAATGAGTACTTCTACTAGTGAAGTATTATATTGCCATATATGTATTTTATATTTTGGCAATTGAATATTTAATATATTGATAAATTTTATATAAGGAATTTTTTATAGACTGTTGATGATAGTAAAAGTTTTTTTAAAACAATATAATTTTAATTAATAATCACTCATACGTAATTAGTGAAAATAGACTTTTTGTAATGATAAAACTTTTTGTAATTATAAATTTGCAGTTTATACAAAAAAAAAAAAAAAAAAAAACTATGTTTATTTTTCATTTTATAACCAACTTTATTTTATCCTTTTATTACTGCAAACAATTTATGGCCTTAAGAGTGACAATTTAGTCTGTGTGCCCTGAATCTAGCAATCGACCTCACTCTTTGCTCACATGCAAACTTGAAAAGGGTAATTTGTTTATGCAGTTTGATTGTAAGGTTTCAGTACATGACCGCATGAGCTTAGTAGTCACAATTTTAAAATCTCAAAGTCCTAATTGTTCTATGGTCATAAAAAAAGATAAAATAAAATTAATTGCTTAAAAATAAAAAGTAAACATAATTTTTGGACATAAATAATCAATTAATCTTTAATAATTTACATTTAATATAGTTTTGTATTTCTTTTTTTATTTGTTGCTAAATATAGTTTTGTATTCCATCTGAATTGAAATGATATTTAAGGCAATTAATGTGATTGTCCAAACGAGTTTGACACACCCACAGTTTAAGTACATAATTATCATAATACAAAAGCGTAGTATTTAATTATTAACAATAGCCAAAGACTTTAGGGATGTCTTTTAAATTAAATTTTAAATTTATTTGGATGAATTAGTGAAAAGGCACCTAATTATTCAAATCAACAGTTCAATCGTCTAATTGACCTACGTATGTGAAGGTAAAAGGAATAAAAAATAAAATAAAAATATTTTTAGTTAATTTATTTAGAAAATTTCTCAAGAAAAATAAATTTCCTTATTTAGATTTCTTCCGTTTTAATTTATTTGTCGCATAAATACGTTTTTTTTTTCGGTTTTAAAAGATTTGTTTGACATAATTCAAATACATTCACATTTCCAAGTAAGGGACAATGTAGTTTCCTAAGCAAAATAATTTAGTCTATCTAACTTTTCATTAAGATGCCTTTCAAAAAAAAAAAAAAAAAAGAAATTTTAATTAAGATGATATAATCATTAAGTTATTGCATGGATCTGCTTCTTCAGTGCTTGAGCAGATAATGGATTGGTCGGATTTTGACTGTCCCAATTTTCCTATTTGTTGTGGAGTATCTAAAATAGTAGGAATAATTTGATCTTTCAGCAACTGCAACCAGTACCATCCCACATTGTACTGTAGGCTTCTGGCCTTGTAGAGGAGTATTTCCTATTGCATCATAGGTCAGGAGGAAGTCCAAATAATGATCCAGCTTTGGTTGCATTGCTGAGTGGTTTTACTCCCCTGCAGAATAACAAGGGGAAGGCCAACATGAGCATACAAGTAGTACATATGGAAACAACCAGGGCTCACGGGCAGTCGTCTGCGGATAGTGGCATGTCCTCGTCTGATGGATGCCACTGGAGGCTCCCCGACTTGGGGAAGTTTAAGCTCAATATCAACGCTGCATGGAACGTGGATAGTTCGGGTATTGGAAGCCTTATTCGAGATCACCAGAGGCAAGTTCAGCTCTCTTTTACAATGAAGTTGGTGCACTTAACCTCGCCAGAGCATGCTGAGACGGTAGCAATCCGGGAGGGTCTACGGCTAGTTGAAAGGTTTGGTTATTCTGGATCCATATTGGAAAGCGACTGCAAGGGAGTTTTTGACCAGCTCAGGACTCGATCTGGATCCCTTGGTCTTTTGGGGCATATTTATGAACATATTTTCTCTTTAGTTGATAAGCTTAATGTCTCCTTATGTTTTGTGCGACTATATGCAAATGTATCGGCACATACCTTGGTGGTTATGGCCATTTCAACTTACTACTCCAATGTTTGGATGGAGATGGTGCCTCTTTGTATTGCTTATACTGTTCATTTGATTTAATAAAAGTTTTCCTTTTTTCTAAAAATAAAGTTATTACAGTTTCATTAAACTTTTAAAACGGAGGGAGTATCATTTTTGGTGCCGTATTTTTAGAAAAATTCTTTATTTTGCGCAAGTACAAAAAACATAGAGAAATATACTATCATATATGAAATATTATTTTAAATTTTAAATTATAAAAAGTTTAAAGTTTAAAATTTGTTATTTTCCATTTTAAAAAAAGTTAATCTTAACAAAATATTATTTTATATTAATTTTTAATATAACCTACCCTAAATAGAGGAGGATAAAATAGTTATCACTATTAATTATCTCTTATTTTTAGTTTTGCATGGAGAAAAAAAAAAAGCTGGTGCTACGTGGAGTTCTTATGGCACCCAATATGACTTTGTTTCAATATATATAGATATATACAACCAAAGTGATCTCCTTGAGCTTATAGTAAGAGGACCCTTGCATTTATGTTCTTCAAAATTCATTTTTTTGAAGGGGTTCTTCAAAAATCATAATGAATAAAAAAAAAAAAAAACATTTGGACGAAGTGATAAAATTGATATAACTTTGTGACCTACATAACTATTTTCACAAAAATAAAAATATGAGTCTAATGTGAATTAAAGTTAAAATTGAAATATTTTTTAGTTTTCATTCTGTAACCTATATTTTCTCTGACATATTTTACAAGAAGTATTTACTTTTCAAACATTCAAACTCCAATTTAAGTACATACACTCTAACATTCTTTACGATTTTGAATATCTTAATATATTATCTAATAAATCTCTAATATATTGAATTATATTGTATCTAATTAAAATATGTGGCGGTATGATTTTTTAACCTAACATGTATTGTAATTTTATTGGTATATAAAAAAATATAAGAGATCATTGATATTAGGATGGTAGATATCATCTAGCATTTTTTTTTTTTTTTTTACATTTCATGGTATTTATAATTCATGATCCCTTTCAAAACCATATTATATATATATATATATATATATATAAGATGGGAAACAATATACTACATGTCATAACATAGTACTCATTTTGTCGCTTGTTCGATCTTCATCAAAATCCAGGTTATGTCCATGTTAATTTGCTTCTTGTTCTTTTATTATTGTTGCTGTTAGCCTGGTGTGTATTTGGTCATTCTGTTGGTCCAAGTACACAAATGCATACGCTCCTTCTGCGATTCCAGCTTATAGTGGTGAGAAAATGTTGTAATTCGCTATCAACTTATTTATTTATGTGATGTTTAATCTCTCTAACTATTAATTTTATTTTTTTCTAGTATTTAACTAATTTACAGGTGAGTTTTTGGTACTTTGTATCATTTATATCATTTTTGACATGTTTACCAGTAATTAATATTTATTTTCGAATATACTAACATAACATAGGGTAAAAACAACAAAAAAGAAGGTAATATATCAAGATATAAATTGTTCATTACCAATCAACCATGTTAGAAAATAACTTCAAAAATAAAGATAAAAAAATTGCTCATAAATTAATGAAAGATCAAAAGGATAAAATTCATAAGTAGGAATCAAACTTGATAGAGATGAACATGTTGAGAAGAAAAACAACATTTATATTTGTAGGGTTTAAACCTACACAATACTTTTAAGTTATTTTAAATACTATCGTGATGGAGTAAAGTATAGATTAGAAAAGAACTAATACAGGATAACTAAAATAAAGAAAGAGAAAACACAAGAGTAGAGAGAAACTTTAGAATATTACTAAGAGAAATTGGCAAAAAATACGTATATAAAATTACGTTTTTCCACTTGAGGACATTATTTATTTTATTAGCCACTTTTGCCAAATAACTTCTTATGAGGGCAAATGCCCTAATATGGTGGCGATGGCTAATTTTCAACCAATTTTTGTCATGTGACACTCACATATCATCTTTAATAAGTTTAAATTGTCCAACTGCTAATATAAGCGCCAATCAGCAAGTGGAATGGGTCGAAAATAACCTGACCTATAAACTAACCCGAACAATTATCAGGCTATTTTGACCGATTCTAGTTGTGAGTTAGTTCTTTGGATAATTTTACCCTTACTAAAGATGACATGTGAGCGTCACGTGACACAAATTGGCCGAAAACTATCCATAGGTGTCGTATAAGGGCATTTTTAGCCCTCATAAAAAGTTATTGGGCAGAAGGGCTAATAAAATAAATGGTATCCTCAAGTGGCTAAATCTAAATTATCCAGAGGCATTTTTGGCCAATTTCTCTATCGTTAACTTTTGAACTACTAATTTATAAAACCTTAGTGCTCTATTTATAGAGGTTTAAGGCACACATCTAAGGGTATTGGATAAAGAAGTTCTATCTCTTAACTAGGATAGGATGTTGATTAAGTCATTAGCAACTTTATCTCAAAAGGATAATATCTTATTATCCTAAATATTATAGATATCCACACTCCCTGTTGGAAAATCCATTACGTAAAAAATATGCCTCATTAAAACCTTACAAGAAACAAACCTAGTGGGAAAAAGAAAAGAGTACATGATTCTTTATGTCATATTACTCCCCCTGATGAGATAATTTTTTGAATTTCTTAACTGACGCATTCCAATTTTGTTCACCAACTTCTTAAATGTTGACGCGGGTAACGTCTTAGTAAATAGATTAATGAGATTATAGCATGATCGGATTTGTTGCACATCAATATCACCTATTTTCTAGAGTTCATGAATAAAGAAAAAATTTGCGAAATATATTTTGTCTTATCTTCTTTTATGCATCCTCCTTTTAGCTTAGCTATACAAGCTATATTATCCTTATGCAGAGGCGTTAGAACTTCTTTTCCAGAGGATAAATCACAATTTTCCCGAATGTAATGTATCATAGATCTCAACTAAACACATTCCCGACTTACTTCGTGAATGGCTATAATTTATGCATTATTAGAAGAAGTGGGTATTATAGATTATGTTGAAGATCCCCTAAATATAGTAGAACCACCATATGTAAATATATAGCCTATCCGAGAATGTGATTTATGTGGGTAAGAGAAATGACTATCATCTGAATAGCTAACAAAGTTTGAGCTGGTTTTATCTGAATAAAATAATTTGACATATATTGTCTCTTGGAGATATTTAAGGACATTTTTAACACCACTCCCATGTCGTTGTTGTTGTAGTTTCTAACCTAAAAAATTACTACTCTAGGTAAGTGTACTTATCAGTATAATATAGCTAGGAAAGTCTCCGAATATCGATCTCTTGGGAGTGAAAAGCAAAGTACTTACTATGTTTGTACTTTTAATCAATAAAATGGTTTTGAAGAGGTTATAAAACTAAAGTAAAAGTTATAAAGCTAATTAAAGAACTAAGAAACAAACGGATGAGTTTAAAACAAGTTTATAAAGAGAGTGTTCAAATGGTGGAATCCCCCTAAAACCTTTAGCTAATTCGATTAGAAAAACGTGGGAAAGAATTGTTAAAACCGTTGGTTGGGTCTCACTCAATTGTTAAGATTAACCCTTTTTCTAGGTGAAAATTAACTTATTCACTTAATTGCTTAAAGAAAAATCTCTCCACTCCCTCACTCAATTATGAACGATTATGGAATAGGAGTGGTAATTAATGAGCTTAAGACCATAGTTATTATCTCTAATTAACTAACAATCTCTATTATTCAATTTAAGCCCTAGATTGTTCTTCTTTTTTTTTTTTTTTTAATTCCAAACAACCTTGCTAAATTACCAAACACGCGTAAAATTAGTAAAGCAATAACAATAATTTAACAAAAACCAATATAAGGAATTAACAATCAAACCATGATTTTCAATTAAAACACACGCTAAAGCATTATAGGGCATCTTCATTCAAACACGATTAAACCTAGACACTGAAACATAGCAATAATCCACAAATTCATTAACAAATTGATGAATAAAAGTGAGTTTAGAAAGCTTACAACTACTATTGAAGGTGGCACGGCTCTGGTGTGTTGCCCGAGCTCTTCTTTTAAATCATCCGAAGAAACCTGAAGCTTCTCCGAACAAAGGCCTTTAATCTTCTCTTGAAACTTGAATTAATCGAGTAAACTAACAATTAAAGTGTTTAACGGGAGTTCTAATGCATGATAAATTTTTCTCAGAAAATTTCCCCTAAATCACCCTATTTTGCCCTAAAACTGAATTGCAATGAAAGTGCAACCAAAGTCTAATTAATACATCAGAAAATGCAAGTCAAACTTGGTCTCCTTGAAGAAGCTGGCCGCGACTGTGTTCTATCCAAACTCGTTATCGGTTATGAAGTCCAGCTGATTGCGGCTGGCTTCTGTGCATGCTATCTTGACTTCTCTCTCTTATTTGTTTTGCTTCTTAGGCATCTTCAATTGTATACGCTTCTAATTTCGTCGAGATGTACCTAAATCAATCAGATAAGAGAATAGGGGTAAATCATCCATTTTATACACTAAATACTTTTACAACCTAAGTAATTAACATACAAATCCATGACAAAAATAGACATATCAAACTTCCTCACAGTTATCAGTTACTTGCCCTCAAGTAACATGGATCCAAAAATAACACAAGACAGGAACAACTACGAACCAGACTTAACTTACACAAGCGAAAACTAAAGCAAACAATGAACAAACGAAATAAAACTATCAAAAAAAAAAAAAAAGTACCGTCACCTTCGAAAAAAATATCATCCACATAACCATTCAATAAGTAATCAGAAAGAGCAAGTTACAAGAATCAAGCCTCCAATCATACATCTGATTCACATAATTATGAACTAATAGTGTGCATGTGTGAGTACTTATGTCGAGTTTCAAAGAATGTAAAGGGAATGTTTAGTTATTAACAAAAGATTCACTTTACTAGTTACGCATTCCATATCAACTTAGTTTTTCCATCATCCATCTGCTAATAGTTCTAACTTAAGTTATTCTTGGATTAAGTAGGACTTTCAAGTTTGTAACATTAGGCTTAGGACATAAATGGGTACCAAACAAAGGGAAAGGAAAAACAAGAAAGAAAAGATAGAGCTAATGCAATAAAAAAGAAAACAAAGTCAGAAGTTCACCTAAGACCTTCAATTTTCTTTACACTCACTTCCAATTCACCCTGTAACACTTTATTCTCTCATACTTGATTCATGTATATCCCACTTAATACTTTCCAACTCTCATTAATCATATCAAAGCTCAAGGAAGTTTATATGTAAGAAAAAGAACGTATACAACATATTTTTGAAAGAGATAGAAGGATTGGAATCTTTGATGAACTCCCTCTTTTCTTTTTTTTTTCTTTTCTGTTTCTCTTTTCTCATCTTTATCTTTTCTTTCATCTCCCTCATTTTTTTCTCTTTTTCTGAAGATATGATTGAAGACCCACAAGTTTTTTCACAATGGATTTCTTTCTCTCAAAATTTGCTTGAATGAAATTCTCTTCTTTTCATTCTCTTGTTTGAATGCTTTCTCACAAGGATTCCCGATCTTCCCTTTTCTCACATTTCTCTTCTCCACTTTTTCCCCCATACTTATCTATCAGGCTTACTCAAAAGTGACTCAAAAGTATAGATCATTAACTCATGCGATTGAGGGTTTATATTTAGTGTGAGTTTAAAAACAAAGAAAAGAAGGGATAAGATCCCTTATACATGTAGGCTCAACAAGGGTACTAGGGATTTAATTTTTAAAAAGAACAAGCAAGAAAGTTTCAAACGGATCTGAAGACCTAAGACCATCATTTTCGGGATCAACCTAGGTCAAAAGCCACTTCGCTTCAAAGCATGAAAAGACAAGTTTTAAGGCATATTCTCGAAAGCAAATCCTTAAGCTAATCCCCTAAGATTCCAAAGACATTGAAATACTCTAAGACACTTGTATGTATGTTAAAAACCATCAATTTAGAAAATTCTAAACAAGTGCATAGTTTTAAACTATATCAAGTACCAAGCCTTATCAAACTTCCTAAACAGTCATGCACAATCCCTCCTATTAGCTTATGACGATGAAAACATTTTTGGATTTCTCTCGAAAGTTTAGAAAAAATGAACAACTTCAACAAGAAAAGCAACAGAAATGTTTTTGGGTTTTCAAACTTAGGAAAGAAAAACTCTAAAGAAAATAAAAACCTTTTCTGTGTTTTCTGTAGGATGAATATTAATGACTCAACAAAACAAACAAGTTTCTTTTTTCAAAAATTTTTTTGGTACTTTTAAATAAAACACTCGAACATGCTAACTAAGTAAAGTGGAAAAAAAACAAGATATAAAGATTCCCCTACTCTTTAAACCACATTGTCCTCAATGTGAGGGCCACAACTAAGCAAACAAACGAGAAGAAAAATGAAAAGAGCATATAGTAGGGATCAAAAGAAAATGAATAAGACACAAACAAAGTATATGAAAACACAAAGCGTGCAAGGGAAGCAATCTGTAAAAGAAAAAATAAGCACACACAGGAAGCAATCCTTAAAACAAAAACAAAAACATAACTAAAAAAGATCAAAACATAACCAAAAGAACAAAGAAGGGAAGCAATCCCGAAACGAATAATAAATAAAACAAATAGAATATAAAGATAGAGGTGTACAGCAAAAGTAGAGAAAAATCCCTCAGGGGTGAGTCTTATCACCATCAGTGCCACTAGATCGCTCATTCCGGAACATCTTTTGGAGCATCTACTCTAGCAACGCCTCTTGTCTCTGTATCATGCGGAGAAGCTCCTCTATTTGTGCGTCATGCACTTGAATATGTGCCGAAGGTTGCTTGCTCGCTAACTTAAGGCGAGTAAGCAAATCAATTACTTGTTCTTTAAACTCATCCCTCAGGGCAGTAGCAGGGACAGCTGGAGTGGGCTAGGAGGCTACGAAAAGGAGGCCTCGATGCTTGTTCTTGATGTGGGCTTGACCGATCGAAACTCGAAGGTGTCCCGGCCTTGGAACTTGTCCTCTACGGTGGGGGTCCATTTATTTTTCTTTTCATCATAGCCATAGCCACAGTTGTTTAGTATATTATAAGTAATGAGGTGTGTGGCATTAGTCATTTCCTAGCGCTTCCTATCAAATCAACATGAAGTGCTTGAAACAAATGGGTGAGTAAGATAGGGTAACAAAAAGAGTGTTTAGTAGTAAAGGCACATCCCCATTCCCACATGTAAAAAATCAACAATGATATGCAATAGGAAAAGGAGTTTGGGACTGAATTTTAAGAATGAAGTATATGTCCTCTAATCTCACTTTATTGTAACTGCTTGACTTAATGGCTAAGGTATAATCGAAGAAATATGTAAGGGCTCTCAAAAGAATCTTTGAGAAGTTGCCCGCCTGATAGGTGTTTTTCCTATCACCGGCGCGGGTGCTAATCCTAAGCAGCCAACATGCCTCGTCAAAGTTCCACTCCTCATCTTCTTGAATCGCATAATGAGTGGACCTGACGATTACATCATTCTCCTCATCCTGAAGACCTAAGTGTGTGGCTAAACTTGCATGAACTAGGACTCTTCGGACCCTCTTAATGGTTGAGATACCTGTTTTAAAGTGCTTATTATTTTTATGTAACATATTAGCACAAAATTAACTAACAAGGTCCAGATAGTAATCCCCATAGAGAGTGAGAAGGTTTTCCTATCCTATATTGTGAAAAAAGGGTGTGATTTTGAGATGTGTCTAAATCGGAGTGAAAGGCTTGTTCAACAACCGCGTAGCAATTTTTTTGTGCCTCAACCCAAGCAATTTTTAATTTTCTTGTGATAATCAATCGTGGAACCGAGAGTAGAGCTAGTGGTTTCTCGGGCTTGGGGTCGATGAATTGAGCCCTTGTGTTAGTAGATGGCTTACGTGGAGGCATAGTGTATAGAGTATAACTGTGCTAATCAACAAGGAATATCTCGACAAAACTCAACCAACAAACAAGGCAACAACAAAGAAACAAAAATGACAAACAAATACTAAAAAGAAATGAAACACTAACAAAAGCAAATAGAGTAACAAAAAGTGGATCCAGAAGTTAACTCCGAATGCCTACAAACGTAGATAATGAAAACAGAATGAAACAATGCAACACAAAAAACAATGACAAATTCTCAACACTTAAAATAGTAACAACAAAAATCAAAAGAACTAAAGTCACCCGTGTGTGAAATTCTGTGATGGAAAAAACTCAAGTTCAATAATCAAAAAGCAAATAGCAAGTAAACTCAACCCTAAGCAAATCACAAAAATTAATTTAAGAAAACCAAAGCTAAGAGAAACATTAAGCTGAGAAACTTAGCCTTGATTTGTTTGAATAAACGAAGCGCCAATGCTGCTCGCTGTCAGAATGCACAACTGTAAAGGAGTTGCTGCTGCGGTTGTTATGGAGTTGGTAAGGTTTGCTAGAGTGACCTGATAGTGGAGTGATGATGCAGTGTAGTGGGAAAATGTGAAGAAAGTGTGGGGAGTTGTAGTGAGCAATGATATGTCTACTTTTAGCCTCTTTGAGCGTTATTGTGTTCATCAGGTTTTTAGTTCAATTGCTTATAAAAAGGATTATTCGAGCCCCGTTTCTTCTCTTATTGTTATAGATACCTTAAGAATGAAGATATGTTTAAAACAAGTCAAAACAAAGGCCTTTGGAGTGAAAGCAAAGCAAAAGAAAGAGAAGAAATAACAAGCTGTCCAAAATAGTGTCTATGGCCAAACAATGCAGCTTCTAGTAGATTTTTAACCTTTTTAATGACCTTAATTGAAGATATGTCCTTTCTTTAAGATCTTAGAGGAATTCATGAGGTTTCCAGAAAGCTATAGTTTGTCTCAATCGGAATTCATTTGGTCATCAAAACTATTATGAAAAATTGCTTTCTTACATGATGTTCCAATTTGACATGTTTTGGTAAAAGGATTATAACTAGAGATATAACTCCAACAGATATGATTCAAGATGTTTTAGAAATCCAAGTGATTTATCTACAAATCATATACAGACTCCAAGAATGGAATCATTTGTTAAAGGGCTAAAAAGGACTCAAGAAGTGCAACATATGTACCTGATCCGAGAAAATAGAACGAATAAAGATATTTTTGGGCAGTAGCTTTCCGGATCTAGAAATAAACTTTCCTGATCCGGAAAGTCACATAGAGAGACTAAAATGCAATTTTTTATGTTTCCTATTTAGACTCTCATTCCTTTCCCTTTTGTAATTTGATTCCAAGCCTTTTTAGGAAATTGGGCTAGGGCGTTTTTAGCAGTAAAACTCTCTATTTTAACTCCTCAATAGCTAGATTATTAGGTAGCTAGGGTTTTAGATTCAATATCATATTTTGTAAGAAGACTTTGAAGATCCGAATTTTGGGAGGTCTACGGGCGATTCGAGAGACGAGCTCTGACGTTCACCGAATCCACGAAATCTTAAAGACTTCCCCTAAGCTCCCCTAAACTCTTTCTATTTCATAAATTCGTCTATGAGTTTATGTTTAGCAACTAATTCGTTTTATTTGTGTTTGAATGGGGATGAACCCTGGAATTTTTTGTTAATGTTTTATATGAATTTCTTGTTTTAATTATTTAATTCTTGTTTGGTTGTTATTTAATTATTATGTTTGTTTACCGATTTTTGCGAGATTGGTAATTTTGCAAGATTGATTGGAATTGACAAAGAAAGTTTAATCCAGAGCATAAATTGAATAATAGGAATTGACAATTGAGTAGCCATACTTTTTCGATCTTAAGTCATTTAATTAATCACTATAACCTATAATTCGTTTATAATCGGGTTAGAGTTAGAAGACATTCTTCTCTAAATGGTTGAGTTGAATAGGAGGATATTCACCTAGACATAGGGTTTATCCAATTTTTGAGTGGGATCTAACCAACTGGTTTTAATAGTTAATTACAATGATTTTCTAAATAAAATAAATCTACAGTTTTAGGGGGATTCTACCATTTAAACTCTCATTTTCCAAATTCGTTTTAAAACCTTTATTCGCTTTCTAGTTTAATTGTCTTTTAATTGTTATTTTATTTTTTAAAAATCTTTTCCAAAAGGTTTATTTAATTAAACCGAAAAAACATAGTATGTACTAGTGCTTGGCCGTCCCGAGAGTTCTACAATCCGGAGACTTTCCTTACCTTATTACAACGATATGTATACTTGCCTAAAAGTGGAATTTTGTTTGGATTAGAAACCACACAACAAGTTTTTGGCACCTTTACAGGGGAGGGTAATATTAGGAACGCTATTTATATACTGCTTTAATCGTTTTTCTTTTTTTTGTTTTTATTTTTTTATATATATATTTTTGGTACCTTTGTTGTATAATTTGTTATTTCTTTAATATATCTTATTTTTCTTTATAGTTTGGCCTTAGGTTTTTTTATTTGTTATTAATTTTTATAATTTTTTTGTAACTTCGTTGCATAATTTGTTGTTTCTTTAGTACATCTTATTTCTTTTTATAGTGTGACCTTAGATTTATTTATATTATTACTTTTATTATTATTATTATTATTTTGTGTTGTACTAGTAGTCCTATCAAGTAATTCTTGGATTCATTTTTTTTTTTGTTGCTCTTGTTGGTCCCTGCTTGTGTTCTTTATTCTTTTTTTTATTCCATTATCTTAGTTTTGTTGACCCCACATTGGGAACAATGTGATTTTAAGTTTGGGGAGTGTTTAGTTGTTTACTTTCTTAACTTGTTCTTATTGTTTATTTTTACAAAAAGTCAAAAAAAAAAAAAAAAGAAAAATTACAAAAACTCCAAAAACATGAAATAGTTTTGAAAAATTCTAAAACTTTTTTTTTACTAAATAATCGATTTTTTCATTCTTGAAAAAAATCTAAAAGATTTCCTTTTTTTTTTTTCACTAGAAAACTATCAATTTACTAGGCATAAACGAAAGAAGGATGTGAATTATGCACAATGCTTTGTTTTAGGGATAGAAATATGCTTTAAGAATCTTGAAAAATTTTACTATATGATTTATATTTTGAAGCATCATTCTAGAACTTGTGTTTCTACACCTTGAAAACAAGACTCCAGATTTTGTTAATTCCCTAGATGGTAGCTTAGGCCTTCTTTGATCGGTATAAGCCTTGAAGTTTCATGCCAAGGGATTTATTCCCTTATTCTTTTTGTCTTTAAACTCACATTTAAATATAAAACCCTCAATCTATGAGCTAATGTTCTATACCTTTGAGTCAGTTTGAGTGAGTTTCACAAATAAGTGTAGGGGAAAAAGTGAGAAAAGTAATTATGAGAGAAAGTGTATTTTGGAAAATTTATGTGAGAAAGAAATCAAACAAAAAGAAAAAGTCTCAAGGGAATAAGATGTTTAAATAAAAAAAAAAAGTGTGAAACTCTTTGTGAGAAAGCTTTTATTCAATCAATCATTTGTTGAAAAAAGAGAAAAAAAATGAGGAAGATGAAAAAAAATAGTGAAAAGAGAAAAGAGAATGAAAAGAAAAAAAGAGAAAAATGATGAGTTGAAAAGAAGATTTTATTACCTTTTTATCTTTTGATATCCTTTATTTCCTTCTTTTCACATACAGACTTTATTGATTTTTGAATGATTGATGTGAGTTATAAAGTTTATGGGGTTGTGAGTGAGTTGAATGAAAACTAGAGTGTTTCGTGAAAATTTAGTGAAAATGGCTTAAAGGTTATAGTCAACTCAAGTTGTGTTTCCTTTTGGTTGCATTATATCACGCCCTGCTTACAGGACAAGAGGATTTTCCACATTTTTAGACAAGTCCACAAAGTTCTAGAACGTTCCAGGAGTTTCTACTATGATCTAGACTTGTCTAGAAGACCCTAGAAGAGCCTAGAAAACTTTAGAAGTCTCTACACAAGTCCAGAATCCTCTAGAAGTCTCTAGAACCATAGAGAAAGCATTATGTAGACTAATGTAGAATTCTCTAGAACACTCCATAGCTAGATCTTTATGTAAGATGTTCTAGAATGATGTAAGGTAACCGTTGGATCGTTGCCACATGTAGTAATCTTAGCCATCCATTGAGGAGGTGCTTGCCTATAAATAGGCTCACCCTCTTCATTTGTAGGCACACCAGAACTTAGAGTTCTAAAGACTTGTAAACTCCTTCCAAGCAATAAAAGCTTGCTTTCATAAACACCCACTCTTTGCCTACAACTTTCCAACGTTTTCATCTAGCCTTTGAGATTTTGAGCGAATTAAGGCTTTCTTAGCATTTGTAGGAGTGCTAAGGCCACATGTCTACTTACAAAAAAAAGTAAGTGCGTGACAAGTGCTATCAGAGCTTTGGTTGAAGCCATGACGAAGACCATCAAAGATCAGGTTGCGGGATCTGACACCACCGATGTGGAGTCATCGCAACAAGGTCGGGGACGTGAAGAGCAACGTGACCCCATTATACCAAAGCCGAGGGGAAAGTCCAAGGACCTCACAGCTAGCTTTGAGTCACGCCTAACTCGAGTGGAGGAAGGCATGGGCGCCGTGGACGCACACATGGAGAATCTAGACTAATGGGTGGAAGGTCTAGAGGCAGACATTGTCAAAACCCATGAAGAGGTGCGTGAAGCCTTTACCAACCTAGGTGAGTCTAATCGAGTAGACTTACAGGCCCTTAGGGACGAGTTTATGGCTGAGGTAACCCGTTTGTGAGACGCCCATCAAAGGGAACTTAATAGCTTGTTAATGCAATTGGAGGAAGCTCGAGGGGACCTAGCCTTATGTAAGAAGGCGGTCCTTGCTGGTCCAACCACATCCATAGTGGAATCTCGACGGGTCGATATCCCAAAACCAAAGAGCTTCGCCGGTACGCGTAACGCTCGAGAAGTAGATAACTTCTTATGGGGGCTAGAACAATAGTTCGATGCTGTAGGCATCATAGATAATGGAGCCAAGATCAAGAGTGCAGCTTTGTACCTCATCGATACAACCATGCTTTAGTGGCGCCGACGGCAAGAAGACGTCAAGAGAGGTATGTGCTCCATCACTAGCTTTCATGATTTAAGGGCGAGCTTAAAAGGCAGTTCTACTCAGAAAATGCCAAAGAAGAGGCATGTGGTCGCCTATGAAGGCTTAAACATTTGGGAAGCATCCGAGATTATGTGAAAGACTTCACAAATCTCGTGTTGGAAATCCCCAACATATCCGATAAGGACTCGCTCTTCTTTTCATGGACGGTCTACAAGCTTTGGCTAAAATCGAGCTTAGGTGTCGTGGTGTGCAAGACCTTGCTACTGCCATCACTATAGCCGAAAGCTTGATCGATTACTCAAGCAAAAAGGAGTCATCTAAGTCCAAAGAGAAGAAAGGCGATCCCAACAAAGGTGGGGGAGAACATTGGCGAGGCAATCGCAAGGAAGACAACCGAAACCAAGGTCAAAGCCCCTGGAAGCCGAAGGATAAAGGTAAACAAAAGGAGAACTTTGACCGTTCCATCCCTAAACGGGGATACTTCTTATGTGGTGAGCTTCACTGGACACGAGATTGTCCAAAGACAAAAGCACTCAATGCTTTGACGGCCGATGTCAAGGGGCATGAATCAAGCGGCCAAAAGGATGATGCTCAAGTCGGCTCCCTTCAACTCCTCAATGTCATCCAAAGTACCCCGAAGACTCAAGCCAAGGGACTTCAGTTCGTAGATGCAACTATCAATGGGAAGGAGACGAAGGCTTTACTTGACACAGGTGCGTCCCACAACTTCATCTCCTTAGATGAAGCCAATAGACTAGGCCTTAAAATAGTTGGTGGCACTGAGTGTGTGAAAGCCGTCTACTCTATGGCCAAGCCAATACAAGGCATTGCTCGAGGTGTCAAGACCACCTTTGGTGCATGGGTGGGCTACTTGAATTTATCCGTGGTACCTATGGACGATTTCAAGGTGGTTCTCGGGATGGAGTTTCTCGATCAAGTGAAAGCGTTTCCCATTCCTTTTGCCAACACCATGTGTATCTTGGACGAAGGAAAGACTTGCGTAGTACCAACGCTACGGTCTACCAAGTCTGAGCCACAAGCGCTGTCAGTCATGCAGTTCGAGAAAGGCTTGAAGAGGGACGAGGAAAACTACCTAGCTATCCTTAAAGAGCACGACGATGAGGAGATACCTCCCCAACTAACTATTCTAAAGGAAATAGAAGGCATTCTTTGCGAATCCAAAGATGTCATGCCCGACGAATTACCGAAGAAGTTGCCGCCAAAAAGGGAAGTCGATCATCAAATCGAGTTAGAGCTAGGGGCCAAACCACCAGCAATGAGCCCTTACCGTATGGCACCACCGGAGTTAGCGGAGCTCAAGAAACAACTAAAGGGCTTAGGCCCTCCAAAGCCCCTTTCGGAGCCCTAGTTCTTTTCCAAAAGAAAAAGGATGGTTCCCTACGAATGTGTATCGATTATCGGGCTCTTAACAAGGTCACCATAAAAAATAAGTATCCCATTCCACTCGTAGCAGATCTTTTCGACCAACTTGGCCATGCACGGTATTTCACCAAGTTAGATCTTCGCTCGGGGTACTACCAAGTCCGCATCGCCGAAGGTGACGAGCCCAAGACTACATGCATTACAAGGTATAGCTCTTTCGAGTTTTTAGTCATGCCTTTTGGTCTAACAAATGCACTTGCAACTTTTTGCACCTTAATGAATAAGCTATTCCACCCTACCTCGATCAATTCGTGGTAGTCTACTTGGATGATATTGTGATATATAGCCAAACAATGGAGGAACACAAGGAACACTTGAGAAAAGTGTTTCAAGTCTTAAAGGACAATGAGCTATGTATCAAAAGGGAGAAGTGTTCATTTGCCCAAGAAGAGGTATTGTTCTTAGGGCATAAGATAAAGGGTGGAAAGCTTATGATGGAGGATACAAAGGCGCAAGCCATACAAAGATGAGAGCCACCCACTAAAGTTCATGAGTTAAGGTCCTTCCTTGGACTTGTAAACTATTATCGTCGCTTTATCAAAGGCTATTCAGCTCGAGCGGCACCTTTGACAGATCTTCTTAAGAAGAATCGACCATGGGCATGGAGCAAAGATTGCGAACGTGCCTTTGAAGATCTAGAGAAGGCCATTTGTAAAGAACCCGTTCTCAGCTTGGCTGATCATTCCAAGCCTTTCGAAGTGCACACTGATGCTTCAGACTTTGCTATTGGAGGCGTACTTATGCAAGATAGTCACTCGATAGCCTACAAGAGCTGCAAACTTAACGAGACGGAGCGTCGCTACACCGTGCAAGAAAAAGAGATGACCGCAATGATCTATTGCCTAAGAGTTTGGCGACATTATTTGTTGGGCTCCAGGTTCATCATCCTGACCGATAATATTGTTACTAGTTATTTCCAAACTCAAAAGAAGCTTTGTCCAAAACAGGCTCGGTGGCAAGACTTTCTTACGGAGTTTGATTATAGCTTGGAATACAAGCCTGGGAAAGCCAACGTGGTAGCCGACGCCTTAAGCCGCAAGGTGGAGCTCGCATCCATCAGCCGAGTTGATAGCCCTCTACTCAGACGCATCAAGGAAGGCCTACAACAAGACTCCCTAGCCAAAAATCTTGTAGCACTTGTAATGGAAGGTAAGACAAGGCACTTTTGGCTAGAAGAAGGGATGCTCTACACAAAGGGAAACCGACTCTTTGTGCCTAAGTGGGGAAACCTTCGACGTGAATTGATCAAAGAATGCCACGATTCAAAATGGGCTGGACATCCAGGTATGAAACGCACCATTGCGTTGTTGAAGACCACATATTATTGGCCCCAAATGTAGGATGAGGTGGAGTCCTATGTAAGAACATGCATCATATTCCAACAAGACAAAGTTGAACAACAAGCACTAGCGAGACTACTTGACCCAGTGCTTATTCCTAAGAGGCCTTGGGAAAGTGTCTCGATGGACTTTATCACTTCCCTACCAAAGTCAGAAGGATTTGGGAGCATAATAGTGGTGGTTGATCGATTTAGCAAGTATTCCACCATCATTCCAACCCCTGCAGATTGCACTGCCGAAGAGACAGCTCGTCTATTCTTGAAAAATGTGGTCAAATTTTGGGGAGTTCCTTCCAACATAATGAGTGATCGAGACCCACGCTTCACGGGACGATTCTGGACGGAATTATTTAAGTTACTTAGCTCAGATTTGAACTTTTCCAGTAGCTTCCATCCTCAAAGTGATGGCCAAACTGAGCGAACAAATGCACTCTTGGAGCTATACTTGAGACAATACGTAATTTCCAACCAACGAGATTCGGCAAAGATGCTTGATGTGGCCTGATTCTCCTACAATCTTCAATGGAGTGAGGCAACCAATCGAAGTCCTTTTGAAGTAATCATGGGGCAACAACCTACAACGCCTCTTACTTTTGCCACAAGCTATGAAGGTAAGAGTCCATCGGCATTTAAATTTGCTAAATCATGGCACGAGCAAGCCGAATTGGCACGAGCGTACTTGAATAAGACCTCGAAAAGGATGAAAAAATGGGCAGACAAGAAAAGAAGACCCTTGGAGTTTCACGAAGGCGATCTTTTCATGGTGAAACTTCTTCCTTAACAATTCAAGAGCTTCAGAAAAGTTCCCAAGGGCTTAATTAGGAGATATGAGGGCCCTTTCCTGGTCTTGAAACGTGTTGGGAAGGTCTCTTATAAACTCCAATTATCTTCCAAGCTCAAGATTCATCCGGTCTTTCATGTGAGTCTCTTAGAACCATATCACGAAGACATGGAGGACCCTACTCGAGGAGAGTCTACACGAGTGCCTACCGCCGTGGTCACCTCCTTCAACAAGGAAGTCGAGGCCATACTAGCTGATCGCCATATTTGAAGAAGAGGAGTCCCAAGCTATCGAGAATACCTCGTAAAGTGGAAGAACTTGCCCGAAAGTGAAACAAGTTGGGAGCGAGAGGATGCCCTTTGGCAATTCAAAGATCATATCCAGCAATTCCACGATGAAGGCGCGATGAGGGCATCGCGAGCATAGGTGGGAGAGAATGTCACGCCCTGCTTATAGGACAAGAGGGTTTTCCACATTTTTAGACAATCCCACAAAGTTCTAAAATGTTCTAGGAGTTTCTACTATGATCTAGACTTGTGTAGAAGACCCTAGAAGAGCCTAGAAAACTTTAGGAGTCTCTATACAAGTCTAGAATCCTCTGGAAGTCTCTAGAACCATAGAGAAAGCATTATGCAGACTAATGTAGAATTCTCAAGAACACTCCATAGCTAGATCTTTATGTAGGATGTTCGAGAATGATGTAAGGCAACCGTTGGATCGTTACCACATGTAGTAATCTTAGCCATCCATTGAGGAGGTGCTTGCCTATAAATAGGCTCACCCCCTTCATTTGTAGACACACCAGAACTTAGAGTTCTAAAGACTTGTAAACTCCTTCCAAGCAATAAAAGCTTTCTTTCATAAACACCCACTCTTTGCCTACAACTTTCCAACGTTTTCGTCTAGCCTTTGAGATTTTGAGCAAATTAAGGCTTTCTTAGCATTTGTGGGAGTGCTAAGGCCGCACGTCTACTTACAAAAAAAAGTAAGTGCGTGACAATTAGCTCGGATTCTTATTCTTCTTGTTTTTCCTTTACCTTCGTTTGATAGCAACTTTTGTCCCTAGCCTAACATTACAAGTTTAGAAGTCCTACCTAATTCGGGGATGACTTTAGCTAGAACTTGGAGTAGAAGAGTGTTGGAAAATAATTTGATAAAGTGAATCATATAGTTAATTTCTTGAAATTCTTTTCGCATATTTTTGAAACTAAACATGAGTAAGGCACACGCACACTATTGATTCTCATGTGCTAAAATAGAATGTTAAATATATTAGTTAACTTTTGAATTGTGTCTTGATGAGTATTAGCGATTTTTTTGTAATTCTTGGTTGTGTTTTGAAGATGACATGCCTTTGTTTTTTTATACTTCTAGTTGTTGTGAAGTTTGTTTTATAAAGTTCTTTGTGTTTGTTTTGTGTGATTTTGTGGATAATCGTTCGTAAACCCTCATGAGACCTTTAATCATCCTCTTTGGTAATTTAGGGGTTTAAAAGGCTTGTTGCATGTGCTAAGTGCAATTATGAGACTTACGAAAGCGGCTAGTTAGTTTTTGTTTTCTTTTTCTTGTTTGCTTTTAGCCCTTTGCTTGAGGATGATCAAAGCTTAAGTGTGGGAGAGTTTTATATGTCTACTTACCCTCTTGGAGTGTTATTGTTTTCATCGGTTTTTGAGTTTCTATTGCTTATAAAATGGACTAGTTGAACCCCATTTCTTCTCTTATTGTAATAGGTACCTTCAAAATGAAGATACATTGAAAATAAGTAAAAATGAAGGCCTTTGGAGGGAAAACAAAACAAGAAAAAGAGAAGACATAATAACCTGCCTAAAACAATGTCAATGGCCGAGTAATGAAGCTTCTAGTGGATTTTTGACCTTCTTAATGACCTTAGTTGACGATATTTCCTTCCTTAAGATTTTATAGGACTTCATGAGGTTTCGAGAAAGCTAAAGTTTGTCTCAATCAGAGTTCATTTGGTCATCCAAAATATTGTGAAAAGATTCACTTGCTTACATGACATTCAATTTGCCACTTTTCGGTAAAAGGATCATAACTAGAGATATACAACTCCAATTAACATGATTCAAGTTGTTATGGAAAGCCAAGAGATTTTATGTTTCCTATTTAGATTCTCATTCCTTTCTGTTTTGTAATTTCATTCCAACCCTTTTTAGGAAAGAATTATGGCGATTTTAGCAACAAAACTCTCTATTTAAACTCTTCAATAGCTAGATTATTAGGTAGCTAGGGTTTTAGATTCAATTTCATATTTTGTAAGAAGACTTTGAAGACCCAAATTTCGGGAGTTCTCTGGACGACTAGAGAGATGAGCTCCGACGTTCACTGGAACTGCGGAATCTTCAAGTCTTCCCCTAAGCTCCCCTAAACTCTTTCTATTTCATAAATTTCTCTATGAGTTTATGTTTTAAAATTATGTTTAGCAGCTAATTCGTTTTGTTTGTGTTTGAATGGGGATGAACCCTAGAATTTTTTGTTAATGTTTTATATGAATTTCTTGTTTTAATTATTTAATTCTTGTTTGGTTATTATTTAATTGTTTTATTTGTTTTATTTGTGACATCGGTAATTTTGCAAGATTGATTGGAGCTGACAAATGAAGGTTAATCCAGGGCATAAATTGAATTATATAAATTGATAATTTAGTAGACATACTTGTTACGATCTTACGTCATTAATTAATCACTATAACCTATAATTCGTTCATAGTCGGGTTAGAGTTAGAAGACATTCTTCTCTAAACGGTTGAGTTGAATAGGAGGATATTCACCAAGACATAGGGTTATCCAATTTTTGAGTGAGATCTAACCAATGAGTTTTAATAATTAATTACAACGATTTTAAAAAACAAAATAAATCTAAGGTTTTAGGGAGATTCTACCATTTAAATGCTCGTTTTCCAAATTTGTTTTAAAACCTTTATTCGCTTTCTAGTTTAATTTTCTTTTAATTGTTATTTTATCTTTTAAAAATCTTTCCAAAAAGTTTATTTAATTAAACAGTAGAAACATAGTATATACTAATGCTTGGCCTCCCGAGAGTTCGATAATCTGGGGACTTCCTCACATTATTACAAGAATAGGTACGCTTGCCTAAAAGTGGAATTTTGTTAGGATTAGAAACTACACAACAAGAAATGAAGAGTAGGTGGTGCATGGCAAAACTAAGAAAAACAGGGAGTGGAGGTGTGGTGGCAGTTGAGCGGAGGAAGGTAAAAGAAAGTGGCGATTAGAAATGGTGACCAACGAAGAGGGGAGGTTGCAATGTGGGAGAAAGGGAAAATTAATGATGAAGGAAGAGGAGAGGAGGTGAGGCCAGGGAGTGAAAGTTTGAAAAGGGAAAAAATCTGAGGGAAGAAAAGGAATTTGGCATTTGAAATTCGATCAGGCCATCAAACTTAACCTGGACTCGCATTGCTGAACCGTCTGTTGTTGGCAAACTGACCGAGACAGCAGCGGCTAGGCCGACCCAACCGACCCCGGCTATGTTCTGGTAAAACTTTCTTGTGTCATTTTGGAGCGGTCAGCTGCAGCTGCTCTGTAGCTACACGATACTCGCCGTTTTCAACCTATTTCATGCACGATGGACATGCAACACTCACTCAACCTCCAAACATTAGAAGACTCTTAAAATCCTTTTAATAACACATCAAAATGAAAGTAGACAAACTAAATAACTCAAAAAAAAAAATACGAAAGCAAAGGGTGATGATATACCCACAAATACAACAATCAAAAGTCATGAAAAGCTCACTGATCATGAAGAGCCAAAGAAACCGTTTGCGAGTTTCTAGGATCTTTGCCAACATAGGGCTTCAATTGATGCTTGTTTACCTTAAAAGTATTCTTGTCAGAGTGTGTTGCCTCAATCGCGCCATAAGGATAAAACTTACGGACGGGAAATGGTCCCGATCATCTAGATTTGAGCATTCTCGGAAAGAGAGACAAGAATTGTATACGACGGAGTCGCCTTCCTTGAACACTTTCTTCACCATGTGTTTGTCGTGCCATCTCTTCATCTTCTCCTTGTAGATGCTAGAGTTCTCATATACTTCTAACCTCCATTCATCAAGTTTGTTCAATTGAAGCATTCTTTGTTTACCTGCACAAGTAAAGTCAAAGTTAACAAGTTGAATAACCAAGTATGCTTTCTGCTCTTCTTCAATATGTAAATGACAAGACTCCTCATACAATAATCTGAATAGTGACAAGACTCCTCATACAACAATCTATGGGGGTCTATAAATCGTTCTATATGTCCAAAGAGTGTCATTAAGCTTAGCACTCCAACCTTTTCGGGTATCGTCTACAATCTTTTCTAAAATTCTTTTAAGCTTTCTATTCACCACCTCAACTTGGCAACTAGTTAGAGGGTAATAGGGAATGGCCATCATATGCGTAACTCCTGGACGTTTAAGTACCTTCTCTAATTGTTGGTTACAAAAATAAGGCTCCCTATCACTTATAATCACCCTAGGAATGCCAAAATGGGAAAATAACTTCTCTAAGAACTTTTAACTACCCTAGCATCATTCGTAGGAAAGGCTTGAGCCTCAACCCATCTAGAGACATACTCTATAATGACGAAGATGTATTGGTTGCAAAAAGATTTCGGAAAAGGACCCATAAAAAATCAATACCCTAAAAATTAAATACCTCACATGTTTGACAAGTAGAAAGAGAACATCTTGAACAGTATTTCAAAAGAGAAGTTTTTCAACGGGAAAAGTGTTGTTTATACTCTCTTTTTCTAACGGCTCCAAACAAGGATTCTCCAATCAAGAGGGATGGTCAGCAACAAGGTTCATACTCTTCTTATCCTTAATCTTTGAGTCAAATTCCTACAACAAAAGCACCCAACGAATTAGTCTAGGTTTAGCATCATTCTTGGGTAAAGGTACTTAAGAGCAAAAAGGTCATTGTAAACTATGACTTTAGGAAGAATTTTAATAGGGCCTGAATTTATCACATATGAAAAATTTGGCAAGAAAGTCTTCTCAGTGGTTGTGTAACTCGCTTGAGCGCTCGTGAGAGTCTTGCTTGTATAGTATATTGGCTAAAAATACGTACTCTTCTTTTGTCCTAACCATACATCTATGGCATAGTCATTACCATCACACATTAGTTCAAAAGGAAAAGACCAATCAGGAGCAATCAAAATAAGAGAGTTTATCAACTTCTCCTTCAAAACATTAAAGGCATTCGAGAAATTTGCATAAAAACCAAAGGGTGCATCTTTCTCAAGCAAAGCTGTAAGAAGTCTTGAAATCTTTGAAACATATTTAATGAATCTCCTATAAAACCCGTATGCCCAAGAAAACTCCTCACCGCCTTTCCAGAAGATAGAGGAGGCAACCTTTCAATGGTTTCTATCTTAGCCATATCTACCTCAATCTCATTTTTAGAAATCTTACTGTCTAACACAATGCCCTCTTGAATCATAAATTGAATTTCTTTCAATTTAAAACCATGTGAGTTTGCTCACATCTTTGTAAAATTTTTTAAAGATTTTGCAAGAAAACATCAAAAGAATCACCAAAGACAGAGAATTAATCCATAAAGACTTCTATAATTTCCCCCACCAAACCCTTATATATAGCAATCATGCAACGTTGAAAGGTAGTAGATGCATTACACAAACCAAAAGGAATACGCCTATATGTGAATGTACTATAAGGGAAAGTGAAGGTGATCTTCTCTTGGTCCACTGGAGTAATGGGCATCTGAAAGTAGCTTGAAAACCAGTCCAAGAGCAATACAAAGAATGGCCGTCAGTCACTCAAATATTTGAAGGGTAGGAGAGTGGTCCTTCCTCATAGATTCATTCAACTTCCTATAGTGGATACATACCCTCAATCCGGTGATTATCCTGATTGGGATTAATTTATTCTTCCCAATGGGAAGCACTATTAATTCATCCTTTCTTCAGTACCACTGACTCAAATGCTATCTAAGATTGGGTAAATTATTCCAGCAGTATCAAGAAGTTTGATCAACTCCTTCTTTATTACTTCTTGCATATTAGGATTCAACCTTTTTTGAGGTTGAACTATCATCTTGAAATCCTCTTCAAGAAGTATCTTATGGTTGTAGAATGAAGGGCTGATACTTAAGATATCCACTGTATATTCAATACAATATCCTTTCTGCGCTTCATCACAGTCCATAGCAGTTCACGTTTTCGTTGCCTACTCAACTTGGAAGAGATAATTATAGGGAGTGTTGAATTCTCCTCCAAAAAGACATACTCTAAGTGTTCTAGTAACATCTTTACTTCTAAATTTAAGGTTCTTTGAGGGATAACCTTAGTGAGGGATGGGGTACACCGTGTAGATCCTCACTCTTACTCAACCTTCATATCATCTAATTTGGCTACAATCCTTGTATCACTCTCGGAATCAACTTCCTCTTAGTCTTCTTGTTGAAGGGTAATAAGAAGAGTATCATCCACGAACTCCTACACATGGTTAGACACATAAGATCGATAACATCAACCACAAAACAGGTGTCATTAATGTCTAAAATATGACACATAATATCAGGAAGTCTAAGAATGACTTTCTCATCCCCAATCTCAAAGTAAGTTTCCCTTACCCTACATTAATTATGGCCTTAGCAGTATCTAGGAAAGAGAGACCAAGAATAAGGGGAACCTCTACATCTTCACTTATATCCATGACTACAAATCTACTGGGAAAATGAAACTCTCAACAAGGACAAGGACATTTTCAACTATACCTTTAAGATATTTGATAGATCTATTAGCTAATTGGACACCTACCCTAGTTGGTTTAGGTTCCCCCAAACCCAACCTTTTAGAGATGTCATATGGAAGCAAATTTATGCTAGCATTGAAATCAGTTAGAGAAACATATAAATCTCCTATAGTACCAGGGATAGTAAAATTCTCTGGGTCCTTAAGCTTTTAGTGTAGCTTCTCATTTGAGTTTAGAATGGTTGAGTATTCTTCATTGAGTAACACCGGGGAGATACTCTCGAGCTTCCTCTAGTTGGAGAGGACTTCTTTTAAGAACTTTTTATACTTCGACATCTACATCAAAACACCAACAAATGGTAAATTAATATGTAATTGCTTAAAAATGTCGAGAAATTTAATGTATTGCTCCTCCTACTTCCCTTATGTAGTCTTCGAGGATATGGAATTGGAGGTTTGTAAGGTGGCGAAAAAGAGTTCTTCTCTTCATTCTCTTCTTTCTTGCTCTCATCCTCCTTTAGAGAATCCATCTCATTAAGGACTAGTTTTGGCTCATTCTCTTTTTCCGCAACCATATGGGTAGGAACTATTAATTTCTTCTCACTTCTCAGAGTAAATGCCTTGGCATGCTCTCTTGGATTTATCTTTGTATTGCTAGGCAAAGTACCAAGATGTCTCTCTAAAATAAGCTTGGCATATTGGCCAATTTAATTTTCCAAGTTATGAATTGACGCCTCTTGATTCCTTTGGGAAGCCTCTAAAGTTTGCATTCATGAATCAGAAGCACTCTTAAGCTTGCTTAGTAAGTCCTCAAGATTTGACTTGGCCAGTGGCTGATTTATGGAAGGAGCATTATAAAGCAACAGCCATGAAGGTCCTCGATTTTGAAAGCCCAGAGGATTCTAAGGCCTTTGCTGCCCTTTATTACTCCATGAAAAATTAGAATGGTTCTGCCTTCCTAGATTTTAGGTATTGGAATATGGGTTATTTCCTATTGCTCCATAGAAGAATCCATGCTAGGACACACATGATTGGGTTTTCTCCACTGCAGAAGTTACAGAACATGACTAGCTGTGGAGCTATCATTGATGGGATAAGTTCAAGCTCTTGAACTTTTGATCAATTATGGCAGTTAATCTTGATTCTATTGCTGTGAACATGTCCACACTATGTAAACCTACCGATTTTTCCTTGGCCATTTTGCTTCCCCAAATATAGCTGTTCATAGTTATCTATTCAATGAGATCATATACTTATTAGGGCGTCTAGGTATTTTAGATCCGCAGGCAAAAACATCTAGAAGTTATTTTGCTCCATAGCAAACATCATTGTAGAAAGCCTGCATCTAAAGCCCTAAATCTGGACCATGATGTGGGTGCTTCCTCAATGGCTCCTTCCATTTTTCCAATTACTCATATAGAATTTCCCCATTAGTTTGTTAGAATGATAGGATTTCATCTTTCAACTTAGCAGTTTAACTAGGAGAAAGTAACGTTAGAGAAATTTTTTTGCCAGAGACTCCCTGGTAGAGATGGATCCCGCAAGTAGCGATTTCACCCAAGATTTTCCCTTATGCATCATAGAGAATGGGAAAGGATGAATTCTAGTTGCATCCTCTAATACATTGTTGATTTTAAAGGTATGATGCACCTCTAAAACATTGGCAGTGTGTGCATTTGGATTCTTGTCCGGTAGACCATCGAGATTGGATATTGTTCTGCACCCTGCGGATTATATTGGGCTTGATCTCAAAAGTGTTTACATTCGCCATCAGTCTAGCAATGCTCGACTGTATGCCAATGATGGAAGGCCAAGCATAGTCTACCATTTTACAGTTCGTGATGATAGGTGGTGGCAAATCCTTTTTCTCCTTCTTTGTCTTATCCACAACAACTAACTCTGTACCAGCCATTTCAAACTTGATGTCATGGCAGACTTGAATGGTACAGAGGGGTAGTAGAAGACAAAGAAAGCCCAAAAAATAGAATCTTATACTTTGGAGTGTGCCTTAACTGGTTGTCGTCGAGAAATTGAATGCGCAACCGCTTCTTGCACGTTGGTCAGTTCTGGTTAGTTTCTAAATAAGGAAGTTGATGGTGGCTATCCAGCGAGCCTCCTACTTCTTCTCATCAAACACACAGGCTTCTAAGGCCTTTTAGAGTATCCTCTGAAGCACACAAAATTCTCCGGTGAAAGAGAAACCGAGAGAAGAGAAGAAAAGAGAATTGCTTTTTAGAAATACTTCAAGACTTGTGTTCTTCTTTTTCTTAAGTATTTTTTGGCCAAAAATGAAAAGAAGAGAGAGGCTGTTAATTTCGTGATTGATGGATAAAAAATCTGAGGAATAAAGTCTTGTGTGTTAGGGAATCAACAATTATGAGTTCAGAATAAGTTCCAGCCCAAAATGAGATCATAACCAACCTTTATTTTTTCTCAATCCAACGAAGACTTGAAGGAGTCTAATATAGCACATCGACAGCCACCCTAAGGCTAAAGAAACATTAGAATTTCAGCAAAAGGCTCTATTATGGGCCTTAAACTTTTTCGGTTCAACTCATAACTAGTTTGGTTCTCTCAATTTTCGTTGAGTTATTTATGGGCTTTTCTTAACTAAAAGATTTAATTAGAAACCCAATAACCACCAACCCGATATGTAATTAAGACTTTGGGATTCTTATTTAATTAAATAACTTGGCCAGATTTACTTAATAAATACCCAAGGCCCTATTAATCAAATAACCCTTATTCCTTTTCTAGTCATTTTATTCTTGCATTGTGACAATTAAGTCACCTAGCGTATATGAGCTACTTTAGAGACTGAAGACTAAATCATTCCGGGTTATTAAAATGACCAAACTAACTTTGCTATGGAATAACAATATTTTTCATTTTAAATATCTCAATTTATCATCATATGGAAACATTGACCCCGAAAAATACTGTGTAAACAGGTCTTTACCCTACATGTATAATGACGAGCATACCCCTCTACATAACACCCATCATTGAATATTGGTTGAGTGTACTGACTCCTTCCTCTACCATTCTTAGATGTGTAGTTCGATAATCAATGACTCCTCAGGATATTTCCCATTTATCTCAAGTAGTGACCCGTAATCAAATGTCAAGAGACATTATTCAAGCCTGAATCGTATCGATTATCCCGGACAATCATAAGAGGTGATTCCCATAGAAGTGATTATACGAGTTTTTCTTGACTAACTAATTCCAACTACCCAACGTTCAAGGATTATTGACCTCATGGCTAGAAGTCTCACCTATAGCATATCTAAGCATAAGAAGCTTAGCTTTGTTAGACTGCCAACCTGTACTCTAACTAGAGTACTTGTCCAGGCTATAGCTTGATAGACTAGATTTCTTTTCTTTTATAGTACTTCCTAAAAAACCTTTATCATGGGATCCAGTTCTATATTCTTTGAGCATACTTATGTAATAGTCATGAGAAGACCTCTAATTGATCTAAGATACGATCATCCATAAAAAAGACTATCATACAATGACTTTTAATTCAATAGCATGCCTAACTCCATTGACTGTGTGATGTCCCCAACTCCTCTGCTAGGTGAACTGTGGCTGAATATGGTACCAGCATGCTTCTCAATACTAAGATATACAGATGTAAACCTTGACCGAAGCTTGAATCAGAATGATAACGTAAAAATGAATCACCAGAAATCTGATTATACATAAGTAGATTTGTTACCTAATTTATAAGACGGTGAAAATAAGCTATTACGAGAATCTTATGACTAAAGTTCTCAGACTGTCTAAGAGATGCAAGAGGTTATTCACAAGACGCACCATTGATGAGTGTACTACTCCTCGTGAACTCCAAGAAATAAACCGGCAAGGTGTTGTTATTCCATCTCTTGACTCAAACTGTATGAAAACTTGAAATAAAGATATGTATGAGCTAGAAAGCTCAATGAGTCCACGTGGGTGTGTGTGATTAATGCGTTTTCGAAAAATAATGATGCGATTTTCATAAACGGTTCAAAAAAAGTCCAAAGAAATCCTTTTCTTGTCCATTTTGAAAGAGTAGCTACAATAAACTCATATGAAGGGTTCTAGCAAAACTAGGAAGTATGAGTGAATCAAGATATATCAGTACAACCTCTAAACCCGAGTTCTAAAATCATGTCATAACCAGAAGTTGGGCTTAACAGACCGAAACCCGAAACATGTCATGGGGTCATCGGAAACAAGTTTATGCATCCGATAGTCAATACCAACCAAATACCCTATCACGAGTACTCGATTTCAGTATCCACCTCGATTCCATTCTGACTAGACTATAGATCCTAGGGTACCTTTTAGTCCATTCCTGGTGACTAACTTTAGTTTTGAGCCCCTCTCAATTCTCTATTAGACAGGCATTCTGTGTCATAAATATAAATGTAGTATCAGTTAGGCCTAACCCTCAGCGGTACTATGCCCCTTTCAAGTGAATCCAGCTTCCAGAGTCCGAAACTGTCTACATCATTAGAAGAGGCCTCTGTACAGGAGACTAGCCACGTGCAATGCACTCATCTGATGCTTCCAAACACAACCATATTCAAATAAAATGCCGACCTAATTGGCCAGCTGAACGAATTCAAATGATGTCTATATTTCTCAGTTCAAGAGATCCAATAAATGGTCATTCAGAAAAATTCAAAACGTATCCATTTTAGAATAACAAACTCACCTATACACCAGTTCGAATAATGTATATGCAGGTTTTATAATATGCAATGTCTATATGCACATGCATATCAAATCATATAGCTTCTCAATACCAGAGTGTTTTGAACATATATCTTTTCAAGAAAACTTGCGAAAGATAGTAATTCTTTTCAAAGCAGAACTACCTACACAGAGTAGTGATCTTATGAATTTCTAAGGCACATGTTAAACACATTGTGGAGAACCTCTCCAATTAAAGGAACTTATGAAAGCAAAACATTGATTAGTTTCTCAAAATAGTAAAACATTTTTTTTTCACAAGTTTCTAAAGATAGTACATGCAAAAATATAGTTATTTGAAAATTTTAATAACACGGCTAAAATATTTAGGTTGGGTTTGTGAATTCATCTGACTACAGGACTTGTATGATAATCCTACAAATAAAGTAATAGAATTAGTTAATATTTAACTAAATGTCCAACTATCCTACTCCTTAAATAATATATACACATTCTCTTAAATAAAAAGTAGGCTATATAATATCCCTTAACAGTTTCTTATTTAGGTACCTTTCCAAAACAAATTAGAAATTAGTCACAAACTAAATTATACCCTAAAACTTTCAATAAACCGTTGAAAATGTGAGAACTGGATAAAAACTTGATGGTAATTAAGTCTCAGGAATAGAAGTAAGAGACTACATAGGTTAAACTAGACTAAGAAAATGGTGAAACTAAGAAGACTAACTAATTAACTAAGTGGTTGAAAAATGGAAACTATCTAATTAACTAAGGAAAAGAAAGAAGGGAGAGGACTAACCTGAAGGGTTCTCCAATTTCCACTCAGGAAAATGGTAAAAGAATGGGATTATCATCCCTTTTATAGAGGGATTAAGTCGGTCAATAGGGGATCGGAATGTTGGGGGATGGGGAGGGGGTATACTTTGAGTAGAGATAAAGTAATATCCCCTATCTAATAATAATAATAATAATAATAATAATAATAATAATAATAATAAGAAGAAGAAGATAATAACAACAATACTTATCTTTAACTTAACCTAATAAAAAATATCTAGAATATTAATATTGTCCCATAAAAATATGTTTAGATCCTAAAAGTATTCTCCAAAATATTTTTGCATTAGATTCTCATAGATCACATCATACACATCAAGAGCATATGTAGTAGTTAGATCCCTAAAAATTTATAGTTAATTACAAATAGTCTAAAATCCTCACAAATATCTCTACTTTATCAAAATAGACCTTCAAATATTTATATTATTACATTTGTGTCATAAATGTTTCTATTCTACTAAATTAACTTCTAAATAGTTTATATATTGCATTTGTACCACAAATATCTCTCATTTAGTTTGATTAGTCCCCAAACAATTTTAACATTCTCTTCATGAATCTCGTATTCTTTGAACCCTACTTAACGTGCTTATGGGATAGGATGTTATATTATACCCTCCTTGAAAAAAATTTCGTACTCTAAATTCAAGATCACATATACTACCAATCAGTCCCGGATACTTTCTTTTTGCAATTTCCTCACTTTTCCTTCAATTATATCTTTAATTTTGGCGATTTCTCCATTCTACCTAATACATCAGGATCCACTTCTCATGTAACTCCTTAATGCGGTCGAAAATATGCACTAGACCTTCTTCATATGCCGAGCAGTCTCGGTAACACCATCTTATCAAAATTTTTCCTCATTTTTGGCATAAAATTTACGTCCCCTTGGTTGCTCGTAGCCAACCCAGAGTAATTATTACCTTTTCCTGGAATTTCCTTCATATGGGTATAAAATTTTTCCATCCCCAAAGAGATTGAACTGCAACGTCTAGTATAGTTGTGTTCTATACTTTCAGCTATGTAGTGCCTCAGTTGCGGACATTTTTATACGTTGGTGGTAGCTATAATTATAAGTACATGCTACATGAGCAACATTATCAGTTTACTTTTCTAATGGCTAAGGCATAAGCTTGCTATTTATATACTTTAGGGTATGAATCATTCTCTTTGACTGTCCATCGGCTTGGGGGTAAACCGAGGGACTATATCTCAAATTAATCCCCATTGCTATTAGAAAGTTTGCTAAGAACTTATATGGATACCTCGTGTCTCGGTCTGATACCATATAGATAGAGTACTTAAGGTAATCTTATAGTTTTATTCACAGGGCCAGTGCAAGTTTCTTAGGGAATATGTCATACCAATAGTAATAGAATGTATTGCCTCCTTGTATCTCTTTGGTCGAGACAATTCTATAACAGAATCAGCTGTAGTCTGATCCCACTTCCCATCTCTGATTGATAGTTACCTTGCTAATTCCTTCGGCTGTACTTCCTCACACACACGTCGTCAGTTTTAAAAGTAAAGACTTTCATGTGCTTCTATTGTCTAGAAATCAGACATCTTCTTGTTTTCCGATTCAGCTCTTAAAGTCTTTGAACTTCAAGTTATTCTACTAGGCATGTTTGATATCTAATTGTAGCGTAATTGTCAAGGTAAGATCTACTATCCCCACATTTTCACTCAAAATTCTCCTAGTTTTTCTATCAACTGACACTTCAAACGCAAGATCTTTTGCGAAAACATTTTACAAAAATATATATTTTTATCTTTACATGATTGGTAGAGATCTCATGTTTCCCCTCATACATGAACTGTCTCTATGTCTTCAATGCACGCGCTATAAACTCTTAAGTCCAAATCATGTATTAGACAGCTTGATTGTGATCCTTCAGTTTTCTTGATACATAGGCCAAACTCTTCGACTCTAACTCATTGCAACTCCCCAAACTTATCTTGAGATATCCGTTCAAAACATACTCTTCTTGTGTAACAGGTAATATCAAAATAAGCATTGGTGTTAGCCATTACCTCAGTTCTTAGAAATGTGGTTCATACTTACAGGTTTTTTTAGAATCCAGCATTTTGTATTAATGGTGTTATGAGTCCAACATACCTAGCAAAACCAAAACACTGTGTACCGCTATTGGTGTTTTAGTTTGATCCTAATGAATCAAGAATTACACCAAAGATGGTCAAACCGATATCCTTTCTTATGGAGATCACAAACTAAATGAAAATCACTTATTCAGATCAAAGTCTACATTTATTGAGTTGACACGCTACTTAAATTAGTTCTATGTCTCTAGGTCAGTGAATACACAAGAAATCAATGAATATCACTACAAACTTGTATCAAAGTATAGGCAGAAGACTCTATATATCAGGTCCATAAAAGTTACGAGTGCATAGGTCAACTGGAACATCATGACCACAGACACATTGTGCCTGGATCGCAATTTGAAGTAGTCATAAGGATATACTTCTCTTTGGTCAATACTCAATAATACTCTTAGCTTAAGTCCAACTTGGGATAACAACCTATTAGGTTGATCACTTAACTCATGACTCAAAGGAAGTAGCTATTGGTTTAGTTTTTGTCACATGATCCATTCCTTTGTATTATTTTGTATACATTCTAATGTACAAACAATGGTGGAATTGTTACAAGGACCGATTATAAGGGGGAATGGCTAACAGGATGGAGGAAGAACACAAAGAGAAGGTGTCTTTGTTTGAGAAGATGATTCAAGATCTTACTTGGCTTGTGTTAGAAAGGCAAAAAGAGGATCCTAGAGGCTCCAAACACTCCTATTGTCCATTGTGCAAGTGAAGGTGTAAGCCTTAAGGGCATAATTGTGATGTTTTGATTATGATTAACTTGTGCCTTCTGATAAGTAGAAAGAGCTTTATGTAGAAAAACAAATGATGCACAAGAGAAATCTCAAGGGTAATATAAAAATAAGTAAAAGATCACTCAAGACAATAAGAAATTATGAAGATGAAGTGATCAAGTTGAATACCTTGAAGATAAGAAGAATAGTTAGGGATGTCCTATAGGACAACTTTGTAAGACTCCCAGACTATCTCTTTGATTTTCGATCAAGTATGATAGCTCCTTAGAAGAAATATTTTTGACAAACTATCCTTGAAAAATTAATTGTTCTGGATAAAGTTTTGATGTTTTAAATGTATTACACTTCTTTAAAGAGTGTCAAGAATACACGGTTTGAAATGTGACGGAAAATACCTATTTGACAGGAAAACCGGTTGCTAAATTTCCCATCATAAGTCTAAAACCGGTCATCCGATTTTCTGTTACTAAGAAAAATCAAACGTTTGATTTTTAGTTTTTAAAATGAAAAAAAGGGTCATCCGATTTTAAAATCAGTCATCTAATTTTTCAAGGGTATTAGAAATCGGTCGTTCGCTTGTAAAAAGGGTCATCCAATTTTTTTATAATAAATTAAAAATCTATCTTCCTATTTTAAAAAGGATCATCCGATTTTCTATTCATAAGAAAAATCAGACGTCTTATTTTGAAAACCGGTTGTCCGGTTTTAACTTTTATTGTAAAAAAATGACTGTTGCCCTGACAGTAATGGCTAGTTTTTACCTTCACATATAAAATGATATTTGATCAGCCATAAAGGGAAAAGTAGTTGAGAAACATTTATTTACAATTTAAGAGCATTAAAGTACACATTTTCTAATCAGCTCTATCCTACGAAAACAAAAAAGAAATATTCTCCTTGGAGCTTCATCATTGATCCTCTTTCAAAGAAGGACAAAAAGGGAGCTCGTAGATGCATTAATCAAGATTGTATCTTTCTCTTTTCAAGATTCTTTGGTAACTTCGTTCCACCCCTACTCTTCTATATTAATTTTGTGATCAAAGGTTTTGTGAAAACCCCTTGGGTGATCCTTTGATAATTGTTATATTGTTGTGTTTTGTAAACATTGAGGTTTGAGTGCAAAATCCTTGAAGGGTGATACTCATTATGTTATTGTAAAAAAACTTTGTTAGCCCTAAGGGCATTATTACTTATGATTTTTATTATGATTAACATATGCATGTGTGAGTATTAAGGTAACCTTTCATAGAACAAAAGAAGCACTTTTAGAGTCTCAAGTCTACATTCTCAAAAAGCAAAAGATCTTGGTGATGAAGGCAAAATGAAGGAGAAAAGACCAAGCCATTCCAAGATGAAGTCATTGAAGACATTGAAGACTTATGTCTAAGTTAGGGTGTGCTAAGGATTTCTTTGTAAAACTCCTTAACCTTAATCTTTGATTATTGATCAGGTGTGAAACTCTTTTAATGATTTTCTCAATATAAACTTTTCTTAAAATCTATGTATTCTTGTTGAATTTTTTATGCTTTTGAAAGTTTTTCTATCTCTAAAAAGAGTATCAAGAATACATGTCTTTGAAATAGAAAGGAAAGCTCTTGTCTTAAAAAACTGGCTGTAAAAATTCTAAAAATTCGGCCATCCGGTTTTAAAACCGATCATTCAATTTTTTAGTGTTAGAAAAAAATCGGTCATCCGATTTTCTGTAGATGAGTCCGAATCTTTCTATTTCAAAACCGGTCGTCCTATTTTAGGAACCGGTCTTTCGGTTTTCATGTTTACTATAAAAAATATTACCGTTGTACTCAGCAATGGTCATTTTTCTCAGAAAATATATATAGAGCTTTTTTATCAGCCAAAAAGTAAGAAGTTTGGTGAAATATTTATTGAGATCATTTAAGACTTTTAAAGAGCTTTAAAGTACATTTATTTCAAACACTTTCAATCTTAAAAAAAAAGAAAAACATCTCCTTGAGCTTCATTGTTGACCTTCATCAAAGAAGAAGTAAAGAGGAGCTTGTAAAAACATTCGATTGAGTTGTATCTTCTATTCTCAAGCTCACATTGGTAACATTGTTCTTAAACTCATATCTTTCTCTTATTGATATCGAATGTTTGTTTTGAAAAACCCCTTGGGTAATCTTTTGATTTATATTGTGCTGTGAATTGAGGTTGTGTGCAAAACCCTTGTAGGGTGATCATCAAATTTGTACTTGGTGTGCATTGTGTTTATAGTGGATTTGGTAAATCCTTGGGTATTGCCTCAAGGTAGTGGATGTAACTCTTTGAGAGAGTGAACCACTATAAATCTTTGTGCATTTCTTTCTAAGCTTTTTACTTAATTGTCTTAACCACAAGATTTTGTTTGGTTTGGAATTTTATTAAAAAGAGTTTTAGAATTCTTTCTCAAACAAAGTTGGAGGTTTATCTTTTAATTTATGAAAGATTTTAAAAAATTAGACAAAAACCTTATCCACCCCTCCTCCCCCCCCAAAGGGTTTTTCAAACTTGTGATTTGTGGATTTGTGAAATCATTCAAGCTAGTGGATTTAGCTCTATTGAGAGAATAAACCACTATAAATACTTTGTACTCTTTTCTTTGTGGCTTGCCCTTTTACTTCTATGTTTGTAGTTTAATCCTTTATTATAAAAGAGATTTTGTTTGGCTAGGAAGTTCATTAAAAAAGAGTTATTAAATTCTTCTTTAATCTAAACTCGGAGGTTTACATTAAAAAAATTGTTCAAAAGTTTTTTTAATTAGACAAAACTAGACAACCGAATATAAAAAGGGACATTCAAATCTATAAATCGGACGTCGACACAGAAAAACGGACGACCAGTTTCTGTATAGCAAAGGAGAACAGAGATATTCGGACGAAGCAACTGGATGAGCAAGAGCAAATACGGACGACCGATTTTTCTCTATTTTCAGAATATCGATAAAACCCTCAGATTAAGGATGAACCTCACACACAACCGTCTAATCTCTCACTCTCGGTTCTCTCCTTCAATAAGTACCCAAGCACACAGTCAATTATAACCAACGACTAGCGGCGGTAGTAACAGAGGAATTCATAGAGAACAGTAGTTACATAGGTATAAGAAACTGCAGAAAAGAAACAAAAGAGAGAAAAGAAGACGGCTACAAACAGACAATCGATCACCTCATCTGTCAGTCAATCATGTTCTCTATCTCTAATGAAAAAGAATGAGAGTATTTATAGAGTTTAAAGATAGACTTATTCAATAACGGAACGGTTATCTGGAAGGAACGTTCAACAAGAGAAAAAGCCATAAACCTGGAAGACTCTTTCAAACAGAAAGAGGAGCAACAGCCAAGTCAACTGGGAAGGCTCAGGGGAAAGATTGGGTTGTTTACCGCCCAGCCTCTTGGACCAACAAATAAACTCATCCCATTGGGTTGTAAGGCTCAGTCCAATTCATCATAGGGAAAAGAGAAAATGGGCTGGAAAGAAAAAAAAGGAAAAATGTGTGAAAACAGGCCCAAGTTGGGCCACAGAAACAAAGTTAGGGTTGTTGCCCAAGGATTCAATAAAGAAGAGGGCATAGATTTTGATGAAAGTTTTGCTCCGGTTGCTAGACTTGAATCTGTAAGAATGATTTTAGCTTTTGCTAGTTTTAAAGGATTCAAGCTTTTTCAAAAGGATGTTAAGAGTGTCTTTTTAAACTGTGATATTGAGGATGAAGTTTATGTTAAACAACCTCCCGGTTTCGTACATGAAAAATTTTGAAACTATGTTTACAAAGTTTCAAAAGCACTCTATGCTTTAAAACAAGCTCCACGAGCTTGGTATGAAAAATTAAGTGGTTTTCTTCTTTCAAACAATTTTTCAAAAGGTGTGGTGGACATAATTCTTTTTACAAAAGCCTCTTATAACAATAATTTTTTTCTTGTTCAAATTTGTAACGCCCCACTCGGTAGGCATTTCAGGTGACCTCGATTGGGCGTTTGTCGTGAACATAGAAGTCGGGATCTAACGTAGAAAAATCTAAGAATTTTGGTGCGTACTTTTTAGCAATTTAAAATATTCGCTAGTCTTATATATGATTAAAGGGGTATTTTCTTTTTATGCAAGAATATTAATTTTTATTAAGTTTGTTATTATTATTTTAATTATTAGATTTTATGGTGGGTTTATTTAAAAAAAAAAGAAATTGTCACTTGTCATGAGAAGGGTGCCACTTGGCATGTTGCATGACTACAAAGGGAGTAGTATATATATATATATATTTATATATATATATATATGTGAAATGAGGTGGGGAAAATTGCTAAATTTTTTTTTCCCTCCCCCTTTCTCACTTCCAGCTCAGGTAAGGTGCCCTTTATTTTTTTTCCTCTGTTTTCTTTCTTTTTTTTTTTTGTCAGTTTCGTCTTGCTTTTTCTTTTCCTCCTTTAGTCTTTTTAGTATTTGTGTAATAGTGGTATGGTTAGTATTATAAAGTCTTTAATATTTACTAGTTAGTAAATATATATACCTATTTAGATATATATATATATATATACATATACTTATAAGTTTTATTTTTTAAAGCTAGAAGTTAGAGTTAACTTTATTTATCTATTTATTTGGTTACTTACGTTTTAATTTATTTTTCTCCTCTTTGATGATTGGTTATAGAGTTTGATTTTAGAGTCTTGAGATGAGGTATTTAGGGTATAATTTTGTTATAATTTAGTTAATTTTTGTTTTGGATTTCTCTTATATAATTTTATATAAACTTATTCATTTAATTTCCTTGATATGATTTTCTTATCTAAAATGATTTTCGTTTACCTGATTTTTGGTAAATGATTTTAGTATATTTCTTTTATATGTATATTTTTAGTATACCTAATTGTTTATATTTTAATATATATATTTAGTATATATATTTATATGTATAGTTTTAATATATATATTCTTAGTATATATATTTTTACATGTATATTTTTAGTATACATATTCACAGGTATATATTTCAGTTGCTTATATATATATTTAGTATGTATTGGGAATTTATAAATAATTTTAGTATATAAAGTCTTGTATATATATATTTTAGTATATAACTTTGTATATCTTTTTATATACATAATTTCTGTAAATAATTTTAGTATTCATAATTGTATACATATTTTTAATATAAATGATTTTTGAAAATAATTTTAACATTTGTGGTTTTAAACATACATCTAGTGTACTTAATTTTTGTAACTGATCTTGGTATGAAAATAGTTTTTTTTTTTTTTTAATATGGTGATAGCATATATATAATTTTAGTGTCATTGGTGGGTTTGTGATATTTTTAGTACAGATGAGTTAAGAAGTTTAGGCTCTTAGGATTAGTATATGTATAGAAATATCTCTAGTTTATAGGGAGATATGTTTCTTTTATTTGTTTTAGGTAGGAAATAGAAATATTGGGATTTATAACTAAGTGTTTTATTGGTATCCTGCTTGTAGGATTAGAGCACCAGATCTGTATCCAGGTGAGTCCACAAACTCGGTTTTCTAATATTATTTTCAAATATTACGGCCTTGTAAAATGTGTTTCCTAAATATGTTACAAATATTTACTACATTCAGCATGATATAATTTAGCATGTTTTTCGAAGATGTTCTCCACAAGGTATTATCTGTTTCTTAGAAATTGCTTAGGAGCCGTGCTCCATATAGGTGTGGCCTTTTAAAAATGATTTATAGTTGCTGTGAAGCAGGATTTGGTTATATACAGTGTTTTTTGGGAATATTTATTTGTTGGAAAATGTTCTAGTCTTGAAAAGCTACACCGTTTTGACATGCATAAGTATAACTTTGGCATAATTGTGTGAAATTTGTATAAGCGTGTGGTGAACTGGCGGATGGGGATTTTTGCTAAAAATATTTAGGACCTGATTCTGTCCTGACGGCCGGGCAAGCGGCCTTTCTGTTTATAAACACATATAAAAACCCTATTCCGGCCAGGGTTACAGTTCTGGTTATGATTATGTGTTCCAGAAGCGTCAGAGGATTGCACTGTACTTAGCTAGTCTCCCGTACAAGGGCCTCTTCCGATGGCATGGATGTTTTAGACTCGGGAGAGTGGATCCACTTTGGAAAGGGGCGTAGACCATGGAGGGTGTGGCCTAACCTGTCTAAATGGACACCGCATCATGCTCTGCGGTGGGGTTCGACCGCCTAGTAGAGAGTCAAGAGGGGCTCGAAACCAAGATTGGTCCCCGGGTAGACCTGGTAATTGCCCCAGGTATCTGTAGCCTGTTTTGACCAGTGATATGGGAGTGTGGTTGTTTGGTTATCGAGCGCTCGTATGGTGTTTGGCTGGTATTGACAACGAGATTCCGAAACTTGATTCCGATTACCTCGTTTCAGGATCTGGACCGTGTCCTTGGAGCTCGACTGTAGCATTGGATGTTTTCTTGAATTCAGTGTAGAAGCTGCGCTGATGTATCTTGATTCGCTCAGACTTCCCAGCTGCCTCAAAACCCTCATGTCGCTTCAAGCATCAGTATTGTTAAAATAATAAAGGAAGGTGTTTTCTTTTAAGTTGCATGAACTGCTTTCGTGAAACTTTATCATCATTATATCAAAGAAATTACTGAGACGCACACACACACATGGATTCACTGAGCATTTGCGCTCACGTTTTCCATGTCATGTTTTGTCCTCAGATTAACTCGGGATAGACAGAGGCAAGGTAAGTCGCAGAAGTTTAGGCATAGAGTTTTAGACCAAATTTCCATGGAAGGACATGTATTATGTTTTGTTGTTCTTAGACCTGAGCTGGTTGTAACGTTCTTTTTATTTTGTCAGAAGGTTTTATTGAGGTAAGATACCTTTAGCTTTGAATTAAAGTGATTTCATAAAGTTTTTCTTAAACCTTGTATTTGAGCGCTAGTAGTATCTAGTTTACCGAACTTTTCCACTGTGTACTTTGTGTACATACCTATAAGCATTTCTCTAGGATTATGTTTGTATTTTGGGACTTATAGTTTAGTGCCGAGAGGCACGCAAATACCCTACTCAGCCGCAGTTGACCTAGTAGCTAGGTTGGGGATATCACAGGTGGTATTAGAGCCCTAAGTTCGATTCGTGGATGGAGCTAGTAGATTCTAGACGAGTACTAGGGGCCAACTACATAGCTTTATTTTGCTTGAAAACTTTTTAGTTCCCTTTTCTCTTTCGTCTTTCTCATCGTGTTATTAATCTTGTGGGAACAACGCTCCTTTGTATACGATGTCATATCTTTTGCCATAACCACAATGAGAGAACATATAGATACATTAAGTTTTTGAGATGCTGATGGTTCAGGTGAGAGTAACAAGATTATTTTAGTCATCAAAAGAGATTGTTTGCTTTGAGACTTGTAGTTTGATCGAGGGATCGAGACATAAGGGATTAGGGAAAACTCTAAAGACTTAAAGTGTATTAACTGCTAGAAGAGTGAGTGTGAAATTCTTATTAGGTACAAGATGTATTCCGTAACGATTACTGTTCCGTGGTACCAAAGAACCTTATACACCTTATAAGGTTAACATTTTCATTACTGGTGTCATGGCAAAAAGAGCTCTCCGGTCCTTAGTTCTGCATATATATAGTGTGAAAGTAATACTCCACACTGCCGATCGGTGAATGTAAAAATGGAGGTGAGCCTATTAGGATGGAGCTAATGATACGTTTAGCTTGATAAGGAAGACAATAAGGGATGACGAGGGTAGGTAAACTAGAAGCAAAGTTTCTTAGGATTTGAAATATCAGTATATCTTATGAGTGAGAGATCGACAATCTAATATGAAAGTGGGGAAACCATTATATAGTTGTTGAGTTCTTCATGTGTTTTCGCTATGAGTTTCATTCAGAGTACTTTTGATAAGTTCAGTGTTAGACCATAGTCTTTAGGAAGAAAATATACCTAAATTGGGCTGGTGTACTTGTATTTTTCTAGTATTCTTTAGTTTATACTGTACATATGTGTTAAGTATAAATCTAGTTTTGTGAGTGTGATTCTTTAGTGGCTGTATATAACATAGAAGAGCCTAGGATCGTGTTGATCGCAAATTATGTTAGGTATCGTACATCAATGGCATATTTTGTATGTATGCTCTAACCCGTGCACAAAAAACTATTTTTATTAATTTAGAGGATGTTCCACTCTTTATTTGATGTACAATCCTAGTGTGTGGTTTTCTGTATGTAAGTTTTAACCTATAAGAAAAGATTCAGTTATTTAACATTGAACAGATGCTTTTGGAAAGGATGGTGGAAGTACAAAGGGATAATAATTGTTTCAATCATTTGAGGGATAGGGTGTGATAGTATGAACGGATTGGTTGACTAGACATCGGAATATACGTATTGTGGGTGGAATTTAGTTAAATAAGTCAATGTTTCTAATCTTTAGAGTTTCTAATCTTTAGAGAATCACTTTATACGCAAGAGTAATCTTCAAAACTCACGATAGAAGACTGTTAAGGATATCTAACGTACTCGTGTAGCTAGTCTTGCGAAAAGTTGAAGTTGTAACTTGTATCAGTGATAAGGGAGTTATTAGATATCTTTAAAAGAAACTGACGACCTCACCTCCAAAATAGGGAGTTGAGCCTAGGATAGAATAAAAACAGAGGATGAGCTGATGTTTCAAACCATGTATTAGATGGACTGCCCGTAGACACCGAAGCAGAAGTAGTTGAAGGTATAATTAAAATCTATTCTTAACCAACAAGAGTACTTAGTAATCCTGGAGCTACGCGTTCTTTTAGGAGTTTCCTTTTCATAAAACATATTCCTATACCTTCTGTTGTCGTGCATTATCAGCTGATAACTAGCACTCCTATAGGCATAAGTAAGAGGATTGAGATAAAGAAGAAGCATGGAACCCTCAGAATGTGTATAGATTACAAAGGATTGAATAGTGTGACAGTCAAGAACAAAAACCCACTTCCAATTACTGATGAATTATTTGATCAATTCTGAGGAGCAGGATGTTTTTATAAAATAGACCTGAGACAGGGGTATTATTGGTATTAAGACAGGAGAAGATATTCGGATGATGGCTTTTACACACGATATAAGCATTATGAGTCTATCTTTATGCCATTTGGATGCACAAATTCACCCCCAACATTCATGGAATTGGTGCATTGGATTTTCTGTCCTTACTTGCAAAAGTTTGTGGTGATTTCTATTGATGATACTTTTGGTGTATTGACCTATTCTCGAAGCACATGAACAACTCTTTTGAAGAATGTTGTAAACCCTACAGGAGCATAAATTGTACATCAAGTTTAGTGAATGTGGGTTTTGGATGGTGGCCAGTGACTTTTTTAGGGCATGTGATTACTTAGGGAGGAGTATCAATAGATCCAGCAAAAGGGGAAGCAGTGACTAATTGGGCACAACCCAAAACATTAATAGAGGTACATATCTTCTTAGGTATGGAAGGGAATTATTGGAGATTCATAACAGAATTTTTTTTTAGAATCATTAGACCTTTAACGCAACTTGAAAGGAAAGCCATCGAGTTTAAATGGGTGGAGAAGTGTGAGAGGCAAGTCCAGTGCAAGATAGATAAGTTGTTGCTTAGGGTCCAACTAAATTGAAGAATTATGATTGGAATTATCCAACACATGATATGGACTAAGTAGTTATAGTGCGGCTAGGGTGTGGTGACTTCACTTATAAAGGGAAAGTATGAGATCTTTATTGATCATCAAAATATATAGTACTCATTTTCCCTAGAAGATTTAAATATAAGACAATGTCGATGGATGGAACTGTTGGAGGAATATTGGTGCCCAAATAACTACCATCTAGGAAAGACGAATATAGTGGCGGATGAATTGAATAGGAAGACAAAGATATCAAGTCTTAACTTAACATCCACCCTACAACAAGATATTAAAAGCACCCGAAAGAGTAATGAGGAATTCCAGGAGTTTAATGGTCGTGTGGAAACTAAGAAAATTGGAGAATTTTCGAACATTAGAAGATGATGGGAGCTTGTATTTTCAAAATCGGTTGTGTGTACCGGATGAATCTGAGCCTAAGGATAAGATCCTAGAGGAAGCCCACTAAAGCAAATATTTAGTGCATCCTAGAAATTATGAAATGTACAAAGACTTAAAACAAGAGTTTTGGTGGAATGGAATAAAGAAAGAAATTACAGAGTATATAGCAGTCTGTCTTACGCATCAAAGGGTTAAGGCAGAGCATCAAAAGTCATCCAGACTACAACAACCACTACCTGTCCCGAATGGAAATGGGATCATATGACAATGAACTTTGTCACATGATTGCCCCGAACTAAGGGATATAAGGATGCTATCTGGGAAATTGTTGATCGTTTAACGAAAGTGGCTCATTTTATTAATATGACATTCCTTTTGGACGAATTAGCGAAGATTTATATGGATGAGATTGTCTGAATTCATGGGGTGCCTATTGATATTGTATCAGATAGAGACCCAAGGTTTATGTCAAGGTTTTGGCCCAAGTTCTAGACAGCCATGGGGACCAACCTAAGTTATAGTACCACAACACACCCCTGAACCGATAAACAGTCCGAGAGAACAATTCAAACCCTATAGGATATCCTGAGAGCTTGCGCCTTAGATTTTGGGAACAAGTAGGTTGACGATCTTGCTTATGCTGAGTTTACTTATAATAATATCTACCACTTTTCGATATGAATGGTACCATTTGAGGCATTGTATGGTAGGAAATATAGAACACCCCTGTATTGGGATGAGGTCGGAGTTCGATCTCATTGGAAACAAAGGAACTTGATGCTAGAATTGGAGGAGATGCAGAAACAAGTTAGGATAATTCAAGATCGGCTTTGGACAGCTAAAAACAGACAGAAGAGCTATGCCAATAATCGGAGAAGGGACCTGGAGTTTAGTGTGGGAGATCAAGTTTTCTTAAAACTTACGCCACATCCCGGAAAGCTTAGATATCCAAGGGGAGAAAGGTTGAGCCCTCGATATATCGGACCGTTTAAAATTATTAATAGGATTGGTAAAGTGGCATATCTGTTAGCCGTACCGAGTGAGATGATAGCTATACATAACGTGTTTCATGTATCACAATTGAAGAAATATCATTCTGTACCGGATCATGTTCTCAATGATAATCAACTAGAGTTACGAGTTGATCTGTCATATGAGAAAAAACTAGGAGAGATTGTAGAATGAAGTATAAAAGAGTTACATGGGAGAAAGATTCCAATGTGTAAAGTTGTATGGAGGCATCATAGAATTGAGGAGGCAACCTAGAGACTGAGGCAACCTAAAGAGGAAATATCCAGAACTTGTAGGCATATGATTACTCAATTTCGGGGACAAAATCTTTCTTAGGAGGGAAAAATGTAATGCTCCACTCGGTAGGCATTCGGGTGACCTCGATAGGGTGTTTGTCGTGAACATAGAAGTCGAGATCTAACGTAGAAAATCTAAGAATTTTTGGTGCGCACTTTTTAGCAATTTAAGATACTCCCTAGTCTTATATAGGATTAAAGTGATATTTTCTTTTTATGCAAGAATATTAAATTTTGTTAATTTTAATATTATTATTTTTTAATTATTAGATTTTATGATGGGTCTATTTAAAAGAAAAAGAAATTGCCACTTGTCATGAGAAGGGTACCACTTGGCATGTTGCATGACCACCAAGGGAGTAGTATATATATATATATATATATATATATATATGAAATGAGGAGGGAAAAATTGCTGAAGTTTTTTTTCCCTCCCCTCCTCTCGGCTTCCAGCTCAGGTAAGGTGCCCTTTATTTTTTTTATTCTTCCGTTTTCTTTGTTAGTTTTGTCTTGCCTTTTTCTTTTCCTCCTTTAGTTCTTTTAGTATTTGTGTAATATTGGTATGGTGTAGTATTATGAAGGCTTTAATGTTTACTAGTTAGTATATATATATATATATATTCCTATTTATATATGTATTTATAAGTTTTATTTTTTTAAAGCTAGAAGTTGGAGTTAGCTTTATTTATCTATTTATTTGGTTAGTTATATTTTAATTTATTTTTCTCCTCTTTGATGCTGGGTTATAGAGTTTGATTTCAGAGTCTTGAGATGAGATATTTAGAATATAATTTTGTTATAATTTAGTTTATTTTTATTTTGAATTTCTCTTATTTAATTTTATATAAATTTATTCATTTCATTTCCTTCGTATGATTTTCTTATCTAAAATGATTTTAGTATACCTAATTTTTGGTAAATGATTTTAGTATATTTCTTTTATATGTATATTTTTAGTATACATGATTGTTAATATTTTCATATATATATATATATATATTTTAGTATATATATTTACATGAACAGTTTCAAAATATATAATCTTAGTATATATATTTTTACGTGTATATTTTTAGTACGCATATATACAGGTATGTATTTCAATTGCTTATATATAAATATATATTTTAGTATGTATGGGGATTTTATAAATAATTTTAGTATATAAAGTCTTGTATATATATATATTTTATTATATAACTTTGTATATATTTTCATATACATAACTTTTGTAAATAATTTTAGTATTCATAATTGTATACGTATTTTTAGTATAAATGATTTTTGAAAATAATTTTAACATTTATGGTTATATATATATAATTTTAGTATACTTAATTTTTGTAAATAATCTTGGTATGAAAATAGTTTTTCTTTTATATGGTGATAGCACATATATAATTTTAGTGTCACGGGTGGGTTTGTGATATTTTTAGTGTAGATGAGTAAAGAAGTTTAGGCTCTTAGAATTAGTTATGTATAGAAATATCACTGGTTCATAGGGAGATATATTTCTTTTATTTGTTTTCGGTAGCAAATGGAAATATTGAGATTTATAACTAAGTATTTTATTGGTATCCTTCTTGTAGGATTAGAGCACCAGATCTGCATCCAGGTGAGTTTACAAACTCGCTTTTCTAATATTATTTTCAAATATTACGGGCCTTGTAAAATGTGTTGCCTAACTCTGTTACAAATATTTAGCACATTCAGCATGATATAATTTAGCATGTTTTTCGGAGATATTCTCTACAAGGTGTTACTTATTTCTTAGAAATTGCATAGGAGCCATGATCCATATAGGTATGGCATTTTCAAAATGATTTATAGTTGCTGTGAAGTAGGATTTGGTTATAAACATGTTTTCTGAGAATATTTATATGTTGGAAAATATTCTAGTCTTGAAAAGCTACACCATTTTAACATGTAAGAGAATAACTCTGGCATAATTGTGTGAAATTTGCATAAGCATGTGGTGAAATGACGGATGGGATTTTTGCTAAAAATATTTATGACCTGATTCTGTCTTGACGGCCGGGCAAGGGCCCTTTCTATTAACAAACACATATGAAAACTCCATTTTGACAAGGGTTACAGTTCTAGTTATGATCATGTGTTCGAGAAACGTCAGAGGATTGCACTATACGTGGCTAGTCTCCCGTACGAGGGCCTCTTCCGATGGCGTGGACGTTTTAGTCTCGAGAGAGTGGATCCACTTTAAGAGGGGCATAGACCGCAGAGGGTGTGACGCAATCGGTCTACGTGGACACCGCATCATGCTCTGCGATGGGGTTCGACTGCCTAGTGGAGAGTCAGGAGGGACTCGAAACCGAGGTTGGTCCCAGGACAGACCTGGTAGCTGCCCCAAGAGTCTGTAGCCTGTTTTGACCAGTGATATGGGAGTGCAGTTGTTTGGGAATCGAGCGCTCGTATGGTGTTTGGCTGGTATTTCCTACGAGATACCAGAACGTGATTCTGATGACCTTTTTTCAAGATCCGGACCTTGCCGTGTAGCTCAACTGTGGCATTGCATGTTTCCTTGAGTTCGGGTGTAGAAGCTGCGCTGATATGTCTTGATTTGCTCAGAATTCCCTGCTGCGCTAGAAACCCTCATGTCAGTTCAAGTATCAGCATTGTTAAAATAATAAAGGAAAGCGTTTTCTTATAACTTACATGAACTGCTTTCGTGAAACTGCATCATTATTGTTTCAAAGAAATCACTGAGACGCACACGTATACCTAGACTGACTGAACATTCGTGCTCAAGTTTTCCATATCATGTTTTCTCCTCGGATTAACTCGAGACAGACAGAGGCACGGTAAACCGCAGACTTGTAGTTTAGTGCCAAGAGGCACGCTGATACCCTACTCAGCCGCAGTTGACCTAGTGGCAGGATTTTTGGTATCACAAAATTTATGTAGATGATATTATTTTTGGTAGCACTAATGTTTGTTTAAGTGAAGAGTTTACCTCCCTAATGTAAAAAGATTTTGAAATGAGCATGATGGGAGAATTGACCTACTTTCTTGGATTGCAAATCAAAAAACAAAAGAAGGCATCTTCATCAATCAAGAGAAGTACACAAAGGAACTTCTCAAGAGATTTAGGATGAGCGATGCAAAAGGAATAGGAACTCCAATGAGCTCATCTTTGAAACTTGATGTGGACAAAAAAGGTAAAAAGGTAGATAAAAAACGGTATAGAGGTATGATTGGAAGTTTGCTTTATTTAATGGCTAGTAGGCCAGATATTATGTTTGTTGTGTGTTTATGTGTTAGATTCCAAGTTTGCCCCAACGAATCTCATTTAATAGCTGTTAAATGTATTTTGAGATATTTAGTATCGTCTTATGATTATGGTTTATAGTACTCTAAACAACATTGTTTTGATCTTATCGCTTACACCGATATCGATTATGCCAGATGTAAGGTAGAAAGAAAGAGTACAAGTAGAAATTGTCAATTCTTGGGAGGATGCTTAGTGTCTTCGTACAGTAAAAGCATCATGTGTATCCTTATCAACTGCCGCAGCAAAATATATAGTTTTTGGTTGTTATTATGCTCAGGTACTTTGGATGAAGCACACTTTACTTGACTTTGGTTTTGATTTTAAAAGCATACCTATTTTATGTGATAACACAAGTGCAATAAATCTTTCTGTAAACCTTGTGAGATATTCAAAAACTAAACATATTTAAAGTAAGCATCATTTTATAAGAGATCATGTTACAAAAGGAGATGTATTTTTAGACTATATTTGCATAGAAGATCAAATTGCTGACATTTTTACAAAAGCCCTTTTTGAAGATCGTTTTTATTATTTGAAGGAATTACTTGGTATTGGTAAATATCAAGACTAATATGTGTTTTTTGAGTTTCAGAATTTCTCTTCTTTTTTTAAGTCTAGAAAATCAAATGACAAAATTGGACATGTGTTAAAAAAAGTGGACGTCGAATTTCATTGAAGATTTTCAAGATTTTTTCTTCACAAAAATTCTGAGAGTTTCAAACTACTAAATTGGACGCCTAAAAAAAAATTAGACGTCTGATTTCTTTTGTTAAAGAAAAATCGGACAACCATTTTCAAAAATGATCGACCATTTTTCAATCTACTCGACTGGATCTGCTTTTTTAAATCAGAAAATCTGTAAAATCCCCTCTCATTTGTTCTAACTCTCTCTCTCTCTCTACAACACCGGAATTTCTCTCTCTAGAAAGCCCAATCGTCAGTTTCTTTCATTCCTTACAACAGTTGCTCTTCTCTCTCAAAAACCACCGGCTATAATTGATACTCTCTCTCTCTCTCTCTCTCTCTCTCTTAATATTCTCAATTGTTTGATTCTCTCTCTCTCTCTCTCAAGACCCTCTATAAAAAATTCACCATTCAAAGTCTTCAACAAATGGTCAAAGTGAAGAATGCCAATGTTGGAAGAGGTGAAAATGTTGAAGAAGGAGGAAGCAGCAGAGGAAGGATAGGAAAAGGAAAAATAGTGGCATTTGGAGTAAAGGCTCCAGAGAGGTTTATCTCTGTCAAGAAAGTTGCAAATTTTGAAGAGTGGACAAGAAAGAGAAGCAAAATTGCTCTAGGTCACAGAGAAGACTTGTCCGACATGGAAGGTATTTAAATCATTCCAAATCTGTTTAATGATAATGGTTGGAGATCTCTGCTCAATGTTAATGAACTGTATTATCCCGAGATGATATATGAATTCTATGCAAACTTACATAAGGGTAGAATTCAAAAGCATGGAAATATAACCCATCCATGGGTACTCTCTAGGATTTTTGGCAAAGACATTTCATTTTATGATAGATTGCCAAGCACTATCTTTGAACACCTGAGGATTGCATAAGATTTTACACCAAAAATAAGAAATATTATGTTCCTAACATATATAGTGAAAGAAGATTTGAAGAAATATTCACAAAGGGAGAGGTTCTTAAGAGGCATGATGATGGAAAATGTCAATAACTTGATGCCTATAGAAGATTACTGCACCATATGATCTTGAATATTATCATTCCTAATGTTAGTCAGAAGTCTTCCATTACAAACATGCATTCCTTGTCATGCTAGCTCTACATGAGCATAGAAGAATGAACTTTGGTTATATGACCATAGAACACGTGCTAAGAACTCAAATGTCTTCCACAAAATGCTTTTCATATAGTTGTTTCCTCACAAAATTCTTTCAATACTATGTGCTTAATTTGGTTGGAGTTGGTGACCTCATTAGGGCTAGAAAAGTCTACAACAAGCATTTTTTCAAGAGAATGGGGTTTGAGAAAAATGAGGAAGGGATGTTAGTTAGAGGTAGACAAGATAAGAGTGATGAAGATGCTGAGGGAAATGAGAGACAAGAAGCAATGAATATTGATGAAGAGGAAAGTGAAACATAATCGGAACAAGAATCCTATAAAAGGGAAATGAGGCAAAAGAAAAGGCAAGAATAAGCTGAAGAAGGTTTCTCATCCGGAAGCATGACTGAAATCATGGATTATGATAGCTTCTTTGCGAGCCTTCTATAAACAGTCGCTTTAATGCATTAGATGGTCTCTTTGAGGCATTAGATGAAAATGTATCTGACATTCAAGAAAGAGTAATGAGAATGGAAGCTAAAGACAAAGGAGAAGATGAATTAGAGATGAAGAAAGACAAACAAGAAAGGAGTTACAAGCTAGTTTATGTTTCATGACTTAAGTTTTTACTTCTTTGAACTACTTTTGTTTCTTTCTCTTTGAGCTACTTTTGAACTTATTTCATATTGCTCCTGAAATTTCATTTTAAACTATTTGTCTTCTTTGCTTAGTTTGGTACTCCATGATGAAATCTTAATCATGAGAGTTGTAATATCCTGACTAAGCACCTCAAAGATAATATAAGTCACGGTGAATTCAAACAAAAGTTTTGAGGTTGTTTTAAAAAGAATAGAAAGTTTTGGGAACATTTGGTAATTTTTGGAAAATCTAAGGAAGAATTTTTTGTGGAAAACTTATTTGGGCATATTTTAGGATTATCAGTGTTTAACGCTTTAGGTTGGAGATTGAGATTCTAAGCTTAATATGAGTTTTAAGTCATTTTTAAGGTTTGGGGCCAACGCAGAAAGCCTATAAATTTGGAGGACTTTGTTGCAATTTCATGAACTAGTGGTGCCAAGTAGCATGGTGATTTGTGGACACACGGCATGTGTCTTGACCACATGTGACAAGATCATGCATACATGACTATATAAGAAGGTGAAGAGGAGGCCAAGATGATCCAATTTCTCATCTCTCTCCCTCACTCTCTCTTCTCTACTCTTCTCTCTCTTCTCCCATCTTCTTCGTCTCTTCTCGGACGCTCTTTCTCCTCTCTCCCCACTTTCTCTCTCTTTTTTTTCTTCTTTCACTCTTTTCTTTCTCGATTCTCTCTCTCTCTCTCTCCCTCTCACTAAGGGAAACATTTTTTTTTGTTTTTTTTAAGTTAAATGTAGTTATATGGGGAGTTTTTATTTTATTTTTATTATTTGGTTGTATTTTCTAAAATAAATAACAGTAAAGTTTAATAGTTATGGATTTATTTTTGGAACCCATGATTTTTAAGGAGTTGTTATGAAATTATTTTGGAGTTGTTTTTAGAGTTCCTTTGGATTTAGAATAAGTTTAGGTGAACCCTAGTGTCATCATGGGGTCATGTTTATATTTTTATGGTGACATTTGATTGAGTTTGAAATGCTATTATTTGTAGGTTTGACTCATGTCGCGGCTCAAGGTGAGTTCACCAACCTTTTTTTACAAGAAATATAATTATTTTCTTGAAAGCATATTTCTCCACTGTAAGGTCTTGACAAAATGTACAAATATTTACCGGTGCTATATTATGGGTTTATGCCAAATATGTTCTACAATTAAAATATTTATATTTCCTTTTAAAAAATAATCTTGCTAGAAACTTATGAGAAGATTTCAAATATACCCTTATAATATTTTGTGACTATTTTGTACTATTATCTTAAATTATCCTTATAGTATTTAAAATGTTCTTTAGAATATACGTACATTGTTTAAACTATTTGTATATCATCATGATTTTAATTCTTACTTTTCTTAAGAAATATTTTCACTATAATTTGTTTTATATATTATCATTAAAACTATTTGGAGGAATTTTTTTAAAAGTATTTATTATTTCTTTTTAAAATAATATTTAAAATATTTTAAATATTCTTATAAGGCTTTGACATATGTTTAAATTATTAAAATGTTTTTATATTACTTTGAGATTATTCTTAAAAGTATTTTTATATTATTTTGAGTTTACTCTTGTATGAGTTAAAAGATTTCTAAGAAATATTTTTACCATGACTGAAATATTCATATATTATGATTTTGAGAATATTTACTATTTCTTTTTTAAGAAATATTTCTCGATGGTTTTATTCATATATTATTATAATTTTTTGAAGTATTTAATAATTCCTTTTGCGAATTATTTATCATGATTTTTGGAAAGCAAATTAGCATAACTTATTTTATGCTCGGTAATATGTTCGGTTTAAAGGTTATATTCATAGGTCATATACGCATACATTCATTGGTTACATGATTTTGAAAATATCTGGGAAACACAAATATTTTTATGAGATTTTATAAAGACATGATTTGAATTGTATGCATGTTACATTTGTCATGTCTAGGGTTTTGCGATTTTTCCCCGCGGATAGGGATTTTTGATACATGAAAAAGATGTGTGTGGTCGAGAGATGGCTTATGATTTTATTAAAAGCAAGTAAAACCCTTGTTCGGTCGAAGGAGCTTTGTGTATATATATTTTTTATCAACATGTCAAGAGGATTGCACTGTGCGTGGTTGGTCCCCATACGAGGGCCTTATCCAAATGACATGCTTGGTAGGTGTACTCTTTATCTAGATCCAGTTGACAGGGGGTGTAGTACTGTGGGAGGGTCAGGCCCAACACGATATTACGTTTGATTCTGTATCATGCTCTGCGGTGGGACTACTTTCTAGCAGGTTGAGTTAGGAGGGGCTCACCAACTAGGGTAGTACAGGGCGGCTTGGTGGGTACCCCAGGACTTTTTACCGGTTATGTGTGTAAATAGTGTGTGCGGTGGTTTATGAAATCAAACGTTCGTCCAGTTTGCTTTGGATTTCCGGCTAGTATTGTGTATGGAATTCCGAAACTTGTGTCCAATGACCCCATTTAAGTTTCCGGACTCTGTCCGTTGAACCTATTATGGTACATGCATGATTTTGAATGCTCGGGTGTCGTGACAGCACCGATGTATCTTGATTCTCATAGATTTTCCGACTGCGCCCAAACCCTTCAAAAAATTTATAACTTGCATATAAGAGATTTTATGAAAGCATTTCTTTTCTGGCGAGACAAACCATTTTATAAAGATTATTTTACCCATATAGAACATTCACGAAAACACACGTGTACGTGAACTCACTGAGCGTCTTTCGCTCATGTCTTTTAAATATTTTTTGCCTTTTTCAAATAACTCGGTAACCAGATCTGGCTAGTTGAGCCTATGTGGGACCACTGGATTCTTTAATCTTGGGGTCTTTCACCTCTAGCCATGAAATTTTGATCTATGAAAATTTTTTCCCTCATGGCCTTAATCCTATATATAAGTTTTGAGAAATCTTTTATTATAAAGTTATGTTTATAGTTTACTTTCTTCTTCCGTTGTTTAGTTTAGAGGGATGTGTTCTAGTTCCTGTCACTTGTATTCTAGATTTATGTTTCTGTAAGTCCAGTGTCGAGAGGCACAGAGGTACCTTACCCTGTTGCAGTTGACCTAGCAGAGGGATATGGGGTATCACAGGTGGTATCAAGGCTTTAGGTTCGGTATTAGGTTTTCTAGATCCTAGACGAGCTTTAAGAGCCGATCACTTAGACTCTATGGCTTGGAGATATGATACTGTTCTATTTAGAGTTTTGACATTAAGATTTTATTTTGTAGGTAGATGATGTCATGATCGGGTTATAGATGGATTTACCAGGACGACAATATAGTTAGAGGATCAGCCGGCTTGAAACCTTCTTCCTCTTATTCTTTTAAGGAGATTGATTTGGTATGACCTTCGGTGGCAGTAGTAGATATCCCTGATTTAGATTCTAAGATGATAGATTGACCTAGTGAGTGTACCACAGGATCCGTAATAGGTATTGCTGAGTGGTTAGAGGATGTACTAAGACCTAACACGTGCGAGGAACCTCCAATAAAGCTTACCTTTCTTATCCCTGCATCACATACTGGTTTGTACGAGGGTTTGACCTCCAATCTACCTATTTCTTCAGCCTTAGCTGAGACTGCGGGGTCATGTTTTCCTGTACCCTGCCTTAGTTTAGAGTAGAGACTTTAGGCTGCAGAGAGCCATATTTCAGCTCTGCAAGTGGAGTTAGCTAGGAAGAGTAGACGTTTTCACTCGTCTCGTCAGGCTAGACAGTTGGAGACTACGAGGGCAGATAGGTTGGCAGCTGAGGTAGCTAGATGAGAGGGACCCTTGAAGCACAGCAACATGGTATGTCCTGATAAAGTTTGTTAGGAACAACAAGTAGATCGGTGAATGAGACCTCGGCAGAGGCCGAAGCTCACTGAAGGGGCTTTACTAGTCATTTTCCTCGACATGGTTAAAATCTGGGTAGGACGTTTTATGATCTCGATGTTTGGATAATAGGTACTAAATAAGCTGGATGTTGTCTGTGTATAGTGTGACTTTGTAGTTCGCTTTGTATTAGATCTTCCCTGTAGTAAATAATATATTCTGAGTGAGTATGCTTAATAAAGTGCGTTTTCTATATGATAATATTTTGTTTCAATATTTTATATCTGTTTTGATTATGGGAGGTTACGTGCAATCTATAGCTACAAACTCAAGGTTAGCACTCCTAAGTTTTTATTAGGTTGAACTTATCCTTGGCTTAGGAAGGTGTTAGGACAACACTCCCCAAGTCACGAAAATGAAGCTATGTTAGAAAATTCACACCACAAACCAACAGATGCCGTGAGAGAAGTAACTCACCATTCGGAACCCACCAGTCATGAAATAATTTGAAATTTCATGAGAAAAATGACTTAGTTGTTGGAAACTACTTTGGCGAATTGAAGAAGGGAACGAATACAGAACACTGGTAATAAGAATGCCCTAGAACGATTCTTACGATTTCGGTCCTCAGAATTCAATGGCAAAGTTGAACAGAAAGCCAAGACAGAATTATTTCTAGAACAGTTGAACGATATTTATGATACTTTGGAGTATGAGGACACCAAGAAGGTAACCTTTGCCGCTTTTTGGCTTAGGGGAGCAGCAAAAGACTAGTGGCTAAGGATTTCTGAAGCCTGAGTATTAAGAAACCAACTGTGGACATAGGATGATTTTCAGGAGGAATTTAAGCAAGAATACATACCCCGTTGGATAAGAGAACGTCGTGAGGACGAGTTCCAGCGGCTAAAGCAGGAAGGGATGATAGTAGCACAGTAGATTGCAAAGTTTCATCGTGTAGCTAATTATTGTTTGTGTCTCATAAACATAGAAGAGCATAAGATACGCTAATTTGTGAAAGGGTTACGAGTAGAACTGCAAAATGCACTAGCCACTCTACCACTAATGAGTTTCGCTGCTAAAGTTAAAGCTATCACAACAACCGAAATAGTTGACCAAATGGCAAAGCAGAGAATAGTGGCAATGGGTGCTCTATCATAGTCCCACAAACGACCTGGACAAGGACGTTGGAGGCCTAGATATCCAAAGAAACCACGAAACGATAACTGAACGAGGAATGAGAACCGCCAGAATCCCATGACAGGAAACCCTCGTTCGACATGTACTTACTGTGGACATGGGGGACACATGGTAGAAGCATGCTATCAAAAGGCAGAAACATATTTTCAGTGTGGAAAGGCTGGACACTTTGCGAGACAGTTCCCTGGAGGGTAGCTAACAATCTCAGGTATGCCCAGAGGAGTGGGATAACCACCGAATATAGTGGGGATGCCAATAGCCCGAGACAACAAACTACAAGTTAAAGATAAGATGTATAAACTTGATGGGAAACCCTTGGACGGTGAAGCAAAAGTAGTTGAAGGTACTATTCATATCTTCTCTCACCCGCTAAAGTACCCCGATTGTGAGATTTGCATAGAGAGCGCGATATTACTTGGAGATTTGATCACCTTATCCTTTGAGGGATATGATGTGACATTATGAATTGATTGGTTATCTAAGCATTACGCCCAGGTAGACTGCCAAAAGAAAATGATTAAGTTTACCCGACCGAATATTCCGACCCTAGAATTTCAAGGAGATAAAACCAAGAAGGACAACCATTTGATCTTCGGAATTAAAGCAAGGAAATTGATCAAGAAGGGATGCCATAGGTATTTGGCATACTTGCTCAATAAAAGGGGGAAGAAGTACAAATGGAAACCATCCCAGTGGTGAAAGAATTCTTGGATGTTTTTCCTGCAGAATTAACAACTCTACTTCTGCATAGAACTAGTACCCAGTGCCACACCAATATCTCGAATGCTATATCGAACGGCTCAGGAGGAGCTGAAGGAGTTAAAGGATCAACTACAAGAATTGTTACGGCAAGGCTACATTCGTTCGAGCATATCACCATGGTGTTCACCAATATTGTTTGTCAAAAAGAAAGATGGAACCCGTGCATCGACTACCGAGGGTTGAATTGTGTCACTATAAAAAGTAAATACCCTCTTCACCTGATCGATGAATTGTTTGATCAATTTCGAGAAGCAGGTTGTTATGCCAAGTTGGATTTAAAACAAGGTTATTACCAAGTGTGGATAAAAGAAAAAGATATCCCAATAACCGCTTTTAACACTTGGTATAGACAATATGAGTTTGTAGTGTTGCCTTTTGGTTTGACCAATGCACTAGTAACATTCATGGATTTGATGCAAAGAATTTTTTCCCATACATGGACCATTTCGTGGTAATTTTCATTGACAATATCTTGGTTTATCACCAGATATTGTGACACATGGGCAACACTTTCGAATTGTGCTGCAAAACTTAACACAACTTGTATGCCAAGTTTAGAAAATGTGAATTTTTGATGGAGAAGGTGAATTTTTAGGACATGTGGTCACACGTGAAGGATAACCATTGATCAAGCCAAAGTGGAAGCTGTAACTCGTTGGATGCCACCTAAAACCCCTACAGAGATATTTTGGGATAGCTAGATATTATCGGCGATTTATTAAAGATTTCACTAAGATTGCTTGACCTTTAACGCAGTTAACCAAAAAGGCTGTTGAGTTCAAATGGTCAGAGAAGTGTGAGAAAAATTTTCCGGAGTTGATGCATCGATTGATATCGGTACCAGTGCAAACTTTTGCTGATCTGCCGAAAGAATTTACCTTATATATCGATGCATCTAGAGAAGGATTAGCCACGGTACTGATGCAAAACAGGAAGGTGGTTGCATATATCTCCCGGAAGTTGAATGACCACGAGAAAAACTACCCAACGCATGACTTTGAGCTAGCAGCCATAGTATTTGCACTCAAGAAGTGGCGACATTACCTCTATGGTGCTAAATACAAGATCTTTACTGATCACAAGAGTTTAAAGTATTTGTTCTCCCAAAAGGACCTAAACATGAGGCAACGAAGATGGATGGAACTGCTTGAAGAGTACCGATGTGCAATTAACTATCTCCCAGAAAGCAAACGTGGTACCTAATGCTTTGAGTAGAAGTGCCAAGTTAGCAAGCCTCACCTTAACTTCAGCCTTGCAAGAAGAAATCAAGAAAGCGCAAAAGAGAAACGAGGAATTCCAAAAGCTTGAAGCTCAAGTAAAGGCAAAGAAATTAGATGAGTTTCAAGTCTTGGCTACTGATAGAAGTTTGCACTTTCAAAATCGGCTATGTGTATAAAATGAGGCGGAGATTAAATGAAAGGTATTGGAAGAAGCACATAAAAGCAAGTATTTCGTACACTGTGGTGAGAACAAGATGTATCAAGACTCAAAAGGAAGTTTTGATGGAACAGAATGAAGAGAGATGTGGCAGAGTATGTGGCCACTTGTCTTACTTGTCAAAGGGTGAAAAGCAAAACACAAGAAGTCTCCAGGACTCTTACAGCCATTACCTAACCCCGAATGGAAATGGATGTTATGATGGAGTTAGTAACTGGGTTGCCACAGATAAAAGGATACAAGGATGCCATTTTGATCATAGTTGATCATTTAACGAAAGTGGCACACTTTACTGCTATCAACATAATGTACTCCTTGGAAAAGGTAGTCCAGCTTATGTGGAGGAGATTGTAAGATTTTACGAAGTACCTATGGACATTGTGTCAGATCGAGATCTGAGATTTACTTTGAGATATTGGCCTAAGTTTCAAGCAGCATTGGGGACTAACCTAAGCACTGCTGCACACCCCTAGATTGATGGACAATCAGAAAAAACATTCCAAACTTTGGAAGATATGTTACGAGCGTGCGCTTTCGAGTTTGGAAAGAAATGGATTGATAACCTGGTTTGGGCAGAATTTGCATATAATAACAGTTATCATTCCTCAATCGGAATGGCGTTGTTTGAAGCCCTATATGGGAAGAAGTGTTGAACACCTTTGTATTGGGACGACATTGGAATTCATTCCTTTTGGAATCAGAAGAGCTGGATGCCAGAGCTAGAAGAGGCACATAAACGAGAAACAGTAATTCAAGAATGACTCCAAGCAGCTAAAAGTCGACAATCGATTGTGAGACTTGGAATTTGAAGTGGAAGATCGAGTTTTTCTAAAACTCACACCACACCATGGGAACTCCAGACACCCAAGAAAAGGGAAGTTAAGCCCCCGATACATTGGACCATTTGAAGTAAGCGACATGATTGGTAAAGTAGCCTACAGACTGATGTTACCGGAAGAATTAATGGGCATTCATGACGTGTTCCACGTCTCCCAATTAAAGAAATATCGACCATCGCCCGATCATGTTCTGAATGACGACCCGTTGAAATCGCAAGCTGACTTGTAATACAAGGAGAGGCTTAGTGGGATTGTGGAACGAAGCTTAAAGGAATTACGCAGAAAGAGAATTCCGATATGTAAGGTGTTATGGAAACACCACGGCATTGAAGAGGCAACATGGGAAACTGAAGAATTTCTACGTTCGAAATATCTGGAGATTCTGGGTACGTGGACTAAATAATTTCGAGGACGAAATTTTCTAAGGAGGGTAGAATGTAACATCCCGACTAAGCACCTCAAAGTTAACATAAGCTGTGGTGATTTCAAACAAATGTTTTGTAGTTGTTTTAAAAAGAATAGAAAGTTTGGGGGTCATTTGAGAATTTTTAGAAAATCTAAGGAAGAATTTTTTGTGGAAACTTATTTGGACGTATTTTAGGATTATTAGTGTTTAATACTTTAAGTTGGATATTGGGATTTTACGTTTAATATGAGTTTTAAGTCATTTTAAGGTTTGGGGCCAATGTAAAAAAGATAGAAATTTGGAGGACTTTGGTGCAATTTCGTGAACTAGTGGTACCAATTGGGGTGGTGATTTGTGGATACATAGCATGTAAGTGCATGTGTCTTGATAACATGTGACAAGACCATGCATACGTGGGGCTATATAAGGAGGTGAAGAGGAGGCGAAGATGATCCAATTTCTCATCTCTCTCCCTCATTCTTTCTTCTCTACTCTTCTCTCTCTTCTCCCATTTTCTCTCTCTCTTCTTGGCAGCTCTCTCTCCTCTCTCCCCACTTCTTTTTTTTTTCTTCTTTCTCTTTTCTCTTTCTCGGTTCTCTGTCTCCCACTCACTAAGGTAAAAGTTTTTTTAAGTTAAATGTAGTTATATGGGGAGTTTTTATTTTATTTTTATTATTAGGTTATATTTTCTAAAATAAATAACAATAAAGTTTAATAGTTATGGATTTATTTTTGGAACCCATGATTTTTAAGTAGTTGTTATGAAATTATTTTGGAGTTGTTTTTAGAGTTCCTTTGGGCTTAGAATAAGTTTAGGTAAACCTTAGGGTCATCATGGAGTCATGTTTATATTTTTATGGTGATATTTGATTAAGTTTGGAATGCTATTTTTTTTTGGTTTGGCTCATTTCACGGCTCAAGGTGAGTTCATACACATTTTTTCTTTTACAAGAAATTTTATTATTTTCTTGAAAGCATATTTCTCCATTGTTGGGTTTTGACAAAATTTACAAAATATTTATCAGTGGTATATTATGGGTTATGCCAAATATGTTCTACATTTAAAATATTTATTATTTTCTTTTAAGAAATAATCTTGCTAATAACTTATAAGAAGATTTTAAATATAATCTTATAATATTTTGTGACTATTATGTATTATTATCTTCAAATTATCCTTATAGTATTTAAAATGTTCTTTTGAATATACTTATGTTATTTAAATTTTTTGTATATCATCATGATTTTAATTCTTACTTTTCTTAAGAAATATTTTCACTATAATTTGGTTTATATATTATCATTAAAATTATTTAAAAGTATTTATTATTTCTTCTTAAAATAATATTTAAAATATTTTAAATATTCTTATAAGGCATTGAGATATGTTTAAATTATTAAAATATTTTTATATTACTTTGAAATTATTCTTAAAGGTACTTTATATTAGTTTGAGTTTGCTCTAGGATGCATTAAAAGATTTCTAAGAAATATTTTTACCATAACTAAAATATTCATATATTATGATTTCGGAAATATTTACTATTTCTTTTTAAGGAATATTTCTCCATGGTTTTATTCATATATCACTATATATTTTGGAGGTATTTAATAATTCCTTTAAAGAATTATTTATCTTGATTTTTGAAAAAAAATTTAGCATAACTTATTTTATACCCAGTAATATGCTCTGTTTAAAGGTTGCATTCAAAGGTCGTATACGCATACTTTCATTATGTACATGATTTTGTAAATATCTGGGAAACGCAAATGTTTTTAAGAGATTTTATAAAGACGTGATTCGAATTGCATGCATGTTACATTTGTCATGTCTACGGGTTTTGCGATTTTACTCGGCCGATAGGGATTTTTTATACATGAAAAGATTTGTGTGGTTAAAATTTGGCCTATGATTTTATAAAAATCAAGAAAAACCCTAGTCCAGCCGAAGGAGCTTTGTATATATATTTTTTATCAATATGTTGAGAGGATTGCACTGTGCGTGGCTAGTCCTTCTTACGAGGGCCCCTTCTGAACGACATGCTTGGTAGCTGTACTTTTGATCTTGATCCGGGTAACAGGGGGCGTTGTATTGTGGGAGGGTTAGGCCCACGACTTACGTTTGACTCCATATCATGCTCTGCGGTGGGACTACTTTCTAGCAGGTTGAGTCAGGAGTGGCTCACCGGCTAGGATAGTACATGGCAGCCTCGTAGGTACCGCAGGGCTGATTACCTGTTTTGTGTGTAAATGATGTGTGCGAGTTTGTGAAATCAAGCATATTGGGTTTCTGGCTGGTATGACTACGAGATACCGGAACTTGTGTCCGATGACCCTGTTCAGGGTTCCGGACTCTGTTCGTTGAGCCTATTACTGTACATGCATGATTTTGAAAGCTCGGGTGTTGCGACGGTGCCGATGTGTCTTGATTCGCTCAGATTTTCTGTGCGCCCTAAAAAGTTTATAACTTGCATACAAGAGATTTTATGTAAGCGTTTCTTTTCTGGCACATAAAATCATTTATAAAGATTATTTACCTATATGGAATACTCACAAAAACACATGTGCACGTGAATTCACTGAGCGTCGCTCATGTCTTTCAAATATTATTCCCCTTTTTCAGATGACTAGGTAATCATATCTGGTTAGTTGAGCCTATGTGGGCCCACTGGATTCTTTAATATTGGGGTCTTCTGACTATAAGATTTTAATCTATGAAGATTTTGGCCCTTACGGCCTTAAACCTATTTATAAGTTTTTAGAAGTGTTTTATTATAAAGTTATGTTTATATTTTACTTTTTCCTTCCGCTGTTTAATTTAGAGGGACGCATTCTAGTTCCTCCTGCTTGTATTTTAGCTTTATGTTTTTTTGTAAGTCCAATGTCGGGAGGCACGCAGGTATTTTACTTTGCCACAGTTGACCTAACAGAGTGGTATGGGATATCACAAGAGTTCCCTTGATCTTTGTGTTATTGGTCCCTTAGAGTCCTTATGCTTTTTGATGTATGACAAAAGGGGGAGATGCATAGATATGAGATGAATATGCTTTAGATGATATGATGATGCTTTATATGGCCTAAAATGATATGTAGATGTTGCTTTAGATGATATGATGATGTTTTATATGGCTTAAAATGTGTTTATGCCTTCATGATATGTTGATGTTGCCTTATATTATGTTGATGCTATATATATGAGATGCATATGCTTTGTTGAGAATTATCTTGATAACTTGAGTTGTGTTGCCTTGATGTTTTGAATTGTGTTGGCAACATGCTTTGAGTATTGTTGATATGGCCTTGATGTTCTCTTGATGATATTTTTTTGATGCCACATTTGTTGTGAAGCATGCTTTTAGAGGTAGCTTTAACTTCCTATACTATTTTTCAAACCTTTGCTTGCTTTCAAAATGGAAGGGAAAATCCTATCTCTCTCATTTTTATGCTTGGCTCTAAATGTTGATCTTTTGAAGCATTCTCTTGGCTAAACCTTGTTCTTTTGTTCTATATAATCACCACTTTGCATCTTTGTTTGTCATAATAAACGAGGTGGAGATTGTAAACCCTAAAGGCATAATTGTAATGTTTTGATTATGATTAACTTATGCTTTGTGATAAGTAAAAATAGCTTTATGTAGAAGAAAAAAGATGCACAAGAAAAATATTAAGGGTAATCTACAAAGAAGTAAAAGATCACTGAAGGCAACAAGAGATTATGAAGATGAAGTGATCAAGTTGAATACCTTGAAGACAAGAAGAATAGTTAGGGATATCCTATAAGGTAACTTTGTAAAACTCCCTAACTTATCTCTTTGATTTTTTATCAAGTATAATAGCTCCTTAGAGAAATATTTTTGACAAACTATCCTTGAAAAACTAAATCCTTGAAAAACTAAGTGTTCTTAATAAAGTTTGGGTGTTTTAAATGTATTACACTTTTTTAAAGAGTATCAAGAATACATGTGTTGAAATGTGAAACAAAAAATGTACATTTTACAGGAAAAACCAATTGTCCAATTTTCTGTCATAAGTCTAAAACCGGTCATCTAATTTTCTATTACTAAGAAAATCAGACGTTCGATTTTTGGTTTTTCGAAATGAAAAAAACGGTCATCCTATTTTAAAATCGGTCATCCAATATTTCAAGAGTATTAAAAATCGATCGTCCTTTTTAAAAAGGGTTAGAGCCTTTAGATAGAGGGGAAGAAAAATATGTGACTACCAAAGAATTTTTTCATAGTAAATTAAAGATCGGTCTTCCTATTTTAAAAAGGATCATCCGATTTTCTATTCATAAGAAAATCGGACATCCTATTTTGAAAACTGGTCGTCCATTTTTCACTAACATCCTATTTTGAAAATCAGACGGTTAGTTTTTACCTTCACATATAAAATGGTATTTTGATCAGCCATAAAGGACAAAGTAGGTGAGAAACATTTAGTAACAACTTCAAGAGCATTAAGTACACATTTCCTAATCATCTTAAATTTCTCCTTGGAGCTTCATCACTGATCATCTTCCAATGTAGGAGAAAAAGGGAGCCTGTATAAGCATTAATCAAGATTGTATCTTTCACTTTTCAAGCTTCTTTGGTAACTTCGTTTCATCCCTACTCTTCTATATGATTTTTGTAATAAAAGGTTTTGTGAAAACCCCTTGAGTGATACTTTGATAACTGTTATATTGGTTTGTTTTGTGAACATTGAGGTTTGAGTACAAAATCCTTGTGTTATTATAAAAACACTTGTGATTAGTGGATTTGTGAAATCCTTGAGTTGAGTCTCAAGGTAGTAGATGTAGCTCTATTGAGACAGTGAACCACTATAAATACTGTCTCTTTTCTTTGTGGCTTGCCTTTTTACTTCTACGTTTATAGTTTAATCCTTAATTATAAAAAAGATTTTGTTTGGCTAGGAATTTTATTGAAAAGGAGTTATTAAATTCTTCTTCAAACAAAATTGGAGGTTTATATTAAAAAAATTGTTCAAAAAGTTCTTTAATTAGCCAAAACAATATTGCCCCTTCCCTCCCCCCTCCCCCGAAGGTTTTTCAGAAGGAATCAAAGGAAACAAGTGCGGAAGAGTTAGAAGTCTTAAACTTTAAGACACTATGGCAAAATGGGCTTTTGTGGCATGCTATAAGTATCACCAAAAGTCACTTAAATACCACAAAAACTCTTTTGTGGCCCTTCATGAAAGTGCCATTGAAAGTGGTGTCATTTTTCTTTGTGGCACTTTATAAGTGCCCCAAACACACTAGTGGCACTTCTTATGGCACTTATTTCATGCCATAACTATTGAAGGATATGATATTTTTTGTGGCACTTTTCTATAAATACCATAAAAAGTATTTTAATTATTAAATAAAATAAAATAAAGTAAACTTTAACTTATTACTAAAATAAAATAAAATTTAATTTATTAATAATAAATGAGAATCTCCACAAAAGCTAAGTACAAAAACCCTCCCAAACCCGCATATTAGCTATAGTTTACTAATTGTATTAATTAGGTTTGAACAACATGACCTCTCATATCAACAACAGTTGGTTCAACCAATGGACCACATAGCCTTGTAATAATTTATTAACAAATTTTATTTATATTTGTATATTAATAAGCAAAACTTAAATTAGTTTGATTATTAACGTATTTATTCAAATAATTTGTTTATACTAAATAACAATTAATTTTTTTAAATAGTGCTAATTTCTTTTATTATAGAAAAAACATATGAAACCTTTTAAATACAAATTTTTATCTCCAGGATAACTTATAAATTAACATTTTTCCACCTTTATTTCAATTATATAATAATGTTTTAGATATAATAAATGAAGAAAATATTTTTTACCATAGTACCATTAATATAGTTTTTGGCAAAATTTTTTTATAAATTTTAAGAGAGATCAAGGAATTGAAAATATTATAAAATTATCATATAAAATGTAAGAAGTAGATATAATATCACTACATTTTTCTCTTCTTTTTTAATCTAAAAGATTGTTTTTCATAAATTTTAAATAACATATATACCTTATTAAATCTCTTGTTACTGTGAGAACTCGTTAGCCCTTATCAATTATTGTATGCCAATACTTTTTTAGAAAAGAACTACCGAAATTAGAAGTTCCACGTCTGTCTTTCACCGATGTGATGCAATTCTTTAGCGGGAAGTTTTCGTTAGCTGGTATAAGACACCCTTCTGTACTGTATAATTTGCGCCAGAAAGGAATAGAAAGCGAGCGAAGGTCCTTTCCCTAACTCTAAGATGCCTTCTGCGCTATCTTAAAGACCCAGCAAAGACTGATGACCCTACACGTCACTGTTGACAGCTTCTGTGGAGCAAGGACTACTAGCCCTCCCTTTGAAATGAATCGATCACTACCGTAGACAAGCCTTGCCTTTGAATTGCTACGGATCCGTCGGAGCAAGCGGTTAAGGTCAAGGGCAAGAAGAAGATGACTCCCCGGAAGAGGATGCGTTCTCGGGTGGCCCTGTCTCAGCCTTAATAAGATAAGCAATTGAATCCTCTGCATGACGAAGTCACCTCTACATCTTAGAATGTCGGTATCGAGGAAAGACAAGACAGAAATATAGGTTAATAAAAAGTTCCCAAGAGAGATAGATTTTGTGAATCTACAGACATATCATATATGGTTTTTGAACTGAGCCTGTTCCCACTCGTATACCAGCCAAAGTTAGGTAAAGAGGCTTTCTTTGGCTTCTGCACTTAAAAGTCCCTTCTTTCTCTTAGGGGAAAGCACAAAGCTAGCTATCTTTTCCTTGTTCGACTTCCCGACTTGCCTTCATGAATCAAAGTGTTAGCCCGATGAATGAAAGGTTTGCCTTATGTTGGGACGGTAGGCAAGTTTCGGTACTCAGTTCCAGGCGGTTTGTTTTCCAGTAAGGTACTCAATCAAGCCGTTCAAGCAAGCGGATCGTAGGAAAAACCACTTTTCTTGTGTGTCCTCCTTCTCATGGGAATAGGCACCAGTCTCAGGGAAAGCGGCAGGGGCTTCGGCTCTTGGAAACCCGTAGAGAGAGAGCTAGTTGGACTTGAGTAGGTTGAAAAAGACATACAACCTTGGCAAGAACGGCGTTCCGCAGAATATATGACTCATGCTCCTTTAGGTTCTAACAATTCCGTGGGTGGCGTAGCTACCGAGATCAATGCAGTCAATTATCTCTCTCCTAGAAGTTGGTTAGCTACCTCTCATTTTGTTCTAGGATTCTTCTTCTTCGTAGGTCATTTGTGGCACGCGGGAAGGCTTGACCTGATAGAAGGAAGTAATGGAAGGACAGATGGAGAGAGTAAGAAAACAACTAAAGGAAAGGCGGATGGCCACTCATCCGAATAAGACGATAGGAAAAGACGAAGAGACCCCTCACTTTCACTTCCCTTCTTCTAAAGTGGCGTAAAGAGATGACTTTCCCCTGGGAGTCTTGCTTCTTCTTAAAAAAGCGAGTGTATGGAGTGATTCTTTTGCTTGACCTACTCGGGAGGGAATAGTCGTTTCCTTCTTCAGGCGTTGGAAGTTTAGATCTTCTTATAAATAAATTTTTGAATGGTATGGTGTAGATTACGTGTCACGTCATGGTAAGCGATCATCAACTGCTTTCGATCTTGAATGTCTCATAGATAGGTAGGTACGGCCGATACCACAATACGGGTTTCTTATCCGGATAAGAAAGAAATAGAAGTCAAGATATAGGATTCATTCTATTTTACCCACTACGGTCGTGACAGGTTTACCATTGTCGTCAACTAGGGAGAACTCAGTCAACACCTGCGCCTTTCCCTGAGCGTGGATATGTCGACATTTGCTACATACTTTAGTACTTCTGTCAGAGTTCACTAAAGCTATCTTACTTCTTTTCTCCGATTGGTTCTGTGTCAGGTGAGTGGCAGAACTTCTACCTGTCAGGCAGAGCTTTTGCCAAGAGTTCAATCTTAAGGTCGGTACGATACCTATAAGATAAGGAGTGAAAGGCTTGAAGCAGATAAGAAAGGTAGATTAAGTCCGTCATTGAATTGAAGTGGTAGAGTAGTAAGGGGGCGTACGGTCTATGTCTTTCATATCAACGGCATTTGTTCCTTTGTCGTTGGGGTTCCAAATCTTCCTTTACTACTACAAAGCAGAAGGTGGATATTGGTAGTCATCCGCTAGTGGTATCGTATCGTATAGTTGATCAAGCTTTTGTTTTTAGGAGTGATCTTTCCCGAAATTAAATATAATAAGAGAAGAAAGAGAGCTTTAGAAGCAACCAATCTTTTCTTTATGCCCAAAGCTCCCATTTCTTTCTTGGTTGGACCAACTCAACCGGCAATTTTCGACAAGCCTTTCTAATTTTTTAGAGGAAGAAGTGGAATTACCCCATAATTAGAGAATGAATAAAGAATACCTTGTACTATATGGGCATGCAACGGCCAGTGATGTAGAGTTTATGGAAAGTGATCTCCCTTCTTTCGCTTCAACTAGTACCTCTTTGGTGGGGAAATTCTAGAAAGTAGCAATGATGAGGCTATGTGGGCCCAAATTGGCTTCCATTGCAACAGCTTCACTTCAAGTAGTCAGGCTATGTCTTATGTCACGAATACCCTCTTAGAAGGGCTCTCTACTACGGATGGTGATCGCCGAGATGATTATGAAATTGTCCTTCTTCATCAGGCTCGTGAGGCAAAGCGCCCCTTTCAATTCTTGTCCAATATGCTTCTAATGCTAAATGCAAGTAGTAATAGATGTAAAATTCCAATTACTCAAGACGCTAGTGCCAGTGCTTATCAAATCTTGAGTTACTTCTTGTTAGATGAAACCCTGGCGTTTAGAACGAATGTCATCCCTTCTCCGAAAGGGGAGATAGAAGATATATACATACTTCCTTATGGAGTTCATGCAATACCTTAAAAAAGAGGGTAAAAAGGGTTTGCTGAGCAATGATCTAGTAAAGAGTGTTTGTAGTCTCCTCAATTGTAAAATCATGAAGTCGTTCTTTATGCCTATTATTTATGGGAAAACAATGAAAGCGTATGCTAATGATCTATATAATGCTTTCTCCCACTACCTTACTAAAGGGGACTGCTTTAAGATTTCTAAAGCCTGTTTTACGTTTTGGGGTATTAAAAGCATCTCAATAGAATGATTTTATATTATTTAAGCTAGACACTGAAGTTAAGTGCATTAATCAATTTACCTGTTACGCTGACACATAAAAAAATGAAGGACCTGTAAAACACCATCATCGAAGAGACTACTTACTGAAATATCATGCTTATAAACATGTAACAGAAACAGATTCTCTACTTAAATTCTAGAATGTATTCATTAATAAAAGCTGACAGTCTAAGGAAAAATTATAGTGAGTACCTTCCATGAGATAAATTTTGTTCTTTCATTAAAAAGAAGTAGAAAAAATTAAAAAGATCCAAATAAATATAAACTTTTAAAAAAAATAAATATTCAAGTTTTTTGAAGAAAAATAAATATTTAAGTTGATAAGCATTAATATGACTGATTTTTAATGAAAGTTCATGCTGCAATTAAAAGTAATATTTCTGATGACTGTATTTCATCGAAAATATTAAATTTTCATCGCAAATATATATTATTTACGACAAGTTCTTTTCTGTTGAAAATACTCATTTTTTTACTATAGAATTAAGCCGTTGCAAAAACTTTGGTCGCAAAAGGCCAAATTTCATAGATTTTATTATCACACGTACACACATTGTGTATGTGTCACAAATTAGTAGCATTTGATCTTGTGCCATATTTTGGAGGAATTATTTGTGGCATTTGAGCTTGCACTATATTTGAGTGGTACTAATTGTGACATTTGAGTTTGTTTCATATTTTGATGGCACATTTTATGGCAATTTTATATATTGCAGTAATTTTGTGGCTTTTGGCATTTGTGCCATGTTTTTTGTGGCACTATTTATGGTATTATTTCATAGTGCCATAATTTTATGATACTTTATGTGGCAATGGTAAAAAATGCCTCCAGTGTAGGGGGAAATATTCTTAAATGCCACAAAGAAATGGAATTTTTGACGTATATGCCATTATTTAGCAGCACATCTATCAAATACCACAATCTAAGTTCTACCAAAAGTCAAAATTTCCATAGTGAGAAGGAGAAAAATCTAGACCCTACAATCGACGGTAGGGTTCCCCCTGCTGTCCATGGTAGGATTCCGAAAATAGAGGCAAAGTTGAAGCGTTACCTACCGTCTGCGGTAGGGTTCTTGACATAGAGATTTTGGAGAAAGACCTATCAGCCACGGTAGGATGGGATCTACCGTCGATGGCAGGTCTCGGCTGGGTAGAGCATATGAAGAGTTTAAAAAGCCTTTTGACCTCTCATTTCGATCTCTCAACTTCTTTTGACTTGTAATTAAGTGGCCTAAGTTCCTGTTTATTTTTTTAAGTTAAACAAGCAGTTAGAGTTGGATTTTAATCATGTAAGGACCTATATATACTTATTTAGCAGCCATTTTGAGGCGTAGAATGAAATATATGAAAGTTTGAAAGTAAACCTAGGGTTTTATGGTTTCTTGTTCTTCCTTGTAAAATAAGGATTCATAATTGTAAAATCAATGCAATGAATTCTTGAATCTTCATTTGCTTTTAGTGAGGTCTTTCATTATGAGAGGAGAATAAATGAGGCTTCTCATAGTCCTTGTTTATTCTCCCACAAAATGGGAATGTTTATTTTTTCTTTCTGTTTTCTTTAGTTAATTTCCTGCAAATTTCCCCCTTTATATATCCATTGCTCATACAAAAGTCTTCAAAGTCCCTCATGAAGAGAGAAGTATCTTGGAAAGGAATGGACTTCAATTAAGCTTGGGAGAGTTCACATCATGTGATATCAGAACAAATTCTCTATATGAAGTGAAAGTATATGTGTTTTATTCATGAATTTGAACGTGAAAAATCTAATTGATAGAAAATGGAAAGGGTAAAGAAATGGGGGAAATTTTTGAATAGAAAAAGTGTTTGCAAAGAATGATTTGAAAGTATAGCAAATAAACTTCGAATTGCATGAAACATTTTTCGTTTGAAGGCTTACTTTTTTTTGGATCTTTGGCAACAAATATGGGAAGATTTGGGTGAGAAATGACTGAGTTGTGATGAAATTAGTACAACTTGTTTCCATACTCTGTTTTTCTAAAATGGATTTCTAGTAACCTTAATTTCTTTGAATTAGAGTGCCAGCTGTCTTTGTTTTCAGATTGTATCATTCCTTGAACAATTTTTAAGTCCTTCGCTCATCCTTGTGGGGGAATTGAACTTATCTTTGGCTCCTACTCTTGATTTGTATTTGAACTTTATGCACTCTAAGTGTTTGAGAAAATACCTCATTGTTTTGTTCTTCTTATCCATTTGGGAATTTATTTCGTGAATTGCTCTTCGGTTTGCTTGTAACTTGGAAGTCCTAGAAATTATTAAGCAATTCTAGAGGGTTAGGAATAGTAAGAGGCAAGAGGGTGAGATCATTTTCATAAAAAAACCTTGGAGAGTGAGTGACAAATATGAGAGTTGAGCAAATAAATCATCGAGTGATACACTTAAGATGAGGCGAGGTCCATGTTTTTCCATTACGTGGTTTCTATTTTATAGATTGCTTACTTTGTTGACAATTTTATGATGTCTTGATGTTTATAAAAATAAAGCGGGATTTCCTAATCATTACAATACAAGGCAAGGGGACCTAACACTGCAGAGGTGAATTCAACCCGAGTGTTGAATCTCTCAAGGACGGTGAAGGTGAAAGTACTAATCGTGTCTCTAATGTTTAGTCTAAGAAAAGATGGACGTTGAAAATGAAATAATAAAAGAAAACTAAAATGGTTAACAAACTAAGAAAGCAATGAAAACTTAGGATTTTAAAAATTAATAAAGCAAGAGTTTTGTTGGTGAAATCCCCCTAATCTTGTTACTAATTCAATTGGAGAAACATTAGTGAAAACGATGTTGAATTAATTAAGTGGGGTCATCACTCAAGTCAAGCATTCCCTATCTCTAGGCGAAAGCCACCCTCCTCATTAACTCTTGGAGGAAAATCTCTTTTCTCCCTAACAAATTATAAGGGCAATAAAATTAGATGATTTGAAGTACCTAAAAATGCAATATCGTATCTGTAGTCAATTGGCCCAAATAACCCCCAATTGGTAACCCTAGATCGTTCTTCCTTTTTCAATTCCGAACAACCTCGCGATTAATCTAATCTCGCGAAAATTATGTTGCAAACAAGCACAATTAGAAGACAACTTATATAAAAACAAACATCGAATTCAATACATTTAAACCAAGAACTTCATAATCAAGAATTAGGGTTCAACCCTCATCCAAACATAAAGAACTACTCACTATTCATTATATAAAAACTGAAATTCGACATTAAAATTCAATAACAAGAAAGTAAAAGAAAGCTTAGGATTGAAATTGAAGCAACAATTGAAGTCCTGAATGTCTTCCAAGCCCGTCTTTTGATTCGCCAAGTTAAACATTGAAATCTTGAAATTGGTCCTTCAATTCTTGAAATCCAAGAAATAAAATTGCAGAAATCTAAAGAGTATTTAACTAATTGAATGTATAAAAGCCAAAATTTAAAAAATTCCTCAATCTAATCTAAACCTAATTATCTAGTTTGGGACCTAATTAATCCTATTCTAAATCTATCTATCCAAAATAGCTATAGAAAAACCTCTTATATAGAGGAGAAAATTAAAAGAAAATAGAGTTTGAATTGCATTCAATCGCCTTGCCAGCCGGACCTACCACCGACGGTAGGTCGAGCACTACCATCCACAGTAGGGTTCTGTCTTACTGGAGCTTGTGAGACAAGGACCTATCGCCGACGATAGGTTAGCCTATCTCGCGTGGTAGGTCGGCTTCTTTCTTGCTGATGGCTCTGTTTTCGTCGTTTTCGTTCCTCTTTCGTCCGTTTTTATTTTTTTTCATTGTTTTCTCTTTTGGAGGGCACTTAAGACAAGAATAAGGGGTATTAAACTAAAATATAAAGTTTTACATATTTAAACATCAAAAACGATGAAATTAACATATAGAAAATATAGACAATTATGCACATATCATGTCTCATGAAGAAAGAACAAAACTGAAACAACAATAAGGGACCTAGTGATCCAATTATGCAAGAAGCTATCGGAACTTATAAGATCCCTTCAACAATGAATGGGCAATCTAAAGAGAATTATTGGAGCACTATCTGCCCGGGTGGATAGACAAGAGCGCACATTGAGACAAGGAAGGGGATTTAACAACCTTGACAATCTTACCCCAAGAAGAATGATGAGAGAAGATGATTATTCTCCCTATTTCAACTATTGAGTTAGGGATGATATATTCCAAAACTTTCAAGAAAGCTTCCAACCGTTAGGTGCCCAAGGTGGGGGAAGGTTTGGAGCTAGAAGGGGAGGAAGACATGGAATGGGGATTGGTAGAGGTTTTGAGAGGGAGTTTGTAAAGACACCTAGGGATCAAGAAAGGTACTATGGGGGTCGAGAAAGATATGAAAGGGAGTTAGATAGGGATGAAGAGGCTATTATAAAGAGAGAGAATTTGGTAAAATCAAATTGAAGATTCCTTCATTACAAGGAAAGAGTAACCCGGAGGCATATCTAGTGTGGGAAAAGAAGGTGGACCTTGTTTTTTATTGTAAAAAATATTTGGAACTCATGAAGATAAAGTTGGTGGTGGTTGAATTTAATGATTATGCTGTCATTTGGTGGGATCAATTGGTGACAAATCAGAAGAGAAACTAGGAGAGACCAGTGTAGGCTTAGGAGGAATTGAGGGCTTTGATGAGGAAGAGGTTTATACCTCCATACTACCATAGAGGTCTCTACAATAAGCTCCAAAACCTTAGACAAGGAAGCAAAAACATGGAAGATTATTATAAGGAAATGGAAGTAGTCATGATAAGGGCCAACATTGTTGAACATAGATAGGCTACAATGGCTAGATTCATGAGTAGTTTGAACCTGGACATAGCTCACATCTTGGAGCTTCAAGCCTATCTGGAATTAGAGGAATTGACTCACAATGGCATAAAGATAGAGAAGCAATTGAAAAGCAAGACACCTTGCAAAACTCCATTCACTTCTTCTAAACCAGTGTCAACCACCTTCAAGCCTAATACCTTAAAGAGAGATGACACTCCTAAGATATCTTTCAAGGCAGGATCTAAGGGAAAAGAAGAAGCCAAGGATAAGAGTAAGGTGGAAGTGATATATAGTAGAGCTGGAGACGTTCAATGCTTCAAGTGCAAATGATATGGCCATTAATCTAATAATTTCCCAACCAAGAAAGTTATGATCATTAGACCTAATGGGGACGTTACTTTAAAAAATGAAGGTGAAGGTGAGCAAGAGGATGAAGAGTCCGATAAGAAGTCTACATATTAGGGGAGGTCTTGGTGGTCTTGAGAGCTCTTAGTTCTCAAGCTTTCGAAGATAGTTCAAGAAAAAAAAAAGAGAATATTTTCCACATAAGATGCAACATAGACAACAAGGCTTGCAATGTTATCATTGATAATAGAAGTTGTACTAACGTGGCAAATACATTTTTGGTTGAAGAGTTGAATTTACCCACCGCCAAACATCTTGAGCCTTATTTATTGCAATGGTTAAATGATAGGGGAGAGGTGAGGGTTACAAAGCAAGTGTTGGTGTATTTTGTGATTGGGAGGTGCAAGTATCAGATCCTTTGTGATGTGGTTCCTATGCAAGCTGGACATCTCTTATTTGGAAGGCATGGCAATTTGATAGGCAACTTGTTCATGATGGGTTCAAGAATACTTACTCTTGAGAAGTATAGAATCAAGATTTCACTCAAACCTCTCACTTCTTTTCAAGTGTAACAAGATCAAGTAAAGATGAGGGAAAAAAAAGTTAGAGGAGAACAAGAAAAGTATGAAAGAGAGCAAGAGAGTAGAAGACAAACAAAGAGAGAGGAGTCTCAAGAGAGACAAGAAAATCAAGAGAGAGAAAAGAAGGGAGCGGTAATAAACGAGAGAAAAGGAGAGTCTAGAATGAGTTTCTTCGCCAAAGATAGTGACATATGTGAAGCAATAGACGCTAAAATAACGGTTCTACTCCTTATATATAAAGGAGCTTATTTTTCTTTTAACAAGATTGTTTCTTCTTTGTCTCAAGCTATTGTAGGTTTTATCAAGAGTTCGAAGATATTTTCCCGGCAGAGGTACCTGAAGAATTGCCTCGTTGAAAGGTATAGAACACCAAATTAAACTTTCTTTCTAGAGTCGTGCTACCAAATCATCTTGCTTATAGGATCTCACCTGAGGAGACCAAAAAATTTCAAAGGCAAGTGGAAGAGCTACTTGGTAAGGGGCAGATCCGTGAGAGTTTTAGCCCATATGTAGTACCGGTACTTCTAATCCCTAAAAAGGATGGTAGTTGGCCTGTGTCTATAGATGGTAGGCTATCAAAAACATTACTATTATGTATCACCATCCCATTCCTAAACTAGATGATTTATTTGATGAATTGCATGGTCCCATGATTCTCTTAAATTAATTTGAAATCACGTTATCACCCAATCCGAATAAAAGAGGGAGCTGAGTGGAAAACCTCTTTCAAAATCAAGTTTGGTCTTTACGAGTGTCTTGTCATGCCTTTTGACCTCACTAATGAAGCTAGTACATTTAGGAGATTGATACATCATTCTTTCATAATTTTATTGGGAAATTTGTTGTTGTGTATTTTCATGATATTTTGATTTATAGTAAAACCTTTAAGGATCACTTGTATCATATTAGACAAGTTTGTTTTATGCGTAGGAGACAAAATTATATGCCAAATTGGGAAAATATGAATTTTGTTCGGAAAAGATAACTTCTCTTGGCTATGCTATTAGTTCTAAAGGATTGCAAGTCGATCTTGACAAGGTGAAGGCAATAGAGGATTGGCCAACTCCAAAGAGTGCCACCGAAGTATGAAGCTTCCATAGATTGGCAAGTTTCTACTAGAGGTATATCAAGGACTTTAGCACCATTGCTAGTCCCCTCATTGAAGTCATTAAGAAAGCCAATGAGTTTAAGTGGGGAGGAGCTTAAGAGATTGCATTCAAGGTTTTGAAAGAGAAGTGATGCAATGCTCCACTCTTCACCTTGCCAAATTTTGAAAAGATATTTGAGATTGGCTATGAGGCATCGGGGTAGGAATTGGAGGAGTTTTAATGCAAGACAAGAATCCCATAGCCTATTTTAGTGCAAATTTATCGGGCCTGCTTCGAACTATGCTATTGGTAGCATTATTTTTGGCCAAAAGAGTTTGTCATTCACACCGACCAGGAATCCTTCAATTATTTGAAAGGTCAGCAAAAGCTCAACAAGAGATATACTCAGTGGATGGAGTTCATAGAGACATTCCCTTACGTCATTCACTACATGAAGGGAAAGGAAAACGTCGTGAAGGATCCTCTTTTGAGGAGGTATACTCTTTTTACTTCTTTACATTCTCACTTGCCTGGGTTTGAATTCCTAAAAGGCTTATATGCTTGCGATAAGTTTTATGTGAAAGATGGATTTATTTTTAGGGAAGGAAAACTTGCACTCCTTGTGGCTCCATTTGAAAATTTCTAGTTAAAGAAGCTCATTGGGGTGGACTTATGGGACATTTTGGCATAGTTAAAACTTATGATATCTTACATGAGCATTTCTTTTTGCCTAAGATGAAAAGTGATGTAGAGAAGTTTATGGGTAATTGCTTAGATTGCTGGTGTGCTAAATCTTCTCCTTTACCTCATGGTTTGTATGCACCTTGCCTATTCCTAATAGTCCTTGGGAGGATATTTCAATGGATTTCATGTTAGGGCTACCTAGAACTTCTTCCGGAAAGGATCCTATATTTGTGTGGTCGACCGATTTGCTAAAATGTCACATTTCATTGCTTGTAGCAACATGGGCGATGCATCTCATATTGCTAGCTTGTTCTTTAGAGAGATTGTAAGGTTGCATGGCATGCCTAGGACTATAGTGTCGAACCTTGATACAACGTTTGTTAGTCATTTTTGGAAAGTGTTGTGGAAGACTCGGAACTAACTTACTTTAGTCCACTTCTTGTTATCCTCAAATGGATGGTCAAACTGAGATTGTTAATCGAACTATAGGGAAACTTCTTAGAGCTATTCTTAAGAAGCATATAAGCAAGTGGGAAGCATGTTTACCATTCATTGAATTTGCTTATAATAGAGATTGGCATTCTACTACTATTTTTCCTTTTAAAGTTGTCTATGGTTTTAATCCATTAATTCTTTTGGATTTGATTTTATTTCCAATTGATCATCAAATAAGTTTGGATGGTAAGAGGAAAGCGACTTTGTTAAGTCCATTCATGCCAAAGTATGTGACAAAATTGAGAAGAAAAATTACATGGTGGCTACTAAGAAGAAGGGATGCAAGAGGATATCATTTGAACCCAGAGATTGGGTATGGGTGCACTTGACAAAAGAACAATTTCCTAACCTCTGAGAGGGGAAGCTTGATCCTAGAGGCGATGGACCATTTCAAGTCCTTGAAAAGATCAACGACAATCATACAAGAACGATCTTCCCAGTGACTATAATGTTAGCACCATTTTCAACGTTTCTGACTTATCTCAGTTTGATGTATATATAGATTCAAGGACAAATCCTTTCACAAGGTGGACGGAAGATATGACCTGGGATGCACAAATGACGGTGGAATTGTTACAAGGACCGGTCACAAGGGCAATGGCTAAAAGGATGGAGGAAGAACACAAGGGGAAGGTGGCTTTGTTTGACAAGATTATTCAAGATCTTACTTGGATTGTGTTAGAAAGGCAAGAAGGAGACCCTAGAGGCTTGAAAACACTCCTATTGTCCATGATACAAGTGAAGGAATCAAAGGAAACAAGTGTGGAAGAGTTAGAAGACTTCAACTTCAAGGAGAAAAATCTGGACCCTACCTCATGGTATGGTTCTGGAAAAATATGCGAAGTTGAAGTGTGACCTACCGCCAATGGTAAGTACCCCTTACCGTCCATGGTAGGGTTCTGGACACATAGAGATTTTGAAGCAAGACCTATTACCCATTGTAGGACGGGACCTACCGTCGATGGTAGGTCTCGGCTGGGCAGAGAATACGAAGAGTTTAAAGCCTTTTGACCCGTCACTTTGGTGTGCTAACTTCTTTTGACTTGTATTTAAGTGGCCTAGGAGCCCATTTACTACTTTTAATTTAAGTATAATCTAGGATCTTATTTTAATCATGTAAGGACCTATATATACTTATTTTGCAACCATTTTGAGGCATAGAATGAAATATATGAAAGTTTGGGAGTAAATCTAGGGTTTTATGGTTTCATGTTCTTCCTTGTAAAATAGGGATTCCTAATTGTAAAATCAATGCAAGGAATTCTTGAATCTTCATTCAAGAGTTCTTGTTCTTTCCCCAAATTCCTATATCTCTTTGAGGTGCGAGCTCTTTAGCTGTTACTTGGATTTAGGTCTCTCTTTGTGAGAGGAGAATAGGTGAGGCTTCTCATAGTTCTTGTTGACTCTCCCTCAAGACAGGAAGGTTTTGTTTATATTTTCCTTAGTTAATTCCTGTAAATTTCCCCCTTTATTTATCCATTGCTCATATAAAAGTCTTTAAAGTCCCTCTTGAAGAGAGAAGCATTATGGTAAGGAGTGGACTTCAATTAAGCTTGGGAAAGTTCTGATAGTATAGCATTTTACCTTATAAATAGGTCTCCTTCCATAGCCATAAACTTTAAGACTCTCATAGATTTATGGTCAGGCCAACCATCAAACCTTTCCAACCTTAGAGTGTTTGGGTGTACTGCTTTTGCACATCAAAGGGAAGGGAAGTTAGACCCTAGGTGTAAGAAGGGAGTTTTTATAGGCTATCCTAGTGGGGTGAAGGGGTATAAAGTGTGGCATAGAGGTGAACCGGGTGTAAGAGTAGTCATTAGTCGAGACGTAGTCTTTAACGAACTAGACCTGCCTTGTCTTAAAACTGAAATCAAACCCGAGAGTTCCTCCGATACACTTGTAGTTGAGAGTATTCCTTTGAAGGTGGAGGATACCTCCAAGCCTTCTCATAAGCACACACCAGAACTCGCACTAGAACCAGAAACCAATGAAGAGTCAGGTAACCCAACTAGTGTCTCTGAAGCCAATGAGCCTGATTTAGGTAATTCTGATGATGATGAGTTACATCCTAAAGCACAAGCACAAGCCCTTAGAGATTACCAATTATCGAGGGATAGGGTTAGAAGGGAATCTAGGAAACCTTGTAGGTATGGTTTTTCATACATTGTTTCTTATACTCTTGCTACTGTATCTTTTGTTGAAGAAAAAGTACCTGTTTGTTTTTCTGATGTTTTAAAGAGTCCTAATCAATATTTGTGGATGCATGCTATAGATGAAGAGTGTCTTCTTTACATAAGAACAAAATTTGGGTGCTTGTGCCTAAACCACCTAAAGAAAATTTGATTGGTTGTAGATGGATTTTCAAAGCTAAAGAACATGAATCTGTTAATGAACCTCCGAGGTTCAAGGCTAGATAGGTTGCAAAAAGTTTTTCTCAAGTTGAAGGTATTGATTTTAATGAGATCTTTTCTCCCGTTGTTAAGTATAAAACTATTAGAATTATTCTTGCTATTGTTACTTTCTTTGATCTTGAGCTTGAACAGTTAGATATTAAAATTGCCTTTTTGCATAGTGAACTTGATGAAACCATTTACATGCGCCAACCACCTGGTTTTGAGGTGAAAGTTAAGGAGCATATGGCTTGTTTGTTGAAAAAGTCCTTGTATGGCCTTAAACAATCACCTAGACAGTGGTATAAAAGGTTTAACTCTTTTATGCTTAAAACTGGTTATGTTAAAAAGTAATTATGATAGTTGCTTATATTTTTCTAGCGATACTGTTGATAATGCCATTTATTTGCTTCTTTATGTTGATGATATGCTTGTTTCCTGCAAGCATATAGATAAGATTTTGCATTTGAAATCTTTGTTAAACTAAGAGTTTGAGATGAAGGATATAGGATCTGCCTCTAGAATTTTAGGAATGAACATTGTCAATGCTAGAGCTGACCTTTCTTTGTTTATATCCCAGAAGTCCTTCTGGCGGAAAATTGTTCCAAAATTTTCTATGCATTTAAGTAAGCTGTTTGTACCCCTCTTACAAGCCATTTTCAGCTTTCTTCTAAAACCGGTCCCAAAACTGAAAATGAGAAGAAAGATATGGCCAACATCCCTTATAGAATGGCTATAGGATCTATCATGTATTTCACGATTTCCACCCGTCCTGATATTGCTTATTCCATAAGCCTTTTAAGCCGTTTTATGTCAAATCCAGGTAGGGATCATTGGGCTGCTCTTAAGTGGCTATTGAGGTACATTAATGGGACGATTGATAGAGGTTTGCATTATCATAACTGGTCTGAACATTTTGAGTTGATTGGTTATGTTGGCTCTGATTTTGCAGGTGATAGAGAAGGTAGAAAATCTACTACTTCTTATTCTTTACTCTAGCAGATAACTATGTTTATTGGAAATCACAACTGTAGCCTGTAGTTGCTATTTCGACTACGGAGGCTAAATATGTTGCTGCCACAGAGGCAATTAAAGAGGCCAACTGGCTTTAGGGGCTTTTATCTGAGCTGCATCTTTTACATTCTAAAGCTGTCATATTTACTTATAGTCAAAGTTGTCTTCATTTGTGTAAAAATCCTGTTTATCATTAAAGGAGTAAGCATATAGATGTTAAATATCATTTCATGCGTGAAAATGTTTCAAATGGTATTGTCAATATACACAAGATTAGTACTAAAGATAATCCTGCTGATTTTGGTACTAAAGTGGTGACCACTGACAAGTTTTTTTTTCGGTCTTCTACATGTTGATGTAGGTTGATTGAAGTTGTTGGAATGTTGAAAAAAATGTATTGAAGGTGGAGTCTGTAGGCCAACTTGAGCCTATGTTCACACATTTTTCCTCTTTTTCTTTCTAGCCCATTTTCTCTTTTTCTCTGTGATGAATTGGACTGAGCCTCACAACCCAACAGGATGAGTGTATTTGTTGATCCAAGATGCCGGGCGGGCCGACCTGGTAAACAACCCAATCTTTCCCCTAAGCCCTTCCGGGTGCCTTGGTTGTTGCTCGTCTTTCTGTTTGAAAGAGTCTTCCAGGTATATGGCTTTTCTATTGTTGAACGTTCCTTCCAGATGACCGTTCTATTGTTGAATAAAGTCTGCTTTTAAACTCTATAAATACTTTCATCCTTTTTCCATTAGAAAAAGAGAACATGATTGACTAACAGACGAGGTGATCAATTGTCTGTTTGTAGCCTTCTTCTTTTCTCTCTTTTGTTTCTTCTCTGCAGTTTCTTATACCTCTGTAACTGTTGTTCTCTGTGAATTCCTTTATTACTGTCGCTGCCAGTTGTTGGTTATAATTGACTGCGTGCTTGGGTAGTTATTGAATGAGAGAATCGAGAGTGAGAGATTAGACAGTTATGTGTGAGGCTCATCCTTAATCTGAAGGTTTTATCGATATTCTGAAAATACAGAAAAATCGGTCATCCGGTTTTGCTCTTCCTTATCCTGTTTCTTCGTCCGAATATCTCTGTTCTTCTTTTCTACACAGAAAATGGTTCCGTTTTTCTGTGTTGGCGTCCAATTTATAGAATCAGACGTCCGGTTTTATATTCGGTCGTCCAGTTTTGTATTGTGGCAAAAATCGAACCAGTATCATCCTATTTTGCTTATCTGTTTTGCAGGTATTTGCTAAAGTATAGTTAGTTCATTACTTGGATACCTTATTCATTTTGAAGAGCCTTTCTTTAACTAGTTGTTATCCGGTTTTATCATCCGATTTTGTAATAGATTAGTTAGATATATATTATTCTTCCACTGCTTGTAATAGTTATTCTGTAGATGTGTGATTTATGTACCAGAGCTTAGTCTCTTCCCAACAAGTGGTATCAGAGCACATAAAGAAAGCTATTACTGGTGTCTATTACATTCCTGCTGCAACGCAGATGACATCCGAATTCCAAGTTGTTTTCCAGACTCACGTTTAGTGTTAATGATATTTTACGTTATGTACGCGTTCACTTTCATATATCATACTCAACAAAATATTTTATTATATCTATATATATTGATTTCATTTAGTATTAATGATATTTCCTTCATGAATATCTCTATCATTTTAATTAATATTTTGTGATTTATACAATAAAATGTTGTAATTATTATTTAGCAATATTTTTATTTGAATAATTAGTGACCGTATGAGTCCACTAGTGACTGTACGAGTCCACTGGTTTAAGGCTAAAAGGCAAAGAGGAGATGGAGAATTTATGATTCTTTATTCTTCTCACAGGTGAGTTGTGTATTTATAAAACTTCAATTATGAATTTTTATGGTTTCTAAAAATCTCATATATTTTATCATTATGGTATATTTTCATTCAAATTTTTTATTTTCCCTTCAACTATTTTATTTTATTCAACTTTCCGATATTGTTTTATGTTTTACTAAAAGGTATATATTAGATTTTATTTTGTTCAACTTTCCAATATTATGTTTTGTTTTATTAAAAAATATATTACATTTTATTAGATAAAAAGTTTGAATATTTATTGATGCCATCATAATTTAAGAAGGGAGGAGAGGAGTTTGGTGAGAATTAATAATTATCAAAATGGCTTAGCAGAAAGCTCGATGGAGCCACCGTGATTGAGCTGTAATCAAGGGATAAAGAAATAAGGTAGGGTGTAGAAGTAATTTAAGAGACTAATTTTTGGATCGTACCTTTTATTAGAGGGGTAGTATGTAATAACTAAGCGCAAGAGGGTTTAATGATTAAGGTAATAAATCATATGCCTTACTTGTAACTTCAGAAATTGAGGAAAGGCCCTGAAGTGTATTTAAGAAAGACTTCTAATATAAGGTTTCTCCAACAAGTTTTCAACCAAATAAACATACTCTCCTACAGCAGTGTATTCCTCGAATGAGTACTCTCTCTTCCCAACTAGAGAGTATGGTGACCAGCCCACCACCGAAGAGGATGATCAGTTTTCTTGGAGTACTAAGATATGCAAGTGGTGTAGCAATGGAGACCTCATCATGGTTTCGTCCTAACTTTCTCAATTGGCAGTGACTCCCCTGCCACCTTCTAGCACAATCTCCAGTGGTGAAAGAACCAGAAGTAGTGAAATCCTTTAAGGATATTGTAGCCCCTACTAAGGTGTTACCATCTTTGAACATTTGTGATGATGCCTTGGACGTATTCTTGGAGGCTGATTTGCCAATACAAGCCCAAGAAACTACCGATGGTGCCATGCCTTGCATGAAGATTGAGTTGGCTGACCATCAACAACTTTGGAAGCCTTGGCAGAGGGCTTTGATTATAAAAATCCTTGGCCGAGACATTGCTCATAAGTTGTTCTTTCAGTGGATTTTGGACTTGTGGAAGCTTTACTAAGATTTGAATTTATCAATTTATAAACAGGTTATTACTTTCTCAGACTTTGGTCAAAAAAGGATTATGATCATGTCCTCAATGACTGACCATGGGTAGTTCTTTATCTATAAGTTGCAAAGTGAAACCAAATTTTAGTCCGTCTCAAGATAAAATATCTTCAACCTTAGTTTGGCTGCGATTCCTCGACGTTCCAATAGAATTATTCCAGGAGGATTTTCTGATCTACATGGGGAATCTTCTTGGTCGGACGGTGAAAGTTGATCCTACCACTCTGTCTACTTCTCGGGGCAAGTTCGCGAGGGTATGTATAGAGATTAATTTTCGTAAGCCATTAGTACCGTTGATCTCAGTTATGGGTCATGTTCAGGCAGTGGAGTATGTAGTCCTCCATTCCATCTGTTTAAGTTGCAGTGAATATGGCCATCGGGATGCTATGTGTCCTAAAACAGTGCATGAGGCGGAATTGGAGACGAAGGTCACTAATGTCTCTCTGGCGTCTGTGCCGGCATCAACATTCCAGAGAATGGAGGGATCAGAAACAGCAAATTACTTGGGGCCACGGATATTTCCCAAGAATCCAGCTCGACGGAAGATGCTGGATAGCCAAGGTCTGGCAACCAACACCGTGGCAAAGTTGCAGAAGCCGCCAGTTAATGCTTCCGATAATCATGTTGTCAAATTTGCTGCGAAAGGAAAACAGAAGCAAGAGTGACAAGTTGCAGGTAATCAGAAACAGAAGTAAGATTCAAAATACGAATAGGGAAACGGATGCTCCAGGCCCACGATTTGTAATTCTCAATCAATTAGAAGATTCTAGGACAATTATTGATATTTACTCTTTGGAGGAAAAATTACAATCAATGCCGTATCTTTCCCAATCCTCAAACTCACGGTTTCATGCCATGAGAAAGGGAAAGTTAATGGGGCAAAAAAAGGAGTCAAACTTTCATCAAAAGGGTTGCAATTTCAGCTAAGGCCAAGGTGGCTGAACCAAGAAAGCCACTTGGGCTCGACAGAAGACTACTCAAAGCCGTGCCCTAAGGGGCCCAATTATACAGAAATCTGGAGGAGAGGCCTGTGTTTATGTTGATATAGTAATGGTAGAACACCATTCTATGTAAAATAGTGATATCGTGCAACCTGGCACTGCTGATCCTATGGAAGGTGTTAGCCATCCCTCATCTTAAGTTTCCTATGGATTGTCTTTTTTGGAATTGCCGAGGTACGACTTCTTCTATTTTTCTTGCTTCTTTAGTTTATTTATTAAGTATGTACAGACCTTCTATCCTTCTTTTTGTGGAAACAAAAGTGTATAGTTCTGCTGCTAATATTATTCTTCAAAACTCAAATTTTAATAAAATTTGTACTGCTGAGGCGAATGGTTTTTCAAGTGGAATTTGGGTGTCTTTCGAAGATGGCTGTTTAGACTTGGAAAGTATTCATACTCAAATTGTTACCATGGATGTTAAGTAGGATAATTTGGTGTCATGAGTTTTTTTTTTTTCCTACATGCTTCTCCTAAAGTGGAATTTTTTAATCTTTTATGGTCTCATCTGGAACATTTTAAGCATATGTTTGGATGTTCCTTGGCTTTTGGTAGGTGACTGGAACAAAATTCCTTTTTCTTTGGATAAGCATATATAGTGGGTTTTTTATTTTAATGATCATTTTGTGTGGTTAATCATGTGTTGTACTTCGCAGGCTTGTCCTTTTATTCTTTGGAATGGAGAACAACTTGCTAGTATACAACCATCGAGGGGATTCTACAGGGCGATCTCTTATCCTCTTGTTTGTTTGTTTTGTTCATGGAGGTTTTAAGCCACCATATTAGCTTGGTGTTGGAGGCAGGATAGTAGCAATGTATTCGATTATATAGAATGGGCCCGATCTTATCACATTTATGTTTTGCCGACGATCTTCTGTTGTTTGGTATTGCAAATGAGAAACAGGCCACTGTTATGGAAAGGATTCCCAAGTAGTTTTATAATTTTTTAGGCCAAAGGGTTAATATGGAGAAATCTCCATTGGTTTTCTCTACTAACATTCTGCCTGAAATTTCCCTTCAACTCTCTTTTTGTTTGGTATCTCGATGACCCAAGACATTGGACTGTATTTGGTGTGCCCCTTTTGCATCGTATTTTTTGTGAAGGGACATACCATTTCTTAGTAGAAAAGGTGCGGAAAAACTCAATGCCTAGAAGGGGAGGAATATTTCTATGGCCTCTCGAACTTTACTTATTCAGTCCTTGACATCCACCATTGCTAGCTATGCCATGCAGACAACCTTGTTACCAATACATACCTTGGAATTGATGGAAAAGGGTAATCACAGTTTTCTCCGGGTAAACTTGTTCTTCCAAAGTTCATACCATTACATGGTCTAAAATTTGTCAGCCTAAGGATCGTGGTGGGTTGGGTTTGAAGCATATAGAAGAGGTCAATTCATTGCTCTCGCTTGAATTACATGGTGGTTTTTATGGAACTAGGTCATCTTTGGGTATGAGCTTTATGTTGTAAGTATGAAGATATAATGGATTTTGAACTAGGCAAAAATTTCAGGTCCACATCCTATACTTGTCGTAGTCTTTTGGAAAAATATGTGTTCTTGAAGAAAGGTTTATCTTGCGAAGTTGAAGATGGTGAATATATATTAGATTTTTTGTTGGATGGTTGGTTGGGGGAAGGACCTCTCATGGACTTGAGCCCCTCGGTGCTACCTAGTGAAGTAATTAGAGACTCTATTGCATCTTATTTGCAACAGTCTGGGAGCAGTGATTCTTTTGTTCTTTCATTTTCGATCGTGGTGTAGGAGAAATTGCAGCTGATATCTTTGGCAAAAAAGGATGAGGAGATGGATAAGCCTCAATGGTCCTTGGATGGGAGTGGACTGTTAACCTCTCGATCTGCGTGTCAAGCCTGCTTATCATCACCTCCAAATGATCAAATATATTGGAAGAATGTGTGGCTCTTTAAAGGGCCTTTGTAGTTCCCTCTTCTTTTGTGGAAAATCCAATGGCACAGTCTGAAAACAAGAGAGTTGCTGGCTTCTAGAGTGATAGTAAGTCATACGTTATTGTCCTCTTTGCTACAACTATATTAATCATCTATGCATGTTCTTCGTGATTGTAGTGCAGCTGCACCTGTTTGGAAGCATCTTCTACCTCCTTGCAAAGTTCGTATTTTTTTTACCATGATGGATATTGTGCGATAGCTAGATTGGAACCTTTCTCAATCTTGAAGCTCTATCTTGATGAATTTTTATGGAACTCTTATTTTTTGGACAACATGCTATTGGATTTGGAGGTGGCGAAATGAGTTTTTCTTTTTGAGGATCACATCCCGATGTCTATAGTTTCCAAAGTAGGCTTTATACATAAATATGTTCTTGACTTCCTTTCTGCTTATGTTGGTTTCACCTATTTGTTGTACGATTACTTTGTAATTGTTGAGATTAATATACAGATCATTTTTAGATTAAATATAAGAGTTTAATTCTTGTTCCTTAATAAGGCTAAGGATCAATGTGCAAATTTCAAGAGTTAGTTGATTAAGTTAGGTTGTGCTTATTGTTTATGAATCCATCTTATAGAGTCATGGAACAAACAGAGAGGGAGAATGACAGAACCTTTTCGCTACTTCGGAATTGATTCTTTAGGATCTGAAACTATACAGAGGTATGATTTTTATGTTTCACTGATCCAAGACTCTCATTCTTAATTTTAATTTTGCTGAGTTTTGATTGGAGTGTAGATGTTAAACCCAGGATTTAATTTGATTCGATTTATTTTGGGATTTTATGTTTAAGGTTGTTCTATTAATTTTTTAAGTGTGTGATTTAAATTCGTCTCTCAGATTGGACATTTTGTAGGCGTTTTGAGGTAAATGGTATAAACTTTCTGAACATTTGTAAATATTTGTTCATATGAAAAAATTGCAATTTGGTGTATTAGAATTTTATGGCAGTCCGGTGAATGAATTTACCTTGGAAATTTGAATGCGCATATGTATTGATTATATTTGTAGTGAAAATTTTGTATCTGTGAAGTGTTCCAAAGTGTCCCTTAAAAATTGCGAATGTTTAGATATGTGAAAACTGTGTTTGTGAAGTGCTTCTTAAATTGGCCGAGTTTAAATGTGGTGCTCATGTTTGAGTGGCCTGGTTAAGGGGATGTTATACCTAGTATCAGATTGTGTTGCGGACCTTCCTAACAGGTACAACATTTAGGAACCGATATCAAGTACCATTGAGTCCTGTGCATTTGAGCATCCATTTTTGTTTGGATAAAGGTTTGTGAAGTGTAAATCTTCTTATGAACTTTTATGTGTTTGAAGTAGTGTTCGTTTTATTTATGCAATGTTTATTTAATGTAACAAAGGAGTCTAGGGTGCTAGCTATAATTTTAATTAAAGTAGTTTTATACGAAGTTTTAAAGGATGAAATATATTTTATAGATCTTTGAAGTGTTTTGAGGACTCTTTTAAAGTAAAATTTTGGTATGAAACAAAAGAATTTAGGTTCATTAAGATCATAATATTTTGGATTTGATTTTGAAGTATTGAAGTGATTTTACTAGCTTTAATCTGTTTCTGCTTGATCAAAAATTGACAAGGAATAGGTGAATATATATATTTAACAAAAGGTTTTTTATGCCATGTTCTATATTTGATTTTGAGCATTTTTCAAATATATGGTGAATTTTAATTGATTTTGACGCTTTTACACATCATCCAGTAAATTTCTTAAAGGTTTGAATCGAATGGCTTCAAAATTCAGCGAATATCATGCTTGTTCTTGTTTTTCTTGATTTCTAAAGTCTTTTTGCTTTCTTTTAGTTTTTCTTTTACCTAGAGATTTTGCCATTGCAGTAGCTGATGTTCCCAAATTTGAAAATAAAAAGGGGATGAATTACTAAACTAAAGCAACAGGCAAGTGCACCTGTCACTTTAGTAAACAAACTTCACCCAAATGGCGAATCCCATGAAACGATAAAGGACCCTATTCACTAGCCCTTAGAGGAGAATCTCTTCTCTCCCTAATGAATACAGTAATTATAGGTGATTTAAAGGACCTAAAAGTGCAATATCATATCTCTAATCAATTATCCCAATTAACCCCAACCTGTTGCCCTAGAATGTTCTTCCTTTTTCAATTTCGACATCCTTGCCACAGATCTAATCTCGCGACAATTAAATTGCAACAAAATATAATTGGAAGACAACTCAATTAAAAACAAATATCGAATTCATTAAATTAAACCAAGAACATTGTAAACAAGCACTAGTGTTCAAACCTCATCCGAACATAAAAATATACTCACTAGTCATTGTACTAAAATTTAAATTAAACATTGAATTCACTAAAAACAAAGAAAAAGAAAGCTTAAGAGGAATTTGAAGTTGAAATCGCTTTCAAGAATGTTGCCCAAGCTTGTCTCTCGAGTCGCCTAATTGAAGTCCGAAATTGGTGTTGTTGAATCTAAAATTCTTAATCTCCAAGTCTTCAATTACAGAATTTCTACTAATTACTTACCTAATTGAAGATGAATTTGCAGTAAAAATCTGACCTAAGTTCATTCCTAATTCCCTCCTTTATCCCTAATGGCGGAATTCTCTATTAATAAAGGAAAACATACATTCAAATAGAGTTAAAATTGGATTAAAACTTCTACAGCTGGGGCCTACCGTGCACGATAGGCCGCCCTACAGTCCACAGTAGGCTTCTGTCCAAAATTTCTTCTTTCTCGTCAGGACCTACCATCAATGGTAAGGGTAGCCTACCATTGCCAGTAGGTTTCTGTCCAGGCTTGGCTTGTGGCTCCAGGACTTACCGTCAGCGGTAGGTTGGCCTATCTCAGGCGGTAGGTCAGTTTCAACAATGTCGTCGGCTTTGTTTTCATCGTTCTCACTCCGTTTTCGACTGTTTTCGTTTCTTTTCATCATTTTCTTCCTTTGAAGCCACCTAAGATAAGAATAAAAGATATTATTCTAAAATGTGAATTATATATATTAAAAAAAATCATAAAATGATAAAAATTACATATAGAAAAATAAACAATAAAGCACATATCAGTAGCTCTAATTTGATAAATTAATGATGTGACTTTGCACTTCACTTTAACATATATATATATATATTTACGCTTTCCTAAAAGCATTTTCCATTTTCCTGTAAAGATCGGTAATTGACATATTGTAAATTTTAAGTAAGTTTTTGTTTATTTAAGTTACAGCTCATGTGCGATTCGACACTCTTAATTTCTTTCAAATCTTTTTGATATAAAGGTAATTTAAACTTTCTCATTTTGAGATGGTTTATACTTCTTACCATACTAGTGTAACTCACCACTTTTCATATCCTGCAAATGAGATTGAGGTATATGTCGAAGAAGAATCTTGCGAAGACAATGGTTTTGAGTAGGAATTTTATTTAAATAATTTGTTTTGATGAAAACATCGAAGTACTTAGCCTGTTCTTATCTTGGGGAACTTATGAATTCTAATGTGTATACTTTTTGAGGTTCGGTGTCTTTGTGGTTTTTTCTGGAAGATACTGCCATATCAGGTGCCCAAATTTAGAGTGTGACACCTTGTCAATGTGATACCTTTTTAGGACATTTGTTGTATATATTGATTGATGAACATGAATTCCATCTTCCAAATGCTCAATTTGTAAAGCAAGACAAAACTTGGTTTTTCCAATATCTTCAATTTCAAATTCCTTTTTCAAATAATTAATGGCTTCTTGAAGTTGTTTTGGAGTTCCAATCAGGTTGATATCATCAACATATATTGCAAGTATCACAAATCCATACATAGATTTCTTAATAAAAATATACGGCTATATTGGATTAATTTTATACCAACTTTTAATAAGCATTCACTAAGACGATTATATCACAAGCGTCCTGACTGATTCAAAGCATGTAAGGATTTCTGTAATTGAATGGAATATTCTCCATGAGAATTAGAATATGCTAAGAAAATTAAATCCAGCTGGAACATTAATATAAATATCATTCTCAAGATTTCCATATAGGTATGTAGTAGTAACATCTATTAGATGCATATTAACTTCTTCAAGTACTGTTAGACTTATAAGGTATCAAAATATAATGACATAAATAACAGGTATATAGGTTTCATCAAAATCAACACCTGGTCTCTGTGAGAAGCGTTATGCCACAAGGAGTACCTTATATCTCACGACCTCAGTGTTTTCATATCTCTTTCATTCAAATACGTCTGAAAACTTCATGTTTCCTAAGTGACTTTACCTCTGAATGAATCATATTTTTCAATTTTGGCCAATCATTTCTATGCCGATATTCTTTAACTGATGTAGGTTCCAAGATCCTTATTTAAAGTTACAGCATCAGCAACTCCATTCCATGCAAATATATCATCAACAGTTGTTTTGATCCGATCTTAACTTCTAACATAAGTGATATAATTGATGGATACATCCAAATTATTCTCATAATAAGTAGAAACTGGGATCTTGTCATCAACTATCTCTTGGTTCTTTTGCTCAGTTTGGCCAATATGATCTTATTGATCATTTTACCATCTTTTCTATCTTGAATTTTTATCTTTAGAACCAATAGATCGACCATGCTTCTGCCATATTTTGTATTCAGTTGCTATAGGAATTACATTTTATCTTTCGGACCTCAACCAGAATAGCAGCATCAATGGCCGAAATATGCAATTTAGTTAAGTTAGTACTTAGACAATTCGTGCAGTGTGACAGGTTTTGCTGTCCGAGTAGTGTGATACACAGTGTGAAAAGCAATAAACAACACAAACACACAAGACATAATAGTTGTTAATGCAATTTGGCTAAGCCTACGTTTGTTGGGCCATGCTCAGAAAGCAATCTACTAATAACTGTCAACACAGTACAAGAAAACATCTAGCTCTTTTACAAATCTAGTGTTTCACTAGTGGAATTAGTGCAAACTCCTTTTAACTCTTCAAGGCTTCTCCTTGGAACAAGCTGCTTCATCTTGAATCCCTTCAAGTCTTCAATACTGTTGAACCTCAACATAACTTCTTTCCCTAGAAGCTATAGTCTTCAAAACAAGAAATCCATTGAATTATGAAGGATGAACAACAAGCATCAATAGAGAATCTCAGTTTTTGAAGTTTGTAATTGCACAAACTCAATCACAGTGAATTGTCGTCTTCTCTCTTGTAGAATATCCTCAAAGAATTGTAGAACAGCTGACCCCAACATTTAATTGTGTTCCTCTATTTATAGATGTTGAGGCTGATTGGTCGGTCTTGAATTTGCAATCCTTTTTCAATAGAAATTTTGACCAAGGACTTTGTTCCTAAAAAGATTCTAGTTTTAATTCCCTCAAACTCCTATTTTACTTAAGATTTTGATTTTTCCTTATTCTTTTAAATCTCCTTAACTGGACTTCAATATTATAGCTCATGGTCACGGATTCTTCGAGATCTACCAAGTTTCTTAAATTAATACCAATACATAGTGCCGCTAAAAACTTGGAGTTTTGTGCCGTCACATGACCAACCTTTGTAGTCACACTCAAACTATGTGGCAGGTTTCTACAAGTTACTCTTGTTGAATATGCAAATGCATAGTAATTGATTAGCTATTCTTTGCGCGAGCATGAATGATCTTTTGAAATTCTAGTTCACGTAAACTGGTGCACGAATCAAGATAATTGAACGATGTTGCTTAAATAAGATCTTTACTCTGTGGTTTCTCTTCTCCTCCTAATTTAAGAAACAAAGTTTAATCAAAGTGACAATTAGCATAATGAGTACTGAATACATCTATCATCAAAAGTTCGAGATCCTTATTATTGATGGAGAATAAAATCCAACATATATATACCCAATCTTCTTTCTGAGTCTTTTTAGCCCTAAGGGTGACAATTCTTCCTTTTAATTAAATGACAAATATTAATGTGCCTTTACGTGTTTTATCTTTGATGTGATAGAAAATTTTGTATTGGAAGATAAACCCTTCAAACCAAGAGCTAAAGTGTGAAAGTCAAGAATAGTTTTTATCTTAAGAGCTAAAATGTCAAAGACAAGAAGATTCAAGTAGATCCATGTTTCCAAGGATTAAAGTGATTAAGACTTAGAATAGAGTTGAGTCTAGTAAGATATCTTGTAAACCTTTATCTCAAATCCTCTTTACTTTAATATGCATCAGTAAAGCTCAAGTCTAACAGATATTTAAAAAAGGAAGAATGCTTTTCAAAACCTACACTTGTCAAAAGTGTTTTTTTTTTTTTGGTAAAAAAAAAAGGTTTTTGTAAGCCAAAATGTTTTGAGAAATTTTGGTTAGATGATTAATTCATTGTTTTGAAATGTTTAATAATTAGATGATCTTAATTGAAGGTTTAGTTGTGTTAATCTTCAATTTAGAAAGTTTATGAATGAGTACTTAAAAAACCTTGGGTTAGTTGTTTGATTTAAAATTCAAAAATGATTTTTAAGTACAAGTTCGGAAGTCTGGAGCTATGGTTTGGATGCCTAAAGTTCTTAAAGGAAGAAGCTTTTTATTAAAGTTTCGTATGTAGAGAGTAAAATTTGGGACGTTCGAAGGTTTGAAGGTCTGGATGTCAAGCTCGGACGAGCTGTTGAAGGTCCAAATCTACTAACTTTATGGGATAAAGTCAAAACTAGCCATTTTCTGAATGTTACAAGCTTTCCTATAAATACTAGACCTCCCTGTAACATCAGAAAACAAGAATATTCGTGCCTATACATTTTCTAAGCTTTCAAGTGTAAAATTTGTTGAGTTTATGAGCTTTATTAGTGTTTATTGAGTAAAAGAATAATAAGAGATTACGGTGCTTCATTTAGTTGTATTCTATCACATTGAGTATGATTCTTCATCTCTTATTTCTTTCATTGCAATGTATGCAAGGTTGAGTATTGTAAAACCCGAGTAGACTAGGCGAACCTTGTAGTTTGTGTAAGAAGAGAGTAGTTGAGATGTAAAACCTATTTGGAGTGATCCACGATTGTAAGAGATGGTTTTACCTAAAATCTTTGTGACAAAGAGAGTTAGTGTGAGATTGGTAAATTGGGTGTGACTCAAGCTACGTAGTGGATGTAGAAATTAGGGTTCAAACTACTATAACTCGTTATGTTCTTCTCCCTTTTCTTTATTCTATACTCATATTGTTTACGCGCCAAAAAAATCAAGATTACGTGCGGAAAATTTTCATTTTCGCTCAAACACTTGCTCTCTCTTCTCTCTTTCCGTTTAAATTCTCTCTACATTCAAGGACTTAAAACGACAATCTGCTCAAGTCCAATCATTAAAAATCGAAAACAAGATTAGTACACTACTATACTCATTTATTTATAATTTAATCGGTGTAAAAATTAAAAAAAAATGTGTATAAATAGAAAATGTTGATCCTTGAGCCGAGAGGGAGGGATTGACGCCGGGACCATGTGCCAATATTTTGCAATGACGCCAACACGATGCACCAATATCAAAGACCTGGAGCCATTTATTTTCTTGTTTTTTTTGAACAAAGACTCATTGCCATGCAAAGTCATTTTATTTGTTTTTCAAATTTTTACTTTTTTATAATTATTAATATTATTTATATTGCTATATTAATTTGTTAATATATTTTATATCATTATGTTATTATTTTTAGTTAATTTATGTCGTTATATATCAATTAAATGAATTAAAGACTAACATGTATGTGATACCCTAAACCCCCAACTCTGCCACTAGGTCAACTGCAGCTGAGTAGCATATTTGCGTGCCTTTCGGCACTAAATTACAAGTCTAAAAACAAAAGTATAACCCCCTGGGCAACACTTAGAAGTATATATACAATACACAGTGGAAAACTAAATAATCTGAACACTAAAAAGGAGCTCAAAATAGAGGGTTCAAGAAAACTTCTTATCCTATGGTAATTCCGATACAAAGATAGAAATACTTTACAAATGGCTTGAGTACAAGGGAGCAACACAAAAACATAAGTCCTTCTGAAGAGACTTGAGCCAAAATCCCACGCGTAAAACGTCCGCGGTCTATTGAATCTCTGACCGTCCAGAGTTAATCTGAGAAGAAAACATGATATGGAAAAACGTGAGCGCGAATGCTCAGTGAGTCCACGTGTGTGCGTGCGCTGTAATGATTTCTTTAAAATAATGATGATGCAGTTTCACAAAGCAGTTAATGCAATATTATAAGAAAACATATGTTTTTAATGTTTAACAAAACTGATGCTTGAACCTACATGAGGGTTTCGAGCGCAGCTGGAAAGTCTGAGCGAATCAAGACACATCAGCGCAGCTTCTACGCCCCGAATTTAAAAGAACATGCAATGCAACAGTGGGGCTCCACGGACAAATGGCATAAGACAAACTTATAATGCCTATATCAGGTGTTAGAAAATGTCATGGGAATATCTCTTTCTTTTGTTTGTCCCTGATGGTATCCTTGTCTTACATCTAATTTGGAATAGCATCCTACTCCTCGAAGTGATCAAACAACTCATCAATAAGTGGAACTAGGTACTTGTTTTTAATTGTCACACTATTTAGTCATTTTTAGTCTACACACATAGGTCTAAGGCCCCATATTTCTTGTTTACAAGCAAACCTAATGCACTCCAAGGAGATGTACTTGGATGGATATATTCTTGTTGCAACAATTCTTGTAGTTGCTGTTTCAACTATGTCAACTCGTCTTGTACCATCCGCTATGGGGGTTCGAGATATTAGTTTAGTGCCGGGTACGCACTCTATGCTGAACTCCATTTCTCGATTTGGGGCAATGTCGTTAACTCTTCGGGAAAAACATCTATAAACTCCTTCACCATGGGTACTGTCTCTAATTTACTTCTTCCTTAGGCTTGTTGAGTAAATATGCTAGGTATCCTTAAGATCATTTCCATAACAACTTCCTGGCTTTCATGCCAGATAAAAAGGGATTTTCCCGTTTCGTTCGCTTCCCTTGGAATACAAGGATTGACATACTCTGTCGGCTAAACTTAACAAATTTCTGTCAATAGTCTACTTGAGCGTAATGTTTAGACAACCGTCCATCCCAAGCGTCATGTCATAACCCTCAAATGGCAAGGCAATTAAGTCGCCGAATAAAATCATACTGTTGACATAGATGTCACAATCTGGGTACTTTACTTTAGTTATCTTACTCACACCCATAGAAAGTGCTAACTATTAACTGATAACACTTAACAACAGAAGGAATAGGAATATGTTTTATGAAATGCAAACTCACAAAGGAATATGTAGCTCCAAGATCAATAAGTACTCTTGCTGGTTGAGAAAAGATTTGAATCGTACCTTCAACTACTTCCGCTTCAGTGTCTACAGGAAATCCATCCAATAGGTGGTTTTGAGATATCGGCTTATCTTCTGTTTTTGATTCTATCCTAGACTCGACTTCCCGTTCTGGAGGTGAGGTCGTCAGTTTCTTTTAAAGATATCTAGTAACTCTTTTATCACAAATACAAATTACCACTTCAACTTCTCACCAGGCTAGTTACATAAGTACGTTAGATATCCTTAGTAGTCATCTGTCGTGAGTTTCTAATATTACTCATGCGTATAAAGTGATTCTCTATTCTTTGTTTTTTTTTTTTTTGATTTTCTGTAATTCTAAAGGTTAGAAAAATTAACTGAATGTATATATTCAATTATCTAGTCAACCAATCCATTATTACTATCACACAAGATCCCTCAAATGATTGAAACAATTATTATCCCCTCGCACTTCCACCGTCCTTTCCAGAAGCATCTACCCGATGTTAAATACTTAAACCTTAGCTTATAGGTTAGAACTTACGTACAAAACACCGTACACTAGAACTGTATATCCAATAAAGAGTAAAACATCCTCTCTATTAATAAAAATAGTCGTTGGTGCACAGGGTAGAGCATGTATACAAAATCTGCCATTGATACCATATATAACATAATTTGCGATCACACGGTCCTAAGCTCTTCCAGATTATAGACAGCCACTAAAGAATCACACTCACAAAACCAGGTTTATACTTAACACATATGTACAGTGTAAACTAAAGAGTGCAAGTACACCAACCCAGTTTAGGTATATCTTCTTCCTAAAGACTATGGTCTAACACTAAGCTTATCAAAAGCACCCTGGATGAAATTTATAGCGAACACACGGAAAGATCTCAACAACCATATCAATTATTGCCCGCTCTCATATTAGATTACCAATCTCTCATTCACAAGATATACCAATATTTAAAATCTTAACAAACTTAGCTTCTAGTCTACCCATCCTCGCCATCACTTATTGTTCTCCTTATCGTGCTTAACTCATCATTAACTCACCTCTATCTTTACATTCACAAATCGGCAGCGTGAAGTAATACTTAATATATATCGAATACAGAACCAAAGACCAGAGACCCTTTCTTGTTGTGACAACAATAATGAAAGTGTCCATTTTTCAAGGTATATGGAGTTCTTTGGTATCACTGAACTAGGGATGATAGGAATAGATACAGATTATATCTTGTACCTAATAAGAACTTCACACTCACTCTTCGTGTAGTTTATACACCACAAGTCATCAGAGTCTTCCCTTTAATACTTTATGTCCTACGAAATCTCTTAATCGAGCTACAGGTCTCAGAACAAGAAACCTCTTTTGATGACTCAAATAATCTTAGTCCTTTGTCACCTGAACCATCATCAGTTCAAAAGCTTAATGTATCTACATGTCCTCTCATTGTGATTATGACCAGAGATATGGCATCGTATACAAGGGGCACTGTTCTCATCAAAATAATAACACGATGAGCAAACGAAAGAGAAAAAGGGAACTTAAAATTCTTTATGTAAAATAAAGCTATGCATTTGGCCCCTAGTACTCGTCTAGGATCTACTAACACTAACCACAAATCGAAACTAGAGCACTGATACCACCTGTGATGCCCCCCAACTCTGCCACAAGGTCAACTGCAGCTGAGTAGGATATCTGCGTGCCTCTCGGCAGTAAATTAGAAGTCTAAAAACAAAAGAATAACCCCCTGGGCAACACTTAGAAGTATATATACAATACGCAGCAGAAAACTAAACAATCTGAACACTAAAAAGGAGCTCAAAATAGAGGGTTCAAGAAAACTTCTTATCCTATGGTAATTCCGATACAAAGATAGAAATACTTTACAAACGGATCGAGTACAGGAGAGCAACACAAAAACATATGTCCTTCCAGAGAGACTTGAACCAAAATCCCAAGCGTAAAACTTCAGCGGTACATTGTATCTCTGACCATCCTGAGTTAATCTGAGAAGAAAACATGATATGGAAAAACGTGAGCGCGAACGTTCAGTGAGTCCACGTGTGTCCGTGCGCTGTAATGATTTCTTTAAAATAATGATGATGCAGTTTCACAAAGCAGTTCTTGCAATTTTATAAGAAAACATTCCCTTTTAATGTTTAACAAAACTGATGCTTGAACCTACATGAGGGTTTCGAGCGCAGCGGGAAAGCTTGAGCGAATCAAGACATATCAGCGCAGCTTCTACTCCCCGAATTTAAAAGAACATCTAATGCAACAGTAAGACTCCACGGACAATGTCCGGATCCCCAAACGAGGTCATCGGAACCAAGTTTCGGCATCTCGTAGCCAATACTAGCCGAACACCATACGAGCGCTCGATTACATACAACCGCACTCCCATATCACTGGTCAAAACAGGCTACAGACTCCTGGGGCACCTGCCAGGTCTGCCCTGGGGCCAACCTCAGTTTCGAGCCCCTCCTGACTCTCCACTAAGCGACCGTCCCACCGTAGAGCATGATGCGATGTCCACATAAATACCGATTGGGCCACGCCCTCTAGGTACTATGCCCCTCTTTAAGTGCATCCACCCTCAGAGTCAAAAACCTGCCCACGTAATCGGAAGAGGCCCTAGTACGGGGGACTAGCCACGTACAGTGCAATCCGCTAACGCGTCCATTCACTTGATTTTTTCACCAAACTTTAACCTTGGTCTGAATGAGGTTTTCATATGTATTTACATATCGAAAGGCCAATTGCTCGACCATCATTACAGATTCAAGTCATAAACATTTCAGAGCACCAAAAGTCCTCATCCGCTAGTCATCACATGCTTATGCAAATTTCACAATTATGCCAATGCTAGGCCTATATTCATGCATGTTGAAACATGTAACTTTTCAGGACCAAAGCATTCTCCAACTTATGTAGATTTTACAAACATGCCTTGTTACATTCATGCATGCCAAATCATATAACTTTTCAAAAACAAAGTATTTTCCAACTTATAAATATTTTCAGAAAACCCGTGCACAGACTAGCTCTTTTTAACAACAATAATCTGTTTTAAAAAGACAACACATATATGGAGCACCGATCCTATGCATTTCTAATGAACATGTAACACATCATGGAGAACATCTCCAATTAAGAAAAACATGGCACATTATACCGTTTCAAAAATAATAGATATTTTATGATAAGTTTAGATACCATATTTATATAGCCGGTAACTTTTGAAATAACATGTTTCATGCATGTAGAAACATGTAACTTTTCAGGACGAAAGCATTCTCCAGCTTATGCAGATTTTACAAACATGCCATGTTTACATTCATGCATACCAAATCATATAACTTTTCAAAAACAAAGTATTTTCCAACTTATAAATATTTCTAGGAAACCCGTGCACAGACTAGCTCTTTTTCACAACAATAATTTGTTTTAAAAAGAAAACACATATATGGAGCACCGATCCTATACATTTCTAATGAACATGTAACACATCGTGGAGAACATCTCCAATTAAGAAAAACATGGCACGTTATACCGTTTCAAAAATAGTAGATATTTTATGATAAGTTTAGATACCATATTTATATAGCCCGTGACTTTTGAAATAACATAATAAAACGGAGTTTGTGGACTCACCTGAATGCAGATCTGGTGCTATGATCTTACAAATATAGTAATAAAAATACTTAATATTTCATACAATACAAGACATATAATCTTATTCCCTAAATAATATAGAGATCCTACAAAGTGAACATAGTATGAATATATATATATATACACATATAGTAACTCCTTAACAGATCGAAAATTCTATACCCTTAAAAATATACTCTCTTAAGAAATCACAATTAACTATATACTAAAACCCATTGAAAACATTTAAATCCTAAAGAAAAAAAATCACAAACTTAATCTATATATATAACTTAACTAACTAAAGAAAAGAAAGAAAAGAAAAATAAAAAAAAAAATGAAAAGGAAGCTAACCCCTCAATTTGGCTGCCGAAAGAAAGTCAAAGAAAAGAAAGATTTGCATGGTTTGTAGATTATATATATATATATAGATTGCATGGCATATGTATATATATATATATATAAATGGAAGGAATGGCAGTTGTGCCCAAAAGAAGGAAAAGAAAAGAAACTAGGCGGTGACGAGTGGATACAAGAGGTGGTACAAATTTTCTTAATGACTAAGTTTTTTTTATTTTTATTTTAAACCTTATATGAAAATGTCAAGTATTTAAGTTTCTAAAATAAATACACTAGGTATTAAAAATAAAATCCACTTAAAAGCACTTATAAACCTTAATAATAAAACCTCAATATAATAATATTTTATTCATATTCCTAAGTATTCCCGAAATACCATTAAGTGTCAAAAACACTGTACTCCACCAAATCAGATTCAAACTCTATTTCCATAACGTCCATAATTTTAAAGTAATGTTAGGTGCTTACGGGGTAGGGTGTTACAATATATACACATTATAACATGGAATTAATTAAAAAATTAACATAATGATATAATGTTAAAAACATTCATATCATTATTTATATTTAATATAACAAAATAAATGACCTTAATAATTTATATTAAAAAAACCAAATATACTCTTGGCACCAAACCCTGGGGCTAACAAGGGGGTCCTGGCAATAGGACTTGACTCCAAGGATCCCTTGTTGGCCCCAGGGCTTGGTTTTTTGTCCCAGATCGTGTATTTTGTATGTTTTGATGTATTTTTGTGTGATTTTTGCCTTAAATGTCGTATTATTATTTGGATACTCTTCAAAATTATCCATTTGTAACCTTAAAATTTACAAATTTTAAAAAAATCATAAGAATCTTTAGAGGGAAGGTGAAGAATTTTTGTCTAGAGAAATAGAGAAAAGTGGTTTGGGTGGAAAATTTGAGGTTTGAACTTTTTGCGCGTAACTTTGATATTTTGGTGCGTAATTTACTATCCCTCTTAAGTTTTAATTATTAGTCTTTGACATATATTATTTGTTTACTATAATTATTATATTTAATTTATTATTATAAAACTTGTTGGCGCAATGTCATCGACATAATAAAATAATCGGTACAAAATGTAAATTATAAAGAAGAGAGAATAAAAGAGAAAAAATGTATAGAAGAATAGAGAAGAAAAGAAGACAGAGAAGAGTAGAGGGAAAAATAAAGAACTTTTATTGATTTCTCTCTGAGGTGTGATTACAACTAAGAGGTAAGAGCTCTATTTATAGGGCTCAAGGGAATCTAATGAAGAGATAATGGTGAATTAGAAAGATAGATTCTATCATAACTAACATAGGATTAAAATTCTATACTTATCTATACATAATATGCATCTTAGCAGAATATCTATCTCTTCAGGATATCTATATCTTCAGAATATCTCTCTCCAAGAGATAGATTTTATCTAAGATATTCTTATCTCTTCCAGACATCCACAAAATATTATTTTATTCATAACGCTACTCCTTGGATGTCCATTATATAGAGAATATGTCTTATTAAAACCTTGCTAGATAAAAATTCATTGGAAAAAACTCTAGTGAAAGAAAAAGAGTGTACTATTTTCTATGTTAAACATTACTTCCCTTGATGAGATATTCAATTGAGATTTCTAAACATGCGTATCCAGGGGTGATATTAAGTATTTTTATCGGTAATATCTTAGTAGATAAATCTTCTAGATTTCAGTGATCGAACTCGTTTGCACATCTTTGTTGTATCTCTTTTGGATCTCATGAATAGATATATTTATCTTATTTCCTTTTGTATATTTTCAAACTTTATAATCAGCTCTAACGTCTTTATCACACACCTTTTAACCAGCTATCATAATTAATTATTCCTTTAACACTAGCTAAAGAAGTGACTCCTACATATGTCTATACACACAATGATAGTATATGTCAATGTATGACATAATTTGTGTGGATCATTTAAATAATCAATATCTTTTATATCTATTTTTGCAGGAGTTGGATTGTTTTTTAAAATTCGAGATAATCATTTGAAGGAGATATCAAACTATAAGTTCAATATATATTTCTAAATCATTAGTTAGAGAAGAACCATAGTAGCCATATACTTGTATGAGTATAATCATGTGCTAATTTGCATAATTATGGTGTTTCAGGACCAATTGGCTCTTCAATATCATTTTACAAAAGATCTTTATCAATATCTAATAACTCAATGACTTGAAATAGTAATGATGTGCTATGTCTTTGTAGAACATTTTAAAAATGTTCAATTTTGTCTTGGTTTCAGTACTATTGATCACCATACTTGCCTTCGTTTATCTTCTGCAGTAACATTTGCTCATATGATCCTCTTCTTTTAGAGGATATATATCTTTATAATCAAGAAGTGTATCACTCCTCGAACGTTATAGAAACTTATGAGATTTATGGTCCTTCTAGGACATCTACCCAAATAAGAGTATATATTAGAAATTCTTATAAATTTGGTAAAGTATACAAAATACTTGATTCGTTACTATTTGCAAATGGCCAAATCTTGTGAACTTCTAGTTCACTTATTCTTGTGGGTAGATGATATCTTCATATGATATTATTCTTCTATTCTTTATTTTCTCCCCCTAATGGGCACATAGTCCATCGAAGTGTTAATCAACAAATTTCACAATACATATATATTTATATATATATAAATATCTCTTCATGAAATAATATCTGGAGCAAGTATAACTAACCAAGACGAGTATATGTCTCCTCGTACATAGACATATGTGATCTTCTCATTATCTTCAATGATTATTCACTAAGATAGTTACATTATGTTGTTCTAGAAAAATTTACTTAAATGCTTCAGGTATAGTAAGTCCATCAAGGACTTCATATAAATATGTTAGTGAATGATAACTTATGCAAATGTATATCAATTGTCTCATGCAGTATATTTATATATATAAGAAAATAAACATATTCTCCACCAGAAATATTTCTTCACGAGTAACACCAGATTTTTATGAAGGATTTTAAATCAATATTCATTTCATAGTTCGCATAAATGAAACTTCATTACTATCCTTCTAGGATTATACTTCAGGTGTATAATTCCCTCTAGGAATCATGTAAATTTCATGTATGCTTGTTAATTTTCCGGACTAGCTTTTATATTTCTCATGCAAACTCTATATTATATTGAGTCTACAGAATTTGAAAATATCATTCTAACATGTGTACTTTTGCGATTCCATTCATTTGCAATCATGACCTATTATGATGAGATTTCATAATATCACCATTTTTCAAGTACTTGAATTTCTTCTAGAAACAATACAATGGTCATGTTTGGAAATTTTTGAATTTTATTTCCTCGACTATTAATATGACTATTCAAAATTTTTCTCCTTTCATATGCGAGGACTTCATATTTATGGAATCGATTTATCTACCACGTTACAATTATGTCTCAAATATATGAATTGTGGTAGATCGTCCTTCGGGATATTAAATATATTAGGAGCATTATTTGTCGGATGTTGGTTGGAAAACATGCTTGGCTATATTCTTTAAGACTTTTGGTTCGAATCTCGTATAAATATTAAGATGAGACACAACTAATTAATGTTTTCATCTTAATACATGCTTTCTTCTCGTAATATTGGATATTCAAAATAAATAAATTATGAATATATCTTTTGATATTCTTTTCGTAACATATATAAGTCCTTCTATCTTTTAGTGCAGTAATGAAAATAATAATGCACTTCTAATTCACAGATGGGGGAATACATGGTTTCTGACCACGACTAATTACAAAGAGGAGTATATATTATAATTTATTAGGAAAATACGAAACAAGTGCTACAATTCATTTATGGTCTATAGGACCACTTAGTGAAGTGTATGAACATATTCTGCAGGATGTTCAACACTAAGTCAATACACATATTAGTAACCAGTATAATTAGGACAAATTGTATCCTTGGAAGATTTTAAAAATGAGCTCATTAGTTAGAAATCATAAACTACATATACAAGTCAATAATATATATCACTACATTATATCGATACATCAACTAATAATTTTGTATTAATCCCGAAGTAATACATTCAACCCAAAAGTAATACGCGTGATATGTTTAAAATAATTTACGTTTCAAATTAGTAGCACATGGAATTCAAAGAATTGGGAAACTTCTGGTTCCATATTATTTCATGAATATCTAAATATTTTTCATATTTGAATGATCTGGGGTGGACTTACCAGTCATGCTATTAATAAATTTTTTAAATCAATAAACTTCAGGTTTATTGAGTAAGTATATCTCAATCTGATATATTTGGTATAATTCAAATTACAAGAGAATAAATGATAGTATTTGTTTCATAGAACACTAACAGTTGATAGAGTTAATTTTTGGTACAAATAAACACCTTAAGTTTTAATTATTAGCCTTTGAAAATATTTTATTTATTTATTAGTCATAATTATTATATTTAATTTATTTTTCTTATCTTTGTACAGATTTCCAAAAAAAAGAATGGAAAATAAAGATTCCATATTAAATTTGGTAAACGGAATAAAGAGTGCACATGGTCATTGGGGAAGATAACATAAAAAATAACAATAATAAAGCATATTACCTGTTGCAGTATTGGAATCCTTTAAGGATTAGGATTACAACTTTATTAGAATCCTTCAAAGATTAGGATTTTGCTTCTCTTTTGCCTATATATAGAAGAGAGATCAAGAAAAAGAGAGGAGAGTTGTAGGGGGAGACAGTGGCAATTGCGCAAGCAGCTGCCCAAGCTGCAACGAGAGAAAAAGAAAAGTAGCCGCATGACGGCCACAATTTGAAGCAGCAAATCTAAGGAGCATCAGCGAAAAATGATTTGAAGAAAGCCATGATCTTCCTCAACAAATTGGTTCCTTCTTTCCTTTTAACTATAAACTAATTTTCTTTTTAGAATCTTAATGAAACCCTGGCTATGTAATTTTGGTTCATTTTATTTTTGGAGATTTATTATATTATTTATATGATTGCATATTTTGGGATGTTTATTGGTTTGATGCAATTAATTCTTTTTTATTGTTCTTGTAGAACAATTGTTTGGTTTAGTTGATATTTTTATCCATTCTTGATTCTTGAAGGCTTGAGTATGAGAGATATGTAATTTTTGCAAGTATATTGTGGGTTTTAGAATTGAATAGTTCATGCTAATTTTAGATTATTTATGTCATAGGAATGAATAGGTTATGCTAATGGTTAGATGGATTATGTCATGCAATTAAGCACAATATATTCTTTTAATGAATCGAAGCTTGTAGCCTAGACCACCACATAAATGTTTAATCTTTTCTCCTAAATAATATGAAGTCATTGTTATATAGGTTAGTGGTGGATTCAAGGTTCTAAATCATCTTCTTTGGTTAATCTCTTGTGATTTTTAATTTAGTTATTTTTTTAATATTTTTACTTAATTTAGAAATAATTTTTAGATAATATAAATTGATTTTTTCTTTTTATAAAATTAATTTAGGAATATAATAATTTAAGTAGTTAAGTCTTTTTCTGTGGTTCGATACCCTGATACTTCCGTATTACATTGATCTTATGCACTTGCAAGTATTGGGTTTAAAACTTTGTTATAAAAATCCCGATCAAGTTTTTGGCGCCATTGCTGGGGAAAGGTTAAATTAATTTCTTGTGTTATTGTCTCCTAAATTTGTTAGTATTTTTATTTATTTATTTTATTTTTTTTATTATTCTTGAGAAAAAAAAAAGAAAATTTTTTTGGTCTCTTAGTTGTCTTCACCGTTTTTTTTATTATTTATTTTATCTCACTTGATTGGTAGAAAGGTACAAGTGTTTGTTTTGTAGGGTAATCAGACAACATATCATTATCATGGAAGCTAAAGAGATGGTCTACTACTCTTCTGAACATACACTAATATTGCCTTTTCTACCAAGTTGTATTGTTCTTTTCTTTGTTTCTTCTCTACTCTTGGCATTATTTTATCACATTGTGGACAATGTAGGGTGTAGTATGGGAGAGAAGATGCTTTTATTCTGGTGTCAATTTTTTTTTTCATTTTTCTCGTCTTTCTTGTTCAATTTTTGCTGACTTATTTTATTTTATTATTTTTTTACATTATTTTTAAAAAAAAACAAAAAATATGATTTCACTTAAAGAATGATTCTTTTTGAGTTCCTTTAAAATGTCTTGAATAAGTTGAGAAAAGTACTTGTTTTCTTGGTTTTAATTAGGGTGATGGACTTATGTTCTATATCTGTTATAACTTTAGCATGACTTACACCTGAGCACAGGGGTTATTGTTAGTGTTTAATAAATCCTTTATATTATTTTTGAGTTGCGTAAAGTTGATGAATCTTTTCCCTATATTCTAGAACTTACTTGAGTACCTCTTGAGGTGAAATAGAAAGGTTTTCCAGATTTGACTTAGAGACGACGGTCATAAGCCTTCTTTAAATCGTTTGTGTCTTTCAGGGTTACCAAATCTCATGATTTTTACCTTAGTACCTTTTTTAGCCTTAAATATTATTTTCTTTCTATAAACTACTTAAATATTAATCCTTAATCTTGTAGAGAGCTTAATGTAAACTTCTAACTTGTGCTTTAACGATGTTTTGTTGTTTGGCTGTTATGGAAAAAGAATAAGTTATTTTGACAAAGGGGAGAAGAAAATACATATATATGACTTGTTATGCTGAAAAAAAAACAAATGTATTGAGCTGAAAAAGAAAAGAGAAAAGGAAATAAAAGTTGATACATGATTGTTACAAGTCATAAGGTGCAAAGAAGAAAAAATTCAAGAGGCCCGAATTTGTGAATGCAAGAAAAAGAACGGCCTTCAATGATGAAATTTTGAAGAAAAGAATATGGTAGTTGGTGAATGGAAGAAAAAAAGGAGTTAAAACAAAGTTAGAAAATTTGAAGTTTCCATATTCTTTGCAAGCTCTCTTTTCTTTGAATTTGAATTCCTTACCTTCATTTGATAACCAATGCCCTAACCTTACATTACAAGCTTTAAAGTCCTACCTAATCTGAGTTGAATTTGAGAATCCTTGATTAGTGGAGAGAAGGTACAAAGAGTGAGCCTATGGAATGAACTCTTGTTGAGATTTGTCTTCTATCTGTAATTTGAAAATCTTGTTTAGCATTTATTTTTATAATCTCTGATGACCACGATCACACCTTACACAAGTCTTGCGTTAGTTATGGGAGATAGTTGAATATTTGTTTGTTAACTTGAGTTTCAAAATAAGGAGAAGAGTGCTTGTCTTGATAAGTTTGAGATATTGATGAAGGGTACTCAATTTTGGATTATTCTATATCTTTTCTGAAGTTTGTTATTTATTTGACTTTGTGGGTACGTCATCTGAAACCTTCACAAGACCATACTCGTCCACTAAGCGGAACTTAGGGGTTTAAAGGGCTTTTTACACATGCTAAGTGCAATCATGAGTCCTACGAAAGTGGCTAGTTAGTTTTTCTTTTTGTTCTTTTATTTTTCCTTGAGGACTAGCAAAACTTAGGTGTGGGGAAGTTGATAGAGTTAATTTTTAGTACAAATAAATACCTTAAGTTTTAATTATTAGCCTTTGAAAATATTTTATTTATTTATTAGTCATAATTATTATATTTAATTTATTTTTCTTATCTTTGTGCAGATTTCAAAAAAAAAGAATGGAAAATAAAGATTCCATATTAAATTTGGTAAAGGAAGGAAAGAGTGTGCATGGTCATTGAGGAAGATAACATAAAAATAATAATAATAATAACAATAATAATAAAGCATATTACCTGCTGCAGTATTGGAATCCTTTAAGAATTATGATTAGAACTTTAGTAGAATCCTTTAAGGATTAGGATATTAGTTGAATCCTTTAAGGATTTTGATTTTGCTTCTCTTTTGTATATATATACGAGAGAGATCAAGAAATAGAGCGGAGAGCTACGGGGGGAGACAGTAGCAGCTGCCCAAGCTGCAACGAGAGAAAAATAAAAGTAGCCGCAAGACGGCCACAATTTGAAGCAGCAAATCTAAGGAGCATCAGCGAAAAATTATTTGGAGAAAGCCATGATCTTCCTCAACAAATTGGTTCCTTCTTTCCTTTTAACCATGAACTAATTTTCTTTTTAGAATCTTAATGAAACCCTAGCTACGTAATTTTGGTTTATTTTATTTTTGGAGATTTATTATATTATTTATGTGATTGCATATTTCGGGATGTTTATTGGTTTGATGCAATTAATTCTTTTTTATTGTTCTTGTAGAACAATTGTTTGGTTTAATTGATATTTTTATCCATACTTGATTCTTGTAGTCTTGTGTATGAGAGATATGTAATTTTTCCAAGTATATTGTGGGTTTTAGAATTGAATAGTTCATGCTAATTTTAGATGATTTATGTCATAAGAATGAATAAGTCATCTAATGGTTAGATGGATTATGTCATGTATTTAAGCACAATATATTTCTTTAGTGCATCGAAGTTTGTAGCCTAGATCACCACATAAAGGTTTAATCTTTTCTCCTAAATAAAATTAAGTCATTGGTATATAGGTTAGTGGTGGATTTAAGGTTCTAAATCATCTTCTTTGGTTAATATCTTGTGATTTTTAATTTAGTTATTTTATTTATTATTTTTACTTAATTTAGAAATAATTTTTAGATAATATAAATTGATTTTTCTTTTTATAAAATTAATTTAGGAATATAATAATTTAAACAGTTAAGCCTTTCTCTGTGGTTCGATACCCTGATAATTCCGTATTATATTTATTTTGTGCACTTGCAAGTACTGGGTTTAAAACTTTGTTATAAAAATCTCAATCAACAGTAATGCATATTTCTCATACACTGTCTCAATATGATAGAAAATATCCCAAAAACTAAAATAATATTCTACAACACTTTCTCGAGGAGAATACGTTACATATTTAGCATGTTCGTATAAGAACACTAACTCTTCTGGAGTCTTTAATTGACTAAATCTTCTGGAGTTTTAATAATCAGTGCTTCTAAAACCTTGTACTACTATGTCTACATTTGGATATTTATTTAATGCATATCCTCAAGCTCTATTATTAATTAGAGATATTTCATCTCATCATTATATAATATAAACTCATAATAAACTTTAAATATAAGGAATAGAAATAAAATAATCTGCTACTTGGGAAAAAATCGAACAAGTATAATATATCTCAAGGAATAATCATCTGGATATTTTTTTGAATAATTGGGCATCATTTGTATGTGCCATTTTGACGTCATTACTTATAGCATCACTAATATCAGTAGCATAATTTTGGAAAGTAAACAACACTTTCATATCTTATCTTAAACGATACTTAACAATAATTTAACAGGTGTACTTCAGGAACGAAAATATTTGTAGCCGTAACTATTTTACAAAGTGTTGCAATGTATCATCTTTTTCTTTCTTACTAATTTTCACTTCTCATTAAATACATACATTGAGAGTTTATTGAGTCATTGTAACACTATAAGTAAATATCATACCATAGTTGTGGTCACGACCTAAAAATCTATTTTATAAATAAATTATAAATTTAATGCATTCACTTTAGGGAATGACATAAAATCAATTGGTCAGCCAGTATAACTTTCATAATAACTCAATTTCTGTGTAGTCTATAGAAGATGTGAGACTAATTTAACTAAATATTTAAAAACATCTTTCTTCATATTGCTACTGCAGGAGCATATTTGAGATATTACAAATGGTAGAATATTTTCTCTATCACCACCAATAATATTTTTTCTCTGTAGATTTTGATTTTAGGAAAAATTCTAAATGTGATAGAAGTATGCTACTGATAAATATAAAGTTTTTACCCAAAAGCTTAACAAAACACAACTGGTGTTTGTATAATAACCAACTTCTGGTAGTAGCATAGTTGATCTAAAATTGTATAATAACCGACTTCTGGTGGTTCATAATGTAGGTCGCTTTGGTGCTGTTGTTTGTGTCTTCAAGACACTTACATCCAAATATATTTATTTGATGGTGTCTTCCAGACTCACCATATATGTCTAGATGAATTTGCATAAATAATTAGAAAACAAAAGTATAAATATTATGAGTTAAAAGCTCAAATTTTATAATCAAGATATTAGTAAAAGAAGTACCTTTCTCTGCCTTTTGCTGGCACGACAACACTGATACAAAATTCCTTGATTTCAGAGAAGGCAACAACTCGTGGTAGAGTCTCGTACTAATAATGTATTATAAGACTTGTTTGCGCAGTGTCATTGGCATAATAAAATAATCAATACAAAATGTAAAGTATACAGAAGAGAGAATAAAGAGAAAAAATATATAAAAAATATAGAAGAAAAGAACATAGAGAAAAGTAGAGAGAAATGCAAAGAGCTTTTATTGATTTCTCACTGAGGTGTTATTGCAACTTAGAGATAAGTGCCTTATTTATAGGGCTGAAAGGAATCTAATGAAAAGATATATGTGAATCAGAGAGAGAGATAGATTCTATCATAATTAAAATATGATTAAAATTCTATCACTTATTTATATATAATATTTATTCTTGCAGAATATCTATTTATTCAAGATATCTATATCTTCAAAATATGTATGTTTTCAAAAAATAAATTTTATCTCAAATATTCTTATATCTATAGACATCTACAAATATTATCTTATGCATAACAATTATTTGTTTTTTGACAGATAAAAAGGTGATAAAAAGAGCCCCACGTTCTCGGTTTTCATTAATGATTAAATTTGAAAAATCAAAAGCAGTTCAAGCAGATATGGCCATAGGCTTTGGACTTTGCATTAATGGTTCATTGAATGTCAAGAAAAAGATTTTAAAAATTGCCATTATGCTTTGGACTTTGCATACAAAAAATACAATAGAAAGAGTTGACATATTTGGTTTTGAGTGGGCTGCTTTTAGCGGAAAGTGATGAGGAAATAGAGAAGATAATTTCTCTTCTCTTGGACTCTTGGAGGGCAGTTGAGTTCTATGAAAAGGGGGCAGACTTTCTTCTGGGGGCAGACCTACTTACGCCATTTTTTTTTTTTTTAAAAACACAAATATGGGTATTTTATTGCTAAAATCAAACTTTTTCAAATCTTTCATTTTTCTAGCCATTAAATTACTCCTATTTGCCATTAAAACATGTCAGTTCAAAAAATTGAAACTGGCAAGTTTGATGGCAAATCTGACTTTGCAATGGGGTGGAGGAAAATAAAAGCAGTTTTGGTACAAAATAAAATTGCACCCACTATTTGTAGCCTTGAAGAGTATCCGGAATCTTAGAGGGGCGAAATACTTACTGAAAAACTTGGTGATGCGCACAGATGCATCACCTTGCATTTAACTGATAATGTTTTACAAGAAATCGACGAAAAAGACAATGCTTTTGAAATCTGGACTAAACTAGAAAGATCATATTTCAAAAAACCTCTTTCAAATAAAATTTATTTAAAAGAACAACTGTTTGGTTTTAAAATGAGCGAGTCAAAAACACTTTCCGAAAGTATGGATGATTTAAACAAAATTGTTTTGGAACTTCAAAACGTTGGAGAAAAAATCCCTGATGAAAATATTGCTGTTATTTTACTAAATGCTTTACCCGATTCTTTCAATAATGTAAAATCTGCCATTAAATATGGTAGAGATGATTTATCTCTTTTCGATGTTAAAAATGCTTTAAAATCAAAAGATTTTGATTTACAAAAAGAAAATAAATCAAACGGGGAAAACCTTTACGTGCGAGATAGAGTTGACCGGAGGGATCTCTTAATCACTGGTCTAAAAGTAAAGGGAGGTCGAAATCTCGAGAAAAGAACAAAGTGAAATGTTTTTACTGGAGGGTCATATGAAAAATAAGTGTTTTAAAAGGATTAAAGATGAAAAACAACATAAATATGATAAAGGGAGTAATAAAAATGACAAAACCTATGATTTTGATTCAAATGGTAATTCTATGTTTTTCAGAGGTTTTGTATGTTTTCCTTTCCCCATCTTGTTCTAAAGTTGTTGATCATTGGGTCCTTGATTCTGCTTATACTTTCCACATGACACCCAACAAACATTGGTTTTCAGATTTCAAAACCTTAAATCAAGGAAAGGTTTATATGGGAAACAATCAAGTTTTTTATGTTAAAGGTATTGGAAATATTTTCATCAAAATGCATAACGGTGTGACTAGGAAACTTACTGAGTGAGATACGTGCCTGATCTTCATCGGAATCTTATCTCTCTCTTTGTTATTCTGATTCACTTATTTTTTCTTTCAAATATAAAAGTATTTTATGTATTTGGAAAGGAAACCTAGTCATGATAAAAGTTTTAAAAGAGAAAGTCTATACATTCTTATTGGAAAAACAGTTTGTAATTCAGCTGCTTTGATTTCAAAAACTGTTGCGAGAAAACTATGTTGTGGCATCGACGGATTGGCCACATTAGTGAAAAGGGACTGTATTACTTGGAAAAACAAAATCTTTTGTGTGGTGACAAAATTGATTCTTTAGATTTTTGTGACCATTGTGTTTTGGGAAAACAACACAAAATCTGTTTTTCAACTAGCACACATAAGTCTTCTACTATACTTGATCATGTGCATTGTGATCTATGGGGACCTGAAAAGGTTCCAACTTATGGTGGTAATGTTTATTTCTTGTCTATAGTTGATGATTTTCGAGGCATGTTTGAGTTTTTCTTTTAAAAACAAAAGATCAAACATTTGAAAAGTTTTGTAAGTAGAAACGCCTTGCCAAAAATCAATCTAGAGTAAACTAAAAACAATCAGGACTGATAACGGTCTTAAGTTTTGTAACCAGAAGTTTTCTGATATTTGTGCATCGTATGCATCATACATCATAGGACGGTTAGGTATAACCTTCAGCAGAATGGAGTAGCTGACAGGATGAACCGTACCATTATGGATAAGGTTAGATATCTTATGGTATCTTCAAGTGTCCCAAAACCTTTTTGGGGTGAAGCTGTAAGTACAGCTGTCTACCTCATTAATAGATCCTCTTCTATAGCCATAAACTTTAGGACTCCTATAGAACTTTGGTGTGGTAAACCTGCTAACCTTTCCAACCTAAGAGTTTTTGGGTGTGCGGCTTTTGCATATCAGAAGGAGTGTAAGCTAGATCCTAGGCCTAGAAAGGGAGTGTTCATAGGATATCCTAGGGGGCTGAAGGTTTATAAAGTGTGGTTAAAGGGTGAACCAGGAGTGAGGTTAGTTATCAGTAGGGATATCATATTCAACGAGTTAGATATACCCTATCTTAAGGATAAACCTATCACCGATAGTTAATCTAGTGTTCTCACATATGGTAGTATTCCTGTGGAGGTGGAGAGCATCTTTGAACCTTCTCTAGAGCCCTCTCAGGAGCCTAAAACCAATGAAGAGTTAGTTCCACCATCCAGTAACATACCTGATCCTCCAAGTGTTCTTGAAACCCTTGAACCTGTGTCAGAAGGTTCTGATGAGGAGGTAGATTATCCTGAGGCTCAAGCTCAAGCCCTTAGAGATTATCAGCTTGCGAGAGATAAGGTTAGAAGAGTGCCTAAGGAACACTCTATATATGGTTATTCTTACGTAGTTTCATATGAATTTGCTGTTGCATCTTATGTGGAAGAAAAGGAACCATTGTGTTTTTCTGATGTTTTGAAAAGCCCTAATCGCTCTTTATAGTTATGTGTTATGGATGAAGAAATGTCTTCTTTAAATAAAAATAAAACCTGGATTCTTGTTCCAAAACCCTCAAAACAAAAATTAGTTGATTGCAAATGGATTTTCAAAATTAAAGACCATGAGTTTGCTAATGAACCTCCAAGGTTCAAGACCAGGCTAGTTGCAAAAAAGTTTTTCACAAGTTGAGAGCATTAACTTTAATGAAATCTTTTCTCCCGTCGTTAAATACAAAACGACTAGGATTATTCTTGCCATTGTTGCCTTTTATGATCTCAATCTTGAGCAACTTGATGTTAAAACTGCTTTCTTGCATAGTGATCTCGATGAGACTATATATATATGCATCAACCACAAAGTTTTGAGGTTAAAGGTAAAGAACACCTGGCGTATCTATTGAAAAAGTCCTTATACGAACTTAAACAATCACCCAGGTAATGGTACAAGAGGTTTGATTATTTTACGTTGAAAATTGGTTTCTCTAAATGCAGCTATGGTAGTTGTCTTTATTTCTCTGGCAATAATGTTGATAGTGTTATTTATTGCTTTATGTAGATGATATGTTAATTGCGTGTAAGCATAAAGCTAAGATTAATGATCTGAAATCCTTGCTAAAATCCAAATTCGACATGAAGGATTTAGGGGTTGCATCCAAGATTCTTAGGACGAGTATTATTAGAGATAAGTTTGATCATTCACTTTTCCTATCTTAGAAGCCCTTTCTTCATGAAATTGTCTCTAAATTTTCTATGCATCTATGTAAACCCGTCATAACCCCACTTGCGAGCCATTTCAAACTTTCGGACAAAACTTATCCTAAAACCGAGAGTGAGAAAAGAGATATGGCACATATCCCCTACAGAATGGCCATAGGCTCGGTTATGTACTCGATGATATCCACCTGACCAGACATTGCTTTTCTATAAGCCTTCTTAGTAGATTCATGTCTAACCCAAGGAGGGATCACTGGGCTGCTCTCAAGTTGTTACTACGTTACCTTAACAGAACTAGAGATGGGATTACACTATCATAATTGGTCTGATGTCTTCAAACTAATTGGTTATGTTGATTCCAATTTTGTAGGTGATAAGGATAGTAGAAAATCTACCACATCCTATTTCTTTACCCTAGCGAGTAATTAAGTCTCGTGGAAATCTCAACTACAGCCAGTAGTTGCCTTATCAACTACCGAGCCTGAGTAGATCGCGACAATGGAAGCTATCAAAGAAGCCATTTGACTTCAAGGGTTATTGAATGAATTACACGTTTATATTCAAAAGCTATTATTTCTATTGACAGCCAGAGTTGTTTACATTTATGCAAAAATCTAGTCTATCACGACTGGACAAAACATATAGATGTCAATTACCAATTTATTAGGGAAAATGTCTCTAGTGGTGTAGTTGACATAGATAAAATTAGTATTGATAATAATCCGGCAGATTTTGGTAGTAAAATTGTGAGCTCTGACAAGCTTATGTTTGGTAGGGATTTCTTTCATTTTGACACAGTCTGACTCTCATAGAGTCATCTTAACGGTTGGAAAAATATTGTTTAAAGTGGAGATTGTAGGTTTTTTGGACCTATTACTTCCCAATATTTTTATTTTTCCAGCCCATTTTTCTTTTTGTCCCTATGATGATCCAATGGGCCAAAACAGAAAGATAAGGTTGTTCGAATTGGTCAGAGATGCCGGGCCGGGCCGGGCCAACCCGGGCTTGCTCGTTGGGACTTGACCTATTTTTACCCTCTCCTCTTCTCAGTTCTCTCACTTAGCCCTTTCACTTTGTTTTTCTTTCTCTTTTCTCTGCCGTTTTGAAATTGCAGCTCTGTCTCTTCTTCTTCTTTTCCTTGGCCGCGGCTTTGCTGTGACCGTTGCTCTTCTCCGCCCCTTCAGCTTCTGTGTTGCTGCTTCTTTCAAATCAATCATCGGCTTCTTGCGATCAACACCCTATTGCTGTTCTCGATTTGAGGGGGAAATCGAGAGGTTGTAGAGAGAGAGCGAAGAGAGGGAAGCTGGAGACAGTTTGTGTTTTTTGTGGCCCTTGACTGAGAGAATCCGTTCTCCAATTGATCGTGTCGTTATTCTTACCGCTGACACCTCGAGGCGGCTCGTTGTTTCTCACTACTGCTCGGCGTCGTTCGGTCTCAGTGTTGTTTCTCCGCTAGCGGTACTGACACTATAGTTGCAGGTTAGGGTTCATTTTATCATCATTTCCTTTACCGTCTTTTTGACGGTTTGTTGCGTTTTTTGGTCTTGCCGTTTTGCTTGAACCGACGGCTTAGGAGGAAGAAAAGAGAAAGCTTTGTAATAGTTAGGGCTGTTTTTATTTTTGTTTATTCTATTAATTTGTAATACTAAATAGAAATTGTAAGAGTAATTAGATCCAACAGAAGGTTTTTGAACTGCTTAGTTCTTTTCGAGTCTTGTATCCTTTACAAGTTCTCAAACATATTTTATAAAAGTTTTCAAAACAATTGTGCACATTGTGAGGAGGAGATTTATCAACTTTTTTTAATCTTTATCAAACCTTCTATTTTGTGCTTGAGCTTGGATTTTCTAAATTTGTTTCTTAGGAAACTAGTTGAGCAACAAAGGAGGTCTTGACGGAGATTGGTAAGGTTATCGGCCCCTTGAGCCTTTATATGTCAAAATTTTCTTAAGTGTTTTTTCTTTATGTTTAACACTCTTCTGTGTGCTTATATGTTTATATCCTCTCATATTGCATTTTTGTTCATCCTCATTAAAAATGGGGAATTGTTAGCCCTAAGGTTGACAATTCTTGTTTTAAGTAAATGACAAACATTGATATGCACTTATATGTTTTATCTTTGATGTGACATGAACTTTTATATTGGAAAATGATATCTTCACACCAAGAGCTAAAGTGTCCAAGGCAAGAAGAGTTGCTATCAAAAGTGTCAAAGACAAGAAGATTCAAGTGGATCTAAGTTTCCAAGGATTAAAGTGATGAAGACTTAGAATAGGGTTGAGTCTAGTAAGGTATATCTTGTAAAACCTTGTCTCAAATCCTCTTTATTTTAATATTCATGCATTATTAAAGCTCAAGTCTAAAAGATTTACAAAAATGGAGTCAAAACCTAAACTTTATTTTTAGAGTTAAAAGGATTTTTTTTTGTAAAAAAAAAAGTTTTTTTATACAATCCAAAATATATTGAGAATTTTTTGTTAGATGATTAATTCAATGTGTTGAAATATTTCAGGATTAGATTATCTCAGTTGAAGGTTTAATTGTGTAAATCTTTAATTTAGAAAGTCTATGAATGAGTATATAAGACACCTTGATGAGTATTTAAGACACCTTGAGTTAATTATTTGATTTAAACTTCAAAAATGATTTTTAAGTACAAAATCAAAAGTCTAGAGCTCTGGTTCAGATGCTCGAAGTTCTTAAGGGAAGATAAATTTTTTTAAACCTTTAGACGTAGGGAATAAAATCTCGGACATTCGAAGTATTTTTTTCATGGGCTAAGGTTAAGTTGAAGGTCTGGATGACAGTTCGGATGACCTGTTGAAGGTTCTGACGTCCGATCTTTACGGGACAAAGTCAAAACTAGTAGTTTGTAGTCGTTTCGTAAATGTTGGAAGCTTCCCTATAACTAGTAGAACTCCATGGAACATCAGAGAAAAAGAGTATTCATGCCTAAAAGTTTTCTAAACTTTCAAGTGTCAAATTTTTCGAATTTATGAGCTTTATAAGTGTTTATTTACTAAAAAAGTAATAAGAGATTATGGTGCTTCATCTTGTTATAATCCATCACATTGAGTGTGGTTCTTTATCTCTTGTATTGTCATAGCAGTATATGCAAGGTTGATTGTTGTAAAACCCGAGTGTACTGGTTGAACCTGTATTTTGTGTAAGAAGAGAGTGGTTGAGGTATAAAACCCATTTAAGGTGACCCACTATTCTAAGAGCATATTTTAATTACAATCTTTATGAGAAAGGGATTTTGTGCAAGATCGGTAAATCCTTTGCTGTGACTTAAAGTAGTGGATGTAGGCTTTTCCTGATATGAATGGACAAGGGATTGTTCAACAATTTGTGTAGGAACAATTTAGAGGATTGATGAAAGCACGGTGAGGAATCCCATATTTAATTCCAAGGCTTGGAAGAGTTTACAAGATTTCCAAGACAAATTAAAATCATAAAAGCTCAACAGAAGCAAACTAAAAGCTTCCGGCCATTATAGAAGACAAAAGAAGCAATGAAGAGAGAAGAACAGAGCCTACCAGCGATGGCAGGTTCCTACCCTACCGTTCCCGATAGGTCTCAGTTTACACAACTTACTTTGCTCAATGTAAGTAGTCTTGGACTGATTTGTGGTTTCTTTATTTCCAACCTTGTAATTAACTTTATTAAAAGGATATTTAGCCTTTTCAGTACTCATTAGGTTTAGAAGAGTAGTTAATATTTCTCAATAAATGCCCTATTATAGTATAATTGTAAGACTAGTTGATGATTAGATGAAATTGATGAGTTTACTCTTAAGGTTCTTAGACTTTCCAACTTTCTCCTAACTTCTATTTAGGGTTTGATCTCCCATAGATTGATTTTACTTAGAACATTTGGATTGGGAAGATCTAAGGGTTTCATCAATTGATCGCAATTCCTACTCTTTGATATTTACATCCTTGTAATTGTCCTAGAGTAAGGTCTTCTTCATAAGAGTCTAATTATGTGATAGGTAAATGTGTTGGAATCCGTAGGCAAAAACAAAGTAAAATAAAACTACAGAAATCCACCAACAAGATCTGAATACACTAGAAAAACCGATTGGATAGAAATTACCTCAATGTTTTGATTGTTTGTTGTGGAGACGCTGCTTTGTACGCTTCGCCCTCTACTGGTATCCATGTGACGAACTCCTCTGCAAGTGATCGGGATGCTAGCCCCTTCTGTGTTCTGAAAGCTGTTTAGAACTGATCCTGACTATCTGGTAATCGGTCGTATTTCGGAGAGAGGAGGCTAGATACTATATCGTCGTTCTAGGGTTTAGGGTTTTGTTTTTCTTTTTTCAGATAAAGGATGGCCACCAAGAAAAGGTTAACATAACATTTTATAGCTGTTAATATCAAAACCCTAACTGTCATCTAATGACAGTTTAATCTCGTCCGTCTATTCCTATAATCATCCAACGGTTGGATGAGTAATATTAAGTAATTAATTTCATTTATTCGATTAAATAAAATTAATTACTTATTAACTTACCAGAAAATACAATATGGAATCTAATTCCCCTTTTGTATACGTTCAACGAATCTGGACACAATCTAGATTCATTGAACGTGGACATTATGCTCACAAGATCGTCTATGCGTGTGACCCTGTAGGTTCACTTAACGTTGGTAGTGAATGAAAAATGTCCTAGACATTTATTCACAAAACATAAGCGGCCTTTAGCAAGACATTATGCTTACTCAAGTTAAGTAAATGTAATAATAACCTAGCATCAGATTTAATATTTAGTCCTTTTGTCACACGATATCCTAATTAAGTATAAGGCATGGATCAAGTCATCCTTATAAAACTTAATTAACCATTTACTTGATCACCAGGCAGACTGTTCTAACAAATAATATTAATAACACCTTATTAATACTTATTTGAGCATGGCCATGCATATTTTCCAGTCTTCCTTATCAAGGGGCCCATGGATATCTCTATCTAAAAGAGAGGGACAAATTCCTTTCACTGTCTCCAATATTGAAGCCATGACGAGAAAATAATCCAACCAATAGTCATAATGATCACCTAATTAAAAGTGATGTGTGACTATGTCAAAACATATTTTCTCCCCATGCAAGAAACATTAGAAACATCAGGTCAAAGGACACCAAATATAAAACTGAGAAGAAATGCTTATAACTTAAACCCATGCAATATTTCTTCTTCACTTTGGGTCATGTCCAATACAATATTCTCAATATGTATTTATGAATTGATTTTATATCTCATATTCATGATCAGTAACGGTGATATAGTATCTAGCCTCCTCTCTCCAAAATACGACTGATTACCAGATAGTCAGGATCAGTTCTGAACAGCTTTTAGAACACAGAAGGGGCTAGCATCTCGATCCCTTGCAGAGGAGTTCGTCGCGTGGATACCAGTAGAGCGCGAAGCGTACAAAGCAGCGCCTCCACAACGAACAATCAAAACATTGAGGTAATTTCTATCCAATCGGTTTTTCTAGTATGTGCAGATCCTGTTGGTGGATTTCCGTAGTTTTATTGATATATGTTTTTGCCTACGGATTCCAACAGAAGACGATATAGTAGCTGGCCTCCTCTCTCCGAAATACGACCGATTACCAGATAGTCAAGATCAGTTCTGAACAGCTTTCAAAACACAGAAGAGGCTAGCATCCCGATCGCTTGCAGAGAAGTTCGTTGCGTAGGTACAAGTAGAGGGCGAAGCGTACAAAGCAGCACCTCCACAACGAACAATCAAAACGTTGAGGTAATTTCTATCCAATCAGTTTTTCTAGTATGTGCAGATCCTGTTGGTGGATTTCCGTAGTTTTAGTTTACTTTGTTTTTGCCTACGAATTCCAACAGTGGTATCAGAGCCAGGTTCATATTAGTTTTGCTGATTTTATCTGTTACCGCTTTGATTACATGTGTTGTTTTTAATCGGCCTTATAGTAAGGTTTTTTATCAGTGTAATAATCAGAGTAAATTCAATTATAGGATTCGCGTATATCATATTCTGTTTTACTTATTAATGCGATTAATTAAACAAAATGTCATTACTGCCAAATTGTTTGGCGTACAATCTGTAATCTATGCAATTTAATTGTTAAACTAATATGCAGAATTACATGGTTTATTGTTTAACTGTTAAACAAAATTTCTGGCGGCATGATTTTAGGGTTTATGACGGCAATAACTCATTCAATTAGTTAGAAAGAAAAATCGTTTTTTTTTCCAGGGGCGCTGCCCCAGAGACCCCCGCAAGGGCGCTGCCCTTTGACCCCGCCCGTTTTCTTCCGGGGACTTCGCCCCCGAAACCCCCTTGTTATTTTTTGCCTGTTTCTTCTTATCTTTAGATGCATGGTGCATAGCATGGCCTTTTACCTCTTGTGATTGATTGGCTTATTTTGTTAATGGGTTGTATGTTTTAAATACGGCCTGCGTGTCGTTGTTTTCGTTGATGTAATATTATCAAGCTTTACTAGAATAGGTTAATTTTATTTCCTATTCCTATGTATGTTTTCTGTCCTACGTAACAAGATTAGAAGGCCAAGACATTGGAGGCAAGCTAATGGAGATGAAGACTTACCTAGATTGACCTTTGACTTCCATGAGGCTCGTGGAAGTCAATATAGGATTGGGGCCATGCTATGACACATTTTATTTGATGTATATATATTATCATGTGATGTTTAGTTTATTTCCTTTTATTTTTGATATATGTTTTGTGAAATAATATGCAAATAAAAAGGAAGAAGGTTTTTGAAACCATTAAAAAAAAAAAAATTAAGTCGTAAAATGCCTTCCATGATCATAAGCACTTCTCCATGCTTGGATCATCATTTTGTCCCATTGCCAAAGCAAGAGATAAACGGTTACCTAAGTAGGGGAAGATGGAAAATGGTGATTTCTATATGCTCGGAATGGTTTGGCTTAACTAGGCTATCAAAACAGTTTTGAGCCTAAGACATCATATGGGATTTTGCCGGTACATGTAGATGTAAATCCCATTAATATATTTTTCTCTAATTATGGGTGTTAAGCCAAAGCTTACTTATGATTAGAATAAAATGAATTTTTATACCCATGATTTATATCGAGTGTTGAATATTTCAGGGAAAATTTAATGCTTCATTTATTTAATTTTACTTTGCAAATTCTATGTAGATAATGGCCTAAAACAATTCAAACACATCGTTGCGATCTATGCTTGAAAAGAATAAGCTTAGCGGGACTAACTTTCTTGATTGGGCACGAAATTTAAGGATTGTCCTTAAACAAGAAAAGAAGCTATATGTACTTGAGAACCCTATCCCTAATCAACCAGCTAACAATGCCCCTAGAGTCGAAAAGGATGCTTATAGTAAGCACTAAGATGATTCTAACGATGTGACATGTCTCATGTTGGCTACGACGGAATCTGAGTTGCAAAAGCAATTCGAGGAAGTTGAGCCTTATGAGATGATAAAACAGCTCAAGGAAATGTTCCAAGAGCAGGCACGTCAAGAGAGATATCTTACCACTAAGGCATTGAATAGCTGCAAAATGACCCCTGGCACTTCAGTTAGTGCTCATGTCCTTAAGATGAAAGGGTATTTTGATCAGCTTGAAAAATTTGGAGCACCTGTAAGTCATGACTTGGCTACTGATATGATCTTGGCCTCTTTGACCTCTGACTATGATCAGTTTGTCATGAACTTCAATATGCATAATATGGAAAAGTCCAAAATGAATTGCACGGGATGCTCAAGCAGGCTGAACAAAACATTAGGAAGTCTACTCCTAATGTTCTGATGGTTCAAAAGGGGCAGTTCAAGAAGAACAAGGGAAAGGGAAAGGGAAAGGATATGGCCACAAAGGGTAAAGGCAAGCAGAAGCCCAAGCCCAAGGTTAAACCACCAAAAGAAGGGACTTGCTTCTACTGCAATGAACCTGGTCATTGGAAGAGGAATTGCAAGCTCTACTTGGAAGAAAAGAAGAAGCAAAAGGCCAATGAGACTGCCGCTTCAGGTATTTTCGTTATAGAAATTAATATGTCTACTCCTACTTCATGGGTATTAGATATCGGATGTGGAGCTCACATTTGTGTAAATGTGCAGGGACTCAAAAGGAGTAGATCTTTGGCAAAGGGAGCGGTGGACCTACGAGTTGCAAATGGAGCAAAAGTTGTTGCTGTAGCTGTAGGGACATTTGATTTACTTTTACCTACTGTGCTTATAATTGAACTTAAAGATTGTTATTATGTTCCTGCTATGAGTAGGAACATCATTTCAGTTTCTTGTTTGGATATTGATGGTTTTGAGTTTAATACTAAGAATGGTAAAAGTTCTATTTATAAAAATGGTATTTCCTATGGGGATAGCTCTTTATGTAATGGACTTTACATTCTTAACCTACATGATTCCATTAGTAAGTCCTTCTATAACATAAATACAAAGATATTTAAATCTAATGATTTAAATCAAACTTACTTCTGGCATTGTCGTTTGGGCCATATAAATGAGAAACGCATATCAAAACTCTATCAAGATAGACTTTTATCTTCATTCGACCTTGAGTCTTATGAAAAATGTGATTCTTGTTTATTGGGAAAAATGACTAAAAGTCCATTTACAGAGCAAAGTGAAAGGGCTACTGATTTATTGGAACTTATACATACTGATGTATGTGGGCTAATAACACACAAGCCAGAGGAGGTTTTCAGTATTTCATTACATTCACAGATGATTTCAGTAGATATGGTTATGTCTATCTAATGAAACATAAATCTGATTTCTTTCAAAAGTTTAAGGAATTTCAAAATGAAGTACAGAATCAACTTGGAAGGAGTATCAAATTACTTCGATCAGATCGAGGTGGTGAATACTTAGGCCAAGAGTTTGACGAACGTCTAAAAAATTGTGGGATATTGTCACAATTAACTCCACCAGGAACACCACAATGGAATGGTGTGTCTAAACGCCGAAATCGAACTCTATTAGATATGGTTCGATCTATGATGAGTCAAACAGATCTTCCAATTTCTTTTTGGGGTTATGCTCTAGAAACTGCTACATTCATATTAAATAGAGTTCCATTTAAAGCTGTTCGGAAGACACCATATGAGATATGGACCGGGAAACAACCTAGTTTAGCATTTCTCAAAATTTGGGGATGTGATGCTTATGTGAAGCGATCATTATCTGAAAAACTAGCACCCAAATCTGATAAGTGTCTGTTTGTGGGATATCCTAAGGAAACTAAAGGATACTACTTTTATCTTCCATCCGAAAACAAAGTGTTTGTTGCTCGGAACGGAATTTTTCCTTGAAAGGGAATTCGTTTCCAAAAGAGTTAGTGGGAGTAGAATCCATCTTGAAGAAGCTCAAGGACAATGAGACCATTTCGAACCGAGTATGGATACTCAGTTGGACTCACATATTCATACTGAGCCTGAACCTTTGACACAAGGGCCAAGAAGGTCTGGTAGGATTTCTTAGATACCACAGAGATATGGATTTCTTGTGACTGAGGATCATAATATTGATCTTATTGATCAAGGTGAACCTAATTCCTACCAAGATGCTATTCATAGTCCTGAATCTAGCAAATGGCTAGAGGCTATGAAATCAGAAATGCAATCCATGCATGATAATCAAGTTTGGACTTTGATTGATCCACCTGAAGGTTGCAAGACCATAGGGTGTAAATGGGTTTTCAAAAAGAAAACTGACATGGATGGCAATGTGCACACTTACAAAGCACGATTGGTAGCAAAAGGGTATAGACAAACTTATGGTATAGACTATGATGAAACCTTTTCTCCAGTTGTAATGCTTAAGTCAATTAGAATTCTACTTGCCATTGCAGCATATTATGATTATGAAATATGGCAAATGGATGTTAAAACTGCTTTTCTTAATGGAAATCTACTGGAGGATGTGTATATGACACAACCAGAAGGTTTTATTCAACCTTCGAATTCTAGTAAAGTGTGTAAACTTCAAAGATCCATTTATGGCTTGAAGCAAGCATCTCGAAGTTGGAATCTTCAATTTGATGAAGCAATTAAAGAATTCAATTTCATCAAGAATGATGATGAAACTTGTGTCTACAAAAGGGTTACAGAAAATGCAGTAGTCTTCTTAGTACTCTATGTCGATGACATCTTGTTAATTGGGAATAACATCCCCACTGTGCAAAGTGTAAAAACTTGATTGGGGAAGTATTTTTCAATGAAAGATTTAGGCGAAGCAGCCTATATTCTAGGCATTAGGATCCGTCGAGATAGATCTAAAAAGCTTATTGGCCTAAGTCAGAGTGGATATATTGACAAGGTACTGAAAAGGTTCAGTATGCAAGATTCTAAGAGAGGATTCTCGCCAATGTCACATGGCGTTAAACTCAGTAAGTCTCAAAGTCCTACTACAAAGGAGGATACAGAACGCATGACTAAGATTCTTTACGCTTCCGCAATTGGATCTATCATGTACGCGATCTTATGCACTCGCCCAGATGTCTCGTATGCATTAAGCATAACTAGCAGATTCCAGTCAAATCCTGGTGAACCGCATTGGACTGCAGTAAAAAACATTCTCAAGTACTTAAGAAGGACTAAAGAAATGTTTTTGATTTACGGAGGTCAAGAAGGAGAGCTTGTTGTAAATAGTTACACGGATGCGAGCTTTCAGACTGATGTAGATAATTTTAGATCGCAATCTGGATTTGTGTTTTGTTTGAATGGAGGTGCTGTGAGTTGGAAGAGTTCAAAGCAAGATACCGTGGCCGATTCTACTATAGAGGTTGAATATGTGGCTGTTTTTTATACAGCCAAAGAGGCAGTTTGGATCAGAAAGTTCATCATAGAACTAGGTGTAATTCCTAGCATTGTGAACCCAGTGGACCTATATTGTGATAATACAAGAGCCATTGCACAAGCTAAGGAACCTAGATCTCATCAATGATCCAAACATATTCTCAGGCATTTCCATCGCATTCGAGAAATTATTGAGCGTGGAGATGTTAGAATTTGCAAAGTAGACACCAATGACAATGTCGCAGATCCATTGACAAAGCCACTCCCACAACTTAAGCATGAGAGTCATACTAGGTCAATGGGTTTGAGAGTCATGTCAAATTGGTGGTAGGGCAAGTGGGAGATTGTTAGTATATGCCATAAGACCAATTGACTCACATTTATGATTTATGAAGCATGTATTTTTGAATTGTATTTTATGCTCTTGGTCATCAAGTATGTGACTTGATAGTAAAACCCTTATAGCTAATAAAATACTATTCTTATTTGTCCCTAGTTTATTACATCTTGTAAACTAGTGTGAAGTTGATTGATGGCCAAGTTTTACTGATCATGAATATGATATATAAAATCAATTCATAAATACATATTGAGAATATTGTATTGGACATGACCCAAAGTGAAGAAGAAATATTGCATGGGTATAAATTATAAGTATTTCTGAATTGATTTTATATCTCATATTCTTGATCAGTAAAACTTGACCATTGATCAACTTCACACTAGTTTACAAGATGTAATAAACTAGGGACAAATAAGAATAGTATTTTATTAGCTATAAGGGTTTTACTATCAAGTCACATACTTGATGACCAAGAGCATAAAATACAATTAAAAAATACATGCTTCATAAATCATAAATGTGAGTCAATTGGTCTTAGGGCATATACTAACAAAATGATCCCATTATTTAATTGGCTCATGAAGGAAATAATATTCCACATGGATTCAACAGGTCCTTAGATTGTCTAGGGGTTGCTTGAGGATGAAAAGTATTCAAGTCCTATTGAAGGCAAAAGATCCTTGGGAAGCATAATTGAAGGATTTTGATCCTTGAACAACAAGATTCATATCATTTGGTATCAGCGAATCCTTCAAACTAAGCTCGATTTATGTTTTAATTCGTAAAGAAAAAAGAGCATATGAAGATCTATTGAAAAGTACATAAAGATCATGAAAATCTCGGGCAGAAAAATTGATGCCATAAGATTGGCTTGATCCGGAGTTGTATTTCTTTGTTTGTGCAATATGAGTATGTTTGACCTTCCCCTGGTGTTTTTTATGAGGAATGTAAATAGTTTTACTCTTTATAACCAACTTGAGACCATTTGGAGCAAATAAATTGCATTTTCTTGTACCAAATATGAGCGTTGACATGAGAATTATTTTGTAAACAGTTTGATTGGAAATGACTAACGCTTTAAATTCTATCATGTGTATTTTAAGGAATTCTTATTAAAAGATTTTGAAGCCAAGGTAGAAATTTTTTGAAGTGTTTAAAGCTATTCTTTTTGAATTTTTGAAAGTTAACGTGAGAAATGATTATTTTGAATAAACTTAGAAAGGTTTCATTCACAACCATCTTTCCTACCATCTACCTTCTAAGGAGAGATGTTGGAAATTATTCATTTTAATTGTTAGTTTATGGAAGAACATATGGATAAAATTTTTGAAATATGGATTCAACGGGACTTTATTCTATCATCTATCTTTAAAAGAATTCTTTAAGGAAATTGTTTTAAAATAGGAAAGTAAAAAATCTTGGAGTTTTGAAAAATTTATGTCTACCTTTGCTCATCACAATTTTGAAGTGTTTGAATTTATGAAATATAAAGTCTATTCTTCAGTTCAAAATGCTTTTTATTCCATTTTCAAGGTGCATTTCCAAATACTACCTTTTAAAGAAGAGAGTTTTCAAACTCATGATTTTCTGGATTTAATTTTTGAGTTTGGTGGTGATACTAGTTTCTGTTATCATTTAACTTTTAAGGATGTCAGTCATTATGCCATATTTGAAGAATTGTCGAGGAAGTTGTTCCTAAAGAGCTTCATTTTAAAGCACTTTTCTAAAACTTTTGAAGGAATACTTCTTCTTTTGAAACTTGAACTTCTAAAACACTTTATGTTCTTCATTTTGAAAGATTTAGAAGACTTAAGTTTCCAATTTTATCGACCATTTGAGGACTTTGTGGAAAAAGTTGTTACTATGTTGATTTACAAGATTTCTGTACTTTTACTTATGCTTTCATTGGAAGAAATCTTGTAATTAGTAAAGTCCCGCATTAATCGATTAAAGAAAGAGGATGTGATTTGGGGATGAGAAGGACAGAATTTTTTACTTTGCATGTTTCTTGCATAGTTCTTATTTGAGCTATCTTGCTTTGAACTTCTTTGATTATACACGATTCGCATATCATACAACATTCAAAGAAGTTATAGTGTCTTTGCTTATGTTGTTTTTTAGATGGCATTTGGATTTTAATTGATTAAATCTTAGCAACGTTTATATTGTTGAAATCCATTCTAATGTTGCCCGCCTTACTGTGGATATTTGAAGGAATGGATTCGAGGATGAATCCTTTTTAAGGGAGGGGGTATGATATGAATCGACAAGGAATTGTTCCACACTTTGCGTAGGAGCAATTAGAGAATTGAAGAAAGCACAGTTGAAACATGAATTAAGGAATCCCACATTTAATTGGAAGGCTTGGAAGAGTTTACAAGACTTCCAAGACACATTAAAATCATAAGAACCCCAACAGGAGCAAATTAGATACTCCCGGCCATCATAGAGGACAAAAGAAGCAATGAAGAGAGAAGAACAGAGCCTACCGGCAACGGTAGGTCTCACCCTACCGTTCTTGGTAGGTCTCTGGTTAGACAACTTAGTTTGGTCAATTGAATTAGTCTTGGACTAATTTTTGGTTTCCTTATTCCCAAGCATGTAACTAACTTTATTAAAAGGATAATTAGGTCTTTTAAGTATTCATTATGTTTAGGAGAGTAGTTAGGATTTCTCTATAAAATACCCTATTATAGCTTAATTGTAAGACTAGTTGATGATTATGTGAAATTGATGACGTTACATTTAGGGTTCTTAGAATTTCAGGCTTTCTCCTAACTTCTATCTAGGGTTTGATCTCCCTTAGATTGATTTTACTTGGAACACTTGGATCGCGAATATCCAAGGGTTTCATCAATTGATCACAATGCCTACTCTTTGATATTTACATGCTTGTAATGATCATAGAGCCAGGGCTTCTACATAAGAGTCTAATTAGGTGATGGGTAAACAATCCCATTGTTGAACTGGCTTATGAAGGAAAGAATACTCCACATAGATTCTAGAGGTCCTTACATTGGCTAGGGGTTTCTCTAGGATGAAGAGTATTCAAGTCTTATTGAAGGCAAAAGGTCCTTGGGAAGCTTAATTGAAGGATTTTGATCCTTGCACAACAAGATTCATATCATCTCATGAGGCCGAACAACCATAATCGTTGTGTTCTTCTCCCTGTTCTTTACTCTTGTTATTTTACTATTACTTTTGTTTTTTAAATTTCTTTTATTGTTCTTGTTTTTTTATGTGTAATTAAAAGAAGCGTATTCTTAAAGTCATTCATGAGTTTTAATCGGAAAGTTTGTTATAGAACCTAATTCAACCCTCTCTTAGGTTCTTTCAAGCTCATCTACTTCGCTAATTTGGTGCCAGCAGAACATAAATCGTAAAACCGAAAATTCTCAAATGAGTTATGTTTAGTTCAAAACCAACGTGAACTGCAGAGGAGATAATTTATGAAAACTTGTGGGCTTGATGCGCGTGAGTGTTGTAGCATGTAATATTGCATGTCCCAAGCTTGTATTGTGAGTTTTGTTCTCTATAAAAGTGGTCTAGCAATTACTTTTGATCTGTTAATAAATGATTATGCCAGACCATTTTGGGCATAAATAAGTGCTACACGATGTTCAACCGTTATACCAATTGACATGTAATATGCATTAAAAACATGAGAAGAATATTCAATTGTATTATACCGACAATTGTTTTTAATAAGATAGTCTTGAAATTATGCTTTTAAGCGAATAATTTGAGCAAATAATCTCGCAAATGCCCAGTTGGGAGCTGACAATAAAGAAACAAGTGACCATGTTGTTGATGCATATATTAAAGCCATAAAATATCTAAATGGCCCACATGGTGGATAAATAGGTTCACAGATATCACCATGTATCCGTTCTAGAAATGTAAGAGATTCAACTCCCACTTTTTTGGGAGATGGTTTAATAACCAACTTTTGCTAAGAAAAAGTAGCACGTGATCATTTATCTGAAGTTAATACCTTTTGATTCTTTAAGGAATGAGCATGTGCATTTTCAATTATCCTTCTCAGCATAATAGCTCCTGGATGACCTAAACAATCGTGCAAATATTATAAATATTGAAGGATCAATAAAATTTTTGGTTACTAAATGACGTGCCTCAATAGCACTAATTTTTGCATACAAGCCATGTGAAAGAGATGGTAGTTTCTCAATTATTGAGCTTTTATCCGAGATAATTTGAGCAATACATAAATACTCAAAACTATTTTCCAAATTGTTTCAACATGTTATCTATTTTGACAGATATCCTTAAAACTTAACAAATTTCTTATGAATTTAGAGAAAAATAATGTTTTAGTTATAAGAGAAATTGGCAAAAACTGATCTTGTATAATTTATGTTTTTCCACCTAAGGACATTACTTATTTTATTAGCCACTTAAGCCTAATAAATTTTTATAATGGCTGAAAATGCCCATATACGACGACGATGAGTGATTTCGGTCAATTTGTGTCATGTGGCTGTCACATGTATATTAGTAAGGAAAAATTATCCAGTCACTAATCTAAGTGCCAACCAGTGTCTAGAATGAGTAGAAATACCCCGATACATGAACTGACTTGAATGCACTATTGGGATATTTTGACCTATTCCAGTGGCACGTTGGTATTGGTTTTAATATTTGGACAGTTTTACATGAGTATAACGTGACACAAATTGGCCAAAAACCACATGTAGCCGTAAACGGGCATTTTTGGCCATTATAAAATGTTATTGGAAAGAAATGGCTAATAAAATACATAATGTCCTCAAGTGGCAAAACAAAAATTATGGAGAGGTATTTTGGCTAATTTGTCTTTAAATAAATATTCATTCTTTCGGATAGTAATATACTAGCTCTTCCAGAACTTTTAATCAACTTTGGACTACCATTTAATGTATTTACATTTATTTTTCCAATACCCTACAACTTGTGAGATATGAGTCATTAGTTATTATTGATTAACAATTATGTTGAAATTAATTTTATTAGTTATAAATTACACGATACTCTATTGGCTTGAAATTAAATATAACCTCTGTAACACCATAAGATTTTATATGAGTTTTTGTATGATTTTATTAAGTTAATTTATATAAGGGTGTCTTGGAATTGATTAAGAAAGTTAAGGGTATAATTGAAATTAGTGAGAGTTAAGATAAATAGACCTATCATTAGGTCCGTTTTTACAACGTGTTTTTTAGAATATGAACGGGGTGAGAGGAACAAAGAAGCAGAAGGTCTAGGGTTGGAGAATTTGGACTATGTAGCACGAAAATGAGGTAAGTATAGCAATCAATTCACTCATTATACTATAGTAGAGCTTTTAGATTGGTTATTTTGTAAAACTAATGTTTTACACAAAGTTAGGGTTTATCTTTACGAGGTTATAATACCTAAATTTTTAATTAAACCATGTTTTTAGGTGTTTAGGAATTTTGGGGGCATTTTGATACTAGTAATCGAGGCTTATCTTTGTTGAGTTGATTGGTGTGTGAGGTAAAAGAATATATCTCTCTTGTTACTATCTGAGCTACTACTTTTATCAAAGTTTTTGATAAACTATTAGTTTTATGTATCATATATATATATATGTAATATATAAACATATATGTGTATATATATATGTATATATACACACATATGTATATATGTATATATACAAACGTGTGTATATACGTGTATATATAAATGGAATTGAACATGAATAATTTGTGTTATGTGTATGTATCAGAATTTATCTATGGTAACCGAAAGATTTTGAATGCATTGTCTGTTACTCATGCTCTGCTAGTTGTTTTACTGGTGATGTCCCTAAACCTTAACTAAGGGGATATAATATTTAGTTTATGTTTGTTTCACCCTCTCCTAATGTGATATACTAATTATGAGACTGATATCAATGGCCAAAGTAATATGTGTAGCATGAGTAACTTGGCATGTATGCATAATGTGATGTGTTAAGTGTAAAATGTGTTCTCTTGTGGCAACTTTACTATTATCTTTTGTTAATCATAAGATTTAAATTATTTTTCAGCATCTATATAATATGTTAGAGTAACTTTTGAAGTGATAATCGAGATTATTTTTCAATTAAATATGACATGAAAATTTCTATTTAAAAATAAGCATTTTGCCATAATTTTTCTACATGAAATTAAGACATTTATAAGCAAGTGTTTGGAGAGTTTTTGACCAAATTATGGTTTAATTGGATACGCCATTGCAAAATTTTGGTTTTCATTCTTTTAAGTTTCTATTTCTAAGTTGGAATTTTGAACTGTGGAATTATTTTTAAGAGAAAACAACTTTTAATGGCTCTTAGTTGTATTTACAGACTCGTCATCTATCTAATGTTTCCAAAGTGGTTTGTTAAAGATATTTGGAAAATATGAAAGGTCTGTAAGTATAAGTTAATATATGTAACCATGCTTGTTCCTAGGTGAGTTATGTTTTCTTACTGATCTAGTGAGCTCATTTCTTATATACTTTGCGGAGTCTACCTGAGACAAACACGAGCTTAATGAATGTGACAGTTAGTTTGAGGTAGAGATCAAACAAGAGTCATGGAATGATGAAGATTTCAATTTACTTGAATCCTTTAATTAGGTTAAAATTTTAAAGACACTTTGCCTATCGATTTAATTTTTTTGGAAAGTTTCTAAGTTATGTTGTGTATTTGAAGACTTTATAAGTTATTTTGGGTATAAGGTTGCGTACTTTAAGATTCAGTGTCTTGGGGGGTTTTCTTTGGAGATTCTACCATGTTATGTGCCCAGATTCAAGGCGTGATAGCCTCTTTTTAACCATTTTAACACCATGAGGGCTTATAAAAATAAGAAAATTTTTTTAAACTAAATAAATTTTATACATTTAAAAAAAAAAAGGAAAGACATCAAGGAAAAGAGAGAGAGAGAGAGAGAGAGAGAGAGAGAGAGAGAGAGAGAGAGAGAGAGAGAGAGAGAGAGTACGATGATGTATTGAAAACAAATAAACTTACTTATTTGTGAAATGGAACAATTTATCATTTTTAAAAGAACTTATGTTTTAGAATATAATATATATACATATATATACATCTTTCTCGATTGGATGGTTCAATCCTCGACAAGTCCTTGTTTGTTTTGATCTTGAAAAGGATTACATGCATCTATAGCTGAAAGGATCACGGACCTTTCATGGATTCCCTATGCGTGTATTCAAATGGTCAGTTGATTTCCAATTAAGTGCAGACCTTTATGTGATTCCAACACAAATTGGCTGGGAAGGATTACTAATTCAACTTTTCAACAAGAGTCCCTTTTCTCAATCGAAAGCCTAGTGGGTAAGCCTATGAAACTTGATGAGCCAACATCAAACTTAAGTTGACCAAGCGTGGCTCATCTTTGGGTTGAAATTGACTAGATGAAACCCTTGCCGATGCGGGTTTGGATTGGAACTGGTGGTTCCAAGGGCTTTTGGCAACATATCCATCTCATTGGTCCCATAGCTTGAAATAGGACAATACTGGCACAATAGTAAGAAATTGGCTATTGCCAAGAATTCGTCTCAATCTGTATCTAGTTCTAGACAGAAGCCACAACATTTGGTTTTGAATGAGAAGGGGAATGGGTTGAGAAAAAAGTGACTTTGGCAGTAAAGAATAAGGACAAACAGAGAACACTTCAAGTCTCTTTCCTCCCTCTTTTTTAGAGACTACCAAATCCACTCTAAACTTGTTCACTGGCTGCTAGAACCCTTGTGATTTCATAGTAGCAGAGTATGCTAATTGCTAATGCTATTTTAATTTTATTAGCTCGGTTGGAATGGATATCATTGTTGTGGAAGCTTCACTACCAAACTTTTCACAGGCGTAGCAGGTTCTTGATGCATGGGGCAAATTTGCAATAGTTGTCCAATTCTTTTCTAGCCTCTTCACTAAGGATACCCATTTGCTGGGGACTAAGTCATTTATTCTTGATTATATCCCTTCTATGGTCTTTGCTTTGGACGATAAGAATATAGACAAGCTTCCCACTTTTGGTGAAATTAAAGAAGTCATTTTCTCTCTTTGTCGAGATAAGGCTTCGGGTCCGAACAGGTTCTCTGATGCTTTTTTCTTTCATTGTTGGGAGATTATCTCTTATGATGTTGTTCAAGCCGTGAGAGATTTATTTGCTGGCATTCAACTCTCTAAATCTTTCGCTAGTACTTCCATTTTTCTTATTCCTAAAGTGCCTAATCTTTCTACCTTTACGGACTTTGATCCCCTTAGTCTCTGTAATTTCAGTCATAAAATTATTTCTAAGGTTCTTGCCCTTCGACTTGGATCCCCTTCTCCCTTCCCATTATTTTTTAGAGCAAGTCCACTATTCTTAAGGATAGGAGTATCGCTTTTAACATCCTCTCAACTTTGAAGCTCATTGGTCTATCAATTGTAAAATTTTGGGCAATAATCTCATTCTCAAGCTGGACCTCCAAAGAATGTTAGATCGAGTTTCCTAGGTTTTTCTCCAGTAGGTGCTTACACATTATGGGTTTAGCCCTCAGTTCCTCCTTCATATTAAAAATTGCGTAGAATCCAATTTGTTCTCGTTCCTCATTAATGGCAGCTTGGCAGATTTTTCTCCTTCCACCAGAGGGGTCAAGCAGGGGGATCCTCCCTCTCCCATCCTTTTTATTATGGTTGCTCATGTGCTTTCTAGGGGCATTAATTCTCTCCTGCTCTATCCTCATATTGATCCTTATGCCCTTCCTACGGGGTGCCTCCCAATTTCTCATATCTCTTACACTAATGACATCATCCTCTTTACCACCTGGCGGTCCAGTATTTTAAAAAATTTTATGCTCTTCCCAATCGATTATGAAACTACTTCTGGGCAGCTGATGTCAGTTTCAATAAATGGGATAAACTACTATAACAGGTAAATAGACCTATCACTATAATAATCGAGCTATACCCGAGTTGTCAATTCTCGAAGAATGATATAGGCTCAAATACTAATCGTTTCTCCTAATGTTTAGCATAAAATGGGTCGTTTTGAAGAAAAATAAACAAAAATGCTAAAAATACTCATTATCAACTGAAAGGGGCAAAACAAGAAATCCAAGTATTTTAAAACGATCAAAAGCGAGAGTTTTAATGATGGAATCCTCCTAATCTTTGTTACTAGTTCAATTGCAAAAAATCATAAAATGATATTCGAATTATGCAAGTCGTGTCATCACACATGAATCGAGCAATCCCTATCTCTAGGCGAAAGCTACCCTACTCACTAACTCTTTGAGAAAAATCCTTATTCCCACTAACCAATATGTGTTCAGTAAAAATAGGTGATTAAATGACCTAAAAGTGCAATTTCATATCTCTAGTTAATTGTCCCTATTAACCCCTAATTGATTGCCCTAGAGCATTCTTCCTTTTTCAATTCTGAACACTCTTGCTATGAGCTCAAGTTAGAGTGAATTAAGCAGCAATAAGACTCAATTGGAAGACAACTAGATCAAAATCAAATATCAATTTTCATAAATTAAACCAAAATCATAGCATTCAAGAACTAGGGTTCAACCCTCATTCAAACATAAAAACCTCGCCACTAACATTGTAATAAATTCGAAATTAAGAATTGAAATCAGTAAAGAACAAGGGAAAGAAGGCTTACGAATGAGATGAAGCTGAATTCGTGATCCCGAGCCAAGCTCGTGTCTCAAGTCGCCCAATTGAAGCCCGAAATTACGCCTTTGAATCTTCAATTTCTTGATCTATAAACCTTCAATTACAGTTTTTCCTACTGATTTCCTGCTCAATTGAGGCTGAATTTAGGGGAATTTTCTAATCAAGGTTCGCCCCTATTCACCTCCTCCAACCCTAATAGCAGAGCTCTCCCCTTTGAATCAAGAAAATTACAATTGAAAGGGTATAAAATGTATTAACTCTATTATAGCCAGGACCTAGGCATACGGTAGGCGAGCCCTACTATCCACAGTAGGGTTCTGTCTTCCTTTTATTTTCTTCTAGCCGGGACCTACCGTCCGTGGTAGGGATAGCCTACCGTTACTGATATATCTCTATTGACTCTCTTTTCTTGCCTCCAAGACCTACCGCGTATGGAAGGTTCGCCTACCACTGGTGATAGGTTTCCTTCCTTGATGTTGTTGGCTTCGTTTTTGTCATTTTCACTCTGTTTTCGACCATTTTCGTTCCTCTTCATCGTTTTCTCTATTTGGAAGCACCATAGACAAGAATAAAGGGCATTAATATAAAATATGCATTTTATATATTAAAAACATCATAAACTGATGAAAATAACGTATAAAAATGTAGACGATGTAGCACATATCAAATACCCCACACTTACCCGCTACTCGCCTTCAAGCAACACAAACTAAGCAAACAAAATGGAGGAGTTTAAAACTTTATTCCAAGAAAAAATGAAACACGAGAAAATAAGAAAAGCCAACCAAGGACTATTAAGGTCACAGAACGGTCAAGAAACATGGTAAGCAGAGATAACACAAAAGGAATACACAAAAATGCCACTTCATCAAAACACGTCACTTAACTCCTAACAAGAATCAAAAGACACGAACGACAAGAATCACCAATTCCACCGCAAGTTACTAATAAACATTACAGATCAACTGTATGTGTATTGCTCATGCCGTTTCTCACAAGAGTTTGGTTTAGTGGAATCCTCCTAATCCTTGTTACTAGCTTAATTGGAAAAGACTTTAAAGAAAATTATGTTGAATTAATTATGTTGGGTCATCACTCAAAAATCGAGCAATCCCTATCTCTAGGATGAAAGCCACCCTACTCAGTAACCCTTAGAGGAAAATCTCTTTTCTCCCTAACAAATTATGAGTACAATACGGTTAGATGATCTAAAAGACATAAAACTGCATTATCGTATCTCTAGTCAACTACCCCAATTGGTTGCCCTAGATTGTTCTTCCTTTTTCAATTCCAAACAAACTTGCGAATGATCTAATCTCGCGACAATTAGATTACAAAAAAATGCAATCGAAAGACAACTTAAATTAAAATAAGCATCAAAATAAAGAAATCAAGCAAAGAACTTTATAATCAAGCATTAGGGTTCAACCCCAATTCCAAATAATAAAAACTACTCACTATTCATTATAAATAAAATTGAAATTAAATTAAAGAATTCTAACAAAAAAAGTAAAAGAAAGCTTGGGATTTTAGTCTTGAAGCTGAAATTGAATCCCGAACATCTTCTAAGATCGTCTCTCAAGTACCCAAGTCGAAGATCAAATCTTGAATCAAAGTCTTCAATTCTTGAATCCAAGAAAGTAATGTTGCAGAAGTCTTGAAATTCTATAACTAAAGAAAATGTAAATGCTAGAATTTTAAAGAGTGTTTAACTAATCTAACCTAATCTAAAATCTAAACTTAAACCTATGTATTTAATCTACTCTAAAATCATCTAAATTGTATCTAAATTGTATTAATTGTCTTCTTACAATGGTTGCATAAGAGCCCTATATATGTAGAGGTAAAATTACAAGAAATCCAAGCTAGAGTTGGAGTAGAAATGAAGAAAACCGAATTGGAAAAGGATTGGAACCGCCCTTGCCAGCCAGCCTATCGCCAAGGGTAGGGTGAGGCCTACCGTCCGCAGTAGGTCTCAGGTTACAATTTCGCGTAGCCATCCTTGGTACTTATCATTGATAGTAGAATACCCTGCCATTCGGGGTAGATGTTATCTCTTTGCCGATGGCTTTCGTTTTTTTCATTTTGGTCCGTTTTTGTTTCCTTTTCATCGTTTCTACTTCCAGAGGGTACCTAAGACAAAAATAAAAGATATTTAGATAAATTATTTACTTTTACATATCAAAAACATCGAAAATGATTAAATTAATATATAGAAGAAACACACAATTATGCACTTATCACATACCCCACACTTATCTATTGCTTGCCTCAAGCAACATAAACTTAACAGACAAAACGAAAGATATAAAAACTTTTTACTCTAAAAATGAAAATGAAATAAGCTGAATAAAATATTTCACTCAAAAACGATTTCAAGAATTTATACTCCGAAACAAGCTTTTCAAAACAAAACCAAAACGAAAACAAAATAAAACAAATTTAAACTTAGAAAAATAAAGGAATAATACCACTTCAATAGAGTACATAACATCCAACTCCAAAGATACATAAAAAATAGAAAGACAACAAAATTACTAAGTCAACCACAAACCACCAAAATCATTACCAATCAACAGTGTGTAAGTGTGATTTTACTTATGCCATCTTCATAGAAAAAGAAGAATTTTAACTGATTAATAATAAGAAATATTTTCAAAGAGAATGCACACAATTCATACTTTTTCTATCACTTAGCCACACTACAGTCAAATTTAGGTCATTCTCAGATTAGGTAGGACTTTTTGTCTTGTAATGTTAGGCTAGGGACATAAGTAGGCATAAATGAAGGTAAAAGAAGACAAAAACAAACGATATAGGCATAAATGATGGTAAAAGGAATTTCGTGTAACGATCCGAAATAATAGTTCTAGGAATACCATGGAAACACACAATCTAAATAAAGAAAAGATCCGCAACATGAGTAGTGTCACTAGTTTTCTTACACGCTATAAAATGAGCTAACTTAGAAAATACATTGATATGTCCATTTTATATGCATTTTTACAGTGTTTAATCTTCGGCTCTCAAAGTATTTAATAGGTAAAATGGAATATTTACCCACTGTTTCTACTCTTTTGATTATAGGTATGTCACAAATGAGTTAGAAGAAAGAATAAAGTAAACAGGAACATACGGAGCAAGAATGGATGAAAAAAATAGAAGAGGCGCAAAATTCTAGCAAGTGGTTAGACTCTGCCGCATCACCTAGGAGGACCAGGTCAAAGTAGCAACTAAAAGTATTTCAACAAGTTTTGGCTAGACTCGGCTTGTCACACAGCAGGGGTTGGACTGTGATTTTTCAATCTCTTTTTAAATAGTCTTTGAATGTATTCTTGATCTATCTTCGTTTAAGGTTTCTAGGGAGTAGAGAGAGGTGATTTTTGAGAGAATTCTTACAAAAAAACTTCCTTTAATCCACTTACGTCATTAGTTAGTTTAGGATTTCATGTTTTGAAAGTTGAATTGAAGGCCTTTGTTCGGGTTTCTATGGGCGATTTTGAGAGAATAGCTCGGGCAAGATGCTGAACTCCGGAACCTTCAATAATTTCCCTAAGCTTTCTTTTCCTTGTCTTTTCACAGATTTGATTGTGAGTTTATGTTTATTAACAATGATTAGTGGCTATGTTTTGTTTTGTTTGAATGGGGATGAACTCTAAGTTTGGAATCTACTTTTTCCAATTTGGGGATTTTATAAATTGAATTATATTTTGCAATTGGTTGTTGTTTAATTATTTATTCGATTTTTGCATAATCATTTAATTCGCAAGATTACTTGGAATTGATATAGGAAGATTAATCTAGAGCAACCAATTAAATAGCAAAAGTTGGTAATTGAGGTCACCAATTCATTCTTAATTGTAAGACATTCATAATCGAAAACCTTGGAGTCTCTATAGTGCTACACCGATAGGCATACTAACTTGTTGGTGATAATTTTAGAGTAGTCCTAAAATAATATCGCGTATCTACTACCACAAATATACAATCCATGCCCTTAGGTGACCCAAGAATACCATGAATGAAATCCATGGAAATGTCAACCCAAGGTTCCTTAGGCACTTCTAGATCAGTATCTAAACCATGTGGTAAAGAAGTAGACGTAGCTCCCATATATTCCAAGTAATGTCCAATGAACTTTTTATTTTTCTCATGTGAGGCCAAAAGAAATGCTCGTGCAATATGTCATAAGTCTTAGCTATGCCAACATGTCCCATTAAACCACCACAATGAGCTTCTTTGACTAACAACAATCTAGTATAGCAAGAACGAATGCACAATCTACCCTCATTATAAAGAAAACCATCATGTATAAGGTACTTATCACTAGGCACAATCGAGCAAGCATTAAATACATCCTTGAAATCATTATCACTACCATGCAATTCCTTACGCATTTCAAAACCAAGTAATTAAGCTTGCAAGATAGGGAGAAGAGTATACTTCCTACGCAAAGCATTAGAGACAATGGTTTCTTTACCTTTTTTGTATTGTATGACGTGTGGAAATATTTCAATGAATCCTATCCATCAAACATGCCCTTTGTTAAGCTTTTGTTGACCCTTGGGATACTTCAAGAACTTATAATCAATATGAGTAAAAACTCCTTGGCCAATAAGTAGTGTTACCCATCTTTCAATGTCCTTACTAGGGGAAATTATGATATGGACATGTTCTATATGTAGGGACCTGGACCAAATGGCTAGGATTTAGCCATATCACCATCTTATTCTAATCCTCATTATATATATATATTTTTAAAAAAATTACCAACTAGAACACTTATCTAACCATAACCCTAGTTTGTTAATATCCACTTAAAAACAGCCTTTCACTTCTCTCCTAGTCTGCAACTTCTATGTTATTTTGTTTGAAAATTCCAAGAGGAAAAGACGTAGAAGTTGGAGAGAACAACTATGGCAAAGGCGACAATGTTGGAAAAAATTGTAGTTGATAAAGTACCGGAGATTCCATGTATAATCAAAGAATTTTTAAATTTTTCGGCAGTTGAGAGGGGCAGTAGTGATGAATAATTACTTGGATAGGGCGAGTTTAAAGATGATGATGTCCAGACCTAGTTTCATAAATGCACCACTTGCTCCTTAAAGACGGAGCCCCTCATTGGTGAATTTAGGTGTACTTCAAAGAAACGAAGATTTTTTTTTAAATGTTGTTGCCCCTCTCGATTTCTGCATTTCAATGTGGAGGTGTGCATTTGGTTTAGATTTTCTTTGGAGAATTCTTGTTTTAAGAGCAGTAACAAATTAATGAGGAAATTGGAAGACCTTTAGCCCTTCATCTCGGATTATCGATTGAATAATCATTAGGGATAGTTTGGGAGATCAGAAGAGAAAACAAGAGAAACAGAAATATTAGGTTCTAGAATTCCTTTTTCATATTAATACGTTAACCCACTAAAGAGTAATAACAAAACCCCTAATAACATTAACCAATAAAAAAATATGAAATCATATACAAGTTTTATAGGTTACAGTGTGAAAATTTTGATGCAAGAATGGATCTTTTACCACATTAAACAGAGAAACTAAGATTTTCATAAACCAAATATAAAAAAAGTCGAGAAGCTTTGTATTTCCAACTAGTTGTGAACACGTATTGGAGTGTTCTCCATTGCCGTTTCTATCACGTCGCAATCGTGGTTATCCATCTTTGAGTTGTCTTAAGGTTTTTTGCTTTGGAGAGTTTGAAAAGAATAAAGAGGCTGGTTGATTTCTACTTAGGAGTTTTTGTTTCGTTAGTGGGTGCCAACCAAGTTACCAACTATAGTTAGATAAGTGTCTTGGTTAGTATTTTTTTAAAAAAATATATATTTAAGATGATTAGAATAAGATTGTGATGTGACTAAATCCTAGCTATATGGTCCAAGTTCCCACACATGGATCAGGTCTACATTAGAAATTTCCCTTCACTAGTGTATATAACTCCTTGTCAAGGGTAGCATAGTTTGAGGTTGCACTGATCAACTTTTCACTAAAGTATGCCAAAGGTCGTTTGTCTTGCATCAAGATTCCAGTGATTCCAACCCCCGAAGCATCACATTCTATCTAAAATGTCTTCTCAATGTTAGGTAGTGCAAGTAGAAAGCAAGCAGAAAAGCGTTCATGTGGTTAGCTTGTCCCTTAACCACATGAACACTTTTTCATGCTTATATTCCCGCTTGAAACCATTCATCTTCTTGATCACATCCATCAAAGGACTACCAATAGTGCTAAAATCCTTGAAGAATCTTCTATAAAAGCTTGCTAGACCATGAAAACTTCTCACTTTGGATGCATTCTTTGGAGTAGGCCAATCCTTCATAGCTTTCACCTAGTGTTCATCTACTTGAAGTCCTTGAGAGCTCACAACATAACCTAGAAAAGTAATTTTTTCCAAACAAAACTCACGTTTTCCAAGGTTAGCATAGAGTTTTTCACTTCTCAAAACCAACAAAACTTATTTAAGATGATGGAAATTATCTCCATAAGTTTTGCTATATATCAAAATGTCATCAAAGTAGACCACAATAAAATTTCCAATGAAATCCATCAAAACATATGCATGAGTCTCATGAATGTGCTAGGTGCACTAGTTAAACCAAAAGGGCATGACTAACCAGTCATAAAGACCAAAGTTTGTTTTGATAGTCATTTTCCATTCATCCCCTTCCTTCATGCAAATTCAATGATATCTAGAATTTAAATCAATTTTTGAAAATATTTGGGAACCATGCAATTCATCAAGTCATGTAATCTAGGAATGGGGTGTCGATATTTAATGTTGATGTTGTTATGGCTCTACAATCTATACGTATGCACCATGTACCACAAAAACAACACAAGGGTTTAAGCATTCTCTTACATAACCATAGGAGAGTAATTCCTCAACTCACCTCCTTAACTCCTTAGTTTTATCTGGCAGGCTTCTGTAAGCCGGTCTATTTTGAAGCACTGCACTGGGAACTAAATCAATTTCGTGTTCTATTCCTCTCAAAAGAGGAAGTCCACTGGGCATCTCATTGGGGAAGATATCCTTGAACTTTTCAATGACCTTCACTATAGCATTAGGCATAGAAAACAATTGATCATTAGCAGAAACATAAGTGCTTTTGCACAAAAGAAGTAAGATTATCTCTTCTTCTTCAATAGCTTTTATAATCTCACTCTCTTTTGCATAGAAACATCTCTTTTCTTTCATGGCACTTTCTCCCTTTTGATCACTCACTTTCTTGTCACTCATCGCTTCTTTCTCTCTTGATTTTTCCACGCTCAGTTCTTTTCCCACAATTTTTTTTTTGCCTTCCAAAATACTCTTTGTCTTTTACTCAATCTCAAGTCTTTCTTTTTCCCTCATATTTCTTTGCTCTTCACAAACTTGATGAGGGGTAAGAGGATTCATGCTGTAGGTCTTGCCATCTTTTACAAAAGTATAGGTGTTCTTTTCTCCATCATTTGTCACATTTCTATCATATTGCCATGGGCGTCCTAATAATAAGTGGCCCGCTTGCATAGGCGCTACATCACAAAGGACCTCATCATTTTATAAACCCATAGTAATAAGCACTTTTACTTGCCACCACACCCTAATCTCACCACCATCATTCAACCAATGCAACTTGTAAGGATTAGGATGCTTGAAAGTAGTCAAGCTTAATTTCTCCACAAGAAAAAGGCTAGCTACATTAGTGCAACCGCCACTATCTATTATGAGATTAACAAGTCTACCTTCAACCTTGCATTTGGTATGGAATATATATTCTCTCATAGATGCTTGGATCATCATCAAGAGTTTGTGTAGCCAATGCTCTCATGGTCACAAAGCTCAAACTCAAGCCATCTTCTTGAGCATCCAAAGCTTCTTTCCTAGTATTATCCTCATGCTCTTCTTCTTGTTCTTCAAGAACTTCATGGAAATGCTCCTCTTCTTTCTTAACCCATCCATTTAAATCTTCCAACCAATTCGGTTGTGTCAGCCCGGTCTAACATTTTGTTATGAGCTGGCTGGATAAAGATGGATTGAAGGTCAGATAGATTTGAGTTAAAGTGGCACATGACCTTCGATCAACCATAGGGCGTATTCTACCCTTACCAAATTCATTCTATTGAAGTGTAATGTAAAAAGCTCTTTCTTATCATGCATTTCTTTGGTTTTGAAGTTCCAGAAGGTTGTCTGTGGATTTCTAACAAAGGAAAGCCGTCCTCTTGGTAGGACACTCTCTAGAAAAATGACCTGTACTGTTGCACTTGAAACATGTAGGAGGATTAGTTATCACAGTTTTCTTTTCTTCCACCTTAGACTTGGAAGCATCTTTGAAAGCCACCTTAAGTATATTATCCTTCTTAGGATGTGTCTTGAAACTAGTTGGTTGAGGCTTAGAGATTACACTTCTTGAGGAGAGAACAGTTATTTTAGAGAATCCACTCTACTTCTTTTGATTCTCATTCTTTACCTCCAAACAGCACATGTCTTTATAAGTGGTATAAGAATACAACTCTAATTGGTTATCAATATCCCTATTGAGACCACTTAGAAACCTAGCAATAGTTGCATTTGTCTTGTTCCATGCTGAACCTCAAGAGGTATAACTCAAAATCTTGCTCATATTCTTCAACGCTCTTGCTACCTTGCTCAACAGCCTTCAATTCAGTTTAAGTTTTCACAAGATTTCTCCCATTTGTAGCCCTATGAGTTGAAGTCTTGTCCCACCAATGAAGTGCATAACGCGAAAATTTGACAATGAAAAATTTAATCGTGACATTGTCACTATAGTTTCTAACCATGAAGAGATTTTCCACTTGACGTTCCCAATAAAGAAAGACATTTGATCACTTACCCTCTTGAAGCTAGGCACCTACCCTTTGATCTTGTCTAAAACTCTATCTCGTTGTTATCCTTCTTGGTACCCACCAAAAAAATCTTGGCCAAAATTAGGATTTTCCCCATATTCATTAAACAAGTTATCTTCATGCCATGCTTCATTTCTTGGAGTTTCTTCTTGAGGTCAATTGATCCCTCGTCCTCCTAAGCCCCCTCTTCTTCCACCTCTTGTGGCTTGCCTTTCTCGGTAACCACCATCATGAAATTGGTAAGAGCTATGAGCAGACACATCATAGTAGCCATATGGAATAATATTGTCATAACCTCTTTGGTGATGAGGTGTGAAAATGCCTCCAAGAATATCCCCAAGTCTTTGCTCTACTTTGGCACTACCCTTCCCCTTCTTTAACTCCTCAACATCTCTAACAAATCCTTGGAGTTTTCTTGCCAAGCTTTCAATAGATTGCTGAATAGTGCATAAGGTCTCATTCATATTCATTCTTGTAGGATCATTAGTGCCTTTATGATAAGGTGGAGTAGTTAATTGACCATCCGTAGACATTATAAGACCTACAATTAAACAAGAAAAGAAAGAAATAGGGCCTTCCAATCACTCTCTTAGTGTTTTCACTCTTCGGATGGTCACTCGGTTCACTTATGTTTGACACTCTTATTGGCTTTTATGCAAATTAGCTCCCCCTCTTTACTTTTTCCGAAGTTTCAGCTCACAAGAGTTTTTTAAACCATCAAACTCCTTCCACGACAACCTCCAACTTGATCAACCAAAGAAAAGACTTCCATCAACACACTTAGTTGAGGTAACAAGGAAATAAAGAAGAATTTCAACAAACATGTGAAGTGCAAGAGTTTCAAAAATAATCCAAGAGCATTTAGAACAAATAAGGGCAATTGATCATTGCAAAACAACTTAATAACACTGAGGAAAGAAATTAGAATTCAAAAACAACTAAGAAAACAAAGCCATGCCAATCAAAGAAAAAAGCACACCAAAACAAAATTTTCCTGAAAAATAGGGGACAATGACTCCCTGTCACTAAAACTGTAATTACTCATGAAATACAACTCCAAATCCAGTCAAACAAATTTAGAAATCTTCCTAATAGATGATGATAAGTATCAGCAAAAATGTCGGTCAATCTAAAATATCATAACGCAAGATATGATCGAATTAATCAACACTTTTCTGACAATTGAGAATTCTGGACTTTTCAAAAGTTTTGATCCAATTGACATAGCAAATCAAGTCCAAATTCAATGAAATTGATCTCAAACGATCACCAGCTCATAGTAGAAGAAATTCATAATAAAAACGTGTTGCACAAAACTTGGAATTAGAAATTGAATTCAATTAGTTTTTGTGGCATCATTTTTCTATATCAAAATTTCGCATGATCTTTATGGATTTTTCTTAGATAATCATATATCTTTTCTTAAAATCTTTTTGCAGAAATTAAACACAACTGAGCTTACTAAAGGTAGCTCTGATATAAATTTGATGTGAATTTGGATATTCTATGTATGAACTCTTCACAATCAACCTCCTATAGACCTAGCCGTTAAGAAAGACTTGATCAACACCATCCTCAAGCAACCTTAGCTCAACGAAACTAAGTCCTCATGAAAATAAGATAATGATCTTTCCCCTATAAGCCAATTAAACATTGGGCTGGTTACCTTACACCTAATTCACCTCTTATAGAGAAGGGCTAAATCAATGACAATTCACAAGAATGTGAACATCAAAGGAAGTAGGAATTTTAAAGATAAATTGAGAAGCTCTTTGATATTGTCCATTTTTTATACATTCCTACATTGTTTATTCTTTAGTTTTTGAAGGATTTTATATGTAAAATAAAATATTTCCCCACCATATCATCTTTTTTTTAATAGGAATGTCCCGGATGAGTTAGAAAAAAGAATGAAGTGAAACGGGAGTGTACGGAGCAAGAACGGGCAAAAAAAGAGAAGGAATGACAATATAATAGCAAGTGGCCAAACTCAGCACATCACTGGTTGGACCCAGCCGAAGTAGCAACTAGGAGGACTAACTTCACATGGTCTGGCCGAACCTAGCCACCCAAGAGGCTAGACCGGGCCGGTTGCGCATCAAAGGCAGAACTAAAATTTTTCATTCTGTTTTTAAATAGTCTTTCAATGTATTTTGAACATATTTTTGGTAAGGGTTCTTAAGGAGCAGAAATGGGCGATTTTCGAGAGAAATCCCTCCCAAACACTCCCATTAATCTTCTTGGATCATAGTTTAGTCTTTAATTTAAAATTTTGAGAGTCAGATTGAAGGGTTTCTTTGGAACAAACGGGATTCTTTGGGCGAATCGAGAGAGGAGCTCGGGCAACATTCCGGATCATGGATTCTTCAATCAAAACTCCTAAGTATTCTAAACTCTTATTTATTATAAATTCCTTGTTGAAATTTATGATTATTATGATGTTTAGTAGTTAATATTTACCTTTGTATTTAAATGGGATTGAAACCTAGTTGATCTTAACTTTGTTTTTATTAGATTTTATGGCTTAATATGTTGAATTAATGTTGATTGTTGTTTAATTGTTATGTTTGTGTTATCAACATCTGCAAAATGCTATAGAATTAATGTCTTGTTTTCAATATCTGTAAAATGTTGTTGACTGTTCAGTCGAGCGTTCAATCAAACTCACTTGAAATTTAGTTATTCTACATACTAGGCTCTTTCTAATTAAATTTAGTCATGTGTAATGAACCTTTTATCTTGTTGATAGCTAAACCTAACACACTTCACCTAATTTAGACCCTAACACAGAGAGTATAGGAATCTTACAACTACATACCTTGTGAACAACACCCAATGATAGTTCGAAATTGAAGAATATTTTTCAAAACAAAAATTTTGAATATCTCATACGTTTGTTGATTTGCCGCCAGAGCTACTTGAAGAATATTAAAGGCGACAAATTTCTAAATGATTGATGTTAGGAAGACAAAAATTTGATAGGAATAAGATCGATCTTTTTATCTCAAGGGATAAGAACCAATATTATTTCACATATGTTTCCGCTGAAGAATGACAGAAAGACGAGGAAGCAGTGAAGGATGAACTACGAAGGGCAAGGATGGGTTTTGTGCAGAAAGAAGACCATTGTTGATTTGTGCGCCCCCTTTGTCCAAAAATTTGTGTGCACTTTTGATTCTCAAAAGCTAATAATAATAAAAGAGAAGGAAAATTAAGTGACAAAAAAATATGTTATATTATCTTTATGGTGACCTATATTTTTTTTAGTTATTAAAATTATACTGCATTATTAATTAGGGCGAAAGACATATGTCATAAAAAATATATTTATTGAAGTTACCAATGAAATGTTTGAAAAATTATGTTAGAAAATCGAATTTTCCTTGTAGTGGTTGCAAGCTCCATATGGCTCATCTTAAGATATAAATTTGTCCTTCTTATGTACTAACTAAAGAAAGCAAACTAGGTCGAAGATCAGAATTATGCTACATTTGGCATCCAAAGATTTAAAAGGGCAGTATATTTCTATCATCCTCAGTAGCAGAAACTGCTTATTAGCAATTACGCTAGATACTTGGAGGATAATTAAATAATATCTCCTAAGGTTTTTGAAAAGATGGATTTGGAAATTAGAAAGCCTGACTGTCAAACTTCTAAGTATCATATGATGCGACTATAAAGGCAACGTAAGCGGTGGAGCCACATCGTAGTGGGAGGATTCCTAGAGTTCCTGAGGGATGAATATGAGAGGCCTTCGGCCTAGTCTCTAACCATCAGGAATAGGACCTTACAAGATATAATGAGGCTATTATAGAAATTGAGGCTAATAAATGGCAAGAGGGCTATAAAGGTCGTGATTAAGTCTTTTAACTTCAATCAGTATGTGATCTTGTCCTAGCACCCGATGGTATAAAACCCATTAGGTGCTAGTAGGTTTACAAGATGAAAAGAGGTATAGATGGGAAAGGTGCAAACTTCTAAAGTTAGGTTGTTGCAAAGAGTGGTACTCAGAAAGATGAGGTGTCAATTATGAGGAAACTTTTGCCCTAGTAGCCATGCTTAAATCCATCAACACACTCCTAGCCATAGTGTGTCATTAATGGCTTTGAGCTATGGCAAATGGATGTTAAACAATGACTACCTAAAGTGCAATCTTAGTATAGATGTCCTAATGGAGTAACCAGATGAGTTCACTACAAGAGGCTAAGAAAATATGGTCTTCAACCTTAAAAGGTCCATCTATTTACTTAAGCAAGCATCTATATCATGTAATATAGATTTTAATGAGACTATTAAGTCCTTTTGCCTTTATAAAATATATGGATAAACCATGTTTTACAAAAAATTAAATAGAGCAAATGTCTCTTTATTAATATTGTATAAAGATGACATCCTACTGATGGGAAATGATGAAGAAATGTTGTCATTGAAGGATATTAAAGTGGAGTGGAAAAAGAAAAAGGCCCAGAAGATGGAACTTTTATATCTTTGAAGCATGCTTTACACTTAAGCTGTCCAGAAAACTCGTAGACATGGGTTTCACTTCTATTGATCAGTATTATATCGTGTTTTAGTGTATTTTTTTGTCTATTTTCCACTGCATCTACTACTATTTCTCATGAAAAACACAAGCTTCCAAGTCTTCTTGAGAATCCTCTTTGTACCCCACATGAACCTCTGGTGAAAGGTGTAAAAGAGAAAAATAATAAGAACTTTAGTTTTGGAATAACTTGAAGAACAATCATTCTTCTTATTCTAGAAGATTGTGATCATATTAGTGGGAAAGAGAGCTTGTAATTTCGTCCATAATATGATGAATGGCTAAATTTGAGAGTCTTAGGAGTTAGGGGATCAACTAGAGAGAGATTTTGATAAGAACAAACTCTCTAGAGACCAAAACTAACTCTCCAAGTCTATCTAACCAACAAATACTCAAATGGAGCCTTTTCATATATAGTGGTAGCCACGGTAGTAAAAGTTTCCTCATAATTGACACTTCTTCTTTATAAGTACGACTCTTTTTGCAATAACCTAAATTTATAGGTTTCCATCTTTCCTATCTATACCACTTTTCATCTTGTAAACCCACTAGCACCTAATGGGTTTTATACCATCAGGTGTTGGGACAAGATCCCAAACTTGATTGAAGTCAAAAAACTTAATCATGACCTTTATGGCCCTCTTACCATTTATTAGCATCAATTTCTACAATAGGCTAATTATATCTTGTAAGATTTTATTTCTCATGGTTATAGACTAGGCTGGCTTCTCATATGCATCTCTCAAGAACTATAGGAATCCTCCCACTACGATATGGCTCCACCACTTGTGTTGCGTTTATAGTCATATCATATGATACTTCGATTCTGTTTAGAAGTTTGAGAGTCAAACTTTCTAATTTCCAAATAAACTTTTTCAGAACCCTTAGGAGATGTTATTTAATCATTCTCCAAGTATCTAGCAAAACTTGTAAAAAGTAGTTTCTACTTCCAAGGATGATAGAAATATACTCCCCTTTAAATCTTTGGATACCAAATGTAGCATAATTCTGATCTTCGTTCTAGTTTTCTTCCTTAGTTAGTCCATAAGAAGGACAACTCTATATCTTAAGATGATTCATATTGAGCTTGCGACCATTACAAGGAAAATTAGATTTCCTGACATAATTTTTCTGACATTTTATTAGGAATGTCAGCGAATGTATCTTTTGTGACATTTTTTTTGCCATAATTAATAAAGCAGTATAATGGTAATAATCATTCTAGGACTATCTAGCAGAATTTCTAATAAGTAGTTTCTACTTCCAAGGATGATAGAAATATACTCCCCTTTAAATTTTTGGATACCAAATATAGCATAATTTTGATCTTAGGTCTAGTTTTCTTTCTTTAGTTAGTACATATGAATGACAACTCTATATCGTAAGATGAGTCATAATGAGCTTGCGACCACTACAAGGAAAATTAGATTTCCTAACATAATTTTTCTGACATTTTATGGGGAATGTCAGCAATATGTTTTTTGGGCATAATTAATGAAGCAGTATAATGTTAATAATCATTCTCTAAGTATATAGCAGAATTTTTAATAAGCAGTTTCTACTCTACTTCCAAGGATGATAGATTTAAATCTTTGGATACCAAATATAGCATAATTTTGGTGTTCGATCTAGTTTTCTTCCTTACTTAGTACATAAGAACAATTCTGTATATTAAGATGAATCATACTGAGGTTGCGACCACTATAAGAAAAATTAGATTTTCTGACATAATTTTTTTAACATTTTATTGGGAATGCAAGCAAATGTATTTTTTATGACATTTTGCCATAATTAATAAAGCAGTATAACGTTAATAAATAAGAAATATATAGGTCACCACAAAGATAATATAACATATTTCTCAGTCAATTAATTTTCTCTCTCTTTTATTATTATTATTTTTTGAGAATCCAAAGTGCACAATAATTTTTAGACGATGGGGCGTATACAAATAAACAATGCCCTCCGTTCTGCACAAAACCAAACCCTTGCCTTTCGTAATTCATTCTTCAATGCTTCCTCGTCTTTCTTTTGTTATTCAGTGCAGATATGTTAAAAAATATTGTTTGTTTTTCCTTGAGATAAAAAAGATTGATCTTTTTCCTATCCAATTTTCTGTCTTCCAAACATCAATCATTTGGAAATTTATTGCCTTTAATATTCTTCAAGTAGCACCAGCAGAAAATTGACAGAGATATTCAAAATTTTGGTTTTGAAAAATATTCTTCAATTTTGGACTTTCAATGGGCTAGTGTTGTTCACAGGGTATGTAGTTGTAAGATTCATATACTCTCAGTGCTAGTGTCTAAATTAGGTGAAGCTTGTTAGGTTTAGCTATCGACAATATAAAAGTTTCATTACACACGAAAAATTTAAATTAGAAAGAGCCTAGTATGTAGAATAACTAAATTTCAAGTGAGTGTGATTCAACGCTCAATTGAACATTCAACAACATTTATAGATATTGAAAACAAGACATTAATTCAATAGCATTTTGCAGATATAGATAACACAAATATAACAATTAAACAACAATCAACATTAATACAACATATAAATCCATAGAATCCAATAAAAATAAAGCTAAGATCATCTAGGTTCAGTCCCATTTAAATACAAAAGTAAACCGTAGCCAATAAATATCATAAAAATCATAAATCTCAACAAGGAATTCATAATAACTAAGAGTTTAGAATGCTTAGTAGTTCTGATTGAAGAATCCATGATCTGAAATGTTGCCCAAGCTCCTCTCTCAATTCGCCCCAAAAATCCCAAATTTGTTCCAGAGAAAGCTTTTAATCTAACTATCAAAACATGAATTTAAAGGCTAAACTATGATCTAAGTAGATTAATGGGAGCTTTTGTGAGTTATATTTTCTCTCAAAAATCACATCGAAGATAGGTTCAAAATACATTGAAAGACTATTTAAAAGGACACTAAAAAATTACAAATATGCTGCTGATGCGCGACTGGCCCGGTCCAGCCACTTATGTGGCTGGGTCTAGCCAGAAGTTGTGAAATTCGTCCTCGTGGTTGCTACTTCGGCCGGATTCGGCTAGTGATGTGGCTGCATCCGGCCACTTGCTATTACATTGTCATTTCTTCTTTTTTCTTCCAGTTCTTGCTCCTTATGCTCTGTTTCACTTCATTCTTTATTCTAACTCATCAGGGACATACCTATAAACAACAGCGATGACACGGTGGGTAAATTTTCCATTTTACATATAAAATCCTTCGAATACTAAAGATTAAACAATGTAAGAATGTATATAAAATTGACATATCAAAGAATTTCTAATTGATCGATAAATTCCTACTTCCTTTGATGTTCACATTCTTGTGAATTTTCATTGATTTATATCTTCTCTATAAGAGGTGAATTAGATGTTTGGTAACCAGTCCCAGTGTTTTATTAGCTTATAGGGGAAACATCATCATCATATTTTCATGAGGTCTTACTTTGGTTTGAACTAAGGTTGCTTTAGGATGGTGTTCATCAAATCTTTCTTGAAGGTTAGGTCCATGGGAGGTTAATTATGAAGAGTTCATCCATTGAATATCAAAGTTCACATCAAATTGGTATCATAGCTATCTTCAAGTAAGCTCAATTGTGTTTAGTTTTTGCAAAAAGAAAAATAAAAATAAAAAAGATATATAATTATCTAATAAAAATCCATGAAGATCATGCAAAATTTCACACAGAAAAAAGATATACTAGCTCGGACCGGCTCGGCCCAGCCTAGGCCCACGGGTTCAGCCTAGTGGCCATGCCTACTACCACCTAGGCTGAAAACACCTTAGAGTTTGGTCCATGGGCCTCTATTCTTAGCAATGGACTCTTTCGGTCCAACTTAGAACAGGCATAGTCCTCTCTATTTGGTCCAGTTATTTCTAGGCTTCCTTTTATTAAAAGAATTAATTAAGAAACTAATAACCACCAACCCAACAAGTAATAAAGCCTTCTTATTGAATTAAATAGCTTGTCCCAATTTACTTAATATATATCACGGGCCCTATTAATTAGAAAACCCTTATTTCTTCTCAAGCTCTTTTATACTTGTTGTAACCATTAAGTCACCCAACTATTTTGAGCTACTCCAGGGACCAAAGACTAAATTTTTCTGGGGCACTAAAATGACCAAAATATCATTGCCATAGGATAGAAGTATTTCACATTTTGAATATCTCCATTTATCACCATATTAAGATATTGACCCCAAAACAAAATTACGTAAACAGGTCTTCAACGTAAAGGTGTAATGACGCGAATACTCCTCTACGTAACACCCATTAATGGCTATAGGTTGAGTGTACTAACTCCTTCCTTAATGATGGCTACCATCCTTAGATGTCTCGTCCGATAATTAATGACTCCTTTGGATGTCACTTGTTATCTTAAGAAGTTACCCTAAAGCAAACGTCCATATATATTTCCCGGGGCTTGGATTTTACTGAATCTAGGATAATCACAAGGTGGTGATCCTCGTATAAGGTATTATACAAGTCCGGCTTGACTAACTAATTCCAACTCCCTAACTTCTAAGGATTATTGACCTCTGACTTGAAGTCTCACCTATAGCAAATCTAAGCAAAGAGAGCTTAGCTTTGCCAAACTGCCAACTCGTAGTCTAACCATAGAGAACTCGTCCACATTCTAGCTATTATATACTAGGTTTCTTTTCCTTTATAGTAATTTCTAGAAAACCTCTATCATGTGGTCCAGTTCTATATGCTCCGAGCATGGTTGTGCTACAGTCATGAGAAGACCACTCATTGACCTAAGGTATGGTCATCCATCAATGAGACTATCTTACAGTGACTTTTAATTTTATGGCATGCCCAACTCCATTAACCAGCCAAGAACAAAGTTACTTATACTTTAAGTAACAGCAATCCGCACCTTCTATGTAGTATGACCAACACGTGGATTGCCTACTTAAACTACATAGACCTTACGTATGTATAGTAAATAAATGCATCAAAACAAAAAATAGTCATAAAGGTCATTTGATATTCATTCCATAAATACAATGTTCTACATCAACTAGAAGTTGTTTTGGGCGTACTATCCAGCAAATTCCCACTTTCACAATAAAGACTCATCTAGCCCTCAGTCCCCTACCCCTAAAGCATCTAAAGGTTTCTTGAACAACTCTTCTCTAGACTTTGTAAGTGAGTCTAGCAGATTCTATTTTGAAAGGATCTATTCCACCATTATCTGATTCTTCTTGATAAACTCCTATACCAGGTGGTCCCTCCTTTCGATGTGCTCCTCTATCTTGTGGTTTCTAGGCTTCATATACTATGACATACCTTGCATTTATCACATACCATAAGCATCAGTTTTGTCCATATTAGGCACTATTCCATGTCCTAAAAGAAACTTTCAGAGAGACTGCCTCCATAGGCACTCCTGATACTGCTACACACTCTAATTGCATAGTAGAATAAGAAATACAAGCCCGTTTAATTCTTCTTCATGATATAGCCCTTTCATGAAAATTGAAGACATATCCATCATCAGATATTCTTTCACTCTATCCGTCTGGAAATCATAGTCTATAGCAAAAAAGAACTTAAGTCATTAGCTTTGAAACCAGCAGATAATTCTCATTCTTTCCAAATATTTGAGAATGTGCTTTACAGCTAGCCAATACGTTTCCCTTGGTTTGACTAATATCTTCTAACTATGCCAAGGTAAAGCAGATATGTGATCATTGTACAAAGTATAGAATTTATGATATTTCCAATCACAGGAGTGTATGGAATCCTTCTCATTATTTCTTTCTCTTCTTAGGTCGAAGGACATATTTCAGAAGATGATGTTAGACAATGCACGATGGGAATTGAAGTTCCCTTAACTGATCCACGCAAAACATTGACAAAAAACTCGTCAATATATTTGACTTGGGAATGATCTAATGTTCTTAAATTTCTATGGCTAAAAGGCTTGACACTGAGAACATAATTAACTTCTCCCATGTCTTTCATACTTAATTGACAAGACAATCAAACCTTGATTAGTGACAATGACCTTACATTGTTTCTAATCTATAGAATATGTTATGAAGTACCATTAAAGATACATTAGCTCCATCCAATTATTTTAGGTATATGGTTCATCCATGTTTTGTATAAAACCACAAGAGTTGATAGTCTTATCAAAACGTATGTTCCAGATCTAGATACTTGCTTTAGGTCATAGATGGATCTCTTAATCTTGCAGACCAAGCGTTCCTGGCCTGTAGTAGTAAACTCATTTGGTAACTCCATTTAGACATCTTTACTAAGAATTCACTTTACAAAGGCATTCTTTGACATCTATATGTCATATCTCTTTGTCATAAATGATATACTACTGTAAGAAGTATGTTTATGGATTTAAGCATGGTTACTAGTGCAAAAATTTCCTCATAGTAGATATCTCATATTTTTTAATACAACTCTTTGCATCAACCTAGCTTTATTCATCTTGTAAACCCCACTAGCACCTAATAGGTTTTTTACCCATCAAGTGCCGGGACAGGATCCCATACTTAATTAAAGCCAAAAGACTCATCACGACCTTTATGACCTTCTTGCCATTTATTAACATCAATATCTATAATAACCTCGTCATACCTTTTGAGATCCTATTCCTGATGGTCAGAAACTAGGCGGAAGCCCTCTCATATTCATCCATCAAGAACTATAGGAATCCTCCAACTACAATGTGGCTCCACTATTTGTGGTGCTTGGACAGTTGTATCATTTAATACTTCGACTGGTTTAGAAGTCTTAGAGTCCAACTTTCTAATTTTTAAATCCACATTTTCGGAACTCTTAGGAGATATTATTTAATCTTCCTCCAAGTATCTAGCATGAGTGCGAACAAACACTTTTTCCTTCTTAGAATGATAGAAATATTCTCCTCTTTTAACCTTCTGGATACTCGAAAAAGCACGATTCTGATCTTGGCTCTAGCTTGCTTCCTTTAGTCAGTACATAAGCAAGACAACTCTATATCTTAAGATAAGTCATACTGGGCTTGTGACCAGCCCATATCTTATATAGTGTCTTATGTACTGACTAGGAAAGCACTAAATTCTTAATTTATGTCTCAATTTCTAGGACATATCCAAAAAGAGATGGGTAAGATGCATAAGACATCTTGCTCCGTATCTTTTTCTTAAGTGTTCTTGTCCCTCATCTCCACTAAACCATTATGCTATGGTATACCTTGCATGGTAAGCTGAGATATTATCAAATGATATACCAAGTAATCCTAACTCATTGAAAAGATTCTCAGTCCCTTGATTATTTTACCTAATCGACACTCCACTTCTGCCTTGAACTCTGAAAAGACTTAGACTGATTTCCTATCAGGTAAATATAACCAAATCTGAGTAATCATATCTTAAGGTGATGAAGTACTTGTACTGTATTATACCTGCTGCGGTTTTAGACCACATACATTGATATAACTTAGTATTTCACCTTTATACTTTATGGTTAAATGGCTACTAGACATCTTTCTCGTTAAGCAAAATTATGCTAAGGTCACTCTTTCAATTTCAATGAGCCCAAAGGCCTATCTTGATGAGTCTATGAATCATAACTCAAGGTGCCATGTATACAAGTAATCTAAAAAAACACTTTCTCTTTTATTTTGTTCGGATTCTATATTATTTCTTTTGTTTGAGATAGGATGTATTACTTTTCATATGCACTACCTTAGCAAATGAACTTTCTATTTCTACAGATATAAACATCATTATAGAAATTCATTGAATATCCATCCCTTATGAAATGGGAAATGGAGACCAATATTTGCCTTTAAACTAGGCACATAATTGACATCCTTCACACTAATATTTTTCTCAAAACCAAAAACTAAAACAACATCTCCCACTACATAGGCCCATACGTGAGCTTTCAATACAAACACACAGACTATGGTTCCTTTTACTGAGTCCCTTTATCCTTCTAAACCCATATAAAAGAGTTGCAGACTAAGTTGGTATTTCCTTTGACATTTATACTTTATGGTTAAATGGCCTACTAGACATCTTTCTCGTTAAGCAAAATTATACTAAGGTCACTCTTCCAATTTTAATGAGCCCAAAGGCCTATCTTGGATGAGTCTATGAATCATAACTCAAGGTGCCATGTATACAAGTAATCTGGAAAACACTTTCTCTTTTATTTTTTTCGGACTCTATATTATTTCTTTTGTTTGAGATAGGATGTATTACTTTTCATATGCACTACCTTAGCAAATGAACTTTCTATTTCTATAGATATAAACATCATTATGGAAATTCATTGAATATCCATCCCTTATGAAATGGGAAACGGAGACCAATATTTGCCTTTAAACTAGGCACATATATGACATCCTTCACACTAATATTTTTCTCCAAACCAAAAACTAAAACAACATCTCCCATTACACAGGGCCATACGTGAGCTTTCAGTACAAAAACACATACTATGGTTTCTTTTACTGAGTCTCTTTATCCTTCTAAACACATATAAAAGAGTTACAGATTAAGTTGGTGGCTCTGGAATATAATATCCTTTCGGATGGGGATCCTACCGGTATAACATGACTCAATAACCGTTACAGCTGGTGCCGGATTGCCTTTTCTCTTGTATTTTTTTACATCACATATGAAATAATCCCTTTAGGTGCACTACCGAGTTGAAGATCATCTATTTTACTTTTGCCCTGACATCTAACTCCATTCATAGCTTCTTCTTTTGCTTGTACTTCTCGGTATTAACCTCAGTTCTAGAAGAGAAATAATTAGAGATAAGGGCCATAGTTAGGCTCAAACATCTGTCCGGGAGCTAAGTCAAGTTCATGTGTAATGGCAATATGCCTAGATATCAGGCTTATAGTAGTACATATGAAAGCTAACATAGAGTATTAGACTCTTTAGTTAATGTCTTTTCATGTCTGCATAGCTTTTCCCTTTTCTAAAGTAAATTTATCCCTAATCTTTGGATAAGGGTCTGTCCGAACATACTTGAACTCAACAGATTTGAGTACTATGCCCGAGTTATTTTTAATTCCAAGTCATTTTGGCTTGATAAGCTTATTCTCAACTAAAAACACCCCCAAAGGACCAAAATAACCTCAAATAGAAATTAAAAGTAAAACAGAAATGGAATAAAAACAGTTTGGATTAAAGCATTTAAACATATGTACCACATTTCATAGAAACATTGTTTTTTCCATATTATCTTAGACGGAATATAACCCTAACTTGTGTTCCATAATATGGTGGCTTAGCATGTTGATCTATGCAGTGAAATAACAACACCTAATGACCATGTTCAGCTCTTAGAGTAAATAACAGAGCTCTTTTGGGAGGTTAATACCCTCTATGTTGAGTATGTAATCATTAGTTGACCAAATACCTATAGCTTGTATCTCGAGGATAACTCCACATTGGGTTGACCGCCACCTCATACAAACTATAGACATACAAGTGCTACTACCTCCAATGTGGGATGGCCGATCCTAACACATGTCTGCAGCATTAGTCTTGAGTTCAACTTGGAACGACGAAGTGTCAGAAGACCATCATATACGGGCCACTATCAGGGTGACACGAGAAAATCTGACACTAGTTGCTTGAACTAGTAATGGAAGCCATAAGACCATTGGAGCCTCTCTCCTACTCAATATTTTATACTAAAATAGTGTTTTGTCAAACTTTGCCATTCATAAAAACATTTAGAAACTTGGTTACTTTTAAAACTGTTTTACTTTTCAAAGGTTTAGACCCTTGTTAGTTAGTACTTAAGTAATTCTTGCAGTGTGACTGATTTTGGTGTGTCAGAAGTAGTATGGTATAAAGTGTGAAAAGTGATAAACAACACAAATATACAAGACACAGCAGTTGGTAACGCAGGTCGGCCAAGTCTACGTCTATGGGGCCATGCCCAGAAACAAATCTAGTAATAATTATCAAGAAACACCTCGCTCTTTACACATCTATTGTGTCCCTTGTGGAATTAGTGTAAACTCCTTTTGCACACTGCACAGTTGAATTCCTTCAACTCTTTAAAGCTCCCCTTGGGACAAGCTGCTCGATCTTAAATCCCTAAAAGTCTTCAACGCTGTTGGACCGTAGCACAACTTCTATCCCTAGTAGCTATAGTCTTCCAAACGAGAACTCCATTGAATTAGGAAGGCTGAACAACAAGCATCAATGGAAAATCACAGTTTTTTTAAGTTTGTGACTACACAAACTCAACCACCGTGAACCGCCGTCTTATCTCTTGCAGAATGTCTTCGAAGAATTGTAGAATGCAAACCCCAACGTTAAATTGTGTTCCTCTATTTATAAATGTTGAGGCTGATTTGTAGATCTTGATTTTCACATCTTTTTTTAATACGAATTTTCACCAAGGACTTTGTTTCCAAAAAGTCTTCTAGTTTAATTCCCTCAAAGTCTTGTTTAACTCAGGATTTTCACCTTTCCTTATTCTGTCAAATTTACTTAACTGGTCTTCAATATTACAGCTCGCAATCACAGATTCTTCAAGATCTACAAAGTTCCTAAAACAATGCCGAAACATAGTTCTTCTAAAAACATAGAGCTTCTTTATATCGTCACATGACCAACCTGTGTGGCCACACTCAAACTATGTGACATATTTCTAGAAACTCCCCATTTAGCACTATTTTAGATCAAATACCAATGAGCTGCACAGACCTTCATGCCTCATAAGAAACCCATCGCATGCATGTCAAACAATAGGCATGAATTTGAAAAAAACTAAGTGAATTATTCAAGTCCTAGTCTTGGTGACACACAGGCCAAAACAGATAGCTCAGAGGCTATTACATAAAGCAATCCAAAATATTTTAAGGCCATACAGGCCATCAAAAACAAAAATAAAAATATTCAGTTCAAGATCACACGGCCAACCAAAGACCACATAGTGTCAAGCAAGATAAATTTCATAAGATTTGCAGCCTGATACTCCCCCATTTGATATGAAATAGTACTCAAGGGAGCTTATCCTTGAGATTTCCCAAGTTTTGTTGCATTTGAAGAATAGAAGCCATAACAGCGAAAAGTTTTTGATTTAGGAGGTCTAGGCTGGTGGTCACTTCTGAGGATTCAACAGTGGGAGATGGAGGTGAGGATGGGGCCTTGTTAGTATTGGGCTACTTTTTAGATAACTACTGCCTGGTAGACCTGTCTGGACCATTGTGTCCATGTGTGGATGGAGTTAGAGAATGTGGCACCACACCAGGAGCTACAATCTTTAGCATCATTAGAGGGTCTAGTGCCCTTACCCAGGAGCTAGAAGGTAAAGATGGGTCTCTGCAACCCAGTCGATATTCAAAAATCAAATGGGGATAGGGAAGAGTAGTTTTATGGGCCTTCTTTTGGTCTATCTACCTGAGGATATTTCTGAAGATAACAATGCATATGTTGATCCTCTTCCTAATGGCAAAGGCATAGCGCAGATGAGCTCTTTCCTTTAGAATAGTAGTGACATTTGTAGTAGGCAGCTAGTTTCTACAAAATACTCTAAACAGGGCTCTGTATGGCATTTTCATGAGGTTTGAATTGAGCCTTTTAATTTCTGTACAGACAACCCCTGTATCTCCAGTTAGGACCTTTGTCACCTCATCAAAGTTAGGTTCCTCCGATAGACTAGTTCCTTCAATGTCACTAAAATGTGGATAGCTTAGATAGTGTGCAATATTGGCAGGGGAGAAGTCAATAACATGCCCCCTCACATAGACTTGACCATAAGTTGGGCTCTAATTATTGCTAAAATCTTCAGACAGGTTGGCATAGAACTACTTAACTAAGTTTTTGTTGTATTGTTCAGCAAATAGTGCCACTTCCACACAACCCATTCCAAGTATCAACTCCATCATATTGTACTGTTCCAAAATCTCCTTAGTAATTCTTTCCTTGCCATAATTGGTTTTTCAATCAGTGCCACCATTCTTAATTCAGGAGTCTTTGTGTAAAAGTGTTTGTTGAGTGCATTTTTAGCTTTAAAGGAGCAGGGAGAGGAGGAGTGGCAGCTAGTGACTTTTTAGAATGGATTTTTTAAGATAAGGCTCCTTTTACTATTACTCTAGTATTTTTTCTACCCTGACCTAGTCCAATACCATGGGTTACCCCTACAATCTCTAGATCTTACCCACAGCTTCCTTTTCTTTTAGCATTATACTCCCCCTCATAACCTTCCTCAATTCCTTCATCAATATCTTCCGTGGACAAATTTATTGAACTCTCAACACGTAAAGGTGGAAGCACAATAATAGGGGACAATTCATCAACAAAATGGTGCACAAGGTGTGCATCATCAAACAAAACCTCAGTACCCGAATTTTCAACAATAGACAGAGACAAAGTCTTTTCAAAAAAATATCTAGGCACATGTGTATGTATCATCAGACAAAAATAAAAAATATTCAAAAACAGGCAATAGCAAAGGATTCAACATGAATCAGATATGAGTGCTTGATAGTCTCAACGTAGATATGAGTAAAAATTTATCTGAGCATAACAATATGAAGAAGACCCTATCTTCTCATTGGGGAAGGAAGTGTTAGTATATGCCCTAAGACCAATTGACTCACATTTATGATTTATGAAGCATGTATTTTTTAATTGTATTTTATGCTCTTGGTCATCAAGTATGTGACTTGATAGTAAAACCCTTATAGCTAATAAAATACTATTCTTATTTGTCCCTAGTTTATTACATCTTGTAAACTAGTGTGAAGTTGATTGATGGTCAAGTTTTACTGATCATGAATATGAGATATAAAATCAATTCAAAAATACATATTGAGAATATTGTATTGGACATGACCCAAAGTGAAGAAGAAATATTGCATGGGTTTAAGTTATAAGTATTTCTTCTCAGTTTTGTATTTGGTGTCCTTCGACCTAATGTTTCTAATGTTTCTTGCATGGGGAGAAAAATATGTTTTGACATAGTCAAACATCACTTTTAATTAGGTGATCATTATGATTATTGGTTGGCTTATTTTCTCGTCATGGCTTGAATATTGGAGATAGTGAAAGGGATTTGTCCCTCTCCTTTTAGAGAGAGATATCCATGGGCCCCTTGATAAGGAAGACTGGAAAATATGCATGGCCATGCTCAAATAAGTATTAATAAGGTGTTATTAATATTATTTGTTGGAACAGTCTGCCTGGTGATCAAGTAAATGGTTAATTAAGTTTTATAAGGATGACTTGATCCATGCCTTATACTTAATTAGGATATCGTGTGACAAAGGACTAAATATTAAATCTGATGCTAGGTTATTATTACATTTACTTAACTTGGGTAAGCATAATGTCTTGCTAGAGGCCGCTTATGTTTTGTGAATAAATGTCTAGGACATTTTTTTTTATTCACTCGCCAACGTTAAGTGAACCTACAGGTCACACGCATAGACGATCTTGTGAGCATAATGTCCACGTTCAATGAATCTAGATTGTGTCCAGATTCGTTGAACGTATACAAAAGGGGAATCGGATTCCATATTGTATTTTTCGGTAGGTTAATAAGTAATTAATTTTATTTAATCGAATAAATGAAATTAATTACTTAATATTACTCATCTAACCGTTGGATGATTATAGGAATAGACGGACGAGATTGAACTGTCATTAGATGACGAGTTAGGGTTTTGATATTGACGACTATAAAAGGTTATGTTAACCTTTTCTTGTTGGCGGTCCTTTATCTCATTAAAGAAAAACAAAACCCTAAACCCTAGAACGGCGATATAGTATCTAGCCTCCTCTCTCCGAAAAACGACCGATTACCAGATAGTCAGGATCAGTTCTGAACAGTTTTCAGAACATAGAAGGGGTTAGCATCCCGATCGCTTGCAGAGGAGTTCGTCGCGTGGATACCAGTAGAGGGCGAAGCATACAAAGCAGCGCCTCCACAACGAACAATAAAAACATTGAGGTAATTTCTATCCAATCGGTTTTTCTAGTATGTGCAGATCCTGTTGGTGGATTTCCGTAGTTTTATTTTACTTTGTTTTTGCCTACGGACTCCAACAGGAAGTACCACTCTTGGAAGGCATAAAGCCAGTGCCTTTCAAAGTACAAAAGTCATAAATTCTCCAAGAGAGGCCGAAACGAAGGAGTGATGGATCACTCTGAGTCACCTTCCAATTGTGATTTATATCCACAAAGCGGCTGGCTAGAAAGTGAATGGTGACCATTGTTGAATGTGAACTAGAAAAGTGTTAAGAATCCAGCCTATCTAGAAGAACTAACCACTAGTGATAGGGCAAAAATCAGGGGGAAGGACAAAGGAACCAAAGGTAAACTCCATTCAACCCTATGAAAGGCCTTACTCATGTGAGTTTGAGGCTCTATCCCACAAGTCTAAATTAAACGAATGTTGGGGTAGCTATCAAATAAGTAGTAGTAGAACCTAAATAATATCTAAGAGACAGAGAGTTATTGGCTTGATTACCAGAGTGACTGGTGTAGCAAATGAGGTCCCCGTGCTTGATGACCCCGGGGAGTAGTATCTAGTCCAATCGTCGTGCTTGATGGCTGGTGTAGCAGACGATGTCGCCATGCTTGATTATCAGAGGGAAAGAGAGTACGATCGTCGTGTCTAAGAGCTAGAGACCTCCTGCGCGTAATTGGTTGTCTACCTGCCATTGTTGTTGTTGGAATATGTAGAGATGGTGAATATGTTTCGGAGAAGAAAAACTTGAGGAGAAAACCCTAAGGAATGCAGAGAGAGAATCTCTGAGAATGGAGGTAAAATAGGTTTGGTTTGAAAGACTTATAAGCATCTACTGAGTTGATATGATGAAAGAGAAGATCCCTCTTTTTCGTGTGAGACTTAATAAAGCACTATGCTTTTAAGGTCTTTTATATATGAACAGAACTGTGTGTCGCTAGCCAATGTAGGTGGTGTGACAAGGGGTGTTCTGAGTGTGAGACGAGAGTGTTCATATAGTCTCATACTGCACATAACTGTCTAACATTTATGATGGTGTGAAATAAGGGCATTGTTAGATAGGCATCTCATGCATGAATTAATCACACAGATCCCCAATGCTTGTGTGAGTTCTTCAAATCTCATGGCATTCATGGACTTAGTGAAGATATCAACAAATTATTTCTATGTGTTCACATACTCTAAGCTCACAATCTGTTGCTCGACCAATTCTCGAATAAAGTGATATCTTATGTCAATGTGCTTTGTCTTACTGTGTTGCACAGGGTTTTTGATGATGTTGATTGCGCTTATGTTGTCGCAATACATGATTAGCTCCTTTTGTATAATACCATAGTAACTTAGCATCTATTTCATCCAAAGTAGTTGTGTGCAACAGCTCCCTGTAGCAATGTACTCAACTTCTGTAGTGGATAGTGAGATACAGTTTTGTTTCTTACTACACCAAGAGACTAGATTGTTTCCAATATAGAAGCACCCTCAAGATATGCTTTTTCTATCATCACAGTTTCTAACCCAATCCGTGTCACTATAGGATAATCCATACTCAGCAGTGCCATGTACATATTTCAGGATGCGTTTTACTTCTTTTTTGTGTGACTCCTTAAGATCTACTTAATATCTTGCATACACTCCATGACTATATGCTACATCAGGTCTACTGGCTATTTAGCAGAGTAATCCACCGATCATGCTTCTTCACTCAGGCTGATCCACACTGATTCCCATCTCATCCTTGTTGATCTTGAGTATGGTACTCATGGTGTTCTTACTATCTTTCCATTCTTCAAACCAAACTTCTTCATTAAGTTTTTTGCATATTTTTCTTGAGAGAAGAATGTATCTTTTTTTCATCTATATGACTTGCAATCCAAGAAAAAATGTTAGTTCACCCACCATGCTCATCTAAAATTCAGTTCTTATGGATGGTATAAACTCCTCAGTGAGCTCCTTTGATGTGGATCCGAACACTATGTCATCAACATATATTTGCGCAATGAGCACATGTCGTGCACTTCTTTGATGAACATAGTTTTGTCCATACTCCCTCTAATGTATCCTTTGTGGAGCAAATAATTTGTGAGCCTTTCATACCATGCTTTAGTAGCCTGTTTAACCCACAAAGAGCCTCTTTTCAACCTGTAAACATGATCTAGATATTGTAGATGTGCAAATCCTTTTGGTTGTTCAACAAATGCTTCTCCTTGTAATATTCCGTTCAGGAATGAACTTTTAACATCCATCTGCTGAGTGTGAAATTCTTGGCAAGCGCAACGTAGAGCAACAGTCTTACAAATTCAAGTCGTGTGACTGGGGTGAATGTTTCATGAAAGTCCAGATCATCAACTTGAGTGTACCCTTGTACGACCAATCTTGTCTTATTGCATGTGATGTTACCTTTTTCATCATTTTTATTTCTGAATATACACTTTGTGCCGATTATATTCATACCTTCTAGTCTTATGACCAGCTCCCATACATCTTTTTTCTCAAACTATTGTAGCTCTTCTTGCATTACTTTAGTCCAGTATTCATGAGTGAGAGCTTCTTTGACATTCTCAGGTTCAATTGTAGAAGTGTAACATGTCATAGTGATCGTCACAACCATCTGATTATAGTCTACTCCGTTCTTGCTTCTAGTTCTTCAACCTTTTGTGATGTTACCAATGATAGCATCTGTAGGTTGATCCTTTAGAAGTCTTATGTCTTTTCTTCTTACTTTCTCATTATCTTGAGTGGAGTAACACTTCTATCGACTCGCTAATGTGAAAAATCTTCAACATTGCCTTGATCTTCTTAAGACATTGTCTCTCCAGGTGTGTTGTCTTCATCATCAATAGCTTGATCATTAACACTTATTCTCCTGGTGTCAACATCCTCAACAGTGACATTTACTGTTTTAATGACTACTCTTGTGCTTCTGTTAAACACACACTATGCATGACTGTTTGTGGAGTATTTGAGAAATATTTCCTCATAAATTGTAGCATCGAATTTTCCTAAGTTCTCGATCCTTCAAGAAGTAGCATTTGCTTCCAAACACATGCAAGTAACTTAGGTTTCCTGCCCTTCCAGATTGTATATGTTGTTTTGTTCATCAATGGCCTTAAAACCACTCTGTTAATAATGGGAACTATTGTGATGGCTGCTTCAGGATACAATTGTGTGATAGTCCCTTGGAATTCAGCATCACACGAATCATGTCTTGAATTGTCCTGTTCTTTCTCTCAATCACACCATTTTGTTCTGGTGTCTTACGAGCTGAGAACTAATGTCTGATGCCATGTGACTCATAGAACTCTGAGAACTGAGTGTTACCAAACTCCTTGCCCTGATCACTCCTTAGCTTTTCTAGAGTTATGTTCTCATCTGTCCGAATACTTAGACATATCTTTCTGAATGCATGAAATGGATCTGACTTATTTCTGAGAAAGTCTATCCATGTGTATCTTAAGAAGTCATCGACAAACACCAAGGCATACTTTTTTCTACTAGTGCTTTCTACCGTGTGGGTCCAGACATATCAATGTGCATTAGATCCAAGATATGTGTTGTAGTGATGAACTTGGATGTTCTTGGCTCTAACTTGTTTAATGATCTAGCAATCTTCACATAGTAACTTACACTCATTTTTAAATTGAGGAATTCTTTGGACAATTTGTTTGCTTCTAAGTTTGTGTAAGTGCTTACTGTTCACATGCCCCAGTTGTTTATGCCACAGTTCAGCTTCTCTAATTTGTCCAGTCAAATATATTAGTTCTATCATAGCATTCATCTGGTAGCAATTGTCAGCTATTCTTGATCCTACGATTATGCACTTGTCATTGGTTGTCAGCACATAACATTTTCTCTTGTCAAAATACACCAGCCGACTTATACTTATCATATTAGCTTTCATCCCTTCAATGTGTAAGACATTAGATAATTTTGGCATTCTAGCTACATTTAGTGTGCCTACACCGAGTACTTTGCTCTTCACACCATCACCGAATATCACACTGCCTTTATGACACATTGTATTGTCTACAAGATATTTTTTGTTTCCTGTCATATAGCGTGAGCATCCACTTTCAAGATACCATACACCTCCAAAATTTGTTGAATGAGATAGATGAGCTACATTACTTCACAACTCTTCCTTTCTGATCCAAATCCATCGTATCTTGGCATCAACTTTGGTCAAGGCATGTGTGCATGGCTTTATTCCTTGCTTCAAATCTCTAATTCTCCTTTAGTATTCATACCACACATGCCAGATCATTTTGCAGTAATCACATAAGTGGAGGCTTTCAAGGTATGTGTTTCTTAATTAAGTTTCTATTCTCAGCTTGACTCAAGCTGTCTTTGACAAACACTCCTTCCAACTCGCCAAACATTGTGTAACTGCTCCTATGTTGTGTGACTTGCGTACCTGATGTGGAATGGTCTTCAAGAGCATAAAATTTCGCCCAAGAAGTGAGGGAGAGAACAAACAAAACAAGTATAACAAGTAGAAGAGAGAAAGTTCCTTTGAAAGGACTTGAAAATGTTAAACTTCTAGTAAACTTGGATATATTAAATCCAAACCTCAAGAAGGTTTAAATAAAATCTTTTCTTCAAAGTTCAAGCAACCTAAGGTATTTTGAACCTTAGACCTCAATGAAACAAGAAGAAGACCTCAAGACTAGTTTTCTACGTGTAATAACTAGTATGAAGGAGTTTTGACGATCAACCTTGAAGCTCTTGGAAATTTCAACAAGTCTTCAAAATGACTTTTCTTTCAAGGAAGTTCATCCTTGAAGAAGATAGAAAAAAACTAACCTAAGAACTAAGATTACTAAGAGAATAACCTTTGTCTTGAAATATTTCTTGATTAGCTTCTTCAAAATGGAAGACTACTTATTTATAGAGACTTGATTTTTCCCTCTCATATTTTCAGCCCCAAGTTTAACCCCCACAAATTTAAGCCCCAAAATTTAAGTCCCAAATTTAAGCCCGATAAAGGCATATTCCAACCCTCCCATATTTTCAGTCCAAAGGATAGATATAACCTATACATTCACTTGATAAGACAATAAAGGTGCTTTAATTGCATTTGGACTATTCTAGAGCACTAGTCCACACGTTGTCAAAAATAGGAGGCAATTTTCCAGTGTGGGTAAAAGGGCTTCTAACCATCTACCAAGGTGAATTTTCAATTTCTAACTTATTCAAAACTTTAGCATATTGCCCCATAAAGTCTTGGACATCAAAATTTAACCCTTGAAACTTTTCTTGCTCAATTTCATAACTGTGACTCTTTAGTTGTTTTGCCTTGGCTCTTGTCACAACTCCTTGATGTTCTTGCATGTCTAACCGGTTCACATTATCCCCTTCCTCTTGAAAAGGATTCATCCTCGAATCTCCATCACCTATTCAAATAAAGAGAGATCGGATACATTAAAAGTGGCACTAACATTTTAATGTCCCGGAAGATCCACTTTATAGGCATTGTCACTAATTTTCTCAAGGATTTGAAATGGTCCATCTCCTTTATCATCACGCTTAGACTTTCTTTGTTGGGGAAATCTTTCCTTTCCAAAATTCACCCAAACCCAATCACCAGGTTTGAATACCACTTTTCTTCTTCCCATATTTCTTTTCTCTACAAGTTTTTTGTTAGAGTCGATAATGGCTTCATGGACCTTTGCATGAATTGCTTTCACAAAATCAACCTTCGTGCTGGCATCCTTGCTTAATGTTGATCTATAGGCAAAGGAACCAAATCAAAGGGAGTTAGAGGGTTAAAACCTTATACAACTTGAAACGAAGAATGAGAAGTAGTAGAGTGAGGTACCCTATTATAGGCAAATTCAATGTGTGGCAAACACTGCTCCCATTTCTGCAAGTCCTTTTTCAAAACAGCCCTTAGAAGTTGGCCAATTATTCTATTTACCACTTCAGTTTGTCCATCCATTTGTGGATGGCAAACTATAGGATAAAGCAGCTTAGTACCAAGTTTCTTCCAAAGAACTCTCCAAAAATGGCTCAAGAATTTGGTATCCTTATCCAACACAATAGACCTTGGAATGCCATGGAATCTAACTATCCAGTAAAGAAGAAGCTAGCTACATGACTAGCATCATCGGATTTCCTACAAGGAATAAAGTATGCCATTTTAGAGAACCTATCCACAACAACAAAAATAGAATCCATACCTCTAGAGGTCCTAGGTAAACAAACAATAAAATCCATAGAAATATAAACCCAAGGTTCTTTAGGAACTTCTAATAATGTGTAAAGTCCATGTGGAAGAGTTCTAGATTTAGCTTTCTTGCATTCAATACAAATTCCTATAAATCTTTCTACAACCCTTTTTAAATGTGGCAAAAAAAAATGTTCATGAAGAATTTCATAGGTTTTAGTGACACCAAAATGTCCCTTTAAACCCCCACAATGTGCTTCTTTGACAAATAGAATTCTAGAACAAGATGGTATGCACAATCTACCTTAACAATAAAGAAATCCTTCATGCAAAACATATTTTCCAAAAGGTGCTAACAAGCATTTCTCAAAAATTTCCTTAAAGTCATAATCACTAAAATACATTTCTTTAAGCATTACAAAACCCAAAACTTTTGTTTGAATGCTGGATAAGAGAGTATACCTTCTAGATAGGGCATTGGCCACCACACTCTCCTTACCTTTCTTGTAACGGATGACATATGAAAATGTTTCAATGAACTCAATCCATCTTGCATGTCTCTTGTTGAGTTTATGTTGGCCCTTGAGAAACTTTAAAGCCTCATGATCGGTGTGCACAACAAACTCCTTTGGCCATAGGTAATGTTTCCAATGCTTTAATGTTCTTATTAAATCATAAAGTTCCTTGTCATAAGTTGAGTACCTCATGGATGCCCCATTAAGTTTTTCACTAAAATAGGCCATGGGCTTTCCATCTTGCATAAGTACACCACCTATACCAATGTCGGATGCATCACACTCTACCTCAAAAGTCTTCTCAAAGTTTAGTAGTGACAAAAGGGGTGCACTACAAGACTTTTCCTTCAACAATTGAAATGCTTGTTCTTGCTTTGTTTCCCACTTAAATCCTTTGGTTTTCTTGATCACATCGGTCAAAGGGCTAGCAAGTGTGCTGAAAGTTTTGATGAACCGCCTATAGAAACTTGCTAGGCCATGGAAACTCCTCACATCCGATGCATTTCTTGGTGTTGGCCATTCCTTAATTGCTTGGACCTTACCTTCATCTACCTGAAGTCTTCGTGAGCTCACCACATAACCTAGAAATGTAACTTTCTCCGAACAAAACTAACATTTGTCAAGGTTAGCAAAAACGGTTTCTATTCTCAAGACATTTAGCACTTCCCTAAGATGTTGAACATGCATTTCATATGTCTTGCTATAGATCAAAATGTCATCAAAATATACAACAACAAATTTCCCAAGAAAATTCCTCAACACATGATTCATTAATCTCATAAATGTACTAGGAGCATTAGTTAATCCAAAGGGCATAACCATCCATTCATACAAACTAAAGTTAGTCTTAAAAGCGGATTTCCGCTCATCCCCTTCTCTCATCCTAATTTGATGGTATTCAGATTTCAAGTCAATTTAGAGAAAAGATTAGAACCATGCAACTCATCAAGTAAACTATCAAGTCTAGGTATGGGATGCCTATACTTAATAGTAATATTGTTTAGGGCTCTACAATCTATACACATTCTCTATGTACCATCTTTTTTTGGAACAAGTAAAACCGGAACCGCATAAGGACTCATGGACTAACGCACATACCTTTTTGAAATTAGATCCTCAACTTGCCTTTTTAGCTCCTTAATCTCTTCCGGTGGACTCCTATAGGCCGGTCGGTTTGACAAGACTGCCCCGGGGACAAAATCGATTTGGTGTTCGGTTTCTCTAATTGGTGGAAGACCTCCGGGCATCTCATTAGGAAATATGTCATTCTAAAAGAGGGCGAGTGTTCTTTAGATGAAGTAAAAGATTCCCTACAATATAAGCCGCAGCACGACTTCTTTTCTTTCAATTGCTCCAATCACCTCACTAGGTTTTGCAAAAAAACAATTCTTTTCTTTCATCTCACTCTCTTTTTTTTTGTCACTCTTTTTCTTTACACTTTTATTTTTCATTACTCTTTCTTCACTCTTTTCCTTTTACTCAACTCTCTTTCCCTCCTCGATTTTTTTTTCTTTTTAGCTCACTTTGGATCCCTCATCTTTTTTTGTTCCTTTCTCACTTGTTGAGGTGTAAGAGGGTTCATAGTGAATGCTCTTCTATCCTTCACAAAAAAAAAAAAAGTATTTTTCTCCCCATTGTGGAGGGACTTTCTATCAAATTCCCAAGGTCTTCACAAGAGGAGATGGCATGCTTGCATGGGCACCACATCACATAGTATCTCATCTTTGTAAGCTCCCATTTCTATTGGTACCACAACTTATCTCAACACTTTAATTAGCCAATAAAGTTTGTACGGTTTATCATGTTTTGTAGTAAGTAGTTTCAACTTCTCAACAAGATAAGCACTAGCCACATTTACACAACTACCACTATCAATGATAAGGTTGGAAATCCTTCCCTCAACTTTATATTTAGAATGAAAGATGTTTTCTCTTTGTTCAATCATGTTATCATCAAAAGCTGGAGCACTTAGTACTCTTATGGTAACTAAGCTCAAGACATCGTTATCACTTTCTAGATGGTTCAAATCAACATGTTCATCATCCTCACCATTTTCTTCGCCCTCAACACATTCGGCACTTTCATCCTACTTCTCAATCCAACCATTCAAACCCTACCTAAAGATCAAAGCTCTCTTTGTCGGACAACTACTCGAATAGTGTTCTACATTATTACATTTAAAGCACTTTGTCGCCATTAATAGATATGGAATTTGATATGCCATGGATCAAATTCTTCAAATCTTTAAATCTTCAAACCCCAAGGACTTTTGCCTCTAAAAAAGACTTAATTAGTTTCATCCACAAGCAACCATAGGTATACTAAAGCTAAGACCTCTTAAATTCATGTGACTAATCTTTCCCCTACACTCTAATTTAACATTGGTTATACTGAACCCAACACCTAATTAGCTTGTATAGAGAAGATCTTGATCTAAGACAAATAGAAAATTGTATGTATCATAGAGAAGAAATTGTGATCAATTGCAGAAATTCTTGGATCATCCTAATCTAAGTGACTCAAATAAAATTAACCTAAGAATGGCCAAACCCAACATAGAAGTTAGGAAAAGGCTTGAAGAACTCAGGAACCCGAATGCAAACACTCTCAATTTCATATTTAATAAAACTTAACATAAATAAGCTAATCAGAAGTATTTATAAATTTTAGGACTTAAACCTACTTTGACCATAGTCTTAGGTCACCAAAAGATCATTTAAGACCTTAGTTAAAAGACGGAAATAGAGTTAACACAATAAATTCTTTCAAAACATTGCATTAGGTAAATTAGGATCCTACCATTGACAGTAGGTTGGCCCTTACTATTGGCAGTAGGTTGTTGGCTCCCTTGAGAGTTCTATCCAGAAGCCTACCTGGATGATAAGTACAAGGCCTACCGCCAACTGTAGGCTCTGTTTTCATCTCCCCTTGATCCTTTACACCTCCAACTTGCTCCATGGATTTCCTTGCTAAACACATGAATCATGAGTAACTTGGGAGGTTTATCACTATCTTTTAAGGCTTCCATCATAAACTTTAATTCATCATTCATGGATTCTTTAACAAATGCAATATTCATTTAGCTATGCTATCATCATCCTTGATCTTCCTTACCCTTACTCTAGTAATTGGTCCTTCAAAGAAATCATTGGCCTCTTGATCATCCCGGTTCATATCATCCACCCTCCTTTGAAAAGATTCGTCCTTGAATCTTCACCTTCATCAAACAAAGATAAGTCAAAAACATTGAAGATAGCACTAACATTATAATCCCCAGAAGATCAATCTTATAAGCATTATCATTAACCCGTTCAAGAACTTGAATGGGACTATCGCCACAGGCATATAGCTTTGTTTTTATTTGAGAAGGAAAATTCTCTTTTCGAAGGTGAACCCACACCCAACCATCGATTTCAAATACCACACGTTTTTTTCCAACATTCCTCTTGGCTACAAGCTTCTTGTTATTAGCTTCAATGGCATCATGGACTTTGGAATGAATAGCCCCAAAAAACTCAATTTTTCTTTCCATCCAAGCTCAAAATATGATATATATATATATATATAGGTAAAGGCATCAATCAAATGGAATTAGAGGATTAAACCCATGAAAAACCTCAAAAGGAGAGTAAGAAGTAGTAGAGTATGATGAGCTGTATTTTAAGCAAATTAAATATGTGGCGAACATTCTTTCCATTGGTGCAAGTTCTTCTTAAGAATTTCCCTAAGAAGTTGTCTAATAGTTCTATTAACCACCTCTATTTGACCATCAGTTTGTAGATGGAAAGTTGTAAAATACAACAAGTTAGTTCCAAGTTTCCTCCACAAATCAAGTAAAAAATAACTAAGAAACTTAGTGTCACGATCCGAAACAATAGTTTTAGATGTATCATGGAATTGCACAACCTAAGTAAAGAAAAGATCCACAACATGACTAGCATCATCGATTTTTTCTTGCAAGCTATAAAGTGAGCCATCTTAGAGAACCTATCTACTACCACAAATGTGGAATCCATGCCTTTAGAAATCTAGGTAAACCAAGAATAAAATCCTTAGATATATCAACCTAAGTTTTCTTAGGTACTTCCGAAGGAGTATAAAGACCATGTGGCAAAGAAGTAAATTTAGCTCTTTTACATTCTAAGAAATTACCAATAAACTTTTCAACATCCTTTCACATACTTAGCACAAAGAGTGCACATGAAATATGACATGTCTTAGCAATGCAAAAATGACCCTTTAAACTACCCCAATGAGCTTTTCACCAACAACAATCTAGTAGAACAAGAAGGAATGTACAATCTACCCTCATCATAGAGAAAACCATCATGTATGAGATACTTGTCATTAGCATAATCAAACAATAATCTAATATGTCCTTGCAATCATGGTCACGAGCATACAATTCCTTAAGCATTTCAAGGCCAAGTAATTGAGCTTGCAAATTAGAGAGAAGAGTGTACCTCCTAGACAAAACATCGACGATAATGTTTTCTTTACCTTTCTTGTAATGTATGACTTATGAGAATTTTTTAACGAATTCCATCCAATGTGCATGACTCCTATTAAGCTTTTGTTGTCCCTTGAGATACTTCAAAGACTCATGATCAGTATGAATAACAAACTCCTTGGGCTAGAAGTAGTGTTTCCAATGCTTCAATATCCTCACTAGGGCATACAACTCCTTGTCATATATAGCATAGTTTAAGGCCGCACCGGTCAACTTTTCACTAAAATATACCAAAGGTCGATTTTCTTGCATCAAGAATCCACCGATTCCAACTGCTGAAGCATCACATTCAATCTCAATATCTTCTCAAAGTCAGGTAGTGCAAGAAGGGGTGCACTACTCAACCTTTCCTTCAACAACTTGAATATCTTTTCTTGCTTATCTTCCCACTTTAAGCTATTCATCTTTTTTATTACATCCGTCAAAGGAATAGCAATGGTACTAAAATTCTTGATGGATCTTTTATAGAAGCTTGTTAAACCATGCAAACTTCTAACTTCGGATGCACTCTTTAGAGTAGTGCATTCCTTGATAGCTTTCACCTTGTCTTCATCTACTTGAAGTCCTTGAGAACTCACCATATAACCTATAAAAGTCACCTTTTCCAAAAAAAACTCACATTTTCCAAGGTTAGCATAGAGTTTCTCACTTCTCAAAACAAATGAAACTCTTTTAAGATGATTCAAATGATCTTCATAAGTTGTTGCCATAAATTAAAATTTCATCAAAGTATACTACAACAAATTTTCAAATGAAATCTCTCAAAACATGATACATGAGTCTCATGAATTTGGTAGGTGCATTAGTTAGACCAAAAGGCATAACAAACCATTCATATACACCAAAATTTGTTTTGAAAGTCGTTTTCCTCTCATCCCCTTCCCTCGTATGAATTTGAAGGCAACCTGATTTTAAATTTATCTTTGAAAATATTTGGGAACCATACAACTCATCAAGAAAATAATTAACCTAGGAATGGGATGCCTATATTGGATGGTTATGTTGTTAATGGCTCTACAATCTACACACATACACCGTGTACCATCTTTCTTAGGAACTAATAAAATGGGAAAAAATCTAACACACCCAGTATTGGATTACCAGTGAAAAATAGGTGGTCATTATCACATAAGTATTGAGTTGAAGGCATTCTAATTTAATAAGAAGTTTTACCTATTGAGATTCAGATACTGTTTTTTGTTCATTTTTCAAACTTGTTATCAAGTTTTCTCTAGTAAAAAAATTATCTATATATGATATTTGTGTAATTAATTGAAAGATATAAAGAGCCCATACAAAAGAAAGACGAAAAGAGAAAGAGAAGAGGAAGAAGAATAAGGAAGGAAAATGAAAAAAAAAAAGATGGATAAGAAACTTAATAAGAAATTGACATTTCACATTTGGACTACATCCATTTCATAATATACGGTTAAATTACCATATTTGGAGTTTTATAATATAGGGTTAAGTTCTCTTTATAAACTTTTTTTCTCAAGAATACTCCTACATAATTGATGCATTACTACCTAGTAATTCTCAAAACTTAAATTCATTCATATTTAATAAAGCTTTAAAATATGCAGTCAGGTGAGTTGGAACCGGTAGACATTCGCGAGAGGAATGAACTTCAAGATGAACATGAAGATAAGGTCGAATGGGAGTCCGATGATGAAATAAATGATGAAGAAGATGAAGTGTTTTAATCGAAGTCTGATTCCGAAACGTAGAAAAGCAGGTATTATGCTTAATTGGTATAATGTTATGAATGCTTGGTAACTTGTTTTATTTTTAAGCAACTTTTTTTAAGTAACTTGTGTTATTTATATTTAACTTCTTTTACTCTTTTTACCATTATTTATAAGTAACTCTTTTGTCGTTATGTATATTGTTCTTTTAAGTAAATTTCTTTTATGTAACTAGTTTTATTTATAAATAAATACTAATTTGTGTTTTATCTTTTAAATTACAGATTGTATGTGGGAGTAAGAAGATGAGGCCGACTCTGGAGATGCCTACTCCTCATGTGACTCCATCTCTCTCTATGACTATGCACCCCATCATGATGACATCTACTCCTTCGGCGACCTTGACTCCATTTTCATAGCTCGCATATTCGAGTTTTGCGCCCATGACTTCACCATCTTTGGCATCCATTATCGGCAGGTCATCGATGCCTGTCCCTTCATCTTCTGCACCTTTGCCCGCACGAGTAGTTGTGGATGCTTGCCCGGTTATCACACCGCATTCCAAAAATTACATTCTTTTTTTGAAATTGAATCATTGTTAATTTGTTGGGGTTTGACTTTGTTTCTTATAATACTTTACAATAATTTGTTGGGGTTTGATTTTATCTTTCTGTGAAGTATCTCCAGTAAAGCTTTCTTGTTATTGTAAAGCCTGTGAAATTATATATCTATTGATTGTCATTATATATTTATCAAAGTAAGAAGCACCCAACAAGTTAAAGCTTGGGTTTTTTTTTACCTTTTAGGAAGATGCAATTCGAATGCCATCCTTTTACGTTTACAAGTATTCATCTCCCAAACTAAAATTGCAGTCAAGAAATGATTTTTGGAGAATTTCATGAAGTTCATTTCGAGAAGAATAAACAATATCATATTTGTGATTTTCTTAGATGAAGCTAAGTTAACTATAGACATATTGACGAGTTAAGTCTCAAAATACATATTTTTCCATTACTTAACACACTAGAGACTATACTACCATGTTCTAGTGCCCAAGTAGCTACAGTTTGTTGGATTATGTTCAAGAATTGGGTTAAGATTGGATACTGTCTGAAATCTCAAATCCAAGTCTCAATGTGTCTATTGACCAAGCATAGTTTAAGCATCCAACTGTACAAAAGAGAGTTGAAAATTAAGACTGACATACTTCATGCAAGAAAATCCTTTTGAATTTTATGTGTTATGTTGGTAATGTTTCTTTCAAGCTTTCTTCTATTGCCAGGAATTATTGTCATTTTCTATGTTTTCTATGAAAGGCTAGGATTATTTTTTTAGTTTTGTAATGAAATATGTTGGGGTTTGGTTTTGTTTTCTACTTCAAATTTGCATAGTTCAATAAGCAATCGGATTGTGCAAAAGTAATTTCGGAAATCATACAACAATATTTTGTTGTTGATGCTCCCTGCTTTAGAAAGGTGCCTTCTAATGTAAAAGATATGTGGTATACATAGCTTTCGATAAGTGTTTACATAACCTTCCATTAAACATTAATCTTTTAAATATACATTAATTTTCTATTTGTATTTATGTTTTATTTTGTGTTATTGTAGAAAAAACTTGGATTGGACTCGATACATGAGGGTTAGATACAGATTGCTTGAGAGAAACGGCCACGAGACGTTACAAGGACTTGATGTATCAAACCCAAGAGGACGGGTATCGGCATGTATGATAACAGAAAAAATCTACACCGATCTCTATGCTTATTGAAGTACCTAGGCATAAAAAAAGAAGCAAGTGGTGGCATAAAAGAACCATTTGCAAGGCATAAGCACATTGGTGGGTTTAGGTCATTAATTGAGTGGGTAAGGCAACTACTTATTTCTTTCTATTGTTCTTATATTTGTTATAACTTATAATCTACTTCATCTTATATTTGATATATTATTGCACAGTTGTATGTCAGTAATCGTTTAAATATTTGCAGCCAGCGAAAGTAGGCGAAAACTTTCACCAATCAAAGTTGTATGTCGTCCACCATAAGAAAAAAAACAGTGGGTAAATTTACTTCTGACGAGTTTTAGGTAATCTTATTTAATAGTTTTAGCTTCATGTCATTTTATTGTTTACATGTTATTTTTAAATTTCTTAACAATTGCTTATAGTTCTCTTTCTTGTAGACCAAATTCCAAGGATTGAAGAAAAATGAGAAATGTGTCCATATAGAAAGGCACACCAATTCCAAGTGATGACACTTTGATGTTCGAGGCTTCTGCTGGCTGCAACAACAGCCAGCTCTACGGTTTTGGCTCAGAATCTGCTATTGTCACTGCTGAGCGTCGAGAGGTACTATCTCGTCATCGATGTCTTTTGTTTCTTCTGCTACCCACAACTGATGTATTTAGAGGGTTAGGAAGTAGATGAAATATATACAAGGATACATGCAACACACTCAAGACAACTTCAGTAGATTCATACATGATTTCCTATTAAAGTTTGGTGTGCAGCCGGATTCAGTTCCTACATTATCCCCCCCGAATGATACTGCCCCATTAGATCCTTAGCCGATTCCACCGATCATCCTTCATCCTCTGACGCACATCCACTTGTGTAGTATACATTTGTTTACTATGTTACATTACCTTATGGATTTGATACTTATGCGTTTGTTTCATATGCTACACTATTACTTTTTTACCTTTGTTATATTCTGTGGTTTTAGATTTGGATGTGGACTACATATATTGGTTGTTGTATTTGAATTATTGTTGTCGTTATTTTTTTTTCAAGGGGATTTTTAAAATTATAAAAAAAATATTTAAAGAAGTTTCGACTGATTACCGATCGATTTTCGGTTGATAATTTATTAATTTTTTATCAAAAAAAAAAAAAAAAAAAACTACCGGCTGCAAAGCGGTCGATAATTAAATATTTACCAACCGAAATTCAATCGGTAGCTTTAAAATATCGGTCGGCAACTCTTTTTTCTTAATTCTGGAAACCACGGGTACCGACTGAAACTTCGGTCAGTGCCCTTAGGAATTCGGTCGGTGACCATTACAAATCAATGAGAAAATCTTTCACAAAAAGTTACCCACCAATTTTAGCTGACCAACATATTTTATCAGTAATTAGTGGGTAAATGGTGATTACCGACTGATCACTTATTTTTTTAGTGACATACACACAGATATATATATATATATATTTAAACCAAGTCGTGACTTGCTGGTCATCTCCCCATTTTTATTAAAGATAAAATGCATAGGAGGAATGCAAAGAGGCAGTGGGTAAAACTTACCCCGAGCCTTTAAAGGAGGATAAACCTCTATGAAACAAAAAAAGAAAGTAAACAAAAGACAATGAGGTATTAATCTATTTTACGCAAATATGGTGTTCCCCTCTTATCCAAAGTACAAAGCCCTGTATGTGAGAGGATAAGTCCGTGGAGTTAAGAAAGCAATGAGTGGCAGAAATTGAACAACCATGGTCAACTAAAGCATCTGCAACATTATTTTCCTCTCGAAAGTCATGCAAAATCTTGATATGAGAATCCACAACAACATTTGTACTAAGTAGCTGATCTCTTGAAAAATTTGATCAAGATGCCAAGGAATATGATGTTTACCAAGAATGCAACTAGCCACCATAAAAGAGTCCGTGTGGACAAGAAAGTGAGAGAGTCCTTAGGGAACGGTGAGTTTGATATCTTGAAGAACAACAGCAGCCTCTGCATACTCATTTGTGTCAGGATTGCCTAAAAAAGTCAAGAAAGCAGTGATGAATTTGCCTTGGCCAGAGTGTAGAATCCCATTAGTAGCAAAAACTTCCCAAGTTGCCCTTGGAAGCTCCATCTACATTGTGAATAATATTGTGAGAATATATAAATCTAACCAACGAAGGGCGATATAGCGAGGAGTAAAACAAAGGGAATAAATCTAGAAAATGGGGATACATTTTGCATGAGAAAGGTCTTTAATGAGTTGCATACAATTGTGAAAATAGCCCGCTTTAGTTGTGGAATACCCTCGTAATAAAAGGTGTAACGAGCATGCCAAAGGCACCACACACCAACGCAGGAAGCAATTTGAAAGGAACTATGTGTTTGCCCCGTCCAATGTCCCACCATTAACCAATCAAATCCCGAATAGAGAGAAAAGGAGCCCAAGGGATCCGAAAAACACCCAAAAGCTTTGCAACTTGAGACCAAAGATTATTAGCATAATAACAGATTAAAAACATGTTATTAATAGAATCCTCTCCCTTGTTTCAATGACAATGAGAAGCCAAATGAAAACCATTATTCTGTAGAGAGCTATCTTTAGGTAAAATACTGTTACTTAATCTTCACATGAATATAGAGAACTCAATAGGCATAATAGACTCCCAAATCATGCACCAGGGAAGAGAGAAAGTAGCAGGAGGAAGAAAAATATTAGCAAATGATCTGATGGTAAATTTTCAAGAAGTTTCAAGCAATAACTTGCATTCATTATTCCCAGTAGAAAGAGAGGGTGTAGAAATTAGAAAAGGTTGCAGGAAGAATAGAAGTGATGAGGGTAGAATTATAGAAGTCTTGGTGAGAGAAATCTTTTACTCTGAGCTTACGATAAATCTGCAAAGAGTACCCAAGAGCATGATCGACCAATTTGCCCAAAAAGGTCGAATTCTATTACCAAAAGGAAGAGCGGGTAAAGACTAACGTCATGTTCAAAATCCTCCATCACTTTGAGCATACATTTGTAAATATGAGAAGTAGAAAGGCGATGGGAATTAGCAGGAGGAGAGACATAGGAAGGATTCCCATGCTTAGAGCACATGAAATGAGACTAGAGATTATTCTTAGTGCGAAAACTCCACCAAAGTTTCCCAGTGAAAGCCTAAGATAAGTGATAATGGGAAGTGATACCAAGACCATTATGGATAGTTGATTGGCAAACAAGCTCCCAAGACATCCAATGCCTTTTATTGTTCCCCTCAAAAGAACCCCACAAAAAATTAGCAAGGATACAGTTAATCTCAACAATAACCTATTTAGGGGGTCGATAGCAGCCAGAAAGTAAATGGGAACGGATCGAAGAGCATGCTTAATGAGAACAAGACGGCTACACATAGAGAGCATATTACTTCGCCATCCCAAGATTTGGGGCCGAATTTTATTAATCAAATCTTGAAAGTAAGAGATCGTTTTCCACCCAGAATAGATTGGACAATCAAGGTAGATAAAAAGGAAATGTTTCTAGGAAAAACAAGTGATGCACTGAATAGTATTGCTACGAGAAATGTGATAGTTTTTAGGGGTATAAAAAGAACTCTTACTAATATTGAGAAGCTAACCAAAAGCTCTTTCGTAATCTTGAAGGAAAGATATAAGATAATTGAGATTACGAGAAGAACCTTTAGTAGAAATAATATCGTTCGCATAAGAGGGATGAGAAATGGGGAGGTAGTCCCGAGGGTGAGCATAAGAGTCTAACTCACCCAAAGTCTGCATATTATTTACGCCGTGGGATAGGACATCCACAACCAAAATAAAAAGAAACGGGGATAAAGGATCTCCTTGTTTAACCTCTCTAGATGAACGATAGAAGCCAGAAGGCCTGTCGTTGATGAGGATCGAAAAGTAATTATATTCCATGGCACTGTAAATAAGATGCCGAAAGTGAGCATTATGTTAGTATATGCCTTAAGACCAATTGACTCACATTTATGATATATGAAGCATGTATTTTTTAATTGTATTTGATGCTCTTAGTCATCAAGTATGTGACTTGATAGTAAAACCCTTATAGCTAATAAAATACTATTCTTATTAGTCCCTAGTTTATTATATCTTGTAAACTAGTGTGAATTTGATTGATTGTCAAGTTTTACTAATCATGAATATGAGATATAAAATCAATTCATAAATACATATTGAGAATATTGTATTGGACATGACCCAAAGTGAAGAAGAAATATTGCATGGGTTTAAGTTATAAGTATTTTTTCTCAGTTTTATATTTGGTGTCATTTGACCTAATGTTTCTAATGTTTCTTGCATGGGGAGAAAATATGTTTTGACATAGTCAAACATCACTTTTATTTAGGTGATTATTATGACTATTGGTTGGCTTATTTTCTTGTCATGGCTTGAATATTGGAGATAGTGAAAGGGATTTGTCCCTCTCTTTCTAGAGAGAGATATCCATGGGCCCCATGGGCCCCTTGATAAGGAAGACTGGAAAATATGCATGGCCATGCTCAAATAAGTGTTAATCAGGTTTTATTAATATTATTTATTGGAACAGTTTGCCTGGTGATCAAGTAAATGGTTAATTAAGTTTTCTAAGGATGACTTAGTCCATGCCTTATACTTAATTAGGATATCGTGTGACAAAAGGGCTAAATATGAAATCTGATGCTAGGTTATTATTGCATTCACTTAACTTGGGTAAGCATAATGTCTTGCTAGAGGCCGCTTATGTTTTGTGAATAAATGTCTGTTACATTTTTCATTCACTGCCAACGTTAAGTGAACCTACAGGGTCACACGCATAGACATCTTGTGAGCATAATGTCCACGTTCAATGAATCTAGATTGTGTCCAGATTCGTTGAACGTATACAAAAGAGGAATCAGATTCCATATTGTATTTTCTGGTAAGTTAATAAGTAATTAATTTTATTTAATCGAATAAATAAAATTAATTACTTAATATTACTCATCCAACCGTTGGATGATTATAGGAATAGACGGACGAGATTAAACTATTATTAGATAACAGTTAGGGTTTTGATATTGACAGCTATAAAAGGTTATGTTAACCTTTTCTTGGTGGCTGTCCTTTATCTGATTAAAGAAAAACAAAACCCTAGAACGACGATATAGCATCTAGCCTCCTCTCTCCAAAATACGACTTTTTACCAGATAGTCAGGATCAGTTCTTAACAGCTTTCAGAACACATAAGGGGCTAGCATCCCGATCGCTTACAGAGGAGTTCGCTATGTGGATACCAGTAGAGGGCGAAGCATACACAGCAGCGCCTCCACATCGAACAATCAAAACATTGAGGTAATTTCTATCCAATCAGTTTTCCTAGTATGTGCAGATCTTGTTGGTGGAGTTCCGTAGTTTTATTTTATTTTGTCTTTGCCTACGGTTTCCAACACATTAAAGCCATACACTGCAAGAAAAAGACAGAATTGCGATGGAACATTCTGTCGCAATTCGATCTCAATTTTCAAGTTTGTGATGGCATACTTCATTCGCTAAATGGCCATCACAAACACACCTTTGCGACGGAATTTTCGATTGCTAAAGAAGTAATGCGACGCAACGGCGTCCCGTCATAAAGTTTAGATCGAATACGGAATGATGACATTTTGACCGCTCTGTAGCAAACATCAAACATTGCGGCCGAAGGAGCCATTGTAATTTTGTTGCCATTACTAAGTCTACGACGACATTACCCGTCGCTATTCTGTTGCAAATATGAACTGTACGATGGAATGTTCTGTTGCAATGTTGTCGTATATAAATTAAACTTAGTGACCAAATTTTATGCCACAATTCTGTCGCAAACAATTTACTTTTTTTAAAAAAATTAAAATTTCGTTATGTTCTCGTTAAATTAGATAGCTTTTTCCTTTTTTGGAAAACTAGTTTAGTCACTAATCGGTCTCAACTATGTATGTTAATCATCACACATTTGCAAAAAATAAAAAATAAAAAAAAAAGAACCATCCTAAAAATAAGAAAAATATAGAAATAACATTCGTATAACAAAAATTATCATTTAAACATACTTTAAAATACTATTCATATCCACAAAAACATACCACAACATCATAAAGCATAAAATAGTACCTAAATTCTATAACATCATAAAGTATAAAATAGTGTCAAACTGCTATAATTAACATCATAAAGCCTAAAATATTACAACCTACTAGAACATCATAAAGCATATAAAATAGTATCCATATGAAAATATTAAATATATGTCAATAAAAGCTAAGTAGGAGGAAGATGGTCATCATCCTCACCTTTTTGGCCCGCATCGCTCGAACGCTAACCACTTGTACCCTCACTGCTAGGATAGCCACGCATCTGCCAATTAGGAGGTGGCTCAAGAGATCCCAAGTTACTCATGGATATGCCAACCTCACCAAGGGATCTAGTCGCGGCTTCATGCAATAGGTAGTTGTCGTAAACAATCTGTCCATGGACCTCTGGTTGGACCACCCGATCCACTTCCTCAACAATTACCCTTTAAGTAATATCCTCCATCTGTTGTACGATGGTGCTACAGGAAAGAGAGCACTAGCAGCTGCTCGAGCCTGTTGGTGCAAGGCCTGACTCTGTATTGTCAAAGACATAAGCATGCCCCCTCCTAAGGCCTAAAACCAACCTCATACATCATTTCCATGTCAGTAGGCATAAGAGCGTCATTCTCCTTGTGCTCATATGTCTTCTTCGCTAGCCTTCACAATGCAAAATTATTTCTAAAATTCAAGAAAAATACGCCACAATATTATATTTCTTAGAGTGAATTATAAGGTGGTTTTTGAGATACGAAGTATTATTAACAAATCAACTAACCCAAAACTCATCTGAGTGCCCTGCTTTTTTATGCTCACCTAGATGATTATGGAGCTTTCGATAAAGCTCATCATGAGCGAAGGCATCGTCGAGCCTCTGACACCATTATCATATATCAAAGGGAACAGAGGATATTATATTTAACAGTTAGATATCCCTATTAAATACTAACTATTTTTTTTAGAAGCAATTATATTGCTCGTTAAGTTTTTTGACATCTTACAAAAAAATTAAATGGTCAAGGGCATTATCATGATTAGCAGATATCATTCCTGGCAAAGAATAGAGATAGACACTAAATTTACTAAGAAGAAAGCATGCTACAAGAGGTAGGTATATAATATGGGAGATTTCTATGATATATGTAAACGGATCAACAATTAAAATATTTAGCAAAAAAAAAAAAAAAAGACCAACAATTAACACGGCAAGAGGCTGTAAACAAACAATTAACTCATACATAAGCAGTACAGAATTCCATACAACAAAAGTGCACACAAGAAACTTTTCTCTATGCACCATCATCAAAAGCATTTCTTTATGTACAACATTCCATAATGCAAAAACAATGCACACAAGAACTTTAGTTACTGATATACCAGAACTATGTATGTGGTTTTAAGGTCCCAAAATAGCTTCTCTACTTTATATTACCTAACATCAAGATAAGAATAGTGCTAATGGTAAGTAGAAATTAGAACTTGTAGAAGCATTTAATTAAATATAATTTCTCTAATTATTTCACTATTATTTATTGTATTTATCGCTATTCGATCTAAAGTTTATAGGCATCACATATTTTAATTTAAATAATCAAACATTTAAAAGAGTCCGGGCTCCCCCCATAAACAATCAAATATTCAAAAGAGTCCGGGTTCCTCCATAAATAATCAAACATTCAAAAGAGTCCAAGCCCCATAAATAATTAAACATTCAAAAGAGTCGAGGCTCCTCTATAGAAAATTAAACATTCAAAAGAGTTCGGGATCGCCCATAAGAAACTATAATAAAAATGGAAAGAAAAAATTATCTCTAAGGCTCTCACCCTAAGTACGATCGGGAACCAGCTGTGTGCTTACGGGGACCCTCTTCGCCTCTTTTCTCATTTTGATCCTTTGAGGCTGCCTCAGAGATAGCAAAAAAACTATCTTACTTCTATTATTTCCAAAGACGGGTATATAAATCATCTATGAACCAGAGTGGCTTCTCCTTTGCACATCTCAAGGAAAACATCAGGTCCTTGTACCTCTTGCTTGCTAATTTCATAAACACCCCCTCACCCAAGCATGGCGCATAGGGTTCCAACAGAAGTATTTCTGCATTAAAGAATTTAAATGCTAAAAACACAAAAGCTCATAACAATTTTAATTCCTTAAATATAGATATAGTTCATTGAAACGCTTATCATGAACTCGATCCACCATATCTCTTTCACTGCACCGGAACTTTACCCCAAGAAGCGTAAGCCCCATCAAGACGCTCATAGAATATATTCATGATCCGAGCAGACGCATCATGTAAAGGAAGAAATGTGCTAGACAAAAAGACATTTAATAGTTAAAGAAGTTTTGTCAATAAGAAAAAATAAAAGAAACTTGAACATGAGAAACTCTATAGAAGTGCTATTCATAATGCAATTTCACTTACCAAGCATGAGGTTTACTAACATAGAAGTGCTATTTAGAACAACTACGATAATGTTTCAATTTAGGCACTTACTTTCCCGGTCGTATCTCTAACATTGGGCGCATGTCCCTAGGGATCTGCCAGGGCTCTGGAGCACGCGATGGATGTTGAAATGTGTTACTTCATCCACGAGATGAGCTAGCCCGTTCTCGAGATGAGATGGCATGTCCCGTGATGAGGTTGGCTGTGCCTGACTCGTCTCACAGTGGTCCGTAGTCGAGGGCCATGAGGATGGGGAGAGCTGTGTAATCTATGTTTGTGGCTGCGCGGGTGGGGGAGGCAGCTACACCTGAGTCTGTAGGGGTGGTGGCCCCACGTCTGAGGTGGCCGAGGCTATAGAAGGTGCCGTGTCTCTATGACTCAGTGAGGCTGAGGGCGAGGCACCCGACAAACTTTCCTTCATGCTCTTCTGTCCACGAGTCATATCTGCAATAACATTGAAACAAATAAAGTTAATTAGCAAAAGCATACAAAATATAATATATAACTTACACCAATTCAAACTTATAACCACTTGCAAAAACTATAAATTACAAGGAATTACAATTATAACATATAACTGATAACATATAACTAAAACACTTAATACTCATAAATATGATTATTCACATCATTTATAACTCATAAATTACGAAAACATTGTTGCCACATCATTAATAACAACCATTCAACCGTCAAAATCATCATCAATCAATTCGTAACAAGCATTTTTAAGTTCATAAATCTACCGACGAGTTAAGCACAGATTGAAACATAAACCAATTCAACAAGAATCCAGAGACATAGATGAACCTAGAGTAAAAGCATTATTTATTTATTAAACATAACATAATATTCACAAATTGATGAAAACAAAAATTGAAGGCATTTTTTACAATTTCTAAACCAAATACAAAACCATTAAAGTTTCCAAATTTACTTCTTCTTTTTTTTTATTTATTTATTTATGGATGCCAACTTTACTTTCCCAAAGACACACACAAACCCATCAACCACAAAATTAACCAATGTCTAAACTAAAGCATTAACTCACCAATAGAAAAACAAAATGTCAAATTCCAATTATAGACCATTGCAGATACATGATTACACAACATGCCAACAAAAAATTCCATGATTTTTCATCTCCAGGGAGAACAAAAGAATATCACTAAGATTCTTAATTAAATTGAAACCAAAATTCTAGACTAATATCGAGCTTAGAATCCCCAAATCTGGAGTTACCTTCAAATTTCAATAGTACTAAAGCTGGACAACTTTTTGAAGCACATTGTTGTAAGGAAAAGATGGAAATTTCATGAGGTATATTGCTAAAATTATGTTACATACTCTTAGATTAATTAAAAGTGCTATCTCCATTGCATTCTAGTAATACTCAATTGACCAAAAGAACTTATAGAAACATCCAATTTCATTCACAATTTTGGCTACTACTGTTGTAATTGACAGTATTGATAGTAACTAATGAATGCTTTATAATAAATACTACTACTACGCAGTTTGGAAAAAAAAAATGACAATATTGAACAGAATTACAACGAAATACATTCAAGTTTAATCAAAGGGTAATTACATTATCACAAAGATGCACCAACTCAAAAGTTGAATTTTGGGAGTAGAAGTAAATCAAAATCAGATCGGAGGGTCTTCTAGTGATTAAACATGATAAAAACATATCCAATGAAAATTGAATGACTACTATTTGCTGTTTAACAACAGAATGAAGCACATTATTTGTAGGAGAAAATAAGCATTGAAATTTAACTAAAGGCCAATTAGTTTAAAGAAAAGGCAGTAACAAAATTCACAAATTTAATTTCAACAATCCACCCCAGGATTATAGAGAAAGATTGCTAGGATTTCATTTCATCCACAAATTTCAAGCAAACCCTATGCACAATTATGCAAACTTTGAGTCTAATAAACAAAATTTTCTAATACAGGAAAATTTTCATGAAGAAAATAAGAAATCTCACCTAAATTTTCCACTCTTTTCTTGAACCTTTAAATCCCTCTTTAGTCCGTGAGAAGTGAAAAAGATGACTGAAGAGGGAGAAGAGAAGAGAGGAGAGAAAGGAAGAGAGGCATCGTCTGGGGTAGAGGTAAGGGTTACAGACGAAGGAGGTGTGTTATGTCGGGGGAGGGTTAGGTACTTGCGTTCATATATTATTTACTAGAAAAAAATAAAATTGTAAGCAGTGGTTGAATAGAGACCAACTAGTCCCTATGTTTTAAAAAAAAAATTGCAACTGACAAGATCCATCAGCGTTGCGTCGCAAATATTTTTAATTTCGCGACTGATATGTAATTCGGTCGCTAGATTGGTCGAAATTTTCCAAGACTTGACTCATGGTAACAATTCGGTCGCTAAAGTTGCGACGAAAAATTTTGTTCGGTAATTGTCGTTTCTATTTGCGGTTTCTCTTGTAGTGATAGGAATAAAGGACTTGTTGAAGAAACCCCAAGAAACTCTATCAAGAACCTTTTGGAGGTCTAACTTAATAATAAGGTTACCACCTCAGGATTTTCTATTAATGGAGTTGGCAAGTTCAAGAGCAAGAAGTATGTTAACAGTTATGTTGCGCTCCTTAATAATACTAGCCCAATTGTCGCAAATAATAGAATGAAGAATATTCCCAAGACGAAGAGCAATTAGTTCAGTGACAATTCTGCGAACGAAATTGCAAAGGTTAATAAGCTGAAAATCAACAAAAGTGGAATCTTTTGCAATCTTCAGGATGAGGATAATAGTGGTACTAGAGAAAGATTTAGGAATACGAGCATCTGTCCAAAAATCACACACAGTACGCAAACATCGGAGGAAGAATATCCCAATAATGAACAAAAAAAGTACCAGAAAAACCATCAAGACTAGGGGCGCTATTTCTATTCAAGGAGAAGACAGTTTCATTAACCTCAGGTAAGGCAGGCATCCTATCAAGCATATTATTCTCATGTGTCGAAACAAGAGATGGTATGTGAGAGAAAAGATTTGAAGAGGGAGAGAGGGAAGGAGGATGGGAATCAGTGAAAAGAGTGGTGAAAAATTAATAGCCTCAGTTCGGATATCATCACTATCATTATAAATTATGCCAGTAGGGGTTTTGATTTTTGAAATATGAAGATGGCTACGCTTGTTTTCGCGAAAAGCATGAAAATGTGAGGTGTTCGCATTATCCTCAGAACCCATTTGATTTTAGCTTTTTGTTTCCAAAACAATTCCTCATTTTTTAAGATGAGCAAGGTAAGTAACTTTGAGTTTGTGAAGATTCTGACGATGAAAAGTAGGATCTTCATCGAAAATTTTTTTAGCATCAGCTAAAATTTGTTCAGCAATAAGAATATTTTTTGTAAGATTGCCAAACAGATTCCGATTCCAGTCCTTAAGATAGGCTTTTAGTTTCTTAAGTATAGAAGAAAGAATATGCAAACCATTACCATCAAAAGCAAAGTATGCAAACCATTACCATCAAAAGCAAAGTCCCAAGAATTCTGGACAGTGTCCAAAAAAGAATGATGATGGAGCCAAATATTTTTGAAACGAAAACCATAACATCTGGGGGTATTAGAAAAAAAGCGGAAAGAAGAAGGGGCAAGTAATCAAATAACGTCCAATGAAGGTGTTCCACAAATGTAGTGTGAAAGTGAGCATTCCAAGGAGGATTGACAAGAATTCTATCTAATCTTTTAAGAATATGAGGGGAAGAAGGACCACACCAAGTATATGTACTTCCAATAAAAAGAAAAGAAGTTTCACATAGACCACAATTACATATCATTTCAACAAACTCAATACTCGGAAGGAGAGGAGGAAAAGTACCAAGACACTCAAAAGCATTAAAAACTACATTAAAATCCCCCCCTCCTCCCAAAAGCCAAAGACCCAAAACAGAAGGAGAGAGTATATAGATCATTCCAAAGAGGTCGGCTCTCATAATAGTTACATTTAGCATATATAAAAGTAAAGAAGATAACCGAGGAGTTCGCAAAAGAAAAAGAAATATGCAGCCATTAATCAGAGCAGCCATGAATTGATAAGTTAACAGTATAATGCCTGAATAGCCATATTTTATTAATATTCTCACAGGCAAAATGAGGAAGACAAAACTTTTGAGCCACGTCAAATTGCTTAGAAGAATCAATGAGCGGTTCTAAGAGGCAAATGGAAATAACCGATGATCAATAATGATAAACCTCTAAACCCGAGCAACCGAAGCATCATTCCCAATACCCCGCACAGTCCATATAACACAATTCATCAATAAAATAAAATAGACCAGGAACAAAAGGTACGAGATACTTTTAAAACTCATGTATAGACTTTTGCTTTGCCCTTCAAATGGGCAGACGTCCTAGTCTTTTGCTTTTTGGCGTTAGATGATATTATAGATCAAGGATCCGGAGGATTAGCTTTTGGTTAAGGATCAGCAGCCCTCTGTTTTGAGAACTTGGCATCCATGGTAGCGGAAAAAGCCTGGAATTGTGCCTTCAAAGTGTTTAAATCCACCCTAGATTCATTGTCTCTCTCATTGTCCGAATGATGAATTTCATGAGAAAATTATGACGGAGCAATAAAACGCTCCTTCAAATCTGTCCACACTTCGTCACACCATTCTGCATAGGACATGATACTTCTCAGGTTAGGTTCAATGGTATTCAATATTCATGAACCTACTATAGTATTAGTGGTCCACCAATGTCTCTTCGAGACAACAAAGGGGCAGCCCTCTCTCTATCTCGGTCTCGGTTTAGCATCATATATCGATCTGGAGAACATTTTTTTTGGTTGTAGTGCGGATTAAGGAGCGGAATTTGTTCTTCCACAAGCCCGAGCTTTTTCTTAGCTTGTAATGCCAATCTCATAGCTTTAATCCATTCATCATAATTATCTTCCTTGAGTTGCACTTGTGTAATTATTAAATGTGGACTATTTGATGATACAAGAGAGTATGCATCTTTTCGAAGATGCTCATTGATGTAATTGTCATTGTCAGATGTTGATGTATTAATCACTCTCTGAGCATTCATATGGTCTTTGTTTCAATAAAAAATGTATATATTTTCTTCTTTTTGATTTTCTGGAAAATCTGTTCTTGACTTTGATACCATAATGTTTTCAGTGGCACTGAAAACATTTGCAGGAATTTTCTATGTGTATATTATCCAAAAGTAGTATTTGTACTAATGAGTGTTTTAAAGATAAAAAAAACAGTTAAAGACACTTCAGCCTATAATTTCTCAACGATTACAACTAACCACCTAACCACTCCTGATAAAGTCCATTAATGTCCGGTCCTGCACATTTTGAATTATCATCCGCACATTTTAATGTGAGTTCTATTTATTGGACCAAAGAAGAAAAAACAAAACAAAAGGATGTTGATAGCCTTATTCATTGTTATGCTATTTGTGGGAATAGCACTCATGAAAGTGCTTATATATGATAGGTCATATTTTTACTCTTATGTTTGAGGAATAGTCTAAAGTTGTCAACCATCAATCCATTTCTATGACCCCGTCTTCTCATAATTCAAGAAGCAATTTGTAGTTTTGGTCCTTTACTTTTTTTTTTTCTCCCCCACATTTTACTTCCGTGACCGTCTTCTGAAGAAGACATACCTTACATATATATATATATATATATATAAATTTTCAATCTTTAATTTTACACTTTTGTAAATAATGTTCTGGTGTAAAATTCTTATGAAATTGGCTTTTTAATTGACTTTTAGAAATTAAAAAATAATTTGTGTGAAAATTTTTTATTAACCATCTTTTAATTGTTTATGACTAGTTACGAGATTTATATTTTGTATGACGATAAGACTTTTAATTTAAAAGTACTCAACCTTTCATCTCCTTGTTATAAAATGCATCACCATCGATATAATTATTATTTTTAAAAAGATCTTGTATTGTCAATAGTATTTTTATTAATAGCATTCTCTTGTATTTTTATCACTCTTTATTACTTTAACCATATTATTTTTGTCAAAGACCAAAGTGTCTTACTTTTGTTAGAATTTTGATGCAATCATTAGCACTGTGATTAGCACTGTGAAACGGGTTGAACCGGACCGATCCGCATTAAATTCGCACTTAAATGTTTCGTTCCGGTCCGAGCTCATTTTTTACAAACCGAAATTGTATAAATCCATATCCATCTGCAAGCAACCTGCAGGTAAACGAACCATCCCGTGAGTTTTTTCTTTTTTTTTGGAATAAAAATTATTTTTAAACTTAAAAATATTAAAAATTAATTTTATTTAAAAATATACAACTAATCATAAAAATTACACTAACTTTTAAATAAGAAACAAAATAATTACACATAGATAACACATTATTTTTTGATAAAAATTATTTTTAACCATAAAAAAATATTAAAAATTAATTTTCTTTAAAAATATTCAACTAATCATAAAATTACACTAATATCCAAATATGAAACAAAATAATTACCATTAATAACACCCAAGTTATGTGTAAAAAATGCGAAAAAAGAGCCAGTCCACGAACTGGACTGCAGAAGCAAGCACTCAAGGTCAGTCTGATCCGATTGATTTTTTATAGGTCTAATTTTAAAAATTTATATCCAACAATTCGAGTCAGTCCGCGGGCTTAGGCCCATTTTTGTGAGAATTTACTTAATTTAGAAGCTTATCTCAATTAGTTTAGAAGGTTATATAATTTTAGGGATTGAGGGACTAAATCTGAAATCTGTAACCTGTAGGACAATAATGATTCGAGAACTAAACTTGGAGGACTCAACAAGAGGTAGGACAGAACCATCACTTTAAATAGTCTTTATTATAGTCCTGTTATTCTTCATGCCACCTCATTCCACATGTACAATTGTGGGTAGATATTTTTTTTGCATGTTGATTTCTGCCGTTTCACACCCAAAACCACCACTCTTCACCACAGCTCCACCGCCCGAACTACATTTCGTGACCGCCGCCGGTAGGAAAATTTCAAAGATAATAAATATGGCGGGAAAATTACCAGAACAAGTTTTTCCGGTGAAGGCTCATGGATGGGCTGCTCATGACTCATCCGGAATTCTCTCCCCTTTCAATTTCTCCAGAAGGTATAAATATATATAAATTATAATAGCCCAATTTATTTCTGGGATCATAAACCGACGTGTTTATCAATTTATTTCTAGTAGAAATCTCCAACTTTTGTGTGAGATTCCACAGGCTGATTTCATAGGTGTTTTTCTCTTCATCAAAGTAATAAAGCTGCTTTACAGTCCCCTATTATTTATTTACTTTGTCATATATCATTAGTATCCGCATTTTTTTTAATTACTTGTCATAGTATAAAAATAATGATGCATTTGATGAATTTTTTTCTTTTTTTAAATATTTATTTGTAAAAATAAATTTCAATCCCTTTTGATTCTTCTTATATAGAAATTTGTATACAAGTGATAAATGACAGTGACAAGGGAAATTAATTTCAAGGGTATTTTAATTCATAAGGAAAATATGTAAAATTTTATACTATGGCAGTTTCTTGAGTTGCTTTTTAACACAAACTAAGGAAAAATGAAATCAATATATTCTTTTTATATTAAAATACTTATAATATTTTTTTATTAATTTTATAAATTTTTTATTCTAAAACTTTATCTTCTCTCTCTTTTCTCACCTCTCCATATTTTAATGCTTTATCAAATGTGAATGGATTTATATTTTGAAAATTATTAAATAGTGATACATTAAATGAATAGGGATATTCTTGAAAAAATAAATTTTATAAAGAGAAATCACCTTTTATTATGAAACTCTGAATATGGTAACTTAAGCTGAGGGCAGTATTTTTTACCAAGTGCAACATCTATTACGTGACAAGTAGTTAAACTTCTCTGTAAATTTTAGAATCATATTTTAATATCCTATCGTAGGGTAGTGGTAGAGCAAAACAATGTTTATGTGCGGAAGAAAAATTCAAATACAAAAAATTAAGGAATTATTTACTTTTGAACTATTTATTTTTTATATTTAATAACTTGTTTTTAGTTAATTTAATGTCAAAATAACAAAAAAACTAGTAGTACCCCTTCACTCATAAATATAAAAAATTTTAGATTTTTGCACACAGATTAAGGGTCTTAAAAATAAGATAACATTTTAGCTCCAATATTCTTTTTACATGTCATAAATGAGGAAAAAGATAAATAATGAGAGCAAAATAAATTAATAGAAAGATGATCTGAGTAATGATAGAAAATTAAATAAATAGTTATTAAAAATTATAAAAATTTTTATATTGTTAACCATAATCAAACTCTTATATTTTTAATCAAAGAAAATTATTAGAATTTTATAGAGTATGAGGCATATAAAAAGGTTGTAGGGGCCATGGTGTGTCCCATTGTCGTGCTCATAGCTACGCTCTTGTCATGTTCGAACGAGAGTAAGTGAGATGAAATTAAACTTAGAATTATAAGAGCATTATTGTAAGCTTACATTTTCATCTTGATAGGGAGTTAAATGCGAGTTGCGCTTCGCTCGATGGTAACAATTCTCCTATATTATTTTTACACTTGTGAAACTCGGCCCTTTCTTGAGCTGCAAACTTATAAAAAATTTTCCCAAATGTTTATCATGTAGTAGTGGTAGCTTAGGACTTTTTTCTCTGTTTGTTTCATTTTCCCAACTGTTCTTTGTAGTTTCATAAAGCAGAATTCATGAATATGTAATTTCATCTTTCTTATTAAATCTTCCAGGTTAGAATTTTTATTCAATCTTTCGAGATCTAGATCAGAGAAATGGATAATTTTAATTTTAATTTTGAACAGAGCACTGCAACTTGGAGAATTTATTGTGTGAACCAGCTTACGTCTCTGCTCTACGCTCCATAGAGACTATTCCGAAAGCATTCTACTCCTACGTTTCAAATATTTGTCACATGAATTTGGTTTTATTACTCTATATAACTTTTATCTTTCCAGTTTTCTGACATCCTTTGAAGTTGATTTAGGATCCTCTGTTATTGTAATTCCCTGATTTTTGTTCTATTGTGGTTCTGGTTCTTAGTGCATATACATTTGGATCTGTGTATTAAGTTAACCTACACATCTTTGTTAACTCCTTGGACTTATCTTCACCATAATAAGTATAACATATATAGTCCTAGAGGTCCATGACCCCTATTACTGACTTGATCCATTTATAATATAATGACCGTATTAACCATGTATATAGTCCAAGCAGTTCAGGTTTCCAATTACAAACCTGATCCACTTATAATTTGAAGATCACAATGTTACTCATATAGTTCAAGAGATTCAAATCCCCATCAACAATAGAGTGACAAAAATTTTGTCTCTTCATGCCTCTTAAAGTTGATTTAAGGAACCTATATTATGGGAATTAATAGCTTGTAACTCCATTGACATTAAACATGATATAATATTTGTAGGGAGACGCTGGAGGATGATATCAGGTTCAAGGTTCTGTATTGTGGTATTTGTCATACTGATCTTCATTTCATCAAGAACGATTGGGGCATATCAAGATATCCTCTTTTACCAGGGTATTTTAATTAATCATCTCCTCTGCTTAATTATTTTTTTTTAAGGTTCTCATGGGGAACAACTAGGAAAATTTATCATTAATTATTTGCAGACATATCTATGCATTCAACTTACTTGATCTTCAAATTTTTTTCTCATGTTAATTTCATAGACTGTTGAGCATTTTTTAAGTTATTTGACATTTTTACTGAGCAAAAATAGTTTTGAAACATACTACTTGGTTTTTCTTTTTTTTTTTTTTTTTTTTAAAAGAAGGGTTCTTTTATATTTTCTAAAGTCATAAACAGATTATTATGAACTTTGAGAACATATACAAAATAACTTAAAACATAACATTGAAAAAATAATTTAAAAATAGCTTATTTTAAACAATTAAGAAACAAGATCTTAGTTTATTTTAACCATTTTTGGTGTGTGGGATTGGCCGCTGCCTTAACATTTCCAAAAATAGGTTATAAGGTCAGTTTCTTATGTATGGAGGGCTTCATTTGGATTAGTTTTTAGTTTAAAAAATGACAAAAAAATTTTATTGTTGTATTTCGTAAAAGTTAAATAGGTTAAGCAGAGTAAACAATTGAAATTTTAGATTGAGAAAGTAATCCAAATATACAACTTGCCAATATATATTTTCTTCAGATTCGTTTTAACATTTTGAAAATCTTCTTTATACAAATTCTTTTTCTTTATAGTTAAAGTCTGATTCCGCTAATAATTCCAGACATGAAATTGTTGGCGAAGTTACAGAGGTGGGAAGCAAGGTTACAAAAGTAAAAATTGGAGATAAAGTGGGGGTTGGCTACTTGGTTGGATCATGTCGTAGTTGTGACAATTGTTCAGTAAATCTTGAGAACTATTGTCCCAAATCGGTTCTAACGGCTGGAGCTGTTTATTTTGACGGCACCCCAACGTATGGTGGCTTTTCAAATGAAATGGTATGTAATGACAACTTTGTGGTTCGTTTCCCGGACACTTTGCCACTTGATGCTGGCGCTCCGTTGCTTTGTGCCGGTGTCACCGTGTATAGTCCGATGAAATACTATGGCTTTGCGAAGCCGGGAAACCATGTCGGAGTTAACGGACTTGGCGGCCTTGGTCATGTGGCTGTTAAGTTTGCAAAGGCTTTTGGGGCAAAAGTGACAGTTATTAGTAGATCTTCTAAGAAGAAAGAGGAAGCTATTGATTATCTTGGTGCAGATGCATTCTTAGTCAGCCAAAATCCAGAAGAAATGAAGGTAATTTTTAAATTGAAAACAAGTGTATTACTAATTTATTTGTGTTATTTTGTTTTTATAATTTCTTATAATATCTATAAATCAACACAACTAGGTAGTATGACGCGACAAAGAAACATAAAACTTAGAATTTGGGCTTTCTTCCTTCCTAGTGTTTTAATGGCTCAATTTTTACACTTAAAGTCTTGTTGAGTTTGATCTTCTATCTATGTCCTTTAAACGCTAATATTTAAACTCCAGTTTTGACCCATTGACCCATTAAGGAATTAAAACTCTTTACATTCTAGCATTTTTAATATGTGAGACAAGGGAGAGAAAGATTTCTATAGCTTGAACCTTGAAAGTTTGATGTTTGGTGAGGTCAAGTTACTTAAACCTTTTCTCTCCTCATTAACTCGCACACTTTTGAAATGTTAAAAAAAATAAAAGGTTTAAATTTTTTAATGGGTCAAGATATGTGTTTAAAAATCGTGCCTTTAGATACATATATATAAGATCAAACTCAATAAGAGATTAACATTGAAATTGCTTGAACATAAACTTGACCTATTGGAGAAATTAAAATCATTTACTTTCTCCTCAGTTTAGAAGTGTGTGATTAAAAAGAGAGAAATTTGTGTAACTTGACATATAAATGTTCCATGTTCTCTCTTCTATTGACTCGCACAGTTTTAAAATACTTTCGAAATGAAGAGTTTTACTCCTTTTAATGGATCTATAGTTTAAAAATTACCTTTTAAAAACACATAAGGGAAGCTTAAACTAAATAAATAAGATATTAAAACTGTTTGATCGCAAACTAATGGTAAGTTCCTGAATATTGGTGATTGTTGTTTACTAGTATTTTCTTTCAGCTGAATTCAATCCTTTAATTATCTATCCATGGTAGGCTGCAGCAGGGACCATGGATGGTATTATCGATTGTGTCTCGGCTAAGCATCAATTAGTGCCGTTACTTGGTCTACTCAAGTATCATGGAAAACTTGTTCTTGTTGGAGTTCCACCAGAACCACTTGACCTTCCAGCCGCTCCTTTGATTACTGGTTCGTGGAAATACAATCTGCTCATTTTTTCTTTTGAAATATTAGGAGAAATTAGTAAAAAATGCTCTTTAACTAGTTTTGCGTGATTGATCAGTCATAAGCAAAATGTTTTATTTAACTTAATTAGTATGCCTATATATTCTATGCTTTCGAATAGCCTTATTCCGAAAGCGGCCAAATTCTCTGCTAGAGTGAGATGGCGAAACTCAAATGTGAGACATATGGTTATTTTGTGAAAGGTAAAATTGTCACACACTCTACAGTCCGTGATGATTTTACCAAGTAAGCAGTCGTTTTGCACCTGAATTTTTGCCTCTCCTATCCATTGGATTCTACTATTTTAGAAATTTGAAAATAGTTTGAGTATGGTGTTAAATAAACTTTTAATTATTCTCACTATGTAAAAATAGTTTAAGAGTATCTTTTTACTGATTTCTATAATAATAATAATCAAGAACTGGATTCTCGTCCGTGTATTGTTTTCTTTAATTTTTTGAGATTGAAATGAGTCATAATAGAAGTAATTTGACAGGGAGGAAACTGATCGGAGGAAGCAATGTGGGAGGACTAAAGGAGACTCAAGAGATGATTGATTTTGCTGCACAGCACAATATAACGGCAGATGTGGAGGTTATTTCTATGGATTATGTAAATACAGCTATGGATCGTCTTGCTAAAGGTGATGTTAGATATCGCTTTGTCATCGACATCGGCAACACCTTGAGAGCTCCTTAATCTGAATTTATTATTAACAATGACTTGCATAAATAGATGGAAATATTGTATCTCCATTGGTCTCATATCGTGATTGTTAATATAGTTAATTTTTCCATATCTACAATAAAAGAGGTTGCTTTAGATGCCTCCAGTTATTGTTCAAGCTTCATGTAAAGCTGGTTAACACAATTCTCATCGGTTATGTGAAATGTATAATATTAAATGTATAATATTGGTTAGCCTATTTCTGAGCAAGATTGTGAATTCTCAGATGGTTGTTTATCACTTCAATGTTGGGAAAAGCCGGTTGTTTAAAGGCAGGGAAAGGAACTGATTCATTGACACATTTAGGTTTGCAAGTAAATATATATATTAAAAAAAAAATGGAAATTTCGCATTTTTTTTTTAATTTTACCATTCACGTATCTTTTTACGTCAAATTCTCTATGAATCTAGCAAGGACTATTTTGTAAGTGCTAAATACTCTTATATACACGAAATGAAAAAGAACATGGTAAACTCCCGGTGGGAAGAGTGAATGTCTCTGACTGCATGTCTGTTGACTAATGAGCCAACTACTCATCGAAAGTGGCTTGCGTAAGGAACCCATCGGAGCGGTAGCGAAAGCGATGTTCATAGAGTAAATTTCGGTATTTATAGATATAAACTTGAGTGATCTATCCATGACCATGATGAAGCTTAGGTGTACGTAATTTACCTTTTCAAACTCTAAGGAAAAACATATTCTTTTTCAAAAACTAAAAATACAATCCAAGCATAGTATAGTTGTATTACTTCAGATATTCTCGGAACGTAATTTTTTTATGCTCTTGGAGTGTATTTTAGTTTGAAAAAAAATAACACTTGTTTGCAAAAATGAAAAAACAATCGAAGTACTACCTTCGTAGTATGTTTATCTATTCTTGCGTGAGATGGTACATAATGTTGTCTCCAGAACTATTCTTAAATTTTCCCTAGTTGACACATTAGTATGGATTGGGACAATATTAATGTGTGACTAGAGGATAATAATTCCTTGTTTCAGAATGTTTCCATTTAGCATTTGAAAATCTATTGAATTTTTGACGACGGATCTTATTAATGTTATTGTGTTCTATTTCGTGAGGTTCTAGAAATGAATCTTCTACCTGATTAATTTTTTGAATCAGTTCATTTTCTGATGAAAGACTATTATGGCTTGAACTTGTGGAATCATCATCTTGTAATTCTTGATCTATAGTATTGATCTTTGACGAACTAGGAAGATTTGAATTGATCTTTTCAAGAGTTTGAGAAATCTTATTCAATAATGGAGAAGAAGATATAGGAATGGATGAGGAAGATGATGATAAAGTAAGTCTGGCTTCTTGGTCTTTTGATAAGGTGCTCGGCTGGAAGTGAGGAGAGGAATAACTTGCTGGAAATCTGGATGTAGTAGGCCTGGGAATAGATTTGAGTTCTGAGGATAAAGAATCAACTTGGTTAGCAATAGTGTGCAAAATCTGATTGGAATAATTATTTTGATGATAAATCTTCCTGATATCGTCCATCTTGATAGAATCATCACTATCTTTACCTTTTTTGAATGGCGAAGCAATAATTTCTCCATCAGGAGTATCTATACGAATAGATTGAAGAGGTGGATGAATCTGAGTAACAATAGTGCCGTCATTTTATTTCCATTTTTTCGCTAAACTTGTTTGGACATTGATAAAAGATGTTTTGAAAGGGTCTGTTTCTTCAATACCTAGTTTGATAAGAAAATATTCTAACCAACAGAAGAAATCAAAAGGAGTGTTTAATCGATTAATATCATTAATCCATTCTTGCTTAATTTTTTCTTGATAAAAAGAATCCAATTGAAAAAACCAATTTCTTTTGTCATCATTTTCAGGATCTAAAATATCTTGTTCCAATGAATCAAAATCAATGTTTATAATCTTATGAATAACGTCGATCTCACCTTTCATTTGAGACGCAGTGGGAGATAACGGAGGAGACGTTGATACTTCTGGAATTGGAGCTGTATGATGTACATGAATTGAGCTGGGCATTCTGAATGACTGTTCAGAAGATTCTGCAAAAGAACGTCTTCGAGAATGTGCAAATGAATGTCTACTAGGTTCCATAGGAACTGTAGATTCTTGGTCACGCATGGAATTAAATCGAATTAAAACATTACCATTTGGTTCTTCAATGATTTGTGAAATCTCGTTTCTTTCAATATGCGGAAAAGGATGAGGATTTTCAATTTGAAATTCATCAGGAATAGTGATCTCATGCCATTTTAATCTTTTTGGAGTAAAGGTTTTAGACTGTTCTGCCTCGATATGGAGAAGAACTGTCTCGTCTCGAGATGTTGGAATCATTTTGAATCGTGGATTTAGTTGAGAACTCAATAATCGATAATAAACACGATACATAACAACAAATTGTTCAGTGAGTTTTTCAAACTCATCACCTTGCACATGAATATCTAAAACTAATGAATTCATAATGAGTGGATCTGTTAAGGAAACAGAATAATTGGGTGCACAATTAAAATAAATTGGTCCATTGCAAATATTGGTTTGAATCATGGCTAACAAAGATGGTTTATAACGTTTTAATCGTTTATTCCTAAGGGCTAGGTAAATTGGAGCATCAACCCCAATATGAACTAATGGCTTGACAGCAACTTGAATAAGACCATAATGAATATATCGAAAACCTTTTTCAGCATATTTGCTTAATGAAGCTTTTGATAAAAGAGAAATAGTTTGAAATTTTTCTTGAATGTTCATAGTTTCTTCATGAGTTTTGACTGAAAAAGTAGTTTTGAAATCAAAAGTTCCTACTTTGTAAATGGTTTCAATTTGTTCTTCAGGAATAGTCCAATCATTGAAATTGCATTGAATATGTTCTTTCTTACTTTGAACTATTCGTTTTGAATCTAGGCTGGAGCCTGAAGAAAACATTCTTCTTACCAGATTTGCCATGTCTAATGCATAAAAATCATGATATGTGTCTAATGCAAATCCTAGTGGGAACAACGGGACCACCGTGCCGGGAACACCCTTTCCAGACGAGCTTACCAACGGGCTTACCAGTAAAACCAAACACCTTGCCAATCATTCGTAAATGCAAATAGAACATATGTTTTCACTTCACAATTTTTTTTTTCATTTATTTTTTTTTATTATTTTTTTTATTATTTTTTATTTGTTTTTATTTTTTTATTTTTTTGAATAAAATTAAATGTCAAAGGGATCTTGGGCACATGGCCCTCCGAAGGGATCTGTAGATGAATCCTGTGATGAAGTAGGACTTTGGCTTGCGTGTTGCGTCATTTGTTGTTGAAATGCTTTGAAGCGGAGGAATTCTTGGAATTGTTGAGCTTCATCAGCATCCTCAGTTGTGATTTTTGAAATAGAGGATTCTTGCTTAAGTGGTGAAGGAATAGCGGGAGCAGTTGTTTGAACAGAACTGGGGGAATGTGTTGCTCCTTTGGAAAGTTGTTGAATACTGCGTTGAAGTAAGTGTCTTTGTTGAATGAATTGGAGGACTGCTTCTTGAGAGCAAAGTTCTACGGAATAACCTGTCCACCATTTGATTTTGAATTCCCGAATAAGGGACATTGGATAATCTTTTGAATAAATTTGATCAATCTTATAACTCCAGCAGAATATCCAAGGGACTCGGAGTTTTGCGTAGAACTGAAGTGGAATAGCATAAGTTGGTCCAGTCATTTTTTTAATCCATGTTTGAAATCCTAATTTTGGAATAGGAGGTAAAATGTCTGGTAGACTACCAAAATTAATCCACCATTCATAAAACCAAATAGGAAAATCTTTTGAGCAATTTTGATGAAATATAAAGAACCATGAATGGTCGAAGGGTCGTTTGAAAAAAGTGCGATACCAAGCCATTCTATAGTCTTGGTACGTATAACCCTGTGGAATGAAATTTACTGAAAATTGTTTTGTAGTCCAAATGGATGCCCATTCGGTAGATTTGATGACCTTTTTAATAATACATTTTGAATAGGCAATTTTCTGAGGATTTTGTCTGTCAAGAGTATGTGAAATTTCAACTGAATGTGAATCCACCAAAATGAGTTCATAAAATATTTGAGTCTTTTGAGGATCATCAGGTAGCCATTGGCATCCCGAAGGAAGGATTCTTTGGAGTAAATTTTGTAGGGCTTTGAATTCAGGAATTTCAGAGAAAGAGGTAATTAATAAGTTTTCTACGACTGGTTTGGTAAAATATTAAGTGGGTGCAGAGGATGCATTTTGAGTGGATGTAGTTGGAATGGTTGAAGATTTCTGGATTTTGAATGAAAGTGTGTCAGCGGCCATTGAATATGTAAGGGGAGGAAAATCTTTGAGGGCTTGAAATCGGTTGGGTGTTTGAATGGTGGAGGCGGAATGAATAGTGGTCTTCATTTCATAATCCTTTGAACTTTGGATTTGTAATCTTTGAGTTTTTTCTCGCTCCTTGAGCTTACTCATTGTAGCTAGCTGTAAGAAATTCACGGGTGAGAAAATCTGGTAAAGAATTGTTGGTTCCTTTGATGTATTCAATATCAAAATCAAAAGCTGATAAAATGGCTTGCCAACGAGCAAAAAATCTGCTTTTGAAACAAGGTTTTGAACATCCTTTTGCAAAATTTCTTTGGCTGATTTGCAATCAACACGTAAAAGGAATTTTTTATTAAATAAATCATCTTGAAATTTTGAAATACATAAAACGATAGATAAAATTTCTTTTTTGACAGTTGAATAATTTTTTTGTGGTCCGAGCCAGAGACCACTATGATATCTAACTAAATGCTCATGTGATGAATGTCCTAGGCGTTGTTTGAGTATGCCTCCATAACCTATATTGGATGCATCTGTTTCTACTATCATGAATGCAGACGGATGTGGAATAGACATACAAGGCAATGTTTTGGCTTTTTCCTTTAACATCACAACAATTTGAGTATGTTTATGAGTCCATGCAGGAGGATTCTTTTGTAATCTTTGATACAAAGGTGCACAAATTTGACTTAAATGAGGAAAGAAATCAGAAATGTAATTAAGACACCCTAGGAATCTTTGTAATTGAGTTTTATCTTTGATTTCATTGGGAAATTTATGTGCAAATTCTAAAACTCTGTTTATAGGAGTAATGGTGCCTTTGTAAATATTATAACCTAAAAACCGAATTTGAGCTTGAAATAGTTTAATCTTAGTAGCAGATACTACTAAACCACTTCTCTTGATAATGTTAAGAAAAGTATGCAAATGTTTGAAATGTTGTTCAATGGATTGAGAAAATAATAAAACATCATCAATATAAACGATAATGAATGCCGTATAAGGAGTGAATATTTCATTCATGATGTTTTGAAATTCGGAAGGAGCATTCTTTAACCAAATGGAACGGTGAATGCTGTCTTGTAACGATCTTGTTCTGCAATTTGAATTTGCCAACAGCCTGATTTCATGTCGAACTTTGAATAAATCTTGGCATTATATAATCTCTTTAATAAATCTTGTTTGTTAGGAATAGGATATCAAATCCATTGTAATACGTCATTGAGTGGTTTGTAATTAATGACTAACCTTGGAACACCGCGTTCTTTTTCCGCCTGTTTCATGACATAGAAGGCCACGCAACTCCAGGGGGATTTTGAAGGTCTGATTAATTTTTTGTTAAATAAATCTTGAATTTCTGTTTTGCAAACTTCTAATAGGTCGGAATTCATTTGAATAGGGCGAGCCTTTGTTGGAATCTGTTTTTCGGAAAAATATTTTTCATATGGAAGAGAAACAATATGTTTGTGTCTGTCCCAAAATGCGTTTGGAATGTCTGAACATACTTCTGGTTTAATTAATTTTTCAAAATCCAAAATTCGTTGTTGAAGAGCAGGGCTGGATAATTGTTCCTCGATCCTTTCATATGAAAGGTCTTCTTTCAAAAATCGAATTTTATTCTGTATTCTTTGAATGGTATTTACCTGTTTGTAAATCGAGTTTTCTTGTAATAAAAATAATTCTTTTTGTTTGACAGGGTTTAAAAATTTGAAGAGAACTGTGTTACCCAAAATTTTTGTTCCTAAACCATGTTGATTGACCCAAAAAGGATAAATTTAAGTAAGAAAAGGAGTGCCTCATATAATATCGGTGTTTAAATCTTTAACAACAATGAATTGGTGTTTAAAACAATAATTATCATTGCATATAGCAGTTTTGATGAGTTTACCTTTGACTTGTAAAGGCATCCCATTGGCGGTGACTAAAGATTCATTTGTAGGGACGTAATACTTTGTAGGAATTAATCCGTCACGGATGCAGCTTTGGTCAGTACCACTATCCAACATAGCCGTGAATGTAGATTTGAAAGTGCCGATTGAAATTGTAACATAGATATTCCATTTTTGAAATGTAATTTTATCAATGATAGAAATAAACTTGGAATCGCTAGAATTAGTACCTGGTATTGGAATCTCCGCGAGAGTGAATGATGGAAGAGATGAATCAGTAATAACGTCTTTTCCTTTAGAATTGCGAGATTGTAATAAAGCAATTTGAGTATCTAATTCCAAATTTTTTGTTTCTACAGAAAAAACTCTTTCTTTTAATTCTTTGACCTGAGCCTTTAATGAATTAATTTCTGTTTGCAGTTCTTTGGTACTGTGTTGTCGAATTTGAGGGTTCATGTGCGGATAACGTTCAAACATTTTGGAAATACCAAATGGTTCTACTAACCTGGCGGAGCTGGATTCTTCCCGGAGAATTAATGCTTTGAGCTTTTCGAGTTGCTTTTTCTGTGCTTCGGGAGGAAGGTCTTGAATGATATTGAAAATTAATTCCTTCTGGTCTTTGGTGGTATTGTCTGAATGTCGGATCATATTAATAACTTTGCAGACACAAGGGGAAGATAGATTACCTTCATCGGTACTGCTGGAATCTTGGAAATCTTCAGGATGGGAATCAGTGTCGGAATCGCCTTGAGCCAAAGATATACATAATTTTTCTTTGAGCTCGTTGTCTAATTTAGGAAATTGGTCGAGAATTTCATTAATCTTCATTTTGCTACGGCAGGCATTAGCCTTATGGCCTGGTTTTCCACATTTGAAACAAGTAATCTGCTTGTAACTATTTTTCTTTGGGTTTTTATAAAAATCTGGATTTGAGTGTTTTGATCGTCGAGAATATCGATGCTTTCTTGAATATCTGGGTGGTCGTTGGAAAGAATGCTTTTTATGTTGAGCAGAGGGAGCCTTAATACCTTTGATACCAAATGCTTCACGAAATGAACCTAGCTCACGTCGTTCACTACCGTATTTTGCTTGAAATTTCAATTCTTGACATGCAGATAAAGCTTCTTGTTTAATGAATGCAAAAGGTTGACCATAAGTCATTAAATTGAAATCAATTTGGTCTAAACCCATTTCTTTTTGAAGATGATTAATGATGCGTTGAGAAAATAAGTTTGGTAATCCTGTTACAAATTTTTCTTTCCAAAACGGGGCATTGCAATCAGGTCTTTTGAGTACATATGTTAAAAACATATCTTTGTACCATCGAAAATCTGTTAAAGTAGGGCGTCGTAAGTTTGTCAAAAATACTTTTGAAGAAGATAATTCTTCTTTTAGATTGCCGACGAAATGCATTGCAATAGTAACAAGTAGAAAATCACATGAATCATATTGTAATGAGATATTACCTTGATCATCTTCGGTTTCAACGGTATGATTGATAATTGCCATTTTTTCGTCAATGGTTAATGAATTATCCCACCAATACTTTAATTGCCCTGTGAATCCCGCAATTAAAAACATTGCTGCATTTTGTTCAGGAATATTTTTTACCTTGTAAGCAATCTTTGCCATCCCCATTTCTTGTAATGTATTGAGGATCTCATATTCACTCTTACCGTCAATATTCCAATTAGTAATTGAATTGCCATCATAATGGGCGGTTTGAAACTTGGCTCTTTCTTTGTATTGAATATCGGGAGGAGTTGGTCTAGGATAATAATTCCTTGTTTCAGAATGTTTCCATTTAGCATTTGAAAATCTATTAAATTTGTGACGATGCATCTTATTAATGTTATTGTGTTCTATTTCGTGAGGTTCTAGAAATGAATCTTCTACCTGATTAATTTTTTGAATCAGTTCATTTTCTTATGAAAGACTATTATGGCTTGAACTTGTGGAATCATCATCTTGTAATTCTTGATCTATAGTATTGATCTTTGACGAACTAGGAAGATTTGAATTGATCTTTTCAAGAGTTTGAGAAATCTTATTCAATAATGGAGAAGAAGATATAGGAATGGATGAGGAAGATGATGATAAAGTAAGTCTGGCTTCTTGGTCTTTTGATAAGGTGCTCGGCTAGAAGTGAGGAGAGGAATAACTTGCTGGAAATCTGGATGTAGTAGGCCTGGGAATAGATTTGAGTTCTGAGGATAAAGAATCAACTTGGTTAGCAATAGTGTGCAAAATCTGATTGGAATAATTATTTTGATGATAAATCTTCCTGATATCGTCCATCTTGATTGAATCATCACTATCTTTACCTTTTCAATCAACATGGTTTAGGAACAAAAATTTTGGGTAACACAGTTCTCTTCAAATTTTTAAACCCTGTCAAACAAAAAGAATTATTTTTATTACAAGAAAACTCGATTTACAAACAGGTAAATACCATTCAAAGAATACAGAATAAAATTCGATTTTTGAAAGAAGACCTTTCATATGAAAGGATCGAGGAACAATTATCCAGCCCTGCTCTTCCACAACGAATTTTGGATTTCGAAAAATTAATTAAACAAGAAGTATGTTCAGACATTCCAAACGCATTTTGGGACAGACACGAACATATTGTTTCTCATCCATATGAAAAAGATTTTTCCGAAAAACAGATTCCAACAAAGGCTCGCCCTATTCAAATGAATTCCGACCTATTAGAAGTTTGCAAAACAGAAATTCAAGATTTATTAAACAAAAAATTAATCAGAACTTCAAAATCCCCTTGGAGTTGCGCGGCCTTCTATGTCATGAAACAGGCGGAAAAGGAACGCGGTGTTCCAAGGTTAGTCATTAATTACAAACCACTCAATGACGTATTACAATGGATTCGATATCCTATTCCTAACAAACAAGATTTATTAAAGAGATTATATAATGCCAAGATTTGTTCAAAGTTCGACATGAAATCAGGCTTTTGGCAAATTCAAATTGCAGAACAAGATCGTTACAAGACAGCATTCACCGTTCCATTTGGTCACTATGAATGGAATGTCATGCCATTTGGATTAAAGAATGCTCCTTCCGAATTTCAAAACATCATGAATGAAATATTCACTCCTTATACGGCATTCATTATCGTTTATATTGATGATGTTTTATTATTTTCTCAATCCATTGAACAGCATTTCAAACATTTGCATACTTTTCTTAACATTATCAAGAGAAGTGGTTTAGTAGTATCTGCTACTAAGATTAAACTATTTCAAACTCAAATTCGGTTTTTAGGTCATAATATTTACAAAGGCACCATTACTCCTATAAACAGAGTTTTAGAATTTGCACATAAATTTCCCAATGAAATCAAAGATAAAACTCAATTACAAAGACTCCTAGGGTGTCTTAATTACATTTCTGATTTCTTTCCTCATTTAAGACAAATTTGTGCACATTTGTATCAAAGATTACAAAAGAATCCTCCTGCATGGACTCATAAACATACTCAAATTGTTGTGATGTTAAAGGAAAAAGCCAAAACATTGCCTTGTATGTCTATTCCACATCCGTCTGCATTCATGATAGTAGAAACAGATGCATCCAATATAGGTTATGGAGGCATACTCAAACAACGCCTAGGACATTCATCACATGAGCATTTAGTTAGATATCATAGTGGTCTCTGGCTCGGACCACAAAAAAATTATTCAACTGTCAAAAAAGAAATTTTATCTATCGTTTTATGTATTTCAAAATTTCAAGATGATTTATTTAATAAAAAATTCCTTTTACGTGTTGATTGCAAATCAGCCAAAGAAATTTTGCAAAAGGATGTTCAAAACCTTGTTTCAAAACAGATTTTTGCTCGTTGGCAAGCCATTTTATCAGCTTTTGATTTTGATATTGAATACATCAAAGGAACCAACAATTCTATACCAGATTTTCTCACCCGTGAATTTCTTACAGCTAGCTACAATGAGTAGGCTCAAGGAGCGAGAAAAAACTCAAAGATTACAAATCCAAAGTTCAAAGGATTATGAAATGAAGACCACTATTCATTCCGCCTCCACCATTCAAACACCCAACCGATTTCAAGCCCTCAAAGATTTTCCTCCCCTTACATATTCAATGGCCGCTGACACACCTTCATTCAAAATCCAGAAATCTTCAACCATTCCAACTACATCCACTCAAAATGCATCCTCTGCACCCACTCAATATTTTACCAAACCAGTCGTAGAAAACTTATTAATTACCTATTTCTCTGAAATTCCTGAATTCAAAGCCCTACAAAATTTACTCCAAAGAATCCTTCCTTCGGGATGCCAATGGCTACCTGATGATCCTCAAAAGACTCAAATATTTTATGAACTCATTTTGGTGGATTCACATTCAGTTGAAATTTCACATACTCTTGACAGACAAAATCCTCAGAAAATTGCCTATTCAAAATGTATTATTAAAAAGGTCATCAAATCTACCGAATGGGCATCCATTTGGACTACAAAACAATTTTCAGTAAATTTCATTCCACAGGGTTATACGTACCAAGACTATAGAATGGCTTGGTATCGCACTTTTTTCAAACGACCCTTCGACCATTCATGGTTCTTTATATTTCATCAAAATTGCTCAAAAGATTTTCCTATTTGGTTTTATGAATGGTGGATTAATTTTGGTAGTCTACCAGACATTTTACCTCCTATTCCAAAATTAGGATTTCAAACATGGATTAAAAAAATGACTGGACCAACTTATGCTATTCCACTTCAGTTCTACGCAGAACTCCGAGTCCCTTGGATATTCTGCTGGAGTTATAAGATTGATCAAATTTATTCAAAAGATTATCCAATGTCCCTTACTCGGGAATTCAAAATCAAATGGTGGACAGGTTATTCCGTAGAACTTTGCTCTCAAGAAGCAGTCCTCCAATTCATTCAACAAAGACACTTACTTCAACGCAGTATTCAACAGCTTTCCAAAGGAGCAACACATTCCCCCAGTTCTGTTCAAACATTTTGGAAATACTAAATGGTTTTGGAAATACTAAATGGTTCTACTAACCTGGCGGAACTGGATTCTTCCCGGAGAATTAATGCTTTGAGCTTTTCGAGTTGCTTTTTCTATGCTTCGGGAGGAAGGTCTTGAATGATATCGAAAATTAATTCCTTCTGGTCTTTGGTGGTATTGTCTGAATGTCGGATCATATTAATAACTTTGCAGGCACAAGGGGAAGATAGATTACCTTCATCGGTACTGCTGGAATCTTGGAAATCTTCAAGATGGGAATTAGTGTCGGAATCGCCTTGAGCCAAAGATATGCATAATTTTTCTTTGAGCTCGTTGTCTAATTTAGGAAATTGGTCGAGAATTTCATTAATCTTCGTTTTGCTACGGCAGGCATTAGCCTTATGGCCTGGTTTTCCACATTTGAAACAAGTAATCTGTTTGTAACTATTTTTCTTTGGGTTTTTATAAAAATCTGGATTTCAGTGTTTTGATCGTCGAGAATATCGATGCTTTCTTGAATATCTGGGTGGTCGTTGGAAAGAATGCTTTTTGTGTTGAGCAGAGGGAGCGTTAATACCTTTGATACCAAATGCTTCACAAAATGAACCTAGCTCACGTCGTTCACTACCGTATTTTGCTTGAAATTTCAATTCTTGACACGCAGATAAAGCTTCTTGTTTAATGAATGCAAAAAGTTGACCATAAGTCATTAAATTGAAATCAATTTGGTCTAAACCCATTTCTTTTTGAAGATGATTAATGATGCGTTGAGAAAATAAGTTTGGTAATCCTGTTACAAATTTTTCTTTCCAAAACGGGGCATTGCAATCAGGTCTTTTGAGTACATATGTTAAAAACATATCTTTGTACCATCGAAAATCTGTTAAAGTAGGGCATCGTAAGTTTGTCAAAAATACTTTTGAAGAAGATAATTCTTCTTTTGGATTGCCGACGAAATGCATTGCAATAGTAACAAGTAGAAAATCACATGAATCATGTTGTAATGAGATATTACCTTGATCATCTTCGGTTTCAACGGTATGATTGATAATTGCCATTTTTTCGTCAATGGTTAATGAATTATCCCACCAATACTTTAATTGTCCTGTGAATCCCGCAATTAAAAACATTGCTGCATTTTGTTCAGGAATATTTTTTACCTTGTAAGCAATCTTTGCCATCCCCATTTCTTGTAATGTATTGAGGATCTCATATTCACTCTTACCGTCAATATTCCAATTAGTAATTGAATTGCCATCATAATGGGCAGTATGAAACTTGGCTCTTTCTTCGTATTGAATATCAGGAGGAGTTGGTCTAGGATAATAATTCATTGTTTCAGAATGTTTCCATTTAGCATTTGAAAATCTATTGGATTTGTGACGACGGATCTTATTAATGTTATTGTGTTCTATTTCGTGAGGTTCTAGAAATGAATCTTCTACCTGATTAATTTTTTGAATCAGTTAATTTTCTGATGAAAGACTATTATGGCTTGTACGTGTGGAATCATCATCTTGTAATTCTTGATCTATAGTATTGATCTTTGACGAACTAGGAAGATTTGAATTGATCTTTTCAAGAGTTTGAGAAATCTTATTCAATAATGGAGAAGAAGATATAGGAATGGATGAGGAAGATGATGATAAAGTAAGTCTGGCTTCTTGGTCTTTTGATAAGGTGCTCGGCTGGAAGTGAGGAGAGGAATAACTTGCTGGAAATCTGGATGTAGTAGGCCTGGGAATAGATTTGAGTTCTGAGGATAAAGAATCAACTTGGTTAGCAATAGTGTGCAAAATCTGATTGGAATAATTATTTTGATGATAAATCTTCCCGATATCGTCCATCTTGATAGGATCATCACTATCTTTACCTTTTTTGAATTGCGAAGCAATAATTTCTCCATCAGGAGTATCTACACGAATAGATTGAAGAGGTGGATGAATCTGAGTAACAATAGTGCCGTCATTTAATTTCCATTTTTTCGCTAAACTTGTTTGGACATTGATAAAAGATGTTTTGAAAGGGTCTGTTTCTTCAATACCTAGTTTGATAAGAAAATATTCTAACCAACAGAAGAAATCAAAAGGAGTGTTTAATCGATTAATATCATTAATCCATTCTTGCTTAATTTTTTCTTGATAAAAAGAATCCAATTGAAAAAACCAATTTCTTTTGTCATCATTTTCAGGATCTAAAATATCTTGTTCTAATGAATCAAAATCAATGTTTATAATCTTATGAATAACGTCGATCTCACCTTTCATTTGAGACGCAGTGGGAGATAACGGAGGAGACGTTGATACTTCTGGAATTGGAGCTGTATGATGTACATGAATTGAGCTGGGCATTCTGAATGACTGTTCAGAAGATTCTGCAAAAGAACGTCTTCGAGAATGTGCAAATGAATGTCTACTAGGTTCCACGAGAACTCGTAGATTCTTGGTCACGCATGGAATTAAATCGAATTAAAACATTACCATTTGGTTCTTCAATGATTTGTGAAATCTCGTTTCTTTCAATATGCGGAAAAGGATGAGGATTTTCAATTTGAAATTCATCAGGAATAGTGATCTCATGCCATTTTAATCTTTTTGGAGTAAAGGTTTTAGACTGTTCTGCCTCGATATGGAGAAGAACTGTCTCGTCTCGAGATGTTGGAATCATTTTGAATCGTGGATTTAGTTGAGAACTCAATAATCGATAATAAACACGATACATAACAACAAATTGTTCAGTGAGTTTTTCAAACTCATCACCTTGCATATGAATATCTAAAACTAATGAATTCATGATGAGTGGATCTGTTAAGGAAACAGAATAATTGGGTGCACAATTAAAATAAATTGGTCCATTGCAAATATTGGTTTGAATCATGGCTAATATAGATGGTTTATAACGTTTTAATCGTTTATCCCTAAGGGCTAGGTAAATTGGAGCATCAACCCCAATATGAACTAATGGTTTGACAGCAACTTGAATAGGACCATAATGAATATATCGAAAACCTTTTTCAGCATATTTGCTTAATGAAGCTTTTGATAAAAGAGAAATAGTTTGAAATTTTTCTTGAATGTTCATAGTTTCTTCATGAGTTTTGACTAAAAAAGCAGTTTTGAAATCAAAAGTTCCTACTTTGTAAATGGTTTCAATTTGATCTTCAGGAATAGTCCAATCATTGAAATTGCATTGAATATGTTCTTCCTTACTTTGAACTATTCGTTTTGAATCTAGGCTGGAGCCTGAAGAAAACATTCTTCTTACCAGATTTGCCATGTCTAATGCATAAAAATCATGATATGTGTCTAATGCAAATCCTAGTGGGAACAACGGGATCACCGTGCCAGGAACACCCTTTCCAGACGGGCTTACCAACGGTCTTACAGGCTGACCAGCGTTTTACCAACACGCAGAAATGAAATAAACACAAGATATGAGATGTATGCAGATAGAGTATGCAAATGAGGATGAGATGTAATGCTTCCAATGGCTCTGATACCAATATAAACCCAGGAGATATAAAATTTAATAAAAACTTACTTGGAAAATAAAATTGAAGATAAATCTTGAATTTGAGCTTGATAATACAAAAGATGATAGGAGAGGGAAGGCTAGAAAAGGTTTTCTTCTAAACGTGTGTAAATTTTTGCCTGCCTTCCTATGAATTATGTTATGCTATTGATAGAACTAAAATGAATTTACATTTGAATGTAATTTGACATTTCTTGTGAATCTTCATTTCATTTGAATTTGAATTCCATTTGTATTTGCAGCTACTTGAGTGGATTCTTCAATAATGGAGAACTGCAGAAGTGGGTCCCTCCACGTGGTATTTGAATTATGTTGTTGTTGAGTGGAGTGTGGGTCCCTCCATGTTATCTTGTCGGTGAATGAATGCTTTTGCTGTTGTCCTTATGCGTATTTGCTTTATTGATTACTGTATTTTTACTTTACAGAAAGTGGATACCATATGCCGGTTTGCAAATCTGAATGGGAACAAGTGGGGACGATCGTGTCGGAACACCATGTAATCAGGCTTACCAACGGGCTTACCAGTTAAACCAAACACCTTGCCAATCATTCGTAAATGCAAATAGAACATATGTTTTCACTTCACAATTTTTTTTTTATTTTTTTTTTTATTTTTTTTTTATTCCCAGGAGATATAAAATTTAATAAAAACTTACTTGGAAAATAAAATTGAAGATAAATCTTGAATTTGAGCTTGATAATACAAAAGATGATAGGAGAGGGAAGGCTAGAAAAGGTTTTCTTCTAAACGTGTGTAAATTTTTGCCTGCCTTCCTATGAATTATGTTATGCTATTGATAGAACTAAAATGAATTTACATTTGAATGTAATTTGACATTTCTTGTGAATCTTCATTTCATTTGAATTTGAATTCCATTTGTATTTGCAGCTACTTGAGTGGATTCTTCAATAATGGAGAACTGCAGAAGTGGGTCCCTCCACGTGGTATTTGAATTATGTTGTTGTTGAGTGGAGTGTGGGTCCCTCCATGTTATCTTGTCGGTGAATGAATGCTTTTGCTGTTGTCCTTATGCGTATTTGCTTTATTGATTACTGTATTTTTACTTTACAGAAAGTGGATACCATATGCCGGTTTGCAAATCTGAATGGGAACAGTGGGACGACTGTGCCGGGAACACCATGTAATCAGGCTTACCAACGGGCTTACCAGTTAAACCAAACACCTTGCCAATCATTCGTAAATGCAAATAGAACATATGTTTTCACTTCACAAAATTTTTTTTTTATTTTTTATTTTTTTATTTTTTTATTTTTTTTTAAATTGAATAAAATTAAATGTCAAAGGGTGATTACATGGTGTTCCCGGCACAGTCGTCCCACTGTTCCCATTCAGATTTGCAAACCGGCATATGGTATCCACTTTCTGTAAAGTAAAAATACAATAATCAATAAAGCAAATACGCATAAGGACAACAGCAAAAGTATTCATTCACCGACAAGATAACATGGAGGGACCCACACTCCACTCAACAACAACATAATTCAAATACCACGTGGAGGGACCCACTTCTGCAGTTCTCCATTATTGAAGAATCTACTCAAGTACCTGCAAATACAAATGGAATTCAAATTCAAATGAAATGAAGATTCACAAGAAATGTCAAATTACATTCAAATGTAAATTCATTTTAGTTCTATAAATAGCATAACATAATTCATAGGAAGGCAGGCAAAAATTTACACACGTTTAGAAGAAAACCTTTTCTAGCCTTCCCTCTCCTATCATCTTTTGTATTATCAAGCTCAAATTCAAGATTTATCTTCAATTTTATTTTCCAAGTAAGTTTTTCTTAAATTTTATATCTCCTGGGTTAATTGCGGGATTCACAGGACAATTAAAGTATTGGTGGGATAATTCATTAACCATTGACGAAAAAATGGCAATTATCAATCATACCATTGAAACCGAAGATGATCAAGGTAATATCTCATTACAACATGATTCATGTGATTTTCTACTTGTTACTATTGCAATGCATTTCGTCGGCAATCCAAAAGAAGAATTATCTTCTTCAAAAGTATTTTTGACAAACTTACGATGCCCTACTTTAACAGATTTTCGATGGTACAAAGATATGTTTTTACCATATGTACTCAAAAGACCTAATTGCAATGCCCCGTTTTGGAAAGAAAAATTTGTAACAGGATTACCAAACTTATTTTCTCAACGCATCATTAATCATCTTCAAAAAGAAATGGGTTTAGACCAAATTGATTTCAATTTAATGACTTATGGTCAACTTTTTGCATTCATTAAACAAGAAGCTTTATCTGCATGTCAAGAATTGAAATTTCAAGCAAAATACGGTAGTGAACGACGTGAGCTAGGTTCATTTTGTGAAGCATTTGGTATCAAAGGTATTAAGGCTCCCTCTGCTCAACACAAAAAGCATTCTTTCCAACGACCACCCAAATATTCAAGAAAGCATCGATATTCTCGACAATCAAAACACTCAAATCCAGATTTTTATAAAAACCCAAAGAAAAATAGTTACAAACAGATTACTTGCTTCAAATGTGGAAAACCCTGGGCTAATGCCTGCCGTAGCAAAATGAAGATTAATGAAATTCTCGACCAATTTCCTAAATTAGACAACGAGCTCAAAGAAAAATTATGTATATCTTTGGCTCAAGGCGATTCCGACACTGATTCCCATCCTGAAGATTTCCAAGATTCCAGCAGTACCGATGAAGGTAATCTATCTTCCCCTTGTGCCTGCAAAGTTATTAATATGATCCGACATTCAGACAATACCACCAAAGACCAGAAGGAATTAATTTTCGATATCATTCAAGACCTTCCTCCCGAAGCACAGAAAAAGCAACTCGAAAAGCTCAAAGCATTAATTCTCCGGGAAGAATCCAGTTCCGCCAGGTTAGTAGAACCATTTAGTATTTCCAAAATGTTTGAACGTTATCCGCACATGAACCCTCAAATTCGACAACACAGTACCAAAGAATTGCAAACAGAAATTAATTCATTAAAGGCTCAGGTCAAAGAATTAAAAGAAAGAGTTTTTTCTGTAGAAACAAAAAATTTGGAATTAGATACTCAAATTGCTTTATTACAATCTCGCAATTCTAAAGGAAAAGACGTTATTACTGATTCATCTCTTCCATCATTTACTCTCGCGGAGATTCCAATACCAGGTACTAATTCTAGCGATTCCAAGTTTATTTCTATCATTGATAAAATTACATTTCAAAAATGGAATATCTATGTTACAATTTCGATCGGCACTTTCAAATCTACATTCACGGCTATGCTGGATAGTGGTGCTGACCAAAGCTGCATCCGTGACGGACTAATTCCTACAAAGTATTGCGTCCCTACAAATGAATCTTTAGTCACCGCCAATGGGATGCCTTTACAAGTCAAAGGTAAACTCATCAAAACTGCTATATGCAATGATAATTATTGTTTTAAACACCAATTCATTGTTGTTAAAGATTTAAACACCGATATTATATCAGCCACTCCTTTTCTTACTCAAATTTATCCTTTTTGGGTCAATCAACATGGTTTAGGAACAAAAATTTTGGGTAACACAGTTCTCTTCAAATTTTTAAACCTTGTCAAACAAAAAGAATTATTTTTATTACAAGAAAACTCGATTTACAAACAGGTAAATACCATTCAAAGAATACAGAATAAAATTCGATTTTTGAAAGAAGACCTTTCATATGAAAGGATCGAGGAACAATTGGATTTTGAAAAATTAATTAAACAAGAAGTATGTTCAGACATTCCAAACGCATTTTGGGACAGACACAAACATATTGTTTCTCTTCCATATGAAAAAGATTTTTCCGAAAAACAGATTCCAACAAAGGCTCGCCCTATTCAAATGAATTCCGACCTATTACAAGTTTGCAAAACAGAAATTCAAGATTTATTAAACAAAAAATTAATCAGACCTTCAAAATCCCCCTGGAGTTGCGCGGCCTTCTATGTTATTAAACAGGCGGAAAAAGAACGCGGTGTTCCAAGGTTAGTCATTAATTACAAACCACTCAATGATGTATTACAATGGATTCGATATCCTATTCCTAACAAACAAGATTTATTAAAGAGATTATATAATGCCAAGATTTATTCAAAGTTTGACATGAAATCAGGCTTTTGGCAAATTCAAATTGTAGAACAAGATCGTTACAAGACAGCATTCACCGTTCCATTTGGTCACTATGAATGGAATGTCATGCCATTTGGATTAAAGAATGCTCCTTCCGAATTTCAAAACATCATGAATGAAATATTCACTCCTTATACGGCATTCATTATCGTTTATATTGATGATGTTTTATTATTTTCTCAATCCATTGAACATCATTTCAAACATTTGCATACTTTTCTTAACATTATCAAGAGAAGTGGTTTAGTAGTATCTGCTACTAAGATTAAACAATTTCAAACTCAAATTCGGTTTTTAGGTCATAATATTTACAAAGGCACCATTACTCCTATAAACAGAGTTTTAGAATTTGCACATAAATTTCCCAATGAAATCAAAGATAAAACTCAATTGCAAAGATTCCGAGGGTGTCTTAATTACATTTCTGATTTCTTTCCTCATTTAAGACAAATTTGTGGACCTTTGTATCAAAGATTACAAAAGAATCCTCCTGCATGGACTCATAAACATACTCAAATTGTTGTGATGTTAAAGGAAAAAGCCAAAACATTGCCTTGTATGTCTATTCCACATCCGTCTGCATTCATGATAGTAGAAACAGATGCATCCAATATAGGTTATGGAGGCATACTCAAACAACGCCTAGGACATTCATCACATGAGCATTTAGTTAGATGTCATAGTGGTCTCTGGCTCGGACCACAAAAAAATTATTCAACTGTCAAAAAAGAAATTTTATCTATCGTTTTATGTATTTCAAAATTTCAAGATGATTTATTTAATAAAAAAATTCCTTTTACGTGTTGATTGCAAATCGACCCAAAGAAATTTTGCAAAAGGATGTTCAAAACCTTGTTTCAAAACAGATTTTTTGCTCGTTGGCAAGCCATTTTATCGACTTTTGATTTTGATATTGAATACATCAAAGGAACCAACAATTCTTTACTAGATTTTCTCACCCGTGAATTTCTTACAGCTAGCTACAATGAGTAAGCTCAAGGAGCGAGAAAAAACTCAAAGATTACAAATCCAAAGTTCAAAGGATTATGAAATGAAGACCACTATTCATTCTGCCTCCACCATTCAAACAACCAACCGATTTCAAGCCCTCAAAGATTTTCCTCCCCTTACATATTCAATGGCCGCTGACACACCTTCATTCAAAATCCAGAAATCTTCAACCATTCCAACTACATCCACTCAAAATGCATCCTCTCGCACCCACTCAATATTTTACCAAACCAGTCGTAGAAAACTTATTAATTACCTCTTTCTCTGAAATTCCTGAATTCAAAGCCCTACAAAATTTACTCCAAAGAATCCTTCCTTCGGGATGCCAATGGCTACCTGATGATCCTCAAAAGACTCAAACATTTTATGAACTCATTTTGGTGGATTCACATTCAGTTGAAATTTCACATACTCCTGACAGACAAAATCCTCAGAAAATTGCCTATTCAAAATGTATTATTAAAAAGGTCATCAAATCTACCGAATGGGCATCCATTTGGACTACAAAATAATTTTCAATAAATTTCATTCCATAAGGTTATACGTACCAAGACTATAGAATGGCTTGGTATCGCACTTTTTTCAAACGACCCTTCGACCATTCATGGTTCTTTATATTTCATCAAAATTGCTCAAAAGATTTTCCTATTTGGTTTTATGAATGGTGGATTAATTTTGGTAGTCTACCAGACATTTTACCTCCTATTCCAAAATTAGGATTTCAAACATGGATTAAAAAAATGACTGGACCAACTTATGCTATTCCACTTCAGTTCTACGCCGAACTCCGAGTCCCTTGGATATTCTACTGGAGTTATAAGATTGATCAAATTTATTCAAAAGATTATCCAATGTCCCTTATTCAGGAATTCAAAGTCAAATGGTGGACAGGTTATTCCGTAGAACTTTGCTCTCAAGAAGCAGTCCTCCAATTCATTCAACAAAGACACTTACTTCAACGCAATATTCAACAGCTTTCCAAAGGAGCAACACATTCCCCCAGTTCTGTTCAAACAACTGCTCCCGCTATTCCTTCACTACTTAAGCAAGAATCCTCTATTTCAAAAATCACAACTGAGGATGCTGATGAAGCTCAACAATTCCAGGAATTCCTCCGCTTCAAAGCATTTCAACAACAAATGAAGCAACACGCAAGCCAAAGTCCTACTTCTTCACAGGATTCATCTACAGATCCCTTCGGAGGGCCATGTGCCCAAGATCCCTTTGACATTTAATTTTATTCAATTTAAAAAAAAATTAAAAAAATAAAAAAATAAATAAAAATAAATAAAAATAAAAAAATAAAAAAAAATAAAAAAAATAAAAAAAAAATTGTGAAGTGAAAACGTATGTTCTATTTGCATTTACGAATGATTGGCAAGGTGTTTGGTTTAACTGGTAAGCCCGTTGGTAAGCCTGATTACATGGTGTTCCCAGCACAGTCGTCCCACTGTTCCCATTCAGATTTGCAAACCGGCATATGGTATCCACTTTCTGTAAAGTAAAAATACAGTAATCAATAAAGCAAATACGCATAAGGACAACAGCAAAAGCATTCATTCACCGACAAGATAACATGGAGGGACCCACACTCCACTCAACAACAACATAATTCAAATACCACGTGGAGGGACCCACTTCTGCAGTTCTCCATTATTGAAGAATCCACTCAAGTACCTGCAAATACAAATGGAATTCAAATTCAAATGAAATGAAGATTCACAAGAAATGTCAAATTACATTCAAATGTAAATTCATTTTAGTTCTATAAATAGCATAACATAATTCATAGGAAGGCAGGCAAAAATTTACACACGTTTAGAAGAAAACCTTTTCTAGCCTTCCCTCTCCTATCATTTTTTGTATTATCAAGCTCAAATTCAAGATTTATCTTCAATTTTATTTTCCAAGTAAGTTTTTATTAAATTTTATATCTCCTGTGAATTTCGCATTTTTTTTTAATTTTACCATTCACGTATCTTTTTACGTCAAATTCTCTATGAATCTAGCAAGGACTATTTTGTAAGTGCTAAATACTCTTATATACACGAAATGAAATAGAACATGGTAAACTCCCGGTGGGAAGAGTGAATGTCTCTGACTGCATGTCTGTTGACTAATGAGCCGACTACTCATCGAAAGTGGCTTGCGTAAGGAACCCATCGGAGCGGTAGCGAAAGCGATGTTCATAGAGTAAATTTCGGTATTTATAGATATAAACTTGAGTGATCCATCCATGACCATGATGAAGCTTAGGTGTACGTAATTTACCTTTACAAACTCTAAGGAAAAACATATTCTTTTTCAAAAACTAAAAATACAATCCAAGCATAGTATAGTTGTATTACTTCAGATATTCTCGGAACGTAATTTTTTTATGCTCTTGGAGTGTATTTTAGTTTGAAAAAAAATAACACTTGTTTGCAAAAATGAAAAAATAAATTAAGTACTACCTTCGTAGTATGTTTATCTATTCTTGCGTGAGATGGTACATAATGTTGTCTCCAGAACTATTCTTAAATTTTCCCTAGTTGACACATTAGTATGGATTGGGACAATATTAATGTGTGACTAGCATGTGTTTTATTTTATTAGAGAATCTGACAATATAGTACATGGATCATTTTATGAGTGTCAGCCTTGACTTGAGATACACAAGACTTCTCACCTGAGAAAGAAATATATTTCCGTGACAGGATGAGCTATAAAACTGCTGATTGGGGAAAATATTTTGAATCATAGGTTAGGATAAGTGTGATCAAGATAGGATTTGTCCCTCGTACATAACAGGAGGGATATCTAGAGCCCCTTAATGGAGTAAGAGTAAACATGACCGTGTACAAATAAATTGATACTAGGATATCAATGGCGTTTTAATTAGTTTACTCACGAATCAAAAAATGATATGATTGTATGTTACAAGCATGACAATTTCTTTATCTTGTATTTAATCTGGATGTCACTGACAAAATGAGGTTTTTTTTTGGGTTGGGCCCAGTTAAAATTATTGGGTACTAAAGTGGACCAATTTTTTTTCTCCGACTCTGGCCATAACGCACAATAGTTGTGCGTTATCTATAATGATAACGCACAACGATTGTGCATTATCCGTTAATTCGGCTCCCTCCGTTAATCAACCTTATGTGGCTGATAACGCACAATGGGTGTGCGGTATGATTAGGCTATAACGCGTACTCGTTGTGCTTTATCAGCCACGTATTTATTTTTTAATTTTTTAAATTTTTTTATTTTTTATTGAACATTTTTTTTGTTTTTAATCAAAATTTCTTTTGGGAAACTTATAATTGTATAAATTTTTTTTATTATTTTGTTTAATGAATTGGTTTTTTTTTTAATGAAAATTTTTTTGGGAAAACTTATAATTCTATAATTTTTTTTAAAAAGACTGTATTTATTATATTTAACTTATTTTGTAAGATTTATATCATTTTCTTGGAAAGTATATTTACATTTTAACCATTTCATCGCAAGTTATTTGAAGAAGTAATACTAAAGAAACTGTAAAAATTTAGAGCAATGATGTAGTAATTAGAAGAAATTGAAAGAAAAATTTCAATAATATAAACATGTTTTATTACAACTATTTCAAGAAAATGTTAAACTTATACATTACTCGATTCGGGGTTATTACAATTTTTCCTATTATGTCCCGGCATGGGACATCTACCACATCTTGGTGGAGAATCCGGATTTCTATAATCCATTTCCCTCTGAAATCGCTTGCCCTATTTCCTACCCCGTTCCTTTTCATATTTGGAGGATAGATTGTCAAATTAAAAGGAACATCCCTCCAAAAGTTCTCACTCAAGGCCGGATGAAAATTCGCTTGGTAAGTTCTTCTGTACGTTTGTCGCGAATATATCTCCGGCACATAAGTATCTATTCTTGACACATTTTCTCTACACACTGCAAAAACATGAGAACAAGACAATGTATACGTTTGCCATTTTCGGCTACTACATGATTTATTTAGCCGCAATGTATAAACGTTATTGCCCGTACCAGAAACCCGGATTGGAGATCTGACCATGTATATTCCCTCTCGCAGATTGTAAGTTGTAACTTTTTGTTCTCTTGATTTCATCCCAATCCGCAAGAACTTGTCAAAAATTAGAGTTGGAAGTGGATGCACATAATTTTCAGCCTCTTCACGGTGTTGGTGAAAGTACTTAACCAGTTTGTTGAATATTAGTTCAACCAGGGCTTTTAAAGGTAGAACCCTAGCATTCTTCAACACACTGTTAAGTGCTTCAGAAATGTTGGTTGTCATGATACCGTGTCTATGACCGCCATCATGCAACAGTGTCTATTTCTCTGGGTCTAACTTCATCAAGTAAATGTAAGCATCAACATTTCTTTCTTGAATCTCTTTAATTACATGGTCAAATTTCCATTGTTTTGTTTCTATTCCGGCCTACCACATCAAGCTTTTTAGGTTTGTAATTTTAAAAGTCTTGTTGAAATTTGCTCGAATGTGGCGTAAGCAAAACCGATGAACTGCAAATGGTGGTTGTCACAAAGGTTGAATTTGAATAGCAGAGAAAATACCTTTGTGGCGATCAGAAGTGAGGCATACGTGGCGATCTTTAACTACGTGTTCTCGCAAGTTTTTAAGGAACCAATTCTAACTCTCGGAGGATTCCTTATCAACAATTGCAAAAGCAAGTTGGAACAAGTGATTATTTGCATCCCACGTACTTGCAATTAACAGCACGCCCTTGTATGGTCCCCTTAAGTGTGTTCCATCCACAGAAATCACTAGCCGGCAATATGGAAATCCGTCTTTACATGGCGAGAAACACCAAAAAACAAATTTGAAAACATAATCAGGGGGACTGCTTGTTCTGTGATGCAAAGATTCGTAAACATTCCCCGGGTTTATATCCTATACAGCTTGTAAGTATTTAGGTAGAATACTGAAGGTTGTATCCCAGCTACCAAAAACCTTCTCGATGGCAAATCTTCGAGCATACCATACCCGCTTGTCAGTACAGCTAGTTTGAAACAATACCTGCACTTCTTGAATGATGTTCGAAACAGGTATCTCAGGATCGTTGGCAACTAGGTATAATATAGACATTAATATAAATTTTGAAGACAAGTTTCTATGTTTGTTTTGTTCAATCTGTACAAGCACATGATTATATCATCATCGGTCTCTGAACCGGTGAATGCTCTCAGGATCCATGCTTCCAATGGTTCGTTCTTCACTTTGTATCCGGAAAAGTGGTCAGCACACCCAGTAGTCTATCGATAAGATCTGACCAGTATTGTTTTGGGTTTACACTCCAGCTAGGGCCGGTAACGGCCATACCGTCTATCCCTAAACCACACAGTGCATGTACATCCTGCAGTGTTATTGACACTTCACCACACGTCAGGTGAAATGTGTGAGTCTCCGCTCTTCACCGCTCAACCAATGATGTAATAAGTTCGTGTTCCAACCCAATGTAACCATACCTTAAGACTTCCCCCAACCCGATTCTGTCAATAATCTCAACCAATCTACGGAGAGTCGTACTGCAGCACTAGAAGAGGTTGCGCCCAAAACGCCCACATATAAGGTCAGTATAACACGTCTTGTGATCCCCACTCTAGATCAAACCGGATCTATGCTCGTGTTGTCCGGATAAGACATCAGGGACAATGGGCCCCAGATGCACTTGTGCTGGCATTTCTTCCATCTACATTAATTATAATTTCAGATACTGTCAATATCTATATCTTATAATTAAAAATTTTTAAATAAATTCTTGAAGAACCTTAAAGGAGGGTGAATAAGGTTTTTGGCTAATTTTAAAAAATCTTTTGTGTGATCAGAAAGATAAACCTCCAATCTGTTTGTGAAAGAATTCTAAAACTCTTTTTGATAAGAATCCACACCAAACAAAATCCTACAGTTTTGGCAATCAAGAAATGAGCATAGAATTAAACTTTAGAGAACATGCACAACAATTTATAGTGGTTCACTCTCTCAAAGAGCTATATCCACTACCTTGAGACTTAACCCAAGGATTTCACAAATCCACTATCTTCAAACTTGGTTACACAACAACACAATGAGGATCACCCTTCAAGGGTTTTACACAAAAACCTCAAAGTTTACACAACAAATTTATCAAAGGATCACCCAAAGAGTTTTCCACAAACCTTTGATCACAATAAAAGAATAAGAAGAGTAAGGAACAATCTTACCAAATGAGCTTGAGAAGAGGAAGATATAACTCAATGGAATACTTCTACAAGCACCTCTTTACTTCTTCTTTGATGGATGATCAACAATGAAGCTCTAAGAAGATTTTTCTATTTGTATGTATGAGATGAAGGTCTTTTAAAGAATGTACTTTTAAAGCTCTTTAAATGTTGTAAAATAATCTCAATCAATTTTCAATCCAACCTACATCCTTTTTGCAGCTGATCAAAGTCAATATATATATATGAAGGAGAAGAAAGTAGCCATTACATTGTGTAATGGTAATATTTTTGTAGTAAAAGGCTAAAACCGGATGACCGGTTTTAGAAAACGGACGACCTTTTTTTGAAACAGAAAGATTCGGATACATCCTACAAAAATCGGATGATCCCTTTTAAAAATCGGACGACCAATTTTTAAAAGGACGTCCAATTTTAAAAATTGGATGACTTGTTTTAAAAATCGGATGACCAGTTTAAAAATCAGATGATCCTTTTTTTTTCAGAATGACTTGAAAGCCAGTTTTCCTTAAACAAGCCAGTTTTCTTTAAACAAAAAGAACTTTCCTTCACATTTCAAAATATGTATTCTTGATACTCTTTTAGAGATAAGAAAACTTTTGAAGGCATCAAAAACTCTATCAAGAATACTTGGATTTTTCAAGAATAGTTTATAAAAAGAAATTCATCCAAGGAGCTTCACACTTGATCAACAAACAAAGATGAGAGTTTGTGAGTTTTACAAAATACCTTAGCATATTCCTAACTAAGACATAAGTCTTCAAGTTCTTCAATGCCTTGATCTTGGAATGGCTTGATCTCTCCTTCTTCATTATACTTTAATTCCAAGATCATTTACTTCTTATGTAGTGTAGCTTGAGACTCCAAAAATGCTTCTTTTGTTCTATAGAGACTAAGCTATGCTCATCACACAAACATATGTTAATCACAATAAAAAACATATACAATAATGCCCTTAGGAATAACACTCTCCCTCTTTTTGATTATGACAAATACATATGCAAGAAGAACAAAAGAGCAAGTATGATCAATATGGTAATGCTTCACAGAAATCATCAATAGGAAAAAAGCATAAGACACACCATAAGAGAGAGATAACTCCCCCTATGAATTTGAAAATATGCCAAGGGTTTGAAAGATAATTTTGAAAAATGAGATCCCTTTAAAATCATGCTTCACAACAAGAATGGCATCAAACAATCATCAAGGTAACTCCAAGCATATTGCCCATAAGATATATAGCCAACCAAAACAAAACATACATCTTGCAACTATTTCTACCACTTAGTTCTTGCACATATTTCTCCCCCTTATGTCATAAATCAAAAAGATACTTAGGAGAGTTTTTAAGGGATCATAGAAAAGAAAGCTACAACTGGACTGAGAACATTAAGGTAACATCATGAAGTCAAAAAATGGCATCACATGGCATCAACAACACACATTAGTTATTAAATTTACGATACCAACCAATTTTCTCAAAAAAAACAAAAACGTGCTTCAGAGAGGGGTTTTGTAAAAATATCAACAATAGCCCAAAACTCATTACACAAGACATCATAAAAAAAATAAAAAAAAAAACTTAGGCTCAATGTGAGATAATAGGGAAAAGTTATCAATAAAGTACCTTATTGTTCTTACCCCTTGTGATACATCACCAATGATTTCATCCTTGGAGTGTCCCTTTGGATATATCACAACTTGAGGAGGACTTTGAGCTTCTTGATCATTTTCTTGTCTTTCTTCCGTCTCTTCTTCCTCTATAGCATGTCCTTCCATTGCTTGATTGTACAATGGTTGGTAGCTTAGAGATTTATCTATGTCATCAACATTTCTCTTTTCAAAAAAGTTAGTGTCATCAAAGTTTACATGAATGGACTCTTCAACACATAAAGTTCTTTTGTTGAAAATTCTATAAGCTTTTTGTTTGAAGAGTAACCAAGAAAAATTCCCTCAACGGATTTTCGATTTAACTTCCGAAGATTGTCCTTGGTGTTTAAAATAAAGCATTTGCATCCAAAAACTTTAAAATAGCCAAAAAATGAGTTCAAAAGGAGTTTTCTTTAAAGAAGGTCTCAAGATAACACGATTCATAACGTAGCATGCAGTGTTAACGGCCTTGGCCCAAAAGTATTTAGGAAGTGAGTTTTCACAAAGCATTGGTCTTGCCATTTCTTGTAAAGTGTTGTTTCTCCTTTTCAGAGCACCATTTTATTGAGGAATTTTGGTTACCGAAAAGTTATGTGAAATACCAAAATCATCAAAGTTTTGTAAAATATTGGTTGTTAAATTTTCTCCCATTATCACTTCTCATTGAGATCAATTTGCAATCAAGGGAGGTTTGAGGTTTTTTTGAAAAGTTTGACAAATTCTTGAAAAGGCTCATCTTTTTGCCTAAAAAACAAAGTCCAAGTAGATCTTGAGAAGTCATCCACTATGACAAAAGCATACCACTTACTACCAAGACTAGTGGTCCTCATTGGTCCAAATAAATCTATGTGAATGAGTTCTAAAGGTTTTGAAGTTGAAATCATTTTCTTTGGTTTAAAAGAGGTTTTAATTTGTTTTCCAAATTGGCAAGCATCTAGTTTTCTCAAAATGAAGTTTTGGTAAGCCCCTAACAAGTTCTTTTGAAGAGAGTTGGTTCAATAAATCTATACTATCATGACCAAGCCTTCTATGCCACAAAAATGCATCATCACCATGAACCGAGAGACATTATAAGTTTTGAGAAATGAGAACCTCAAGATAAAAGACATAGACATATGCCAACTCTTTTTGAAACAAAAATAGTTTTGTTCACAAGCTTGTTTATGATAGAAGAAGATTCACTTTCAAAAACAACGTTGTACCCATAATCACACAATTCACTAATACTAGATAAATTAAACTTCAAAACATCAATTTAAAAAGAACTTCCTTAATTTAAAAAAGATGAATCATATCTAATGTTACCTATACCGATGATCCTTCCAAAAGTAACAAAGCCACCTTCGGTTTCTCTTAGCTCATTCATGAGGGATGTATATCTGGTCATGTGTCTTAAGCATCCGCTATCCAAGTACCACTTAGATGACCTTGACTTGTGTTCCTACAAAAAAAAGAAGTAGAAAAGATTTTTGGTACCCATATCTTTTTGGGTACATGAATGTTAGTTGGATTTTCTTTTATTTTCCAAATGGTTTTTACTCCCCTTTCAATCTTTCTTTTTATAAAACATGTTATGGCTGTATGACCACTCTTTTCACAATAAGTACAACAAAGGTGTGAAAGGGATGAGGAGGCTTTTACAAAACGTGTTTGTTTAGAAAAATTATTGGAATGATTATATCCAATACCATTTTTTGTCAAAAGGTGATCTTTGAGAGCCAAGAAGTTTTTCAAAGTTTTCTTTTCCTTTTGTGAACTTTTGAACACATAGAGTGAGATCACTCACTTTTTTCTTTAAGACTTCATAATCAATCAAACATTTTCAAGAGAGGAAATCTTTTCACAAAGGTTTTTGTTTAACAAGTTTTTGAAAGTCATCATTTGAACACTCTTTTTCTTTCTTCAAAACTTCCAAGGATTCAAGAATAGCTTTATTTTCACAAATGAGTCTTGAATTCTCATCTAACAAAAGTTGAGTTTTGCTTTTCAAATCTTTGTTTCTTTTAGAAATCTTTTTGCACTCATCATACATTTCACTAAGCATAGAACTAGGATCAACATCACAATTATCATCAATGAGATTAAAAGAGTTAGAGGGTGAAGATTGTACCTCATTCTCTATTGCCATGAAACATATGTTTCCCTTTTCATCACCTTCACTTTCACTTGTATCTTGATCCAAGCACCAATTAGGCCCTTGCCTTTCTTATTTTTCTTTAATGCCTCAAGCTTTTCTTCCAACACTCCTTTCTCTTTTTCAATAGCTTTGGAACAATCGGTTACAAGATAGTCGGTGCTATTGTATTGAAAGCATCTAGCCATGAAGAGTGATGAACTTTGTCCTCCTTTCTTGAATGGAGGATTCTTTCTTCTTTTGTTTAAGTCTTTCTTGTAAAATCTTTTAAATTTCCTCATTACTAATGCCATATCCTCAATCTCATCTTCATTGTTTGAAGAGCATGTATGATCATCAATATTCATTTTGAGTGCTATGCCTTTTCTTCCTTTGTCTTCATCTTCTATTTCATCTAATCTTTTTATTTTCATCTCATAGGTGAGGAGAGATCCTCTGAGTTCTTCAATAGGAAGTTGTCTTAAATCTTTTGATTCCTCAATGCCAAGAGTTTTTGGTTGCCATGCTTTTAGGAGTGAATCAAGAATCTTTCTATTTACTTCTCCCCTTGTGTACTCTCTCCCATATGCCTTTAGGCCATTTGTGATGTTGGTGAACCTTGTGAACATATGTCACTAATGCTTTTATATTGTTTCATCATGAATAGCTCATAATCTATCACAAACATAGCCAACTTTGACTCTTTCACTTGATTGGTACCTTGGTGAGTTACTTCAAGTAACTTCCACATTTCATGAGCCGAGTCGCATCCGCTCACTCCATTGTATTCATTAGCATCCAAAGCACAACTTAATATGTTCATAGCTTGAAATTTTAGAGTCATCTTTCTTGAGGCAAGCTCATCGTATTCTTCAACCTTCTTGGTTATTCCATCCTTTTTAGGAACATAAGGTCCTTTCTCTACAATGCTCCAGATGTTAAAGTTAGTATAGCAAATATATATTTTGATTCAAGATTTCCAAAAATTATAATTTGTACCATTGAAAAGAGGAGGTCTATTCGTAGAAGAGCCTTCTACCTAGGGTAAATTTGAAATACTAGCCATTTGAAAAGGATCTTTTGCTTCTTAGGATGTTAAGCCTTAAAAAGAAGACCCGCTCTGATACTAATTGAAAAACCTTAGGGGGGGGGAAGGGTGAATAAGGTTTTTAGCGAATTTTAAAAAATCTTTTGTGTGATTAGAAAGATAAACCTCCAATTTGTTTGTGAAAGAATTCTAAAACTCTTTTTGATAAGAATCCACACCAAACAAAATCCTATAGTTATGGCAATCAAGAAATGAGCATAGAATTAAACTTTAAAGAACATGCACAACAATTTATAGTGGTTCACGCTCTCAAAGAGCTACATCCACTACCTTGAGACTTAACCCAAGGATTTCACAAATCCACTATCTTCAAAGTTGGTTGCACAACAACACAATGAGGATCACCCTTCAAGGGTTTTACACAAAAACCTTAAAGTTTACACAACAAATTTATCAAAGGATCACCCAAAGAGTTTTCCACAAACCTTTGATCACAATAAAAGAATAAGAAGAGTAAGGAACAATGTTACCAAATGAGCTTGAGAAGAGGAAGATACAACTCAATGGAATACTTCTACAAGCACCTCTTTACTTCTTCTTTGATGGATGATCAACAATGAACCTCCAAGAAGATTTTTCTATTTGTATGTATGCGATGAAGATCTTTGAAAGAATGTACTTTTAAAGCTCTTTAAATGTTGTAAAATAATCCCAATCAATTTTCAATCCAACCAACATCCTTTTTGCAGCTGATCAAAGTCAATATATATATGAAGGAGAAGAAAGTAGTCGTTACATTGTGTAACGGTAATATTTTTGTAGTAAAAGACTAAAACCGGATGACCGGTTTTAGAAAACGGACGACCTATTTTTGAAACAGAAAGATTCGGATACATCCTACAAAAATCGGATGATCCCTTTTAAAAATCGGACGACCTATTTTTCTAAAGCTAGAAAAATCGGATGACCTAATTTAAAATAGGACGTCCGATTTTAAAAATCGGATGACCTTTTTTAAAAATCGGATGACCAGTTTAAAAATCGGATGACCCTTTTTTTTTAGAATGACTTAAAAGCCAGTTTTCCTTAAACAAGCCGGTTTTCCTTAAACAAAAAGAACTTTCCTTCACATTTCAAAATATGTATTCTTGATACTCTTTTAGAGATAAGAAAACTTTTGAAGGCATAAAAAACTCTATCAAGAATACTTGGATTTTTCAAGAATAGTTTATAAAAAGAAATTCATCCAAGGAGCTTCACACTTGACTAACAAACAAAGATGAGAATTGGGGAGTTTTACAAAATACCTTAGCATATCCCTAACTAAGACATAAGTCTTCAAGGTCTTCAATGTCTTGATCTTGGAATGGCTTAATCTCTCCTTCTTCATTATACTTTAATTCCGAGATCTTTTACTTCTTATGTAGTGTAGCCTTGAGACTCCAAAAATGCTTCTTTTGTTCTATAGAGACTAAGCTATACTCATCACACAAACATATGTTAATCATAATAAAAAAATATACAATAATGCCCTTATGGCTAACAATTCTAATTCCAAACTCTTTAACGTGTGTTCTTTATAGTACACTGCATTTTATGGTTTTAGGTTTGAATGATTTTTCGCATATCAGATATAGGGTTTTTAGGGTTTTCAGAGTTTTTAATGTTTTATAATTTATAGTTAATCATCAAGAATATTAAGATTTAACTGTTATTAGTTTTAACGGTTATAAAGTTTATAGTTTTACATTTTAATATTTCCAAATATCATTTTTAGTATTAACAGGGAAGCAAAATTTAGGGATGTTTAAACAAATAAGATTTTAAAGTTTTTAAGGTTTATTGTTACGCACTTTACATGTTTTATCGAATAAATGTTTAAAATATTCAAATTTTCGTTTTTTTAAGGGTTTGCTATTAAAAAGTTTACAGTTTCATTTTGGATTGTCTAAAATATTAAGATTTCACTCTAACGATTTTAGAATTTAAATTAAAGTATTAATTCCTAAACTATTAATTTCCAAGTATCGGTTCTATTGTTAAAAAAAAAAAAGAAGTTAAATTACTGAATTACATGTTCCTATATTTTCTAACATGCAAAATAATTATCTAAATAATTAAAAATATTTTCAAATAATCATAAAGCAAGGTAAGAAATTAAACCGAATTATCCAAATAAATTCATGAAAATAAAACCCTAAACCATAATATCATTTTTTAAATGCAAAAAAAATAAAATTATATACATAACATTATCAAATTTGTACAAATTTATTAATAACTACAATTTTAAACATAAATCCAAACCCCACCTTCACAAAAAAAAAAAAAATTAATGTAAAATTTTGGATTTTAATAATACATTTTTAAGTTTTCTATTATTTAAATTTTACAATTTGTAGGTTACAAAAAAAAAAATTCCATATTTTCTACTTGTTAAAAGAAAATTAAAAATATCGAATTACAGGTTCCCATATTTTCTAACATGCAAATTAATTATCTAAATAATTATAAATATTTTCTAATAATCATAAAGTAAGAAATTAAACCTAATTATCCAAATAAATTCATGAAAAAAATCCTAAGCCCTAATATCATTCTTTAAATGCAAAAAACAATTACATACATAAAATTATCAAATTTGTACAAATTTATTAATAACTATAACTTTAAACATAAATCCAAACGCCACTTTCACAAAAAAAATAAAATAAAATTAATGTTAAATTTTGGATTTTAATAATACATTTTTAAGTTTTCTATTATTTAAATTTTACAATTTGTAGGTTACAAAAAAAAATTTTCATATTTTCTACTTTTTAAAAAAAAAAATATATACCGAATTACAGGTTCCCATATTTTCTAACATGCAAATTAATTATCTAAATAATTATAAATATTTTCTAATAATCATAAAGTAAGAAATTAAAACTAATCATCCAAATAAATTCATGAAAAAAATCCTAAGCCCTATTATCACTTTTTAAATGCAAAAAACAATTACATACATAAAATTATCAAATTTGTACAAATTTATTAATAACTATAATTTTAAACATAAATCCAAACCCCACTTTCACAAAAAAAATAAAATAAAATAAATGTAAAATTTTGGATTTAAATAATACATTTTTAAGTTTTCTATTATTTAAATTTTACAATTTTAAAGTTACAACAAAATGTTTTCATATTTTCTACTGTTTAAAAAAAATTAAAAATTCCGAATTACAGGTTCCCATATTTTCTAGCATGCAAATTAAATATCTAAATAATTAAAAATATTTTCTAATAATCATAAAGTAAGAAATTAAACCTAATTATCCAAATAAATTCATGAAAAAATTCCTAAGCCCTAATATCACTTTTTAAATGCGAAAAACAATTATGTACATAAAATTATCAAATTTGTACAAATTTATTAATAACTACAATTTCAAACATAAATCCAAACCCCACTTTCACAAAAAAAAGAAAAAAAATTAATGTAAAATTTTGGATTTTAATAATACATTTTTAAGTTTTGTATTATTTAAATTTTAGACTTTTTAAGTTACAATTAAAGGTTTTCATATTTTCTACTGTTTAAAAAAAAATTAAAAATATCGAATTACAGATTCCTATATTTTCTACTCAATAATTTACACGAAATATGCAAAATAATTGTTTAAATAACTAAAAAAATATTTTTAATAATCATAAAGTAAGGTGAGAAATTGAACATAATTATCCAAATAAATTCATGAAAATAATACATCACCCTAATATCACTTTTAAAATTCAATAACAATTATATACATAAAATTATCAAATTTGTACAAATTTATTCATAACAACCATTTTAAACATAAATCCAAAACCCAATTCCACAGAAATAAATTAATTCAAATTAATAAATAAAATTTATAAAAAGAATAACAAACAACAAATAATGCAATAATTACACTTAATAAATAATACACAAAAAAATTTTAAATAACTAAAAACTTACCGAAAATTTAAAATGCAGTTCTAGTATACTGTTTTCCACTCCAAATCTTTAATAACCTTCGTACTCCAAAGAAAGTCTAGAAGATTAACTAATTTTTAACTGTAAATTTCAAAATAAAATACACATTTATTAGAAGAAGAGAAGTCAAAGCATAATAATAAGAAGTAAAAAAATAAAAAGAAGAGTAAAATAATATACCTGGCAGTTGGCGGAGGCGGCTGCAAAAAATTTCTAAAGGAGAAGGATTAAAAAGGGAAAAAGAATGAGATGGAGAGGCTGAAAAATGAAGAAGAATGAAGGAAAAAAGAGAGAGAAAGGTTGCTGGAAAAAAAGACAGTAAGAAGAAATAAGGGGGAAGAAGGGGGGAAGAATAAATAGCGTGGAATAAAAAAATGAAAGGGGAGGAAGGGGCAGCGGCTGGGGCTAGGGTTTTTTTATAAGGTAATAATGCACAGTCACTATGCGTTATCAAACTTAATAACGCATAATGGCTGTGCGTTGTTAAGCTTGATAACGCATAGTCATTGTGCGTTATCTACAGGTCCGCGCCAGATATGATCTACGTCAGTTTTTTATGCAATTAGCATGACTGACGCGGCTTAAGCCGCGTGATTAGGGATAATGCACAACGATTGTGCGTTATCATCTGGGATAACATACAATCGCTATACGTTATGGCTAAAGTAGGAAAAAAAAATTTTAGACCACTTTAGTACCCAATAATTTTTTTTGGGCCCAACCCAGAAAAAACCACAAAATGATAAAGCTCATGATCATTAATTTGAATCATTCAATTCTTGTAATTTGGGACTAGTGATATGTTGCTAGACACCACAGATTATTTATGATAATGTATCATGACCCACATCGTAAGAAACCTATTAATTGCACCCCAAAATCACTGTGCTATTACTTTAAGGTGATTAAGGGTTTTTTTATAAGGTTTCCATTGTCTGGCCCAATATTTGATTGGGCTATAATTATTTAGTTTAGAAATGATTAGAACGAGGAAATTGGTTTATACCAATTTATTATTTCTTTTAATTGAATTCAGATTTAATTTAGGAATCAAATTCGATTTATTTGAATTCAAATCGTGCGAAATCAAACTCAATCTAAGATTTGATTCTTCACTGAGTCTAAGATTTTAGGTTATATTAAAAGGAATAAAACTGAGAGAAAACTTCTCTCTCTCTCTCTCTCTCTCTCTCTCTCTCTCTCTCTCTCTCTCTCTCTCTCTCTCTCTCTCTCTCTCTCTCTCCTTATTTTTAAAAAAAAACCCTAAAACCATAACTTTGGTGTTTTAGCTAGCATTAAACCCCGAAAATATCATTCTGGTCTAGATTAATTGTGTGAGTACATACCATAGAGGCAGGAGTACCACGAAGTCTAGCTCATGATTCGACTGCACCATGTAATCGTATGGTCTCTAAGAGGTATAATTCTAAAGAAAACAAATTGCTCAAACTAGTATGGATCCCTGGTGGAATTAGATATTTTATTTATGCTACTTTTATTGTGTGCTTTGATCTGCTTTCTTCCAACCCATAAATACAAGCCCATTGAATTTTCAAATTAATTTTAAAATAATAAATTTAAGTTTATGCAAATACTCTATATTACAAGTATACAGTTAGATACAGAATATTATATGAATTATCTTTCTTTAGGGGATTATATGAATATATGTAAGTGCATATATGTTGGGACCTTGCCCAATGTAATAAGAATGCTTGGTGTTACGGGTCCAATGCTTCATGAATAAAGAGAAATGATAAATTAAATTGTTCAGTCACAATATTAATGCTAGCCCCATAATTTATTTTTTATATATTGGTTTATAGATAAAACGTTGAATTTAAGATCATGATTTAATATGTAATATATATACATACATATATATATAGATATACATATATATATATATATATGTATGTGTGTGTATATGACATGTAAACTCACAAATGCCTTACAAATGATTTATAACTCATTTATTCATTAACATAGTTAAATTAGAATAATTGTTCAAATATTTATTTTATATACTATTTATTTTTAAAATAAATAATTTGAAGAAATTTATTCATCATATATATATCATATATATAATTTGAACATTTTTGCAAAAAACATAATCTGTACATTTTAAACCAATAATATAAATTTCGAGGTGAAACTTAGCACAGTGATTATTTGGGGAACCAGTCAACGTACAAAGGGACAAATGTTCAAATACCTCATCATACTTTGGTAATTTATCAAATGCCATGCAAGCACCACAGAGGTGCGATGTGGGTGCGACACAGTGTCATGCCATTTGACTTTCAACGTTTTAATCCTAATTTTTTCATTTTTTTTTTTTTTAATTTTGAAAGAAAAAATTATTGTTACTGCACTATATAACTATCACTAAATGTTACTCCACTAATGACTACCTTTTTTGTCACTGTATTATTCTTTTAACATAATTTTATTATATATAGATAATATTGATATCACTAACGCTCTATGTAGTAGTGATTGTACACAACATAATCTCAAGGCTTTAAATATTAAAGATTAAAAGAATATAGCAACAAAGTATTTTATTTGATATTTGAAATGGTTACAAAATTCTTAGAGTAAGTTTCTAGTTTATAGGAGAATCCTCAGATACTTATAAAACTTTGACTCGAGTGCTTGGAAGTTTGATCTCAGATCCAATGAATTTTTATTGTGAATTCGAGTGCTTAGATGCTTGATCTTGAGTCAAACTAACTCTAATAAACTCGACAACTTGGAAGTTTGATGTTGAGTCGGATGAACATTTATTTTGAACTTGGCGGTTTATAATTATGCTTGATGTAAAATTTTTAAGTGCACAAATATCTTAACAAATATTAAAGTGATGAATAAAGACCGCCCAATGAATATTGCTATGTAACTAGAGAAATCACATACTTAATCAGACTTAAACAAAAAAACAAAATTGGTTAATTTGTATTTAGATGTCCCTTTGTCATCGACATCGGCAACACCTTGAAAGCTAGCTCTTTAATCTGAAATGAGTATTATAGAAAATCTTACAGTAACTTGCATAAGTAAATAGATAGAAGTATTGTATCTCCATTAGTCTAATGATATCCTGATTGTTAATATAGTGATTTTCCATATCTACAAAAAAAGAAGTTGCTCCAGATGGGTTTTTTACAGAATTAGCCATGTTTATAAAAATAGCCACTAAAGTGGCCAAGATTTTTTTTTTTATCCATAAACGGGCCATAACACACAACGGTTGTGCGCTTAACAAAATAATAACGCACAATGGTTATGTGTTATAGCTAATGAGCGGCTTAATCCGCCCAATAATCTTATTTACAGACGTGGCAAGCACGTGGTAGAAAATGTGGTGGTTTTTTGTATTGAGGTGGGCAATAACGCGCAGCCGTTGCGCGTTATCGTCGAAATAACGCACAAACGTTATGCGTTATTCTGATGCATAACGCACAATGATTGTGGAATATCTTGTTAAGAAAACTTTTCCCACCCTAGCCGCCACCCCCATTTCTGTCTCTTTCTTTCTTTCTTCAATTTCCTTCCGCCGCTGTTGTCTTTTTTTTTTCTTCCTTCAATTTCTGCCGCTGCGACAACCATTTCTGCCGAGCAGAAGCTTCTCCTCCTTCCTTCCTTCTTTTGTTCTCTTCCTCTTCTTTTCTTTCCTTGTATTTTGAAATTTACAGTCGAAATTTCTCACACTTTTGGTTTTATTTCTAAAATTCAAGTTTGAGTCGGTGACACTTCCCTTGGAGTACAAAGGTTTTTAGAGTTTTAGAGTGGAAAACTTTAGAGAAAGCTAAACGGTTGTGTGTTAATTTCAAATTTTCAGTAAATTCTTATGTCTAAAATTGTTTTAAATTTTTTATGTACTATATGTTAATTTTTAAATTATTTATATGAAAATTGTTGTTTATTATGGTTTAGGAATTATTTTTATGAATTTTATTTGGATTATTTTTCAATTTTTAATAATTTAGTTTTGTAAATGTGTGTTTTGCGTTTATTTTTAAACTTGTTGTTATTGATAAACTTGTGCATGTGTGATAATTTTATTAATCTAATTGTGTTTTTTTTTTTATTGCAAATGTGATTTGATGAAATGGATGAATTATTTTGTTGAATTTATTTGGATAGTTGATCAACTTTTTGTAGTTTATTTTTCTGGTTAGGATTTTTATGATTATGTTAGAGTTACTATTGGTAAATTTACAAATATTTGATTATGCTATTAATCTAGTTGCTTCTATTGTAAATGTGTTGAAATTGGTGATTTGATATAGGTTATGTAATTTATTTTTATTTTTGTCATAAATCGGGATTGTTTACTTTTTGGAAAATATTGTTAGCATGCTTAGATTGTTATATTGATTTCATATAATCTTCCACTGTTAGCATTTATATAATTTTATGTTATTAGCATTTAAGTTTATGAAGACTTTTATTTTAAAGAAAAGAAAAACATAGACTAACCCCCAAAACCCTAAGCCCTAAAACTGTAACGCCCTACCCCGTAAGCACCTAGCATGATTTTAAAATTAAGAACGTGATGAAAATAGAGTTTTGATCTATATGGTGGGATATAGTGTTTTTGGCACTTAGTAATATTTGGGGGATATTTAGGAATAGGAATAAAATTTTATTACTTATTGAGGTTTTATTATTAAGATTTATAAATGTCTTTAAGTGGATTTTTATTTTTAATACCTAGTATATTTATTTTAGAAATTTAAAATACTTGGCATTTTCATAAAAAAAAAAAAAAAAAACTTCACAATTAAGGAAGGGCGCCACCTCCACCTGCCATCATCCGAATTATTTCCAGCCATGAGCCGCAATTTCCTTGTCTACATATATAGGCATGCAAGCCATTTCTTTCTTCATGCAATTTCCTCAATCTTGAACATATATATATATATATATATATATAGCTATCGTTTCCTTTCTTGAATAAGAAAGACTAGGCAGCCAACTTCATCTCAAGTAAGTTACTTACATGTTTTGTTTTCTTTTTTTTTTAGTTAGTTAGGTTATATATATGTATATATATAGTGTATGTTTATTTGTTTTCTTTAATATATAGTGAGATCTATTTCTAGTTAGATTATATATTTTTAAGTTAGTTATTTATTTTAGGATTTAATATTTTAAATGGATTTTTAGTATAAAGTATATAGTTAATTATGGTTTCTTGGGAGAGTATATTATTTTTAGAGTATAGGATTTTTCGATCTTTTTAAAGAATTATATAAGTATATTTATTATTATACATCCTAAAGTTCATTTTATAAGATTTCGATATTATTTAGGGAATAGGATTATTTGATCGATACTCAGGTATTAATTATTTTCGCATTATTATTTTGTAGGATCTTAGCACCAGATCTACATCCAGGTGAGTCCATAAACTCCATTTTATTTCAAATAGTACAAGACATATAAATATGTTTTTTTTAACCCTTACAAAATTTTGCTATTTTGGAACCATATTTCTCAACGTATTTTTGGAGATGTTCTCCCTAATGTGTTACGTGTTTCGTATAAAAGTGCACAGGAGCGGTGCTCCAAATAGGTGGCTCTTTTAAAACAGGCTATTACGGTGGTGCATAAGAAGTTTGTTGTATGCAGGTTTTTCGGAAATATTTATACATTGAAAAATGTTCTAGCTTGAAAACTTACGTACTTTGATATGCATGAATATGGATTTGGCATTGGCATAATTGTGAAATTGCATAAGCATGTGATGACTGGCGGATGAGGATTTTCTTTTGTGTTCTGAAATGTTTATGACTTGAATCTGTTATTATAGCCGGGCAAATGGCCCATTGATTTGTAAATATATACAAAAACCTCATTCCGACCAAGATTAAAGTTTATTGTTAATCAAGTGAACGGACGCGTTAGTGGATTGCACTGTACGTGGCTAGTCCCCCGTACTAGGGCCTCTTTCGATGATGTGGACGGGTTTTTTACTCTGAGGGTGGATCCACTTTAAGAGGGGCGTAGACCGCGGAGGGTGTGGCTCAATCGGTCTACGTGGACACCGTATCATGCTCTACAGTGGGGTTCGACTGCCTAGTGGAGAGTCAGGAGGGGCTCGACACCGAGGTTGGTTCCAGGGCAGACCTGGTAGGTGCCCCAAGAGTCTGTAGCCTGTTTTGACCAGTGTTATGGGAGTGCGGTTGTTTGTAATCGAGCGTTCGTATGTTGTTTGGCTGGTATTTGACTACGAGATGCCAGAACTTGGTTCCGATGGCCTCGTTTTGGGGATCCAAACTTTGTCTGTGGAGCCCCACTGTTGCATTACATGTTCTTTTAAAATTGGGGCAAAGAGCTGCGCTGATGTGTCTTGATTCGCTCAGACTTCCCAGCTGCGCTCGAAACCCTCATATAGGTTTAGGCATCAGTTTTGTTAAAATAGCAAAAGAAATATTTTTCTTATAACATTGCATGAATTGTTTTGTAAAGTAGCATCGTCATGGTTTTAAAGAAATCACTACCGCACACATACACGCAGACTCATTGAGCGTTCGCGCTCACGTTTTTCCATATCATGTTTTCTTCTTAGATTAGCTTGGAACGGTCAGGGGTCCCGCGAGCCACTAAAGTTTTAGGCCAGGATTTTTGGATCAAATCTCCCCGGAAAGGCATAGATTTATGTTTTATCTTTTTAGACTCGAATCGTCTGTAGAGTTTCTTTTTACGTTTTTATGTAAGTTGTTGATGTAAGATTACTTTTGTGTTTATTATAAAACGGAAATGAGAAGTTTTTTTTTATCCTATGTTTGAGCGCATCGGTAGTATCTAATTTACTTAAGTATTCCGCGTACTTTGTGTATACCTGTTAGTATTATTCTAGGGTTTTGTTTTAGTGTGGAGCTTATAATTTAGTGCCGAGAGGCACGCAGATGCCCTAATCAGCCGCAGTTGACCTAGTGGCAGGGTTGGGGGCATCACAGGTGGTATCAGAGCTTCTAGGTTCGATACTAGGATTGAAACGTTGGATTTTAGACAAGCTATAAGAGTTAACTGTTTAAACTTTAAAGTTAACCATATGATTTATTGGTTAGTACTGACCCTAAGATTTTGTTTTGTAGGTACTAGATGACTCATCCTTCTCATAGATGGACATACAGGGAGGGCACCCTCGGAGATGAGCCTAGCAGGACTACGTCATTATCATCCTCATATTCCCTTAGGGAGATCATCCAGAAAGGGAACCAATTCCAGTGATTGACCTTTCCGAAGATGAGTCAGTAGAAGGACCAGAGATAGCACCAGTGGCACCGGGAATAGGACCTGGAACATCGATAGAAGAGGACCCTACCGAGACCACGTCGGACTCAGAAATGACGCCTGAACCAGAGCGAGGGGCACCGGCAGTCACTGGGAGTATGGGTACGTCTGTAGCAAATACTATGCCAGCAGCAGCATCCCCTACCCCTATTCCACCCGTGGCGTCTGTATCTTCTTTTCCAGCATCACTACTTTGGGGTGGGGTCAGGGAGTATGACATTTGTGGTTATTGCCTGTGGCGTGAGCAACGGGCTGAAGCCGCTAGCCAGCAGGTTATAGCGTTGAGAGAGGAGATTTCCCGAATGGACGCCTTATTTTATGCGGCATGCCAGGCACGGCGACAGGAGACGGCGAGGGCCGCCATGTTAGAGGAGGAGTTAGCCCAGACGCGGGAGACTCATGCAGCCCGAGAGAGAGAGAGATTTTGGAGCTGATTAACGAGCGGGACTGGCTTAGATAGTTTATTCTCTCAATTCCTTGGAACTACTAGAGATTCAGTGGATAGAGCACGTGATGAGCTGGAGTCCCGTCCAGGATGTTCTGGTAGCCAGTGTCATTAGGCGGAGTAGGTTTGGATAGAGTACAGGTAGGTGTGCGTATTTGGTTACTTGGATAGGTACGAGTAGTATTTTTGTTAGTACTTGATGCAGTAGGCTTAGGATCGTAGGTATGAAGTCCTCGGGTTTTGGATATGCATAGCAACCCGGCCATATATTTTTGGGTGGTAGGACCAGGATGATCTGATTGTATCTTGACACTACTTGTACCAAAAATCCTTATTTTGAGTTATATATATGTTTGAATGTATGTGAAAAACCTTAGAGGGGGGGTAAATAAGGTTTTTGGCTAATTTTCGAAAATTCTTTGTTAATTAAAAGATAAACCTCCAATTTTGTTTGATAGAGAATTCTAAAAATCTTTTAATAAAATTCCTAACCAAACAAAATTTTGTGGTTGAGACAAGTAAGAAACTTAAAAAAGAACACAAGGAGTTATAGTGGTTCACTCTATCAAAGAGTTACATCCACTACCTTGAGTCAACACCCAAGGATTTTTCAAATCCACTAAAACACAAAAATGTACCAACTACAAATATGAGGATCACCCTACATTGCACACAACCTCAAATCACAACACAACGTAAATCAAAGGATTACCCAAAAGGTTTTTCAACACAAACCTTTGATATCAATAAAAGAAAAGGATAGGTTTAAGAACAATATTACCACTTTTGAGCTTGAGAAATAATAAGTACAACTCAATGAAATTGTTCTACAAGCTCCTCCTTTCTTCTTATTTGATGATGATCAATAATGAAGCTCAAGAAGATTTTGTTTTTGGAATGAAAAGTGTTTGCAATAAATGTGCTTTTGAAGCTCTTGAAAGTTTTAAATGTTCATAATGAATATTCCACCAAACTTGTCTACTTTATGGCTGATCATAAAGTCTATATATAGTGTCAAAAAAAATTGACCGTTGCCTTCAATGCAACGGTAATATTTTATACAGTAAATATGAAAATCGGACGACCGGTTCCTAAATTTGGACGACCAGTTCTTTAAAACAGAAAGATTTGGACTTGCCTAGCTAGAAAACGGACTGCTGAATTTTTTATTTAGAGCAAAAATGGACGACCGGTTCTAAAAACTGGATGACCGAATTTTTGGACAGAAAGATTCGGACTTGATCCTCTGAAAAATGGACTGCCGAATTTTTTATTTTGTAAAAACCGGACGACCGGTTCTAAAATCGGATGACCGAATTTTTGTTTCCTCAGCCAAGTTTCTTTTTAAGACAAAAACTTTCTTCCTTTTCAAAAACATGTATTCTTGACAATCATTTTAAAGAGAAGAAAAACTTTTCCAAAAACACCACAACTTAAATCAAGAATACTTGGATTTTAACAAAAGTTTATATCTGAGAAAATCGTTAAAGGAGCTTCATATATGATCAATAATCAAAGAGTAAGACTAGGGAGTTTTACAAGGTAGTACCTAATTCACTCTACCAAAGACAATGCCTTCAATGTCTTCAATGTCTCCAATGATTTGATCTTGGAATGGCTTGGTCTCTTCTTCATCATTTTGCCCTCATCAACAAGATCTTTTGCTTGTAGACTTTGAGACTTCACAGGTACTTCTTTTGTTCTATTAAGGGTTAGCTAAAATAATCACACAAGCATATGTTAATCATAATCAAAACATAAGTATTAATGCCCTTAGGGCTAACAATCTCCCCCCTTTTTTATTATGACAAACACATATGCAAGAAGAACAATAGAGCAGGAGTAAAGTATGGTGATGCTTCAAAAAATCAATAGTAAGAGCAAAGCACAACAATCACCAAAAAAGAGATTACTCCCCCTAAACACATGCTGTTATGACAAATATGGCTAAAGAATATTACAAGATCAATCAAAACCAAAAAGCCCTTAGTATCATAACATCACAAGGCATCAACTGCAAAATAATCAATATAAACACTATAAGCTGCAAAAAAAACACCATCAATAATCAATATAAACACCATATTACCAAGATTCTTTCCCCCTTAGTATCATAACATCACAAGGCATCAACTGCAAAATAATCAATATAAACACCATAAGTTGCAAAAAAAACACCATCAATAATCAATATAAACACCATATTACCAAGATTTCTCCCCCTAACATGTTGCACTATTTTCTCCCCTTTTTGTCATAAATCAAAAAGTTTTGAGAGAGAAGTTCCAAGGGATCATAGAAGAGGTAGTAGTAGGACTTTCAACATTAAAGTATCATCATGAAGTCCATAACAATAAAGGCCAATCAACAAAGAAAAAGAGCAACAAACAGATCACTTAGCATAACAAAAGCAAATTAAGATTAGAAATAAGCAAGTTAGAAACCATATCATTAAGAGAATGAGAACAGGAGTTTGAAAAGAGTGACGGACAAAACAAGAAAGAGAAAGAAAAGGTTTTATAAGATAAATCTCAATCATCTCTATCTCCTCCTCCTTACTCGAGTCTCTTAACCCGTTCTTGTGTATCGGTCATTTTTTGGTCCAAAGTATCAAGCCTTTCTTGAATGTTGGAAACTTTTCCATCCAAAGCCTCAAAGCGACCGTCGAATGCATCAAACCGGGTGTTCATTGATGTTTGGAGAGAGGCTATCATATCCATCAGATAACTCATGGTCCCCGAAGATGAGCCTTCCTCTGTTCTTTCTTGTCGTTTCTTTTGTCTTGTTTCTCTTCTTTGTATGTCAGCCTATGTTTCTTCATCACTGTCCTCTTCTTCGATATCCATGTCCTCTTGATCGTCATCATCATCTTCCTCATCACTGTCATCAACATCTTGTCCACCTCGGATGAATGTCCCATCTTTATCTTTCTCAAACCCCATTCTTTTGAAGTTTTGCTGAGTATATATCTTGCCAGGTCCAATGTGATTACCTATCCCAACCAAATTGATCACAAAGTGTTGGAGGATTTTTGTGATAAAGCAACCATACGGCAAGCATTTCATTTGGGAAGATTGTGCAGCTAGCATATGTTCTATAGCCATGAATCCAAAATTCATTCTCCTATGCTCATGCAAGGCTAGCATCACAAATGCGTGCATGTTGGTGATAGATGACTTATGTCCAACATTGGGAATGATGATGTTAGATATCATGTGATGGACCACTCTCCCATAAGCATCTAGTTTGTTAACATTTCTATCATCATGCCTTTTTAATACCTCTCCCTTAGTGAAAATTTCTGCAAATCGTTTTTCACTGTATAAATTTGGATCATAGCATTTTTTGTTCTTGGTGTAGAAGCTTATTCCATCTTGAGGGGTATCCAAAATTTCATTCATCAGTCTATCATCAAATGCAATATCCCTTCCCCCAATTCTAGTTACAATCCATTGATGTGAGACATTATTCACTTTTTCAATTCTTCCTTTATGGAGATTAGCATAAAATTCATATATCATATCCACATAATAAAGTTCATTTACAATCAACAGAGGTATCCAACCGATCATTTCAAAAAGATGAGGAATAGTCTCCATACCTTGCATATCATGTAAGTCCACCCTATGACCCGGAGCAATTTTTCGTCGATTTCTAGTCCATTCTTCAAACCTGGCAGCTTCCTTTACTGAAATAAACCTTTCTGAATCACTAGAAACCCTAGCAGCAGAAGCCCCAGTTCCAGAGGGTACTCTTTTTCCCTTTCTTTTTCTTCTACTGGTGCCTCCTTCTTCAGGATTTTGCCCTTGACCAACTTGAGCATTCTTTGTTTGAACCATTTTGAAGAATTTCGTGGGTAGGGTTTTGAGAGGAGATGAAGAGTTTTGAGATTGGTAGGTAGTAATCAGAGAGAAAAATAGCTTCTTTGCTGTGATAAGAGATGAAATTGAAGAAAAAGAAGAAGAAAATTGAAAATCGGAACAAGAAATCGGACGGGTCTTATGGGGAGGGGGTTTTCGGTCGAGAGAGTGAGAGAGAGTTGAGAGAAAAATGTGAGGAGTTTTGAGAAAAAGTCTGATTTTAAACCGCAGACTCGACCCTAATTTATGAATTCGGTCGATCGTTTGTTAAAATCGGTCTTCCGGTTTTTGGATTTTGAAGAATTCGGACGTCCGAGTTTTTGTGTAGGCGTCCGGTTTGTAAGTCCGAATATCTCTGGAATTTTTTTGAAAGGTAAAGTATGAGTCCGGTTTTAAAACTGGACGTCCTAATTTTGAAAAAGGCGTCCGAATTTTTTAAAAATATCAAAAATAAGAAAAAACAAATAATACAAGCAACACACATTACTCATTTAATTTCCCGATGCCAAGTAATTTTCTTAAATAGCAAAAGCGATCTTCTGAAAGAGGTTTTGTAAAAATATCGGCAATTTGATCTTCTGTGCAAATATATTCTAAAGATACATCACCTTTAGCAACATGATCTCTAATAAAGTGATGTTTGATTTCAATATGTTTTGTTTTTTTGAATGCTGCACAGGATTTATGGAAATATTTATGGCACTAGTGTTATCACACATGATAGGTATGCACTTAAAGGAAACACCAAAATCAATTAATGTATGTTTCATCCAAAGTACCTGAGCACAGCAACAACCGGCTGCGATGTATTCCACTTCGGCGGTTGATAGGGACACGCACGATTGTTTCTTGCTGTACCAAGATACTAAGCATCCTCCCAAGAATTGGCAATTTCCACTTGTACTCTTCCTTTCTACCTTACATCCGGCGTAGTCCGCATCAGTGTAGGCAATAAGATCAAAACAAGATTGTTTAGAGTACCACAAGCCATAATCATATGATGAAATTAAGTATCTCAAAATACGTTTTACAGCTATTAAATGAGATTCCTTGGGACAAGCTTGGAATCTAGCACATAGACATACGGCAAACATGATATCCGGCCTACAAGCCGTTAAATAAAGTAAACTACCGATCATACCTCTATATGTCTTTTCATCAACAGTTTTACCTTTTTCATCTTTGTCAAGCTTCAATGACGAGCTCATAGGAGTACCGATACCTTTTGCATTGCTCATCCCAAATCTTTTGAGAAGTTCCTTGGTGTACTTCTTGATTGATGAAGATTTCTTCTTTTGTTTGCTTGATTTGGAGGCCGAGAAAGTACGTCAAGTCTCCCATCATGCTCATTTCAAATTCTTTTTGCATAAGTGAGGCAAATTCTTCACATAAAGAGACATTAGTAGTACCAAAAATGATGTCATCAACATATATTTGGACAAGAAGAAGATCATTGTTACAAGAGGATTTTGTAAAAAGAGTAGTGTCCACTACACCCCTTGAAAAGTTATTTGAAAGAAGAAAACCACTTAACTTTTCATACCAAGCCCTTGGAGCTTGTTTTAAACCATAGAGTGCTTTTGAGAGTTTGTAAACATAATTTGGAAATTTTTCATGTACAAAACCGGGAGGTTGTTCAACATAAACTTCCTCCTCAATATCACCATTTAGAAAAGTACTTTTAACATCCATTTGAAAGAGTTTGAATCCTTTAAAACAAGCAAAAGCTAAAAGCATCATAATAGATTCAAGTCTAGCAACCGGAGCAAAGGTTTGATCAAAATCTATGCCTTCTTCTTGATTGAATCCTTGGGCAACAAGTCTAGCTTTGTTTCTAATGACTTCTCCGGATTCATTTAGTTTATTTCGAAAAACCCATTTTGTGCCAATTGTGGGGTGATTATGTGGTCTAGGGACTAAAGTCCAAACTTTGTTTCTTTCAAATTGATTTAACTCCTCTTGCATAGCAATAATCCAAAACTCATCGCATAAAGCATCATCAATAAACTTAGGTTCAATTTGTGACAATAGGGCAAAGTTATCGCTAAAATACCTTCTTGTTCTTACCCCTTGAGATACATCACCAATAATTTCATCTTTGGAGTGTCCCTTGGATATATCACATCTTGAGGAAGATTTTGAGTTTCTTGATCGTTTTCTTGTTTTTCCTCATACTCTTCTTCCTCCATAGCATGCTCTTCCATTGCTTGAGTGTACAATGGTTGGTTACTTTGAGTGTTATCTATGTCATCATCATCATCAACTTTCTTGTCCAAAATGTTAGTTTCATCAAAATTAACATGAATGGACTCTTCAACACACAAGGTTCTTTTGTTGAAAATTCTGAAAGCCTTTTTGTTTGAAGAATAACCAAGAAAAATTCCCTCATCGGATTTTCAATCAAACTTTCCAAGATTGTCCTTGATGTTTAAAATAAAGCATTTGCATCCAAAAATTTTAAAATAACCAATTGAGGGGGTTTTATTAAAAATGAGTTCAAATGGAGTTTTCTTTAACGAAGGTCTCAAGATAACACGACTCATAATGTAGCATGCGGTGTTAATGGCCTCGGCCCAAAAGTATTTAGGAAGGGAATTTTCACAAAGCATCGATCTTCCCATTTCTTGTAAATTGCGATTTTTCCTCTCCACAACACCATTTTTTTGTGGGGTTTTAGCGGCCGAAAAATTGTGTGTGATACCAAAATTATCACAAAGTTTTGTAAAATCTTGATTGTTAAATTCTCTCCCATTATCACTTCTCATAGAGATCAATTTACAATCAAGGGAGGTTTGAACTCTTTTAAAAAGTTTAACAAACTCATGAAAAGCTTCATCTTTTTTACTCAAAAACAAAGTCCAAGTAAATCTAGAGAAATCATCAACAATAACAAAAGCATACCTCTTACCACTGAGACTAGTGGTCCTCATTGGTCCAAATAAATCCATGTGAACAAGTTCCAAAGGTTTTGAAGTTGAAATCATTTTCTTTGGTTTAAAAGAGGTCTTAATTTGTTTTCCAAATTGACAAGCATCACAAAGTTTAGTTTTCTCAAAGCGAAGTTTTGGTAGGCCTCTAACAAGTTCTTTTGAAGATAGTTGGTTTAATAAATCCATACTAACGTGACCAAGTCTTCTATGCCACAAAAAATGCATCATCATCATGAGCCGAGAGACACTTCAAGTTTTGGGAAAGAAAATCTTCAAGATGAAAGACATAGACGTTTCCAACTCTTTTAGCAACAAAAATAGTTTTGTTTTCATGCTTATTAATGATAGAGGAAGAATCACTTTCAAAAACAACCTTTTTTCCACTATTACATAATTGACTAATACTAAGCAAATTGAATTTAAGACCATCAATTAGAAGAATATCCTTAATGAGAGAGGAAGAATTGTTACCAATATTGCCTATACCAATGATTTTTCCTTTGTTCTTATCTCCAAAAGTGACAAATCCACTTTCGGTTTCTTTGAGATTGCACACAAGTGATGAGTCCCCGGTCATGTGTCTTGAACATCCGCTATCCAAGTACCACTTAGATGGCCTTGATTTGTGTTCCTACAAAAGAAGAAGTAGAAATGATTTTTGGTACCCACATCTTTTTGGGTCCATGGATGTTAGTTTGATTTTCTTTAACTTTCCAAATGGTTTTCACTCCTCTTTCAATCTTTTTCTTTATAAAACACTTTGTGGCTTTATGACCACTCTTTTCACAATAGGTGCAACAAAGGTGTGAGTGAGATGATGAAGCCTTCACAAACCGTGTTTGTTTTGAGAGAATATTGGAATGAGTATATCCAATACCATTTTTATCAAAAGGTGATCTTAGAGAGCCAAGAAGTTTTTCAAAGTTTTCTTTTCCTTTTGTGAATTTTTCAACACATAGAGTGAGATCACTCACCTTTTTCTTTAAGACATCATAATCAATCAAACATTTTTCAAGAAAGGAAATCTTTTCACAAAGGTTTTTGTTTTCTAAAACAAGTTTTTGAAAGTCATCATTTGAGCACTCTTTTTCTTTTTTCAAAACTTCCAAGGATTAAAGAATGGCTTTATTTTCACAAATGAGTCTTGAATTTTCATCTAACAAAAATTGAGTTTTGCTTTTTAAATCTTTGTTTCGTTTAGTAACCTTTTTACACTCATCATACATTTCAATAAGCATTATGCTAGGATCAACATCACAATCATCATCAAGGATACTAGAAGAGTTAGGAAGTGAAGATTGTACCTCATTTTCTAGTGCCATGAAGCATATGTTGGCCTTTTCTTCTTCTTCATTTTCACTTGAGTCTTGATCCCAAGTTCCAATTAGGCCTTTGCCTTTCTTCTTCTTCTTCAATGCTTCAAGCTTGGCTTCTAAAGCTCCCTTTTCCTTTTCAAGGGCCTTGGGACAATCGGCTACAAGATGATCGGTGCTATTGCATTCAAAACACCTAGCTTTGAAGAGTGATGAGCTTTGTCCTCCTTTCTTGAGTGGAGGTTTCTTCCCTCTATTGTTGAAACTTTTCTTGTAGAATCTTTTAAACTTTCTCATTATCAATGCCATTTCCTCATCATCATCAACCTCATCTTCATTGTTTCATGAGTATGTTTGATCATCTTCATTTGCCTTGAGTGCAATGCCTTTTCTTCCTTTTTCTTCATCTTCCATTTCATTCAATCTTTTTATTTTCATTTCATAGGTGAGTAGTGATCCTATGAGTTCTTCAATAGGAAGTAGTCTCAAATCCTTTGATTCCTCAATAGCTAGTGTTTTTGGTTGCCAAGCTTTTGGAAGTGCATCAAGAATTTTTCTATTTGCTTCCCCTCTTGAGTACTCTTTCCCATATGCCTTTAGGCCGTTTGTGATGTTGGTGAACCTTGTGAACATGTCACTAATGCTCTCATTTTGTTTCATCATGAATAGCTCATAGTCTCTCACCAACATAGCCAACTTTGACTCCTTTACTTGATTTGTTCCTTCGTGAGTAACTTCAAGTAACTTCCACATTTCATGAGCCAAATCACATCCGCTCACTCTATTATATTCGCTTGCATCCAAGGCACAACTAAGAATATTCATAGCTTGAAAGTTTAGAGTCATCTTCTTTGAGTCGAACTCATCAAATTCTTCAACCTTCTTGGCTACTCTACTTATTTTGGGGATGTAAGGACCTTTCTCTATAATGCTCCACAAGTCAAAGTTAATAGAACAAATATATATTTTAATTCGAGACTTCCAAAAAGTATAGTTTGTTCCATTAAAAAGAGGAGGTCTATTTGTAGAAGAGCCTTCTACATATGGTAAACTAGAATTATTTGCCATAGTAAAGTAAAGATATTTTGTTTCAAGGGTGTTAGTCCTTTTTTAAGAAGCCCTGCTCTGATACCAATTGAAAAACCTTAGAGGGGGAAGGGGGGGAGGGGGTGAATAAGGCTTTTGGCTAATTTTCGAAAATTCTTTGTTAATTAAAAGATAAACCTCCAATTTTGTTTGATAGAGAATTCTAAAAATCTTTTAATAAAATTCCTAACCAAACAAAATTTTGTGGTTGAGACAAGTAAGAAACTTAAAGAAGAACACAAGGAGTTATAGTGGTTCACTCTATCAAAGAGTTACATCCACTACCTTGAGTCAACACCCAAGGATTTTTCAAATCCACTAAAACACAAAGATATACCAACTACAAATATGAGGATCACCCTACAAGGGTTTTGCACACAACCTCAAATCACAACACAATGTAAATCAATGGATTACCCAAAGGGTTTTTCAACACAAACCTTTGATATCAATAAAAGGAAAGGATAGGTTTAAGAACAATATTACCACTTTTGAGCTTGAGAAATAATAAGTACAACTCAATGAAATTGTTCTACAAGCTCCTCCTTTCTTCTTCTTTGATGATGATCAATAATGAAGCTCGAGAAGATTTTGTTTTTGGAATGAAAAGTGTTTGCAATAAATGTGCTTTTGAAGCTCTTGAAAGTTTTAAATGTTCACAATGAATATTCCTCCAAACTTGTCTACTTTATGGCTGATCATAAAGTCTATATATAGTGTCCAAAAAAATTGACCGTTGCCTTCAGTGCAACGGTAATATTTTATACAGTAAATATGAAAATCGGACGACCGGTTCTTTAAAACAGAAAGATTCGGACTTGCCCAGCTAGAAAACGGACTGCCGAATTTTTTATTTAGAGCAAAAACGGACGACCGGTTCTAAAATATGGATGACCGAATTTTTGCACAGAAAGATTCGGACTTGATCCTCTGAAAAATGGACTGCCGAATTTTTTATTTTGTAAAAACTGGACGACCGGTTCTAAAACCGGATGACCCAATTTTTGTTTCCTCAGCCAAGTTTCTTTTTAAGACAAAAACTTTCTTCCTTTTCAAAAACATGTATTCCTGACAATCATTTTAAAGAGAAGAAAAACTTTTCCAAAAACACCACAACTTAAGTCAAGAATACTTGGATTTTAACAAAAGTTTATATCTGAGAAAATCGTTAAAGGAGCTTCATATATGATCAATAATCAAAAAGTAAGACTAGGGAGTTTTACAAGGTAGTACCTAATTCACTCTACCAAAGACAATGCCTTCAATGTCTTCAATGTCTCCAATGATTTGATCTTGGAATGGCTTGGTCTCTTCTTCATCATTTTTCCCTCATCAACAAGATCTTTTGCTTGTAGACTTTGAGACTTCACAGGTACTTCTTTTGTTCTATTAAGGGTTAGCTAAAATACTCACACAAGCATATGTTAATCATAATAAAAACATAAGTATTGATGCCCTTAGGGCTAACAGTATGCATTGATGTTTGTGCCTGAGATGAATTTATGTTTAGCTGTCGTAAAGTATCTATAATCGTAGATGTTTATTAGTATTGGAACTTTTTGGTCTTCAGAAACATGTCAGGTTCACAATCTCCCAACCGTACGGACGAGGTTATGTCAGAAAATTCTCTAAATAGACAGTCTGAACCTACGAGAGAGGCCACCCCTCGTCCAGAACAAGCTACACACAAAGTAATCGAGAATTTTATGATCAAGATGACAGAATTATTAGAAACTTGAATGGCCACAAGAAGAAACGAACGAGTACCAGTTATTGGAGCAGATGAAGCACTAGAACGATTTCTTAAGTTTCGACCCCCAGAGTTCTATGGAGACGTTGAGCAAGAAATTAAGCTGAACTGTTCCTTGAGCAGCTGAATGATATCCATAATACCCTTAAGTATAAGGATGCCCTGAGGGTAACGTTTGCAGCTTTTAGACTTCGAGAAATGGCAAAGGATTGGTGGCTTTGAACTTCCGATGCACGGACATTTAAGAACCAACCATGGACCTAGAACGATTTTCAAGAAGAATTCAAAAAGGAGTATATACCTTGTTGGGTTCGTGAGCAAAGAGAGGATGAGTTTCAGCAATGGAGATAGGGTAACCTGACAGTTGCCCAGTATACGGCAAAGTTCAATAGGTTAGCTAAGTATTGCTTAAGTTTGATAGACACTGACGAAAATAAGACGCGACAATTTGTGAAAGGATTAAGGGCTGAGTTGCAACGAGCATTAGCTCCCTTGCCACCAATGGGATTCGCGGCCGCAGTTGAAGCCGCCACACGAACAGAGATGGCTGATCAAGCGGTTATATAGAGGAAAACAGCCATTGGTTCAGCGAAGGCTCCATATAAACGTCCTGGACAAGGACCATGGAAACCTAGAGATTTCAAGAATACCCGTAGTGAACAAAGGACTGGAAATGAAGGCCGACCAACCCTAACCCCTGGAGGATCCCACAGAATATGTACATACTGTGGACGAAGTGGGCATGTGGCTGAAATGTGTTATCGGAAGTTAAGATTATGTTTCAAGTGTGGAAAACCAGGACATACCAAAGACCAATGCCCTGAGATGCAACAAGTAACCCCGGTGCCGACCCCCGGTCATGAGAGGAACAACAGAAGGAAGGAATAATAAGCCACAAGTAAAAGCTAAAGTTTATGCATTGGATAGATTGCCCGTAGATACTGAAGCAGAAATAGTTGAAGGTATGATCAAAATCTTTTCTCAACCAGCAAGAGTACTCATTGACCCTGGAGCTACGCATTCTTTTGTGAGTTTGCATTTCATAAAACATATTTCTATACCTCCTGTTAACATGCATTATCAGTTGATAGTTGGCACTCCTATGGGCGTGAATAAGATAACTGAGGTAAAGTACCCTGATTGTGACGTATGTGTCGAGAATGTGGTTTTATCCGGAGATTTAATTACCTTACCATTGGAGGGATATGACGTGATACTTGGGATGGAGTGGTTGTCAAAACATTATGCCCAAGTAGATTGTCGACGGAAGTTGGTTAAGTTTAGCCGACCGAGTATGCCAATTCTGGTGTTCCAAGGGAAGGGAACAAAACGGGAGAATCTCTTTTTGTCTGGCATGAAAGCCAGGAAATTGCTATGGAAAGGATGTCAAGGGTACTTAGCATATTTACTCAACAAACCAAAGGAGGAGGTAAAATTAGACACAGTACATGTAGTGAGGGAGTTTGTGGATGTCTTTCCTGAGGATTTGACAACGATACCCCCAGATCGAGAAGTGGAGTTTGGCATAGAATTGGTACCTGATGCTAAACCAACATCTCGAACTCTATATCGGATGGCACAGGAGGAACTAAAAGAGTTGAAAAAGCAACTACAAGAACTATTGCAGCAAGGATATATTCGTCCAAGTACATCTCCTTGGGGTACGCCAGTTTTGTTTGTAAAGAAAAAGGATGGAACCCTGAGGATGTGTATAGATTATAGAGGATTGAATAATGTGACAGTTAAGAACAAATACCCACTACCCCTCATTGATGAGTTATTTGACCAACTTCGAGGAGCGGGATGTTTTTCTAAATTGGACTTGAGACAGGGGTATTATCAAGTCAGGATAAGAGAAAAGGATATTCCAATTACGGCATTCAACACACGATACGGACAATACGAGTTTGTGGTTATGCCGTTTGGATTAACTAATGCACTTGCAATATTTATGGACTTGATGCACAGAGTCTTTAATCCTTACTTGGATAAGTTTGTAGTGATTTTTATTGATAATATTCTTGTTTATTCACCTAACCCTGAAGTTCATGAACAACATCTTCGAAAAGTGTTGCAAACCCTACGGGAGCATAAGTTATATGCTAAGTTTAGCAAATGTGAGTTCTGGATGAGTCAAGTTACTTTCCTAGGACATGTTATCACCCAGGAAGGAATCTCGGTAGATCCAGCGAAAGTAGAAGCAGTGACTTATTGGACACAACCCAAAACACAAACTGAAGTACGTAGTTTCTTGGGTATGGCAGGATATTATCGGAGATTTATAAAAGACTTTTCAAGGATTGCTGGACCTCTAACCCAATTAACCAGAAAAGCAACCAAGTTTGAGTGGACGGAAAAGTGTGAGAGGAGTTTTCAAGAATTGAAGAACCAACTAACGTCGGCACCAGTATTAACATTTCCCGATCCGAACAAGGAGTTTTCATTATATACAGATGCTTTGGGAGAAGGACTAGGAGCTGTATTGATGCAAGACAGGAAAGTTGTAGCATATATTTCAAGAAAGTTGAAGGATCATGAACGGAATTATCCGACACACAATTTGGAATTAGCAGCCATTGTGTTTGCACTTAAGAAGTGGCGACAGTACTTGTATAGGGCTAAGTATGAGATATTTACTGATCATAAGAGTTTAAAGTATCTGTTTTCTCAAAAGGACTTGAACATGAGACAACGTCGATGGATGGATCTGCTGGAAGAATATTGATGCCCGATTAACTATCATCCAGGAAAGGCGAATGTGGTGGCAGGGGCATTGAGTAGAAAAGCAAAGATGTCAAGTCTTAGCTTAACATCCACCCTACAAGAGGATATTAGAAGTGCCCAAAAGAGTAATAAGGAGTTCCAAGAGTTCAAGAACCGTGTGGAAGCTAAGGGATTGGAAGATTTTCGAATATTAGAAGCTGATGGGAGTCTGTACTTTCGGAATCGGTTATGTGTACCCAATGATACTGAACTTAAGCACAAGATTCTAGAGGAAGCCCACAGAAGTAAGTATTCGATGCATCCTGGAGAGAATAAGATGTGTAAAGACTTAAAGCAAAGGCTTTGGTGGAACGGAATGAAGAGAGAAATTGCGGAGTATGTAGCGGCCTATCTTACCTGTCAAAGGGTTAAGGCGGAACATCAAAAGTCAGCGGGACTACTACAACCGTTACCTATTCTCGAATAGAAATGGGATCATGTGACAATGGACTTTGTCACAGGATTGCCCCGGACCAAGGGTTATAAGGATGCTATCTGGGTAATCGTTGATCGTTTAACAAAAGTGGCTCATTTTATTGCCATTAATATGTCATACCCTTTGGACAAGTTGGCACAGATTTATGTAGATGAGATTGTTCGACTTCATGGAGTGTCCATTGATATTGTATCCGATAGAGACCCAAGGTTTACCTCAAGGTTTTGGCCTAAGTTCCAGGCAGCTATGGGGACCAATCTAAGTTATAGCACCACAGCACATCCCCAAACCGATGGACATTCTGAAAAAACAATTCAAACTCTAGAGGATATGTTAAGGGCTTGCGCTTTAGACTTTGGAAATAAGTGGGTTGACAATCTTGCTTGTGCTGAGTTTGCTTATAATAATAGCTACCACTCTTCGATAGGAATGACACCATTTGAAGCATTGTATGGTAGGAAATGCAGAACACCTTTGTACTTGGATGAAGTCGGAGTTCGATCCCATTGGAGGCAAAGAAACTTGATGCCAGAATTGGAAGAGATGCAGAAACAAGTTAAGATAATTCAAGACCAGCTTCAAACAGCTAAAAGTAGACAGAAGAGCTATGCCGACAATCGAAGAAGGGATCTGGAGTTTAATGTAGGAGATCGAGTTTTCTTAAAACTTACACCACATCGTGGGAAGCTGCGATATCCGAGAAGAGGAAAGTTAAGCCCCAGATACATTGGACCGTTTGAAATTATTGACAGGATTGGTAAAGTAGCATACCGACTCGCCTTACCAAATGAACTGATAGGTATACATGATGTGTTCCATGTATCGCAATTAAAGAAGTATCACCCTGCACCTGAGCATGTTCTCAATGATGACCAATTGGAATTACGAGCTGATCTGTCATATAAAGAAAAACCAACTGAGATTATAGAACGAAGCGTAAAAGGGTTACGCGGGAGACAGATTCCAATGTGTAAAGTGATATGGAAACATCATGGGATCGAAGAGGCAACTTGGGAAACTGAGGAGTACTTGAAGAAAAAGTATCCAGAGCTTATAGATACGTAACTATTCAATTTCGAGGACGAAATTTTTTAAGGAGGGTAGAATGTAACGCCCTACCCCGTAAGCACCTAGCATGACTTTAAAATTAAGAACGTGATGAAAATAGAGTTTTGATCTATATGGTGGGATATAGTGTTTTTGGTACTTAGTAGTATTTTGGGGATATTTAGGAATAGGAATAAAATTTTATTACCTTATTGAGGTTTTATTATTAAGATTTATAAATGCCTTTAAGTGGATTTTTATTTTTAATACCTAGTATATTTATTTTAGAAATTTAAAATACTTGGCATTTTCATTAAAAAAAAAAAACTTAACAATTAAGGAAGGGCGCCACCTAGCCATCCACCTGCCATCATCCGAATTATTTCCAGCCATGAGCTGCAATTTCCTTGTCTATATATATAGGCATGCAAGCCATTTCTTTCTTCATGCAATTTCCTTAATCTTGAGCATATATATATATATATATACCTATCATTTCCTTTCTTGAATAAGAAAGACTAGGCAGCCAACTTCATCTCAAGTAAGTTACTTACATGTTTTGTTTTTTTTTTTTTTAGTTAGTTAGGTTATATATGTATATATAGTGTATGTTTATTTATTTTCTTTAATGTATAGTGAGATCTATTTCTAGTTAGATTATATATTTTTAAGTTAGTTATTTATTTTAGGATTAAATATTTTAAATTGATTTTTAGTATAAAGTATATAGTTAATTATGGATTCTTGGGAGAGTATATTTTTTTTAGAGTATAGGATTTTTCGATCTTTTTAAAGAATTATATAAGTATATGTATTATTATACATCCTAAAGTTCATTTTATAAGATTTCGATATTATTTAGGGAATAGGATTTTTTGATCGATACTCAGGTATTAAGTATTTTCGCATTATTATTTTGTAGGATCCTAGCACCAGATCTACATCCAGGTGAGTCCATAAACTCCATTTTATTTCAAATAGTACAAGACATATAAATATGTTTTTTTTTAACCTTTACAAAATTTTGCTATTTTTGGAACGATATTTCTCAGCGTATTATTGGAGATGTTCTCCCTAATGTGTTACGTGTTTCGTATAAAAATGCACAGGAGCGATGCTCCAAATAGGTGTCTCTTTTAAAACAGACTATTACGGTGGTGCATAAGAAGTTTGTTGTATGCAGGTTTTTCGAAAATATTTATACATTGAAAAATGTTCTAGCTTGAAAAGTTACTTACTTTGATATGCATGAATATAGATTTGGCATTGGCATAATTGTGAAATTGCATAAGCATGTGATGACTGGCGGATGAGGATTTTCTTTTGTGTTCTAAAATGTTTATGACTTGAATCTGTTATTATGGCCGGGCAAATGGCCCATTGATTTGTAAATATATACAAAAACCTCATTCCGACCAAGATTAAAGTTTATTGTTAATCAAGTGAACGGACGTGTTAGCAGATTGCACTGTACGTGGCTAGTTCCCCGTATAGGGCCTCTTCTAATGACGTGGACGGGTTTTTTACTCTGAGGGTGGATCCACTTTAAGAGGGGCGTAGACCGCGGAGGGTGTGGCCCAATCGGTCTACGTGGACACCGAGGTTGGATCCAGGGCAGACCTGGTAGGTGCTCCAAGAGTCTGTAGCCTATTTTGACCAGTGTTATGGGAGTGCAGTTGTTTGTAATCGAGCGCTCGTATGTTGTTTGGCTGGTATTTGACTACGAGATACCCGAACTTGGTTCCGATGGCCTCGTTTTGGGAATCCGGACTTTGTCTGTGGAGCGGCACTGTTGCATTACATGTTCTTTTAAAATTGGGGCATAGAGCTGCGCTGATGTGTCTTGATTCGCTCAGACTTCCCAGCTGCGCTCGAAACCCTCATGTAGGTTTAGGCATCAGTTTTGTTAAAATAGCAAAAGAAATATTTTTCTTATAACATTGCATGAATTGTTTTGTAAAATAGCATCGTCATGGTTTTAAATAAATCACTACCGCACACACACATGTAGACTCACTGAGCGTTCGCGCTCACATTTTTCCATATCATGTTTTCTTCTCAGATTAGCTTGGAACGGTCAGGGGTCCCGCGAGCCACTGAAGTTTTAGGCCAGGAGTTTTTGGATCAAATCTCCCCGGAAGGGCATAGATTTATGTTTTATCTTTTTAGACTCGAATCATCTGTAGAGTTTCTTTTTATGTTTTTATGTAATGTGTTGATGTAAGATTACTTTTGTGTTTATTATAAAACGGAAATGAGAAGTTTTTTTTTATCCTATGTTTGAGCGCATCGGTAGTATCTAATTTACTTAAGTATTCCGCGTACTTTATGTATACCTGTTAGTATTATTCTAGGGTTTTGTTTTAGTGTGGAGCTTATAATTTAGTGCCGAGAGGCACGCAGATGCCCTACTCAGCCGCAGTTGACCTAGTGGCAGGGTTGGGGGCATCACAAAAACCCTAATATTGAATTCCTAATTTGTAAGACCCTAAAATATAAAAATAACATTTATATGATTAAAACCCAAAAATCCTAATATTGAAATCCTAAACTGTAAATCGTAAAAGCCCTAAAAATCCTAAACTTGATATATTAAAAACCAAACCCTAAAACTCTAAACTTTTTTAGACTAAATCTTAAAACCCCAAGCCATGAACGTTACATATGTACTATCACTGAAAACCCTAAAAATCTAAAACCGTAACATTGAAACCCTGAAAACCCTAAACCATACACGACTAGGGTTTGCAATAATACTTTACTATAAATATTCTAATTTTAATTCTAAAACTTATTGATATATTTAGAGAGTGCATAACCCCAAACTGTAAATATTCTAATTTTATTATATAGAGTGCAGATGGAAGAAGTCCCAGCACATGTGCATCCAAGTCCCATAGTCCCTGATGTATTGACGAGACGGCATGAGCATAGGTCTTGGTTGATATAACGTGGGATCGTGAGACGTCTATTACTGATCTACAATGTAGACGTTTCGGGAGAAATCTATTTCAGGCATACAGTGGAGCTCCTTGTAGGTTGATTGATATTACTGATAGGACGGGGTTAAGGGGAGTTTTTGGATGTGGTTACATAGGTCTGGACCATGGTCTAATTACTGCTTTAGTTGAGTGTTGGAGGTCTGAGACCCACACATTCCACCTTACTAGTGGCGAGGTGACTGTAACCCCACAGGATGTGCCTGTGTTATGGGGTTTGCGGATAGAGGAGCTGCCTGTTACAGTTCCTAGTTTGAGTGTACACCCAAAACATTATTGGATTGATGTGATTGAGAGACTAATTGGAGTGCAGTTGTCTCTTACTTACTTTTCTGGCTACAAGGTTAAAAAGGACCCTCTAGAGGCTTGGATCTTGTGACACTTTACCAGTTTAGAGACCGATGATGACTTAATCTTGCGTGTCCGTGGATTTATTTTATTTTTTCTTGGAGGTCATATGCTCCTTGATTTCTCAGGCAGCTTGATTCACATCCGCTACCTTAGTTTGTTAGAGGATTTCGAGTCCATCAGAACTTACAGTTGGGGTAGTTGCATATTGGGTTTCTTATATAGGAATCTGTGCACGGTAGCTTTAGGGGGTGCACGATAGATAAAGGGAGCCCTAGTCCTACTTTAGATTTGGGCTTGGTCGCGTATTCCTGTATTACGGCCTTAGCTACTCCGGTATGTTCAGCAAGACCCTTTTACTCCACTTGGTGCGGTATGGTGCACATCGTTTCATTGCAGCCAGCTTCCCACTCACGTCCTTTTTACGTTCAGAGACCCATTAGATTTTATGCCATTCGATCAGGTTTGGCTTTAAAACCGTTTGTATTATGTGCTTATTATATTTTTAAATAATTTTTTAATATTTTAATTTGCTAAACACTTTGTATGGGTGCCCTATCATGATCGTGGTCTGGTTCCATCTAACCTGTGATGGGCAGAGTTTCCACTCATATGCTATGAGATAGTGGAGTATCACAATCCCGGGCATGTGATGCATTAGTTTGCATATGATCAAGCTATACAAAACAAGCACCGAAATATGTCTTCAAAATTTATTTCAATGTCAATATCACACCTTGTTGCAACGATCCAAAGATACTTGTCTCAAACATCATCCAAGAAGTGCAAGTATTATTTAAAACGGGTTGCACATACAAGAGGGCATGGTATGCTTGAAAATTTGCAATAGAAAGGGTTTTTGTAGCTGGGAGACAACTTTTAATATTCTGCGAAAATATCTACAAGTAATGCAAGATTCAAACTTGAGGACTGTCTACGAGTTCTTGAATCACAGAGTGAGCAGTCCCGCAAATTATGTTTTCAAATTTCTTTTCTGGTGTTTCTCGCTGTATATAGATAGATTTTAATATTGTCGGCCGATGATTTCTGTGGGTGGCACTCACCTATGAGGACCATACAAGGGTGTACTGTTAATTTCAAGTACATGGATGCTAATTATCAATTGTTTCCACTTGCTTTTGCAATTGTTGATAAAGAGTCGTCTGAAATTTGGAATTAGTTCCTCAAACATATATGGGAACATGTTGTCAACAATTGGCATTTATTTCTTATTTCCGGTTGCCACAAAGGGATTTTATCTACTATTCAAAATCAATATTTTCGTCAACTTCCTTTTGCAATTTACAGGTTTTGTTTACGCCACGTTCGAGCAAATTTCAACAAGACATTCAAGAACACTGAATTAAAAAGCGTAATGTGGCAGGCCGGAACAAAATCTAAGCAGTAGAAATTTGAATGTGTCATGCGTGAGATCCAAAAGAGAAATGTTGATGCTTATATTTATTTGGTAAAAGATAGACCTAGACAAATGGACACTATTTCATGATGGTGGACACAGACATGGAATCATGACAACTAATATTTTGGAGCAGTTAACGGTGTGTTGAAGAAAGCTATGGTCTTACCTTTAAAAGCCCTAGTTGAATTAATATTCAACAAACTTGTTAGGTACTTAACCAACACCGTGAAGAGGCCCAAAATTGTGTGCATCCATTTCCGGCTAAAGTTTTTGACAAGTTCCTGCAGATTGAATTAAAATCAAGAGACCACAAAGTTACAACTTACAATCCGCGAAAAGGAATATACATTGTCAGATCTCCGATTCGCGTTGACGGTACCAGCATTAACGTCTATACATTACGAATGAATAATAAATCATGTAATTGCGGTAAATGACAAGGATATACATTGCCCTGTTCTCATGCTCTAACAGTTTGTAGAGAAAATAGTACGAGAGTAGATACTTATGTGCCGGATATGTATTCGTGAGAAACGTACAGAAGAACATACCAATCGAATTTTCATCCAGTCGGGCATGAGAAATTTTGGAGGGATGGTCCTTATAATTTAACATTTCAACCTCCAAACATGAATGAATTATCGAAATCCGGATTCTCCCCCGAAAATGTGGCAGATGTCACATGCCGGGACATAATAGAAAAAAATTGTAATAACCCCAGTTCAAGCAATGTATAAGTTTATTTTCTTGAAAGTATTGTAATATTTTAGAGTTTCAATTTATGAAATTTTTCTTTGAATTTCTTCTAACTACTTCTTCATTGCTCTAAATTTTTATAGTAAAATTTACAATACTTTAAATTACTTCATCATATTTTTTTTGTGGTTATAAGTTAAACATATTTTCTTTTAAAATGGTTATAAATATTGTCATGAAAAATACATCAAAATAGGTTAAATAAAATAATAGTCTTTTTTAAAAAAATTATATAACTATAAGTTTTGAAAAAAACCAAAGAAATTTTGAGTTCTTAAAAAAAAAAAAAAAAAAAAAAACTGATGTGGCTGATAACGCACAAAAGTTATGCATTATTATTGGTTCATAACGCACAATAGTTGTGTGTTATCCACCACATCGACGGATTAAGTTGAAAACCTAGAATTAAGTAATAACGCACAGCTTTTGTGTGTTATCCTAATTTATAACGCACAAGCATTGTGCGTTATGGCCAGATTACAAATAAAAAAAAATTTTGTGGCTACTTTAGTGGCCTTTTTAGAAAAAAAAGGTTGAGCACAGAAAAAACCCTCCAGATGCGTGCTTTCAGTTATTGTTCTAACTTCATGTAAAGCACATCAGTTGTGTGAAATGTATAATATTGGTTAGCCTATTTCTGAGCAAGGTTGTGGATTGTCAGATGGTGGTTTAATTAACATTTCAATGTTGGGAAAAGCAGGTTGTGTAGGGGCAGGGAAAGAAACTCATTCATTAATTTTGGGATTTACGTATTCTTTTACATGAAATTCTCTATAAATCTAGTAAAACCACCTTGCAAGGCTAAACACACTTGGATACACGGAGTGAAATAAACATCATAAACTCCGAAGCAGGGGGAGGAGAGAATGGCTCTGACTCTATGCCTATGAATGAGTCGATACTCATTCGAAGCGACTTGGTTAAGGGAATCCACTAGAGCTGTAGCGAAAGCGAGTATTCATAAAGCAAATGTCAGTGCTTATTGACCTAAACTTAAGTGATCTATCCATGATCATGATCAAGCTTAGGCATAATTTATCTTTACGAACTCTAAGGAAAAACACATTCTTTTTCAAAAACTCAAAAAAAATCCATATTATAAATATTATGATAACGGAATAAACTATAGAATATAAAAGAACTAAAATAGAGAATAACTTAAATAAAGAAAATAAAAATAGATAGTACACAAGGGTAGGCACAAATTATAGAATCTTATAACTTTTTAATATCATTTTAGAATGGCTTGGTGCCTTATTTATAGAGATTAAAGGAACACACATCTAGAAGCAGGAGATAAAGTCCTATCCTTTAACATCAAATTTTAGTTAAGGAAAAAAGAGTACATCATTCTTTTATGTTTTTCTCCCCTAATTTCGTACATCATTAATTATAGCGATGCATTTCAAATTTGGGTTCTCAAAGAATACAGTTGGTAAAGCCTTAGTGAATATATCTTCTAGAGTACTATACTTAATAGCAATTATGCACGTCAATTTCATCATTCTTACAAGAAGAAAGTAGTGCGAAATATATTTTGTCCCATCTCTTCTAATATTTCTGTGAACTTCATTCTCAAAATGATTAAAATTTCTTGGATTCAATCAGCTATTGTGCATATTTCAATTACAAATTGTATCATTCACATTTTTAAGTAGCTAACCATTTGAATTACTACTTCAACATGAGATAAAAAGTGGTTGTTAAAAATCTTAACATGATATAGTTGTGTGGAACTCACTACAAAAAAAAAAAAAAAAGGCAAATACCCGACGGTCGAAGCCATAGTATACCATTGGTACAAAGTCTGTACCGACGAAAAACTAACAACTAAGTGACTGCTGGCCCCTTGATGTCGGTAACTAGCCATCTGTACATCTTGATCCTAACGATGTTACAGACAGTTTTTTATTGTTCCATCGTATTTCAGGACCGACGCTCCACTTTCATCGGTAACAAACACCGATGGCACCGGTTTTCTTTCACTAAATGGTACCAACAATATTGCCGATGATTTTTTTGTCGTCGATGAGGCCGAAAAAATATATTGATGGTCTTTTCCGACGGTTGCTAATTTTTTTTCACACTCGTTTGCTAAGGTCTAGCTATCGGTGTCCTGTTGGTAAATATTTTTTAATAATTTTTAAAAAAGACCCAAAACTCTGTGAAATACAAAAAAACCCAACATCAACAGTATATATTCATAAACTCATTCTCATACATAAAACAGCAAACCCATAAGGTATCCATAAAGTAAAACATCCATAAAACATCAAAGAAGCATAAAGCGTACAAGTGTCAAACATCATCGGGATTCCGAAACCACTGGAGGGCGAAGGGAGGAGGGGGAGGGAGGGGAGAAGATCAACAGTGCTGGTGCCCAGGGCATCAATAGAGGAGGGAGGGGGACTAAAGGAAGATACCCTCACGTCTGAGGCTGCACAGCTACTGCCGTTGATGAAGATTCAATGGAACGACAGCCATAGTAGTTTTGATAATGTCTATCATCGTTGGCATAGGGGTGTATGGCAAGTGGCTCTACTCAGCAAACCCACTCATGTGCTCGTCGAAGATAGCGTATACACTAGAAACAACAGCCTCAACCCTCCTCATGATCCTCTGCTCCGCTTTCAAAAATCAAGGTAGCAATCTAGTTGTGGCCTTACTACACTCGGCTGTGAGATGAGCTTCCTCCGAATGACCTCTATATAACTGACCGCGACTCAATCCACTAGCTATAATGGCTACCAGCTGAAAGTCATCGGGCATAGGAGTGCCCGTGACTATATCTTCTTTCTCGATCTTCTGTCGAGCCTTTTGAAATTTCATCTTCAACTTGAAATGTTAGTTGGATAATAAGTTATAAAGTATTATATGAAATTTAAAGGTATAAGTAATAAAACATTATATAAACTTAAGTTATTAATTTAACTATACATACCCATAACTCCTCTAATTGAAAATCCATATACTGCCCCTTCTTATCCCCGGTCTGATGCTTGTGTAGGTCCTCCAAGTACTTGCTTTTAGATAACCTCTCTGTTAAATCTGCTAGCTACAAAACAGCAATACAATTATTAATTACATTATAATGAAATAATGAAATGAAGTAACAAAATAAAAGAGTTCTTACCCTCTTCAACTGATGCTCTGTGAAGGAGATAGAACCACCTGTATGCTTCCCCACTCCCCGACCCCCTGTCATCTTTCCTGTTCCTTTTACTCCATTCACAAAATACTTTGTGTTCCGCACTCTCCCAATACTTCATCCTCCGCTACCAGGACATCTCAAGAATCCAAACGGGCCTCTATCATTCGGTCCCCGACCTTGATTTCCCATGCATGCCTTATCTTGGTCATGGATAATGTCAGGTACCATACGCATCTTTTCTTAAATTTCAATGAAATTTCAAAACATTAGAAAGTAATATTTGTATAAATATAAGTATAACCAGTACAAGATTCAAAAGATTGATTCAAAACATTATAAGTATAAAGACTTATACAAAAAATTAAGACAAAGTAAAACAGCTACAATATTGGATTCATTTACCTGAAACTCTCCCCACCACATGTCGCAGACATCCGGTGGGACATCAGACCAACTGTGGTGAGGGCTGGTGAACCGCTCTGGCATGACAACTGAGATACGGGTGGCGGCTCTCGAACATGGATGTAGTGTATAAGTATTACTGCTAGGATATATTATATTTAATTATAGTTATGAATGATAATGATATGATTTTTATGTTTATTAAACTTACCGATCTACATTCAGGGCTAATAACTACTGAGTATTACCGAGAGGTGGCTTCCAAGCCATAGGATTCATAAAGGGCGTAGTAGATAATGACGATTGTGTGATCATGCGGAAGATGAAACGGGAGTGCCGAAACGTGTCGGTAGCCGTGTCTGTATCAGTAGATTCTGATTAGTACGTGTTTGTGGATTCTGCTATGTCGGAGTCAATAGATCTTGCTGTGTAGGAGTGTTTGGATCTTGCTGTGTTGTATACGGTGGCTCATGTTGAGGCCGGGATAGTGGATCCTTTCCCTTACGTCCTCGGGCCATTTTACCTGCAATATAAGTTAGGACTCCCCTTAAAACTTTAAAGAGTCAGGGCTCTTTCGTAAAACAAAACTTAAACTAATTAAACAAATACCTCTAATGTGTATATGATGGAGAATATGTCAACGAAATCCTCACGAACAAAACTATAAGAAGAAAAGATAATAATAGCTTTTAGTATACTTAAACTCAAAACTTAAAAATAATTTGAAAAGGCATTACATTTTACTCACTCATTGTCTTTCAAGTAAGAAAAGAAGAAGGTTCAACTTAAAAGAACCCTTTCGCAACATCTTATCTTATCGACCAAAAAGGGTCATTTAGTACTACTTGTAATTTGATATTTGTCATACTTAGATATTAGTATAGGATACATGAATCTATTTAATTGAATTGAACTTTATCCTTATAGTTTTACTCTTAAAGTTATGCATCCCATTTTAAATAATCTTAAGACTATAATGTTAACACAACAGTAATAACATAAATAATTACTTTTTAGACAAAAAGGAAAAACTTTTTTGCTTGAAAAGAAGACTTGATCACATGAACCACACAAGTTATTGATCACATTGTTGATGTGATTTAATATGATTTGTGTAGTTAATATCTTCATCAACAAATTGAGTTTCTAATAAGAATTTTTCTAAATTTTAACAACTTAATAAAACTAGAAGAAAGTGCACATCTTTTTTTCATATTTTTTTTGTACATTGAAGGAGGGATATGTGATTATACATTTAAGGCCATGTGAGAGAGAGAGAGAGAGAGAGAGAGAGAGAGAGAGAGAGAGAGAGCTAATAAGGGGATTTTAAGGAATTAACTTTTTAAAGCTAGGGTTATATTGATCTTTTCTCATTTCATAATGATACTAAACAGAAATTTTATGTATATATAACATAAAATAGAAAGATGCTTCATTAATCATCATATATACACTATCATCTACAAGAAAATATTATAAACTGATGATACTTTTTATCCCTTTCTTTCTTGAAAGATAAAAAGTGATGCAACTATACATGTATAAATTTCTTTTACTACTCCACACATTATCTACAACAAAATATTTGAGAAAAAAATATAAATTATTAACACTGATTCCATTATTTATGTTAACTCATTAATGAAAAACATAAGTTTTTTATAAAATTAGAAAAATCTTAGCATAATTCCCCTTGTATTATAGACATTTTCCAGGCAAAAAGGCCACACAAACAAGTATCAACACAGTTTCATATAAATTTAAAGAGTCGAGGCTCCCCCATAAAACTATATGTAGAACCTAAAGAGTGAGAGCTCCCCCATAAAACTATATATACAATCTAAAGGGTCAGGGTTTCGCTGTAAAACATACTTTAAAGAGTCAGAGCTCCCCCCTGAAAGACACAAGATTAAACTAATTAAATACATACCTCCATTGTGTGTATGATGCAGAATATATCACCAAAATCCTCACAAAAAAAAAAAAAAAACTATAAGAAAGAAAAGCGAATAATATTAAATTTTAAACTTAAGCTTATACTACTTAAGCTAAAGTTGTAATTGAAAAGTATAATAATTTACCGATATTGCCCATATTGAAAAACATAGTTAATAAAATTGAACCATGTTTTGGCAAGAGAATAATTGTTTATAGTTTTATTTAAAAAAAATTAAACTTTCTTGTTTCGGTAAACTAACCATTTTGAGTTCTCATATATAAAGGTTTGATTTCTGTAACTTCACTAGAATTAATGAAGTTCAAAGGTGGAGAACTCACTGGCAGAGCTTTAACATAATTTTTGTACAAGTCAAATAAAATAGTAAAATATGATACATACAATTTCAATAAATATTGTATGAGGGATCAAATTAAATATTCAAAAGTATACATCATTATCTCAACCATAAGCATCCTTAAAAAAAGTAAGTTTTTCTTTCTAAACTAAGATTTTCGTTTTAAGCTATATATATACATTATAATTTTTGTAATAAAAAATTTGTCCCCTCAATAAAATTCAAAAGTACCGCATCATCAAATTTCAAGATGCTTTAAATCCCTTAATGCGACAGCTTCCAATAACTTTGATACAATTGGAGTATGTTTTACATGAAACACACGTGTTTTCTTTTTTCAGAAACAATATACCAAAAATACTACTTATAAGCATCTAAAATATGGATGTTGTTTGCAAAGAATTAAAAATTTGAGAATAATGAGTTAATTATATTTATAGTCATTTTTTTAATAAAAATATATTTTATACTAATTTTTAAAACAATATTTCTCATTAACACTTAATTCTTAATATTACTTAAAAAAATGCTCCAATAATCCAGATCAATATTGTTAAAAAAAAAAATCTAGAATAGTAATAAACAGTAGAGTTGAATGATGATAGTATAATAGAATCCAATTTAAATTTTTTTTTTCCGATTTCTATATTACTCTTATATCACAAATGATGATCCAAACATCAGCAGAAAAAACTAATGGAATGTGTATGAGCTGAAAATCGACAAACTTGGAATCTCGTAGGTCGATTGCAGACAGCTTCAACATCCCACAACAATGATGGCGGCAATGACGAGGGCGAGGACGATGGCTGCAATAGCTTGAAGATGAAGAAGAAAGGAGAAGAAAATAAGAAGAAGAAGAAGAAGAACAGAAAAAAAGAAGAAAAATAGGGAGTTAGAGAGAGAGAGAGAGAGAGAGAGAGAGAGAGAGAGAGAGAGAGAGAGAGGGGCCCTTACTAGTGGCGATGGAAATTTCCATTGGTCGGTGTTGGCATCGGAAAGTGACGCCGTTGGGGAGTCGTCGGATTTTGGAGGGTAATGGGGAAGGGAAGAGGGGTTTTTTAGGGGATATGAAAGAAAATTGAATTTAGGGAGAGAAGGCAGAGGGTTTATCGATTTTATAATTCTGGAATATTATTACCGACAGATTTTCGACGGTTTTGTTATCGGTTAGACCGTAGAAATATTAAAAATTCATTGCCGAAGACATACATGAAGCCATCGTTACATTCATAGGAAATTTAATTTTATTACGGAAAGATGTCTGTCACAAACTCCGTTTGTAACATATATAACCAACGGTATATGCCGTCAGTACCGAGCCGTCACGTTTTGGCGCCTAGTTTTCCTCCATTTGTTTGGCTATAATGGTTAAAATCCCATGACATACACGTAACCGTAAGTGTGCTGTCGGTGTATACTGACGGTTTATAAGGACATCGGTAAGCAGATATATTTTTGTAGTGTCTTATAGACGATCATTTCTTTATAAATGCATTTCAACAAGAGTAGGATTCTATTTAGTGATCCAAGATAACTGGAATGAGATTAATACGGACAAAAAGTTACTACCATTTTAGAATCGTCAGATTAGGGAAGGATTATATGAATTATCTACTTGTGTCCAACATATAGATATGTTAGGTATTTAGTATGCAAATGGTACTTCATGACCAAATAGTTTATCGATATATTTGTTAATAAAGATTCTTCACTTCTCAAATATCCGAAAGACTATTTTCGTACATGATTATGGGTTGTGCTCATGTAAAACATCTTCTAGATGTTCAAGCTTTATTTTCTGAAGTCTTTTACCACAGTGTTTGTCTTCAATAATTACTTTCCTTAACAAAACTTTTCAAGAAAATCATTGATCATTATTTTCGTTAAAGACATTTATCTTTCTAAGTCATCATCCACTCTCCAAAAAGTTTTAAAATTATAAATTATAAAACTCACATTTTGATTTGATTTTGGATCTTCAATGAAATCAAATCTTCATATCCATCACCCAAGGACCTTGCGTCTAATAGTACTTGATCTTCTTCAATAACACCCATCCATAATTCAACCTGAACCAAGAATTAAATGTATATGAAGAGGATCTTTCCATCAATTGCTAATCAAGAAATGGGGCTGATTACTCGCTACCCAATAAGATCAATTAAAAAAGATCTAAGTTATACAACAAATCACAAGGATGCAATCATTATAAATTTAGGAATTGTGATAAAATTAAGAACTCTTAGATAAACCCAATCCAAGTATTCAAGTAAAATAAATCTAAGAAATCATCAAACCCTAGATGAAGTTCAAGGAGAAAACCTCAAAATTTAAGAACCCTAAGAGAAAACTCTCAAATTTCATATATTCATCAAATAATCTTACAATTAGGCTATAGTAGGATATTTATATAATTTAGACTAAACTCTAATCTAAACATGGTCTTGGGTTAACCCAAGATCCATTAGGGACTTAATTAAAAGTTTTGAATTGAATTTAAATTGTAATTGCTGCCTAAAACAATGCATTGCACTAAAATAATACCTACCGTCGACAGTAGGGGACCTTACTATCGGCGGTAGGTCTTCATCCTTCCAAAGTGAATTTAGGTAGAAGCCTACCGTGGACGGTAGGTATAGGGCCTACCACCTATTTTAGGCTCTGTTCTTGCCTTTCCTTCATTTCCTCCTCTTTTAATTTGCTCCATTGGTTGCTCCAAGTTTAGGCATCGAACCATAAGCAACTTAGGAGGATTTCTATCATCTTCCCGACCTTCGTTCTCGGATTTTAGGCTTTACATCTTAGTTTCTTTGATTGCTATCACCAATCCATGAGCAATTTGATCATCCTTCTCCTTAATTCTCCTTGCTCTTGCTCTTGTGATTGGTCCTTGAAGCTTTTCATCTCCTTGGCAATCTTGGTTCATATCACATTTTGTCCTTAAAGACATTTATCACAATGGTAGAATTAGTCTATAACATAATACTTTATTAACTCATATGGAGTCGATATATGAAACATTAGACAACTTGTTTGCGATTCTTAACAAGTTGACATACTTATGAACTTCAAGTTTTCTAATATATATGCGTAGATTAAAATGATATAGTGATCATAATTAGAATGTCCTTCTATTTTTTTATTGTCTCCCCCTATATGAGAAACATTTGCTTATCAAAATAATAATTATTAAATCATGCAATAAAGATATTTATTAATGATATGATAATTATATATAGGCAAGTATATGCAGGTTTCATATACATGGGCTTTTCGATATTTAAATATCATATTTTCAAATTATCACTAAGGCAATGATGTAATATTCTTCTGGAACAAGTATTCGTATGTTCGAGGCATATCGAGTCATTTTATGAATTATAGATATTCAAACATTTTATGCGGCAAAATCAAATATACTTTTATCTACCATCTAAAAATTTATTCTTTGTAATTAATTATTTCCGGGCTTGATGAAGAATATTAAACCACAAGTTTTATTTATATACTTCAGAGTTTGCATACCATGTTTCATTAGATATTCACTTTCATCCTCTTAGGATTACTATTCATGTGCATCATTCCCATTAGGAGTACACATATACTTCAAGTGTACTTGTTTAATTGCGCAGACATATCATATTTCTCATGCAAATATTATATTATTATCTAGATTATCAAATCTTCAATTTTGAATATGCGTACTTTTATTTGGATCCTAATTTATTTCATATTGTGAATAAATATTATTGATGTATTTTACTATTTTGCGGTTCGAATATTATAATTTATAATCAAGACATGGCATATTAAGATCTTATCTTCACAATTTTCAGTAGCCTGAATTTCTTATGGAAATAATATATAGTCATGTTTAGAAAAATTCTGTAAGACTCTTTATCCTAAATTTTACAATATGTGACCATCTTTATTAGTTACACCTTTTATGTACGAAAAATTTAGTTAGAACCAACTTATCTACCACTAATTAGTTGTGTCTTAAAGCCGTTCATAGTGGTAAACATGAGCATTCTAAATTTATAATCAAGTACAATATGAGCATTTTTGCCACCGGATGTTGGTCAATGAATATTCCTTACTTGATAAATTATATTTTCTATGAGGATCAAAATGGTACACAAAATAATATTTTATTCATCTGATTTAATGTTCATATATATCATATCCTCTTTATGTTTGAAAACATATTTAAAATCGTAAAAATAAAAATCTTCCCCTTGAGATTTGCTCCCAAAATATTTTCTTCATAACGTCTTTTGAGGTCCAAATCTCATTACTTAATGGTGGAATGAGAAAAATATATATAATAATGTAAAAATTCAACCAAAGTGGGGTTAGTTATTAAGACTATTAATCCTTAAGCCTTATTTTGTAATTTAAGAAAAGTAAGGAAAAGGGTCTTAAGGTAAAATAAGGAAAACTCATTAGTTAGGGGTTTTTCCACATTACTTAATAAGTCTAAAGGTTAAGGTATAAATTTTAAAGAGTTAGTAATTTTACTTAGAGTCTGCTGGATATTATATCGATAGTTCTTTCCGTTTGTAAGATGACAGAGAAGGAAAAACAATATAACTGTTTGGAGATTTAAGGTTTGATTCTCGAGAATCTGAAACAGTTGTGTGAGGTAAAATTTAGATGTTTCCATGATTTGGGACTTTTGTTCTTACATTTAGTTATGAAATTTTCGATCTCAGTATAAGGGTTGAACCTAGGGTTTAATATTGTATCAATTTGTGTTGGATTTTGCGCTTTAAGTTTGTTCTATAATTTTTAGGTGCGTAGTTCGAATTCGTCTCGGTGACAAGAGAATTTGGGGGCATTTTAATGTGAGAGATAAAAATCTCCTGTATGTTCAACACCTTAAGATTCGTTTATATTTGTCTAAATTTATTTTATAAACTGTGTAATATAATTTTGTATAAAAAATTGATACGAGTATCTCTATTCTAATGATAATCCATTTTGTATAAAAAATGAAATTAGTATCTCTATTTTTGTGTTTTGGAACTTAATCCATATAAGAGAAAACTTTATGATTCCTAACGTATGTGAAAAAGATTGTTATACTCATGTGTGTTAGTTTAGAAATGAAGGGGACATGTCCTCTGACAAGGATATTATACTTGGCAATCAATTTATTTAACTCTCTCTAACGGGTGCAATAGTTAAGAATTGATATGAGTTGCATAGTATTTTTGCTCGCAATACATGAGTATAAATATGTTTGTATGGAATATGATGTTTTAAAATTGGTTTTATTGTGACATAAATTGTTATAGTCGTTGCTAGAATTTGGGTTTGGGCCTAACTCACTTCAAAAGGTACCTCAAGAGGAGAGGGCTGCCCAAGTGTTTATAAGTTATAATTATTTTTCTTTAATTAGCCGACCCCTCACGCCCAGGAATGGACTTCTGGTGCGTGGAATTTTGCAGGATTGGACATCTGCACGGGTGGCCCAACTCGGCAACCCAACAACTGGCTTTGATACCATGTTAGAATTTTTAGGCTTGGGCCTAACTTACTTCAAAAGGTACCTCAAGAGGAGAGGGCTGCCCAAGTGTTTATAAGTTATAATTATTTTTCTTTAATTAGCCGATGTGGGATTCTCAATAGTGGTTATTTCAAAGTTTTGAGTGGGATAATAATTTTGTTACTCTAGGTAGTTGATACTTGTTTCCCAATGTATTTGCCGCTACATTGGCTTGAAAATCATTTTTTGAAATGATGTCTCGAATAATTGTTGAATTTAGTGTCTCAATCTTCATTGTTGTCATATAGTTATGACTAATAGCTGGCGATCAATTTTTGTGCTCTCTCTGGTATCAATATTCGGGTTTAAACAAAGGAGTATATAGAAGCTGCAAGCTGTTTTTTTTTTTCCTTAAACGAATAAAACGCTTGGTTTTCTGGCAATATTTTTTATCAGTAAAGAAGTTTCTTGGAAATCGTGCTGAAGAATGACTTTTAATGGCATCAAAGTACTTGAATTGAATTAACCGAAGTTTCTTTTTTTCTTTTTAAATAAATATTATGTTATGCATAATTTTGTTTTTATATCTTGTACTCACCGAAACAATTTATTTATTGTATGTAAACTAATTTCATATAGTTTTTTTGCGATATTTCCCTCATGAATTTTTATTTCATTTTAATTAACATTATGTAATTTAAAGAATTAAATATTTTAATTATTATTGGGGTATATTTATGTGAATAATTAAAGTCCGCATTGGCTCCGATAGCTGAAGGCTAGAAAAGTAAAGATAATTCATATTTCTTCTTAGAAGAGACTTTTAATTTTCAAAACTTATATTGTGTTTGATATGGTTTCTAGCAAAATTTATATGTTACATTTTCGTTTGAAATTCTTTGTTTTTCCCTTAGCTATTTTACTTGTTGTGTTTAGTTTAAAAAAATCTTAAGTTTATTTTGCTAAAAAGTCTGAATGTTTTTTAATGCCTATGTAATATATTTAGTAAAGAGAAGAGTTTGGTGAGAATTAATAATTATCAGATTGGCGCAGCAAAAGCTTGATAAGACTATAGTGATTGAACTTTAATCAAATGTTAAGGAGGTAAGGGGTATAAAAGGAATTTAAGAGAGTAGTTTCGAGGTCGAAACTTTTCAGTGGATGGGTAGTATGTAAAAACCAAACCTAAGTGGGCTTCGTTATTAAGATTACTGATACTCAAGCCTTATTTTGTAATTTCAAAAAATTGAGAAAGAGGGTCTTGAGGTAAATAAGGAAGACTCTTAATGTAGGTGTTTTCCACATTATTTAATAAGTCTAATGGTTAAGGTATAAATTTTGAAGAGTTAGTAATTTTATTTAGGGTGTGCAGAATCTTAGATCCATCGTCCTTTCAGTCTGTAAGATGACATAGGGGGAAAAACAAATTTGTCTAGAGATTTAGGGGGTTGATTCTCTAGGATATGAAGCGGTTGTTTGAGGTAAAATTGTGATGTTTTGATGATTGTGGACATTTATTCCTATATTTAATAGTGAAATTTTCGATCTCAGTCTACTGGCTGAACCTACAGTTTAATCTGGTATCAATTTGTATTGGATTTTGTGTTTATGCTTGTTCTATGATTTTAAGGTGTATAATTCAAATTCGTCTCGGTGACTAGAGATTTTGCTAGCATCCTGAGGTAAGGGAGACAAATTTTGTGTCTGTTTAATGCCTTAAGATTCCTTTAAATTTGTCTAATTTTTTTTCTTAAACTGTGTAAATATTATTTGGTATAAAAGATTGGAATGAGTATCTTTATTTTCTCTTTTATAATGATAATCCGCTTTGTATAAAAATTAGAATTAGTATCTCTATTTTGGTATTTTTGATCTTAATACCTATAAGAGAAAACTTAATAATTTTTTACCTATGTGAAAAGACTGTTATACTCATATGTATTATCGGTCTAAGAAAACTAGGGAATGTTATACCTACAAATTAGTATGGCTGGCCCCAGTGGCGGAACCAGAGGGCTCGGGTGGGCTCGAGCTCCCCCAAACAAATAAAAACCTTTACATTTTTTTAGTTTTTATATTCAAGCCTCCCAATTTTATTTTTTTTCAATAGAGCCCTAGAACATTGGCTGGCCTGCAACGTTAAATAAAAAAAAAAAAAAGAAATTCTCAAAACACTCCCTGACTCTCTCTCTCTCTCTCTCTCTCTCTCTCTCTCTCTCTCTCTCTCGAGTCGCGGCGCCCAACCCCCAGAAACCAAATCCCTCTCTGGCTCTCTCGACCAGTGGCAGAACCAGGGGGCTCGAGTCCCTCGAGAAAAATATAATGTTTACATTTTTTAGCTTTTATATTCAAGCCATGCAATTTTAATTTTTTACAGTAGTGCCCAAGAACTTTGGTTGGGCTGCAACCCTAAAAAAAAGTATTTCTCAAAACACTCCCTGACTCTCTCTCTTGCGTCGCGGCGCCCAACCCCCAGAAATCAAATCCCTCTCTGGCTCTCTCGACTAACATCCTCTCTCTCTCTCTCTCTCTCTCTCTCTCTCTCTCTCGCTTGACTAACCTTCGGCGGCGACCAGAGATGGTGACAACGACAACGACTGGCCACTGCTGCGGTGCCTGCTCCTCTGGCCTCTGCTGTTCCTTCTTGCTGTTGCCACTGCAGACTTGCGATCCCTGCTCGGCTGCTCATCTGCCCTCTGCTGCTTCTTCTTGCTGCTGCTGCTACGGTGCGGCGTTGGCGCTCCATTTTCCGCCACTGTTTAGGGCGGGTTCTTCAGGCTTCGGCTCAGCGGTTTTTCAAATTTGAAGAAAAAGGTAAGCTTTTAAATTAATTTCTGTTGAAACATTATTTATTTTAAAGATTATTTTATGAAATTTAGGGTTTCTGCTAGCTGTTACAATGCTATTTAGTGCTGAATTCATGTTCTTTAAATTTCTAGGGTTTTTTTTTTTAAATATGATTATTTTGTGATTTATGTTCTAATTAATGATTATATCATAAGTGAATTGTGTTGAATTTAATTTAAAATATTAGAGTATTTATTATATAGGATTTTACTATAGACAAATATTTTGAAAAGTGGAAGAAGGGTTCTAAACCGGTTGAAGAAACATCATCTAAAAAGGAAATGTTAATAATGAAGATCGTGGGAAAAAGCCTCGAGTAGGGGTAGAGTTTTCGGATTGTGAAATTATTTATGATCCATGATTGCGTAAACTAATTGATAGTTATCTCTATGAAATTAGAGATGAATTAAGGACACAGTATTTGGCTAAAGGCCTAACTCAACCATGTGATCATAAATTTTCGCAAACTAATTTTGGTGACATTAGAAGATCGTTTCAAAAGATATGGTTTAAAGATTTTACTGGGTTAGAGTACAGTGTACATAAAGATGCAGTATCTTGTTTCTGTTGTTATTTGTTTTCTAAAGGTCAAAATCACAAACATGGTGATGATATGTTTACAGAAGTTGGATTTAAAAAATAGAAACGTGCTAAGGAAAAATTTAGAAACCATGAAGGATGTGCAAATAGTCCTCACTCTTGTGTTGTAATTCAGTTGTTGGGTTTCAGAAATCAAAGATAAAATGTAGACTATATGTTATCGAAACAAAGTAGTCAGACTGAGATTGACTACCGTGCTTGGTTAACTGCTGTTGTAAAAGTGTTCAAGTTTTATTAAGTCAGGGGTAGCTTTCCGTGGACATGACGAGTCGATAAATTCCCGCCAACGAGATAATTTTCTTGAATTAACAAAATGGTATTATGAGGAAGTGGAAGAAGTAAATAAGGTCATGAACTTGAATGCTCCGGGAAATAATTAATTGACTTCACCTAAAATTCAAAAAGAAATTACTAATGCTTCTGCAATAGACGTGATGCAAGCTGTTCTCAACAAGATTGATGACAAGTTTTTTTCTCTGTTGGTTGATGAGGCTCGAGATAGATCTGTTAAGGAGCAATTATCTATAGTTTTGAGATTTGTTAATGATAATGGAGAAGTGGTCAAGTGTTTTCTTGGAGTAGTACACGTGAGTGACACTTCTGGACAGACTTTGAAAAATAGTATTGATGATTTCTTTGCAATAAATAGATTATCAATTTCACGGCTCAAAGATTAAGGTTATGATGGGGCGGCTAATATGCATGGCGAGTTTAATAGATTGAAACAAAAAATTTTAGATGAAAATAAGCACGCATATTATGTTCATTGCTTTCCTCACCAACTTCAATTAGTGCTTGTGACTACTACTACAAAGAAAAATGGTCATGTGTATAGTTTTCTTGAGTGCCTTGCCATGATTGTAAATGTTGTTGGTGCTTCATGTAAAAGAAAGGATGTTGTTCTACAAAAGCACTATGATGATCTTGTAACACGTCTAGAAAGTACAGAAGTTGCTACCGGAAAGGGAAAAAATCAGGAAACAAGTTTAGCTCAGCCATGTGACACTCTTTGGGGCTCTCACTTTAAAACAATAACTCGGGTTCTGCATATGTGGGATGTAGTGACGTATGTGCTTAGCACTATATTTGAAGATGCTAATGAGGTCAATAGTTGAGGTATTGCCCGAGGTTTGATTGATAAAATGTTACAATTTGAGTTTATATTTATTGCTCATTTAATGGTAACTGTATTGGCAAAAACATATACATTGTCAATGTGCCTGCAACAAAGGACTCAAAACATAATTAGCGCTCTCTGGATAATTAAGACAATAAAGGATGAATTGAAGAAATTCAAAAATGATGATGATTGTTGGGAGGAGTTATTGGTTGTTGTTACTGCATTTTGTACCAAAACTGATATTTTTGTGCCCAATATGCAAGATCCTATACCAGACCAAGGCCAAACTAAATTATACAAGAGTGTGGATGGGCAGCCAAAGACTTACTACCATTTTTTTCATCGAGACATCTTTTCTAAGGTAATTAATTTCTTTTTGTTTTTACATACTACCAAATTTTCAATTATTTGTAATATTACAAATTATTAACTGTTCTGTGTATAATGATAGGTTCCCGATCTTATAGTCAAAGAAATGGATCATCGTTTTACAGAGTCAAATATGGAGCTACTTATTTGCATATCATGCCTTGATCCTAGAGATATATTTGTAATTTTGATCGGAATCAGTTACTCCGTCTAAATGAGTTCCATTCAGATGATTTTTCTGTGTCTGATAAGTTTGAGCTTAAAACACAACTTGATACATATATCTCTTACATGAGATCAAGTGATGGGGCAGCTTTCTCTGGCATTACTGATGTTGGAGATCTTCCAAAGAGGATAGTTGAGACAAAAATTCATAAGTTTTTTAATTTAGTTTATCGACTAATTGAGTTGTCTTTAGTCTTTCCTGTTGCGACAGCTACCGTTGAAAGCTCTTTTTATGCTATGAAAATGATTAAGAATGATTTACACAATAGGATGGGAGATGAGTTTCTCAATGACAGTTTGATTTGTTGTGTTGAGCACAAAAATTTTATGAGTATTTAAAATGAAGGCATCTTGCAGCGGTTTTGGAATATGCAAACTCATAGAATAAAATTGCCATCTTAATCATTCCCTTCAATCTTCACATGTAAAACTCTATTTTATATCATTTTTCACTAGTTATTTCATTTTCATTGTAAAAGTATTTGTATGAATGTTATTTGCTTTTATATTAATCTTCTAATCGTTCTAAATTAACTGCAGCTCATATTGGATTTCGTCTTCTAATCGTGCTCATCGGTTATCTAAAGATTCTGATCAAGATTCTCAGTTTTGATAGAGGTATTTATCCCTGAGTGATGGGTAATCATTCTTCGTGAGTGACGGGTGATTACTCCTCATTGGTAATGGGTGATTACCTATTTTTTGCTATGTTATTTGTAAATTTAGAATTGTAATGCTTATTCAGTGAGTGATGGGTAATCATTCCTCGTAAGTAATGTGTGATCACTCCTCATTGGTAATGGGCAATTACCTATTTTTTTGCTATTTTATTTGTAAATTTGGAATTGTTTGAATGTTTTTGTACTTGGATTGCACCTATTTTATAGATGAAATTCTGACAAAATTTTTAATGTTAATCAGCCCCTCTAAGTTTTCTGTCCTGATTCCGCCACTGACCGCCCCCTTAGCATGTATAAGAATTAGGGATTGATATAAATTCCTAACTGTTTTTAATAGCAACACATGAGTATAAATATGTTCCTTCGTGTTTAAAGATTGGTTTTATTGTGACATAAACTGTTAATAATTTTGCTATTTAGGTAGTTGATAGTTGTTTCCTAATGTATTTGTTATGCCTTATTTTTGCTTGAAAATATTTTTTAGAAATGTTATGTCTCGAATAATTGTTAAATTTAGCATCTGTCTTCTTTGAATTGTCATATATTATAGCTAATAGCTGGTGATCGATTTTTGTGCTTTCCCTGGTGCCAAAATTCGGCTTTAAACAAAGGAGGATATGGAAGCTGCAAGCTTCATTTTTTCATTTTTTTTTTTTTGTTTCTTAAAATTTTTTTAACAAAAAAAAGGCTAATTTTGATTGCAATGTTTTGAATAGTAAGATGTTTCTTTGGAATCGTGCTGGAAGAATGACTTTTAATGGTATCAAGAGTATTTGAATTGAATAAATCAAAGCTTTCTTTTTTTTTTTTTTCCCTTCTTGATTCCATTATCTTTTTCAAGCGTGCACGAATAGATGTATTGTGTATTTTTATAGAGAAACATTAGAAAAAATAAAAGAATATTATATGTATTTTTATAATATTAATTTTTAAATTTATATACTATTTTACATTTTTATGAAAGTAAATAAAATTAGAAAGAAAGTAATTAATTTTTAGAGAAAAGAACATAATTATTATGAACCTAAAAGAAGTTTCTAAAGAGAAATAAGTTAGCATATAAAACAGCAAATTTTTTAAGGAAAACATAAAATACATAAATGCCTGTTTCCTTTTAGGAATAATTTTATTAGAAATAAAAAGATAAATTTAGTCATTATTTAGGAAAAAAAATGTCAAATTTAAAAATGTGAAAGTGTTACAAACTTAAAAAAGTTATTAAAAAAAAAAAACTTAAGACTAAAACTGTACATTGTGAATATATAATATTCTAATTTTGAGAAAAATGAAAAAAATATTTAGTAGAAATGAAAAGTATTATATAACTGCATACTTGAAAAAATGATCCAAAATTTAAAAAATTGAATGCATTTGAAAATTTTATAAGAATTCATAATATTTTTTGGAAAAAAATTCCTCTTCACACACCCTACCCCGCTCCACCCCTTAAAAAAAAACCCCTATGCCCTAAAACAACACTCCTCCCACGAAGAAAAAGTTCCCCTCTCCTCTCACCCCAACCCCAAAAAAATTCCCTCTTCTTCCCTCACCCCACCATCCTCAAAAACTCCCCTCTTTCCCCACTCTATCCCACCCCCTTCTCCCTCGCCCTCCTCCCGGCCTGCGCCAAAAATAGGAACCACCCCTTCTCCCAAAAAAGCTAGCTATGTAAATTAAGAAAAAAAAAAGAAAAGAAAATATTATATAAAAGAAGTATAAGAATAAAATGAAAAAGTTGAACATTATAAGAAAAAAATATAATAATTCACAATACTTCAATTTTCCTTCTCCTAGAAATTACACTACATAAAAAGAGCCATTTACCGATGAAGTTATCGATGGCCTTTGCCTCCGTCTTTATTTAACAATGGAGTATCGACATATTAGACGATCATCGTAGGCATTTAGGAATTCAAGCCAAAAAAGGAGGAAAATTGCGCACCAAAAAATGGTAGGTTGGTACCAACGACTATTGAGCTTGGTACGAATGGGTTTCCCATGGCCATTGACAGTTGGTATTTAATGTTTATTTACCTTCAGTTTTACTGATGGGAGGACCGTCGGTATTTTTTTATATTAGGTTACCGATGGGAGGACCGTTAGTGTCCTGTCTGTAAGAATTTCAGAGATATTCAAAATTGAGCAAACTCTTTCCTTCCCCAATTTTGTTCAGCAACATAAACCCCTCCCAACCCGTCCCACACCTGACTCACCGACGGCATCCCCTCACTGGTGTCTCGCCACCTATGGCGTTCCATCTCCGATGTCGTCGCCCTCTCTCTCTCTCTCTCTCTCTCTCTCTCTCTAGTACTCCCTCTATCTCTCTGTCTCCTTTTCTCTCACTCTTTTTCTTTCTTTCTTCTTCACTCCTATTCCTTTTCTTCATCTTCTTCTTCTTTTGCTACACCTGAGGATTATTCTTGTAAGGTTTTTTTTTATTTTTATTTTTTTTTAATTTTTGAAAGTTCTACTTGGTTCATTGTCTTTTAATTGATGAACTGCAAATGCAACAAGTAAATTTTATGAAAATGTACTATCACCTTTATTTAACTAAATCTTCAATGGCCTAAAGCAAGCGATATATAAACATTCCTCATCAAAAGAAAGTAAGACAATTGTAATTTGTATACAAAGTTAAGAAACACTTGTAGGCAACCAAACACCATATAGTATAATTTTTCTATGCACTTGTTGATTAAATTGATAGATATGCCATGTCATTCAAGAAAATGTTTTACAGATTGGACATCCATAAAATCATTGGAATCAACTAATTTTTTGGGAAAAGAATCATAATCAATAGCATTATTATTATGAGACCTATGTGATGAATGAGAAATCAATTTTTCACATAATCAAGAAGTTCACTAAGAAAGGAACAAACAAGGGATTTTCTTGATTTCTTTCCCTACAACCCAAAAGCCCAACCAATAGTAGTAAGGGAATAAGAAAATCGGAAGCAATTAAACAATCTCAACAGAATTCCAAGAAAACAGTAAGAAACAGAAATCCCAAAAAGCACATAAAAGCAAGAGTGAGATATGATAAAATCTCGATTTGATTTTTCTTACGTTTTTTGAAAGGAAATGAAAATTTTACTAAAACAGATATGCTTCGACACAAGTAGCAATTCAAAAGGAACATTTGATGACATCAACTTACAAAAACCAAACATAATCAATAATGAAATTCAATTTCATTACCTACAGATATGAAATACCCTATCTTATATCTCCATGAAGCAAGGAATCTTTGATAATTTAATTCCTTTAAATATTTACTATTTTATATGCATTTAATTTCAAAAGAAAAAGAAAGAAAATGCATAGTAATGTTTATGTGAATTCACATGGTAGTTAAATTACTTTAAGTTTACGACTTTAAGTTATGCAGTTTAATATTATTCTCTTTTTTTCTTATAATTTTGTTCTTGAGGATTTTAGTGACATATTGTCCATCATATACACCTTAGAGGTATGTGTTGAATTAGTTTAAAATTTATTTTACGGGGAGCCCTGACTCTTTAAAGTTTTACAGAGGAGCTCTGAGTCTTTAAAGCTCTATGGGGGAGCCTTAAAGCTTTCTCGGCGAGCCCTTACTCTTAAATTTTTGTTTGGTTTTATGTGTTGCTTGTTTGAGTGGCCTGTGTGCCTAGAAAATGTCCATAATACAAAGTAAACTCTGCCAAAATTTTTTCAATGTTAGAAAAGACTTATTTTTTAGTAATGACTAAATGTAAAATTTAAAATGAAATGAAAAGTTGAAACTTTTTAAATCGACACAGTTAAACTTTATTAAGATTATAAAGAGAGAAATCTTGTTTATTAACGGAAAATATTTTATGAAATTTATTTTCATTTTTATTATATGCATACTATTTTATTTATGTATATAAACTATAGGATTTTTGCTTGTGAAAGGAGTTATTCTTCTATGTTTATACTTGTGCATGTAAAGGTTGAAGTATCTTTGTTTTGCCTCTATGTACATGTGTATGAAAGGGTTATTGTTTAGGGGTATACTTGGGATTATTGATTTTCTAGTTTTACCTAAATCTGAATTGAGTTAGGGAGTCAAAATATGAGTTTCTTGCTTGTTTGCTTGGAATGTACCTGAGAAATGTGTGTAATACAGAGGAAACTTTGCCAAAAATTTTTCAATCTTAGAAAAAACTTAGAATTTTTATTAATGACTTAATGTAAAATTTTAAATAAAAATAGGAGTTGAAACTTTTTAAATCTTTTAAGGGAAACTTTGTTAAGATTATAAACCTTAAACCTTGAACCCTAAAACCCTAAGAATTTTATGTATGTCTAAAATGAATAAAGAAGTAATCGTAACTTAGAAGTTATGGAACTAACAATTCTTTATCCTAATCATTCTTCCCAACTATGAAAAATATAACAGATCATAGTTAGATGTAAGAGAACAACTCATGCCTGGGGTAAAGAGTTTTACAAGTGAATTCATTAATGGAGTTAATTGTTTTATTTCACATTGTCTTGAAATGAATAACGGAAGTAAAAAAGAGATGAGATGTCCATGTGCAAAGTGTAAAAATAAAAAATGTAAAGAAGTAAATGGTACGAAGAATCATCTTTTGCGGTGGGATTTTGTGCCTTGTTATCATAATTGGACAAACACGGTGAAAAAATATGGTCACATGATGAGGGACGTATCCTTGCGGAATGTTCTTGTACAATCTGGTTAAATATTGGGTCAGAAAGTACACGGTCAATGCTGGAGGAAATGAACTCCTATCATGATATGATAATTGATGTAGCCGATCCAAACTTTATTCCTTATCAAGAAACTAATCATGAAAAACCACCAAATCCTGTGGCAAAAAATTTTTTGACATGTTAAAAGTGGTAGAGACACTGTTATTGTTTGAAGGCAATGACAGACGTTAAGTGTTATTTGCTTGTGTGGGGCTGTTGTACACTAAGTCTGAGAATCAATAGACTCAAAACTCGTATGATGATGTTTGTGCATTCATAAGGAAGCATTTGATGCCAGGAAATAATATGGTCAAAGATTGCTATGCGATGCAAAAATTAATATTTGGGTTAGGATTGCCGGTACAAAGGACTGATGTGTGTCACAATGGTTGTATGCTTTATTGGAAGGAGGGCTCTGACAGAACGGAATGTAAGTTTCGTGGCAGTCATCACTAGGGGAATGTGGGGAAGAAGAGACAGAAGAGGAGGAAACTTGTGCTGAAGAGGTCGGTGAAGAAAATGTTTTATTTTCTGTTAACTCCTAGATTGCAAAGATTGTATGCCTTGAAAAGAACTGCTGAACACATGAGATGACATTCTACAAGTCCACAGGAGCTGGATGTGATGAGTCATCCTAGGGATGGAGAAGCTTGGAAGCATTTTGATATAACTTACTCAGATTTTTCAGTAGAAACAAGGAACATGAGACTTGGCTTGTGTACAGATGGGTTTTCACCTTCTAGAATGGCGGGAAAGACATACTCTTTATGGCCAATAATAGTAACTCTGTATAATTTTCCTCCTTACATGCGCAAGAAAATGAAGGTGACGTTCTTGATAGTTCTCATCCTGCGTCCAAAGAATCTGAAAAATAACTTGCATGTTTATTTGCAACCATTGATAGATGAATTAAATCAGTTCTGGGATGTCGGGACCCTTACTTATGACATATCAAAGAAACTGAATTTCCAAATGCAGACTGCACTTCTTTCGAACATTAGTGACTTCTTGATGTATAGTATGTTAAGTGGTTGGAGTACAATGGGGGCGTTGGCTTATTGCATGGAATAGACACAGTCATTCTGATTGCAAAATAGTGGAAAACAATCTTGGTTCAATTGTCATCGATGTTTCTTGCCACCGGGTCATCTATTTAGTCAAGATTCCAGGTCTTTCAAGAAGGGTAAAGGTGAAGACCGCTCGTCGCTGCCACCGAGACTTTTGGGAGATTGTATATGGCTTAAGGTCCGGCACTTTTCAAAAATCACAGCAACAGGAAATGAACTAGGCAGGGAAGATGGTAGTGAGAAGGATCACAATTGGAGTAGGAGGAGTATATTTTGGGATCTTCTTTATTGGCATACCCTTTTAATGCGTCATAACATTAACGTGATGCACAATGAAAAGCATGTGTCTGATAATGTCTTTAACACAGTTATAGATGTAAAAGGGAAGTCAAAGGATTATATCAAGGCTAGACAAGATCTACATACGTATTGCAACCAACCGGACTTGTTGATGGAAGAGAGCGGTGGTGGTAAGTGTTCGAAGCCAACGACATGTTGACGAAGGAAAAAAAAATGGTGCTTGATTTGGGTTAAAGAATTGCACCTGTCGGATGGATATACGTCTAACTTAGAAAGGCATGTTGATTATAAAGGCATGAAGATGACCGGCATGAAAAGTCATGATTGTCACGTGTTCATGGAGCGACTTTTTCCCATCGCCTTTAAAGAGCTTCTTTCGGTAAAAGTGTGGAGTTGCTTGCCCGAGTTGAGTCTCTTTTATCAGGACTTGTGTGCACCGAAGATAAATGAGTCCCGTATGCATGTATTAGAGGAAAGCATTCCCATTTTGATATGCAAGTTAAAACGCATATTCCCTCTGGGTTTTTTCGATGTTGTGGAGCATTTGATGATTTATTTGCCATACGAGGCAAGAGTATGCGGTTCTATCCAATACAGGTGGATGTACCTCTTTGAGAGGTAAACTACACATCTTCACTTAATTATTTTTGAAAACGTCATTTTAATTAATTATATAACTTATTCTAATATATTTGAAATACATTAGATACTTGCACTATATAGAGAAGAAAAAATAAGGCAAGAGTCGAGAGATAAATTTGCAATACTTACCTAATTGAGGAGGCTGCAATATTGTTCAGTTGCTACTTTGAAGAGAGCGTACTTATACTCCATAAATTAGTTAGGCAAACTGATGATGTCGGGAATCATGTTCATCAGGGTGAGGTTCTACCAATACGCAATCAACGAGGAAGAAAATTCGGCGAAACAATAAAAAGATTCTTTCATGATCGAGAATGGAAAATGGCCTGGAACTTGTCCTCCTTAATTGTGAGGAAGTGGAACCTTACCTTCAGTAAGTTAATCGATAAATTCCCTTCACACACATACATATATACACATCTTGTAAACTTTAAATTTACTTGTGTAGGAAATACGGATTAGAACTAAGAAATCTCAATTATAATATATTGGATGATGAAATTCAAGAGAAAATAAGCGAGGGATTCGCCGAGTGGTTTACAGTTGAAGTAAGTTAATCTCACCAAGGATTTAAATTTAATTAAAAACGATTGTTACAGAACCTTATTAACCTTGTCAAATATGTATATATATGCACAAGCCCACGCAAAAGTGTAGGTAAATCCTAAAAAATCTATCATGGGATCCTTCTAAAAAAGTTAAGACGTGCATGAGATATGTTGTCAATGAGTTTCGATTTTACACAAGAGATAGGGGTGAGAAGGGAGAAACTTATACTGATGGTATGTGTGAAACTGAACTATTCCGGTATTTTTAAAGAAATAGTTGAGGTAGAGTTGACTGGAGCACAATTCAAAAGGTCATCTTATTTCATTGTGATTGGTTTAATTCTTCATATAGAGGAATGGAAATTCATCTTCAATATAAAATTTTTTATTTACACAAAGACCCGAGGTATGGAGGAGATGATCCTTTTGAGTTAGCTCATCAAGCCGAGAAAGTTTTGTTCATCTCCTCTCTTGGCCTTAAAAGACCAAGAACCGATTAGGTTAGTATGGTAAATTCTCGACCTTGCCTAATAGATGTTCCCCACTAAGATGATGCGTTCAAAGAGAACATGGATATTCATGGTAGTTTGGCAATAGATGTGATGATTGAAGACGCAGGACCTCTCGCCCACTAGTCTCATTCGTTAGAAGAATTATATATCGTAGTTGAGACATATTTTGAGGAACTACAAAATGATTAAACTGAAATAAAATGGGATTCTGATGAAGAAGATTCTCATAAAGACTTCGATGGAGAGACTGACGAGGATTCCGATGCTGCATCCGATAATGATTCCGATGAGGATTCTGACATATAGAACATTGTATGATTATGTTTTATTGTACATATGTTATATTACTTGTGATATCATTATAATTACATTTATTAACTTCTTGTACTTATGTTTATTTTGTTTATCTCTACTCCCCCCTCTATTAATGCCCTGAGCACCAGCACTGTTCATCTTCCCCCTGGCCCTCTAGTGATGTTAGGGATCTCGAAGATCTTTGATACTTGTACATTTTATGTTTTATGGATGTTTTAGTTTATGGATATGTAATGGGTTTCATGTTTATGAATAGATACTATTTATGGATGAGTTTATGAGTATATATTGTTGTTGTTAGTTTTTTTTTTTTTTTGCATTTCAAGGAGCTTCGGGCCGATTTTACAAATTATATTAAAAAAATATTACTGATGGAATACTGATGGCTCTTCTGTAGCAAACAAAACTTTCACAAAATTAGAAACCGATAGAAATAGTCATCAGTAAAAGTCGCTGGTGTCACTGACAAAAAGAGAACCATTGGCAATGTCGTTGGTTTAACTTAGCAGTGGCGAAAAACACCCATCTTAACCGCCATCGGTATCTGTTTCCGTCGGAACACGGCGTAGACTGCTAAGAAACCATCAGGAAGTGAACAACCGTCCGAAACGTCATCGGGAACAACAATTTCCAACGATTTGTTGTTGGTACTTTTTGTTACTGACATGAAGTGCCTGACGGTCTATTTTCCGTAAGAATGCCATTGGTAATGAAGTGGCACCAACAGTTGGCCAACGGGTTTGACCGTCGGTATTTCTTTGCATTTTTCTAGTGTTAAGATAACATTTGTAACTAATGGTTCTCTCCATATTCTCCATCCCAACCATTCCTTCCCTACCCACGCCCCTAACTCCCCCATAAAAAATAAAAAAAAAACCCTCTTCCCCCTCTTCCAAAATCCCGTTTACCCCCACACCCTAATCCCCTCCCCCTCCTCCCAAAGGAAAAAGGCCCTCTTCCCCCTATACCTTATCAACTTTCCCCTACCCTACCCTCCCGAAAAAAACCCCTTTTGACTGTACCATTTTGTGTACTACTCTATAATTTAGTTAGGTGAGCTTCGTGGTGAAATCAAAACAACTCTTGAAATTCCTGACTCTGGCTTTCTAAATTTAGGATGTGCATTTAAAAAACATCTCTTTAAGATTTAAGAAGAAGCTCTTTCGCATTACCTACTCCCTCAAGGGAACAACCGAGATGGCCAGTGACAGGTGGTAAACCAAGGGCTGAATTAAATCCTGTACATTTAAACTTTTTATGTCTTCTTTTTCATAGCTTCGTTATGGCCGCTGTTCACCGGGGCCCCTATACCCAACACTTTCTCCTTCCCTTCCTGTTCCTCCCAAAAAAAAAAAATGAGCGACTAAAAGACTAAACGGTGTACTTTACCTTTTTTGGTTAAACATTAATTAATAAAAAAAAGTGAATATTACCAGACTCACTATACAAACTCATGCTTAAATGGTAATTTGAAGTAGTAATTTGGTTAATACTCGTTTATTATGGGACTATATAATTATGCTTAATTTAATTGTTACTTATAAAACCCTTCCACGAATAGAACTATAGCACATCTCATCTCGTGAATGAGAGTAATTATTAAAATTAACTAATTGTTTAGACTTTCTTTAGAATTATTAATGACACATAAAAGGTAATCTAGTCAAAAGATCCTGCTATGTACGGGAAGATAGAATTTTTATAATGAAAAATTATAATTATGTTTTAAACAAAAATTCAAACAAATCTATACTATTATTATATAATCTAACAACTCAAAATACAAATAACTTTCAAGTTTATTATTTTAAAAATAACTTTCAAGGTCTCATCTCATGTTATGTACAGATGCATAAAAAATGCTAATTAGTATTTAAAAACAAAGATGAATACTTCTTCTTTCCTACCACACTCTCTCCATAAGAAAAAATACCCCTCTTTGTCCCACAAAAAAACTCTTTTTTTCCCACACCCCTGTTAATTTCCCCCACGGCCCACACCTCGAAACCCCTTCCTATCTCCCAACAGAAAAAACACTATTATTCCACACCCCAATCCTCCCCTTCCCCGTGAAAAACACCCCTCTTAATTTCCCCCACACCTCCTCCTACACTCTTCCCCTACAGAAGAAAAAAAATTTCTATGCAACAACTACAAAATTGAATATAGCAACTACAAGCTAAAAGATTCCCTTTAACGATTAAGGGTTAAATATGTATTATTCAATTATGTTATGCTAATCTTTAACTTCATGATGGTTAAAACATTTTTGAAGATATGTATAAAATTAAAATTTCTAATTTTCTTTGAAAAAAAAAAACCCCAAAATCAAACTGCCTTTGTAATCTAAAGGAATTTGAAAACTATACCGCTTAGCATCACGTGCCACTGTACAAAGTGATATAGATGGTCCTAGTCCAAAATATATTACATTAGCTAAAAAACATATAAGTCCTTTTATACATCATTAAGAAGCATTAATTAATTTTAAAATATACCCATTCTTTTATTTCATTTATTTCTCTCTCATTATTTATTAAGGACATGAATGGTATATCACTTCAAAAGTTGTATTGCTTTCTACCCTCTTAATCGTTGTACAAGAGTCCCAAAATCGTATATAGTATATAAGGGGCTGCTTTGGTAACAAAGGGATAGCTCAATTAATTTTTATTCCTTTTATACATTGGGAGAGAGGATATATTTTGAACCCATTTTATGTATATTATTCAATCTATGTTATACTAATCTTTAACTTCATGATGGTTAAAACTTTTTTGAAGGTATGTATAAGATAAAAAATTCTATTTTTTTTTAAAAACAAAAACACTAAAATCATTTGAGTATAATCGCCTTTGTAATCTAAAGGAATCTAAAAATTATACCTTTTAGGATCGTGTACCACTGTACAAAGTGATATACACAAGGCCTACTTCGATGACAAAGTGATAGCTCAATGAATTTTTTTAATACAGCGAGAGAGAGAATGTGGTTTGAATCCAAACACCTTTTACCATTCTATATATTAAGATCATATGTTCAAATCACAATCATATTGTGTTCTCAATAGCACCAATAAGATTAAAGTCAACATATGATTAATGCAAAAGTAAGAAACTAATGAATTTTCATGACATCGTGTTCAAAATGTTTACTATTCTTGTTTGATCCATACAAATTAAAAAGAGTAAAGAAAATGATACCTTTTTTTCTGAAAAAAATGATACCTTGATACCTTAGTTCCATGTATAATATTCATTAAATCAATTAATTTAATATATGTATGTTTTTATGTAAATATATATATATATGTCATTCTAAAAAGATGTAAAAATATTAACTTAGATATACCCTTTACAATAGAAGAGATCTAGATTAAATTTTGAATTCACATACTTTATATGTATAACACAAAAGAATACCATAATATTTATGTTAAAGAAAATCATGAGAGGCAGTTCAACAGATAAGCATAGGCCTTTAAAGCACATCAAAAGGAAAAGTTTTCATTCTCGCATCATTTCATTAATTAAAAAAAAGAATAAATCATTAGCATTTCCTGGAATAATAAATCACTACCATTTCTACTTTAGTTTGTGTTTCCAAATATATTTAAATTTTAATAAAAGTTTCATTAATCGTCTGTAGTCTAACCGGGTCAGTATTGACACAATTCATTTTGGGATATCCTATATTTTCTTCTTGTTCATTATCATAAAATATCCTTTCTACTTTTTGAGTATAATTTGCGTAAAATTTATGCATCCAACTGTGAATAGATGTAATTAATATAAAAAAATGTGTGTAGATCTACAAAAATTTCTCAAAATCAAGATTATAGATCATAAAAGGTTTGGTATGAAGGAGATCAATTCCAAAAACGTCTTACTATTCCTACAAAAATGGACAAAGAATCAACATTAAACTTACCTTATCCATGCAATGAAATAATTTCTCACCCATCTTCATTCTTGATATCAATATATCTCTCGGAAATAAATTACCAAGCAGGTTAAATAAAACTTTTAATAGTAAAAGCACATATAGTCCAAGAGGAGAAAAAAAGAAAACACAATTGTATACCTGTTAATAGGCATTAAGAGGATAAAAATGAGAATAAACCCGGAATTTTTCAAGAATTTGGTCAATAAAAATAAATAATATAAAGAAAACATATAGAACAAATGCACTGCATTGAGTAATTATGATAATATATAAGCTACTGTGATGAAAAGAATTGTCTAGAGGGATTTTTGGGATAATTTAGATTGTGATAGGAGGGATTGAATTAATTGGATAGAGAGATTTTAGGGATAATTTAGATTGTGATGGTGATGGATTGAATTAAAGAATTCATTTGTTAATTTAATAGACAAAGTCTTTTTTTGAACCCATCAACATATTTTATAACTAATAAACAAACTCAACTTCTTATTAAAAGAATCAAAACATTAACTTAATCTTTAGGATTCAAAATTTAAATAAAACTAAAAGATAAACTTTAGGAGTTTTAGGAATTAATTTAATATACCAAAATTATTATGAATCAATCAAAATTTTTTAATTTTATTAAATAGCAAACAATTCTAAAAAATTTGGTATGGAGTATTTAAAGGTTGAGAGTTTTCTAGAACTAAAAACACATCTTCATTATATATATATATATATATAGAGAGAGAGAGAGAGAGAGAGAGAGAGAGAGAGAGAGAGAGAGAGAGAGAGAGAGAGAGAGAGAGAGAGAGAGAGAGAGAGAGAGAGAGAGAGAGATTTTTCTAATATTTAAACTAGTCCTCAGGTTACCCTATATTTGATTAAGTGTCAATTAGTATTTTATGAGATTTTTTAAAATTTTAAAAAGATCCATATTCATACAATTTTAAATCGAAATATTTCTATTTCTTTAAAATATAAATATTTATGTATTTGAGATATTCATTCCCGGAATATTTTATATTCTTTACTGAGCTAGTGTAGCTTATATTTTATAATTTTGCTGATGTCTATAAGAATGAGATTGATGAGGAAGTTTGGACCAATGGAGACTTTGAGTAAATTAATAGAAAGTTCCTAAACACTTATTTTTCCTTATGTTCTAGTAATAAGATGTTTGAGGATATTAACTTGCTTCAGGAACTGTGATTTTTTTATGAGATTAGTTGTCTTTATGTACTTATAATATTTTGACACCTTTAAACCGTAAGGATAAATAATGTTTGCTTTAGAGTTTTTGCTTTATTTGAGGTTCCGTGTTCTCGGATTTTTTGGAGATACTACTGTGTTACGTATCCGGATTTGAGACGTGACAAATAATATTTATTTTAAAGATCGAAAATATTTGGTTATTGACCACAAGCTAATTATAAAAAGGAGAATTCTTAAACTTTGTTAGCAAAATACAAAAAGTATTACTAAGAGTTTACTTCAATTATTTCAAGGCATCTATGGTGCTTCAAAAACATTTGGTATATGAACATGTTCGTTAAGATGTTCATATGAAAATATAAGTATTATTGGGACAGCTTATGCTGATGCGAGAAATTTAAATATGAGCTTGTAATAAAGGAGACGCAAACATGTTGCGTGTAAAAAAATATATATGTGACTATATTGTCAATGCATTGAGTAATATTTCTCAATATTTATCCCTAATACAATCAACCCTAAGTAATATTGTAAATATTTATATAATTATTTCTGTCTTGAAAACAAGTAGCATATAAGAATCCATTGAGTTTGCAAAAACTTCTGGTCCCAAAATTATTCTAAAAATTATAAATAAATTTTTATATTTTGTGATTCGGGATGGTAAAAAAGATAACACTAACTAATAAACTATTGAAATAAGTACACGAACTACTTGAATCAGTAAACTTCCGATTTACTCCATAACACATCTCCGATCCAATAATTTTGGACGTGAAATAGAGAATGAAACAATAGTTTATATGATACAAATTTATTTGGATTGAACAATAATAATGGATAGAATTCATTCAATATCTCAAGATCATTTTCATTGTGAATAATATTATTAAAAAAACCTTTAACTACGGTTTAGTGGATGTATAATATTTCATAGTAAATACTAGACACTTAGGTAATGATAACTCTTCTAGAACTTACACTTAACTAGTTATTCTAGAACTAAACTACTATTTCCACATTTGAAATTTATATTCAACCATATTCAAGTGAATAATATAATAAGATGCATACCATTTTTTTCATCCTTGAATAGAAATAAAACTAATGAAAATAATACATGAATTTACGAGAGTTTAAATTACACATCCAATTCTTTTGATAATATCTATCATGAATCAAAATGCCAATATTCTCTTCTAGATATTCATTTAGTGAAATTAGCTACATCAACATGTATCATAATAGAGTGAATCATTTAGGACTAATGTCATTAATATAAGTAGAATAATTTCAGGAGGAGCAAAATAATACATTTTCATTCTTTATTAATCGATGATAATTAATTAGCAATATAGCATGTCAAACATACAAGTAAGTGACAAATGCTTATTCATATTGCATCGATAATATCCTCATAATATATTAAATCATAATTCTTATTTTCTTTCTTATAATTTTCTCTCTTTAGATGAAAATATATACTTTGAGAATATTATAAGTTATTTCAACAATATAATTGTAGAGATTATTGTCAGCACATCAAAATCACTACAAAATCACTTTTAAAAATAAATTAAAAAATATTTACTTTAGGGAATGATGTAGAATAATGGTCAAATACCACAACCCATAACTTGTTTTCTCATTCAAACTCAAATATACAGGAGATCAATTTAAAGTTTGACAAAATTTTATTTGATATAGCTACATTTGAAGCATATTTTAAGTATGAGATAGGAAAATTTTTCCTCTATCACATTCACCGATGAATTTTCTTTTATATAACTTTGATTGATGAAGAATTCCAAAAGTCACAAATCATACAAATAGATATATTTTCTTTACTGACAAAGATAACCCATTATAAATGGTATTTATGTCATCTTCTGATGGTTATATATATTCTCCGTAAAATATTACAAGTAACTAAATAACTTTGATACTATATAATTTTTCATACGGTGTGTTCAATAACTACCGTACTTAAATAGATTCAAGAAGGAAATGTTCATATTTAATAGATAGTTTCTTTGTGGAATACGAACGAGTCACAAATTCAAGTTTCATAAAATTCTATATTAAAATAGAAGAGGAAGAGCTTACTTTAATCTTCAAATCGTTCAAAACTTAAATTCTTGAAACGTGAAAGGCAGACAAAATCTTCATATGGACTTATGAAACATCTAGAACTTTATAAAAGCTCATTTGGAAAAGACTCGTGCTGAAAACGTGTTTTAAATATTATGATAACGGAATAAAGTATAGACTAGAAAAAAAACTAGAATAGAGAATAACGGAAATGAAGAAAACAAGAGTAAATAGAACACAAGAGTAGGGAGAAATTATAGAATCTTATTAACTTTTTACTATTCTTTTATAAAGGTTTTGGTGCCATATTTATAGGGATTAAGGGCACACACTTCAAGAAGTAGGAGATAAAGTCCTATCCTTTAACAAGTATATGTGGTGACTAGATGTTGACGAACCTATTAGTCAACTTTTATCTAGGGGGATAAAATATTATTATTCTGTAAACTTATATTATGGACATCCATAAAAAATAATTACATAACAATCCAATCATAGTATAAGTATATTACTTCAAAGTTTCTCAAAATGGTTCTTTTTAATACTCTTGGAGTGTATTTTACTTTTAAAAAAGAAAATAACACCTTTTTCAAAAACTGAAACAACAATCCAAGCACTACCTCCATTTAATATTATTTGTCACTTAGACATAGTGTTTTCGTTTCAAAATACCTATCACTTTAGTAAATCAAGAGAGCACTAAATGGTAGTTTTCCATAGATACCCCTATGTTCTTGGAATTAAATAATTGTCTAGAAACTTTCATTATCACTATTAATGAAAGTTAGAGGGTAATTATTTAGTCCATTTCCTTTGAAATCTAGACAACCACTGCAAAGAAAAATTTGTTGTTTACTGACGGTCATTACCGACGGAAACGTTACCCGTTAGAATGGTACTGATGAATCTCCAACGGGAAAAAGAATTTGACGAGAGTTTTACTAAATACCCATTGGGACACTTCGTCCGGAATTGGCAACAACATTGGACCCGGTGGGTCATAAAGATTTGATTGGTACGAGCATCGATAATAACTGTTACTGCAGACACAGCGTTGGTAACTCTTATTACCGGTACTACAAAAATACTCAGTTTTACTGACCGACCATTTGGTTAGTATTCGATTAGTAAAAACGTATTACCTAACGATTACCAATCGAACAATGTCGGTAGGCTGATCTTTGGTCGGGAAGAAAATTTGAGCAAACTTTGGCACTTTAAAAGAAGTTATCGATCGATATTTAAAAAGTCGGTTGGTAACTTCAATTTTCTAAAATAAGAAATTAAAAAAAAAAAGTTTGTGACTGAACGGTCGGTAAAATTAATTTTATTTAAAAAATTTTGCTGATCGAATTTCAGTTGGTAACTTTTTTTTAAACTAAAAAATGCATAAAATAATATTTACTGACCGAAATTCGATTGGTAATTAGTCGTTAACTTTTTTACATTTAAAAAAATAAAAATGATTAAATTTATTAGTCAAATTTCGTCAGAAAGTACATTTTTATTATTTTTTTGTATTTAATCTACATGAAATTCACAAAAAAACAAACCTACAAATACAACATTCAACCAAAACAAATATTCTAAAGTCTTCCCTAATAACAACAAACATAACATATTCATGAAAACCAAAACCTACTAGCATAATACACTAAAGTCATGAAAAGAGTTCATAAAAATCATAACAAATATTCTAAAGTCTTCAATAATCATTCAGACATCAAAAAATATCTAAGACGAGGGGTGATCACTTGAAGGCTCAGGATCACCCAAGACAACATCAGATGGAGCGTTCTCCATCGAGTGAAAAGGAAACAACATAGGAATCACATCAGGTTGCACATCAATTTTCTTAGCGAAATTGTCCACGCATGTGGAGAATCGGTCCTGAGCTTGCTCCATATAGCCCGTCAACGTCCTGGTCATCGGAAGGCAGCATTCCTGGGATGGTGCAGAAGACATAGAATGCATCGACGATCAAGAATTGCCAGAGAGGCTCTCAGCTGCGATGCCTAAAAGTTGTAAGCCAAAATTATAGATGTGGCCTTTAATGATGCCCCTAGCAGGTTGAAGTACCCGAGAACACTAAAGAAAATCCTATCTATTCTAATTATCATTTCATCAAAATCTACTTACAAAGGAGGCATATAATAAGGTATTTAAAGAAAAATCCTTACTCTTCCCCTAAACCTAATGAGTATTCAAAAAAACTAATTAAATTTTAATAAAGTTAATTACTCCTCTAATCCTAGTAAATGTTTAAATGGTCTAATTAATCCTTAATGAAGGCAATTACAGGACTAGAAAATAAGGAAACAAAAAATTAGACGAAAATAACAAAATGGACCAATTGATAGTTTTGCTTTCAATTTTGGGCAAATAGCTACCGTGGATGGTAGATAGGACCTTCCTTCCAAATGGTAGACTCTATTTTTGTAGCCCACATTTGTGCAATTTTGCATAGCCTTAGTAATCGACTTTGTTTAACGTATAAAAGTTTCAAAATAGCCCTTGAGCGCTGCTGCTAAGTTGTATAGCTTTCTCTTAACTTTCAAATGCATCTTAAAGCACATCAATTGGACTCCTATAGCTCGAGTTATGGAAATTTCACCGAAATATATCATATTTGCAATCGAAGGTAGAATGTCGAGTTTATGTCTAGTCATGGGATACCCAAATGAACTACTCTATGAATGAACTATACCATTATGGAAACATTAGGAAGTCATGCACGATTTTCATGAGGTCACTTTTTCATTTGCAGTCCTTAAAAGTTTTTAAATGGATTTTCTCGAAAACGGGTCCTAAAATTTTAGAAATTCTAGTTAGTCTCTGCTTTGACCATTCTTCTAACTCCAATTCTTGGTCATATCACAAGCGGAGAAAGTCTATTTTTAACCAACCACTCAAGTGCCCGGTCTACTTATATATTCACTAAGCATTTTGTTGATTTGGTTGAGGTTAAATATACAGAAAAACAAAATACTGACTAGATAAATTTCATTCAGGAACCTGAAATGTAAACTTAGAATTGTCTTTACCAAGAAGTTTGTTAGTAACAAAGTAGGATATTATTTGTATTCCACACCAATTGTCTTTGCTGACGGTAGGCCAAGCTACCACACGCTATAGGTCCCGGAGACCAAAGAAGAAATCCAACAGAAGCCTATCGCGGAGAGTAGGGCTTTACCTACCGGACATGGTAGGTCCCGTCAGCAGTGCAATTAATGCATTTTTGTGTTATTTATGTAATTTTTCCCTCTTTTTCATGAGGATACAGTTTAAGGTTTAGAGCGGAGCAATGAGGGGAAAATATTGGCAAGGAAAACCCGCTAAATTCCTTTTCAATTAGGTAGTTTCTCATTAATTAACATCAAATTGAAGATTTTGGAGGAAGATTGAAGAGATTTTATGGAGTAATTTCGAGATTCATCAAGTGAATCAAGATACAAGCTTGGGTCTCTTTCGGAACTGTGAATTCAAATCTTCTTCAGCCTAAGCCTTCTTTTCTCTTGTTAATTATGGATTATATTATTGATTTGAGTATTCTTAGGATGTTTAGTAACTAATTCTTTCGTTGAGGGTTGAAGCCTAACTTTTAAATGATACAAATTTCGATTGAATTTCATGAAATTGATGTTTGTTTTCTAGTGGTTGTTATTCGATTATGTCTTTATGATAATTGATTTGTGTGGAATCAATTATTTCTCAAAATTGGTTGGAATTGAAAAAGGAAGACCAATCTAGGGCAAATAATTGGGTAGTAAAAGTTGGCAATTGAATAGAGAGATTCATTGCACTTTTAGGTCATTAGATCACCTAAATTGTTATCGCATTCATAATCTGTTAGGGAGAGAAGAGATTCTTCTCTAAAATTTAGTGAGTAGAGTGGCCTTCACCTAGAGATAGAGATTGCCCAATTTTGGAGGGATAACACAACCTTAGTTTTGAAACATTGTTTTATTAGTTTTCCAATTGAAATAGTTGACAAAAGTTAGGGGGATTCCATCATTCAAACTATTTTCCTAAATTTTATACCTTTTAAACTGTTGCTTCCATTTAATTGTTTTTAGTAGTTTTCAAATTAATTTCTCAAAGGATCAATTTGTTAGACTAGACATTAGGTAAAACAGTGAGTACTTGAGCTTTTCTATTTCTTGAGTTCGACAATCGGTTGTATCTCTGATACTAAAGTGATAGGTAAACTTGTATATTGCTTTAATTTTAGTTATACCCCATAAGACACATCAAGTTTTTGGTGCCATTGTCAAAGATAGCAGATACTCAAGGAATATGTCCATCCTTCTGCACCCACAAGATGTTACATTAGGCGGATTCTAAGTCTATGATTCAACATCAAAGGCGGTTGAATTCGAATACGTAAGAAGTGGTGAAGAAGTGGGTGATCAAACTCTAGATGCCGGGATCATATATGCGATATCATACCTCATCTGGGTAAGTGCGGTATAAGTGGTACCGAAGAAAGTTGGTATGACGGTGGTTTCGAACAAGAAGAACGAGCTAATCCCGACACAGGTAATCATTGGATGGAGGGTATGTATTGACAACAGACGTTAAATGAGCCGACAAAAAAAGACCATTTCTCTTTTCAATTCATCGACCAGATGCTTGAGCAACTAGCAGGCCACTCTTTCTACTGCTTCCTAGACTAGTTTTCAAGCTACTTTCAGATTTCTATTGCTCTGGAGATCAGGAAAAGACCACCTTCACCTCCTATACGGTACGTTTACATATAGGCATGTGTCTTTTGGTTTTTGTAATACTCCTACTACACTTCAACGTTGTATGATTGCCATATTTGAGGGGTCGGTGGGGGATATTATGGATATTTTTATGGATAATTTTTCTATTTTTTGGAACTCTTTTGATGCTTGCTTGCCTAATCTTGAAAGAGTTTTGAAAAGATGTGAGGAAACTCACCTTATTTTAAACTAAGAAAAGTCCGGGAGGGGACTATTCCAGGCCATTATATTTCTTAAAATGGCATTAAGGTTGGTAGAGCTAAGATACAGACAATTGAAAGGTTACCTGTATGTTCTTCTATAAAGCTAGTTAGGAGTTTCTTAGTGCATGGGGGGTCTTATATTAGATTTATAAAAGATTTTCCAAAGATTACTAAACCACTTACTACTTTGCTCGAGAAAGATGTGCCTTTTAATTTTGATGATAACTGCTTGTCTGCTTTTACTTTGCTTAAGGAAAAGCTAACAAGTTCTCCAATTTTAGTCTCTCCGGATTGGTCACTCCCTTTTTGTGTGATGCTAGTGACTATGCCACAGGTGTTGTTTTTGGAGAAAGGAAGGTTAAATTCTTCCAACTGATACACTATACAAGCAAGACTCTCACAGATGCACAAGCAAATTATACAACAATTGAGAAGGAGTTGCTCACAATAGTTTTCGTGTTTGATAAATTTCGCCCCTACTTAATTCATTCTAACGTCATAGTTTACGCTGATAATTTGTCTCTAAAGTATCTTCTTTCTAAGAATGATGCTAAGCCTAGACTAGTTAGATGGGTGCTTTTATTGCGGGAATTTGATTTGTAGAAAAAAGATAAGAAGGGAGCTCAAAATTTGGCAGCCAATCACCTCTCTCGATTAGAGAATCCTAGCTTGGAAGCGCTGGGTGAGGATCAAATTGAAGACACATTCCTGATGAACAACTTCTTTTTTGTAAAGCTATTATTGATAACACACCTTGGCATGCCGATATAGCTAACTATTTGGTTGCTAATATTGTTCCTGCAAGTAATACTCAAAAGAAGAAGTTCTTTGCTGACATCAAGTACTATTTTTTGGACGACTCGTATCTTTTTCGTCAATGTGCTAATATCATTAGAAGATGTGTGGTATACCTTGAAATGGAAGATATATTGTGCCGTTGTCATAAGGGGCCTGCTGGCTGACATTAACAAGTAAACGGGACTACTCAAAAGGTGCTCGAGTCGGACTTTTATTGGCCGACTTTGTTAAAGGTTGCCAAGAAGTATGTTAGGGAATGTGATAATTGTTGGTAAACAAGTAACATCTCAAAGCACAATGCTCTGCCTATGTGTACTTTTCAAGTTTATGAGGTGTTTGGCGGTAAGGGTATAGATTTTATGGGCCCTTTCCCTAATTCTTATGGTAACCAGTATATCTTCATCGATGTTGATTATGTGTCTAGGAGGGTTGAGGCTCAAGCCTTACCTACAAACGATACTATAGTTGTATTTAAGTTTTTGAAATAGTTTTTTTCTTGCTTTGGCATTCCTAAAGCTATTATAAGTGATAGGGGTACTCATTTTTGTAACCAACAGCTCGAAAAAGTGTTTAAGCAATTGGGAGTAACTCATAAGCCATCTACTCCCTATCGTCCTCAAACTAGTGGCCAAGTAGAAGTAGTGAATAGGGAAATTAAGCATATCCTTGAGAAAATTGTTGATAATACTCGTAATTACTGGAGCATTAAGTTATATGATGCTCTTTAGGCCTATAGAATAGCTTACAATACCCCTATAGATGTCACTCTGTTTCATCTCTTATATGGAAAGTCTTGTCATTTACTTGTCGAAGTTTAGCATAAAGCTCATTGGGTGATTCAATTAGTTAACTTCGATTATGTTTGTGCAGGTAAACAAAGGCTACTCCAACTCAATGAGCTCGATGAATGGCGATTGCAAGCATAAGAGAACTCCAGCATGTATAAGGAAAAGACGAAGAGATGTCATGGCAAGCGCTTGATCAACAAGGAGTTTAAGGAAAGGGATTACGTACTCCTCCACGATTCCCGTCCTCGTCTATTTCTAGAAAGCTCAAGTCTCGGTGGTCTGGACCATTTAAAGTAAGTGAGGTTTTTCCTTACAGTGCAATCGATGTAACATACCCTATATACAGTACATTTAAGCTAAATAGGCATCGTCTTAAGCTGTACCTTGGAGAGGATGTGGAAACCCTTCAAAGGATTTCCTTGTTCTCCCAAATTGGGGAGCTTAATCCATTGCTTGTATGTTGTATTCTATAATTGTACACTTGTATTTTGTTTTTCTCTCCTTTTCTGCTTTGATCATTTTGCTGTTTGTGTTGTTTCAAGGTGTTTTCAAATGATGAATGCCTGTTTTATACTAATTTTGAGCTTAAAACAAACTCACAACGTCAGCAGGCATTAAACAGGGCTAAAAATTGCAAAAAGAAGGAAATTCAAAGTTCAGGCAGAACCCTACCGCGGATGGTACATTACCGCACATGGTAGGGCCATGTCATCCAAATTCTCAATGGGCAGAAACCTACTATGGACAGTACATCTAACCTACCACACACGGTAGGTCCAGCGATAAATTTTCTTCAGCGGACAGAAGCCTACCATGGACGGAAGGCCTCGTTTTGTAGGTTGGTTCTCAAGATGTGGTTCGAGTAAAAATCTGGGTAAACGGGTTGGTTAAACTGATTCCACTCCAAATTACAGCTTTTTCCCCTAAATTTTCTACCATTCCCCTAAATTGTCTCTCAAATCCATAAGCCTTTTCCTCTTCTCTTCTCCTCCTCCCTCTTGGTTTTACCTTTTCTCTCTCAATTTTTCACCACCACACGAGGGCTTGCCACCTCCGACGGCTTCCTTTCACCACCGATGACAAGCCCAGCCTCTACTACCGATTTGTACTGCTCTCTCTCTCTCTCATCTCTTCTTTTTCTTCTTCTTCTTCTTCCGTTCTTTCTTACACCACACGCCACATCCACTCTCTATTTTTCCCTTTCTTTCTACTCCACTAAACTCTTCCCTTCACCCACCTACATCCACCATTTTTCTCTCTTTTCTTTTATTTTTCTTCTTCTTTTGATATTTCTTCCTTTACTAACACTTGTGCTATCTTTCTTTTTTTTTTTTTTGTTTTTCTAACAAAAATTTGCAGAAAAATTACAAAAGGTTTTTCGTCGAAGGTTTCGGCAACTCCGACGCTGGCACGGACTTTGGTTTGTAATGAGGGACTTTTTCTTTTCTATTTTTTCTTTTCCTGATTTTTTTTTCTTTTCTATTTTGTTTATATTTTCTTTACTTTTATTTGTTTCTTTTTCTATTTTGACTTTTCATGGGGATTGCTTCCCCATATGCTTATATGCCTTATCTCTGCGGGATCCATGTATATGCATTAATGTTGTTTACACTTTTCTGGCCTCTACATTGAGGACAATGTGGTTTTAAGTGTGGGAGTATTTGTGTCTTTTGCCTATTTCTTTTGGTTTTACTCTTAGCTTTTGTTATAGTCTATATAGTCATGTTTCTCTTTTTCACATTTTAAAAATCTAAAAAAAATTAGATAATTTGAAAAACCCAAAAATTTTTCCATTGTCTTCCTTTTTCAATTTCCTTGTATTCGAAAAATCCAAAAAGATTTTTTTTATGTCACATTTTTCGGTAGTCTTTATTGCAAAACTAGTAGGACTTGAAAAAGATATTTAATTTGATCGACTTGAAAATCGTACTTGCTTTTTATTCTTACAAAATCTATGGTTTTTATGCACTTGTAAGTGTCGTTTAGTAATTGAAGCGTCAGAATCTTAGGGGATTACCATAGTGAAATACCTTTTCAAGTGTTTGCCTTCACTCTCGCGTTTTTCTTTGCTTTGAAGCAATAAGGTTCAGTTTAGGTTGATCCCGGATATGATGGCATAGGCCTTATTGTAACATTTGTGCCTTTCCTGCGCATCCCTTATATAAAATCAAACCCTAGTTCCCCTTTTGTGCCGTCATGCTAAGGGTTTTAATCCCTTTCATTCTTTGCCTTTTAAACTCACACTATATAAAACCTCAATTCGTTGAGCTAATGATTGAGGAAAATAGATAAGTGTTGGAGTATTTGTGTAAAGAAGAGAACTTTAAAAAGGTTATTCTGGAGAATCTTTGTGAGCAAGGTATGTGCAGAAGTTGAAGGAGAGAAAAGCTAAGTGATGCTTGATTAAAATAAATAAATAATAAGAAAATAAAAACTAGTGAAAACAAAGAAAAAATGAGTATTTGAATATCTCTTCATTTTATCTCTCAAAAATCTCAAGCTGCTCTCTCTCTTATACTTGAGAAATATATGGTTTATAAGAAATAGAGAATTGTTACGTGGATTGTACGTTATTTGAACGAAGTAAAACATTCAATGGTAAATGTGAATGAGTGAACAGAGGCTAGAAAGTATTCGTAATGTTTGATATCTTTCCTTTTTGTTGCATTAGCTCTATCTCAATTTCTTTTGTTTTTCTTTTCCCTTCACTTGACACCCTTTATGTCCCAAGCCTAAGTTACAAGCTGAAAATTCCGACCTAATTCGGGAACAATTTAGAATAAAACTTAGAGTGGAAAGGTTTTGAGAAATCTGACTGTGTTGTGCATTTTCCAATAAAGTTTTTCATTATGTTAATAACCTGATATTCATTGGTTTTTTTGAAAGGCGACACGAGCAATTCATACACACACAATGTTGACTAGTAAGGATATTAGTAAGGTAGTGGTGGGATTGTCGATTCTTTTGATTCATTTTTTGAAAGGTTTTTTTTTTTCTTTTTTTCTTTATTTATTTATTTATTTATTTTTTTTTTTTGCAATTGAGTAATTAAAACCCCCACTGAAGTGATGTGTTTCCTTACTTTTTATCTTTTTCATTCATAGAGTCTTGTGCTTCTTTGGTTGTTGTGTTTTCCTTCCATGTGTCATTTTCAATAAAAATTTCTTTGTGCATTTCCCTTATTGTACTTTCGAGTTTTTGCCTAGTTTTGTGTTGCTTGAGGGTAAGCAACAGATAAGTGTGGGGCTATTTTATATGTGCCATTTTGTACGATATTATATATATTATTTTCATCGTTGTACGATATTTTTAATGTATATAATGTACAATTCACACCATTTACTTCTATTCTTATCTTAGGTGCTTCCCAATGAAGAATACGAAGAACAAAAGCAAAAACAGAAGCTGCCGACACCAAGGAAGAAGACCTACCACCGATGGTAGGCCAACCTATAGCACGCGGTAGGTACCTTAGGCCATAGAAGACATCCAATAGAAGCCTACTGTGGACGGTAGGCAAGACCTACTACAAGCGGTAGATCCTGAACACTTCAGCAATTCTGGATAGAACCCTAGCATGGATGGTAGGGATCAACCTACCAGATGCAGTAGGTCTCATTAGCTGTGCAGTTAATGAGTTTTTTATGTGATATTATGTAATTTTCCCTCTTTTTCATGAGAATACGATTTTAGGCTTAGAGAGGAGAAATGAGGGGCAAACATTGGCAAAAAAACCCTCTTAATTCTGCTTCAATTAGGTAGTTTCTCATTAATTAACATCAAATTGAAGATCTTGGAGGATGATTGAAGAGATTTTCAAGAGTAATTTTGAGATTCATCAAACATAGCGAGAGCCGCGCTCGGATGGGTTTCGGAATTGTGGATTTTAACCTTCTTCAGCCTAAGCCTTCTTTTCTCTTGTTAATTATGAGTTCTATTATTGATTTGAGTATTGTTAGGAAGTTTAGTAGCTAATTCTTTCATTGTTTGAACTGAGGGTTGATGCCTAACTTTTGAATGATATGAATTTTTATTGAATTTCATGAAATTGATGTTTATTTTGTTGTTGGTTGTTATTCGATTATGTCTTTATGATAATTGATCAACGCGGAATCGATTATTTCGTAAGATTGGATGGAATTGAAAAAGGAAGACCAATCTAGGGTAACTAATTTAATAATAAAAGTTGGCAATTCAATAGAGATATTCATCGCACTTTTAGGTTATTAGATCACCTAAATTATTATTGCATTGATAATCAGTTAGGGAGAGGAGATTCTTCTCTAAAAGTTAGTAAATAGAGTGGCCTTCACCTAAAAATAGCGATTGCCCCATTTTTGTGTGATAAACATCGTTTTTTGAGTTTTCCAATTTAAATATTTGACAAAAGTTAGGGGGATTCCATCATTCAAACTATTCCCTAATTTTTATACCTTTTTTAAACTATTTATTCCATTTAATTGTTTTTAGTAGTTTTCAAAATAATTTCGCAAAAGATCAATTTGTTAAACTCGGCATTAGGTAAAACAGTGAGTACTTGAGCTTTTCTATTCTCTTAGTTCAACAACTCGAGTGTCTCTCTGATGCTACATTGATAGGTATGCTTGCATGTTGCTTTAATTTTAGTTATACTATATAAGACGTATCAATGACTATGAAAAGGTAGATTATAAAGTTTTTACAAGCTATGGTTACCAAGTTAGACGAGACGGAGGTTGAGAAAAAGGATGCAACGAAAGAGGTTATTGAGGGAATTCCTCATTCTTGGCTAAAATCCTCACTTGAAGAACCTCTAGAGTTGGAATTAAAGTCATTGCCCGATCACTTGGAATATACTTTCTTAGGGGAGAACTCAACCCTCCCAGTAATCATTTCTCCTAAGATAATTTGGCAACAGAAAAGAGCTCTATTGAGGATATTAGAGAAGCATAAGAAGGCAATTGCTTGGAAATACCTAATATCCAAGGAATTAGCCGTCATTTTGTACTCACAAATTCCTCTTGGAAAACGATTTCACGCATCAACCACAAAGGATTTATATCCAAATATGCAAGTGGTTATGAAGAAAGAAGTTATCAAGCTCCTAGATGTTGACATTATCTATCCCATCTAAGACAACATCTGGGTGAGTCTTGTACAAGTTATACCTAATAAAGAAGGTACGATGGTGGTCCCAAATAAGAAGAATGAGCTAATTCCAACAAGGGTGATCATCGGATAGAGGGTGTATATTTATTATAGAAGACTAAACGAAGCCACCCGTAAGAACCACTTCACGTTGCTGTTTATCAATCAGATGTTGGAGAGGTTAGCAGACCACTCCTACTATTGCTTCTTAGAAGGATTCTTAGGTTATTTCCATATCTCTATCTCTCCCAAGGACAAAGATCAAATGGTGTGATCCTCTCAAGATGCCCTTAAAGATCAAATGCTCCAAATAATCAACTCCCTTCTAGAGGATGCCCTTGATGGTTTGTTTTGAGGAAGTGAAGAACATAAACACAAAAATTGTAGAAAAGATAGCAAAGAAGAAAACAACTAAATCTCCTTATATGAATGGGAGAATCAACAAGGCTTAATTCAAGCCTCACCTATCCTCTACAATCTAAGAAGCACCTAAGACCCAAGCAACACCAATGAAAAGGTTGTTACCTCAGGAGATTAATAGGATTTGGAATTAGACTTGAACTCTTGAATTTGAACATTCAAGAAGTTTCTTGTCAAGAAATTATATAATAGAAAATTACATGGAAGAAGAAGAAATCTCCATAACCATAGTTTTCTCTCTTAGAAAATTTTCATTGTATGCGTCTTGGTCAAAAGGCTGCCAGCATAAGGGTATATATAGTGGTCTTTACAATTAGTAGCCAACCCTATATATTAAATTAACTTAAAAGAGTTTAAAAGATACTTATACTACTTAACTATAAGTCAACACAAGTTTACAACAGAAAAGAATAGTTAAGGAGGTTAGAAACTTCACAATCCTCCATTCAGCCGAGACCTACTGGCGATGGTAGGTCCCAACTTACCATCTGCAGTCAGTCGATTTCTTCAAACCCCCTTCGTAACCCGAAGCCTTCCGGCGACTATAGAATTGAACCTACCACTGGCGGTAGGGTCAAGAAATGTCTCCCCCTTTGGTTTTTGAAGCTTTGAACCCCCTCCAAGCTTGCTTCCTTAATTTCTTCCATTTATACACTTGAAAATAAAAAGGTTTTTGATCCTCCAAAGTTGTTTTGGTGTTCCTCTAGCACGTGCCAAGCACGGTCTTGGAGCATCTTCTCAAACAAAGCTACTTCACCCTTGTATTGCTCTTCCGTTCTTTTTCCCTTTGCTCTCGTGATTGGTCCTTGCATCAACTCTACGGTTTCTTGCACATCCTTGGTCATACCATCTACTCCTCCTTTGAAAGGATTTGTCCTTGAATCTTAATCTACATCAAAAAGAGATAAGTCAGAGACATTGAAAGTGGTGCTAACATGATACTCACTGGGGAGATCAATCTTATAGGCATTGTCGTTGATCTTCTCAAGGACTTGAAATTGGCTACTGCCCCTAGCATCTAATTTGCCCTTGCGAAGGTGAGGGAACCATTCTTTCCTTAAATGCACTATACCCAATCTTCGAGCTCAAAAGTCACTTTCCTCTGTCCTTTATTCTTCCTCGAAGCTACCATTTCATTCTTCTTTTCAAAGTGGTCATGGACCTTGTTATGAATTAGATTTAACAAATTCAGCCTTTCTTTTACCATGCAAGCTCTGTTGATGGCCGGTTGGCAATGCAATGAAATCCAAAGGGGTTAGTGGGTTAAAACCATAGACAACTTCAAATGGAAAAAACATAGTAGTGGAATGACAAGCCCTATTATAAGAAAATTCAATGAATGGAAAACTCTCTTCCCATTTGCTAATGTGCTTTTTAAGAATAGCTCTAAGAAATTGGCGTATATTCTTATTCACTACCTCAGTTTGACAATCCATTTGAGGATGACAAGAAGTAGAGTAAAGCAAGTTAGTCCCTAGTTTCTTTTATAATACTTTCCAAAAATGACTAAAAAACTTGGTATCTCGGTCCAAAACTATGGTCCTAGGCATTCCATGCAATCTCACAACTTCTTTAAAGAATAACCTAGCAATATGAGATGCATCATCCGTCTTTTAACAAGTAATGAAATGCGACATTTTTGAAAAACGATCAACAACAAATATGGAATCCTTTTCAGAAGAAGTCCTCCGAAGCCCTAAAATAAAATCCATGGAAACATTCTCCCAAGGAGCTTTGGCAACCGGTAAAGGGGTATATAAACTATGAAGCAACGATGATGATTTTGCACATTTATAATCTAAACAATTTCCCACAAATCTTTCGACATCTCTTTTCATTTTAGACCAAAAGAAATGCTCATGCAAAATGTCATCTGTCTTAGCTATGCCAAAATGACCTATATGATCACCCCCATGAGCCTCTTTAACAAGCAAATGACTAATATATCAACTAGGAATGCAAAGTTTCCCTTCTCTAAACAAAACTCCATCCTTCACATAAAATTTCACAAGGAGCAATCAAGCATGCATCAAAGATACTACCAAAATCAACATTACTAGCATAGGAATCTTTCAACATTTCAAACCCAATTAAATGCAAATGTAGTGAAGTGAAAAGTGTGTACCTTAGTACGAGTGCATCGCCCACAACATTTTCTTTTCCTTTTTTGTTGTGGACGTAGGGAAATATCTCGAAGAATTCTATCCATCACGCATGCCTCTTGTTGATCTTTTATTTGTCCTTCAAATATTTCAACGACTTATGTCAGTATGGATGATGAACTCCTTTGGCCACAAGTAATGTTGCCAATGCTTCAAGGTCTTCACCAAGACATACAACTCTTTGTCAATACGTGGCATAGTTTCTTCTAAAATAGGCAATGGGTTTCTTCTCTTGCATTAGGACCCCTCCAATCCCTACCCCCGACATATCGCACTTAATCTCAAACATATTGTCAAAGTTAGGTAAAGTGAGGAGTGGAGCATTGCATAGCTTTTCCTTCAAGACCTTGAATGCTAACTCTTGAGGTTCTCCCCAATTAAACCCATTAGTCTTCTTGACGACCTTGGTGAGACGACTAGCAATGGTGCTAAAGTCCTTTATGAACCTCCATTATTAAGTAGCCAATCTATGGAAGCTTCCAACTTCGAGAGCACTTTTGGGCATTGGCCATTCCTCTATTTCCTTCACTTTGTCAACATCCACTTGTAAACCTTTGGAACTAAAAACATGGCCAAGAAAGGTTATCTTTTTCTAAAAAAATTCACATTTTCCTAAATTGGCATATAATTGTTCCCTCCTAAGCACCAAGCAAACTTGTACAAAATGATGCAAATGATCTTCATATGTTTTGCTATAGACTAAACTGTCATCAAAATACATAATCACAAATTTACCAATAAATTCATGCAAAACATAATGCATCAATCTCATAGATGTGCTAGGAGCATTGGTAAGACCAAAAGGCATAAAAAGCCACTCGTAAAGACCAAACTTAGTTTTAAAAGCGGTTTTCCATTCACCACCTTTCATTCGTATTTGATGATAACCCGATTTCAAATCAATCTTGGAGAAAATCATGGAATCATGCATTTCATTAAGCAAATCATCTAGCCTAGGAATAGGATGACGTTATTTAAGGGTTATGTTATTAATTGCCCCACAATCAACATACATGCACCAACTACTATCCTTTTTAAGGACTAGAAGTACTGGTCCAAATATGGGCTAAGACTCTCTCGGATGTAGCCCTTGGCAAGAAGCTCCTCCATTTGTCATTGAAGTTCCTTAGTCTCTTCGGGCGAGCTGCTATATATGGGTCAGTTTGGCAAAACGGCTCCTGTAAAAAAATTCAATTTGATGTTTTATGCCTCTAAAGGGTGGTAGTCCTGTGTGCACCTCCTCTAGGAAAACATCTTAAACTTCCTTGATGACACCTACAATAGCTTTAGGCAAAGAAGAAATAATTTCATCGTTAGAAGACATGTAAGCTCCTTTGTACATAAAGTGTAAGATGGTTTCTTTTGCTTCAATGGCCTCACAAATCTCACTCTCCATAGCAAAGAAACTCACCCTAGCCTCTTCCTTTCCCTCGTTTATTACCACTGCATTTTTCTTTGCTCTCGCTTGAACTTTCTCACTCTTTTGAGTCTCTCCTTTCTTATCTTTTCCCTCTATTTTCTTCCCCTCCTTTATGTTCTTCCTTTTATTTTCCAGCACCTTTTCCTTCCTCTTCACCTACTCTTGATACCATTATTCTCAAAGGAATAGGTGTTCTTGTACACATCATGGACGATTCTTTTATTGAATTGCCATGGTCTTTCAAACAAAAGGTGCCCGGCTTTCATAGGCACAATGTCGCAAACAACCTCATCCTTGTACCTCCCTATAGAAAAGGTCACTAATGCTTGTCTTGTTACCTCACTTCCCTACTAGCATTTAGCCATTGGAACCGATATGGTCTAGGGTATTTGGTGGTTGGCTATATTTGAAAACTCCCACTATCAATGATGATGTTGCAAGCTTTTCTTTTAATGTTGCACCTTGTATGGAATATGTTCTCCCTTTGTTCACTTGACCCATCTTCAAAGGCTTGTGAGCTAAGAGCCCTCAAGACCACTAAGGCCTCTCCCTCATATGGAGACTCTTCATCCGATTCTTCAAGCTCTTGTTCATTTAAAGCATTGGATATCTCTAGCTTGACTAGATGTCCCCTCTATTAGTATATACCCTAAGACCAATTGACTCACATTTATAATTTATGAAGCATGTATTTTGAATTATATTTTATGCCCTTGGTCATCAAGTATGTGACTTGATAGTAAAACCCTTTTAGCTAATAAAATACTATTCTTATTTGTCCCTAGTTTTATTACATCATGTATTATTAAACTAGTGTGAAGTTGATTGATGATCATGTTTTACTGATCATGAATATGAGATATTAAATCAATTCATTAATACATATTGAGAATATTATATTGGACATGACCCAAAGTGAAGAGGAAATATTGCATGGGTTTAAGTTATAAGTATTTCTTCTCAGTTTTATATTTGGTGTCCTCTGACCTAATGTTTCTATGCTTCTTGCATGGAGAGAAAATATGTTTTGACATAGTCAAACGTCAGTTTTAATTAGGCGATTATTATGACTATTGGTTGGCTATTTTCTTGTCATGGCTTGAATATTGAAGATAATGAAAGGGATTTGTCCCTCTCTTTTTAAAGAGAGATATCCATGGGCCTATTGATAAGGAATACTGGAAAATATACATGGTCATGCTCAAATAAGTATTAATAAGGTGTTATTAATACTATTTGTTGGAACAGTCTGCCTGGTGATTAAGTAAATTGTTAATTAAATTTTATAAGGATGACTCGGTCCATGCCCTATACTTAATTAGGATATCGTGTGACAAAAGGACTAAATATTAAATCTGATGCTAGGTTATTATTGCTTTTACTTAACTTGGGTAAGCATAATGTCTTGCTAGAGGCCGCTTATGTTTTGTGAATAAATGTCTTGGACATTTTTCATTCACTGCCAACGTTAAGTGAACCTACAGGGTCACACGCATAGATTATCTTGTGAGCATAATGTCCACGTTTAATGAATCTAAATTGTGTCCAGATTTGTTGAATGTATACAAAAGGGGAATCAGATTCCATATTTATTTTCTGGTAAGTTAATAAGAAACTAATTTTATTTAATCGAATAAATGAAATTAATTACTTAATATTACTCATCCAAACGTTGGATGATTTTAGGAATAGACGGATGAGATTAAACTGTCATTAGATGACAATTAGGGTTTTGATATTGACAGCTATAAAAGGTTATGTTAACCTTTTCTCTGTGGCCGTCTTTTTATCTGATTAAAAAGAAAAACAAATCCCTAAAACCCTAGAACGGGGATATAGTATCTAGCCTCCTCTCTCTGAAATTCTACCTATTACCAGATAGTCAAGATTAGTTTTGAACAATTTTTCAGAACACAGAAGGGGCTAGCATCCCAATCGCTTGCAGAGGAGTTCGTCGCGTGGATACCAGTAGAGGGCGAAGCGTAAATGGCATCGCCTCCACATCAAACAGTAAAAAACATTGAGGTAATTTCTATCCAATTGGTTTTTCTAGTATGTGCAGATCCTGTTGGTGGATTTCCTTAGTTTTATTTTATTTATTTTTTTCCTACGGTTTCTAACAGTGGTTTCAGAGCCTCGTACATACTAGTTTTACTGATTTTATCTGTTACCGCTTTGATTACATGTGTTGTTTTCAATCGGCCTTATAGTAAGGGTTCTGATTTGGGTAATAATAAGAGTAAATTGCATTATAGGATTCACATATATCATATTCTGTTTACTTATTAATGCGATTAAATAAATAGAATGTTGCTACTGCCAAATTCTTTGGCGTACAGGCTGTAATCTGTGCAATTTAATTGTTAAACTAATATGCAGAATCACATAATTTAATGTTTAACTGTTACACAACATTTTCTGGTGGCATGATTTTAGGGCTTATGACGGCAGTAACTCATTCAATGAGTTAGAAAGAAAAAATCGTTTTTTCTTTCCGGCGGTGCTGCCCCTTAACCCCGCCCGCTGATCGGTCAGCGGGACCGCCATTTTTTCCAGGGGCTTCGCCCTCGGGAACCCCCTTGTTATTTTTGGCATGTTTTTTTCTATCTTTAGATGCATGGTGCATAGCATAGCCCTTTACCTCTTATGATTGATTGGCTTATTTTGTTAATGGATTGTAATGTTTTAAATACGGCATGCGTGTCGTCGTTCTCATTGATGTAATATTATTAAGCTTTACGAGAATAAGTTAATTCTATTTCCTATTCCTATGTATGTTTTTCTGTCCTATGTAACAAGATTGGAAGGCATATACGTTGGAGGCAAGCTAGACTGACCTTTGACTTCCATGAGGCTCGTGGAAGTTAATATAGGCTTGGGGCCATGCTATGATACGTTTTATTCGATGTATATACTATGCATGTGATGTTTAGTTTATTTCCTTTTATTTTATTGGATATATGTTTTATGAAATAATATATAAATAAAAGGAAGAAGGTTTTTGAAACCATGTAAACATTAAGTCGTAAAATGCCTCCCATGATAATAAGCACTTCTTCATGCTTGGATCATCATTTTGTCTCATTGCCAAAGCAAGAGATAAATGGTTACTTAAGTAGGGGAAGATGGAAAATGGTAATTTCCATATGCATGGAATGGTTTGGCTTAACTAGGCTATCAAAGCGGTTTTGAGCCTAGGGCATTATATGGGATTTTGTCGGTACATATAGATGTAAATCCCATTAATCCATTTTTCTCTAATTATGGGTGTTAAGCCAAAACTTACTTATGATTAGAATAAAATGAACTTTTCCACCCATGATTTATATGAAGTGTCGAATATTTCAGGGAAAAATTAATGCTTCATTTATTTAATTTTACTTTACAAATTCTATGTAGATAATGGCCTCAAACAATTCAAACACCTCGTTGCGATCCGTGCTTTAAAAGAATAAGCTTAGTGGGACTAACTTTCTTGATTGGGCACGAAATTTAAGGATTGTCCTTAAACAAGAAAAAAAGCTATATGTACTTGAGAATCCTATCCCTAATCAACCAGCTAACAATGCTCCTAGGGTCGAAAAGGATACTTATAGTAAGCACAAGGATGATTCTAACGATGTGACATGTCTCATGTTGGCTACAATGGAATCTGAGTTGCAAAAGCAATTCGAGGAAGTTGAGGCCTATGAGATGATAAAACAGCTCAAGGAAATGTTCCAAGAGCAAGCACGTCAAGAGAAATATCTTACTACTAAGGCTCTAAATAGCTGCAAAATGACCCCTAGCACTTCAATTAGTGCTCATGTCCTAAGGTGAAAGGGTATTTTGATCAGCTTGAAAAACTTGGAGTACCTGTAAGCCATGACTTGGCTACTGATATGATCTTGGCTTCTTTGACTTCTGACTATGATCAGTTTGTCATGAACTTCAATATGTATAATATGGAAAAGTCCATAAATAAATTGCACGGGATGCTCAAGCAGGCTGAACAAAACATTAGGAAGACTACTCCTAATGTTCTGATGGTTCAGAAGAGGCAGTTCAAGAAGAACAAGGGAAAGAGAAAGGGAAAGGATATGGCCAAGAAGGGTAAAGGCAAACAGAAGCCCAAGGTTAAAGCACCAAAGGAAGGGACTTGCTTCCACTGCAATGAACCTGGTCATTGGAAGAGGAATTGCAAGCTCTACTTAGAAGAAAAGAAGAAGCAAAAGGCCAGTGAGACTGCCGCTTCAGGTATTTTCGTTATAGAAATTAATATGTCTTCTCCTACTTCACTGGTATTAGATACCGGATGTGGAGCTCACATTTGTGCAAATGTGCAGGGACTCAAAAGGAGTATAAGGTTACCTCTTTGAGAAAAAGGAAAGTCCTTTGAAAGGTGTTACTGGCTATGAATGAGTTCCCCGACTTACACTGGCCAATTCCTTTTCTTGTCTCTATCTTTTTCAATCAAGAAACCCAACAGGTGGAATGCCAAGATGCGAGACTTATCATTTGAAGTTTCCGGAACGAAGAAGAAGAAAAAAGACTTAAATCATAGTTTAATTGATTTCATGATCTTAGGGAACTTTTTGTCATTTATTAGAATTCCATATCTTTTCCAAAAGGAAAGGTGGACCTGCGAGTTGCAAATGGAGAAAAAGTTGTTGTTGTAACTGTAGGGACATTTGATTTACTTTTGCCTACTGGGCTTATAATTGAACTTAAATATTGTTATTAAGTTCCTGCTATGAGTAGGAACATCATTTCAGTTTCTTATTTAGATATTGATGGTTTTGAGTTTAACATTAAGAATGGTAAAAGTTCTATTTATAAAAATGGTATTTTCTATGGGGATGCCTCTTTATGTAATGGACTTTACATTCTTAACCTACATGATTCCATTAGTAAGCCCATCTATAACATAAATACAAAGAAATTTAAATCTAATGATTTAAATCAAACTTACTTCTAGCATTGTTGTTTGGGCCACATAAATGAGAAATGCATATCCAAACTCCATCAAGATGGACTTTTATCTTCATTCGACCTTTAGTCTTATGAAAAATGTGATTCTTGTTTATTGGGCAAAATGACTAAAAGTCCCTTTACAGGACAAAGTGAAAGGGCTACCGATTTATTGGAACTTATACATACTGATGTATGTGGACCAATGAACACACAAGCCAGAGGAGGTTTTTAGTATTTCATTACATTCACAGATGATTTCAATAGATATGGTTATGTCTATCTAATGACACATAAATCCAATTCCTTTCAAAAGTTTAAGGAATTTAAAAATAAAGTACAAAATCAACTTGGAAGGAGTATCAAATTAATTCGATCAGATCGAGGTGGTGAATACTTAGGCCAAGAGTTTGACGAACATCCAAAAAATTGTGGGATAGTATCACAATTAACTCCACCAGGAACACCACAATGGAATGGTGTCTCTGAATGTAGAACTCGAGCTCTATTGGATATTGTTTGATCTATGATGAGTCAAACAGATCTTTCAATTTCTTTTTGGGGTTATGCTCTAGAAACTGCTACATTCATATTAAATAGAGTTCCATCTAAAGCTATTTAGAAGACACCATATTAGATATGGACCGGGAAACAACCTAGTTTAGCATTTCTCAAAATTCGGGGATGTGATGCTTATGTGAAGCAATCCTTATCTGAAAAACTAGCACCCAAATCTGATAAGTGGCTGTTTGTGGGATATCCTAAGGAAACTAATGGATACTATTTCTATCTTCCGTCTAAAAACAAAGTGTTTGTTGCTCGGAATGGAATTTTCCTTGAAAGGGAATTCGTTTCCAAAAGAGTTAGTGGGAGTATAATCCACCTTGAAGAAGCTCAAGGATAGCAGACCATTTCTAAACCGAGTATGGACACTCAGTTGGACTCATGTATTCATACTAAGCCTGAACCTTTGACACAAGGCCTAAGAAGGTCTGGTAGGATTCCTCAGATACCACAGAGATATGGATTTCTTGTGACTGAGGATCATAATGTTGATCTTATTGATCAAGGTGAACCTAATTCCTACCAAGATGCTATTCATAGTCCTGAATCTAGCAAATGGCTAGAGGCTATGAAATCAGAAATGCAATCCATGCATGATAATCAAGTTTGGACTTCGATTGATCCACCTGAACGTTGCAAGACCATAGGGTGTAAATGGGTTTTCAAAAAGAAAACTGGCATGGATGGCAATGTGCACACTTACAAAGCACGATTGGTAGCAAAAGGTTATAGACAAACTCATGGTATAGACTATGATGAAATTTTTTCTCCAGTTGTAATACTTAAGTCAATTACAATTCTACTTGCCACTGCAGCATATTATGATTATGAAATATGGCAAATGGATGTTAAAACTGATTTTCTTAATGGAAATTTATTGGAGGATGTGTATATGACACAACCTGAAGGTTTTATTCATCCATCGAATTCTAGTAAAGTGTGTAAACTTCAAAGATGCATTTATGGCTTGAAGCAAGTATCTCGAAGTTGGAATCTTCGTTTTGATGAAGCAATTAAAGAATTCAATTTCATCAAGAATGATGATGAACCTTGTGTCTACAAAAGGGTTAAAGAAAATGCTGTAATCTTCTTAGTACTCTATGTCGATGACATCTTATTAATTGGGAATGACATCCCCACTTTGCAAAGTGTAAAAACTTGGTTGGGAAGTGTTTTTCAATAAAAGATTTAGGCAAAGCAGCCTATATTCTAGGCATTAGGATCTATCGAGATAGATCTAAAAGCCTAATTGGCCTAAGTCAGAGTGGATATATTGACAAGGTACTGAAAAGGTTTAGTATTCAAGATTCTAAGAGAGGAATCTTGCCAATGTAACATGGCATTAAACTCAGTAAGTCTCAAAGTCCTACCACAAGAGAGGATACAGAACGCATGAGTAAGATTCCTTACGTTTCCGCAATTGGATCTATCACGTACGCCATGTTATGCACTAACCCAGATGTCTCGTATGCATTAAGCATGACTAGTAGATTCCAGTCAAATCCTGGTGAACCACATTAGACTGCAGTAAAAAACATTCTCAAGTACTTAAGAAGGACTAAGGAGATGTTTTTTATCTACGGAGGTCAGGAAGGAGAGATTGTTGTAAATGGTTACACGAATGCTAGCTTTCAGACTGATGTAGATGATTTTAGATCGCAATCTGGATTTGTGTTTTGTTTGAATGGAGGTGCTGTGAGCTAGAAGAGTTCAAAGCAAGATACCGATGCCGATTCTACTACAGAGGCTGAGTATGTGGCTGCTTCTGATGTAGCCAAGGAGGTAGTTTGGATCAGAAAGTTCATCATAGAACTAGGTGTAATTCCTAGCATTGTGAACCCAGTGGACCTATATTGTGATAATACAGGAGCCATTGCACAAGATAAAGAACCTAGATATCATCAACGATCCAAACATATTCTCAGGCATTTCCATCTCATTCGAGAAATTATTGAGCGTGGAGATGTTAAAATTTGCAAAGCAGACACCGATGAAAATGTCGCAGATCCATTGACAAAGCCACTCCCATAACTTAAGCATGAGAGTCATACTAGGTCAATGGGTTTGAGAGTCTTGTCAAATTGGTAGTAGGGCAAGTGGGAGATTTTTAGTATATGTCCTAAGACCAATTGACTCACATTTATGATTTATGAAGCATGTATTTTGAATTGTATTTTATGCCCTTGGTCATCAAGTATGTGACTTGATAGCAAAACCCTTATAACTAATAAAATACTATTCTTATTTCTCCCTAGTATTATTACATCTTGTATTATTAAACTAGTGTGAAGTTAATTGATGGTCATGTTTTACTGATCATGAATATGAGATATAAAGCCAATTCATTAATACATATTGAGAATATTGTATTGCACATGACCCAAAGTGAAGAAGAAATATTACACGGGTTTAAGTTATAAGTATTACTTCTCAGTTTTATATTTGGTGTCCTCTGACCTAATGTTTCTAATGCTTCTTGCATGGCGAGAAAATATGTTTTGACATAGTCAAACGTCAGTTTTAATTAGGTGATTATTATGACTATTGATTGGCTATTTTCTTGTCACGGCTTGAATATTGGAGATAATGAAAGGGATTTGTCCCTCTCTTTTTAGAGAGAGATATCCATGGGCCCCTTGATAAGGAAGACTGGAAAATATGCATGGCCATGCTCAAATAAGTATTAATAAGGTGTTATTAATATTATTTGTTGGAACAGTCTGCCTGGTGATCAAGTAAATAGTTAATTAAGTTTTATAAGGAAGACTCGGTCTGTGCCTTATACTTAATGAGGATATCGTGTGGCAAAGGACTAAATATTAAATATGATGCTAGGTTATTATTGCATTTACTTAACTTAGGTAAGCATAATGTCTTTCTAAAGACCACTTATGTTTTGTGAATAAATGTCTTGGACATTTTTCGTTCACTGCCGACGTTAAGTGAACCTACAAGGTCACACGCATAGATGATCTTGTGAGCATAATGAACACATTCAATGAATCTAGATTGTGTTCAGATTCGTTGACCGTATACAAAAGGGGAATCAGATTCCATGTTGTATTTTCTGGTAAGTTAATACGTACCTAATTTTATTTAATCGAATAAGTAAAATTAATTACTTAATATTACTCATCCAACCGTTGGATGATTTTAGGAATAGACGGACGAGATTAAATTGTCATTAGATAACAATTAGGGTTTTGATATTACTACTATAAAAGGTTATGTTAAACTTTTCTCTGTGGCCGTCTTTTTATCTGGTTAAAAGAAACAAAACCCTAGAACAGCGATATAGTATCTAGCCTTCTCTCTCTGAAATTCCACCTATTACCGGATAATCAGGATTAGTTCTGAACAGTTTTTCAAAACACAGAAGAGGCTAGCATCCCGATCGCTTGTAGAGGAGTTCATCGCGTGGATACTAGTAGAGGAGGAAGCATAAATAGCAGCGCCTCCATATCAAACAGTAAAAAATATTGAGGTAATTTCGATCTAATCGGTTTTTCTAGTATTTGCAGATCCTGTTGGTGGATTTCTGTAGTTTTATTTTATTTATTTTTGCCTACGGTTTCTAACACCCTCTACCTAGCTCCTATTCTTGTTCTCTTCCTTCCCCTTAGACCCTTCCTTGAATGCAACCTTGGGCATATTATCCTTTCTCAAAGGGTTAAGTTTGTAGGTTGAGGCCACCGACTTGGAAGTAGTTAAAGGATTTTTGAAGGATACCTATGGCCTTATGAACGATCTGTTGCAATTCCACATATGCTTGTACCTCCTAAGTGTGAGCTATGTCCCGGTTCAAGCCACTCATAAATATTGCCATTGTAGCCTCCCTATCTTCAATGATATTAGCCCTTATAACTAGTACTTCCATCTCCTTGTAATAATCTTCTACACTTTTGCTCTCTTGCTGGAGGTTTTGTAGCTTGTTATAGAGATCCCTATGGTAATGTGGGGGAATGAATCTCTTCCTCATCAAGGGTCTCAGTTCCTTCCATGTCTCTATTGATCTCTCTAGGTTCCTCCTTCGATTCGTCACCAATTGATCCCACAATATGACGGCATAGTCGGTGAACTCTACCACCGCTAAGATCATCTTTGTAAGGTCCGAGTAGTTGTTACAATCAAAGACAAGCTCCACCTTCTTTCCCATCCAAGGTAAGCTTCCAGATCACTCTTCTCTTCGAAAGGAAGGATTTTCAATTTAATCCTTCCAAATTCATTTTCCTCATAATAACCCTCTTCATCTCTTTCTGATCCCGGTCATATCTATCTTAACTGCCATATATCTTTCTTGTTCGCTTGGCATTCTCATGAATTCTCTTTCAAGTGCTCTTCCCATACCCCTTCCATTCCTTCCCCCTCTAGCACCAAACCTTCCTCTACCTTGGGTTCCCAAAGGTTGGAAAATTTCTCGGAAATTTTTCGATAGGTCATCCCTAACTCAAAAATTGGCATGAGGAGAGCCATCTTCATCTCTCATAGTTCATCTTGGAGTAAGGTTTTCATAATTTTGAAATCCCTGCCTTTGACACAACGTCTATTCTTGTCAATCAATTCGGGCGGACAACGCTCCAATATTCCTTTCAATCTTCCCCATTTGTTACTGAAAGGACCACACAGTACCAACAACCTCTTGCATAAGAGGATCACTAGGTCCCTCATTATGGTTTTTGTTTTTTCTTCTTCATGAGATATATTCAAGATTGATAGATCACAAAGGTACCTAAAAAAGAAGCAAACAAGTAATAGAAACAAGGACCTTGCCGCTCCCTAAGTGTTTTCGCTCAATTGTAATTGCTCTCTACCCTCGTGTTTACACTCACTCTCGATGGCTTTTATATCAATGCTCTCACCCTCTTGCCTTTTACTTTTTCCTCACCACTAGAGTTACCAATGATTTCTAAAGCTTCCAAGTTATAAGACATTCCCAATGTAAAAATCATACAAGCAATTCTTGATAAATAAGAGCAAAGAATTCAAAGAGAATTTTGTCGAGCATGTGGTAGGCATAGAATATCAAAGAAAAATTCAAGAGTATGAGTATAAGAATGAGTCTAATTTATACAAAAAGATCAGAAAAACACTCATAATTATATCCCAAAGAAGTTGCAAAATCAAAGATATGTAGAGTACTAGAAATCAATTAGAGAAAAACAGAGCATGACAACCAGCTATAGTAATCTAAAAATAAGTTCTTCAATTCGTAACTAAACAGGCTCCAATTTGTTGCAAAATCTTCACAATCGAATAAGCTTTCAATCAAGGCTAATTTCATGCAATTCGAAGTTCATTTGATATACCGTTCAATTCAATCTTTACTGATCACTTTTTTTGGCCGAAAATTTTCTAGATTGCTTGCCTTTTCTCAAACACTTTCAATGGCTTTTCCTTAAACACAAATTCAATAAATAAACATATAAAACTTCACCTCATAGAGAGCTTAGCTATGATACCATATGGTGTGATCCTCCCAAACTTCCCTTGAAGATCAAATGCTCCAAAGAATCAACTCCCTTCTAGAGGATGCCCTTGATGGTTTGTTTTGAATAACATAAACACAAAGATTGCAGAAAAGATAGCCAAAAAAAAAAAACAACTAAACCTCCTTATATAAATGTGAGAATAAAAAAGGCTTGAATCAAGTCTCATCTATCCTCTACAATCTATGAAGCACCTAAGACCCAAGCAACACCAACTAGAAAATTGGCACCTCAAGGTATTAATAGGATTTGAAATTAGACTTGAACTCTTGAATTTTAAGATTCAAGAAGTTTCTTGTCAAGAAATTATACAATAGAAATAGTTAATTTATATGGAAGAAGAAGAAATCTCCATAACCATAGTTTTCTCTCTTAGAAAATTTTCACTATATGCGTCTTGGTCAAAAGGCTGCCAACATAAGGGTATATATAGTGGTCTTTACAATTATTAGCCAGCCGTAGATATTAAATTAACTTAAAAGAGTTTAAAAGATACTTAGACCACTTAAGTATAAGTCAGCACAAGTTTACAACCCAAAAGAATAGTTAAGGAAGCTAGAAACTTCATAATCCTCCCTTCAGCTGAGACCTACTGGTGACTGCAAGTCCCCACCTACTGTCTGCTGTTGGTCGATTTCTTCAAACCCCCTTTATAACCCGAAGCCTATCACCGATAGTAGGTAGAACATACCGTCAGCAGTAGGGTACAGAAATGGCTCCCCTTTTGGTTTTTGAACCTTCCAACCATTCTAGGCTTTCTTCCTTGGTTTCTTCCATTTGTACCCTTGAAAATAGAAAGGTTTTTTTATCCTCTAAAGTTTTCTCATTACTCCTGTAGCCCGTACAAAGCTAGGACTTGGAGCATCTTATCGAACAAAGCTACTTCACCTTTGTATTCCTCTTCCATTCTCTTTGCCTTTGTTCTCGTGATCGGTCCTTGCATGCACTCTATGGTTTCTTGTGCGTCCCGGGTCATACAAGAAAAGCACTTTCACTGCCCATACGGTACATTTTCTTATAGCTATGCCGTTCGGTTTATCCAACATTCCTGCTTCTCTTCAGCGTTGTACTATTGCAATACTTGAGTGTTTGGTTGGGGAAATTAGAGATGTTTTAATGGATGATTTTTCTCTCTTTGGGAATTCTTTTGATGTGTGTTTGTTAAATCTAGAAAAGGTTTTAAAAACATGTGAGGAAACTCACTTAGTTTTAAACTTGGAGAAAAGCCATTTTATGGCTCAAGAAGGGATAGTTTTAGGCCATAAAATTTTTGAACATGGCATTAAGGTAGATAAGGTGGATATAGAGACTATTGAAAGGTTACCTATCCTTTATTCTGTGGAGGCTGTGAGGAGCTTTCTAGTGTATGCTTGGTTTCGTAGGCATTTTTAGGGATTTTTCAAAGATTACGAAACTCTTTACCTCTTTTCTTGAGAAATATGCTCCGTTCAATTTTGATGATGCTTGTCTATGTGCCTTTTCGTTGCTTAAAGAAAAGCTAACAAATTCTCCTATCTTAGATGCTCCAGATTGGTCACTCCCTTTTGAACTAATGTATGATACTAGTGACTTTGCTATAGGTGCTGTCATGGGTAGAGGAAGGAAAAGTATTTTTCAACCTATATAATATGCAAGCAAGATACTTATGGACACTCAACTGACACTACAAGAAAAATAAAAAAAAAAGTGACGTAAAATTGCGACCAAAATTTCCTAGGCAATTTTAGTGACAGAATAGCAATCCAGCACGATTGTTGAAAACTTTACGACTTAGTATGCGACCGAAAAGGAGATCAGTTGTAAAATTAAAAAAATAGCGACGATGTAGTGACCGAATTGACATGTCGTAAATTTTTTTTAAAAGTGTGACTCCCTCTTTCACAATTCCGTTGTGACCTCTAATTTAATTGGGGAAAAAATAAGCTCACATCTCACTCTTTCTTCCCAACTCCTTGATATTAACCGGGATGATAAAGAGGCTAAAGAGTCAATTCAAACACCAATCACTAGAGCAAGGGTAAGGAAGATCAAGGAACATAAAGAAGGCATAGCTAAAAGAATGATTGCACTTATTAAAGAATCCATGAAGGAAGGTTTAAACTTCAAGATTGAAGGCTTTGAATAGGGTTGTAAACCTCCCAAGTTGCTCATGATTCACACCTTAAGTAAGAAGCACAAATGGAGCAAGTTGGAGGTGCAAAAGTTGAAGAAGTGCTGAAAACAAGACCAGCTGTTGACAATAGGCCCTGTAACTACCTTTTATGGAGGGTTTTGGATGAAATCTTCAAGAGTGCGAACAACTTACCACTGACTATAGGGTAATTTTTTTAGGTAAAGTGATGTTTTGTGCAAGGTTTAGCATTTTAATCCTATTTACAGCTTTCAGTTAAGTTCTTAAATGGTCTTCTAATGACCTAAGACCAATGTCAAAGTAAGGTTTAGTTCTAAAACACTATAAATACTTCTTATTAAGCTTATATGTATTAGGTGGGATTGTATATGAAAATTGAGAGTGTTTGAACTAGGATTCTTTAGTTCTTCAAGCCTATTCCTAACTTCTATCTAGGGATCTCCCTTAGTGATATGAACCAGGATGATTAAAAAGCTGAGGACTTAATTTAAGGACTAACCACAAGGAACATGAGGAAGGCATAGCTAAAGGAGTAGCGGAATTTATTGAAAAATTAGTGAAGGCAGGATTAATGTTCAGGATGAAAAGGTTAAGAAGATGTTGATAAACCTCCAAAGTTGTTTATAATTCATGTCCTAAGAAAGGAGCAACCAATGGAGCAAGTTGGAGGAACAAAGATCGAAGATCTCTTGGAAATAGGACCTACCATCAACAGTAGGCCTTTTACCTACCATCCACGATAGGATTCTAGAAGAAGCTCAGTTGAAGGATCAACAACCTACCACCGACAGTAGGTTCACATTGCCATCCATCGGTAGGGTTTTGTTTTAGTGCAATGTATTGTTAAAGGCAGGAATTAATATTTAATTCCATTTACAGCTTTTAATGAAGTCCTTAATTGGTCTTTTGTTTAGCCAAGACCATGTTTAGATTAGGGTTTGGCCTAAACTCTATAAATACCTTATTATAGCTTAATTAGAAGACTAATTGATGAGTTTACTCTTACGGTTCTTAAATTTTTAGGCTTTCCCCTAACTTCATCTAAAGTTTGATCATTCTTAAGTTAATTTCACTTGAGGCACTTGGATTGAGAAGATCTGAGGATTTCTTCAATTGAGCACAATTCCTTCTAAGAGATATCTATATCCTTGTATTTGTCTAGATTGGCTCTTTTCTAGCTAATTAGGTGTTGGGTTTGGTATACCCAATGTTGAATTAGAGTGTGGGGAACATATTAGGCGTATGAATTGAAGAGCTCATAGGTTTATATATCTGTTGTTGCTTGAGGATGGAGCTAACTAAGTCTTTCTTGAAGGCAAAGGTCCTTAGGATTGAATATTTTAACATTTCAAGCATTTGATACACTTGCAAATCAAATATCATATCATTTGGTATCAGACCTACCTTCAAGTAAGCTCTAGTTTGTTCCAATTGCTACAGTTAAAAGAAAAAGGTAAAAGCATATGATGATCTATGATAAATACATGAAGATCATGCAAAATCTCATACAAAAAAATTGATGCCAGAAGATTGGCTTAATAAATATTGAATTTATTTTGCAAATATTTGATATAGATCTCATCTATTATGAGTTAGTGGTTGTTCGAGGCTGATTTCACTAAATATGGACTTGATTTGATAGATCAATTCGATAAAACTTTTTCAAGTGTCTAGAAATCGGATTTGTTTGAAAAGTTTGGATTAAACTGTTCATATCTTGTGTTATACCGGTTCAATTTGGACGAAATTTTTGCTTACATTCATGCTCATTGAGCTGTTCTTCTTTCTAGAATAATGTGGCATGATTTGGAATTATAATGTTTAATTTAACTCGATTTTTGTGTCAAAGTGTCAGTGACCTCTATTTTCTAGAATTTTTTTTCTAGTACACATTTGTTTAGCTTAATTTCGTTTTTGTTTCATTATTTAAGAATTCTTATTGCTTCTTTCAGTGTTTTCCTATTCTCTGTGGTGATCGAATTGATATTGTGGGCTCTAATTGCTCTTGGATGATCTTTGAAACTCTTGCACATTAAGAATTGATATTGTGGACTCAATAGGGATATAGCTAATCAACTTGAGTTGTACCCTTTTTCTACTTATGAGGAGATGTGCCATCTAGCAGTTAAAATTGAAAGTCACGGGAAAATGTGCGGACCCTTGAAAATCTTTATCGTTTGTTCATGAGGTGTTGCTAATAAACCTTAAGTATTTACTTTCAAGGGGTGGCCAAAGAAGGATGATACACCTAAGGTTCCCTTCAAGATAATCCTATACCTAAAAAAGAGGAGAAAGGTAGATTGATTACTAATCTTAATCGTTTTTTCAAGTGTAATACTTTGCAATATATAGCTAGAAATTTTCCTACCTAGAAGACTTTGATCTTTTGTGAAGACTTCAATGGGTGGATTGAAAAGGATGAAAAGGATTGTCTTGAAGATCTTGTTGATGAAAAGGATAACCACGATGATGAACTCATTGGAGACACTTCTCTAGAAGCCGAAGAAGATGCCTTGATGTTGGTTACTATAAGGGCTTTGACAACTGATGTGTATATTTTAAAAATAAAGGATGCTAAGTACTAAGGTAACATTCAAATGGACCTATCAGTGGAGTAAAAGAGTTACAACCAAGTGTCGAATCTCGAGGAATGATAAAGGAAAAATTACTAATTGTCTTTTCTAATGTTTAATTTAAGGAAAAGTTGGTTTGAAAAAGAATTAAACTGAGAAATACTGAAAAATGATTATCAACTAAAGACAGTAAGCAATAAAATTATGGGTTTAAAAACTTATAAAAGCAAAAGATTGGATGGTGGAAACCCCTAATCCTTGTTGCTATTTCAACTAGCAAACTTTAAATAAAACGAAGTTGAATAAATTAAAGTTCGTAATCACAACTAATCGGACAATCCCTATTTCAAGGCGAAAGCCACCCTACTCACTAACCCTTAGAGGAAAATCTCTTTTCTCCCTAACAAATTATGAGCACAGTAATATTAAGTGATTTAAAGGATCGAAAAGTGCAATATTATATCTCGAATCAATTACCCCAACTAATGCCCAATTGCTTGCCCTAGATTATTCTTTCTTTTTCAATTCCGAACAGTTTTACGATAAATCTTGCGATAATTAAATTGAAAACAAGTACAATTGGAAGAAAACTTAACTAAAAAAAAATCAAAATCTTCAAATTGAACAAAAATCATCGTAATCAAGAAATCAGGTTCAACCCTCAACCAAACATAAAGAACTACTTACTAATCATTGTATATAAATTAAAATTAAACATAGAAAGTAAAGAAAAGAAAGCTTAGGAGGAAGACTAAAGCCACAATTGCAGTCCCGAACGTCTCTCGAGCTCGTCTCTCAAGTCACCCAATTGAAGCCTAAAATATTTATATTGGATCTATGAATCTTGATCTTCCAAAAATTAAATGAAAGAAATTATAATGATTACCTAACTATTTGAATGTAAATTTTTGGGAATTATCCAACCTAAATTTGCCCTTAATTGCCTACTAACTAGTCTCTTCTGCCCTAACGGCAGAGTTACCTATTAATATGGAGACATTACATAAAAATAGAGTTAAAATTGGACAATGACTTTTACAGACGGGACCTACCGCGCTCAGTAGTTCGAGCCCTACCGTCCGCGGTAGGGTTCTATCGAAAATTTCCTTCTTTGTCGTCAGGGCCTACCCTCGATGATAGGGGTGGCCTACCGTCACCTGTAGATTTCTGTCCTAGCTCCGCTGGTGACTTAAAGACCTACTATTGACGGTAGGTTGGCCTACCCAAGGTGATAGGTCTGCTTTGTTGATGCCGTCGACTTCGTTTTCATCGTTTTCGCTCTATTTTCTCCTATTTTTGTTTTCTTTCATCTTCTTTTTTTAAAGCACCAAAGACAAGAATAAAGGGTACTAGTGTACATAATAAAAATACCAAAAAACGATGAAAATAATATATAGAAATGTAGACAGTTACGTGCATATCAAATACCTCCACACTTATCTTTTGTTTGTCCTCAAGCAACAAAAACTAAAGAGACAAAATGGAGGATTTTAAAACTTTTATTTTTGAAAAGACGATAAACGAAAAATGAGAAATGCCGACTTAAAATAATTTAGATCACAGATCACCACAACCAACGGTAGCAGAGATAATCACATAAAGAAAATAAAATAAGAACAAGAACAATAACGAAAAAAAAACTAAGAAAAACAAAGGACAGGGCCACTTCAACAAAATACTTCACTACCCAACCCCAAAGGTAAATCAAAATCGACAAACGACAAGAATCACTAAGTCTACCACAAGTTACTAATAATGGTTACAGATAAAAGGGGTGTGTGTGTATTGCTCATACCGTTTTTCATAGAAGAAAAGGAATCTCAAGTAATTAGCACAACAAAATACTTTGAAGGATAATACACAACAAATTCATATTTTTCTATCACTTATCCACTGTAAGCCCTATTCTAGGTCGTTCCAAGATTAGGTAGGACATTTCGGCTTGTAATGTTAGGCTTCGGATATGTATAGGGTAATAGATGAATGTAAAAGGAGACCAAAAATAACTGAGATAGAGCTAACATAACCAAAAGAATAGATAACAAAATTAAAGAACAACTTTCTAGCCGTCTTTTTCACTCTTCTCACTCACTCTTGAACATCCTACTTCGTTCTTTTGGTGCACACCCCACCTAACAACATTCTTCTCAAGATTCACACAAAAGCCCAATATAAGAAAGAGATGTTTGATATCTTTCTAGACTTTAACTAAAATGATAAAATAAATACTCATATTTTTTTCTTAGTTTTCTACAATTCTTTCATTTTTTTTCATTTTTTTAATTTCTTTCTCTTTTTTACTTTTTTCTTTCAAGCATCAATTTCTTTTTTCTTTTTCTCCCTTTTCAATAGCCATAAGCACCGAACAACTGAAATTTCCCAAAATACCTTTTTTCATAAACAAAATTTTCTTTCTTCACTCTTTTACCCCTAAACTTATCTATTTTCCTTTCTCAAAACATCTAAAAAGATATACTAACCATTAGCATCACGAATTGAGGGTCATTTGTATTGTGAGGTTAAAAGAACAAGGAAAAGAAGAGATTAAAACCCTTAGCATGAAGGCACAATAGGGGAACTAGGAATTGATTTCATATAAGATACAACAAGAAAGGCACAAACTATACAAAAAAGGCCTAAGACCATCATTTCCAGGACCACCCTAGGCTAGAACTCTTTGCTTTGAAAGACAGAAAAACATAAATGTAGGCAAAGACCCAAAAATGATTCTCATTATACTAATTCCCTAAGGTTCCTAGGCTTCTACTTCTAATCAACATTTACAAGTGCATGAAAACCATTGATCATGAAAGAAAATTAGTAATTGTGGTTTTCAAAACGATCTAGTACTTTGCCTTTCCAAAAAACAGAAAGAGCTTTTGCAGTCATATACTCTACTAAAAGTGGTAAAAACAAAAAAAAAAAAAATTGGATTTTTCTAAATATAAGAAAAAGGAAAAGAAATGAAAGTTTTTAGATTTTCAAATTTTCTGAATTTTTTTGGGATTTTTCTATTAAGAGACTAAAAGTTAAGAAAGAAAAAAAAAAGAAAGAAAGACAAAGAATAAAGAGGCATATATATCCACCCACACTTAAAATCACATTGTCCTCGATGTGGGACTCAGGCTAGCTGAGAAAATAAATAAAACACATACGTGGGAACCAATATTGCAGGTATGAAGCTAGTAAGCAATTGGGAAGCCATCTCTACACAAAAACAAGTAAAGGAAAAATAACTAAATAGCAGAAAAATATAAAACATGAAAAAAGTAACAACACATAAAAGGAAAAGAAAAAAAAAAGAATGAAAAGAAAAGAAAAGAGAAACTCCTAATTGTGGCTATTGCATATGGAGTGAGTGAGGTTGAGAGAAGAGATCTTGCGAATGGATGCTTTCTGCTACACGGCTCGCCAGGCACATCGACAGGCGACAGCGAGGGCAGCTATGCTAGAGTCGGAGCTAGTTCAGGTACGGGAGGTTCTCGCAGCTAGCGCCCTCAGGCGTAGTAGATTTGAGGATAGGATGTAGGGTCAGTTGTATACATAGTTATTTGGGATAGGTATAGGCGGTGTTTTGAAAGATACTTGGCAGAGCAGTAATAGGATCATGGATAGGGGGATCCCTGGGTTTTTGGAAATGTATAGCAACCCGGTCACATATTTTTGGAAGTGATATGACCAGGATATTTTGTTTATATTTTTGACACCGCTTGTACCAGAAATCCTTATTTTGAAACCCATATATATGTTTATGTTTATATGTACGTATGGATGATGGTGCCTGGGATAAGTTTACACTTATTTATAATTGAGTAGCTGCAAACTTGGAGATTAAGTAGTGTTGGAATTTCCTGTTTGTTTAGAAATATGTCAGATTCACGATCTTCCAAACACTCGGACAAGGCTGTGTCTGAAAGTTCTCAAAGCAGAAAGCCTGAATCCATAAGGGAAAACACACCCTATCTTGAACAAGCTACGCACACGATAATTAAGAATTTCATTATTAAAATGACGGAATTGTTGGAAGTTTCGACGGCTACTCGGAGGAACGAGCAAGTACCGGCCCCCGAAGTAGATGAAGCACTAGAATGCTTTCTAAAGTTTTGACCCCCGGAGTTCTACGGAAAAGTCAAGCAAGAAATTAAGGTTGAACTGTTTCTTGAGCAGATGAGTGATATTTATGATACCCTTAAGTACGAGGATGCTCTGAGGGTAACGTTCGTAGTTTTTCGACTCCGTGGAATGGCAAAGAATTGATGGCTTAGAGCTTCCGAAGCTCGGGCACTCAAGAACCAACCATGGACCTAGAACGATTTCCAAGAAGAATTCAAAAGGTAGTACATACCTCGGTGTCGTGAGCAACAAGAGGATGAGTTTCAGCAACTGAGACAGGGTAATCTGACAGTTGCCCAATACACGGCAAAGTTCAATAGGTTGGCTAAGTACTGCTTAAGATTGATAGATACTGATAAAAGCAAGACTCGGTAATTCGTAAAAGGATTAAAGGCTGATCTGCAATGGGCATTGGCTCCCTTACCACCAATGGGATTTGCTGCAGCAGTTAAAGCCGCCATAAGGATGGAGATGGTAGATCTAGCGGTTATACAGAGGAAGTCAGCTATTGGCTCAGCTGCAACCACCTATACATGTCCTAGACAAGGACCATAGAAATCTAGAGATTCGAAGAGATCCCGTGGCGAGCAATGGATCGGAAGTGAAGGCCGGCGAACCCAAACCCCTGGAGGAGTCCATAAAGTGTGTACATACTATGCTCGATGTGGACATACGGTTGATATGTGTTATCGGAAGTTAAAGTTATGTTCCTAGAGTAGGAAATCAAGACATACCAAGGACCAATACCCTGAGACGCAACAAGTACCTCCGGAGACATCCAGAAGAGCAGGCCGACCTCCAGCTAAGAGAGGAGCCACGGAAGGAAGGAGTGATAATCCACAAGTGAAGGCCAAAGTTTATGCATTGGATTTATTGCCCGTAGATACTGAAGCAGAAGTAGTCAAAGGCATGATAAAAATCCTTTCTCAGCCAGCAAAAGTACTCATTGATCTTGGAGCTACGAATTCTTTTGTGAGTTTGCATTTCATAAAGCACATTCCTATACCTTCTGTTAACATGCATCATCAATTTTAGTTAGCACTCCTATAGGCAAAAGTGAGGTAGTTGAGGTAAGGTACTCAGATTGTGGCATCTGCGTCGAAGATGTGGCTTTAACTAGTGATTTAACTGCCTTACCCTTTGAGGGTTATGACGTGATACTTAGGATGGACTGGCTGTCTAGGCATTATGCTCAAGTAGATTGTCGATGGAAGTTGGTTAAGTTTAGTAGATCGGGTATGCCAATCATGGTGTTTCAAGGGAAGCAAACAAAACGAGAGAATCCCTTTTTTTCTGGTATGAAAGCCAGAAAGTTGTTGTGGAAAGGATATCAAGGGTACCTAGCGTATCTACTCAACAAGCCTAAAGAAGAGGTAAATTAGAAACAGTACCCGTAGTGAGGGAGTTTGGGGATTTTTTTTCCTGAGTAGTTAACCACACTACCCCCAAAATGAGAAGTGGAGTTCAGCATAGAGTTGATACCTGATGCTAAACTAATATCTCGAACTCCATATCGGATGGCACAGGAGGAGTTGAAAGAGTTGAAAAAGCAACTACAAGAACTGTTGCAGCAAGGATACATCCATCCAAGTATATCTCCTTGGGGTGCGCCAGTTTTGTTTCTAAAGAAGAATGATGGAACATTCAGAATGTGTACTGATTACAGAGGATTGAATAGTGTGACAATCAAGAACAAATACCCACTACCCCTCATTGATGAGTTATTTGATCAACTCCGAGGAGCGGGATGTTTTTCTAAACTGGACCTACGATAGGGGTATTATCAAGTCAGGATAAGAGAGAAGGATATTACGACAACGGCTTTCAACACACGATACAGGTATTATGAGTTTGTGGTTATGCCGTTCGGATTGACTAATGCACCTGCTACTTTCATGAACTTCATGCATAGGGTCTTTAGTCCTTACCTGGATAAGTTTGTGGTGATTTTTATTGATGATATTCTTGTCTATTCACCTAACCCTGAAGCTCATGAGGTGCATCATCGGAAAGTATTGCAAACCTTACAGAAGCATAAGTTATATGTCAAGTTTAGCAAATGCGAATTTTGGATGAGTCAAGTAACCTTTTTGGGACATGTTATCACCCAGGAAGGGATCTCGGTAGATCCGCCGAAGATAGAAGCGGTGACCCATTGGGCGCAATCCCAAACACCAACGAAGTACGTAGTTTCTTGGGTATGGCAGGGTAGTACCGAAGATTCATAAAGGAATTTTCTAGGATTGCTGGACCCCTAACACAATTAACTAGGGAAGCAACCAAGTTTTAATGGACGGAAAAGTGTGAGAGGAGTTTTCAGGAATTGAAGAATCGACTGACCTCGGCACTAGTGATAACCTTACCCAATCCGAACAAGGAATTTTCACTATATACAAATGCTTCAAGAGAAGGTCTAGGAGCTGTGTTGATGCAAGACAGGAAGGTTGTCACTTATATTTCGAGAAAGTTGAAGGATCATGAACGAAATTATCCAACACACGATTTGGAATTAGCTACCATCGTGTTTGCACTTAAGAAGTGGCGACACTATCTATATAGGGCCATGTATGAAATATTCACCGATCATAAGCTCTTAAAGTACCTATTTTCTCAAAAGGACTTGAACATGAGACAACGCTGATGGATGGAGCTGCAGGAGGAATATCGATGCCTAATCAACTACCATGCAAGAAAGACGAATATGATGGCGAATGCATTTAGTAGAAAAGCAAAGATGTCAAGTCTTAGCTTAACATCAACCCTACACGAGGATATTAAAAGCACCCAAAAGAATAATAAGGAGTTCCAAGAGTTTAAAAGCCATATGGAAGTTAGAAATCGGAGGATTTCCAAGCATTAGAAGTTGATGGGAGCCTGTACTTTTGGAATCGGTTGTGTGTGTTGGAAACCGTAGGCAAAAACAAAATAAAATAAAACTACAAAAATCCACTAACAGGATCTGCACATACTATAAAAACCGATTGGATAGAAATTACCTCAATGTTTTGATTGTTCGATGTCGAGGAGCTGCTGTTTACGCTTCACCCTCTACTGGTATCCATGCGACGAACTCCTCTGCAAGCGATCGGGATGCTAGCCCCTTCTGTGTTATGAAAACTGTTCAGAACTGATCCTGACTATCTAGTAATAGGTCGTATTTCGGAGAGAGGAGGCTAGATACTATATTGCCGTTCTAGGGTTTAGGGTTTTGTTTTTCTTTAATCAGATAAAGGACGGATGCCAAGAAAAAGGTTAACATAACCTTTTATAGCTGTGAATATCAAAACTCTAACTGTCATCTAATGACAGTTTAATCTCGTCCGTCTATTCCTATAATCATCCAACGGTTGGATGAGTAATATTAAGTAATTAATTTCATTTATTCGATTAAATAAAATTAATTACTTATTAACTTACCAGAAAATACAATATGGAATCTGATTCCCCTTTTGTATACGTTCAACGAATTTGGACACAATTTAGATTCGTTGAATGTGGACATTATGCTCACAAGATCGTCTATGTGTGTGACCCTATAGGTTCACTTAATGTTGGCAGTGAATGAAAAATGTCCTAGACATTTATTCACAAAACATAAGTTGCCTCTAGCAAGACATTATGTTCACCCAAGTTATGTAAATGCAATAATAACCTAGTATCAGATTTAATATTTAGTCCTTTTGTCACACGATATCCTAATTAAGTATAAGGCATGGACCAAGTCATCCTTATAAAACTTAATTAACCATTTACTTAATCATCAGGCAGACTGTTCCAACACATAATATTAATAACACTTTATTAATACTTATTTGAGCATGGCCATGCATATTTTCAAGTCTTCCTTATCAAGGGGCCCATGGATATCTCTCTCTAAAAAGAGAGGGACAAATCCCTTTCACTATCTTCAATATTCAAGCCATGCCAAGAAAATAAGCCAACCAATAGTCATAATAATCACCTAATTAAAAGTGATGTTTGACTATGTCAAAACATATTTTCTCCCCATGCAAGAAACATTAGGTCAAAGGACACCAAATATAAAACTGAGAAGAAATACTTATAACCTAAACCCATGTAATATTTCCTCTTCACTTTGGGTCATGTCCAATACAATATTCTCAATATGTATTTATGAATTGATTTTATATCTCATATTCATGATCAGTAAAACTTGACCATCAATCAACTTCACACTTGTTTACAAGATATAATAAACAAGGGACAAATAAGAATAGTATTTTATTAGCTATAAAGGTTTTACTATCAAGTCACATACTTGATGACCAAGAGCATAAAATACAATTCAAAAATACATTCTTCATAAATAATAAATGTGAGTCAATTGATCTTAGGGCATATACTAACAGTGTGTACCCAATGACACTGAACTTAAGCGTAAGGTTCTAGAGAAAGCCCACAAAAGTAAGTATTCAAATGCATCTTGGAGAGAATAAGATGTACAAAGACTTAAAGCAGAAGTATTGGTGGAATGGAATCAAAAGATTGATTGCAGAGTATGTAGCAGCCTGTCTTACATGTCAAAAGGTTAAGGTAGAGCATCAAAAGTCAGCAAGACTACTACAATCTCTACCTGTTCCCGAATAGAAATGGGATCATGTGGCAATGGACTTTGTCACAGGATTGCCCCAAACCAAGGGGTATAAGGATGCTATCTGGGTGATCGTTGATCGTTTAACGAAAGTGGCTCATTTTATTGCCATTAATATGAAATACCCTTTGGACAAGTTAGCGTATATTTACGTAGATGAGATTGTTCGACTCCATGAGGTGCTCGTTAATATTGTATCCGATAGAGACCCAAGGTTTATCTCAAGGTTTTGGCCCAAGTTCTAGGAAGCTATGGGGACAAATCTAAGTTATAGCACCACAGCACACCCCCAAACTGATGGTCAATCAGAGAGAACAATTCAAACCTGGAGATATGTTGAGAGCTTGCACCGTACATTTTGGGAACAAGTGGGTTGACAATCTTGCTTGTGCTGAGTTTGCTTATAATAACAGCTACCACTCTTCGATAGGAATGGCACTATTTGAAGCATTGTATGGTAAGAAATGCAGAACACCCCTGTATTAAGATGAGGTTGGAATTCGATCTCATTGGAAACAAAGGAACTTGATGCTAGAGTTGGAGGAAAAGCAGAAGCAAGTTAGGATAACTCAAGAACAGCTTCAAGCAGCCAAAAGTAGACAGAAGAGTTATGTTGATAATCGGAGAAGGGACCTAGAGTTTATTGTGGGAGATCAAGTTTTCTTAAAAGTTACGCCACATCGCGGAAAGCTTAGATGTCAACGGGGAGGAAAATTAAGCCCCCGATATATCGGACCGTTTGAAACTATCAATAGGGTTGGTAAAGTGGCATATCTGTTAGCTTTACCGAGTGAGCTGATTGGTATACATAATGTGTTTCATATATCATAATTGAAGAAATATCATCCTGCACCAGATCATGTTCTCAATGATGACCAACTGGAGTTACGAGCTGATTTGTCGTACGAAGAAAAACTAGCAGAAATTATAGAACAAAGCGTAAAAGAGTTACGTGGGAGACAGTTCCAATGTGTAAAGTTGTATGGAGGCATCACGGAATTGAGGAGGTAACTTGGGAGACAGAGGAATATCTGAAGAGGAAGAATCCGGAACTTTTAGGTATATGATTATTCAATTTTGGGTTCGAAATTTTTCTTAGGAGAGAAGAATGTAATGGCCCACTCGGTGGGCATTTCGGGCAACCTCGAGAGGGCCTTTGTCGTGAACATAGAAGTTGTGTAAAGGTTGTTTTTTTTTCTAGTTCTAATAATTATGTATGTTGGCTAATATATATAGTTATATATATATAATTTTTTTCTTATATAAGGTTATTTTTTTTAGAAATTGGAGTTAATATTATTTATTTATTTGGTTTATTTATGTTTTAATGTATTTTTTCTCCTCTTTGATGATGAGTTGTAAAGTTTGATTTTTGAGACTTGAGATAAAGTATTTAGGGTATGATGTGGCTTAAAGTTAGTTAATTTTGTTTTGGTTTCTCTTATTTTTTTTTATATAAATTTGTTTATTTAATTTTTTCTTGGTATAATGCTTTTATCTAAAATGGTTTTGGTAGACCTAATTTTTGGTAAATGATTTATGGTGTACTTCCTTTTATATATAATTTCAGTATATATATAGTTGGTATATATATGTTCAGCATATATGGGATTTCTATTTTTTATATAAAAAAATATATAATAATTTTAGTACATGAAGTTTTATATATATATATATATATATTAGTAGATAACCTTGTATACATTTTTATATACATAACTTTTGTAACTAATTTTGGCATTCATAAATTTTATACGTATCTTTAGTATAAACGATTCTTGAAAATGATTTTTGACATTTATGGTTTTATGTATATAATTTTAATATACTTAACTGTCGTGATTAATGTTGATACATACACACCTAATTTTTGTATATGGCGTTAGCTTATATATTTTTAGTATCACCAGTGGGTATGTATTATTTTTAGTATAGATAGGTTAAGAAGTTTAGGATCTTTGGATTAGTATATGTGTAGTTATATCCTTGGTTCATAAGGAGCTATCACTTTTCTTTTTGGCGACGAATAGAAATGTTTGGATTGATATTTAAGTGTGTATTGGTATCCTGCTTGTAAGATTACAGCACCAGAGCTGCATCCAGGTGAGTCCAGAAACCCTATTTTCTATTTCTTTTTTTTTATAGGCCTTATAAAATGTGTTTTCTAAATTTGTTACCAAATAGTTACTACGTTCGGCACGTCGAATTTTAGCAAGTCTTTCGGAGATGTTCTCCACAATGTGTTATCTGTTTCTTAGACAATGCATAGAAGCCGTACTCTATATAGCTGTGGTCTTTTCAAAACGGTTGATAATTACAGTGAAGTAGGATTTGATTCTATACGGATTTTTTTGAGAATATTTATATGTTAGAACATGTTCTATTCTTGAAAGCTACATCATTTTGACATGCATGTGTATAAATCTGGCATAATTGTGTGAAATCTGCATAAGCATGTAGTGAACTGGCGAATGGGGATTTTTATTAAAAATATTTATGACCTGATTTCGTTCCAACGGCTGGCCAGTGGCCCTTTCTGTTTACAAGTACATTTGAAAACCCTATTCCGACCAGGGTTACAATTCTGGCTATGATCTTGTATTCGGAAGTGTCAGAAGATTGCACTGTACGTGACTAGCCCTCCGTACGAGGGCCTCTTCTGATGCCGTGGACGTTTTAGACTCAGGAGAGTGGATCCACTTGAAAAGGGGCGTAGACCGCGGAGGGTGTGGCCCAATCGGTCTACGTGAATACCGCATCATACTCTGCGGTGGGGTTCGACTGCCTACTGGACAGTCAGGAGGGGCTCGAAAGTGAGGTTGGTCCCAGGACAAACTTGGTAGGTGCCCCAAGAGTCTGTAGCCTGTTTTGACCAGTAATATAGGAGTGCGGTTGTTTGGTAATCGAGCGCTAGTATGCTCATATGGTGTTTGGCTGGTTTTGACTATGAGATGCCAGAACTTGATTCTGATGACCTTGTTTTGGGATCCAGACTCTGTCCATGAAGCCCAACTGTGACATTGCATGTTTTGTTGGAATTTGGGTGTAGAAGCTGCGCTAACGTGCCTTGATTCGCTCAAACTTTCCAGCTGTGCTCGTAACCCTCGTGTAGTTTCGAGCAGTAAATAGTAAAAGAAAAGATTTTCTTATGACATCGCATGAACTGTTTTCGTGATTCTGCATCATCATTGTTTCAAAGGAATCACTAAGGCACACACACACACGTGCACTCACTAAGCATTTGTGCTCACGTTTTCCATATCATATTTTCTCCTCAGATTAACTAAGGACAGTCAGAAGCACGATAAGCTGCCGAAGTTTTGTTTTGTTTTTCCTAGACCCGTGCCGGTTGTAAATTTCTTTTATTTATTTTCCTGTAAGGTTTTGTTGATGTAACAATATTTTTTAGTTTCGATTTGAAATGGTTTAAGAAGCTTTTTTAAGTCTTGTGTTTTTAGCGCACTAGTAATAACCAGTTTACTTAGATTTTCCGCTGCGTACTTTATGTATATACCTATAAGTTATTCCAAGATTGGCTTATATTTTGGGGCTTATAGTTTAGTGCCGAGATGCACGCAGGTGCCCTACTCAGCCACAGTTGACTAGTAGTAGGGTTGGGGGCATCACATTGTGTTTTTCTTTTCTCCAAAATTTTAGCTAGAATAGGGAGAGCGAGGGGCTGAATTTTATGTTTTATGGTGAGAATGAATGAGAGAGATTAGTATTGTTGTTGAGATCAACTCCAATGAGTTTTGGATAGGTTCCAACTAATAAATGATCAGAACTACCTCCAAGATTCATTCATTCCAACTCAGACTCTAAGGAGTCTATCTACCACATGTGGGCGGCCATCCTTAGGATGATATAGCCTTAGGATTTAGGTCAAGGAACTATTTTGGGCCTTGGACTTTTTAATCTAACTCAAACGTGGTCGATCCTCTTTATTTGGTCTAGTTCTTTGTATGCTTCTTTTAATTAAAAGAATTAATTGAAAAGAGAATAACATCAATCCCAATATATAATAAAGCCTTCAGGCTTCTTATTTAAATAAATAGCTTGGCCCAATATGTTTAACACATACCTAGTGCCCTTTTATTCTTGCGTTGTGAGCTACTGTAGGGACCAAAGATAAAATTATTTTGGGCTACTAAAAAGACCAAAATACCCTTGCTATAGAATAATATTTTTTTTTCTAAGTATCTCCATTTATCACAATATGGAGATATTGATCCTTTCCCTCGCCTCCCTCTCCCCCCTCCCCCCAAGAATAATACTATGTAGAAAAGGACTTTGCCCTACAGGTACAATGACGAGAATACCCCTCTATGTAAAACCCATTGCGTACAGGTTGTGTGTACTAATTCCCTGCTTAATGCCATCTACCATTCTTAGACATCTAATAAGATAATCAATGACTCATCAGGAAGTTTCCTGTAAATATCAGGGAGCGACTGTTAAACCAACACCTAGAAACATTATTCACCGCTTGGATCATATCGATTATCCAAGACAATTACAAGGGGTGATTCCAATAGAAGTTATTATACGGATTCCATCTTGACTAACTCCAACTATCCAACATACAAAAATTATTGACCTTATGGCTAGAAGTCTCGCATATAGCATATCTAAGCAAAAGGAGCTTAGCTTTGGTAGACCGCCAACTCATACTCCAACCATAAAGTACTCGTCCACGATGTAGTTGTGATAGACTAGGTTTCTTTTTCTTTATAGTAATTTCTAGAAAACCTCTATCATGGGGTCCGATTCTATATGCTCCAAGCATACTTGTATAATAGTCATGAATAGACTACTTATTTAACTAAGGTACGATCATCCCTAAAGGAGACCATTATATAATGACCTTTAATTTAATGGCATGCTACACCCTATTGACTGTCCAAGAAAAGTGTTATTTCTACTTTAAGTAACAGCAACTTGTACCTTAATGTGAAACATGACCCAATACGTGGATTGCCTACATAAAGTACGTGGACCTTATATGTGTATAGTAAAGAAATAAATGCATCCAGAAATAAACAAATAATCATAATGATCATTTTATACATTCCAAAATAAAATGTTTTACATTGAGCAGGCATCTTTTTGGGCACACTTTGAAACATTTTCTTCGACTGCCTAGTTGGAACAAATTTAGGATGTGCCTGTTGACCCCATGATCATCTTGCCTTTTGGGCGTCTAATTTACCGAGAGACTTCCAAGTTAACTCGAAGTGCACTAAGATTCGCCAACATCTGGAGCATTCCAATTATGCTTTCTTTGAGCCTCACCCGAGTGTCACTAAGAAGTACAAGAATTTGTTGAAGCTCATCTGTACTGATTTCTTCAAATTTTTCCTGGATGAGCTGCTCCCAAAATATGATGCTGAATCGACAGGTCCCAAGAAGAAAAGACCACCAACACTGTCCTCCTTGACCTGCCAAGGAGATTCAAACATGTAGCTTGCTCTTTGAGCTTGTAAAGAAACTTTTTCACGATCTCTCATGACAAAATTTTTTTTTATTATGCAGTTCCTCAAATAACTGATCTAGACACACCACCCCTATGTTGAGATTTATGCCCAAAAGGACTACACTATTATCTAATATCAAGAATATATACAAAGTGCATTTGGTTTAATACAAGACTTTGAGTCTGAACGTATATATACTACCATAATGTTAATGTATCTTAAGTATAGAGTATACGTGATGGTCATGCTTCACAAAAAGGTGCCAACTGTAGTTGGTTACTTTACAAGGAAAATGTTTTTGTTCCTGATTGACAATGGAGTTGGGCATGTCATCAGATTAAAGGTCATTACATGTTAGTTTCCTAAATGGATGACCTACCTTTGGTTAATGAATGTCTTTCTCATGAAAAATTATGCAAGTGTGCTTGGAACACATAGAACTGAACTATGTGATATTATTTTCTGGAAAGTAATATCAAGGAAGAAAAACAATAGATTTACATACTAGTGCGAAAGTGAATGCTTTATGGTATTCATACATGTTTGCAGTTTAGCAAAGCTGGGGATTATTTACTTTAGTATACTATGAGAGAAGAACCCTACGCATGGGAACAACAAACTTTGTATGTTAGTTAAATGAGCTTAGTTAGCCAAGACAGATATGTATCTTTTTGTCAATGAGAATCACCCCCTTATATTTGTCTATGTTAATTTAGAGACCAAGGTCTTCAGAATATGACTCTTATGTTCTCTTAAGCGTATCTCCTCGAGAAAGTGGAAACATTGAAGAGCTCAAATTAGAGGACTTGATGTCTAAGAAAGGTAGATGTCGCCAAGGAAGAGGATATTACATTATTCCTATACTCATTGACGAGTATAAACAAACAAGGGCGTTACCGTTATTAAAGTTGTAGGTCAAAGAAACAGTATCCCACAGGCTTTGTTATTGTGGTCATTATTTCTATATGGTGATAATTGAAAATATTTAGAATGGAGATGTCACTATTTACGACAATGGTACTTCGTTCATTCTATATAAACCAAGAAACAAATGGTCTTTTAGTTCCTGTAGTAGCTCAAGTAACTTAAGTGATTTTCTAATCATTACTTAAAAGAAATGGGACTTATTTGAGAGGTTATAGTTATTTAGGTCCTTAGTATTAATTTACTAAGATAAATTACCAAGTAATTAACTAAGCGAAGAAGGTATTATAATTAATTGATCCCTGATAATATTATTCGTTGTGCTTCACAATTAATTTGTTGGGTTGGATAATTAATTGGTTTTAATTATTTTTAATTTAAAGGCCCAAAGATTAATTATAAACTTGTGAAAATTTGATTGTGCCACAACTTTATTAAAAACAAAGCTTGAGCCCTTGATATCCATGTGTGACTGAAACGGTAAGAGTTTCATCCTTAGATTGGTCGGCCGCCTTCTCTCTTTTATAAGAAGGTGTTGTCTTCTAAATGTGAAGGAAATCTCATTTAGGTATTATCTTATTTAGTAAGGATTAGTTCTCCTTATTGACATTCTCCAACACCACATAGAAGATTAAATTTCTTAATTTGATGGAAGCTATCTTTAAAAGTATCCTATTCAATTAGATTAATGCTTTATATAAAACTTCTTGAAGATCACATTGGAGATTTAATTTCTTAAAGTCTTGCTAGTTATTGGAACACTTTAGCAAGCATCCTCTTAAAGTAGGATTAAACATGTGCTTCAATATGTTCCTATATATGTCCTTGCGGCTATTGATCCTCCAAAACAAGTTTTGATTGATCTCGAAAAGCTTTTGCTAAATTTCGGTGGGGTTCCTTTGAGGGTTCTGATAATAGGCATTGGATGCCTTTGGATAGTAACTGTCGCCCTATTGAGCATAATTGTCTCGGGGATATTTCTCTTCATCATCATTTTGCCGCTTTTGCTGGCAACCTCAGGTAGTGTTTCTTTACTAATGACAACTTATAGTCCCAATTTATGTGTTCTAAATATGGTAATACTATTTCTATTTTAATTTGTCTAAACCTGTCTCATTTAGAATCTCAAATTCTCATGTTTGGAAACGCATGATATGTATTATGGAGGACATTGAGCCCCATATGGTCTTGTTGCTTGTTCTGGTAACTCTTCTTTTTGGTGGAAGGACTAGACTTTTTCAAGAAAGCTTGCTGCTCATGCTTTTGGAAACTCTCTTCATGAAATTCTTACTTTGCTTGTTAATAATTCTTATAGTAGGGATCCTGGGGCTCCAATTTTATTTCTTCTCTCATCTTGATTATCTCTGCAAGAATATTTTTTTATTTTTCACCTTGTTTCTGTACAGGTAATGATGAGTACAGGTGAATGATACTACAAACAAATATCGCTTTTACCAATGGAGCTTACTAACGGCTAACGTGTTCGTCGATGAACACTACCAGTTTTTTGATAGTATCAATTAGATCAACGAAATTTTGACCAATTTGCCAAAAAAATTGGAGGGGAAAAGACGCACAAAAAATTAACGACGCTTCCCAACAGCATGTACTGTCGGTAACAAAAGTTTACCGGCACAATATAGGAAATGAATCATCTGCGTCAATAATTAAAATATATTCCCACGGCTTTATCGACGACTAGGTCTTCGGTACGTAAAGTTTGCGACGGATTTTAGAAATGGTCCAGCGTCGGTGATACAGTCTTATTACCAACAAACTTAACGATGACTTTTGAATCAGTAACATATGTAATATAGGTATCGACGGCTTTTTCGTCGGTGAGCCCTCGGTAACGAAGTCCCAGATTTACAAAATCACGTAACCCTTCCTCCCTCCAAAAATCAAAATCAATTTCCCTTAGAACCCTCTTCCCCTCTTGCGAAACCCTCCCCTTACCTGTGAAGGTGCCCACGCGACCACTGACGACCACGCCTCTCTATTTTCAGCGTCTTTTATGAGGTACTCTCTCTGACGAACATCCCTCTTCGGCGCCCCCCACAACTGATGACCACCCCTCTCTATTTTCAACGTCTCCTCTGAGGTACTCTCTCTCTCTCTCTCTCTCTCTCTCTCTCTCTCTCTCCCACTTTGCACCTTCTTCTTCCCCTTCTTCTTCTGATTTTTTTTCTTCTTCTTCTTCTATCTTTCTCCTGTGTTTCCAACTTCATCTTCTTCTTCTTCTTCAGGTTTTGCTTGAAGGTGGTCTCGCCTCCGGTTGATAGAAATTTTTTGCCGCCCGTTGCTGTTCCGGTAAGAAATTTCCAGCTCTCTTATTACTGAAGAGTATCTCTCTTTTGTATACTACTTTGCGCAGATTGTTAAAATGCATTTTGAATCGTTAGGGTGAAAGAATAAAAATTAATTTGTCTTTGTATTATATATTTATGCTATATATGTTCAACAACGGTCACTTTTGATGCACGGCCATGTACTGAGTACACAATTCATTTTGCAATTCTGAAGTTCTATTTTCAATTGCGTATGTGATAATGAAACCTACTGTGGCTTTTCTTCCATAAACTATATGCAACCCATGAAGATGATTGTGCTATTGGGATCTGATTATGTGCTGTTTTGTTGTGAAAACACCTTAGAAAAATAATCGAAACAATATATACATATATAAATCACGTATATAGATTGGTTCTAAATGTAGTTAGACAAGTATGATTTTCTTTTACTTCTTTTTTTTTCACTACCCATCCCCCCCCCTTTTTTCCCTCAGCACTGGAAAGAAAAAATTCATCATAATTTTCGCCGATCATTCTGATCATTGTACTCTCTACTACGAAGATTTGAATATTGTTCCATCTTGCTTTTCCTCTTTTGAGCAACATTGTAAACAACGTTATTGTAAATGGCATTGAAATGGGATTTCTATTCCAATCTTTATTAATTTACTGAAGGTTATTGGTTTTACATATCTTATCCCAACCTATTACAAAGTCCCTTCAGACAAAGCTTCTTATTCGCTTATACCTTTGGTCGTGGAGATAGTGAACAAATTACACTAAAATAAAAGAATTTTTTTTACAAATGTGTATTGACAGGTTTGCCCTTCAAATGTTTTTATTTTCTTAATCATACCAGCAATTGTAGGTTTTTATTAGCTTGAATACCTGTTTCCTAGTCTAAATCAGCATGAAAAATGCCACCAAACTGCCCTTTTCTTCCTCTATTGCTGCCAGGAATTTCTGTGTAGAAACCTCATTCTCGGCCTACTTAGAAACTGAAGGATGCTGCCTCACTGCCCCAGAGTTTTTTGTGCATCAAAGAGCTTCCAGATTTTGCACAGGAAGCTGCTCATAATTCAGACCAGTTTTAGCCCCATCCTGCAGCAGATTTTTTTACCTGAAAGAACCCCCTGAATCTTCCTCGAAGCTAGCTCAACAGTCACTTGAACTTTCTGTCCACTCAAGGGCTCCCCTAGCAGCCCATCTTCTCCTGCAGCCAGAGCTGCAGAATCAGGCATGTTTTGCAACTGAAGACTTCCGAATTTGGCCCTGCTTCAAAGCAGATTTTTGCCCCTGATTCAGATCATTTTCTCCCCATTTTTCTGCTGATTCAGGCCTCTAAAAACACTACTGTTTTGCCTGGGAACCTGCTCCAATATGCCACTGTTTTGCAGCTTCATAGTACCATTTCCATCCTTGTCAGCTACTCTGATTCTTGCTGATTTGCAGCGGTAAATGTTGAATTGCAGCCTTCTCGTGGCCCTTCTTTTTGCTAAAATCAATAGAATGTCCTATGAACTTCGTAATGCCCTACCCCGTAAGCATCTCTCACATGACTCACAAATGTGAAAGTTATGAACGTAAAGTCTCTAGTTTATTTTAGTGAACAAAGTGTTTGAAACATGACGGTAATTTTTGAGATGCATAGAAAAGCGAGTTAAATTTTTTTAAGATAAGTATTTGTAAGGAGAGTTTATGAATATCTAATAGATTAGTTTTTATTTATATAATGTTTAGTGTGCATATTTTAAAGATCTAAATAATTGACATATTATTCAAATAATGAACTTAATAAAAAAATTAAATTTAAATTTTAAAAAATATTATTATAATTCAAACATAATTGATGTGGCACAATATGAACTTTCTAAGTCTTATCCGGAGGAGTTTTAAGAGATATATATATATATATATATATTACTTTTACTATACATCTCCTATATATTATGAACTATTATATTTGCTAACACTATAATGCAGTGCATCCTAGTCATTATCTAGATAAGTTCTCAAGTCTATGACTTCCTCACTCCACTTGTCGCCACCAAACTAAACCTTCTCCAAATTACTGCCACATCACCCCTCTCGCTCATGCCTTGGACACCACCACTGCTCTTGTCTATATAAAGATCACGTCATCTTTATTTGAGGTTTTTGTCCAATTTTCCCTTAAGCTCCAGTTCTATTTCTGCGATAGATATATATATATATATATATATGGAAGCTCTTCTCTTTAGTTTTTTTTTTTCCTTCATCTATTTGATCTTGCTTTTCCAACTCCTGTTGCTTCCACGAGAACATATATATGGGATATACAGAAGTATATGATATGATAATAGTTAAATGCTTTTGTTTTCTTAGATTTATTTTCTATTTAATTAATTCGAGATAAGGTTTTGGAGGTTTTTAAGATGAAATATATTGGGGTTTTATGTGGTTGAGGATTTTGTTAGTTAATATTAAGGTACTCTTTTAAACACAAAGAAAGAAAATTTTCTTTTTGGGTTCATTTCCTTCACCCCAAATTATGTTTAAAAACATTTTAAATTTTCTTCTCTGCAAGATTTAAATAATCTAAATATATTTTCTTTTGTATATAGTTTAGTTGTGGGATTAAGTCTTAATTTTTTTAGTGCATCGAGTAAGTGCCCAAATTAAAGATCTTTTAGATTATAAAATTTTGTGTTTTTTTTAGGAGGTTTTATATGTGTAGATCTAGATCTCCTAAGATTGTAAGGGGATAATTATATTAGTTGGCGAGAAATGTCGTACTTTTTAATTGAATAATTTTTTTGTTACCCTATTTATAGGATCATAGCACAAGGTATACTTTCAGGTGAATCCACTGATTCCTCCTAAATATTTTACCGATTTTTAAAATCCCAACACTCTTAAACATTTGTTCTATACATTACTATTCATATTTTCATTCATATCAGTGAACTTGACTATTTATATGTATTATTGAATTGTTAATATGCAATTGAATTACGTTGTTACTCTATACTAAATACACTTATCATATAATAGGTTCTTAAGATGAAATATATTGGGGTTTTATGTGATTTAAGATTTTGTTGGTTAATGTTAATGTAATCTTTAAGCATAAAGAAAGAAAATTTTCTCTTTACGTTTACCTCCATTACTTCCAAATTATATTAGAATAATCCTCATTCTTCTTTTCTCAAAGATTTAAATAATTTAAATGTATTTTCTTTTGTATATAGCTTAGTTGTGGGATTAAGTCCTAATTATTTTAGCGTATCGAGTAAGTGCCAAATTAAATGTTAGTTTATGTATGTGCATCTTCTTTAGGAGCTTATACATGTGTAGATCTAGATCTCCTAAGATAGTAAGGAGATAATTATATTAGTTGGTGATTAGAAATGTTGTGCTTTTTAATGAAGTAAATTTTTTGTACCTATTTGTAAGATAGGATTATAACACCAGGTCTGCATTAAACTGAATCCACAAATTTTGCCTAAATATTATACCGATATTGTGAGAAATGTCCAACATTTTTACACATTTTTCTATACATTACTATTCATATTTTCATTCATATTAGTGAACTTGACTATATATATGTATTGTTGAAGTGTTAATATACAATTGAACTACGTTGTTACTAGATACTAAATAGACTTATCATATAGTTACTGGCAAATGCATTTATTACACTATTAACACTTATTTTATTCAACAATTGCATATTGTCGCAGCCTTTCCACTTCTTTTGGTATAATTTCGAGTAGCTAAGGTTTTTATAAAATGCCTATTGCTTTTGGAGCGATGTAATATTTTGTTATTTTAAACTGGTGATGTTCTCCACAACATGTTTAACTTGTGCCCTAGAAATGTATAGGAGCAGTGCTACATATAGGTGTTTTACTTTAAAAACAAATAAATAAATTTGTCATGGTCTTGAAGAAGAATGGTTATTACAAGTTAAAGATATTTTAAAGTTGTTTAGTTGCATGGTTATAATTATTTCATGTAAACTTTGACATATTTATAAAACTTGCATATGCTTGACTTGACTAGCAGAAAGGAATTTTATCATTCTAAAATGGTTAAACCTTGAATTTATGTGAACGGCCTAGTAAGTGGCTTTTTGGTTTGTAAATAAACATGAAAACCCCATTCCGATCAGGGAAAAAGTTTTGATATGGTTATGTGTTCGGTGGTTTCACAGGATTGCACTGTACGTGGCTAGTCCCACGTACTAGGGTATTTTCTGATGATGGTTACAACTCTAAAGGGTGGATCCACTTGAAAGGGGGCGTAATATTGTTGAGGGTTTGGCCTAACCGGTATTGTGTCGGACATTGCATCATGCTCTACGGTGGGATGACCACCTATTAGAGAGTCAGGAGAGGCTCAAAACTAAGGTTTCTCCCAGAGTAGACCTGGTACGTACTTTAGGATCTAGAGCCTAGTTTTGCGTACTTGAAGAGTGCTGTTAATATGAAAACCGACCGCTCAAGTGGTGTTTGGCTGGTAATGACTACAAGATGCCGAAACTTATTTTCAATGTCCTCGTTATGTGTTCCGAATTCTGTTCGTGCAGCCTAACTTATTGTATGGCATGATTTTATAATTCGGGGGTAGAAGCTACATTGACGTGTCTTGATTCGCTCAAATTTCCCTATTTCGCTCAAACCCCTCATATAAGTTTATGTATCTGCACATTTAAAAGTAACCAAGAAAATATTTTTAATATTGCATGAACTGTTTTATGGAAACTGGATCATTATTTTGTAGAAAAGCAAGAAAGCACACTATCATGTGGACTCAATGAGCGTTGTCTCTCACGTCTTTAAATGTCATATTTTCCAAATAACTTGGGATGAGAGGTTGCGCAGTAAGCTGTTAGAGTATTTTGCATGAAGTTTTTGGGGTCAAGACATATTGTGTATAGTTATTTTGGAAACGACATTTATGCTTTTTAAGCTCGACCAGTTTGAAATGTTTTTGGTTTTATACAACACTTCCTATGTTAGAAATGTGATAAGAAGTTTCCCTGGAACTTATCTAAAGGTCTCTCTATATGTATTAATTTTTTCCACTGCTTAGTAAATGTAAATGTTTCCAAGTGTTTCTTCAAGTTTTTCGTTAGTTTAGATGTTTGTAGTTTAGCTCAACCACAGTTGACCTAGCGGAGGGTGGGGTATCACACACAAGTTGTGCAATACTTTGGCAAGTTTTCATAAATTACCGTGTGTTTTCTAAGAGTCCCATTTGGTTGTTTGAAAGGTACTTTAACTACTAATAGCTAGCTGTGCTTTTCAAATGCCTTCTTAATTTAAAAACAAGAACAACATTTTCTTTTAGATAGAAAGGTACGAATTTCTATGGATTGATAGTCTACAAATGTGCTTAATTGTGCTTCCATGAATGCGAGATGTGTATGTACTTGAATAGAATTCAGTCTTGAACTTTGTTTCGATCTTGTAAAAGTTGAATAGTTTGTAAAAGTTGAATAGTTTGTAATATGACATATTGTAAATATGAAAACTGATTTTACATTGAGTATCGAAATGAAAATCTAGTTTAAATTTAATATTATTCTCTTTTTTATAGTTTGGTCATGAGGATTTTGGTGACACATTATCCATCATATACACATTAGAGATATGTGGTTAATTAGTTTAAATTTTTCTAGCCCTGACCCTTTAAAGTTTTACAGGAAAACCTTGACTCTTTAAAGTTTTACAGGGGAGCCTGACTCTTTAAAGCTTTATGGGGAGCCCTGATTCTTAATTTTTTATTTGGTATGTGTTTGTTGCTTGTTTGAGTGGCCTGTTTATCTGAAAAATGTCCATAATACAGAGGAAATTCTACCAAAATCTTTTCAATCTTATAAAACACTTAGATTTTTAAGTAATAACTTAACATAAAACTTAAAATGAAAGGAGAAGTTGGAACTTTTTTAATCTTTTATGGGAAACTTTGTTATGCTTTCAAAGAGAGGAACTTTACTTTTACAGATTATAAAGGATTAGAAGTTATATCTTCATGTTACTAAAGATTATATAAACTTCTAAGAACTCATGATTCTTTTTTCTAATCACTCTTAGAATCCATGGAAAATATACAATATCGTAGTTGGATGTACAGAGTACGAATCATGCTTAGGGTTAAGGGTCTTACAAGTGAAAAATGACAATAAGATCAATTCTATATCGTTATAATTTTCTTAATTCTTTTTTAGGGTTTTGACATCCGTTCCCCGTTAAATAAATTTTGTCCTTGAAATTTTTATGTCTATATATTTACACCTTGTAGTTTAGATGCTTGTTTTTTACCTCTGACACCAACTCCCATGTAGCATCTTTAATCCCATGGTTTTTCCATAAGACCTTAACCGTTGGGATTTTCTTTCCCTTAATTCTTTGACATTCCTATCTAGAAATACGTTTTACAGCTATTAAATGAGATTCCTTGGGGCAAGCTTGGAATCTAGCACACAAATATACGACAAATATGATATCCGGCCTACTAGCCGTTAAATAAAGTAAACTACCAATCATACCTCTATATGTCTTTTCATCAACCTTTTTACCTTTTTCATCTTTGTCAAGCTTCAATGATCCCTTGACAATAAGAACTCCTTATGATGCAAATGAAAGAATTTGAAAACAAAAGCCTTTTCAAATAAAGTTTTAAAAGATATCTCCACAGTAAGAAATTTAAGCCTTTGAAAAGATTTTACAGTTTAACCATTCACGAGCAACAAATGTTTTTCCACAAGATTATGCTCAACAAAACCCATGAAATAAGGATCAAGAGAAGTCAACACATATTACAAATTTTCAACTACTTCCCCTTCACACTTAACACAACGATCACCAAGTAAAGAAAATAAGGAACCATCAAAACCATAAGAATTGTTTTCAGGAAAACTGAAGGTGTGGATGATTAGCAACCCCTAAGGAATCACAAATATTTCATTGCTCAACATTGCATGCAATAAAAACAATAATAGCAAAAAACAAGTCTTGAACCACAAAGAGATGAGTTATATCTAGATTAATAACTTGATGGAGCACAATAACGAATAAAGAATCATCCCTTTGTCCTATGACATCACAAAAGATAAACATAACTACCTCATAGCAAGAATAAGAAGTGTAATAAGAATAGAAGGTAGAACACGCAAGATTAAAGTCAAGAAAGACATACCCATCTAAGAACAATTTCACCTCTTTAAAGGAAAACACAAGGTAAAAGAGAAATAGGTCTGAAGAAAAACTCATTGACGAATCTCCATAGTATAAGAATAGTTTTCCTCCAACTCTTTCGCCTTCGCCTTCAAACTCCATGATATGTCTCATTCCGCTCATTGATGTTATGGTGCAAGCATGTTGGGGAGAATTCCTATCAAGATCAAAACAAAAGAGCAAGATTTAGACTCTTTACAAAAATGACAAAACATAAGTATGGAGATGGAGGAGGAAAGCTTACTATATTGTAGGAGTAGTAGTCCATCTTCCCTTCATTCTCTATGTTTTTCCTCCAAACTTTCTGAACACATAAAGAATCCTTAACAAGAAAAAAATTAATTTCGTTAGTAAGAAAATTCACTTCCTCACTCATTTCAATTGTCACTCTCTCTTTTTCTTGTTGCTTTTCTTTGTAGCTCACTTGTTTTACCATGAGGCTCTCATTTTCTTTCATTACCTCACTTTTCTCAAGCTCACTCTCCTTTTATTTTAAGCATTCTTCTCTCTCACTTTCTCTTGAAAGAATAGAGTTAGAATCAAGGATACATATTCTCTCTATTATTCCCTCTTCTTTTTCCACTCTTTCTTTATCTTTAATTTCTATGCTCTCCTCTCGTTCAATGTTCTTCTCATTCTCAAATATCCTTAACCTCTCCTTCAACTTTTTTTGCTCTTGATATACTTGGTGTGGTGCCAGAGACTTAAGAGCGGTTCTCTTGCCATTCCTAGTGATGTTGATAGCATTCTTACCTCTATAATGTTTAGCTCTCCTATCAAACATCCAAGGATGTCTCAATAATAGGTGACTCTCTTGCGTGAGTGCTATATCACATAACACTTCGTCTTTAAACAACCCCAAAAGAGATAGGCAAACATACTTCCTTATTGATTCTAAATTCAACACCACAATCTAACCATTGACATGTATAAAACCGAAGATGATTAAGAAAGGGCAAATTCAACTTCTCCACAAGATAAGTACTAGCCACATTAACATGACTACCATTATCTATGGCAAGAAGTACAATTTTGTCTAGTACCTTGCACTTGGTGTAGAATAATTTCTCTTTCTGACACCCACTCACACAGACATTTTCATGGTTTTTTTCCAGCTTTGGCCAATTTTTTAAAAATTTTCACTAAAGAGATCAATATATATTTTTTTATCCTTAAACGTGCCATAACGCATATATATTGTGTGTTATTTATAATGATAACGCACAATGTATGTGCATTATCCATAATCTGCAATTAAATTCGGAGAATAATCTTTTTTAATGATGTGGCAGCGCTAGATGTTAAGGTGGACAATAATGCACAACACGTGTGCATTATCATCACTAATAACGCATAAAGAGAATGCGTTATTGTGACAGATAGGGATTTACAGATAGATAGGTTGCTTGTAAGGTCCCAGTTAGAGTGTACATGAAAAGCAGTACTGGATTGAGATGATTGAGAGACTTATTGGGGTGCGGTTGTCCCTTACTCACTTTTTCGGATACAAGATTAAGAAGGAAATTCTAGAGGCTTGGATCTTGAGAGAGTTCACCGGATCAAAGAGTGATGATGACCTTATCTTGAGTGACCGTGGATTTATTTTCTTACTTCTTGGAGGTCATATGCTCCCTAATTTCTCGGGCAGCTTGATTTACGTCCGGTACATCAGTTTATTGGAGGATATTGAGGCAATCGACACTTACAGTTGCAGTAGTTGTGTATTATGGTTTTTATATAGGCATCTCTGTGCATGCCAGCTTTAGGAGGTGCACAGCAAATAGAGGGAGCCCTAGTCCTATTTCAGATTTCGGCTTGGTCACGTATTCTTGTATTTCGGCCTCAGCTACATTAGCCTGTTCAGCCAAACCCTCTTGCTCCACTTGGGTGCTTTGTGGTGCACATCATTTGATCTCAGCCAGCTGCCTATGCACGTCCTGCTTACTTATAGAGTCAGTTAGATTTTATGGGTTCCGATCAAGTTTGAGTTTAAAATAATTTGGTTCACTTGTTATATTTTTTAATGATTGTTATTTAAATATTATAATTTGCTGAACAATTTGTATGGTTGTCCTATCATGACCACAGTCTAGTTCTATCTGACTTGTGGCAGGCAGAGATGCCACTCATATGTTACGAGATAGTGGAGTATCACCATTCCCGGCACGTGTTGTGATAGTTTGGACGTGATAAGCCTATATCGGCTCCATGTGATACTTTGCTTGATCTACATCGACTACAACTAAGAGGAAATGATCACACATATTAGGCGACACATCATGCTAGCCATGTGGAGTTCTGGCATCAGTAGAGACAACACATTAGGAATGGTTTTGTGTTGCCTGTTAAGGATTTATTATCACCACAGAAATATTACATTAGAAGGTATTGGGATATCATGCGAGTCTACATCGGCAATCTAGCACGTCATGATACTCGGAGTATTGGATACCAGTCTACTGGGGTCGACAGATGGATGATGGTAAAAAAAATGTTTATTTGTTTTTTATGTATTTCATTTCTTTATAATTGACATCTAACTATTTTTTTTTTTCTAGACTTCCATATTGCAGGAGGTAGATGACATGGTTATAGGGGTGTTAGAGGGACCACCATCATCTCCAACACAGTATGCTAGTTATGCGAAGAAAATTCAGACCATCATCCGTAGGGGCATGGTTTCTATTAGTGGTACCTTGGGTTGCACTCCCTCTTAGCATTATATTTAGCAGACATTTCTAGTGCAGCCACCACGTTATCGTCCCCGGGAGCTTGTACCGAAGCATGGTGCTCGTGGAGTTAAGAGAGATGCTCGTAGATTGCCTGGTGGCAAGGCACGTAAAGGATGCGCTCTTGCCCCTTGCTCGGAATTTTTCTAACAAAGTTTTAAACCTAATACTTGCAAGTGCACAAGATCAATGTAATACAAAAGTATCAAGGTATGGAACCACAGAGAAAGGCTTAACTACTTAAATTACTATCTTCCTAAATTAATTTTATATAAAAAGAAGAATCAAATTATATTATCTAAAAATTATTACTAAATTAAGTAAAACTAATAAATGAAATAAGTAAATTAAAATATAACAAGAGATTAACCAAAGAAGATGATTTAGAACCTTGAATCCACCACTAACCTATATAACAATGATTTAATTTTATTTACGAGAACGTTTTATGTGGTGATCTAGGCTACAAGCTTCGATTCACTAAAGAAATATATTGTGCTTAAATGCATAACATAACTCATCTAACCATTAGCATGACTTATTCAATTTGATGACATAAATCATTTAAAATTAGCATGAATTATTCAATTATAAAACCCACAATATACTTGCAAAAATTACATATCTCTCATACTCAAAGCATGGATAAAAATATCATTAAACCAAATAATTATTCTAGAAGAATAATTGCAAAGACTTAACTGCATCAAACCAAGAAACATCCCAAGATAAGTAATCACAGAAATAAAATAATAAATCTCCAAAAATAAAATAAACCAAAGTTACATGGCTAGAGTTTCATCAACATTCTAAAATGAAAATTTCGTTCATAGCTAAATGGGAAGAAGGAACCAATTTGTAGATCATGGATTTTTCTTCCAGATAATTTTTCACTGCTGCTCCTTAGATTTGCTGCTTCAAATTGTGGCCGTCTTGCGGCTGCTTTTCTTTTTCTCTCGTTGCAGCTCTGGTAGCTGCTTGCGCAGCTGCCGCTGTCTCTACTCGCAGCACTCCTCTTTTTTTTCTTGATCTTCCCCCTCACCTTTCTTGTGTGGCTCTCCTATATATAGAAAAAAGAGAAGCAAAATCCCAATCCTTAAAGAATTCAAATAAAATCCTAATCCTTAAAGTATTCTACTAAAGTTCTAATCCTAATCCTTAAAGAATTCAAATACTGCAGCAGGTAATATGCTTTATTATTATTTTATCTTCTCTTCCCCAATGACCATGCACACTCTTTCTTCCCTTTACCAAATTTAATATGGAATCTTTATTTTCCGTTCTCTTTTTAGAATCTGCGCAAAGAAAAATAAAATAAAATAAATATAATAATTATGACTAATAAATAAATAAAATATTTTTAAAGGTTAATAATTAAAACTTAAGGTGTTTATTTGTATTAAAAATCAACTCTATCATCCCTCCACATCAGGCCGGACAAGGACATGCAGACCCTGGACATGGAGGAGAGAGAGGTGGAGGATCTGGAAGACGGGGACGTGGAGAGGATGAGTCTTATATTCCTGGTGACCCGTTCGACAGCTCTGTTCCACTTTCAGTTTAGGCTTGACGCTACCTGCTCAGTCATAGCCGAGTGGACCAGGCATGGTGACGAGCAGGCGGATAACATTACACTAGCACAACAACTCTGGTATTTTCATTCTGTGAAAAAAAAAAAGACATCTAGATTTACGCCATCTGATTCGCGCTAGGGTTTAGGGTTTCATTATGTCACTTTATTATATTTTGTAAATTATTTCCTTAACATATTTCTTCATATTCTGATGTTTAACCCTTTTTTATATTATGATGTAAATTATTTCTTTATATTATGATGCAAGTTATTTCTTTATTTTTCAAACCGAGTGAAATTATTTCCATCTTGGAACGATATCACATGGCCTTGTCAAAAATAATTCAAAAGCCGCCAAAATTATTTCGTGTTGTCACGTTATCACATGGCCTTGTCCGAAATAATTGAAAACGGCAAATTTTATTTGTGTTGTCATGTCATCACATGGCCTTGTCGGATAAGGCCATGTGATGACATGAAACACGAAATAAATTTAGTTGTTTTCAATTATTTCGGACAAGGCCATGTGATGACATGACAACACAAAATAATTTTGGCCAGCTTTTGAATTATTTCCGACAAGGCCATGTGATGACATGACAAGATGGAAATAAATTCACCTGTTTCAAAAAGGTCCTAAAACCCCTATATATACGTAATCCAAAAACCATTTTTGAACATCACAAAAACTTTCAGTAAATTTTCTTCCAATTCTTCATTTCTGAAACTTTTAAACCCTTCAGTGTTTTCATATATGCTACATCACAATGAACATGGATGCAACACACCCAATTAGAGTTATACTATTTTGGGATTCGGAGCATACCAGAGATACATATGGTCCTTATTTTACTGGATTGGCAAAGAAAAGTTAGACTTTCAACCGAATCATAAGACGTGATGAACTTGTTAGAAAAATATTAATACACCGAGGAATAGATCCAAATCTTTGGAGGGTTTGAATGAGAATGAGGGTGCCTTCATCCTATGCAGAATACCAAATGTTTAATTTTACTCTGTATAGCATTAAAAACGATGACGAGATGCGTTACCTTTGGACTATTAGACCTAATATAGCTAAGGAAGGGATTCACGTACTCGTTGAATTCTAACCGATCCAATTATAGACATTACTAGAACGCCATGACACAAATATAGCAAACATTTTGAAACATGTCACGGTAATAACACAGATGGTTTCGGATGTACCATCAATGTTATACCTTAGCTTTAATAAAGATGATGATGATAATAACCATTCCGACGAAGATCATGGCATATCAAGTGAATTTGATGACGACAATGACTCTCATGATGAGGAAGAAGACATTATCACTCCCATAAACCCTAATATTTCCACTACAATGAATCAATGGCAGAGTAGTCAATGGTTCAATGGCCCTACATATGATTATACATAGTCTAGAGCATTTCTAAATATGGGTTCGGGAGAGCAGATAGATGACCTCATTGAATCAGGCACTATAAGGTTGCTGGATTGGAACGATGTGATGACTGATATTCAGTTAGGCATGAGGTTTGTTTATAAAATCCAAGCAATTAGTGCGGTTCAAAAGTGGCCCATTCGGATAGGACGAGAATGTAGAATTGTAAAAAGTATAGATAACCAATAGACAGCGAAATGTTAACATCACACCGACAATAATTACTGTTCATGGTATATTCGAATAAAAAAGAAAGCAACTTGATCGTGATTTTTTTATACCAAAGTTTTAACCCAATACTTGCAAATGCACAAGATCAATGTAATAAGCAAGTATTAGAGTATCGAACCATAGAGAAAGACTTAACTACTTAAATTACTATCCTCCTAAATTAATTTTATAAAAATAAGAAAGAGATTTTATTATTATTCCTAAATTAATTAAAACTAATGAATAAAATAAATAACTTGAAACTAACAGGAGATTAACCAAAGAAATTGATTTAGAACCTTGAATCCACCACTAACCTATATAACAATGATTAAATTTTATTTAGGAGAAAAGATTAAACATTTATGTGGTGATCTAGGCTACAAGCTTTGATTCAGTAAAGAAATATATTATGTTTAAATGCATGACATAATTCATCTAACCATTAGCATGACTTATTCATTCATATGACATAAATCATCTAAAAAATTAGCAGGAACTATTCAATTCTAAAACTCATAATATACTTGCAAAAAGCACATATCTCTCGTACTCAATACTACAAGAATTAAGCATGGAATAAAATATCAATTAACCCAAATAACTATTTTACAAAAATAATCACAAAAAATTAATTGCATCACACCAAGAAATTTCCAAAGATATGCAATCACATAAATAATATAATAAATCTCCCAAAATAAAATAAACAAAAGTCACATACCTAGGGTTTCATCAAGATTCTAAAAATAAAATTAGTTCATGGCAAAAGGGAAAGAAGGAACCAATTTATTGGAAGAAATCATGGCTTTTTTTCCTTCAACTAAAGCTGGAATTTTTCTGCACTGCTTCAGTTGCTGGAAATTTCTTCTGCTATTGCTGGAATTTTTCTGCACCAATTTCTGCTACCTCAATTTTTTGCTGCAGTTTACAGCTTGTATTGCTGCTTCAGCCGCTGAATTTCTACTACTGCTTCAGCTGCTGCTGGGTATTCAAGTTCTGTTGCAGCTTCTTCAATTTCTGCTGCTTTTAGCTCTTCCTCGCAGCCCTCCTTCTGTCCAGCCAGCAGCTGCTGATTTGTGCTACTGCTTCTTCCTCCTTTCTGTTTCTGTGCAGCAGCAGCTGCCTGAAATTGCGGCTGCTGTTGCTGTTTTTTTTTTTTCACTCTGCTGCTCTTCCTTCCAAATCTCTCTTTTCTGCCTTTTTCCCCCTCGCCGATCTCCCTCCTTTTTGTTTTCTTTTCTTCCGGTCTAGCCCTGCTGCCTCCTCCATGTTTCTTATTTTAAAGCTGCCCCACAGCAGCTCTTGTTCTCCTTCTTCTACTAGGTTTTTCCCTTCCTTTTTTTTTTTCAGCCCTCTCTTTTTAGTAACTTCCTTTTTCTTCTTATTTTTTCTTTTTGGTCCTTCTTTTCTCTTTATTTACAATAGCAGCCTATTCACTTTCTCTTTTTTTTTTCTTTTTCCTTGAATTGGGCTACCTCCACTTCTTGGACTTCTCTCAATTATGGACTTGCCTGTGGGCTTCTTTTCCTTTATCACCAAAATAAAATAAATTAAATATAATAATTATATTTAATAAATAAAACATTTTTAAAAGTTAATAATTAAAACTTAAGGTGTTTATTTATACTAAAAATCAACTCTATCAACTCCCCCATACCTAAGTTTTGCTAGTCCTCAAGCAAAAATAAAGAATAGAATAACAAAAAGAAAGATTAACTAGCCACTTTCATAGGACTCACAATTGCACTCAACATGTGGAACAAGCCCTTTAAACCCCTAAGTTACCCCTAGTGGACGAGTATGGTCTCGTGAGGGTTTGCAGACGACGTACCCACAAAGTCAAAATACGCAACAAAGTTTAGAAAAGATATAGAATAATCCCAAATAGGTACCCTTCATTAATATCTCAAACTTATCAAGACAAGCACTCTTCTTCTTATTTTCAAAATCAAGTTAACAAACAAACATTCAATTATCTCCCATAACTAATGCAAGACTTGTGTAAGGTGCGATCGTGATCATAAGAGAGTTACAATAAATACTGAACAAGATTTTCAAATTACACACAGAAGACAAATCTCATCAAGAATTCATTCAACAGGCTCACTCTTTGTACCTTCTCTCCAGTAATCAAGGATTCTCAAACTCAACTCAGATCAGGTAGGACTTTAAAGCTTGTAATATAAGGCTAGGGTGTTGGTTATCAAACGAAGGCACGAAATTCAAATTCAAAGAAAAGAGAGCTTACAATGAATATAGATACTTTAAAATTTTGGCAAACTTTCTAACTTTATTTTGCTTCCTTTTTTCTCAATTAATTCACTCACCAACTACCATCTTCTTTTCCTTAAAATTTCATCATTTAAGGCCATTATTATATATATTTTTTCACATTCACAAATTCGAGCCTCTTGAATTTTTATTCTTTGCACCTTATGACTTGTAACAATCATGAATCAACTTTTTTTTCTTTCTTTTTCTTTTTCTTTTCAACTCAATACATTTATATTTTTCAACACAACAAGTCATATAATATTTTTTTTTCTTCCTTTTGTCAAACTAACATATTCTCTTTCCATAATACAAAAACAACAACCCATCATTGAAGCACAAGTTAGAAGTTTGCATTAAGCTCTCTACAAAATTAGGGGTTAATATTTAAGTAGTTCAAAGAAAGAAAATAACATTTAAGGCTCAAAAGGGTACGAAGGTAAAAATCATGAAATTTGGTAGGCTTGAAAGGCACAAACGATTCAAAGAAGGCCTATGACCATCGTTTATGCGTCAAATAAGGAAAACCTTTCTATTTCGCCTCAAGAGGTACTCAAGTAAGTTCTAAAATATAGGGAAGAGATTCATCAACTTTATGCAACTCAAAAATAATGTAAAGGGTTTATTAAACACTAACAATAACCCATGTGCTCAAGTGTAAGTAATATAAAACTTATAATAGATATAGAATATAAGTCCATCACTCTAATAAAAAAAAATAAGAAAACAAGTACTTTTCTCAACTTATTCAAGACATTTTAAAAAGGAACTTAAAAAAAAAATTATTCTTTAAGTGAAATCATATTTTTTTGGTTTTTTTTCCTCAAAATAATGTAAAAATAATAATAAAAAAATTCAGCAAAAATAAAAAAATATTGAAAAAAAGAACAAAAATAACAAACAAATAAAAATAATTGACATCAGAATAAAAGCATCTTCTCCCCCACACTTAGACCACACATTGTCCACAATGTGATAAAAGAATACCAAGTGTAGAGAAGAGACAAAGAACAAAGCAACACAACCTGGTAGAAGAGACAGTATTAATGCATGTCTTCAAGGGTAGTAAACAATCTCTGTAATCTCCATGATAATGATAAGTTGTTTTATTACCCTACAAAACAAACACTTCGTACCTTTCTACCAATCAAGTGAAATCAAATAAATAAACAGCTAAATAGGTAAACAAAAAGAAAGTTGGGTTGCCTCCCAAAAGCGCTAAATTTAAAGTCTTCGGCCAGACTCTATCACCAACTAGTCCTAATATGTAGGATCTACTAACATAGTAGATTCAATCTTACCTTCTTGCATGTCATTAATAATAGCAGGCTTCAACCGTTGTCCGTTGACAACCAAGGTTCGGTTGTTTTTAAGATCTTCAATCTGAATAGCACCTGAAGGAAAAACTTGTTTGACAATAAAAGGTCCATCCCAACGAGATCCCAACTTACCAGGAAAGAGGCGTAATTTAGAATTAAAAAGCCAAACTTTTTTGGTTAGGTTCAAATGATTTTCGGAAAATTATCTTATCATGAAAGGCTTTAGTTTTAGCTTTATAAATTTTAGCATTCTCATATGCCTCATTTCGTAATTCATCAAGTTCATTTAATTGCAATTTTCTATTAGAACCAGCTTGCTTCAAATCAAAATTAAGAGTTTTAATAGCCCAATAAGCTCTATGTTCTAATTCTACTGGCAAGTGATATACTTTCCCAAAAAGGAGTCTAAAAGGGGACATTCCTATAGGAGTCTTGTAAGCTGTGCGATGAGCCCAGAATGCATCATTCAATCTTTGAGACCAATCCCCTTTATTAGGTCTAACAGTTTTCTCAAGAATAGATTTAATCTCTCTATTAGACACTTCTACTTCACCACTTGTTTGGGGGTGATAAGAGGTAGCCACTTTATGAGTTATAGAATACTTCCTAAGAAGTGCTTCAAAAAAACGGTTACAAAAATGACTTCCTCCATCACTAATAATAGCTCTAGTGGTACCAAATCTACAGAAAATATGATCTCTAATAAATTTAATAACTACCTTATGATCATTTGTTCTTGTAGCTATAGCTTTCACCCATTTAGACACATAATCCACTACTACCAAAATGTAACGATAACCAAAGGAAGATGGAAAAGGACTCATAAAATCAATTCCCCAAACATCAAAGATCTCAACAATTAAAATAGGTTGTAAAGACATCATATTACGTTTAGAAATAGAACCAGTACGTTGATACCTTTCACATACCAAGTAAAAATTATGAGCATCTTTGAATAAACTAGGCCAATAAAAACCACTTTGAAGAACTTTAGCAGCAGTTTTACGACCTCCAAAATGTCCACCACATGCATACAAATGACAAAAAGTTAAAATACTATGAAATTCACATTCAGGTATGCATCTACGGATTACTTGATCAGGACAACGTTTAAACATGTAGGGATCATCCCAATAATAGTACTTAATCATTGAAAAGAATTTATCCCTATATTGTTTATTCCAATGTGCTGGAATTTCACCTGCAGAGAAATAGTTAATAATAGGTGTAAACCAAGGAATAGGAGAATGTGATAAAGAAAATAATTACTCATCAGGAAAAGTATCTTTCAAAGCAACTGCTTCATCATGATTATTATCCCACAATCTAGATAAATGATCAACTACTAAATTTTTTGAACCTTTCTTATCTCTGATTTCAATATCAAATTCTTGCAAAAATAGTATCCATCTAATCAATCTTGGTTTAGTCTCTTTTTTAGACAATAAGTATTTTAAAGCAGAATGATCAGAATAAATAATCACTTTGGAATGTAAGAGATAAGAACGAAATTTCTCAAGTGCAAAAACTAAAACCAATAACTATTTTTTAGTTGTTGTATAATTTCTTTGAGCATCTGTAAGAGTTCTACTAGCATAGTAAATGACATGAGGTATTTTTTCAATCATTTGGCCCAAAATAGCTCCCACAACAAAATCAGAAGCATCACACATGAATTCAATGGGTAGAGAAAAATTAGGAGTCTGAACTATAGGTGCAGATATAAGAAGAGAACGAAGTTTTTCAAAAGCTTTCATGCAAGATTCATCAAAATTGAATGCAACATCTTTGCTCAAGAGATTAGTTAAAGGTCTAGCAATCATGATAAAGTCTTTTATAAATCTTCTATAAAATCCTGCATGCCCCAAAAATGATCTAATTTGCTTGATAGATTTAGGTGGAGGAAGATTAGCAATTAAATCAATTTTAGCTTTATCTACTTCAATTCCTTCTTTAGACACTTTATTTCCCAAAACTATTCCATCTGTAACCATGAAATAACTCTTTTTCCAACTTAAAACTAAATTGGCTTCTTCACATCTTTCCAAAACAGCAGACAAGTTATTAAGGCAATCTTCAAAGGTAGGTCCAAAAATAGAAAAATCATCCATGAAAACCTCAAGAAACTTATCAACCATATCAGAAAAGATAGCAAGCATACATCTTTGAAAAGTAGCAGGCCCATTACATAATCCAAAAGGCATTCAACGAAAAGCAAAAGTACCAAAAGGGCATGTAAAAGTAGTTTTCTCTTGGTCTTCGGGGTACACTGGAATTTGGTAGTATCCTGAGTAACCATCTAAAAAGCAATAAAAACTTTGACCAGCTAATTTTTCAATAATTTAATCAATAAAGGGTAGGGGATTTCTAGTTGCAGCATTTAGTTTTCTATAGTCCACACACATTCTCCACCCAGTAACATCTCTAGTAGGAACTAACTCTCCTTCCTTATTCTCGATTACAGACACTCCTGCCTTCTTTGGTACAACCTGTATAGGACTAACCCATGGACTATCAGAGATAGGTTAACATATACCAGAATCTAAGAGTTAAACTACCTCATTTTTTACTATTTCTTTCATGTTAGGGTTTAGCCTTCTTTGTAATTCCCTAGAAGGTTGCACATTCTCTGTTAGATGTATTTTATGCATGCATACAGATGGGTCTATTCCCTTTCAATCAGTTATAGACCACCCTATAGCCCCTTTATGATTAGGAAGAACTTTAATTAAATCCCTTTCTTGGTCAGATTTTAACTCAGATGAAATTATCACAGGCAAAGTTTCATTTTCACCTAAGAAAACATATTTAAGTTTAGAAGGAAGGGTTTTCAATTCAAGTTGGGATGGACACACAAGAGAAGGTACAACAGGGGATTTTGCAAGCACAGGCAAAGGTTCATGATTCCCAACCCACGAAGAATTTTCTAGTGGTGCAATATAAGGAAAAATAGAATTTCTTTATCCATGCACATAATATTCCCATTCTCAATAGAAGCATATTCTTTAGAACACATTATAGGTAGAGTTTCTTCAATTAGTTCATCAATTATATCTACCAAATAACAACCATAATCATCCTCCATAATTGGTTGTAAAGAAGCTTTAAAAATATTCAGTCTAATCCTTATATTTATCACAGAGTTATCCATTACCCCAGTTCTACAATTAATAGTAGCATTTGCAGTAGCTAAGAAAGGACGGCCTAGAATAACAGGGATATGATTATTAGAAGATCTACCAGGTTCTATATCTAAGACTACAAAGTCTACAGGGAAGACACCCTTATCAATTTGAACAAGAACATCATCTATCCTCTCCCTAGGTACCTTGATTGATCTATCAGCTAACTGTAAAGTCAAATCAGTTGGTTGCAGTTCCCCTAATCCTAATTCTTCATAGATGATGTAAGGAATCAAGTTAACACTAAAACCTAAATCTAAGAGTGCCCTATCTATTTTATGATCACCAATAAGACAAGGGATGGTAGGGACACCAGGGTCTTTGTATTTAGGTGGAGTGTTATGTTGCAAAATGGATCTTACCTGTTCAGTTAAGAAGATTTTCTTAGAAACATTACTTTTAGTTTTTCTTTTGAAAGTGCACGTGTCTTTAAGAAACTTTGCATAGGCTGGGACTTGCTTAATGGCATCTAAAAGTGGAAGGTTGATTTTAACTTCTTTGAAAGTTTCTAATATGTCTTCCATTTTATTGTCCTTTCTAAGATATGGAGGTGGTATTAAAGCTTGAGGAAAGGGAACCTTAGGCTTGTACGAAGTCATGGAAGATGGTTTTGGAGTTTTAGGTTTAGAAGAGGAAGCTAGTTATACCTTCTTTTCAATTTTAGTCTCTATATCAATCTCCTCAGTTTCGTTTTCGTTTAATTCATTATCTTTAATTGGTTCCCCTACTTTATTATCTACCTCCTTCCCGTTCCTAAGAGTAATTACAGCTTTAGCTTTCTCATGATAATTAGCTCTAAGGTTCTCTATTGGATGACTAGGAAGCCTGCCCTCATCTCTACTACTTATCGCATTAGCTAGTTGCCCTATTTGAGTTTCTAACTTAGCAATAGATTGAGTTTGAGAGTCTAGAATTTCTGTCTTAACTTCCAAACCTTTCAAGGCAGATAAGACTTTTTTTTTCAAAAATAGAATTTTCACTTTGAGGATAATGAGGAGGTAAATACCTTTGAGATTGAAAACTAGGAGGAGCAGTCATACCAGGTTGTTTATTCTGCTGATATTGTTGCTGGCCTAATTGACCTTCCCCTTCTTGTTGCTTCCAGGAGAAATTAGGATGATTTCTCCAGCCTGGATTGTACAGGTTTGAATAGGGGTCATTTTTCCTGTGAAATCCTTGAGCTGCATTGACTTGTTCCTGCACAAATTCTAGAAATAGTGAAGCACTAGGACAGTCATAGATAACATGAGAAGGACTAGAGAAAATTGTACAAACACCTTGAACATTAGGAGAATTAGTAGGCAATGTATTTAAAGCTAAAAATTGATCAAACTTTTTAGATAAGGCATCAACTTTCAAAAAAATATCAACATTTTGAGAAACATACATTCCTCTATTTCCTATTTGCCTAGATGTGCCTACACGTGAGGATGTGGCATGTTGTTGTGAATTATCACTCAAATTTTCAAATAAATCCCATGCCTCATCTGCAGTTTTATGAAGAAAGGTACCACCACAAGAGGAATCAACCATTTGGCGATTTATCTCATCTAATCCTGAATAAAACTTTGTCTTTGCTGCCATTTAGGGACTTCATGGTGAGGGCAACTACGAAGAAGTTCTTTAAATCTCTCCCAACTCTCGTGAAATTGTTCATTATTTTGTTGGGAAAAAGTAGTTATTTCTCTCCTTAACCTTGTAAGTTTACCCATAGGAAAATATTTTTTTAGAAATTCCCTAGACAACTCAACCCAAGTACCTATTCTCTCACGTGTATGTAACCAATGTTTAGCCTAATCTTTCAAAGAAAAAGGAAAAAGGTGCAATCTAATAGCATCATCAGTAATATTAGGCAATTTAAAAATAGAGCAAATTTCTAAAAACTCATCAATATGCTTATAAGGATTTTCATAATCAAGACCATAAAAAGATGGTAACATTTGAATAGTAGAAGCTTTGATTTCAAATTGATTAGCCTCAATTTCAGGTATTCTATTACCTATTGGTGAGTTATATGTGTTGGAAGTAAAAGACTCCCTTAGTGCTCGTGGATGTTCAGCCATTTTAATGTCAAAAGTGTTGGTGATTTTTCCTTGTGCTCTAAGTACTTTAAGTGTACGCTCTATCTCAAGATCAAATTCTTTCAAATCAACAGAAAGCGAACGACGACCATGTATTAATAAACAAATTCAAGAAAGAAAAAAAAATTACTATAAATAACAATGAAGAATAAATATCTAAATAAAAGGGAATTATAAAGAAAAAAAATTTAAGACAACTAAGATAACAAATTTTTTTCAATAATAAAAAAAATTGAAACAAATAAAAATACTAACAAATTTATGAGACAATAACGCAAGCAATTAAATTAACCCTTCCCCGGCAACGGCGCCAAAAACTTTAGCATAATTTTTTTATAACAAAGTTTTAACCAAATACTTGCAAGTGCACAAGATCAATGTAATAAGCAAGTATTAGGGTATTGAACCACAGAGAAAGACTTAACCACTTAAATTACTATCCTCCTAAATTAATTTTATAAAAATAAGAATGAGATTTTATTATTATTCCTAAATTAATTAAAACTAATGAATAAAATAAATAACTTGAAGCTAACAGGAGATCAACAAAAGAAATTGATTTAGAACCTTGAATCCACCACTAACCTATATAGCAATGATTAAATTTTATTTAGTAGAAAAGATTAGACATTTATGTGGTGATCTAGGCTACAAGTTTTGATTCAGTAAAGAAATATATTATGTTTAAATGCATGACATAATCCATCTAACCATTAGCATGACTTATTCATTCCTATAAATAAATCATCTAAAATTAGCATGAACTATTCAATTCTAAAACCCATAATATACTTGCAAAAAGCACATATCTCTCATACTCAATACTACAGGAATTAAGCATGGAATAAAATATCAATTAACCCAAATAATTATTCTACAAAAACAATCACATAAAATTAATTGCATCACACCAAGAAATTTCCAAAGATATGCAATCACATAAATAATATAATAAATCTCCCAAAATAAAATAAACCAAAGTCACATACCTAGGGTTTCATCAAGATTCTAAAAATAAAATTAGTTCATGGCAAAAGGGAAAGGAGGAACCAATTTATTGGAAGAAATCATGGCTTTTTTTTCTTCAACTGAAGCTGTAATTTTTCTGCACTGCTTCAGCTGCTGGAATTTTCTTTTGCTATTGCTGGAATTTTTCTGCACCAATTTCTGCTGCTTCAATTTTCTGCTGTAGTTTACAGCTTGTACAGCTGCTGAATTTCTACTGCTGCTTCAGCTGTTGCTGGGTATTCAAGTTCTGCTGCAGCTTCTTCAATTTCTGCGCCGATTTCTGCTGCTTTTAGCTCTTCCTCGCAGCCCTCCTTCTGTCCAGCCCGCAGCTGCTGATTTGTGCTGCTACCTCTTCCTCATTTCTGTTTCTGCGCAGCAACTGCTTGAAATTGCAGCTACTGTTGCTGTTTTTTTTTTTTTTCACTCTGCTGCTTTTCCTTCCAAATCTCTCTTTTCTGCCTTTTTCTCCCTCGCCGATCTCCCTCCTTTTTGTTTTCTTTTCTTCCGGTCCAGCCCGCTGCCCCCTCCTTGTTTCTTCTTTTAAAGCTGCCTCTCAGCAGCTCTTGTTCTCCTTCTTCTACTAGGTTTCCCCCTTCCTTTTTTTTTTCAGCCCTCTCTTTTTAGTAACTTCCCTTTTCTTCTTATTTTTTTTCTTTTTGGTCCTTCTTTTCTCTTTATTTACAGTAGCAGCCCTATTCTCTTTTCTCTTTTTTTTTTTCTTTTTCCTTGAATCGGGCTACCTCTACTTCTTGGACTTCTCTCAATTATGGACTTGCTTGTTGGCTTCTTTCCCTTTATCACAAAAATAAAATAAATTAAACATAATAATTATATTTAATAAATAAAACATTTTTAAAAGTTATTAATTAAAACTTAAGGTGTTTATTTATACTAAAAATCAACTCTATCACAATCGTGTCTTTCTTGCCTATACCTTTTAAAATCAACCCCTAGTTCCCCTTTTTCTGCATGCATATCAAGGGTTTTTAATCCTTTCCATTCTTTAGTTTTTAAACTCGCATGCATAAAACTTCGATTCCTGGGGCTAATGATGGATGACTTTTTAGCCGTTTTGAGTGAGGAGAACAGACAAGTGTGAGGGTAATTAAGTGAAGAAAATGATTTATGTTTAAAAAGAGTGTTCCTGTAAATTGTTGTAAGCAAGGTACATCCAGCTGTTGAAAGAGAGAAAGCAAAGTTTGAAAAAAAATTGAGAAAACAAAGAAAAAAATTAGTTCTTGAAATTTCTTATAGCTTATATCTCAAAGTCTTAGGTTGCTCTCTATCATATACATAATTCCCTAAGTACTTTAGTAATGAGAAATTAGGGAAAGTGTTGGAGAAAACCTCCTAATTACTATTACAAAATCTATTACTATTACAAATTTAGTAATGGAAAATACAGAGGAAAAGAAAAGACAACAGAAAGATTTGATCTTTCTGAAGAGAAGAACCACTCAAGGAATAATCTGCAAAACAATACCCAAATCAGTAACAAAATAACCCAATAAAACAAAGAAAGGTTTTGCTCACCACTGTTGGACAGCCGTCCAACAGAAAATCAAAGAGATGACCGAGGAGCACAGAACCGAGGGGTTATTCAACCAAGAACAGTCGCCGAGCCGCGTCGAGGCGATGGTGGTAAGAAAGGATGATGATCGGGTTTCTAACCCTCTGATAAGAACTTCAACCGGGAAGAATCACAGGCAACCGAACGACCTCTATTTCTCTCTCTCTCTCTTTTCTTTCCTCACGGCTATCTCTCTCAAACTCACCAATAGATAACAATGGTGACAGAAGACTAAGCTGTAAAACAGCATAGACAGAGAGAACAGCAATGGCAGAACCAACCGGGAAGGAGGAGTAGAAAAGCTGGGGTCTTGAAGACTCTAAAGGATTCAAGGAGAATGAAATGGCAGAGAGAAGATCGAGAGTGACTGTGTGTAAAACCGAGGAGACCATCATTAAGAAGGGGCCAGCCAAACGGTCGCGCGGGTCACCAGCAAGCGACCCGGGTAGCCAGCCCAGGCCGCGGGTATCTCGCGGAAGACACGGTCAAGTGGCGGTCCAGAGGCAACAGTATGAAGGACTCGGTCAAGAGGCGGTCCAAACAATAGACAGTAAGAAGGAAGGCCCAAGGGGCAGCCCAAGTAGAGCACAAGAAGCCTATCAGTCTCGGTTGAGGCCCAAAGCATCACTGGATCAATAAGGGAGAATTGGGCTGGAAAAGGGAAAAAATTGGTGAGAAAAGAGCTGTTAAGACTACAATCTCTACCTCGAACAAAATTTTTTCCATCCCTGAAAAAAACATGACTCAGATTGAGTCAAACCGTTTGCACATGTAGAAAGTCCCTGCAAAACACAAATTTATCAGTGTTTATAATTTTAGTACCAAAATCAACAGGATTATTATCAGTACTAACTTTATCTATGTCAACAACACCATTAGAGACTTTTTCTCTAATAAAGTGGTACTTGACATGAATATGTTTTGTCCGTTCATGATAGACCGGATTTTTACATAAATGTAAACAGCTTTGATTATCAGTGTAAATAATGACTTTGGAATTTAAAAGATTCAATTCACTCAATAACCCTTGAAGCCAGATGGCTTCTTTGATTGCTTCTGTTGCTGCAATATATTCAGCCTCAGTAGTTGACAAAGCAACTACCGGCTGTAGTTGGGACTTGCACGGGATGCAATTACCCTCAAGGGTAAAGAAGTATGAAGTGGTAGATTTTCTACCGTCCTTGTCGCCTGCAAAATCAGAGTCAACAAATCCAATTAATTCAAAATCAGACCAATTATGGTAGTGTAAACCCCAATCCACTGTTCCGTTTAGATAACGTAAAAGCCACTTGAGAGCAGCCCAATGATCTCTTCCAGGATTCGACATAAATCTACTAAGAAGGCTTATGGAGAAAGCAATGTCTGGACGGGTAGATATCATTGAGTACATGACTGAGCCTATGGCTATTCGGTATAGAATATTGGCCATATCTCTCTTTTCACTTTTAGTTTTAGGACAAGTTCTGTCGAAAAGTTTAAACTGACTAGCAAGTGGATTAGTAACGAGTTTCTAAAGTTTCATAGAGAATTTGGATATTATCTTTTGAAGAAAAGGCTTTTGGGATATGAAGAGAGAACGATCAGGTATGTCTCTAGAAATATTCATCCCAAGAATTTTGGATGCTACACCCAAATCCTTCATATCAAACTCGGATTTTAGCAGCGACTTCAGTTTATCAATCTTAGCTTTGTGATGACAAGCTATCAGCATATCATCCATATACAACAACAGATAAATAGCAGAATCCACATTATTACCAGAAAATTAAAGACAACTATCATAATTACTTTTCAAAAAACCAATTTTGGACATAAAAGAATCAAACCTTTTGTACCACTGTCTTGGTGACTGTTTAAGTCCATATAAGGACTTTTTCAGAAGACATGCCATATGTTCCTTACCCTTTACTTCAAAACTAGGTGGTTGGCGCACATAAATGGTTTCCTCAAGGTCACCATGTAAAAAGGCAGTTTTCACATCAAGCTGTTCAAGATTAAGATCATAGAAAGCAACAAGAGCAAGAATAATCCGAATTGTTTGTATTAACAACAGGAGAAAAAATTTCGTTGAAATCAATGCGCTCAATTTGTGAAAAACCTTTTGCAACAAGTATACCCTTGAACCTAGGAGGTTCATTAGACGACTCAGACTCCTTTATTTTAAAAATCCATTTGCAATCAAAAAGTTTTTGTTTCGAAGGTTTTGGAACAAGAACCCAGGTTTTGTTTTTGTTTAAAGAAAACATTTCTTCCTCCATAGCATGCAACCATAAAGCGCGATTTGGACTTTTCAAAACCTCAGAAAAACATAAGGGATCTTTTTCTTCAACATAAGAAGCAACAGCAAAAGCATATGATACAATGTAGGAGTAACCATACCGAGGATGATCCTTAGATACTCTACGGACTCGGTCCCTAGCAAGTTGATAATCCCTAAGAGCTTGGGTTTGAGCCTCAGGATGTTCTTCTTCCTCGTCAGAACAATCTAGAATAGGATCAAAAGTTTCAGGAACGGGAGAGCTGCTAGAAGGAGCAGAAGGTTCAGAATTTGTTTCAGGTTCTTGAGACGGTTCTAGAGTGGGTTCGAAGATAGTCTCCACCTCCACCGGAATACTACTAGGAGAAGGTTCACAAGAAGGATAATTAGTGACGGTGTTATCTCTAAGACAGGGCATTTCTAACTCATTGAAGATGACATCCCTACTGATGATAACCCTCAACCCTGGTTCGCCCTTCAACCATATTCTATAACCCTTTACCCCACTAGGATATCCTATAAAAACTCCCTTCGTAGATCTTGGATCTAGTTTCCCCTCTTTTTGATAAGCAAAGGCTGCATAACCGAAAACCCTAGGGTTTGAGAGATTGGGAGGTTTCCCAGACCAAAGTTCTACAGGAGTCCTAAAGTTTATAGCTCTGGATGGAGACCTATTGATGAGGTACACAGCTGTACTAATAGCTTCACCCCAGAATGGTTTTGGAATACCAGAAGACACTAAAAAACAACAGACCTTATCCATAATAGTACGGTTCATCCTTTCGGCAACTCCGTCTTGTTGTGGGTTATGTCTAACCGTTCTATGGTGTAAAATGCCATGTGATGCACATAAGCCAAAAAACTTCTTGTTACAAAATTCAAGACCGTTATCAATTCTGATAGTTTTTAGTTTATTTCGAGAATGATTTTCGGTAAAACGTTTCCATTCACAAAATTTTTCAAATGTTTGATCTTTGGTTTTTAAAAGAAAAGCCCATATATGTCTCGAAAAATCATCAACAATAGAAAGGAAATAAACGTTACCATCATAAGTTGGAACCTTTTCAGGCCCCCACAGATCACAATGAACATAATCAAGAGGTGCAGATGACTTATGTGTGCTAGTAAAAAAACTAATTTTTGTGTTGTCTTCCTAAAACACAGTGATCACAAAAATCCAAGGAATCAATTTTATCACCACATAAAAGTTTTTGGTTTTGCAAATGATCAAGCCCTTTTTTACTATTGTGGCCAATCCTCCGATGCCATAACATAGTTTTCTCTGGGACAGTTTTTGAAATCAAGGCAGTAAGTTGCAAATAGTTTTACCAAGAAGGATATACAAAGTTTCCTTTTTAAAACATTTTAACATAACTAGGTTTCCTTTGCAAACACACAAAATACCATTTTTGGATTTAAAAGAAAGACCCAAAGAGTCTAAATAACTGAGAGAACTAAGATTCCGACGTAAGTCAGGAACATATCTCACTTTAGTGAGTTTTCTAGTCATGCCATCATGCATTTTTATAAAAATACTGCCAATGTCTTTTATTTCACAAACCTGATTGTTTCCCATAAAAACTTTTCCTTGGTTTAAAGTTTTGAAATCTGAAAACCAGTATTTGTTTGGTGACATGTGAAATGAACAACCAAAATCAAGCACCCAATGATCAACAACATCAATACATGAAGGAGAAAGAGAAACACATAGAACTTCAGAAAGCATAGAGTTAGCATCTGATTCAAAATCGTGGGTTTTATCGATTTTATTCCCTCCTTTACCATGTTCACGTTGTTTCTTATCTTTGATTCGTTTAAAACACTTGTTTTTCATATGCCCTTTTTTCCCACAATAAAAACATTTTACCTTGATTTTCTCTCGTGATTTGGAACGGCTTTTAAAACGATGACTAGGAGTTTCTCTCCGGTCAATCCTTCCTCTTACAAAAAGATTTTCACCATGAGACTTGTTTTCTTTTTGTAAATCTAAATCTTTTGATTTTAAAGCATTTTTGTATTAAAAAAGGGAAAGATCATCTCTACCATATTTAATGGCAGATTTGACATCATTAAAAGAATCAGGTGAGGCATTTAGTAAAATGACTGCAACATTTTCATCAGAGATTTTCTCTCTGACGTTTTGTAACTCCAAAATGATTTTATTTAGATCATCGATATTTTCATAAAGTGATTTTGCTCCACTCATTTTGAAACCAGAAAGTTGTTCTTTTAAATAAATTTTGTTTGAAAGAGATTTTCCTAAATACAACTTTTTCAGTTTTGTCCAGATTTCAAAAGCGTTGTTTTTTTCATCAATTTCCCGTAAAACGTTATCAGTTAAATGCAAGGTGAGGCAAGTATAAGCATCACCTAGTTTTTCTTTAAGGATTTCTCCCTTCCAAGACTCCGGATACTCTTCAGGGCTGCAAATAGCAAGAGCAATTTTATTTTGTACCAAACCTGCTTTCATTTTCCTCCGCCACATTGCAAAATCAGATTTGCCATCAAACCTGTCAGTTTCAATTTTTGGAACTGACATATTTTAAGGGCAAATAAGTGTAACTTGGTGGTTTCAGAAAGATGAAAGATTTGAAAATTTTTTATCTAAAAATTGTCCGGATTTTTCCTTTAAAACAGAGGAAAGATCTCCCAAAGAAAAACGGCGTTTGTTTTTTTTTAATTTTGTTTGATTAGGTATGGTTTGATTACAAAACAGCGTTGCACAAACGGCACAGAAAAACCAAATCAAAACAGTAACAAACAGAATAACAGCAAGAATAGGAACAAACCAAAAATCGGCAGAAAAAGACAGAGGAATGAAAACCTTTTGAAAACAGCAATGAAAAACCTCCAAGTCATAGATACTTGGAATCTCTTGGATCCAAGCCAGGCTTGAGTTTTGGTTTTGAAAACAGAGAATAAAACAAAGCAACACAAAACTGGAAATAATAAAAGAACAGGAGCGGAACAATAGTAAAGCAGTAATAGTAATTAACACGGCGGCAAGCCGTCACAACAGCAATGAACAGAAAAATAGAACCGGTGGCGAGCCGAGACAGAGATAATATAAAAAATGGCTACAAGTCGAAAAACAGTAAACCAGATAAAGCCAGCGGCAAGCCGAAAGGAAAAAAAATAGAACAGAACAGAAAAACTGTAAACACAAGGAAGCAGAAGAACTTCACTGGCCAGATTCTGAGATACTTCTCAGATCCAAAGATTGCTGCCGAGCGCCGGAACCAGAGAGCCAGAAACCGTGGCTCTGATACTAATTGTTGGAGAAAACCTCCTAATTACTATTACAAAATCTATTACTCTTACAAATTTAGTAATGAAAAATACAGCGAAAAAGAAAAGATAACAGAAAGATTTGATCTTTCTGAAGAACAGAACCACTCAAGGAATAATCTGCAAAACAATACCCAAATCAGTAACAAAATAACCTAATAAAACACAGAAAGGTTTTGCTCACCACTGTTAGACAGCCGTCCAACAGAAAATCAAAGAGATGACCGAGGAGCACGGAACCGAGGGTTATTCAACTGAGAACAGTCACCGAGCAGCGGCGTAGCCGCGTCGAGGCCGTGGTGGTAAGAAAGGATGATGATCGAGTTTCTAACCCTCAGATAAGAGCCTCAACCGGGAAGAATCACCGGCAACCAAACGACCTCTATTTCTCTTTCTCTTTTCTTTCCTCACGCCTATCTCTCTCAAACTCACCAACACATAACAATGGTGACAGAAGAGAAAGCTGTAAAATAGCATAGGCAGAGAGAACAGTAATGGCAAAACCAACCGAGAAGGAGGAGTAGAAAAGCTGGGGTCTTGAAGACTCCAAAGGACTCAAGGAGAATGAAACGGCAGAGAGAAGATCGAGAGTGACTGTGTGTAAAATCGAGGAGAGCATCATTACGAAGGGGCTAGCTGAACGGTCGCGCGGGTCACCAGCAAGCGACTCGGGTGGCCAGCCCAGGCCGCGGGTATCTCACGAAAGACACGGTCAAGAGGCGGCCCAAAGGCAACATCAAGAAGGACTCGGTCAAGAGGCGGCCCAAACAATAGACAGCAAGAAGGACGGCCCAAGGGGCAGCCTAAGCGGAGCACAAGAAGCCTATCGTCTCAGTTGAGGCCCAAAGCATCACTGGGTTAATAAGGGAGAATTGGGCTGGAAAAGGGAAAAAATTGGTGAGAAAAGAGTTGTTAAGCCTACAGAAAGTTTCGGGGATTGTACAAATTTGAACAAAGCAAAGATGTTTGGGGGTAAATGGGAATGAGCGAAAGCTGCTAGAAAGTTGTTAATTATGTTTGATTTCCTTCCATTTGGTTGCATTAGCTCTATCTCAATTACTTTTTCCTTTCTTTTCCCTTTGTTTGACACCCTTTATGTCCTAACCCCTAACATTGCAAGTTGAAAAGACCTACCTAATCCGGGAACGACTTATAATAGAACTTAGAGTGGAAAGATTTTGGAAAATATAAGCTATGTGTTGAGATTACTATTAAAATATTTCACTATGTTAATCACTTGAAATTCCTTGTCTTCTTCGAAGGGCGACACAAGCAATTCACACACACACATTATTGATTAGTAAGTCAATTAGTAAGATGACGGGGAGATTTTCAATTCTTGTTATTCATCATTTGACCTTTCCTTATCTGGTTAACTAGTTATATTCCTATAAAAGTGATGTTTTTATTTATTTAGTTTTGTTAGTCCTTTTGTCTTTTAACTTTGTTTAATATTAGAGTCTCGACCTTTGGTCGTTTTGTTTTGTACCTTCTATCTCATTTTCATGGAATAAAACTTTGCACACTTCTTCGATTTGTTTTCTAGTTTTTGCCTAGTTTTTTTGTTGATTGAAGGCAAGCAACAGATAAGTGTGGGGCTGTTTGATATGTGTCATAATGTCTTATATGTTAATTGCGTCGTTTTACGATGTTTTTAGTATATAAAATGTATAGCTTACATCATTCCCCTTTACTTTTATCTTAGATGCTTTCCGATAAAGAAGGCGGAGAATACAGTTGAAAATGGGCAAAAATGAAGCAAAAATGGGCAAAAACAGAGTGAAAACGGAGAAGCCAGAAGCTATCAACATAGAAAACAGCAACCTACCATTGACGGTAGGGTAACCTACTGCTTGCAGTAGGTATTGGAGTACCAAACTCAAGCAGGACAAAAGTCTACCGGCGATGATAGATTGTCCCTACCATTGACAGTAGGTCCTAAATATTTTTAGAAGACTTTGGACAAAACTCTACCATTGACGGTAGGTCTCGACCTACCATACACGGTAGGTCCCAACTGTCACTGTACTTAATGTGCTTTTCAACTCTATTTATGTAATTTTTCTCCTCTTTTGAGGTATTCTTCAGTTTAAGGTTACAGATGAGGAATTGGGGTGGAGGGGGAATTAGACATAAAACCCCTCTCAACTGCTCTTGAATTAGTTAGTTTTCATATATAAAACATTGAATTGAAGATTTTGGATAGAGATTGAAGCCGATTAACGGAGCGATTTTAGATTTCATCAAAAATCGCAAGACGAGCTCGAGTGACGTTATGAACAGTAAAAGTAATTTTTTTCAATCCTAAGCTTTCTTTTCTCATGTTCTTTATGAATATTACTATTAATTTGAGTTTTTAAGGATGTTGAGTAGCTAATTTAATCTTGGTTTGAATGAGGATTGATTCCTAATTTTTAGATGATGGTGACTTTTGATTAAGTTTTATAAATTCAATGTTTGTTTTTCATTGGGTTGTTATTCAATTGTGTTTCTTGGTTATTTGATTTCCAGGGAATCGAGTATATCGCAAGGTTAGTTGAAATTGAAAAAGAAAAATCAATTTAGGACAATTAATTGAATAATAAAAGTTGGTAATTGATTAGAGACGTCCTTTGCCTTTTTTTAGGTCCTTTAGATCACCTAATCCAGTTGTATTCATAATCAGTTAGAGAGAGAAGAGATTCTCCTCTAAAGATTAGTGAGTAGAGCGGCTTTCACATAGAAATAAGGTCTGCCTGAGTTAACGTGTGATGATCAGACCTTGGTTTCTTAAACATCATTTTATATTTTTCCAATCGAAATAGGATACAAAAGGTAGGGGGATTTCACCATTCAAACTCTTCTCTTATACTTTTACCTCTCAAACCAATTGTTTTCATTTAATATTTTCTTATTAGTTTTTTAAATATTTTCTCAAAAATCAGTTTTGTTAGACTGATCTTAGATTAAACGGTTAGTATTTTAGCTTTCTGTTCTCTGAGATCGACGAGTAGGGTATATCTCTTTTAGTACAGTGATAAGTACACGGGAGTTGGGGTGTGGGATCCTTTTGTTTAGTTTTTGTTTAGGAGGGGTGGGGGTGGAATATCAATTTGTTATGCAGCGGTAGATGGAATAATTATTCTGAAATAGGGAATATAACTTAGAAAGAAAGATCACATGATCTGCAATGCAATTGAGCAAATACTAAAGTCTAGTATCTTAAATAGTTAGTTGGGCTTCATGAGAGGCAAGCCGAGTTCATACAGTTTTTTTTTTTAACCCTAGCCCTCAAACCAGTGAAGATAAGCACAACCCTCAAGCATGTGAATCACGGATGATTGAGTCGTGATGCTATCAATTTTACTTTCTCCAGGGCCAAGAATTGGTTCTCTACATTCTATACAGCAGCAGAAGCATGGTTAAGCAAGAGTTTGATTTCTGCAATGCAAGAAATGTAGACAATTTGAAGGATACTGAGATGTCACCAACCTGCACAGTCATGGTAACGCATATTAGTCAAAGTAAATAAATATTTCAAAGATATGAAAGACATCCCATAAATTGGACTACGCAATTCGATTCAATGTAATAACAAAAAAGGACAACCGTTGCCTACTTAAGAAATTAGGGGGAATCAGACTCTTAAAATAATTTCCACCATAATCACAAAATAATTGGAAACAAGAATACAAACCCAATAAAATAAATCATACTACCACATCCTCAATCTCAGAACAATTATGTTCAAAAAGCACATCCAAAAAATCAAATGGACATTGCAAAAAATGGGTAAAACCATCTGAAGTAATAGAATACTGATCATCAGTTTTAAAATATTTCAAATTTTCATATTTCAATACACATGCCATGAAATTCGATTTCCTTAGAGTGCAAACAATTACTCACATGGTAATTTTACAATAGCAAGTAGATTAGCATTAATATACAAATAGTAATAATGACCTAGTACATTGTACAAAAACACATAAATATTCTTCTCTTATTTTTATCTTTCATAACAAGTTCTAATATCAATAGTTATAAATTATAGGGTAGATTTGTGTTGCCTTCCAAAACACAATTGCAAAATAGAACAAAGAATTTAGATCTCAAGAATAGGGGAATTACATGTTGTAGGGGAATACCAGCACAAAAGAGATTAAAGAAACAGAACAATTAAACAAGAAAGGGCAGCCATTTTTCTAACTAAATTTAGAGAGAAAATTTTCCAACAGGTACTGAAAAAGAAAAACCAGTTATTAAGAAAATTTAACTTCCAAAAATAAATTAAAAAATAAGAGAGGGAAAAATTGTAAAGAGAGTAAGCGTAAGGGATGGACTATGGATTGAAGAGATAGCTGCAGCCAAAATAGATCAGGGGCAGAAGATGACTCTTGGGAGGGTTGAGAGGGGAACAAAGGGGGTGAGACGAGGCCGAATTAAAACAATACTCAATTTCTGTCGATGACAGTGGTGAGGAAAGTAGGAACAGTAGCGGTACGGTTACTGACTCATTAACCTATACCGATACCGATTATTAGAGTTATTATCGATTTCGAATCGATTATTAATCGATATCAGTTTTTCTGCTGGTAAAACTCTTTTACAAAACTTATCAGTTTTGATATTAGTCGACCTTAAAGTATATTGAATATATTCGAAAGTACTGTTGGTCACATAATCGGTCAGTTATCTATAAAAACTGAAAAAAAAAAAAAAAAATTTGTACCCATGCCATTCTTAGAAGAAAGCAGACTAACGAGAAGAGGGGGTGATAGGAAGCGGGAAGTGAAAAGATTTCTGAAATTATTTGATATATATATAATATTGATGTTAAATTTGGAAAATTTTTTAATTCTACCTCTCATGCGAGAAATACTTTAATTTTTATTATAATTTTTAAAACTTTATTTTTGAAGAGCTGAAAATAGTCCAAGTAATTATGCAAGCTGAATTGATCCAGACCAAACATTTTATTTAAAAAAAAAATGAAATGCCCGCAATTGTAAAATTTTTGAATTTTCGTTTATCCAACAAGATGCTTCAGAAGGTTAAAGAGGGAGTAGAATATAATTTCATTTTGAGATTTTTATCTTGACTTTGATATACTGTGAATTCTTTTGATTTTGCGAAATATTTATTGCTAATATAGTGAAAAATATTAAGACAGATATAGCTATATAATTTTGTCTCAAATTATTAGTTTTATATCCTTCAAACAAAAGTTCAAGTATTTGTTAAAGTAATTTCTGCAACTTAGATTGATTAATCTTCTTAATATTTATGTAACTTATACTATTTCAAATCTCAATCTAACCATTACATATAAAATACTACTATTTGTGGAATAAGCGGGTCAAACGTTATAATAAAATTTAATTATTTGGTTGAGGCCTTAACTCACGTGAACCGTTCATTTGTATAATAAAGGCCTTTGTAGATAATTGCAAGGATAAACCGTTCCAATTAAGAATAAAATTAGTCAATAAGATCTAACATTCAAAATAGTTAAATCTAATGGTCACATTCTCAAATCAGAGTTTAAAAGTCTATAGCCCATTTGGGTTAGATTTTAAAACTAAAATCCATTTACTTTTAAACTTTGAGCCTCATTTCTTCTCTCATAAATAATTTACCTTTTACGTATTCCTGAGTGAAAAATATTCACTTTTTTCATTCTTATATAATACACATCTAGAGTCACAATGGGGACGAACATGTTTATGGCTCCAAAATTGAACCTGAATTAGATGAATTAGTGACGAAAATAAATATATGTTTATTTAAAATTTTGAGATAAAAATATTAGCTTTGAATGGTCTCCAAGAAATAGAGACGAATGTTTTGTCAATATTGCGACTCAAATATTAAACTAAAACATAGAGACAGAAGTCTGATTGTATTCTGTCACTATATAGAGATACCACAGAGGTGCCAATGCTCGTCTCTAGTTTTAGGGATAGGTAGTGTTTACATATAAGTAGATTTAGTATATGGAGACCACATATTCTATCTCCATTTTGACTTAAAAGAAGAGAAATATAGAGACGTTAGCTTTGGTCTCTATTTCATTTCTAATATTAGAGACTAGATATTGATGCAAATATGTTGTCTCTAAATTTAGAGACAAGTTTTATATGGTAACCAATTGGTCTCTATAATTTAGTCTCTATCAAAGTTAGAGAAACGTGAAGAGCAAAGTTTAAAGTTAGACGTTTCGTCTCCAATGAGTCTTTGATTTGGCACTGCATAACCGTTTTTTTGTCTAGCCTCTGCGTCGACTCTATTTCGCCTATATTCAGACACAAAACTCTTTCATCTCTAAAATTTGGTCTTCATATGGAGACTCTCCCATAGTGACGCTTCTTACCTTTCTTACTGCAAACAAACCTTTTCATAATAAGAGCTTTAGTATCGGGTCTAGTCTTTTGTTTGCCCTTACAGATGCTAAATCGTATCTTGTATGCATGATCCTTGTATAATTCAAATGCTTCTATTTCAAATTTTACCATCTTTCTGACCAATGTGTGTGGAATGTTGCTTGATGAATCATAATCTGTAATAGCATATTAGACATAATGTACATTCTGCATGGAACATTAGACATAAGGGTACAAATGTAAATTCAACATGGAATATTAGATATCACATAATGGTATATAGATATATATATAAAGTATAACTAGCATGGTAGATGTGGCAGGACATAATAGATATAACACAAAGAAAGATATTTAGATGGAATAGTAGTAATATTAAGATGGTATAGAAGTGATCAAGGTAGGTACACATAAAAAAATAAAAAAAAGTGAAGAATACAAGAAGATGCATGGAATATTGGTTATATAAAGATGGAACATAACGTGTACAACAATAGAACATGCATAAGTTCATATGATTTTCTTATATAATGCAAGTGTAATGTTTTCATGGAACATAAGAACAACATGCATGGAAGAATTGTCATAATTTTTTGTAATATCGAGGTACTATAATGGTAGCAGGCTCAAATGCATAAATATTACAAAAGAAATAACGTTTAAGATATCATACGTGGTTAAGGATAGAATAGTAGTGATAATAAAATGGTATGGAACTATTTACAACGATGTAGCAGGAAGAAATAAACATGGAAACAAATTAATAAATTAATGGAATATTGGAAACATATATTTGGTACATAATATGTACATTAAGTTCATAAGATTTTCTTATATAATGCAACAACATGCATGGAAGAATTATTATAATTTTTTGTAATATCGAGGTATTATAATGGAAGTAAGCTCAACTGCGTAAATATTGCAAACGAAATAATGTTTAAGAATTTATGATTGAAACTCTATTGATTCATGCATGGAACTAACATAAGTCTAACATAAATGAACTATATTATTGGAAAATTTGTATGTTTTTGAGACACGAAGATTTATTAAACACCGACCTCAATCAATATTATCTGGACATTCCAAAAGATCACATGATTAATCATTGTAATGCCCTTTCAAAGCATCATGTATTTCTGCATTATGTTCCATGGTGAGATTTTACTTGAAATTAGAGCAACCGTCTTCAATTGCCTCTTATCTAGATGAAATTGACAAAATGAATGGCAACTTTCTATGAAAAATCTCAAGAAATCGCCGATAGAAAAATTGACATTAATGGAGGAGCTGGTAGCTGATTACTCGATGCTGAAGGAACTTTGTGGTACTGTGCGCCAAGTTTTCTAGTTAGTATTTAGGTTAGGCTTGTGAGGTTTTGATATTTTAATAAATTTATTAAAATGATGCAATTTAGATTTGGGGATATAGCGAGAAAGATATACACGTAATTTAATAATAAGTGAATTATAGTTATGCATTTATAAAGTGTTGCTCATTGGAATTTTTGTTGAACTTTGAACGGTCACCTCGAAGGCACTATTTTAAAAATTCTTCCCGCCAAAATCCCCAAAAAATTTAGACCAATAAGCCCCCAAAATTTTACAGAACAAATACAATGCTCCTCTTCTCTTCGGCGTTATACCAGTGCGGGGGAATGGCGATTCCATTTCTCCTTTCTCTCGGTCACGCCGTCGACGCAAGGGGTCGGAACTCTGGCACACGCTGCCGACGCAAGGAGCTGGAACTCCAGGGAAGGACGAATTGCCGATGGGAAGGTTAGTTATCCAGCTAGCATTCCCTCAACCCTTTTCTTCTGCCAAAGAATTTATCTTTTTTCTCTTTTTTTTTTTTTTTTTTCTTGAATTCCAGTTCTTTAAAAAGCTAGCCAGATCTGGTAGACAAGCCATTCGTCCATGGGATTTTGTTGGAGATATCACATCAGTATGTGATTCTCCTAGATTATCTTGGATTCGATAAGAGATTATTTGGTTAGAATCCTATATTGATTATAACTAGGATACTTTGTATTATGCTATTATTATAGTAGTATTCCTTATTAGTGGTTGGTTAGAATCATATATTGATTAGGATTAGAATACTTTGTAGCTTATAAATAGTAGATCATAAGAAATCAAGACAATCAATTGAAGCATTCAATATTATTCTTTTCTGCGCCCTATATTTCTTAACATGGTATCAGAGCCAGTTGATGTCCAATCCTGTAAAATTTCACACACCAGATATCCATTCCTGGGGGCATGAGGGGTGTATTGAGAATCCCACATCGGCTAATTAAAGAAAATAATTACAACTTATAAAGACTTGGGCAGTCCTCCCCTCTTGAGGTACCTTTTGGGGTGAGTTAGGCCCAATTCCAAAAATTCTAACATGGTATCAGAGCCAGGTTTGAAGAAGAAAAAGAAAAAAAAAAAAAATTTCTTTCACATTTATGACTTTATTCTCTTTTCATTCAGTTTGAACAATTCTTTTCGTTCAGTTTGGACAAGTTTTTTTTTTTAGATTTCTAATATTTCTTCTAATTTGCTTCAATAAAAATTTAGGAGATTATATTTCTTTTTATAAATCATATTCAAGTCAGGTAGCTTCATCGACAAATATTTGAAGCGCCTAGATTTAGAAATTGAAATTGGACATTGATGCTTGCTTTATCGAAAAAAAAAAACTCTAAAGCGACATCAAAAGAATTTTCGATGATGGATTACGGAAGCCACTGCGACTGATGGAAGAAAACCACAACGACTGCGACTAATGGAAGAAGATCACAACGACTGCGACTGATGGAAGAACCACAGCGACAGCGATTGATGACAACCCACAGTGACGAGTGATTGATGACAAAAACCATAGTGACAGCGAGTGATGGTAAAGACCACAGCGACAGATGGTGGAAGACTACCAGATGTGCAATTTGCACGTTATGAAAAAAAATTGAAAATTATGACAAGTTGGACATGCAATTTTGCACGTTCCAACTTGAGGGAGGGTGTTGGAGATATCACATCAGTATGTGATTCTCCTAGATTATCTTGGATTCGATAAGAGATTATTTGGTTAGAATCCTATATTGATTATAACTAAGATACTTTGTATTATGCTATTATTATAGTAGTATTCCTTATTAGTGGTTGGTTAGAATCCTATATTGATTAGGATTAGGATACTTTGTAACTTATAAATAGTAGATCATAACAAATCAAGACAATCAATTGAAGTATTTAATATTATTCTTCTCTGCGCCCTATATTTCTTAATAGATTTTCATCCCTTGTTTAGGTTGTTCAAGGTCAAAATTTGCAGATTGGGTGAGGATGACGGGAGGGTGATTTTCATTGAAATTTCTAGGGGGTAAATTAAAGAAGGTAATTTTTAGAAAAACTTGGCTTTAGAAAGCATTTTTTTTTTTAAAAAAAAAAAAAATCCAATTGCATTCCTATCGTAAATCTATCTACAGTTAAGATATTTTTTTCAATCGTTGATATTATATAAGCTACGAAAGTTTTAGGCTTCTTTTGTGTTTCCACAAGTGTAGAAAACATTGCAATCCCTTCCTCTTATTTTTGTGTGTATGTTTGCAGAAAGGTTGTGAGGTTGCACTAGTGTTGACAATAATAATATAGAAGAATTTATGCCCTATTGATGTTTCGAGGTGTGTTAAAATTTGGGAGTTAGGATGAGATGCTTGGACACCCTTGTTGAGAGAAAGTTACGGGTCAAAATGCTTGCCATGGGTGTCTTGTAATGAGTTTTCTTATTTTTTATTGGTACGTTAGGGGTGTATGTATTCTGCTAATGCTCTTATTACAGGATAACATATACTTGTTTATGTTGTTAGAGATGATGGGTTGTGGTATTCTGTTGGTCATTTCTCTTCTAATCTTCTTTTCTATAAAAAAAATAAAAGAAAAGGAGGGAATTAATACCTCAAGAAAAGATAAGCCAAGTCTTGATTTCGTTTGCTTGCTCGATATTCCTAATGGTTATGAATAAATCCTTATCTTCTGTCTAAACTTTCACTACTTTAACAATGTTATAAAGGAAAAGATACATTAAAATTTTTAGAGATACTGCAGCCTACATTTCTTCTGCTCTTATATATAAAAGAAAAAAATTGATGGACAATGTGTTTTGGGATTTTCTTTTTTCTGGAACCTCTTATAAAACATGCTAAACTGTTTGAATACCAACATTGTTTCCTTTCCACAGCATTTTTATATTGAATATGCTTTGGCTGGTCAGGAAGCTCTAGTAAGTGACTTCAACTAATTAAAAGTAACTGTTTATTGATCAGGTTGATTTCTACTAACTTGTGTTTCCTTGTCATTTGCAGAGATATTTACTTCTTACTAGGATCAAATGGCTTGCACTTAGCCTAGCTGCTAATGGCCCATGGAAAATGCATCATTCGAATGAGCAGAGAAAAGTTCGATTATTCTATGACCCGCTAGAAAAAAGGTGAAATTAGTGCTGTTGCAGAGAAATAATCATGTACTTTCTCTTTTATTATTCACACCTCTCCTGGGGTGTTTGAACAGTCTTCTTTTTGTTCATTGGGCCTCTTGAATCTTTTGAAGAATTATTCTCTAAATTCCATCCAAGCACCGAATCTTTTAAAAGATTAATCTCTAAATTATATAAAAGTGTTTCAACTTTAGAATCATTTACATGATGTTTCTGCAATATAGTGATACAACATAAGCCCAATATCCTATCTTAGGTTGTGATAATGGTTATCCCTTCCTTTTTATTATGAATATTGATATTGATATTTTGTTAATCGATTAGAGCTTCTTTCAAAATTCGGAATGTTAAATGTTTTTAACTCTTGTTGGCATTCAAGTCAACATTTCTTATCTAATTTCAATTAGATTAGGCTGGCAGAATATCAGCTTTAGAATAGGCTTTCTTGAAAGTGCAGTGGTATCATCAGAGTTTTTGTGATAGGGCTAAAATAGCACAGCTTAGTGTGTATCAAGATTTCTTGCAAACCAGTGAATTATGTTGGTCAGAGCGAATTATTTTTCTTGTTCAGCGAGCTATGGTACGCATTTTCTCTGTATCTCACGCACTTGCCTTTTCTTAAACATTTCCAAAATTGATTTATGCATCTTTAGGTACATTCTTTTTGGTGAAGAAATATTCATGGTATATTTGGACATGCATGTTGCAGATCTACTAGTTTTATAATTCTTTTATCTTTTCCCACAGTTCTGCAGCAGAGTTCGTTTACCCTTAGAGCTTAAGAATGCATTTGAACAACTTGAAAATCGAGAAAGACATATATTTTACTAGAGGCATCCACAGGCACCTCGCCAGAGCACCGGGTACTTAATGCAGCAGAAATCTCTCATCTTCTTTCAATAAAGACAATTTTATTGAATAAAATTTTCTAAGACTTGATATATTTAGTGCTTTATTAATGTTGGGAAAGATTCATGCTTATTAAAGGACTACATGGCTTATACTTAAAGAAATACATATGATGGTTTTCCAAGTTCAATTAGTATACTGATCTCTGTCAGTTTCTTGTTTCTCCATAACATATAAGTTTATCTTGAGAAGCTGATTCACAGTGTGCATATTTGATATTCGAGTACAAGATTGATCCTTGTGAAGTTCAACCAGAAAATATTTATATGTATTATTTGAATGGGTGTGAGCATAAATTAAAAAAAAAGAAAAAAAAAGAGGAAACTGTTTGATATCTCTTTTTTGTCCTGATGTCTTCCTGCCCTTTCATTTTGATATTTCTTTTATTTGTTGATAAGTGACAAAAGTAGGACCTGTAATGTTTCAACTCAGTGATTCTGACCTTCTCTTTGATAGTGATTTCCGTTTTCTAGTCATAGTTGGTTTCAAGCTGCTTTGGATTTAATTACCGAAAAATTGAATTTATATGGAAGTAACTCTTCCTAATTGATTTCTATGCTTCCTAATTGATTTCTATGCTTAAGTCATTTCTACTTGGAAGTCCATGCACCATAGCTAGGAGAACTTAGAACATGAATATTCTGTAGGAAGATTTTCTAGTCTCTACTTTGAAAATATTGGACTTCTTGGGACTAGAGTATGATGTCTTCAAATGTTCTTCATAATAATTTGTAAACTTTTAACTGCCATCTTAGACATTATTTTTTTGGAATTTATGTTTTATTTTAAGAGTACTTTCTTAGTGTAAACAAGAGCATAGCATTGAAATAATATTGGCCTATACTAGCTTCAGCACCTTCACTATAAATATTTTAAATTGAGGACTCATGTTCTGAAAGTTTCCAGTGGGGAAAACAATCTTATGTTTTCTGTCTCATTAATGTGAGAATAGTATACAATTTATAGATTTGTCCAAGTGACAAATCCTAAGCAGATTAGAACTAGGAAACACATTAGAAGTAGAAGTCCTAGCTAAATAGAACTAGAAAACACAACTATAATAATCCTATTTTGAATATATGTCTAACACTCCCCCCCAAGTTGGAGCATGAAGATCAGAAATGCCCAACTTGGAAGCTAATCGATGAAAATGGGTCGGATGAAGTGCTTTAGTAAGAATATCGGCAGGTTGCTCCTCGCTTCGAATATAAGCAGGATAGATAAAACCGTCTTGAAAAGCATCACGAACAAAATGACAATCTATTTCAATGTGTTTAGTGCGTTAATGGAAAACAGGATTTTCAGCGATATGAAGAGCAGCCTGGTTATCACAATGTAATGGAATGGGGCGAGTGACAGGAACATGAAGATCGCGGAGAAGAATAGATAACCATTTAAGTTCACATAAAGTCATAGCCATAGAGCGATATTCAGCTTCGGCAGAAGAACGAGAAACAGTATGTTGTTTCTTTGTCTTCCAAGAAATAGGGGACCCACCAAGAGAGATAAAATAACCAGATGAGAGAGCGGCGAGTTATTGGGCGGGTGGCCCAATCGAGTCACAATATGCGATTAACGAAAGAGGAGAGTTAGAAGAAAGAAAAATGCCACGTCCAGGACTCCCTTTCAGATAACGGACAACTCGGATAGCAGCATCCCAATGAGCATGACGAGGGGCGTGCATAAATTGAGCAAGTGTATGTACAGCATATGCAAGTTCGGGCCGAGTAAGTGTGAGATATATGAGCTTGCCTATGAGTCTTCTGTAGCGATCTGGGTTGTCAAACAATGATCCAGATGCGTTTGCCAGCTGATGATTAGGTTCCACAGGAGTAGATGCCGGCTTGGCACCTAATAAACCCATTTCAGAGAGAATTTCCAATGTGTATTTTCGTTGGGGTAAAAATAATCCCGTGGAGTTTCTCGCAATTTCTATGCCCAAAAAATATTTGAACGAGCCCAAATCCTTCATGTGAAAGCACTTGTATAATGAAGCTTTAAATTTTTCGAGTGTGGATAAGGAATTTCCAGTAATGAGTAAATCATCCACATAAATAAGAACACATAGATAAATATTCCCTCGAGAATATGTGAAAAGAGAGTAATCTGCATAAGACTGAGAAAAACCATACCTACGGAGAGCGGTGGTGAGTTTGGAAAACCAACATCGAGGGGCTTGGCGAACACCATATAAAGACTTCTTTAAACGACAGACTTGTCCTTTGTAACATGGACGAAATCATGGAGGTGGTCGCATATATACCTCTTCTTGTAAATCTCCATGCAAAAAGGCGTTGTGAACATCCATTTGATGGATAGGCCAGTTGTGAGCAGCGGCAACGGAAAGGAGAGTACGAACGGTGACCATTTTAGCAACGGGAGCAAAGGTGTCTGGGAAATCAATACCTGCCATTTGTGTATTTTCCAAAATTACCAAGCGGGCTTTATATCGCTCGATGGTGCCATCGGCTTTGTACTTTATCCGGTAGACCCATTTACTCCCCAGTGCACGTTTTCCAGGAGGTAAGGAGGTTAAAGTCCATGTACCATTTTGTTCAAGAGCATCAATCTCTTGACGCATAGGAGTGCGCCAGAGAGGATTAGAGACTGCCTCAGAGTAAGTGGTAGGCTCGGATTCCGTTGCTACAGATGCTAAAAATTGCCTGTGTGTATTAGAAAATTTACTATAGTCCACAAAGTTTGTGATAGGATAAAGGGACGTACCTGAGAGATCCGAAGAGGGTGAGAGAGCAGAGGAGGAATGGGATATAGAGGACTTCCATATGGCATTGCAATCATAATCTTGGAGCCGAGTCGGAATATGTTTAATTCGAGTGCTTCGTCTTGGGGCATTAATTGGCGGATTGTCTTGCAGCAAGCTGGCAGGAGTATCATTTGGACTAGTTTGGAGGGGGGCGGCTGGAGAGGTTGGTGGATGCCCTTGCTGAACTGGGCTATTGGGTTGTGGGTGTGGATCAGGCTGTGAAAGTGGAGATGAGCCGTGGGTTAGTGGGCTGCTGGAAGGGTTTGGTGGATCTGGATTTGCAGGGGGGCTGTGGTAAGGATGTGTTTGATCTGGGCTAGGTGTGTTGTTTGTTAAACTCCCCCTCTTTTGCATACTTTGTTGCTTGGAGCCCAAAACTTGTTTCCCAAAATTGTAAGATTGTGTGAAGTCTGTAGGAATGGAAATACCTGATTTGTCATGGAATGGAAACTTTGTTTCATAAAAAATCACATCTTGGGACACAAATAATTTTTCTGTTTGCAGGTCGTAAAATCTCCATCCTTTCTTATGAAGAGGGTAGCCAAGGAAGACACACGGTTTGCTGCGGGCTCGAAATTTATCTTTTGGGATATCATGATTATGTACATAAGCTAAGCACCCAAAAGTTTTAATGTGAGAGTAGGATGGTTTTTCATGGTATAGCAATTCATAAGGAGTCTTACCTTGTAACAATTTTGAGGGAGTTCGATTAATGAGATAGCCAGCCGTCAAAATGCATTCTCCCCAAAATTTTATAGGCAAATTTGCTTGAAATCGTAAAGTCCGAGCTACATTTAAGATATGGCGATGCTTGCGTTCAACTCTTCCATTTTGTTGTGGTGTGCCAGCAATAGTAGTTTGGTGGATTATGCCATGGGTAGTAAGATACGGCTTTAGGGGTGCAAATTCTGTCCCATTATCGGTACGGATTGTCTTGACAGTTTTGTGAAATTGGGTTTTGATCATGGTAAGGTAATCTTGACGAATAGAGGCAACCTCACTTTTCTCTGACAGTAAATATATCCAAATAGCCCTAGAATAATCATCTAAGATAGTAAGAAAATATGAAGCACCTATAGTGGATTTGGATTTATATGGGCCCCATAAATCACAATGAATTAGGTCAAAAATTGTAGATGCTTTATTGATGCTAAGAGGAAAACAATCACGAGTTTGTTTGGCACGTAGACAAATGTTACAAGGTGATGTTCTAGTTGTAGAGTCTTTAGAATTACCTAAAAAATGATTGACTACATAATCTGAAGGATGTCCCAACCGCATATGCCATAGTGTGCTTGAATCAAGAACTGTGCTAGAAAAGGTGTATAATTCCTTCAATTCCAAAGGTTTGTAGAAGAAGATCCCATTCCTCTGCTCACCCACTCCAATCGGCCTCATCGAGATACGGTCCTGTATAACACAAAGTTTGTCAGAGAGTGCGATAAAGCATTGCAAATCTCTTGCAAATTGAGACAAAGAAATTAAATTGCAGGTCAGTTCAGGAATTAGCAACACTCTGTGGAGTTGTAATGTAGGACTTAAAGAGACCATTCCTTCGTGCACAGCAAAAGTTTTGGCACCGTTAGGTAATCCAATAATATGCGGACAGATAGGATGTAAATTTTGTAAAAAAAAATTCCTACCAGTCATATGGTTAGAACACCCTGAATCTAAAATCTAAAAATTTTCCATACCAGATAGCTTTTCAGATTGCATATTGTTTGAGTTTTGGAGGGCAGTCAACTGGGTTGACCACTGGTCAACGGTCAAAGCTGGTAAGGGGCCCGGGCCCGGCCCGGCCCGTTTTCTGCTGGAATTCGGCCCGAAGTTCGGCCCGGTACTGTGCATCGGCCCGCTGCCCTCTTCTTCTCCAGCGCGCCGGCGAACGTTGGTTTCCGGAGCCGCGGCGGTTGTTGTAGAATAGGCCCACGCCTCTGCCGTTCTTCCTCCATCGCGCGGTCTGGCCATCGCCGGTGAGGAGCCGCGGCCGGCAGGTTTTGGAGGATTCCGAGGCCACCAATCCGGATAGGCAACAAGCTGGAAGCATCCGGTGACGTCGTGGCCGGCGCGTATGCAATGAGAGCAGAAAGATGAAGAGAAAAATCTGGAATTTTTTTCGGTTCTGGCGGCGGCGGCTACTCCGGCGGCGCCATCTCCAGAATAATCTTCTTTCCGTTTTTGTGTTGTTCTTTTTTACAGATTTGAGCAAGAATGGTACGTAATTTGGGTATAGGTTCTTGTTGGATCATATGGGAACGAACAGTGCCATAAATTGCACTATTTAATCCCATTAAAAATTGGAAAACCTTCTCGTTTTCTCTTTCTTTTATAATAAAATTCAACAGATCTGTGTCTGTGCTGGGCGGAAGTTGAGTATAGTTTTCTAGTTCGTCCCATACCTTTTTTAGACGTGAAAAATACACGTGTACTGAATCACCGCCTTGCTTACAATTTGCCAATCGTTTGCTTTTAATTCATATATTCGTGGGCGGTGCCAACTAGAAATCGTTCCTTCAAGTCTATCCATAATTCATCGACTCTCTCGAATGATATATTGTGGATCGGAGAGAGGATTCGATAGTATTGAGAATCCAAGAGTTTACAAGATTATTGATCTCCCACCATTCTTCTTCTTTTTCTGGATCACCTTCAGGAATTGGAATTATTCCATCAATGAATCCCAATTTCTTCTTCGATCGCAAGGCCATGCACATGGCCCTTGCCCATTCTGCGTAATTATTATCTGTTTCTGTCTCTTTCAACTGGACTGTTGTTAGGATCAATCCAGGTCCATCAGTGGATGCCACATAATAAGCATCTTTCTTTATTTTGTTAACATGGCTTTCTTCCACCATGTCATTATCAACATTGCCAATATTGTCGTTACTCATTTTGAGAAATTTCAGACAATTGGCTCTGATACCATGAAAGTTTCCAGTGGGGAAAACAATCTTATGTTTTCTGTCTCATTAATGTGAGAATAGTGTACAATTTATAGATTTGTCCAAGTGACAAATCCTAAGCAGATTAGAACTAGGAAACACATTAGAAGTAGAAGTCCTAGCTAAATAGAATTAGGAAACACAACTATACATAGTTTATGATTAATAGTAATCCTATTTTGAATATATGTCTAACATATTCAATAAGATATGTATGATCTTTCAAGGATTTCTGAAAGCTGAATTATAGCCACAATTTTTTTATTTCTCTTCCCTCACGACCTTTTAAAGTTTCCCCTTATATGTATGTTTATAGAAAGTTATTACCTTCTTTCCCTATCTGACTTTGTGCATTTGTTAGTGATTTTGCTACCTAACATCATAAAAACAGGATTTCATATTCATTGATTAACCCACCTTTCCTGATGATCTGATGCAGATTTGGGCCCCCTTAAACCCAAGAGCTACAGAAAGATTACCTCCAAATATTGTTGCAGTCACTTTTTTCCCTGCAGACTGTGAAGCGAGTGTTTGTTTTCACAACTATGCTTATATATATACTTGGGAGATTTGGGATTGATAGTTTGAACAATTCCTTCTTTTTGTTATGCGGTAATGGCTTGGATTATGTGATTGTTTATGGTGTTTTTGGGAGACCAAAAGTAATATGTATATGGTTGTTTTTTTTGCCATGTGGTTTGTTATTGATTTGGATATTATAGTATTTCGGTATCAATGTTAAAGATCATTAACATATACTTTAATTCAAATGTCTCATTTATTCTGTTCTTTATTTTTATTTTTTTTGCTAAATCATATTTCTATTTATTTTGTTTCTATTTTTTTTAAAAAATACTTAGAGTGACACTTTAATAGTGTAGCAATATATTAACGAATTAAGCATTTGTGACATAAAATAGCGTATTAATATATATATGTTATTATTATGTTTAAAATCGTAGTAATAAGTATTTTGTAGTAACACTTTTATCTGCACATTAAAACTCTATAGTGATGCTTTTAGAACATCTTTATACATTAGTTGTGACGTTTTTAAAGATAATATAATTTTGAAAAAGATTTAAATTTTTTGATTGTTAGATAGTATCTTGTTACTCTAATAAACGTTGCCATAATGTGTTTAATGACCTTTAAAGTGAAATTATAGAAATTTATACTGATGCTTTAGCATTACTAGGTCTATTGCTACTCGACTTTAGATTACGCTGTTCGAAAGCGTCCTTAGAGGCAAAATGTTACCATAAAAGATGTATATCATATTTCCTTTTGAAAAATATCTCGTTTCAAAAAAGGAAAGAAATAAAATTATCCAATTTATTCACCTTTAAAAAAAAAAAAAAAAGAAAAGAATGAACCCATTCTTATGTACACGCACTTCGTTTGGGCTTAGAGGCCACCTTTTTTTTTTTTTTTTGTTGCATATTAATGGTCTTCTTCTGCAATATATTGTTTCTCTAATATATTTTTTTTCCTCAATTGGACTTGAGAAAAACGAAAACTCCCACTCCCTAAACCAACTTTCTCATTCATTTATGACTGGATAAATTTCAATGACATACCTGAAAATAAATGATCGTCTCAAGTAAGGATCTAGTTTCTTAGAAGTTTCAAAAGAATTCTTAGAAATAAGCCATATATCTAAAGTTAGTCTTTCTATTTGGGATATAAAAAAACGAATTGGTTTTGGGTACCTAAATGTAATAAAACAAACTTTGAGAAATGCTACAGAATTTGATACAAATACAAGGCTTTCTTTATTAAAATAAAACTTCTCTTCTCGACTCTCTCTCTCTCTCTCTGCTGCCAGTAGTTTCCTCCCGTTACTCAATACCGAGAGAAGAAGCGTATACTCTACGAAACTTTGTACCATTTCCTAAAACTTCCTTTTATTGCATTTAGATCCCAAAAAAGAAACCTTCCCTCTGTGTCTTAACATAAGGAATAACTTGAGACAAATAAATTATATTTCCTTTTAAAAAACCATCATTTTTATGTACATGCACTACGTTTGAGTCTTAACATAAGGAATAACTTGAGACAAATAAATCATATTTCCTTCTAAAAAATCATCATTTTTATGTACATGCACTACGTTTGGTCTTAGGGCCGAGAACGCCCACTCCCTAAGCCCATTTTCTCATTCCTTTATGACTTAACTAAACTCTTTTCACATTTATTAAAAAAAAAAAAAAAACCCTAAATCCCTTCACATTTTATTTATGACCTATCCATTCCTCTCATTCTGCCGCGGAGCAGCGTCTTTTTTAACTTCTTCTTCCTTCTTCAACTTTATCACAACACCTTCAACTTTATCACAACACCATCTCTCTCCTTCTTCTTGCTCGACCTCCTGTACTCTGCTTCCTATGCCTCTTTTTTCTTTCTTCCTCTATTGTTGTTGGGTAAATTTCAAATCTTCATAAAGGGGAGAAGTTGGATAAATGTCAGATCTTTTTTATTAGAAGGTAAATTTTAGATCTTTATAAAGGAGATTGTACTTTCAAAATTTTTTTTCTATATGAGTTCTTCAAATTAAACCTAGAAAAATTTTTTAAAAATATTCTAGAGGTATAAAAAAATAAAAATTGGGATTGGCAAGTTCAATCCAGTTTCTGGTTCTCGTTCTTATCAATTCGTCTGGCCGATCTGTACAAGTTTTTACAGCACTTGTTCAAACTTGTTTAAATTATATTTTTTGTACTTTTAGTTTTGGAAGAAGTTTGACCATTTTATTTTATTTATGCTTTATTACATTCATATTGAATATAAATGGTTTATTTGAAGCCTTGACTAACTATATATAAACTATAAACACCTATGTTTGCTACAGTAGTCTGTAACATGGATAAAGTTTGGTTTCTGGACTTTTGTCTAAAGAGATTAGATATGAATTTAAAATAATAAATCTAATTCAAATAAAACACATTTTATCCAAGGTAAAATTGGATATCAGACTCACATATCTCCTCACAAACTATTTAATTTTTAAAAAACTAAACTCTATCTAAATACACCCTAAAAATTTTATTAATAACAATATTTATTGTTAAAAGTCTCTAGAAATATACTTTAGATTCTAAATTTGATAAAGTAAAAGTCATAAGCTTGAAAGGTCGCTGTAATAGAGTCACACTTCTAGCCTTTCTAATTAAAAGATGAACCAACCCTAGCATGTGAAAGAATGTCTTGTTTAGTAGAAATTCAATATATGTTGGGGTTAGTTTTAATTTGCACTTGTCACGGGTCAGGGGCGAGAGAAATATTTTCAGGCAGTGTTAAAATTTTTGTTTTGCCTGTGAGATCTTATCTCTGAACTGATCCATCATAATACGGTTGTTGTTTTGAGCAATTTTTGTATTAAAAAAAAAAAAGATGATTGTTATTAATTGTATTGTTCTGACATATACATCAATTACTTGTATCCAATTTTACCTCAACACACGAAAAACTAAATACAAATACAAGTTTCTAAATTGATATCTTCCCATGTAATTTCGCTTGTAAAACCACTCATATGTTTTAGGTCTAACCACAAATGTGATTTCTTTTTTAAACAAATTCTGAAAAGACAGAAAAGATCGTAATGTCCATCCAAATTAGACTATTAATTTAGTACTTTAATTCTTCATATTTAAATTATTTTGAATTTTAACTACTATTGGAATGACAAGGGATGCACTATCATTTTTTTTTGTGCTATAGAAACTTTTGATTGTGCATTATAAGTTGAGCTTATTACTGCTTCAGTAGTTGAAGTTGTGAGGAAGATTAAGGAACAAAGAGTTTTTGGACAATTTTATTAGGTTTGCTTTATAGTTTCACGTTGCTAAAACATGGCTTCCGAAACAAATGATGTTGCAGCTGATGTATTATTTTTATGGAAGAAATTTGGCAACATGCAAAATGATAAGAAATACAAGAAACGTTCAGTTAGGTTCTCCATGGATGTATTGAGAGAGCAAATAACTAAATGCATGGAAAATGGAGATAGAGACTATCTTTAGTTTCTTACCGGGGAATACATTTCAATTCTTCATGATCTAGCACCTAAATTTTCTATTGATGGTGGGGATTATCTAATCCATGTTTTGCATCTGAATAGTTTGATGAAAGATGGATCTGCTTATGAGCTCGAGTCCAATGAAGAAACATGGCTAACAAAGCCTCCTATGAAGTTTACATCAAATGAAGCTAAAAAAGATTTGGATAATCTTTCAAAAAATCAGTCGACAGAGTCTCAAATGGATGATGATAGTGACTACAAAATGTTCCTTGACAATGTCAGGTTTGAAGGTTCACATATGATTTATCAGGGCAAGAATACTGCACCTGTAGTGTACTATGGTCTCGATTTGTCAAATCCTCAGATAGTTGATGAAGCATCAAATAACAGTGTAAGTTATTTTTTCTCTTCTTTCATTTTCTATAAATTTGTTGCAAAATATTTTTTACCTAATTTCTACTTTGTTCTTTTACGTTTATTAAGTCCAAGAAAGACAGCAACAACAGTTGTGGCAGTCGAAGGCATGAAATTTCTAACTTCAGGGTAAAGATCATGAAAATTCTAAGCAAGCCATATGACGAAGAGGAGCATGAAAGGCTTATGAAGGCAATCACTGAGTATAAACCTAAACAAAAGAGAATATATTTTAGTTATGGCAGGCCAAAATGTTTTCCCTCGAAGAAAATGAAAAAATCATTGCTTGATCAGCATTGGGGTAAGTTGATTATTGTTTTTTGGCCTTTTCACATTCATATTATTAATAACATTAATTGACTAACTATACTCATCATCAATTCATTATAGATATTTTCTACTATATTAATGTATAGCAACCATATGTAGATGTATCTTTCAAGTGTTTATTTAGAATACTTCTAGCTTGTCAACTTTCTTTACTGCTTCGATCATTTATAAGTGCACCACATGTCTAGAATTGAATAACTTGTATGCAAAATAAATATTGTAGTGGACATAATTAATTGTCATAAAAGGACGTACTATTGCTAGGAGATAAATATCTTATCATGATATATTTGTTCTCACTTTTTCTTGAGGTATATTAAATTAAAATTATGCTAATATTTGATCTCTCTCTCTCTCTCTATATATATATATGACTTTGGCAATAAACTCTACAGATCTTAAAAGGATGATTAGGGCTGCAGCTAAAGACAATCTTAAGCAGTTAAATTTATTACGTGGCTTTTTCTTTTGGCTGGAGGTAATGAAATTTTTTATATTTTTATATTATTGATAATGTTTGTGATTTCCTTTATTTGTTCAGCTAACATATTATTACTATCACATTGCTCAATGGAAAAAGATAATATTTTAGGTAAAGCATTTTACTTTTATTGCATTCCAAATGTTTTCGTTCTTGGTTGCTTAACTGGAAATGTCAAGAAGTGATAGACAAAGAAGTTAACTTTAGGAGTAACCATATCTAGTTTCATCCCTTTGCTTCAAAGGTAAAGGGCTCTAGTACACATTTTTTCTTAGGTGCTTTTAATAAACTTTTTATGTTCTTTTGAAAAATAATTGTTTCTTTTTTTATATTCTCTTTCTTATATGTTAATGGTATTTTAAAAATAATAATCACAACTTATAATTTTCTTGATATAATTTTTATTATCCATTATGTGATTAATCTCTAAACTACATGCATTGGCACATGACATTGTTTTCAAAACAAAACTTTTTTGAACATGTTAAAATGCAATTTTAAAAATTAATTCTTTTGAAGTAATTATTTTTTATTTAATCCTAAGTATCTTCAAATAAAATATTCCCTTTCTTATATGTGTTAAACGTATTTTATAAATAATTTTCACAGTTTTTTTATGTAATTTTTCTTATATATATTCTCTATGTAATTATTAACTCTCAAATTCTAAATAAAATAATTTTTAATTATTTATTTAAATATCTTTAACATAATGTTTCCAAGTAAATATTTTTTTAATTTTTTATTAGTTATTCTTATATTTTTGTTTAGATATATATTATAAATATTAACTTCTTTAATATTTTCTAATTTATGTTTTATAGACAAAATATATTAACTCTCCAAAATTCATTATTTCTTTCACTTAATTAATATTATCTTTATTCTAATTATCTTCTTCGTACCAAAACCTTCCAACTCCTCTATGTATTGAAATAAGTTTTTTTATTTTTTATTTATAATTATCTTCCATATAACATTTATCTAATTACCAAAGACTCTTAACTCTTAGTGTATTAATCTTTTACTAATTAACTAAAAGTCATATTAAGAAAATCAAATGTATTTGAGTGTATAGGTAAAAGAGTATAGAGTCCAGAGAAGATTTGTTAAAATATCCGGAAAATGAGTATCACTTTGAATATCTAGCTTATTAAAGCAAAAGATTAAGCTAAAGAGATTCAAAACTTCATCCTTGGAGCTTGTTTTAGAATGCATTAGGAAACTCTATTGTGGTTGTTGAAAAATGATACCAACGGAAGAATAGGGTTTCCGCTAGAAGCTTTATTAATATTGTAAACCGTAGCACCAACGGAGTTACTTACCACACCAAGAAGAGAAAGAAGTAGGCAAATGGAAAATCCCATCTAGTGAAGCTTGAACCATGATGCGAGCAAGAGAAAAATGCAGCTTCTGCTGAATATTAAAGGGCTAGGATGCCATTAAGAACTTGTCCTCATAAAAATATAGGGAGAAATAGTGTGCTCCTTAGACCATATGAAATGACGATAAAGAATAGAAATGGAATAGTTATGAAAACCCTGCAAAGCTAACTTAATAGAAAACTCCTTCCCTGGTAGCAAAAAGCCTCCAAATGAATTGAGTTATCAATAAAATTTCCCCATGAAGATTAATCAACCATTTATTATTACATTTTTACTTTGTGTTATTATTATCTATAATAATTCATTTCATTCATAAGTAGCTTCTCATTTGGAAATGTTTTATTTGTTACTTTAGAATTTGAGTGACGAAGGATCCTTTAGTCCTTGGACCAATAAAGAATGTGTTGCTGTGCAGCCAAAAGGTTCTTAAAGTTTAACTGCTCGAATCTCTGAAAATATTTGAATGGAGAAGAATATTTTTCTGCACAGTTAGATGTGCAATTTAGCCGTTAGTAATTAATAGAGAGTACTTATGGAAGGATCATTGGCCATATATACGCTTCCCTTTATTGAACTTTTGGATATATGTTGTGTGAGTATGAAGGATTATTATGTTTATTTAGTTTCTATATTCTTATAAAATCCTAAACCATGTATATTTATATGATTTAGTTTTTTAGTTGTAAATAGATTTAGTTTCCTAGTTATAATATGTTTAGGATTTGTCAAAAGTATTGACAACTATATAATGTAAACTATTTTGCAATAATAGACAGAAAACATTGATTGTTTTCCTCACTGGAAACTTTCATGGTATCAAAGCCTTTTGTCTAAACTCTCATAAGAGTAATGACAAAGAAGATATTGATAACATTGACAAAGACATGGTAGAAGAAGGACATGTTCGTAGAATGAAGAAATATACTTACTATACAGCATCCTCAGATGGACTCGAATTGATTATAACAACTATCAAGTTAAAGGAGAATGAAAAAAAATTAATTATGCGTATTAGGCAAAAGCAATGCGCCTGGCCTTGCATTCAAATAAAAAATTGGGATTTATCGACGGAACAATTCTCATACCGGAAAATGAACTAGACAAAGAAGAAGAATGGTGGAAAATTAACACTCTCGTAAATTCTTGGATTCTCAATACTATTGAGCCCTCTCTCCAATCCTCTATAAATTACTCTTTGAGAACTGATGAATTATGGACAAATTTAAAGGAAAGATTCTTGGTTGGAAACGGGCCAAGAAAATATGAGTTGAAGACGGCATTAGAAATTTATAAACAAAGAGGTGATTCAATAAATGTGTATTATTCACGTTTGAAAAAATTATGAGATGAATTAGACAACTAGTCCCCATCCACCATAGACATCGAAATCTTGACTGTTATTACAAATGAAAGAGAGGAAGAAAACGTTTTTCAATTTTTAATAGGATTAAATAGTAAAATTTATGGCACTATTCGCTCCCATCTGATACAACAAGAACGCATGTCAAACGTGCAAACAGTTCTTGCCCAAATATGTAAAGAAAAGTAGCATCGTAACCTAACACAAATGATGGACCATGGCGGCGACGACACCTTTGCCATTGCTGGAATAGGGAGGTCATCTTCAACCTCAAGATTGTACTGCACTCATTGCAGTCGCAGTGGCCACGATATCGGGTCTTATTTTCAGCTCGTAGGCTTCCCGGATTGGTGGACGAAGAGCACTGCACCAGTGCTAGCAGCCGAGGGGCTCCGTCAGGTCGTGGCAGTTTGTCTAGAGTTTATATTGCAAAAATATTGTATAAAATTCAAAAATATACATTGCAAAAGTTTGTCTAGAGTTTATATAGATAGCTTTTAATATTTCCACAAAATAAATGCAAGCTTAGAAACTAGTAATCTTAACTAAAAAGAGCATACACCAATAAAGACTTGTTCATAAAGCCGCCATGAAAAACTCTCAAGTAGCAGGTTCATTTTTCCGCCAATATGAGTAAAAAAGTAGAATCAAATCTTACGAGTAATATTAGCCGTACGAACTTTTCTTTATATATTTATAGTCGATTTCACAATAACTTTTTAATAACATTATACCAGAAATGTTAAGAACAAGTGAACAATAAAAAAGTAACACACAAACTTGTCACCAAAAGAATCCACCTAAGGATAAGAGTTTACAAAATTTGCTACAAAAAGAATCCTCCTAAGGATAAGAGTTGATGACACACGCCAATCAAAGGAATCCACCAAAGAGATAAGAGTAAAATTAGGAAGAAGGGCACCTCCTACTCAAGAATCCAAATTCTAAAAATATTGTATAAAATTCAAAATATACATTACAAAAGTTTGTCTAGAGTTTATATCGATAGTTGGAATATCTCTACAAAATAAAATCTAAGGTAGGAACTAATAATCTTGACTAAAAAACAGCAAAACCCAATAAAGACTCATTGGTAAACATTTTATGTAGGTTCATATTACCTGAAAAAGAACGTAGGTTCATTTTGCCGCCATTAAAAACTGTATATTAGAATGTTCATTTTGCCCCAATAGGAGTAAAAAAATAAAATCCAAATTAATGAGTAATATTAGCAGTACAAAATTTTCTTTATATGTTTATAGTCAAGTTCACAATAATTTTTATTAACGTGATACCGAAAATGTTAAGAACAAGCGAACAATAAAAAAGTAACATACAAACTCACCACCAAAAGATTCCACCTAAGGGTAAGAGTTTACAAAACTCGACACAAAAGGAATCCTTCTAAGGATAAGAGTATATAACACTCGGCACTCAAAGGAATCCACCAAAGAGATAAGAGTAAAATGATGAAGAAGGGACCCTTTTACTAAAGAAGCCAAAGGCTAAAAATATTGTATATAATTCATAATATATAGTACAAAGTTTGTCTTGAGTTTATATAGATAATTAGAATATCTCTACAAAATAAATGCTAACATAGGAAGTAGTAATCTTGACTAGAAAAGAGCAAGAACAAATGAACACTTGTTGATAAACATTTTATGTAGGTTTATCTTGCCTAAAAAAGAACGTAAGTCTATTTTGCCGCCATAAAAACTGTATAGTAGAAGGTTCATTTTGGCGCCAATATGAGTAAAAAAATAAAATAAAATTTTATAAGTAATATTAGCTGTACAAATATTCTCTATATAGCTGTAAAAACTTGTATAATAGAAGGTTCATTTTGGCGCTGATATGAGTAAAAAAATAAAATAAAATTTTATAAGTAATATTAGCTGTAAAAAATTTTCTCTATATATTCATAGTCGATTTAAAGAAAAATTTTTAACTACATGATAACGCAAATGTTAAGAACAGGTGAATAGTAAAAAAGTAACACAAACTCGCCACCAAAAGAATTCACCGAAAGATAGGAGTTTACGGACCTCGCCACAAAAGGAATCTTCCTATGGATAAGAGTTTATAACACTAGCCACCACGAGGAATCCATCAAAGCGACAAGAGTAAGATTAGGAAGAAGGAAACCTTCTACTCAAGAAGCCAAAGGCTGTTAAATTGTATACAATACAAAATATTCATTACAAAAGCTTGTCTAGAGTTTATATAGATAGTTGGAATATCTCTAGAAATTAAATGCAAACTTATGAACTAGTAATCTTGGCTAAAGGAAAAAAAAAAAAAAAAAAAGGGTTGTCGCTAAACATTTTATGTAGGTTCCATTTGCAAGAAAAAAAAGTGGCTTCATTTTGCCCCCATAAAAAATTGTATAGTAGTAAGTTAATTTTGTTGCCAATATGAGTAAAAGACAAAATAAAATTTTTTGAGTAATAGGAGCCGTACAAAATTTTATTTATATACTTATTGTCGATTTCATAATAATTTTGTAATAACATGATACCGGAAATGTAAAGAACAAGTGAACAGTGTAAAAGTAACATACAACCTCACCACCAAAAGAATCCACCTAAGGATGAGAGTTTACAAAACTCGCCACAAAAAGAATCCTCCTAAGCATTAGAGTTTATAACACTTACCATCAAAAGTAATCCATCAAAGAGATAAGTTCAAGATGAGGAAGAAGGAAACATTCTACCTAAGAAACTAAGGTTGAAAATATTTTATACAATTAAAAATATACATTACAAAAGTATGTCTAGAGTTTCTACAAATAGTTTGAATATCTCTACAATATAAATACTAACTTGAGAACTAGTAGTCTTCACTAAAAAAAAGCCCAAAAAAAAAAAAAAAAACTAAGGCTTGTTGGTAAAAATTTTACGTAGGTTCATTTTACCTGAACAAGAACGTAAGTTCATTTTGCAGCCATAAAAAATTGTATAGTGGTGGTTTCAATTTGCTACAAATAAGAGTAAAAAATGAAAAATTAAATTTTATGAGAAATATTAATAATACACAAATTTCTTCTTATATTTATAGTCGATTTCACAATAATTTTTTAATATCGTGATACTGAAAACTTTAAGAACAAGTGAACAATAAAAAAGTAACACACAAACTCGCCACAAAAGAATCCACGAAAGGGTAAGAGTTTAAAAAACTCGACCCAAAAGGGATAAGAGTTTATAATACTCACGACTAAAAGGAATCAACGAAATAGATAAGAGTAAAATAAGGAAGAAGGAAACCTTCGACTTAAGAAAGAAGCTAAAGGCTAAAAATAATGTATATAGTTCAAAATACACATTATAAAAGTTTGTCTAGAGTTTATATTGATAGTTGTAATATCTCTACAAAATAAATCCTAACTTAGAAACTAGTAATCTTGACTAAAAAACTGCAAAAAAACAAAAAAATAGTTGTTGGTAAACATTTTACGTACATTCATCTTGCCTGAAAAAAAATGTAGGTTCATTTCGCCGCCATAAAAATCTGTATAGTAGCAGATTCATTTTGACGCCAGTGTGAGTAAAACAAGAGAATTAAATTTTATGAGTAATATTAGTAGTAGAAAATTTTCTTAATATATATCAATAGTTGATTTCCCAATAATTTTTTAATAACGTGATGCCAGAAATTTTAAGAACAAGTGAACAATAAAAAAGTAACACATGAACTTGCCACCAAAAGAATCCATCTAAGGATAAGAGTTTACAAAACTCGCCACAAAAGGAATCCTTCTAAGGATAAAAGTTTATAACACTCACCACTCAAAGGACACCACCAAAGAGATAAGAGTAAAATGTGGAAGAAGGGAATGTTCTACTCAAGAAGCCAAAGGTTAAAAATATTGTTAATAATTCAAAATATACATTACGAACGTTTGTCAAGAGTTTATATAGATAGTTAGAATTTCTCTACAAAATCAATGCTAACTTTGGGTAATCTTGACTGAAAAAGAGCAAAAACCAATAAAGACTTGTTGATAAACATTTTCTTTATGTTCAACTTGCCTGAAAAAGAACGTAGGTTCATTTTGCCGCCATAAAAAACTATATATTAGCATATTTATTATGCCAACAAAATGAGAAAAAAATCAAAACCAACTTTTACGAGCAATATTAGCCGTACAAAATCTTCTTTATATATTTACAGTCGATTTCAAAATAATCTTTTAATAACGTGATACAAAAAATGTTAAGAATAAGAGAACAATAAAAGAGTAACACACAAACTCGCCACCAAAAAAATTCACCTAAAAAAAATTTGAGTTTACAAAACTCGCCACAAAATGAATACTGCTAAAGATAAGAGTTTATAACACTTGCCTCCCAAAGGAATCCACCAAAGAGATAAGAGTAAAATAATGAAGAAGAGAACCTTCTACTCAAGAAGCCAAAGGATAAAAATATTCTATATAATTCAATATATACATTACTAATGCTTGTCTAGAGTTTAGATAGATAGTTGGAATATCTCTACAAAATAAATGCAATCTTAGATCTAGTAATCTTGACTAAAAAAAGAGCAAAAAAAATTAAAGACTTGTTGGTAAATATTTTAAATAGGTTCATTTTGCTTGAAAAAGAATGTAAATTGATTCTGCCACCATAAAAAACTGTATAGTAGCAGGTTCATTTTGCTGCCAATATGAAGAAAAAATTAAAATCAAAATTTATGAGTAATATTAGAAGTACAAAATTTTCTTTATAAGTTTATAGTCAATTTCAAAATAGTTTTTTAATGACCTGATACCGGAAATGTTAAGAACAAGTTAACAGTAAAAGAGTAACACAAAAACTAGCTACAAAAAGCATCCACCTAAGGATAGAAGTTTAGAGAACTAGCCACCAAAGGGATTTTTGTAAGGATAAGAGTTTATAACACTCATCACTGAAAGGAATCCACAAAATAGAGAAGAGTAAAATGAGGCAGAATGGAAACTTCTACTCAAGAAGCCAAAGGATGAAAATATTGTATATAATTCAAAATATACATTACAAAACTTTGTCTAGAGTTTATATAGATGGTTGGAATATCTCTAAAAAATAAATGCAATCTTACAGCTAGTAATCTTGACTAAAAAAGAACAAAACAATTAAAGACTTGCCAGCAAACATTTTACGTAGGTTCATTTTGCCTGAAAAAGAACGTAGGTTCATTTTGTCGCCATAAAAAACTGTAAAAAGTTTCCTTTATAATTTTATAGCTAATTTCATACTAATTTTTAAATAACGTGATACCGGAAATGTTAAGAACAAGGGATATAAAAATGTTTTCCAAAAACTTCCACCAAAAGAATCCACCTAAGGATAAGAGCTTACAATACTCGTCACAAAAGGAATGCTCAAAAGGATAAGAGTTTATACCACTCGTCACTGAAAGGAATCCACCAAAGAGATAAGAGTAAAATGAGGAAGAAGGGAACCTTCTACTCAAGAAGCCTAAGGCTTAAAATATTATATACAATTAAAAATATACATTACAAAAGTTTTTCTAGAGTTTATATAGATAGTTGGAATACCTATACAAAATAAATGCTAACTTCGGAATTAGTAATCATGACTAAAAAAAAGAGAAAACCAATAAGTACTTTTTGGTAAACATTTTACGAGGTTTATTGTCTGAAAAAAAAAAAGTAGGTTTATTTTCCTGTCATAAAAAACTATATAGTAGCAGGTTCTTTTTGCCGCCAATATGAGTAAAAAATTAAAATCAAATTTTACGAGTAATATCAGTAGTACAAAATTTTCTTTATATATTTATAGTCGATTTCACAATAATTTTTTAATAACGTGATACCGGAAATGTTAAGAACAAGTGAACAGTAAAAACTTATCACCTAAGGATAGGAGTTTACCGAACTTGCCACCAAAGGAACCATAAAGACAAGAGTTTATAACACTCACTAATGAAAGGAATTCCCAAATGAGATCAGAGTAAATTGAGGAAGAAGGGAACCTTGTACTCAAGAAGCAAAAAGGCTTAAAATATTGTATATAATTTAAAATATACATCACAAAGGTTTGTCTAGAGTTTATCTAGATAGTTGGAATATATACAGAAAATAAATGTTAACTTAGGAGCGAGTTATCTTGACTAAAAAAGAGCAAAAAACCAATAAATGACTTTTAGTAAACATTTTACGAGGTTCATTTTTTCTGAAAAGAACGTAGGTTCATTTTGTCGTAAAAAAACTTATATGGGCAAGTTCAATTTTCAGCCAATATGAGTAAAAAATAAAATCAAATTTTATGCGTGATATTAGTAGTAGAAAATTTTCTTTATGCATTTATAGTCAATTTCATAATAATATTTTAATAACGGGATACCGGAAATTTTAAGAACAAGAGAATAATAAAAAAAATAACACACAAACTCGCTACCTAAAGAATCCACCTAAAGGATAGGAGTTTACAAAACTCACCATAAAAGTAATCTTCGTAAAGATATTTGTTTATAACACTCACAACTGAAAGGAATCCACCAAAAAGATAAGAGTAAAATAAAGAAGAAGGGAACCTTCTAATTAAGAAGCTCAAGGCTGAAAATATTATATATAATTAAAATATACATTAGAAAAGTTTGTGTATTGTTTACATGGGTAGTTGGAATATCTCTACTAAATAAATGCTAACTTAGGAACTTGTAATCCTAACTAAAAAAGAGAAGAAACCAATAAAGACTTGTTGGTAAACATTTTACCTGGGTTCGTTTTTCCGCCATAAAAAAATTGTATAGTTGAGGGATCATTTTGCCGTCAATTGAGTAAAAAAATAAAATAAAATTTTATAAGTAATATTAGCTATACAAATTTTCTCTATATAGATATAAAAAACTGTATAGTAGTAGGTTCATTTTGGCACCGATATGAGTAAAAAAATAAAATAAAATTTTATAAGTAATATTAGCTGTACAAAATTTTCTTTATATATTTATTGTTGATTCAACAATAATTTTTTAATAACATGATACCGGAAATGTCAAGAACAAGTGAACTGTGTAAAAGTAACATACAAACTCGCCACCAAAAGAATCCACCTGAGGATGAGAGTTTACAAAACTCGCCCCAAACAGAATCCTCCTAAGCATAAGAGTTTATAGCACTCATCATCAAAAGTAATCCATCAAAGAGATAAGTTCAAGATGAGGAAGAAGGAAACCTTCTACCTAAGAAACTAAGGTTGAAATTATTTTATACAATTAAAAATATACATTACAAAAGTTTGTCTAGAGTTTCTAGAGATAGTTTGAATATCTCTACAATATAAATGCTAACTTAAGAACTAGTAGTCTTGACTAAAAAAGAACAAAACCAAATAAAGGCTTGTTGGTAAACATTTTACGTAGGTTCATTTTACCTGAAAAAGAACGTAGGTTCATTTTGCAGCCATAAAAAACTGTAAAGTGGTAGGTTCATTTTGCTGCAAATAAGAGTGAAAAATGAAAATCAAATTTTATGAGTAATATTAATAATACACAAATTTCTTCATATATTTATAGTCGATCTCACAATAATTTTTTAATAACATGATACTGAAAACTTTAAGAACAAGTGAACAATAAAAAAGTAACACACAAACTCGCCACCAAAGGGTAAGAGTTTAAAATACTCACTCCAAAAGGAATCCTCGTAAGGATAAGAGTTTACAACACGCATGACTAAAAGGAATCAACTAAAGAGATAAGAGTTAAATGAGGAAAAAGGAAACCTTCGACATAAGAAAGAAGCCAAAGGCTAAAAATATTGTATATAGTTCAAAATACACATTATAAAAGTTTGTGTAGAGTTTATATTGACTAACTTAGAAACTAGTAATATCTCTACAAAATAAATCCTAACTTAGAAACTAGTAATCTTGACTAAAAAACTGCAAAAAAACAAAAAAAAAGATTTGTTGGTAAATATTTTACGTACATTCGTCTTACCTGGAAAAAAAAATGTTGGTTTATTTTGCCGCCATAAAAATCTGTATAGTAATAAGTTCATTTTGACGCCAATGTTAGTAAAAAAATAGAATTAAATTTTATAAGTAATATTAGTCATAGAAAATTTTCTTTATATATCTATAGTTGATTTCCAAATAATTTTTAATAACGTGATGCCGAAAATTTTAAGAACAAGTGAACAATAAAAAAGTAACACACAAACTGACCACCAAAATAATCCTCCTAAGCATAAAAGTTTACAAAACTCGCTACAAAAAGAATCCTTCTAAGGAAAGTTTATACTCGCCTCTCAAAGGACTCCAACAAAGAGATAAGAGTAAAATGTGGAAGAAGGGAATGTTCTACTCAAGAAGTCAAAGGCTGAAAATATTGTTTATAATTATAAATATACATTACAAAAGTTTGTCTACAGTTTATATAGATAGTTAGAATTTTTCTACAAAATAAATGCTAGCTTTGGAACAAGTAATAGTAACTAAAAAAGAGCAAAAACCAATAAAGACTTGTTAGTAAACATTTTATGTAGGTTCAACTTGCCTGAAAAAGAACGTAGGTTCATTTTGCCACCATAAAGAACTATATATTAGCAGGTTTATTTTGCCGGCAAAACGAGAAAAAAATCAAAATCATATTTTAGGAGTAATATTAGCAGTACAAAAACTTCTTTATATATTTACAATCGATCTCAAAATAATCTTTTAATAATCTGATACCAAAAATGTTAAGAACAAGAGAACAATAAAAGAGTAACACACAATGCCACCAAAAAAATCCACCTAAAAAAAATTAGAGTTTACAAAACTCGCCACAAAATAAATACTGCTAAAGATAAGAGTTTATAATACTTGCCTCTCAAAAGAATCCACGAAAGAGATAAGAGCAAAATGATAAAGAAGAGAACCTTCTGCTCAAGAAGCCAAAGGATAAAAATCTTGTATAAAATTCAATATATACGCTACTAAAGTTTGTCTAGAGTTTAGATAGATAGTTGGAATATCTATACAAAATAAATGCTATCCAAGAACTAGTAATCTTGACTAAAAAGGAGCAAAAACAATTAAAGACTTGTTGGTAACATTTTACGTAGGTTCATTTTGCCTGAAAAAGAACGTAAATTCGTTCTGCCGCCATAAAAAATTGTATAGTAGAAGGTAGTATTTCACAATAATTTTTAATAACGGGATACCAGAAATTTTAAAAACAAGTAAATAATAAAAATGTAATACAAAAACTTGCTACTAAAAGAATCCACCTAAGGATAGGAGTTTACAAAACTCGCCATATTAATAGAAGGGAACCTTCAACCTAAGAAGCCAAAGGTTTAAAATATTGTATATAATTAAAAATATACATTACAAAAGTTTGTCTATTATTTATATAGATAGTTGGAGTGTCTACAAATAAATACTAACTTATATATTGGGTAATCTTGACTAAAAGGAGGAAAAAACCAATAAAGATTTGTTGGGAAACATTTTACATAGGTTCATTTTACCTAAAAAGAATGTAGGTTCATTTTGCCGCCATAAAAAATTGTATAGTAGAAGGTTCATTTTGCCGCCAATATGAGTAAAAAAAATAAAATCAAATTTTATTAATTATATTAGCAGTAGAAAATTTTCTTTATAAACTTATTGTCGATATCATTATAATTTTTTAATATCGTGATACCGAAAATGTTAAGAACAAGTGAACAATAAAAAAGTTTCTCACAAACTCGCCACAAAAAGAATCCACCTAAGGATAGGAGCTTACAAAACTCGCAACAAAAGGAATCCTCCTAAGGAAAAGAGTTTATGAAACTCCCCAATCAAATAAATCCACCAAATAGAGAAGAGTAAAATGAGGAAGAAGAGAACCTTCTACAGAAGAAGCCAAGGGCTTAAAATATCGTATCTAATCTGAAATATAAATTACAAAAGTTTATCTAGAGTTTATATAGAAAGTTGGAATATCTATACAAAATATATGCTAACTTAGGAACTAGTAATCTTGACTAAAAAAGAGCAAAAACCCATAAAGACTTTTTGGTAAACATTTTACGAGGTTCATTTTGCCATCATAAGAAACTCGATAGTTGCAGGTTCATTTTGCCACCAATGGGAGTAAAAAAATAAAATCAAATTTTATGAGTTTTATTAGCAGTACAAAATTTTCTTTATATATTTAAATCGATTCCACAATATGTAGGAAATGTTAAGCACAAATGAACAATAAAAAAGTAAGATAGAAACTCGCTACAAATCCACCTTAGTTTAGGAATTTACAGAACACACCACAAAAGGATTCCTTGTAAAGATGAGAGTTTATAACACTCAACACTGAAAGAAATTCGCCAAAGAGATAAGAGCAAAATAAGGAAGAAGGAAATCTTCAACTCAACAAGCCAAAGGGTGAAAATATTGCATATAAATCAAAATATATATTACAAAAGTTTGTGTAGTGTTTATATAGATGGTTGGAATATCTCTACAATAAATGTTCACTTAGGAAGTAGTAATCTTGACTAAAAAAGAGAAAAAACCAATAAAAACTTATGTATAACATTTTACATATGTTCATTTTTCCTAAAAAAGAACGTAGGTTCATTTTGCCGCCATAAAAAATTTGTATAGTAGAAGGTTCATTTTGCCGCTAATATTAGTAAAAAAAAAAAAATCAAATTTTATGAGTAATATTAGCAGTACAAAATTTTCTTTATACATTTATAGTCTATTTTGTAATAATTTTTGAATAACGGGATACCGGAAATGTAAAGAATAAGTGAACAATAAAAAAGTAACAAACAAATTCGCTACCAAAAGAATCCACCTAAGGATAGGAGTTTACAAAACTCGCCATAAAAGGAATCCTCGTAAGGATAAGAGTTTATAACACTCACCGCTAAAAGGAATCCACGAAAGAGATAAGAGTAAAATAAGGAAGAAGGAAACCTTCTACTCAAGAAGCGAAAGGCTGGAAATATTGTATATAATTAAAAATATACAATACATAAGTTTGTTTAGTGTTTCTATAAACAGTTGGAGTGTCTCTGCAAATAAATGCTAACTTAGGTACTAGTAATCTTGACAAAAAAAGAGGAAAAAATCAACAAAAATTTTGTTGGTAAACATATTACGTAGGTTCATTTTGCCAAAAAAAAAACGTAGGTTCATTTTGCCGCCATAAAAGTTGTATAGTAGATGGTTCATTTTGCCGCCAATATGAGTAAAAAAATTAAATCAAATTTATGAGTAATATTAGAAGTACAAAATTTTCTTTATAAGTTTATTGTCGATATCATAATAATTTTTTAATATCGTGATACCGAAAATGTTAAGAACAAGTGAGCAGTAAAAAAAGTTTTCCACAAACTCGCCACAAAAAGAATCTACCCAAGGATAGGAGTTTACAAAACTCGCAACAAAAAGAATCCTCCTAAGGATAAGAGTTTATAACACTCAACACTGAAAGAAATCCACAAAAGAGATAAATAGTAAAATATGGAAGAAGGAAACCTTGCCAAAGGGTGAAAATATTTTATACAGTTCAAAATATACATTACAAAAGTTTGTCTAGTGTTTATATAGATAGTTGGATATCTCTACAAATAAATGCTAAATTAGGAATTAGTAATTAGGAACTAGTAATCTTGACTAAAAACGAGCAAAAACCGATAAGGAACTTTTAGTAAACATTTTACGAGGTTCATTTTGCTTGAAAAACAATGTAGGTTTATTTTGCCATAAGAAAAAACTATATATGGAAGTTCAATTTGCCGCCAGTATGAGTAAAAAAATCAAATCAAATTTTATGAGTAATATTAGCAGTACAAAATTTTCTTTATGCATTTACAGTTGATTTTGCAATAATTTTTTAATCACGGGATACTGTAAATTTTAACAACAAGTAAACAATATTGGAGCTCTATATCTCGAGTCATGATCGTTTTACCAAAAAGTACCAAATTGGAACATCCAGAAGTACGCTTCTTCAATTAATGTCATTAAAAGGGCAAAATATCCATTGGAAGCAACTTTGCTCGGTCATGGGAAGACTATTTTGGGTAGTTTGGGATTTCTTTTCCCTTTTTATCCCTTTTGCTGTATATGTTCCCATTTTGATCTTATTTTCACTATGAAGTGCCACGGGATGTATCTATAACAATAAGATAGGAGGAATTTAAGAGTGATTAGTCCATCGCATTTAACAATGTACCTAAAAAATATTGTACAACCAACGTAATAAAAAAGGGTAAGATGGACTTTTTCCCTCAAGAAACACAATCCCAAATGCTTCAAGAAAAATGCAAAAACAAAGAAAGACTAAGAATATAACCAACATGACAAATACTAGTGAAAACAAGGAAAATATGATCGTCATATTCTAACAATGCTAAATCCATAAAACCATTTGGAAATTCATAAGCTACAAATCACAAGGATTACACACTCCAACCAACATTTCATTTATGCAAGCATGAAGCAAAGGTGTGTCTCTCTATGTTATTACTCGTGTCAAGGTTCAACAAATACAAAGGGAATGTCAAGCAATTGGCCAAATGATTTACTTCTAATGTAATACCTCGTAGGCTTGACCTTTCCTACACCTCTCTACTAGTAGTTCAAGTAGGGTCATTCCAATATTTGGTAGGACTTTTAGGCTTGTAATTATAGGCTTACGAAATAAAGGGTACCAAACGAAAGAAAAGGACAAATAATAAGAAAGGTAAAGAGTGCTAACACAACCGAAGGGATATAAAATCAACTAATCCGCAACCTTCAAGTCACTTTTCACTCTTCTTGTACACTAACCTCTTTCCCTTCTAATATCACAACTCTCCTAACATTCTCACTCTTTTCTCACTCAGAAAAACTCAGCATCGGAAGGGAAATTTTAAATAAGAAGGAACAATAGTAAATTTATAAGAAAAAGGCTTACGATAATATTTTTCTTTTTTCAAAATTCTCTTTCTTTCTTTCCTTTTCAACATTATTTTCTCTCTTTTTTGCACACACTTGGAAGCATAGTACAATAGAGAGTTGTATGTTGCGAGGCTCTGGGGAAGTCGAAATAGGAGAGCACTCATCTTGGGCTTCCCTTTTTCGTTTTACATCTCTCTTTTTCGTACAATTATGAAGGGCCCTTTTCTTTTCATTCAAATCTTTCATCCCTCTTTTGAACTCTTACCTAAAAAAGTTCCAAAACACCCCCTTTCTTATACTTCTTCTCCACTATTTCTCCCCCTCCCACATATTTACTTGCGTCACTCAAACGAGACTTAAAGATAAATGACTTATTAGCTCTCACAATTCAGGTTTAATATTGTGTGTGGTTTAAAATCAAAGAAAAGGAGGAATAACATTCCTGACAATGTTGGCTCAAAATGGGTACTAAGGATAGTTATTTTAAAAGTGTTGAGATTTTTGCCTATGAAGACTACCCTATTGTGTAATATTAGGAATTTAATAAAGTATATTATTTTTAATTAATACAAGACTTAGAGTTTTAATGCACATGTACTTACATAAAGTCTACATATCTTAAGTTCTTGTGCAATTAATGAAGTTCGGCATGCCATCAGATGAAAGGTCATTGCATGGTCATTTGCAAAATGGATGACTCACCTTTAGTTAATAAGTGTCTTTCTTATGACTGACTATGTAAGTATGCTTGGGGTGCATAAGACTGAACCCTGTACATATTAGAATCTGGAACGTACTATGAATATAGAGAAACTAAAGATTCACATGCTACTACGTGGGCAAATGCTTTATCATATGGTTGGCGGTCTAGCAAAGCTAGGGCTTGTTTACTTTTGTATTCTCTGGGAGAAGAACCCTACTCATGTGATCGATGTACTCTGTATACTAGGTAGATAAACTTAGTTACTCAAGACGGACTTATGTGTTTGTTTCTATAGGAATACCCTATTGTGATTGTCCATGTTAATCTTGAAACTAAGGCCTTTACATTTATAACTCTTGTGCATACTTAAGGGTAGCTCTCTAAGAAAGCAAAAATATTAAAGAGCTCAGATTAGCAGATTAGAGGTTTTAGGATGGTAGAAATTATTGAGGAAGGTGTTAGTACATTATTCATATACTCAGCAATGGAAGCAAACATAGAGTGGCATTTTCGCAATAACATTTGTAGGGCAAAGACATTGTATCCATGAGTTAGTTCTTGGGGTCAATATTTCTATATGGTGATTATTAGAAAGATTTAGAATGGAAATGCTGCTGTTTTGTATCTAGGGCATTTTTTTTATCCTATTTAAGCCAAGATACAAATGGTCTTTTGGTCGCCTAAGTGGCTCAAGCAAACTAAGTGATTATTTAACCACTATTAAAAAGATATGGGAGCTATTTGAGAGCATTTAATTTAATTAGGTCCTTAGTATTAATTTACTAAGTTGAGGGACCAAGAAACTAATTAAATAAAGAAGAGATCATAATTATTAGGCCCTTGTTAATATTATTATTAACTGGGCTAAGCAATTAATTTATTGGATACTATAATTAATTACATTTTGATTATATTTAACTAAAATGACCAAAGATTATTTATGGATTTATGGAATTGAGGTTGGGCACGGACTATATTCAAGATAGAGCCTGATCCCATGGAAACTATGAGATGACTAAAACTCTAATAATTTTAGCCTTGGGATGGCCGGCCACCCTCTTCCCATATAGGAAAGGTGTAGTCTTCAACATGTGATGGAATCTTTTAAGAAGTATCCTATTCAATAATGATTAATACTTCCATTAAAGATCCTCTAGGATAACAAAGGAGATTATATTTTTTCTAGTGCTAAAAGACTTCCTAATACACTTTACGAAAAGATTTAGTCTTGCACGATAATACCATATAGCCAAAAATCTTAAGCATTATCGTCTTGTGGATTTTTTGGCCAACACCAATATTATTCCTAGGAAAATTCTCTTCTTCCACCTTTCTTCTCTAATGGAAAAATTCTTCATTCTCACTAAACATATTTTGAGAGTTTAATGGATAGCTTATGAAAAGGAGCCCTCGTCTACAAGGACTTGAAACTTGGATAAACAAAGGACTTCAAGGAGAGAACAAAGGACAATGAGTTCAACCACCATTGCCATCACCCCAAATTCAAAAAAGTTTAAAGTGCTCTATCAGTGAAACTTTTACCATCTTGTATCTTTCACTTTCGTATGTGCCACCAACGTACCGTTCCCTTCACAAGGGTAGGCAAGAAAGACTCAAACGAGTCAAAGAAGACCTTTTACGATCATCTTCGAGATTCACCAAAGCTAGATAAAAGTTCGTTTTAAGGCGTGGAAAGACAAACTCTTTGCTATGCTTTAAAGAAAATGTCACCTAAATATATAATAACCTAAGATTCACAAAGTATGTACTTTTCAAGAAATTTGTAGGTGCAAATAAACCCATCAATTCACAAAAGCATAAACAAAGGCAAGATGTTACTCCTAACGAAGTAACATACCTCTTCAAAACTTCAAACGGTTTATGCAGATCTAGTTCAACCCGAAAAACCTTGGGGGGGGAGGGGGGTGAATAAGATTTTTGGGTAATTTTTAAAAAATATTTGGTGTGTATAAAAGATAAACCTTCAAATTCTTTTGATGAAGAATTCTAAAACTCTTTTTAATACAATTCCAAACCAAACAAAATCTTATAGTTTTGACAATCAAGCTAACAACATAGAAAGAGGAAGCACAATAATTTATAGTGGTTCACTCTCTCATAGAGCTACATCCACTACCTTGAGTCAACACCCAAGGATTTTTCAAATCCACTATTGACAAAGTATACAACAATCACAATTTTGAGGAACACACACCAAAGGTTCTGCAAACAACCTCAATCACCAACACAAATACAGTCAAAGGATAACCCAAGGGGTTTTTCAACACAAACCTTTGATATTAATAAAAGAGAGATGAGTAAAAAACAATGTTACCAAGTGAGCTTGAGAAGAAAAGATACAACTCAATTGAATACTTCTACAAGCTCCTCTTTACTTCTTCTCTGATGAAGATCAACAATGAAGCTCAAGAAAATGTTTTTGTTAGATAAAAGTGTTTGAAGGAATGTACTTTAAAGCTCTTTAAAGTTTCTTAAATGATCTCAATAAATATTTCACCAACCAAAAAACTATTTACTGCTGATCAAGAATTCATATATATAGGAAAGAGAAAAAGTAGCCATTATTGTCTGTGTAACGGTAACATTTTTGCATTAAAAGACTAAAATCGGATGACCAGTTTTAGAGAATGGACGTCCAATTTTCTTGTAAAAGGAAAATCGGATGAGCCCTTTTAAAATGGGAAGACTGGTTTTGAAACAGAAAGAATCGGACGATGCCCCAAAAAAATCGGACGACCGGTTTTAAAATATGACGTCCAATTTTTCTTTTCCTTTTGAAAAATTGGATGATCGGTTTTTGAGAAAGATTTTACAGCTAGTTTTAACAAGAAAAGAGCTTTCCTTCCTATTTCAAAGATATGTATTCTTGATACTCTTTTAGAGATAAGAAAATTTTCAAAGGCATAAAAAATTCTGTAAAGAATACTTGGATTTTTTAAGAATAGTTTATAAAAAGAAATTCTTCCAAGGATCTTCACATTTGATCAACAATCAAAGATGAGAGTTAGGGAGTTTTACAAAACACCTTAGTAAATCCCTAACTAAGACACAAGTCTTCAAGGTCTTCAATGGCTTGATCTTTCCTCCTTCATTTTGCCTTGATCACCAGATCTTTTGCTTATAAGAGTGTAGCCTTAAGACTTCAAATATGCTTCTTTTGTTCTATATAAACTAAGCTTAATAATCATCACACAAGCATATGTTAATCATAATCAAAATCATATGCAATAATGCCCTTAGAGCTAACACAAGCTATCACATGGTGTCGAAAACAAAAATATTTTTGGATTTGTTTTCCAAACTTACTAGTAAGACTTTTACAAGAAAACCAAAATACGTTTTGAAATTTTTAAAATTTTCCAATTTTTTAAAATTTTAATTTTTTTTCCAAAAATTAAAAACCAAATAATCTAAAATAACAACTAACAATATGTATTAACACTATGCATTCTCCCACACTTAAAACCATGTTCTCTTCACTATCCTGGCCAAACCCAAACACGAAGAACTTAAGAAATGAAGAAATATAAAAAACTAAAGACTTAAACAACTAAAACATCAAGGATTATAAGAAAATAACCAAATAAACAAGAATTAAAATAAATCAAAACAAGCCAGAAAAGAAAAAAAGATGCTAAACCCTTAAACACCGAAAGGTAAAAAAAGAATGTAAAAGTAAACCGAAATACTTAAACATGCAAGATTCAATCGAACTTAATGAAACAGAATAGTACAAGGAAGAGTATGAAGAAACTCCCTCTTAAATATTCAAAGTCCCTCCCAAATCACCAAAGTCAAAGGTCGGGTCTGTATTTTCCTTCTTCTTCTTTCGTTTCACCACCCACTTCTTTGATGACACATTGATTTAGTGGGAGAAATCTTGGCTGCTTCACTAAATTCTTTCAAAAAATTCTATCTTCCATGACTTTCTTCTCCTTCACATACTTTTTCTTCACCTTAGAGTCCTTTGATTCTTTCCAACTCTTTCATCCTTTACTGTCAATTTTTCCTCTTTTAGCCTATAGAAATCTATCACACAGCTTGAGTGTGGCCACACAGGTTGATCATGTGACGAAACAAAAGATAAAGGTTTGCAGCGACAGTGTGTATGGCATCGTTTTAGGAAACATGGTAAATCCCAAAGAATTTGTGATTATGAGCTATGATATGGAAGTCTGGTTAGGGAAATTTTAAAGCATAGAGAAAGGTCAAAATCCTAAAGAAAAATAAGATTTGTAGGGATTCAAAACTAGAAGTTCTTTTGGAAACTAAATCATTCGTCTAGACTCATTAAGAAATACATAACTAACTAACGAGCCTCAACATCTATAAATGAAGCATTGTAATTGAAGATTGATGTTAGTCGTTCTGCAATTACTCGAAGATATTCTGTGAGAGAGAAGACGGCAGTTCATGGGGGTTGAGTTTGTCCAGTCACAAACTTAAAACACTGTGATTCCCTATTGGTGCTCGTTGTTCATCATTCATGATTCAATAGAGTTCTTGTTTTGAAGACTATAGCTGCTAGGAATAGAAGTTGTGCTACGGTTCAACACTGTTGAAGCCTTGAAGGGATTCAAGATCGAGCAGCTTGTTCCAAGGGGAAGCCTTAAAGAGTTGAAAGGATTTAACTGTGTTGTGTGCAAAAAGGAGTTTGTACTAGTTCAGCGTTGAAAAGTTGAAGGGATTCAACTGTGCAATGCGCAAAGGGAGGTTGCACTGATTCTACTAGGGAAACAATAGATGTGTAAAAGAGTTAGGTACTTTCTTGTACTGCGTTGATAGTCATTAGTGAATTACTTTCTGACCATGGCCTCACAGATGTAGGCTTTGCCAATCTGCGTTACCAATTTCTATATTGTGTGCATTTGTTTTGTTTACTATTTTTCACATTGTATTTCGCACTACTACTGCTGCAGCGAAGTCAGTTACACTGCATAGTTTGCCTAAATACTAACTTACAATTGGTATCAGATCTTTGGCACTGTTTGTTATCCTAGTTATCTAGCGTGAAGATCGTGGGAAGTTGGTACTTGGATCATCATGACAACTAAGGAAGACGGATTTGTTACAAGACCTCCTTTGCTCGAAGGCACAAACTATGCTTATTGAAATATGAAAACATAAATTTTTATTCAGTCATTGGATAAAAATGCATGGGATGTTGTTGAGACTGAATGGAAACCTCCTACAAAGACTAAGGAAGATGATACAAATAAATTGACTAAGGTAGTTGTGAAACCCAGACTCAAATAGACTGATGCTGAGAGAAAATATGCTCAGGCTAATGCTAACGCATTAAACACCGTCTTTGTTGGTATGGATGAGGAACAATTCAAGCTAATTTCAACTTCCAGATGTTGACTACTCAGTTTGAAGAATTAAGGAAGCAAGAGGATAAAACAATTGGTGAATTTAGTGGAAAACTCAGAGACATTGCAATAATGCTTATCAATTGGGAGAAGAGTTCTCTGATGAGAAACTAGCGTGAAAGGCAGTAAGGTCCTTACTTGCACGATTTTGTCATGAGGTTTTAGCAATTGAAGAAGTAAAATATGTGACAAAACTTCCTTTGAATGATCTTTGAGGATCCTTGAGAACATATTAGATGAATCTTGATGTTGAATCTAAAGGTAAGGGCATTGCACTAAAAGCTAAACACACTTCATCCAATGCCACATCTTATTCTGAAGAAGAGGTTGTGATGCTCACTTGAGACATTGGGAAGTTTCTTCATAGAACCAGTAAGACATCCAAGCCACAAATGAGGTTTAAGAATGATAATAGGGATAGGAAAGGCCCTAATGAAGGTCTGAAGGAAGCACAATAAAAAGGAAGTTTGACAATGACCAAAAAAGAGAAGGCATGTAGTGCAGAGAATGCGAGGGGTATGGTCATATCCAGGCAGAATGTGTCAGTACACTGAAGCAGAATAGATCTATGAATACTACTCTCCGTGATGATGATAAGAAAAGTGATTTTGAAGATGATGAAAAGGATACTGATTCTAATGAGACACTAGCATTTAATGTGATAAAATACTTAGAAGATGCATCTATGCACAATAATAACAAAGATGACAGTGACGATGACTCCATCTATAGTGATGAGGAAGTCTCCTATGAGGAACTAGAAGATAAGTATAGCCTGCTCTACACCAAGTGGGTTGGACTTGTGGAGTTACATCAAAATCTAAAAGATGGCCTAAAAAATATCCAGGAACAGAAGAATGTTCTTGAAGTCGATCAGGTCAAGGGTGCAACAGAGAGAGTAAATGTGGCTGAAGGTAAAATAGCAAGATTGAACACTGGAAAGGCTAAACTTGATGAAATAATCTCTATGGGAAGACTACTTGGAATGAAATTAGGACTTGGTTACACTAGTACAAATCTTAATCACACTACAGGGATGTATATCCCACAACATGAGAACAGTTACACAAAGTTTGGCAAGTTGGAAGGAGTGTTTGTCATAGACAGCTTAAGTCGAGCTGAGAAGAGAAACTTGATCAAGAAACACCAATCAATATAGCTTCCACTCATGTGTGATTACTGCAAAATTATTAGGCATGTGTGGCATCAATGCTACAGGAGAATTGGAGATCTAAAGCAAGGAAGAAAGCTATAGACGCATGCTTTGACCAAAGGAGAAGTTAAGATGCGATGGATTTGGATAAAAAAGAGTTTAGGGTTGTAATGTAGCTCAAAAAATTTTAGAGGAGTATGGTATCTTGATAGTGGATGCTTACGCCATATGCGGGAAATAAAGAATATCTTACAGACTATACAGTGTGTCATAAAGGCAGTGTGTATTTTGGAGATGGTGCAAAAAACAGAGTAATTGGTGTAGGTGCACTAAATGTTATTGGAATGCCAAAATTATCTAATTTGTATCATATCGAAGGGATGAAACGCTATATGATAGGTATAAGTCAGGTGTGTTTTGATAACAATGATCTATTGGTTGTTTTATAAGAGACAATGATATGTGCTGACAAACAATGACAAGTGCATCATAGTAGAATTAAGAACAACTGATAATTGCTGTCAGATGAATGCTATGAAGGAACCTATATGCCTGACTGGACAAATTGGAGAAGCTGAACTGTGGCATAAACGACTATAGCACGTGAACTATAAGCACTATAAAAAACTTGGAAGCAAAAAAATTGTCAGAGGAATTCCACAATTTAAAAGGGAGCGTAAGTTACTATATGAAATTTTCCAGATCGGTAAGCCAGTCAGAGCAAAGCATATCCATTGAAGATGTCACCACGACACATATCTTAGATCTAATACACATTGATCTATTTGGATCCACATAAGTAAAAGGTACTAGTGAAAAAAGGTATGCCTTGGTGTGTGTTGATGACTTCTCAAGATATACATAGATAGACTTTCTAAGAAATAAGGCAGATTCATTTCAAGCATTCAGAAATATATGTCTAAGTATTCAGACAGAGAAGAGTACAGCTTTGAAAAGACTAAGAAGTGATTATGGCAGGGAGTTTGATAACATCCCGTTTTTCGAGTTTTGTGAGTCACATGGCATCAGACATAAGTTCTCAACACCTAAGACACCACAACAAAATGGTTTGGTTGAGAGAAAGAACAGAACAATTCAAGATATGATTTCTGTGATGCTAAATTCCAAGGGACTGTCACATAGTTGGTGGGCAAAAGCAGCCAACACAGCAATTCATGTCATTAACAGAGTACTTTTCAGGCCTTTGATGAAGAAGACATCATATGAAATCTAGAAGGGTAGAAAGCCCAAGCTAAGTTATCTACATGCATTTGAAGTAAATGCTACATCATAAAGGATCGTGAAAACTTAGGAAAATTCGATGCTAGAAGTGATGAGGGAATATTTCTGGGATATTCCACAAATAGTCATGCATACCGTGTGTTTAACAGACATACAGGAGTAGTCATGGAATCAGTAAATGTGATTTTTGAGGATGTTTACACCAGGAGAGTAAGTGTTAATGATCAAGCTATTAATGATAAAGACAACACACTTACAGTGACAGTGATCCAAGGAGATCAAAGCAGTATTGAAGACTCTGCAAAATTACCAGTCGATGGGAATTTGACTCACACTCAAGGTAATGAGATAGCAAGAAGAGAAGATGTAAGGCTTCTGAAAGATCACCCCACACATGCTATTATCGGGAACATCACAGAAGGTCTAAGAACTAGAAGCAAGAAAGGAGTAGACTACAGTCAAATGGTAGTAATGATCAGCATGACATGTTATACTTCCACTCTTAAACCTAAGAATGTCAAAGAAGCTCTTACTGATGAGCACTAGATTGACGCAATGCAAGAAGAGCTGCAATAGTATGAAAGAAACAATGTGCGGGAACTTGTCATAAGACCTAAAGGTGTGAATGTCATCAGTACCAAGTGGATATTTAGAAAAAAGCTGATGAGGAAAGTAACATCATATACAATAAGGCAAGGTTGATTGCACAAGGGTATACTCAAGCAGAGGAATTTTTGATGAAACATTTGCCCAAGTTACTTGACTTTAATCTGTAAGACTTGTGGTCTCCAATGCATGTGCCAAGAACTTTATACTGTAGTAGATGGATGTTAAAAGTGCATTCCTGAACGGGATATTACAAGAAGAAGCATATGTGGAACAACCAAAAGGATTTGTGAATCCGAAGTATCCTGATAATGTGTACAAGTTGAAAAAAGTTCTTTATGGACTAAAGTAGGCTCCAACAGCTTGGTATGAAAGGCTCACTAACTACTTGCTGAATAAAGGATACATTAGAGGGAGTGTAGACAAAAATATATTCATCAAAAGATCAGCAAAGCACACGCCCATAGTAAGGTATATGTTAATAACTTAGTGTTCGGGTCCACATCAAAAGAGCTCGCAGAGGAGTTTATTACATCCATGAGAACTGAACTTCATATGAGTATGGTGGGTGAACTAACATTCTTTCTTAGTTTGCAAGTTAGATAGATGAAGGAAGGTATATTCCGTTCTAAAAAAAAATGCAAAAAATTTAGTGAAGAAGTTTGGTTTTGGGAATGGAAAGACAGTAAGAACACCCATGAGTATCATATTTAAGATCAACAAGGATGAGAAGTGAACAAGTGTGGATCAGAATGAGTACCGAAGTATCATCGGTAGTTTACTCTACTTGATAGCTAGTAGACCTGATATATCGTACAGTGTTAGAGTTTGTGCATGATGTCCAACAGATCCTAAGAAGTCACACAAAAAGCAGTGAAAAACTTTCTAAGATATGTACTTAGCTATTGAGTATGGGTTATTCTACAGTAAAGGTACCACCACTCTTCTTGTTAGCTATAGTGATGCAAACTGGGCTGGTAACTGTGGTGATAGGAAAAGCATATCTGGAGAATGCTTCTATGTCAGGAACAATTAGGTCTCTTGGTATAGTAAGAAAGAGAACTGTATCTCAGTATCCACTACAAAAGCTAAGTACATCACTACAGGAAGCTGTTGCACAGAACTCCTTTGGATGAAATGGATGTGGTATGACCCCAGATGCACAAGAGCCGGAGGACTTGTTCCAAGGGTCGGAAACAAGAGCACTGGCAAAGAGGAAGGAAGAATAACACAAAGGGATGGCCGCGATATTTGAGAAGATGCCCCAGAACTTCACTTGGCATATGCTAGAGGAATGAGGAGAAGAATTTAGAGGAGCTAAAACCTTCATATTGCGTAAGGTGCATATGGAGGTATCTAAGAAAGTAAGCTTGGGAGGTTTTGTAGCTTCAAAATCAAAGTATGAAGGTTTTTTAGACACTACCGCAGCTGGTAGGGTTCATCCTACCGTCCACGGTAGGGTTTTTCCCTTGGAGGAAGAAAAATTCTCTCAACCTACCGCCATCCTACTGCCGCCGGTAGGGTTTAAGTAGACTAAGCACCCTTTTAACTCTTTTAAAATAGTTTAAGGCCTAGGGTTGGATGTTAACTATGGAACACACTACATACACTCTTGTTTGTAGCCATTTTAGCCAACTTAGACATATAAGAAATATATAGAGAGAAGAACTAGTTCTTTGGGTTCTTTCACCTTCCTTGTATAATTAAGAGCTTCCATTGTATAATTCATGGCAAGGAATTTCTTGAATCTCCAATTCAAGAGTTATAGTCTAATTTTCGAATCCTAATCCTTCCTTCAGGTGCCAACTTTTATAGTTAGTGTTGCTCGGAAATTTAGGTCCTTCTTGATAGTTTGGAGAATAAGTAAGAGTTCCATAAGTCATGTTGATTCTCTCACAAATACAAGAAGGTTTAATTTTTTCTTTCATAGTTATCTTAATTGCAACTTTTTCTTGTTTCTTCAATTTCTCCAAAAACAAGCAACCAAGGAATGCTCAAGAAGAGAGTTGGTCGTAGGAGCAAGTGATCCTCAAAGAATGCTAGGGAGGATCATACCATGTGGTATCACAGAAAAAGCTCTCTTTGAGGTAAAGTTATGTACTCATTTGTTGAATTTTGATTAAAGAAAAAGCCAATTGATATTATTTGAAAAAGGGATAGTAATCTGGAAAATTTTTTACCAGAAAAAGTTGAGCAAAGATTGAATTGAAAAGTATAACAAATGAATTCAGAATTGCATGGAATTAGTCTTTATTGAAAGCTTACTTGATATGAAAGTCGTAGAGCGTGAGAGTAAATATGAAGGTTGAGAGTATTTACCTTGAGCGAAATACTTAGGGAGCGGCGAGGTCCTTGTTTTCCATTACTTGTTTCTTGTTTTGTAGGCACCTCTTTTTCTATCAATTTTAAAGATGTCTCATGAAGAAGATCAAAACTGAAACCGTAATGAGGAACCTAGTGATCTCTTATGCAAGAAGTTCTTGGAACTTTGATTTCCTTGCAACAACAACTGGGTAACATTGAAAGGAATATTTGAGCATTGTCTGCCAAAATTGATAGACAAGAATCAACATTGAACCGAAGAAGGGGGTTCCACAATTTTGATAACCTTACCCAAAGACGAACAACGGGAGATGAAGATAGTTCTCCTCATGCCAACTTTGGAGTCAGGGATGACCTATCTCAAAATTTCCAAGAATGTTTCCGACCTTTGGGAACCCAAGGCGGAGAAAGGTTTGGAACTAGAGGAGGAAGGAAACGGAAGGGGTATGGGAAGGGGACTTGAAAGGGAGTTTATGAGAATGCCAAGGGAACAAGAAAGATACTATGGCGATCAAGATCGATATGAGCGAGAACTAGAAAGGGATGAAGAGGGTTACTATGAGGAAAAAAAATTTTGAAGGATTAAATTGAAAATCCCTCCCTTCTAAAAGAAGAATGATGCAGAAGCATACCTCGAATTGGAGAAGAAGGAGGAGCTTGTCTTTGATTGTCACAACTACTCGGATCTTACAAAGATAAGATCAACGGTGATAGAATTCATAGACTATGCCGTAATATGGTGGGATCAATTGGTGACAAATCCAAGGATAAACTTAGCGAGGCTGGTGGAGACATGGGAGAAATTTGAACTTCGATGAAGAAGAGATTTATTCCCCCACTTTACCATAGGGACCTTTACAATAAGCTTCAAAGCCTCCGATAAGGTAGCAAAAATGTAGAAGACCATGGCAATTAGATAGAAAGTCCATCCATGATGGATACAAGAACACCTATTCCTTTAAGGAGGATGGGGTCAATATATGTCTCTAACCTCTCACCCCATTTCAAGTGTACCAAGACCAAGTGAAAATGAAAGAAAGGGAGTTGGAGAATAAAAAGAAAAACATAAAAGAGGGGAAAAAAGTAGAGGAAAAAGAAAAGAGCGAAGAGTCGAGAGAGAGAGAGAGAGAGAGAGAGAGAGAGAGAGAGAGAGAAATGAAGTAAAAGCAAAGAAGAATGGAGTGGTAATAAACGAGGGAAAGAGAGAAACTAGGTTGAGTTTCTTTGGTAAGGAGATTGAGATTTGTGAGGCAATAGAGGCGAAAGAAATCGTCTTACTCCTTATGTATAAAGGAGTTGATGTGTATTCTAACAATTACATCGTTTCTTCTTTGTCTCAAGCTATTTTTGTTGTCGTCAAGGAGTTTGAAGACGTTTTCCCAGAGGAGATACCTGGAGGATTGCCACCCTTGAGAAACATAAAGCATCGAATTGATTTTCTTGCTGGAGACGTGTTGTCGAACCGACCCGCATATAGGAGCTCACCCGAACAGACTAAGGAACTTTAAGGAAAAGTGGAAGAGCTCCTTGCCAAGGGCCACATCCGAGAGAATCTTAGCCCATGTGCGGTACCGATACTCCTAGTCCTAAAAAGGATGGTAACTGGCGTATTTGTGTTGATTATAGGGCTATTGATAACATAACCATTAAATATCATCACCCTATCCCTAGGCTAGATGATTTACTTGATCAATTGCATGGTTCCATGATTTTCTCTAAAATTGATTTGAAATCGGGTTATCATCAAATCCAAATGAAAGAAGGATATGAATGGAAAACCGCTTTTGAAACTAAATTTGGTCTTTATGAGTGGCTTGTTATGCCTTTTGGTCTTACCAATGCACCTAGCATGTTTATGAGATTGATGCATCATGTCTTGCATGAATTTATTGGGAAATTTTTTATTGTGTATTTTGATGACATTTTAATCTATAGCAAGACCTATGAGGATTATTTGAATTACATTAGACAAGTTTGCTTTGTGCTTAGGAGAGAAAAATTATATGCCAATTTGAGAAAATGTAAATTTTGCTTAGAAAAGATAACCTTTCTTGGCTATTATTGTTAGTTCCAGAGGGTTACAAGAGGATCTAGACAAAGTGAAGGCGGTAGAGGATTGGACAACGCCCTAGATTATCACCAAAATTAGGAGCTTCTATGGGAGGGCTAGTTTCTACTGGAGATTTATCAAGGACTTTAGCACCATTTCTAGTCCTCTCACTAAGGTCATCAAGAAGACCAACAGGTTTAAGTGGGAAGAAGCACAAGTGTTACCTTTCAAGGCTTTGAAGGGAAAATTATATAATGCTCCACTTCTCACCTTACCCAACTTTGAGAAGATGTTTGGGATTGAGTGCGATGCTTTGAGGGTAGGAATTGGAGGGGTTTTAATGCAAGATAAGAAACCCATAGCCTACTTTAGCGAAAAGTTATTGGGAGCTACTTTGAACTATGCCACATATGACAAAGAGTTGTATGCCTTGGTAAAGACGTTGAAGCATTGCAACATTATTTGTGGCTGAAGGAGTTCATCATCCACACCGATCATGAATCCTTAAAATACTTGAAGGGTCAACAAAAACTCAACAAGAGTCATGCTCGGTGGATAGAATTTATTGAGACGTTTCCCTACGTCAACCACTACAAGAAGGGAAAGGAGAGTGTCCTGGCAGATGCACTCTCTCAAAGTTATACACTTTTCACCTCTTTATATTCGCATTTACTTGGGTTTGAAATGTTAAAAGATTTGTATGCTAGTGATGTTGATTTTGGAAGTATCTTTAATGCATGCTTGATTGCTCTTCGTGATAAGTTTTATGTGAAGGATAGATTTTTGTTTAGAGAAGGGAAACTTTGCATTCCTAGTGGATCCATTAGGCATTTACTCGTTAAGGAAGCTCATGGGGGTGGTCTTATGGATCATTTTGGCATAGCTAAAAAATATGAAATATTGCATGAGCATTTCTTTTGGCCTAAAATGAAAAGAGATGTTGAAAGATTTGTGGGTAATTGTTTTGATTGTAAGCGTGCAAAATCGTCTTCATTGCCTCATGGTTTGTATACCCATTTGCCAGTTGCCAAACTACCTAGGGAGGATGTTTCCATGGATTTCTTTTTGGGGCTCCCGAGGACTTCTTCCTAAAGGATTCTACTTTTGTTGTTGTGGATCATTTTGCAAAAATGTCGCATTTTATTGCTGGTTGAAAAACAGATCATACATCTTATATTTCTAGTTTATTTTTTCAAGAGGTTGTGAGGTTCCATGGCATGCCTATACCTATAGTTCCAGACCAAGATACCAATTTTGTTAGTCATTTTTGGAAAGTGTTACGGAAGAAACTAGGGACTAACTTACTTTACTCTACTTCTTGTCATCCTCAAATGGATGGTCAAACCGAGGTGGTTAATAAGACTATAGGCCAACTTCTTAGGGCTATTCTTAAAAAGAATATTAGCAAGTGGGAAGAATGTTTGTCGTTCATTGAATTTTCTTATAATAGGGCTTGTCATTCTGCTATTTTTTCTTTGTTTGAAGTTTTTTTATGTCTTTAACCCACTAACCCCTTTAGATTTGATTGCATTGCGAATTGACCATCAACTAATTTTACATGGTAAAAGAAAGGATGAATTCGTTAAATCTATTCATGTCAAGGTGCGTGAACATATTGAAAGGAAGAACGAAAAGGTGGCTTCTAGGAGAATCAAGGACGCAAGAAGATGACCTTTGAACCCAGAGATTAGGTATGTGTACATTTTAGAAAATAACAGTTTCCTAACCTTTGCAAGGGCAAACTTGACAGGCATTAGGGATCTGTGTGATCAACTAGTGCAAGAGATGCCTGTTTAACGTTTTTTTTTCTTCACACCCTCATAAATGTTAGACAGGTACATGTAGTGTGAGACCATGTGAACACTTATCTCATGCTCAGATTATCCCGTGTCACACCAACCAAATCAGTCAACTATACAGTTCTGTTCACACACAAAAGACCGTGGAAGAAGAGTCCATTACTGGGGCTGACACGAAAAATGAGGGATTTTCTCTCTCACTGAATCAACTCGACAGTCGGTTCCATATCTTTCACAATAGACTTGCTTTGCCTCAAAACTCTGCGATTTTCTCTCCACAATTCCTTAGGATTTTTCTCTGCAAGTCCATCTTTTCTGAAACATACTCATCCTCTCCTCTTAATGTGACAAGAAACAATGGTAGGAGAACAACCGATTAGGCCCAGGAGGTCTTTGGCTCTCGAACTTGACGATCACACCCTCTCACCCTTTGCTGGGACCAGATACTCTCTCTCAGGTCATCAAGCACCATAACTTCATCGGCTACTCCAGTCACTCCGGTAATCAAGCTGGTAAACTCTCTGTCCCTTGGATATTATCTAGGTTCTCCAAATGAGTTCTTACTCATGTGTAGGTTGAGACTAACAGGCATGCAAATTTCATTTATGTTGAATCCATTGTTACTGCATGTCCTGTCTATTTCTTTTTTTTATGCTTGATGATTCATGCACATATGCCAAGATATTTTTTGGAAAATAATTTTTCTTTACCTATTGTTGAAAACTTAGGTACTGGGATATTTTCTATTGATGCACATCTCTGTGCACCATTTTATTGATGAATTGTCTCCATTCCTATACTCCCACCTTTAACTATTGGGAGTTCAATAAATCAGTCTATGGAAGATATTAATGAAGGTATTGAGGAAGATTTTGAGGGGAAGCATCATGTTGAAGGAAAGGGAAGCTCTGGGTCAGACCTAGAGGTTGTAAAGGTGACCCTGGTACTAGACTAATTAAGAGGAAAAAGAGGACTAGAACAGCTCCAAAAAGAGCTTCATCTTAAAAAACAAGTGCGAAAAAGGCACGAGCTGCCACCCCTCCTCTCTTTGCTCCTCTTAAAGCCAAAATTGCTCTAAACAAACACTTTACACAAACACTGTCGAATTAAAGATGGTGGAACTAATTGACAAACCAATTTTGGCTGAGAAAAGAATCACTCAAGAAAGCTTGGAACAGTACATTTTGATAGAGTTGTTGCTAGGAATGGGTTGCGTGGAATTGGCTCTATTTGCTAAACAGTATAATGAGAACTTAGTCAAGGAGTTCTATGCTAGTCTAACTGAGGAGTTTGGCAATCTTGAGAGCATAGCTTATGGTCAAGTATATGTAAGGGGCCATGTCATTGAGTTCTCACCTGCAAACATAGCACACTAGCTATGTTGCCCACATTACCGTGACATTGAGAAGGACTGGCCTGAAGGAGGAAGCTCATTTTAATGAAGTGACTAAGGTGCTAACTGGTGATGTAGGGGCCGTCTGGCCAGAGGGAAAAATGCTCAACTCAAATTTGATGAAAATTCCATACAGAGCCTTGTTTAGTGTCATTTGTGGTAACTAGCTACCCACAACAAATGTAATTGATGTTCTTGAGGCAAAGGCTCATTTGTTCTATGCCTTTGCCACTAGGAAAAAAAACTAACATTTGCACTGTTGTCTTCAAAAACATCCTCAGGCAGATAGACCAAAAGAAGGCTAGTAAGATTTGATGTGAATCGGTTAGACATGCAAGAATATCAAGGAGTTGTGACAAGAGCCAAGGCAAAACAACTAAAGAGTTACAAAGATCAAATTGAGCAAGAGAAGTTTCAAGGGTTAAATTTTGATGTCCAATAATTTATGGGGCAATATGATAAACTTTTGAATAAGTTTGAAATTGAAAATTCACCTTGGTAGATTGTTGGAAGCCCTTTTGCCCAAGCTGGAAAATTGCCTCATATTTTTGGCAATGTGTTAACTAGTGCTCTAGAATAGTCCAAATGCAATTAAAACACCTTTGCTGTCTTATGAAGTGAATGTATAGGTTATATCTATCCTTTGGGCCGAAAATATGGGAGGGTTGGAATATGCCTTTATGGGGCTTAAATTTGGGACTTAAATTTTGGGCTTAAAATATGAGAGGGAAAAATTAATTTTTCCCTCAAGTCTCTATAAATATGTAGTCTTCTATTTTGAAGCGGGTAATCAAGAAATATTTCAAGACAAAGGTTCTTCCCTTAGTAATCTTAGTTCTTAGCTTAGTTTTTTTTTCTATCTTCTTCAAGGGTGAACTTCCTTGAAAGAAAAATCACTTTAAAGATTGTTGAAAGTTTCAAGAGCTTCAAAATTCCTTATACTAGTTACTACACTCTTGTAGAAAACTAATCTTGAGGTCTTCTTTTTGTTTCATTGAGGTCTAAGGTTCAAAATACCTTAGGTTGCTTGAACTTTGAAGAAGAGATTTTGTTTAAACCTTCTTAAGGTCTTGGATTTAATATATCCAAGATTGCTTGAAGTTTAATATTTTAAAGTCCTTTCAAAGGTACTTTCTCTCTTCTACTTGTTACACTAGTTTTGTTTGTTCTATCCCTCACTTCTTAGATGAAATTTTATGCTCTTGAAGATCATTCCACATCAAGATTTATCTTTCATGTCCCTATTTTATTTCTGAATATCTACTTGTTTGCACGGATATTCCGTTGCCTTCTGATGCCTCAGTAAGGACACTAGATCCCCTGGTGATGCTAAAAGTAAAGTTCCTTGTGCGGTGCCACATTCTCCAACCCCATACACATAAGGACACAGTGGTCCAAGCTGGTCTACCAGGCAGTAGTCATCCAAAAAGAAGCAGCCCAGCACCAAATTGGCCTCACCCTCTCCTCCTCCTCCCAGTGTTGAATTCTCACAGGTGACTACCAGCTTAGACCTCATCAATTAGCAACTCTCAAATGTTATGGCCTCTGTCCTTCAAATGTAGCAAGACTTGAAGAATCTTAAGGATAAGCTTCCCTGAGCACTATTTCAGATCAAAAGGGGGAGACTTGGTTGTAATTGGTTTTAAATAATATTACTTTGATTGACCCTATATGGTGTTTGGTCGGCCGAGTGTGGCCTTGAATTGAACATTTTAATTTCGATTTCTATTTTTATGCGGTCTGCATGGCATTTGGATACTTTTTTGTGCTTAATGTGGTAGCCTCTGTGTAACGCCCCACCTAGTAAGCGCCTAGCATGACTCTAAAAATTGCAAGCGATATTAAAGTAGGGTTTGAGACCTGACCTAGTGGAGTATAGTGTTTTCGACACTTAGTGGTATTTTGAAGACACTTAGAAATGAGAGTAAAATTTGATTTTGATGAGCTTTTATTAGTGGGGTTTATAGGTGCCTCTAAGTGGGAATGTTTTTAGAATACCTAGTATGTGTATTTTGAAAATTTAAATACTTGAAATTCTTATATAAGGTTTCAAAAAAAAAAAAAACTTAAACTTAACCATTAAGATTGCCGCCATTTCAACGGCACAGCCGTCACCACCACCATTTTTCCTTTTTTTTTTTCTTTTCCTTCCCCTAACCGCCATTATGGCATATATATGGTCATAAGTCTTTTTCTTTTTTTTTTTCCTCTAGCTTTTGGCAGCCATATACATATTATAAATTAGGAGTTTGTTTTTTTCTTTTCTTCCACAGGTTTAAGGCAGCCATGAAAGGGTAAGGTTAGTATATGTTATTTAAATATGTAGTATAAGCATAATATTTATATTATATTTATTTTAGTTATATTATATTTATTTTATTTTGGTAGTTATACTTTATACTTGTTATACTTTATACTATTATACTTTTTATTTTATTTTGTTAGTTGTATTATATTTATAAATATATAGTATAAGCATATATATAGTTTAGGTTGATTTATTTTAGGTTTTAAATATTTTAAATGGAATTTTTAGTATATAGTGTATAATTAATTATGGTTTCTTGGGAGAGTATATATTTTTTTTAAGAGTATAAGATTTTCGATCTTTTAACGAATTATTATAAGTATATATATCATGATATAGATATATATATATACATCCTAAAGTTCATTTCGTAGGATTTCGATATTATTTAGGGAATAGGACTATTTGATCGGTACCTAGGTATTAAGTATTTTTCGTATTAGTATTTTGTAGGATCTTAACACCAAATCTACATCCAGATGAGTCCACAAAGTCCATTTTATTTTAAAAGTTATGGGCTATATAAATATGGTTTCTAAACTTATCATAAAATATCTACTATTTTTGAAACGGTATAACGTGTCATGTTTTTCTTAATTGGAAATGTTCTCCATGACGTGTTATCTGTTTATTAGAAATGCATAGGAGCGGTGCTCCATAGAGGTGTTGTCTTTTTAAAATAGATTATTATTATTAATGTGAAAATAAACTAGGTTGTGCACGGGATTTCTGGAAATACTTATAAGTTGGAAAATACTTTATTTCTAAAAAGTTATATGATTCGGCATGCATGAATATAAACTTGGCATGTTAGTAAAATCTGCATAAGCTGGAGAATACTTTGGCCTGAAAAGTTACATGTTTCAACATGTATGAATATAGGCCTGGCATTGGCATAATTGTGAAATTTGCATAAGCATGTGATGACTGGCGGATGAGGATTTTTGGTTCTCTGAAATGTTTATGTCTTGAATCTATTATTATGGCCAGGCAATTGGCCTTTCGATTTGTAAATACATATGAAAACCTCATTCCGACCAGGGTTAATGTTTGGTGAAAATCAAGTGAACGGAAGCGTTAGCGGATTGCATTGTACGTAGCATGTCTCCTGTACTAGGGCCTCTTCCGATGACGTAGACGGGTTTTTGACTCTGAGGGTGAATCTACTTAAAGAGGGGCGTAGTACCTGAAGGGCGTGGCCCAATCGGTATTTACGTGGACCTCGACTCATGCTCTGCGGTGGGACGGTCGTCTAGTGGAGAGTCAGGAGGGGCTCGAAACTGAGGTTGGCCCCAGGGCAGGCCTGGTAGGTGTCCCAGGAGTCTGTAGCCTATTTTGACCAGTGATATGGGAGTGCGGTTGTTTGTAATCGAGCGCTCGTATGGTGTTTGGTTCGTATTGACTACGAAATGCCAGAATTTGGTTCCGATGGCCTCATTTTGGGGATCCGGACTTTGTCCGCGGAGCCCCACTGTTGTATTACATGTTCTTTTAAATTCGGGGCGTAGAAGCTGCGCTGATGTGTCTTGATTCGCTCAGACTTCCCAGCTGCGCTCGAGACCCTCATAGAGGTTCAAGCATCAGTTTTTTAAAACATTAAAAGAGAATGTTTTCTTATATTATTGCATGAACTGCTTTGTCAAACTGCGTCATCATTATTTTAAAGAAATCACTACAGCGCACATACACACACGTGGACTCACTGAGCGTTCACGCTCACGATTTTCTATATCATGTTTTCTTCTCAGATTTGCTCAGGACGATCAGAGATACAATAAACAGCTGAAGTTTTAGGTGTGGAATTTTGGTTCGAGTCTCTCCGGAAGGACATATGTTTTTGTGTTGCTCTCTTGTACTTGAGCCATTTGTAAAGTATTTCTATCTTTGTATCGGAATTACCATAAGATAAGAAGTTTTCTTGAACCTTATATTTTGAGCTCCTTTGTAGTGTTCAGATTGTTTAGTTTTCCGCTGCGTATTGTATATATACTTCTAAGTATTGCCCAGGGGGTTATGCTTTTGTTTTTAGACTTGTAGTTTAGTGCCGAGAGGCACGCAGACGTCCTACTCAGTTGCAATTAACTTAGTGGCAGAGTTGGGGGTATCACAGGTGGTATCATAGCTCTAGGTTCGATTTGTGATTAGAGTTAGTAGATCCTAGACGAGCACTAGGGGCCAAATGCATAGCTTTATTTTACTCGAAGACTTTTAAGTTCCCTTGTCTCTTTCGTTGTGCTTATCATGTTATTAATGTTTTGGGAACAGTGCTCCTTTGTATAAGATGTCATATCTTTTGCCATAACCTCAATGAGAGGACATATAGATACATTAAGCTTTTGAATTGATGATGGTTCAAATGACAGAGGACTAAGATTATTTTAGTCATCAAAAGAAGTTACTTGTTTTGAGACTTGTAGCTCGATTAAGATAATTCAGAGGATATAAGGTATTAGGGGAAGACTCTGATGACTTGTGGTGTATTAAATGCACAAAGAGTGAGTGTGAAGTTCTTATTAGGTACAAAACATAATTTGTATTTATTTTTGTTATCCCTACTTCAGTGATACCAAAGAACTCCATGTACCTTGTAAAATGGACACTTGCATTAATGTTGTCACAACACAAAGAGCCCTCCAATCCTTGGTTCTGTATTCGATGTATATTAAGTATTACTTCACGTTGCCGATTGGTGAATGTAAAGATGGAGGTAAGCTTCTTGGGATAGAGCTAATGATGAGTTCAGCTCAATAAGAAGAACAATAAGTGATGACAAGGGTGGGTAGACTGGAAGCTGAGTTTCTTAAGATTTAAAATATTGGTATATCATATGACTGAGAAATTAGTAGTCTAATATGAGAGTGGGGAATAATTGGTATAGCTGTTGAGATCTTTCTGTGTGTGTTTGCTATGAATTACATCTAGAGTACTTTTGATAAGCTCAGTGTTAGACCATAGTCCTTAGGAAGAAGATATACCTAAACTGGGCTGGTGTACTTGCATTCTTTAGTCTACACTGTACATATGTGTTAAGTATAAACCTAGTTTTTGTGAGTGTGATTCTTTAGTTGTTGTATAGTATATAATCTGGAAGAGCTTAGGATCGTGTGATCGCAAATTATGTTATGTATGGTACATCAATGGCAGATTTTGTATACATGCTCTACCCTATGCACCAACGACTATTTTTATTAATAGAGGGGATGTTCCACTCTTTATTTGATATACAGTTCTAGTGTGCAGTGTTTTGTATGTAAGTTTTACCTGACAAGCTAAGGTTTAAGTATTTAACATCGGGTAGATATTTTTAGAAAGCATGGTGGAAGTGCAAGGGGATAATAATTGTTTCAATCATTTGAGGGAACGGGTGTGATAGTAAAAATGGATTGGTTGACTGGAAATGTGAATATGTGCATTATGCATGGAAGTTAGCTAAGTCTAGTCAGTTAATGCTTCTAATCTTTAGAGTCAGAATATCTAAAGTACTTTTGTAACTAGTCCGACGAGGAGCCGATTCAATGATAAGGGAGACACTTGATATTTTTAAAGGAAACTGGCGACCGCGTCTCCAGAATGCAAAGTCGAGCCTAGGATAGAAAAAAAAAAATAGAGGATGAGCCGATATTTCAAATCACGTATTGGATGGATTGCTCGTAGACACTGAAGCAGAAGTAGTTGAAGATACGATTCAAATCTTTTCTCAACCAGCAAGAATACTTATTGATCCTGGAGCTACGTATTCCTTTGTAAGTTTGCATTTCATAAAACATATTTCTGTACCTTCTGTTGTCATGTGTTATCAGTTGATAGTTAGTACTTCTGTAGACATGAGTAAGATAGCTAAGGTAAAGTACCCAGTTGTGATATTTATGTCGAGAGCGTGATTCTATCAGATGACTTGATTGCCTTGCCATTTGAGAGTTATGGCGTGATTCTTGTGATGGACGATTGTCTAAACATTACGCTCAAGTAGACTGTCGACGGAAGTTGGTTAAGTTTAGCCGAGCGAGTATGTCAATCCTTGTATTCCAAGGGAAGCGAACGAAACGGGAAAATCCCTTTTCGTCTAGCATGAAGCTAGGAAGTTGTATGTAAAGGATGTCAAGGGTACCTAGCATATTTACTCAACAAGCATAAGGAAGAAGTAAAATTAGAGACAGTAACCGTGGTAAAGGAGTTTATAGATGTTTTTCCCGAGGAATTAACGTCATTGCCCCAGATCAAGAAGTGGAGCTCAACATAGAGTTGGTACCCGGTGCTAAACCAATATCTCGAATCCCCGTAGCGAATGGTACAAGAAGAGTTGAGAAAGTGGAAAGAGCAACTGCAAGAATTGTTTCAACAAGAATATATCTATCCATGTACATCTCCTTGGGGTGCATTAGGTTTTCTTGTAAAGAAAAAATATGGGACCTTAGGCCTATATGTATAGACTACCGATGACTAAATCATATGGTAATTAAAAACAAGTACCCACTTCTACTTATTGATAAGCTGCTTGACCACTTTGAAGAGTAGGATGCTATTTAAAAATTAGATGTAAGATAAGGATACTATTAGGTACGAACAGAAGAAAGAGATATTCCCATGACATTTTCCAACACTCGATATAGGAATTATAAGTCTGTCTTATGCCATTTGGGTTGACGAGTGCATCTGCGACATTCATGGAATTAATGCATAGGATTTTCTGTCTTTACTCGGATAAGTTTGTGGTAATTTCCATTGATGATATTCTTATGTATTAGCTTAACCTCGAAGTACATAAGCATCTTTGAAGAATGTTGTAAACCCTACTGGAGCATAAATTGTACATCAAGTTTAGTGAATGTAAGTTTCGAATAGCGACAAGTGACTTCATTAGGGCATGTGATTACTCTGGAAGGAGTATCAATAGACCCTGTAAAGGTAGAGAAGTGACCGATTGGACGCAACCCAAAATATCAATAGAGGTACATATCTTCATGGGTATGGGAGGGTATTATCGAGATTCATAACAAATTTCTTTAAGAATCGTTAGACCTTTAGCACTACTTATAAGTAAAGCACTGAATAACTTCGGCACGAGTTGTGCTACTATCCAATTCAAGTGAGGAGTTTTCCTTTTAAATGGAAAGTCTAGAGATAGTTTTGATGCAAGATAGATAGGTTGTTGACTGTATTTAAATTATATTGGAGGATTATGAGCAAAACTATCCAACAAAAGACATGAGGCTAATAACTATAATGCGACTAGGGAGTGGTGATTTCACTTATATGGGGAAAATATGAGATCTTTATTGATCATAAAAGTTTGTAGTACTCTCTTTCCTAGAAGATTAAATATAAGGCAATGTTAATGGATGGGGCTGTGGAAAAATACTGATGCTAAGTTGACTACCATATAGGAAAAGTTAATGTGATGGTGGATTTAAGTAGAAAGGAGACAAAGATATCAAGTCTCACCGTCACCTCTACCTTGCAATAAGATAGTACAAGCACCCAAAAGAATAGCATGAGATTCCTGAAATTTAAGAACCGAGCGGAAGCTAAGAAGTAGACAGATTACCGGACATTAGAAACCAATAGAAGCTAGTACTTTCATAATCTGTTGTACATTCCTGACGATACCTAGCTTAAGTGTAAAATACTAGAAGAAGCACCTAGAAGTAAGTATTCAATGCACCTTGGAGAGAATAAGAAGTATAAAGATTTAAAGCAAAACTTTTGGTGGAATGGAATGAAGAGAGAGATTGCGGAGTATGTAGCGGCCTGTCTACATGTCAAAGGGTTAAGGCAGAAAACCAAAGGTCAGGAGGACTATTACAACCGCCACCTGTTCACGAAGGGAAATGGGATCATGTGACAATGGACTTTGTCATAGGATTGTCCCGGACCAAGAGGTGTAAGGATGCTATCTGGGTGATCATTGATCGTCTAATGAAAGTGGTGCAGTTTATTACCATTAATATGTTATACCTTTTGGACAAGTTAGTGCAAATCTATGTAGACAAGATTATACGACTTCATAGAGTGCTTGTTGATATTGTATTGGACCGAGACCCAAGGTTTACCTCAATGTTTTGGACCAAGTTCCAGGCAGCTATGGGAACCAATCTAAGTTATAGCATCATAGCACACCCCCAAACTGATGGACAGTCTGAAAGAACAATTCAAACCCTAGAGGATATGCTAAGAGCTTGCATCTTGGACTTTGGGAGTAAGTGGGTTGACAATCTAGCTATCACTCTTCAATAGGAATGACACCATTTGAAGCATTATATGGTAGGAGATGCAGAACTTCGTTGTACTGGGATGAAGTTGGAGTTCGATCCTATTAGATACAAAGAGACTTGATGCCAGAATTGGAGAAGATATAGAAACAAGTTAAGATAACTCAAAATTGGCTTCGGACAATTAAAAGTAGATAGAAGAGCTATACCGATAACCGAAGAAGAAATCTAGAGTTTAGTATGAGAACTCGAGTTTTCTTAAAACTGACGCCTTGTCACAAAAAGTTTAGATATCTAAAGAAAGGAAAATTAAGCTCTCGATATATTGGACCGTTTGAAATTATTGATAGGTAAAGTAGTGCATCGGCTAGCCTGGCCAAATGAACTGATCGGGTATACATGACGTATTTCATATATCATAATTGAAGAAGTACTATCCTGTACCTGATCATATTCGTAACGATGACAAATTGTAGTTATGAACCGACCTGTTATACCAAAAAAAAAAACCAATTGAGATTGTAGACCGATGCATAGAAGTGCTTAGAAGTTGTAGGTACGTGACTATTAAATTTCGATGACGAAATTTCTTTTAAGGAGGGTAGGATGTAACTTCCCACTTTGTAAGCGCCTAGCATGACTCTAAAAATTACAGGCGATATTAAAGTAGGGTTTGAGACCTGACCTAGTGGAGTATAGTGTTTTCGACACTTAGTGATATTTTGGAGACACTTAGAAATGAGAGTAAAATTCTATTACGATGAGCTTTTATTAGTGGGGTTTACAGGTGCCTTTAAGTTGGAATGTTTTTAGAATACCTAGTATGTGTATTTTGAAAATTTAAATACTTGACATTCTTATATAAGGTTTAAAAAAAAAAAAGAACTTAAACTTAACCATTAAGATTGCCGCCACCTCAATGGCACAGCCGTCACCACCACCATTTTTCCTTTTTTTTTTTCTTTTCCTTCCCCTAACTGCCATTATGGCATATATATGGTCATAAGTCTTTTTCTCTAGCTTTTGGCAGCCATATACATATTATACATTACGAGTTTGTTTTTTTCTTTTCTTCCACAAGTTTGAGGCAGCCATGAAAGGGTAAGGTTAGTATATGTTATTTAAATATGTAGTATAAGCATAGACTATTATATTTATATTATATTTATTTTAGTTACATTATATTTATTTTATTTTTGTAGTTATACTTTATACTAGTTATACTTTATACTATTATACTTTTTATTTTATTTTGTTAGTTGTATTATATTTATAAATATATAGTATAAGCATATATATATAGTTTAGGTTGATTTATTTTAGGATTTAAATATTTTAAATGGAATTTTTAGTATATAGTATATAATTAATTACGGTTTCCTGGGAGAGTATATATTTTTTTTAAGAGTACAGGATTTTCGATCTTTTAAAGAATTATTATAAGTATATATATCCTTATATAGATATACATACGTCCTAAAGTTCATTTCGTAGGATTTCGATATTATTTAGGGAATAGGACTATTTGATAGGTACCTAGGTATTAAGTACTTTTCGTATTGTTATTTTGTAGGATTTTAGCACCAGATCTACATCCAGGTGAGTCCACAAACTCTATTTTATTTTAAAAGTCATGGGCCATATAAATATGGTTTCTAAACTTATCATAAAATATATACTATTTTTGAAACGGTATAACGTGTCATGTTTTTCTTAATTGGAGATGTTCTCCACGATATGTTATATGTTTATTAGAAATTCATAGGAGCGGTGCTCCATAGAGGTGTTGTCTTTTTGCATGGGTTTTCCGGAAATACTTATAAGTTGGAAAATACTTTATTTCTGAAAGGTTATATGATTTGGCATGCATGAATATAAACTTGGCATGTTTGTAAAATCTACATAAGCTGGAGAATACTTTGGTCTTGAAAAGTTACATGTTTCAACATGCATGAATATAGGCCTGGCATTGGCATAATTGTGAAATTTGCATAAGCATGTGATGACTGGCGGATGAGGATTTTTGGTACTCTGAAATGTTTATGACTTGAATCTGTTATTATGGCCGGGCAATTGGCCTTTCGATTTGTAAATACATATGAAAACCTCATTCCGACCATGGTTAAAGTTTGTTGAAAATCAAAGGTGAACAGACGAGTTAGCGGATTGCACTGTACTTGGCTTGGCCCGTACTAGGGCCTCTTCCGATGACGTGGACGGGTTTTTGACTCTGAAGGTGGATCCACTTAAAGAGGGGCGTAGTAGTTGGAGGGCGTGGCCCAATCGGTATTTACGTGGACATCGCATCATGCTTTGCGGTGGGATGGTCGCCTAGTGGAGAGTCAGGAGGGGCTCGAAACTGAGGTTGGCCCCAAGGCAGACCTGGTAGGTGCCCAGGAGTTTGTAACCTGTTTCGACCAGTGATATGGGAATGCAGTTGTTTGTAATCGAGCGCTCGTATGGTGTTTAGCTGGTATTGACTACGAGATGCTGGAATTTGGTTCCGATGGCCTCGTTTTGGGGATCCGGACTTTGTCTGTTGAGCCCTATTGTTGCATTACATGTTTTTTAAATTCGGGGCATAGAAGCTGCGCTGATGTGTCTTGATTCGCTCAGACTTCCCAGCTGCGCTCGAGACTCTCATGTAGGTTCAAGCATCAATTTTGTTAAAACATTAAAGGAGAACGTTTTCTTATATTATTGCATGAACTACTTTGTGAAACTGCATCATCAGTATTTTAAAGAAATCACTACAGCGCACACACATACGTGGACTCACTGAGCATTGACGCTCACGATTTTCCATATCATGTTTTCTTCTCAGATTTACTCAGGATGGTCAGAGATACAATAAACCGCTGAAGTTTTAGGCGTGGAATTTTGGTTTGAGTCTCTCCGGAAGGACATATGTTTTTGTGTTGCTCTCTTGTACTCGAGCCGTTTGTAAAGTATTTCTATCTTTGTATCCGAATTACCATAAGATAAGAAGTTTTCTTGAACCCTATATTTTGAGCTCCTTTGTAGTGTTCAGATTGTTTAGTTTTCCGCTGCGTATTGTATATATACTTCTAAGTATTGCCCAGGGGGTTATGCTTTTGTTTTTAGACTTGTAGTTTAGTGCCGAGAGGCATGTAGATATCCTACTCAGCCGTAGTTAACCTAGTGGCAGAGTTGGGGGTATCACACTCTAAGCTATCTGGTTTGGCTTGTGCGCCACCAAAATCTAGGAGTTGAACAGTTTACTTAGTTTTTATATTATTCATGTTTATGGTTTGACATGGTGGCTATAAGGCTCTTATGAGGCATAAGAGACTGCACAGCACATTGGTGTTTGATCTGAAACAATGCCAAAGAGGGAGTTTGTAGAAACCTGTCGCTCAGCTTGAGTGTGGCCACACGAGTTGATCATGTGACGGCACAAAAGCTACAGTATGTTGCGGCACTGTGTATTGCCATCATTTTGGGAAACATGATAAATCTCAAACAATCTGTGATTATGAGCTGTGATATGGAAGTCCGGTTAAGGAAATTTGAAAGCACAAGGAAAGGTCAAAATCCTTAAGAAAAATAGGATTTACAGGGAATCAAATCTAGAAGTGCTTTTGGAAACTATATCCTTGGTCTAGACTCATTAAGAAATACATGACTGACCAATGAACCTCAACATCTATAGATAAAGCATTACAGTTAAAGATTGAGGTTAGCCTTTCTACAATTCTTCAAAGATATTCTACAAGAGAGGATATGACAGTTCATGGTGGTTGAAATTGTGCAGTCACAAACTTAAAACATTGTGATTTTCCATTGATGCTCGTTGTTTATCATTCATAAATCAATGGAGTTCTTGTTTTGAAGACTACAGCTTCCGGGGATAGAAGTTGTGCTACGGTTCAACGCTATTGATAACTTAAAGGTATTAAAGATCGAGTATCTTGTTCCAAGGGGGAGCCTTGAAGAGTTGAGGGGATTCAACTGTGCTATGTGCAAAGGGAGTTTTCACTGATTTAGCCCTGAATAGTTGAAGGGATTCAACTGTGCAATGTGCAAAGGGAGGTTGCACTGATTCCACTAGGGAAACACTAGATGCATAAAAGAGCTAAGTATTTTCTTCTACTGTGTTGACAGTTATTAGTGGATTACTTTTTGGGCATGGCTCCACAGATGTAGACTTGGCCGAATTATATTACCAATTACTCTGTCGTGTGTATTTGTTTTGTTTACAACTTTTCACACTGTTTCGCACTACTACTCACGCAGCAAAATCAGTCACACTGCACAATTTGCCTAAGTACTAACTTATATAGCCCTTGAACTTGAGCTTTAGAAACTTCCAATGGCCCTTTGAATTTTCTTTCCTACAAAGATAAAGACTTCTCATTATTAGTATGATCCACACAGCATATAGTATCATTAACATTTAAAGAACTAATAGGGGAATTAAAAAACTTAAATACTATTTTGTTATGTCCTACTCTAAGAATCAATTATCTCTTTTCCATTTCAATTAGGCTCCTACATGTAGCTAAGAAAGGTTGCCCCACAATAAGAAGAATATCAGCATCTTCTTCTATGACAAGGACAACAAAATTAACAAGAAAGAAAAAGTTATTAAATTTAAAAACGACATCTTCAATGATCCCCGATATCTAATGGTTTTATTAGCTAATCAAATAACATCTTAATAGGTGTTGGTTCCCCTAGACCTATATTTTTGAACACATGATAAGGTAAAACATTTATACTAGCGTCTATTCTAGCTAAACAATTATCAAAGAAAGACTACCAATAACTCAATGAATAGAAAAACTCCATGGGTCATTTAGTTTCTGTTGTAGCTTTTCTTTGTCGACAAAAGTGGCTGAACATTCCCCACCTAATTTGACAATAGATGCATTATCAATGTTCTTCTTCTTTGATAACATCCTTTTTAAGAAGTTCACATATTTAGGAACCTGCAAAAGAAAATTAGAAAGAGTAAGGTTGATATGTAACTGCTTGAAGACATCTTAAAATTTCTTCATATCATCCCCACTTCTATCTCTAATAAGAGCTAAGGGGTATGTAATTTTTTGCTTGTAAGCCTCAACCGCTCTCTTTTTTAACTCTTCCTCCTTCAAACTCTTTTCTTTTTCAACTTCTTTGTGATGATAAGGTTCCTTTGGCACCACCTCCATCACCAGTTCTTCATTGCTAGATCCTTCCATACAACTCACCGAAATAGCATTTATATGCTCTCTCAGACTCTTCTCGCTATTACTAGGGAGAGCTCCTTGAGGTCTCTCTACTATAATCTTTGCGAATTGGCCTATCTAATTTCCTAAGTTATGAGTAGAGGCTACTTCGCTCCTTTGAGATACTTCAAGGCTCTCAATAAAGCATGTAGTATAGCAATGACTTTGATGAGCAACTCCTCTAACAAAGACTACAAATTATCTTGATTTACTCGAAAAGGAGGACTGTAAGTTTGAGGATTTGGAAAATATGGAGTCACATGGCATTATATTAGACTCCATTGGTCCTAAATGTATCACACACCTCCAGAAAGTTGCCGATGTGTGCATTGGGATCTTCATCGGGAGCATATCAAATTGTACCATCTGCTGCTGCCTTTGGATAATGTTCGGCTTGATTTCAAAATTATTTGCATGCACATTTTGTATATTGATGCTATATTAAGCTCTAGTAATAGAAGAACGGGCATAATCACCTATCTTCCTCTCTGCCATTGCTTGATGTTCTATCTTCTCCTTTACTATTCCTGTACTTCCTCTGTAGTTTCTGTTTCAAATCGAACAGCACCATGGGCTTTCCATAGTGACCTCTTTGGCTCAAGATCAAATTCAACTAGCTCAAACTGCCTTCTACAGGACATAAGCTGGCTAATCTATGAAATAGAATACATAAAATTATGGATAAACAGAGAAAAAAAAATGTAACAAGAAAATTCTATGAAACACCACAAGAACAAAAAATCTAAAACAATGGCACCAAAAACTAAAGACCAAGAATAAAATGGAAAAACCCACAAAACAAAGAACAAAAAGACTAAAATCCAACCGAGAACTCAAACAAAAATCAAAACAAAAAACAAGTCCAGAAAATGATGATATGAGCAAAAAAATAGCTTTCGTAATGTTGTTGTCCCCGGCAATGACACCAAAAACTTATTGTGTGGGTTCTTACCAAGAAAATATAACCAATGCAAGTGTACCTATTATTTTAATTGGGCTACAAAAATTACCCTGATGTTGTACTCACAGGATGGTAAGCACTACCACTCTCTACTCTTTCACTGTTTAATCAACAGAAATGAAAGTTTTATAGTTTCTAAGCTATTCTTCTAAAGCTGGAAATTACTAAGAATAATTTAAATAAGGATCCAACAAGCATAAATTTTAATTTAAATAAAGATTTTAAAGGCGTGTTTAAATGAGAGAATCCCCCAGTTTCTGTTAGTCAGTTTCTTTGAAAAAGCTGTCATAGACTTGAATGATTCGTCGAGTCTATTGATATTATTATGATTAACCCAATTTCTAGGCAAAAATCCACTATTTACATAATCGATTAGAGAAAACTCTCTTCTCTCCATACCTCAACTATGATTGCTTAAAGAACGGGAATAAATTATATCGGTCTAATTAACCTAGAAATAAAACTTATTATCTCTAATAAATGGTTAATCTCCAATGCCCAACTTCAGTCTTAAATTACTCCTCCTTTCTCAATTCCAAACAATTCAAGCCATTAATCAAATTATTGGTAAACTTGGAAACAATTAAGATCAAATTGAAAAACAACCAATAAATTCAAAATCCAACAACAAAATTCCAACATATTAAACTAGCACCAATCTAAGGTTCATCACCTGATGTGAATTGAACTTCAATTGGATGAATCTTCACAGTAAAGCCAAAATATTTCCTCCAATGATGGCTTACCCAATTCCCTAATATACAAGCCTAGCTATATTAAATCAAGAAGCTCTTGAAGAGCAGAATTAACCATTCTCCTAATTATCTAGATCCAAAATGAATATATAAAATCCATCACCTATCTAACAAATAGAAGAGACTTAGCTCAAGAAACAATCATAATAAATGTATGATCACCTCTAGAACTATAAGAATTGATGATAAATCAAGAATCCCTTAGATCATCCTAATACAAGTTCATCAATTGAAATCTAATGAATATAAAACCCTAGAAGAGGTTAAGAACAGGTTTAAAGAACTAAGAACCCTAATTAAAGAATAAGAAGTATTTAAAGGCTCCATCCAACCGTAGGCTACACTACAAAAATTCAAACAAACACCGATGGTCATTGCCGTCAGCGTCCCGTCGATAAAAAGTACTTACTGACAGAAAACTGATGGCTAAATGACCACCGGCCCCTTGACGTTGGTGACAACTGGTACTGTTAGCCTACTGATGGTGTTTTATTTTTTTCGTGGTATGTTAGAAGCCAATGCTCCTCTTCCGCCGGTAACAAATTATGACGACCTTCCCGACGGTATTGTTTTTCCTGCAATAAATTATACCGATGATATCATTGATGGTTAAAACTTGTTTGCTACGATCTGGCCGTCGATATACTGGCGGTAACTTTTTTTTTTATACTTTGTAAAATAGACTCGAAACTCCCTAAAATGCAAAAGAAACACAACAAAAAGTATATATTCATAAACTTATCTAAAAAAAGTATATATTCATAAACATCAAATCCATAAAATATCCATGAATTAAAGCATCCAGAAAATATAAAATGTACAAGTATCAAACATCCTCGGGATCCCTAACATCACTAGGGAGCGGGGAAGAGGGAGGGGGGGAGGGGGGGGGAGAGAGGAAGAATGGCGGCCACAGCAGCTCTGACGATGTCCATCATCAGTGGCACAGGGATGTACAAAAGTGGCTCTTCTCGGAAAACCGTCCCATATGCTTGTCGAAGGCAGCACAGGCACTAGAAACAACAGCCTCAACCCTTCTCATGATCCTCTGCTCCGCTTCAAAATAGCAAGGAATTCAGCTGCGGTCTAATTGCTCTCTACTTAGATATGAGCAGCCTCCAATTAGCTCTATATAACCTGCCGCAGCTCAATCCACTAGATATAGTGGCTATCAGCTAGAGATCATCAGGCGTAGGAGCGCCTATGGCTGCAGGTTCCTCCTTGGCCTTCTGTTGAGCCTCGTGAAATTTCATCCACAATATGAAATTTTAGTGGATAATATGTAATAAAATATTATGTGAAATTTAAAGTTATAAGTTATAAAACATTATATAAACTTGAGTTATAAATTTAACTAAACTTACCGAGAACTTCTCTGAAGAGGTATCCATATACTGCCCTTTTTATCCCCAACCAAATGCTTGTGGAGCTCCTCCAGATGACTGCTCTTGGAGAACCTCTCTGTTAAATATGCTTGCTGCAAAAAAAACAACACAGTTATTAATTACATTATAATGAAGTAAGGAAATGAAGTAATAAAGTCAAAGACTTCTTACCTTCTTCAACTGATGCTCTTTGAAACAAATAGAACCACTTGTGTGCTTCCCTGCTCCCCGACCCCCGTCTCTCATTCCTGTGCATTTCATTTGGTTCACAAAAATGCTTTGTACTTAGGGCTCTCCCGATACTTTATCATCTGCTCCCAGAACATCTTAGGAATCCAAACAGGCTTCTTTCTCGCAGCCCGAACATCACCAAGTAAATCTCTCATCCAGTGGCCGACTTTGACCTCCTATTCATGTCTCATCTTGGTCATGGCTAATGTGGGTCCCATACGCATCTTTTCTTAAATTTTAATGACATTTCAAAACATTAGAACATAATATTTGTAAAAATATAAGTATAATCAGTATAAGATTCAAAAAATTGTTCAAAATACTTTAAGTATAAAGACTTGTAAAAAATTAAGAAAAAGTAAAAAATCTACAATATTGGATTCATTTATCTGAAACTCTCCCCACCACATGTCGTGAACATGTTAGTATATGCCCTAAGACCAATTGACTCACATTTATGATTTATGGAGCATGTATTTTTTAATTGTATTTTATGCTCTTGGTCATCAAGTATGTGACTTGATAGTAAAACCCTTATAGCTAATAAAATACTATTCTTATTTGTCCCTAGTTTATTACATCTTGTAAACTAGTGTGAAGTTGATTGATGGTCAAGTTTTACTGATCATGAATATGAGATATAAAATCAATTCAAAAATACATATTGAGAATATTGTATTGGACATGACCCAAAGTGAAGAAGAAATATTGCATGGGTTTAAGTTATAAGTATTTCTTCTCAGTTTTGTATTTGGTGTCCTTCGACCTAATGTTTCTAATGTTTCTTGCATGGGGAGAAAAATATGTTTTGACATAGTCAAACATCACTTTTAATTAGGTGATCATTATGATTATTGGTTGGCTTATTTTCTCGTCATGGCTTGAATATTGGAGATAGTGAAAGGGATTTGTCCCTCTCCTTTTAGAGAGAGATATCCATGGGCCCCTTGATAAGGAAGACTGGAAAATATGCATGGCCATGCTCAAATAAGTATTAATAAGGTGTTATTAATATTATTTGTTGGAACAGTCTGCTTGGTGATCAAGTAAATGGTTAATTAAGTTTTATAAGGATGACTTGATCCATGCCTTATACTTAATTAGGATATCGTGTGACAAAGGACTGAATATTAAATCTGATGCTAGGTTATTATTACATTTACTTAACTTGGGTAAGCATAATGTCTTGCTAGAGGCCGCTTATGTTTTGTGAATAAATGTCTAGGACATTTTTTTTATTCACTGCCAACGTTAAGTGAACCTACAGGGTCACACGCATAGACGATCTTGTGAGCATAATGTCCACGTTCAATGAATCTAGATTGTGTCCAGATTCGTTGAACGTATACAAAAGGGGAATCAGATTCCATATTGTATTTTCTGGTAGGTTAATAAGTAATTAATTTTATTTAATCGAATAAATGAAATTAATTACTTAATATTACTCATCTAACCGTTGGATGATTATAGAAATAGACGGACGAGATTGAACTGTCATTAGATGACAGTTAGGGTTTTGATATTGACAGCTATAAAAGGTTATGTTAACCTTTTCTTGTTGGCGGTCCTTTATCTCATTAAAGAAAAACAAAACCCTAAACCCTAGAACGGCGATATAGTATCTAGCCTCCTCTCTCCGAAAAACGACCGATTACCAGATAGTCAGGATCAGTTCTGAACAGTTTTCAGAACATAGAAGGGGCTAGCATCCCGATCGCTTGCAGAGGAGTTCGTCGCGTGGATACCAGTAGAGGGCGAAGCATACAAAGCAGCGCCTCCACAACGAACAATAAAAACATTGAGGTAATTTCTATCCAATCGGTTTTTCTAGTATGTGCAGATCCTGTTGGTGGATTTCCGTAGTTTTATTTTACTTTGTTTTTGCCCACGGACTCCAACAGAACATTGGTGGGACCTCAAACCATTGGTGGTATGTGAACCGCTCCTGCGTGACAGCTGAGATATGAGTGGCATCTCTTGAATATGGATCTAGTCTGTACATATTAATGTTAGTATATATTATATTTAATTATAGTTTATAAATTATAATGACATGTTTTTTATGTTTATTGAACTTTTCGATCTACATTCAGAGTCAATAACTATCGAGTGTCACTGGGAGGCGGCTTCCAAGTTGCAAGATCCGTAGGGGGAGCCGTAGATGATGAAGGTTGTATGGTCAGTGCGGAAGATGAAGCTGCAGCGTCAGAACGTGCTGCTAGCTGTGTCTTTGTTGATATAGCCTGATCAGTATGTGTCTGTAGATCCTGCTGTGCCAAAGTAAATGGATCTTGCTCTGTGGGAGCCTGTGGATCCTATTGTGTCGTAGGCGGTGGCTCCTACTGTGTGAGCGGTGGTGGATTTTTTCTCTTACATTCTCGAGCCATCGAACCTGTAATATAAGTAAGGAGGATAGAATTAGTTATAGATAATAAACATTAGTATATTTATAAGTAATCTAAATATCATCAGTATGATCACAAGAAGTTATTAAACATAATTATAATGATAACACAAGTGCAATAACATAGGTATAATAAAATTTAGTCATACAATGTTCTATATTTTGGAATCCTCATCAGAATCAGTATCGGATGCAATGTCAGAATCTTCATTAGTCTCTTCATCGGAATCTTAATCAAAATCCCATTCTATTTCAGTATCATCATTTGGTACTTGCTCGAAATATGTCTCGATCGCGATATCTAATTCTTCCAACGAACGAGAGTAGTGGACTTGAGGTCCTACATCTTCAATCATCACATCTATTGCTGAATCCTCATGAATGTCTACGTTCTCTTGGAATGCATCATCTTGGTTGGGAAAATCTAGTAGGCGGGTTCGAGATTTCATAACACTAGCCCAATCGGTCCTCAGTCTTTTAGATTCAGGATATGGGAGGAATAAATCTTGCTCGGCTTGATAAGGTAACACGAAAGGATCATATCCTTCATACCTCCAGTCTTTGTGCAATCAACAATTTTATATTTAGGGTTAATCCTCATTATTCTATCAGAAGAATCAAACCAATCACAATGCAACAAAATGACCTTTTGGATTGGTGTTCATGTCAACTCTACCTCAACTATTTCTTTTAAAACTCCATAATATTTCGGCTTCAAACGGACACCATCATTACAAGTTTCTCCCTCCTCATCCCTATCTGTTGCATGAAACCGAAATCATTGATAATGTATTTGTGCACATCTTAACTTTTTTTGAAGAATCTCGAGAGAGAATTTTTAGGAGTTTACACTGTTGCGTGGGTTTGTGCATCTATTTGTATACAGATTTGAGAAGGTTAATAAGGTTCTGTAACAATCGTTATTAATTAAATTTAAATGCTTAAGGAGAAATTAACTTACTTCAACTCTAAGCCACTCTGCGAGTCCCTCGCTTATTTTCTTTTGAACTTCATTATCCTGTATATTCAAATTGAGATTTCTTAGTTAATATTCGTATTTCCTTCATAAATAAATTTAAAGTTTACAAGATGTGTATATATACATGAAACATGTGTGAAGGGAAGCCCATCGATTAACTTACTGAAGTAAGGTTCCACTTTCTCATAATTAAGGAGGATATAGTTCCATGCCGTTTTTCATTCTCAATCATCCAAGAATCTTTTTTTCATTTTCACCGAATTTTCTTCCTTGTTGATTGCATATTAATAGAACCTCACCCTGATGAAGAGGATTCCCAACATCATTATTTTGCCTAACTCGTTTATGGAGTGTAGATACGCTATCTTCAAAGTAATAGGTGAAGAATATCGCAGCCTCCTCAATTAGGTAAGCATTGCAAATTGATCCCTTGACTCTTGCCTTATTTTTTATTGTCTTCTTTGTATGGTGCAAGTACGTAATAAATTGCAAGTTTATTATAATAAGTTATATAATTTAATTAAAATGACGTTTGACAAATAATTAAGTGAGTTGTGTAAGTTACCTTTCGAAGGGGTACATCAACTATATTGGACGAGACTGTATATTCTCGCCTCGTACGGCAAAAATCATCAAATGCTCCATAACTCGAAAACACCCAGAGGGAATATGCGTTCTAACTTGCATATCAAAATGGGAATGCTTTCCTCTAATTAACGCATATAAGACTCACTTATCTTTGGCTCACATAAGTCCCGATAGAAGAGACTTAACTTGGCCAAGCAACTCCACACTTTCGCCAAAAGAAGCACTCTAAAGGCGACTCTTGTGAGCTTTTAGAATGCCATTTCAAATGTTCAGCAATTCCTTTTGAGGCATACAATCTTTGCAATCTAGAGTTAACGGAAAATAAAACATTATTTTTTCATCGGTCTCTTCGGCAAAAAATTCCTCTTCTTCTTATTTATCTTGTACCAGTTACTGCTACAAAACTAACATTCTATTATGTTGGAGTCTTCCTTCCAATAGAGCTTATAACCATTGGGACACACATCAATCCTTTACACGGGAATCCCAACCCAGATATCAATTTCTGCATCACATACCAATCCTCGGCTCTTTATGAATGCACAAACATCATCATACAACTTTTTAGTGCATTGATTCTCAGACTTAATGTACAACAAGTCCGCATAAGCAGATAACACTGAATGTCTGTCATTGCCTTCAACCAACAGTGTCTCTACCGCTTTTCACATGTCAAAAAACTTTTTGGCCACCTGATTAGGTGGTTCTTCATGATTAGTTTCTTCATGATGGATAATGTTCGGATCGGCTGCATCAATTATCATCTCACGATATGAGTTCATTTCCTCCGGCGTTGACCATGAACTTTCTACCCCAATATTTATCTGGATTGTACCAACACGTTTTGCAAGAACACGTCCCTCATCATGTGGCCATATTTTTTCACCATGACATGTCCAATTATGATAACAACGCACACAACCCTACCATAGAAGATGATCCTTCAGACCATTCGCTTCTATAAAGTTCTTGTTTTTACACTTTGTAGACGAACATCTCATCTATTTTTTTACTTCCATTATTTATTTCAAGAAAATCATGAATAGAACCATTAACTCCATTAATAAATTCACTTGTAAGACCCTTAACCCCTGGCATGAGACCTTCTCTATACATCCAATTATGATTTGGTATATTTTCCATAGATTCTAAGAATGGTTAGGAGAAAGAATTGTTAGTTTCATAACTTCTAAGTTACAATTATAAAGTTTAAATTTTAGACGTATTTAAAAGTCTTATATAATCATATAGTCTGAACAAGAATATATAACTTGTAATCATTTACAATATCTATAAATAAGGTTCCTCTCTTTGTAAGGATAATAATGTTTCTCTTAAATGATTAAAAAGTTCAAACTTCTGTTTTCATTGCAAGTTTTACGGTTACTTATTACTAAAACATTTAAGTTTTTTATAAGTTCAGAAAAATTTTGGCAGAGTTTCCTCTATATTATGGACATTTTCTGAGTACACGCGCAACTTAAACAAGCAACAAACACGTATAAAATAAAAAATTAAGAGTTAGGGGCTCTCCGATAAAGATTTGTAGAGTCAGGGCTCCGCCATAAAACTTTAAAGAGTTTATGGTATGAACTCATTTGCAGATGGGAATGAGCTCAAATTCTTCCAAGAATCCCTCCCTTTTGTCTTGAGGATTTATAGAAGACTACCTTTCAAACAACACTAGCTAAGGAGCTAATACCTTTTGAAGAAAGATTCTAATATTTTCCTTATGGAAGAATCAACAAAGGTTAAAAAACCCTGACCTATTCATCACAATAAAAAAGACCTAAACACAAACAATAACTACTAAAGAGTAGCCACCTCTAGTATATTAGGAATTGAAGATAATCAATGGAACCCATGAATTTCCTTTCAAGGATTCCTAATTACACTAAGTAGATGATCACTCTAGTAAGAAGTGAGAAGAAGAAGAAACCCTAAGAAAAGCCCTAGGCGCTCTCAAGAAAACAAGCTAAAATCCTAATTCATATTTCATTCAATTCCTTAAAAATAGGCTGAAAAAGAGTATATATAGGCCCCCCTAGTGATTAATTCCAACCCTAGCTCTTAAACTGGCTTAAAGAAAGTTAATGGGCAGCCTATGCCCCTTAATTACAAGTCAATGTGCTAAGAAATCAATTTTAAGTCAAAATACTCTTTAAAGATCATAAAATGAGTTTCCCAGCCAAGACCTATTGTCGATGGTAGGTTTACGTACCGTCCAAATGGTAGGTTGTGGTCAAGGGGCTGATTCTTGGACTACGCACTTTAGATTATGTTTTGCCTTATTTGACCTTCAAAACATCCGAACGGGCTCTTGGTATCTTCATCAAAGTTGTAGATCTTTATTTTAGCTTTTCAATGAATCTTGAATCAGCTACATTTTTATTGTTGTAAGTCAGGTTATGGCTGTTTTACCAAAATGTGTCATCTTGGAAACTAAAGATAGAATATCCGGAAGACAAATCATAGGATATCCAAATGAACTCATATATGATAAACCAAACTATTTTAGAAAGCTCACGAAGTATTTTACAATCTTTATGAAGGTCACTTGCTCATTTGAATTTTTTAAAGGCCCAAAAATAGAGTTCTTCTGGAATAGGTCTAGAAATTCTAGAAATTTCGGCTTCTCTATTTAGACCATTCTTCTAACTATATCTATTGAATTTGAATCCTCCAAGCATTCATGCGTGTCCGTGATCATACCAGTTTCAGATTGTATTTTTTCTCAACAAATCAAAACAAAACCATTTCAACTTATTCATATGATACTTTAAAGAAGAGAGTTTCAAAATTACAACATAAAAAACTGAGAGTTTCAGAATATTAAAAAGTAGAGAGTTTCAAAAGAACAATGACAATGTAGCATTTATGATTGAACAAGAATATGTGACAGTGGAAATGTCGCATTTATGCAAGAGACTCTTTTAAACCCCTCCCTTGTCCTCCAGACACGTTCCATAAGTGCTTCAAATTCACACTCTACCAAGTACTTCTGATGATCCTAATAGAAAGAGAAAATATCATCAATAATATAGTAATGAATGCATTCTTCAACTACCAAAGATCCAAAAACAGAAGTTAACATGAGGATTGTTTAACTAAATGAGTAAAACTCAGTAAAACACTATAGGAAACTTCTTTGGGCGCATCATTACTAATCAAGGCATCATAAATTCAAAACACAATAAACTCAACACAAACTACTAAAAATTCTAAGTTTTTTAAAGGATTGAAAAGTTTTTGACAGAGTTTCCTCTGTATTACGAACATTTTCCAGGCACACAGGCCACTCAAATAAGCAACAAACACATAACCAAAAAATTAAGAGTCATGGCTCCCCCATAAAGCTTTAAAGAATCAGAGCTCCCCCGTAAAACTCTAAAGAGTTAGGGCTTCCCTGTAAAACAAAATTTAAACTAAATAAACGCATACCTCTAATGTGTATATGATAGAGAATATGTCACCAAAATCCACATGATGAAAACTATAAGAGAAAAAGATAATAACATTTTTTAGCATACTTGAAACATAAAACTTGAAAGATAATTTGAAAAGGTATTACATTTTACTTACTTATTATCTTTCAAGTAAGAAGAGAGGAAAAAGGTATAGTATACATGAATCTACTAAACTGAATCAAATTTCATCCTTATAGCATTACCGTTAAGATTATGCATCTCATTTCAAATAATCTTGTGACTATAATATTAACAATATAGTAATAACATAAATAATTACTTTTTAGACAAAAAGGAAAAACTTTTTTATTTGAAAACAAAACTTGACACAAGACAACATCAATCAAACTCAAGAATTGTTCAAAATTAATGCTCACCAAGATTTAACATAACTAGACATATGATCATCATTTTAAACAAGAATTTAAAAAACTTGGCAATTTAGAGCTTAATTAATTGCTAGCATTACTTAAAGCAACATTCTCAATTAATATAGAGGAAGAAACAATTGGACTATCAAATTCATTTGAATTCTAGAAAATTAGGAAGCAAATAAGAAGAAAAATAAAAAGATTAATTGATCACTTCCCGTAGAACATTAATCCCACCATTGTTTTTATCCTCCATGATTAATCATTCAATAACTAAGAACAAAGATTCAAGAAAGGAAAAAAAAAGACTAATCAAATTCTCATAAGAAAATGCAATATCACCAAATGAAAATTCCCAACACTAAAAAATATTCATAAACAGGAACCTGAAATACACATATATATTTTTATAACATATATAGAAGGTGAAATATAGAAAAAAAAAAAAAAAAAACCCAATTGACTTGTCTAGCAACTGCCCGCGATGGGGAGCTTCTCCGACGGTGGCAAGCGCTCTATTCATTGGCAAGAACTGGAGTTTTATTATCACAGAAAATGGAAGAAGATTTAGCAAAGAAGAAGAACCGGGTACGGCTTGAAATGGAGAAAGAGAGAGAGAGAGAGAGAGAGAGAGAGAGAGAGAGACCTTACCTAGTGGAAAATGGCAGCAATGTCGGTGGGGGATGGCAGTACCAACTAGTCGTGGGCGGTGGTGCTTGCTGTCATTGAACTTGCGGGAGGAGGTGGAGGTTATTGTGAGAAGCGTTTGTCCATTTTTCATAAATCTATGACTTATTATCAATGGGACACTGACAGCACCTCCATAAATACAAATTATTCGTACGTTACTGATGGCTTCATCGTCGTTACCTACATAAGAAACATAATTCCGATACCAATGCAAACTCAGTAGTGCCTAATGGCTGTCAATAATGTATTTACCGACGGCGTTTACCATCAGTAAAATGTTGTCACTAGTTGGCGCACTCATTCCCTCCATTTTTTAGCTTGAATTGTTCCCAATGACATGAAAAGGCCTTTGTTATTGTTGTCGGGAATTTATTTTATTTATCGACGAACCTCATTCCGTTGCAACTCCCGTCGGTAAAGTAACCAGTAGCTTTTTCTGTCGGCAGGAAGTCGCACTTTTTGGCGCCCAATTTTTCTCCATTTTTTTTTATCTAAAATTGTTAGAAGGCACAAAATTCCTGTCCCCGTCAGTGTGCCGTCAGTGATTAGCAACGATTTTGGTTTCCGTCGGTAAATTGGTGTTTTTTTGTAGTGCTACCTTAGCAATTAAGAATAGTCTTAGGGGGTAAAAGACGCATAATCCCACTTAAGTACAAGCTAGGTTTAGGGAAATTCAGGCATAAAATAATGCGAAAAGAAATAAACATATAAGTACATAGAGAGAGATCCGACGCCGGTTTGGATAAGTCCAGCACCAGTCTTTCGGTAATTTCTTCACAAAATAGAAACAACAAAAGTCCGGCGCCGGATATGAGAGAAGTTCGAAGCGGTTGTTGATCAATGCCTTGATACCTTATTTTGCTTTTTATTTCATGTTCTGAATTGAAATGGAAGTCTTCTTGATTCGGCAAATTTCAAGATGCTCATACTTCCAAATAAGCTGACCATTTTCAATTTGAATCATCTCAATTTAATTTCCTAACTCAAGTTATGACCATTTTCCCAAATGTGCCATCTGTGAAATTGAAGGTCGAAGTCTGACATAGCACTGATTCTAGAACTTCACCCAAATGATGCTCTAGAATCATTGTTCTTTGTCTTCGAAATTGGCCCAATGAAAAACCTTCAGTTGCCTCAACAATCATGAATTGAAAATTCAGTTTGTTTTGGGAAGAGGATTGAAGTATTTTTTTTAAGAAGATTTTCTCTAAAAAAAACACCCTAATCCTCACTTTAAAACACTGGGTGTGATCCCCTTTAATTATGAAAAAAGAAGTCTTTAAAAGAGTGCAAAAAAAATTAATTATATTTAACTCCATGCATGAGTATTTAGGAAAGTATAGCTATCCAGATCTAGATAGTTTCTGTCTCCAAATCACATTGTAATATGTTACTTTTAAAATTAGGTAGGTATGTTGTGCTTCTTGAGTCTTTTTTATCACTTTAATGGACGCTTATGATCTCTACACCTGCATATGATTTGTAGATAAAGAGCTTATGTTTACCAAACATCTTTAGTAAGATCCATTGGAGCTCTATATATTGAGTTATGATCGGTCTACTAAAATGTGTCAAACTAGAATGTCATATGAGAAAGCCGATTTTTGCACTACCCTTTTGATGAACAAATGAATTTCGATTGAGACAAATATTAGCATTCCTAAAACCTCATGAGGCCCTCTCAGAGCTTCAAAAAAAGAGACGTCTTTAATGAATTTTATTAAGGAGATAAAAAATATATCGGAAGCAGCTCTACTTAGCGATAAGAAAACTGTTTTCTATGGCTTGGCATTTCTTCTCCTTTTTCGTCTATTTTTGTTTCTTAGGTTCCCATTTTCAATTTTTTTTTGGTCTAAAATCCCATGAGATATAACTGTAATAATAAGAGAAGAATTTAAAAGTGATTACTACATTTTCTTTAACAATATACCTAAAAACTATGTAAACGCAATGTAATCAAAAGCGTAAAATGGACTTTATAAGTTGTAAATGGACTAAATGTAAAAGTAAAGTTGGAATTTTTATTATGGTTTGAAAGACCTAATGGCTAATGAAAGGAAATTTAACAGATAAGGTGAATATACATTTATTTCTTGTTTGATGTGCGTATCTTTTCTAAGCCTGCAAACGTGTTTTATACCCATTGTTGGTTTCTATCTTTCCTCAACATTGCCCACTTTTCTCTCCACATTTTTTAGTGGTCCCAAGGTACGGGAAGTTGATTTGAGGCTGATTACAACTCAGAAAGTGCTTGCAGGAACGTAGGCTGTTAGTTTGGCTAAATCCTCTATTTTTAGCTCACATGGTCGAGCTTTCAATGACCCTTGTTGAGTTGTTGCCCTGTTCACTCCGCAGGATGTTTTGAGAGCTCACATGCCCACGTGTTTTGGTGACCTATTATTCCTTCTAGCTTGAGATTTATTCATCATTAGTTTACTCAGCTCCCAGCTCGCTAAGCCGAGCAAATTTCGGCTTTCAGCACTTGCCCCCACTTTTACTGTTGAGGGACAAAAGATGACATGGATTGCTAAAAAAATTCTAATCGTTGGGTAGATTTCTATTGGGCCCTTAACCATTGCTTTTCACCTTGGGCTAGCTAATTCTATAACTAAAAACCCTTTAGGTATTTCTTTACCCTTAAATCTGTAGCTAGCTTCCACTTTGAAACCCCTTTTCCGGTTTTACTTCCTCTCTTGCGTTCTTTGTTTGTGAAGAAGCCTTTCCCTGCGATATTTGCAAAGAAATCTGTTTCTGTCATATCCTCAATTCCTTTTAATTTTTTCTTAGTTTCTCCTCACTCATGGCTTTTTTCATTTGCTCTAGCTTTTTTGAGTCCCCTGTTACTCGTCACACCCTTATATACATAGATGATGATAAGGCTAATTAAATACTAGGGCATATTCTATGATAAGATTTTAACACCGCATTTACTATTCTGATCAAATCTATCGGGTTTAATTTCCTTTTGAATAGCCCTTCTTGGCATGTTGGGCTTCTGAATTCCCACTTCTGCAACTAGCGTCAATGCTCTGATCACTATAGGAAGTGAATGTGGAGCGTTTCCGACAATTCAGTGTGCAATGATGGTTGTGGGGTATCTACAAACTCATTCATATAACTGAGCACAAACTTGAGATGAATCACATCCTACTTTCGGCTATAATTCCTTTCTCATTTTCTCCTTTAGCATGATCTTTCTGACAACATACAATGTGTTTATGATGTTCGAATTACCTGCTTGAGGTCCTGAATTTTCTACAAGCACTTTTCAGTGATCCCAGATTATGAAGTTAAGACGGGTACATTCTTTGTTTTCTTCTCTGAGAATATAAAGTTCAAATGATGTTTGGCTGCAAGTATGCAAGCTTCTTGCCAGCATAGATGAGTGAATATATTGCTTGTACTAGCTTGTCCAACATTATAATATATTACTCTGATTATGTGCGAAAGATCATAGTAGGTGATACTGAAGGACTAGACTCCCTTATCCTTTCAATGATCTTCCAAGATCTCTATAAAATGTTTAGAAAATTGAGTCATAGTACAGCTAGTGAATTAATGAACTGACCTTAGTGGAAGTTACAATACTAGCTCTATTAGTGCCTACCTAAATTTGGACTTCACCGGGTTTCTCTTAATGAGCTCTTAGTAGTTAAAAATGCACAGCCCTACGGGAGGCTGTAATTAGTCCTTGTGCTCGTTGTACCTCTGCCCCTAAAGTCTTCAAGCTTTTATAACGGCAAAAAAGAGTCTTGTGGAGCTAATTGCTTCATTCCCTTATTGTTCTTCTGGTCTGGATTGGTTGCAAGAGAAACCCACAAGTATTCTAACTTTACTTCATTGATGAAGACCTAGGCTTATTTTTTAGTTTCTCTGGAACTAATGTTAGGCACTAGAGTAGTAGTTGGCTACAACAAATCTTCTTACTAGCTATACAACCCACATTTTTTTAAGGCTATGGAGGGACAGCAAGGGGAGGAAAGAAGGCCAAAAGGGGAACTTTGGTACCTTTTGTGCATGCTTGTCTTGATTGCTACCACAAATCGATTGTGGGCCTTCTTCATTGTCATTGCTTGGTTCTATTTTGATTCTTAATAAGGAAGTGGATGGTGGTTTTCCAGAAAGCCTCATAGTTTTCTAATCAAAGTCACTGGCTTCTAAGGCCTTCTGGAGTATTTTCGAAAGTTCATAAGAGTCTCCGGTGAAAGAAAAGCTAAATTAGAGAAGAAGAGAAGATTTGTTTTTTGAGAAAACTTGAAAAACTTTGTGTGTAACGCCCCACTCTGTGGGCATTTGAGGCGACCTCGAGAGGGCGTTTGTCATGAACATAGAAGTCGGGATCTAACGTAAAAAAAAAACTTAAGAATTTATGATACGCACTTTTAGCGATTTAAAATACTCGGTAGTCTTATATAAGGTTAAAGTGGTATTTTCTTTTTATGGAAGAATACTAATTTTTATTAATTTTAGTATTATTATTTTTATTTATTATTATTAGATTTTATGGTGGGATTATTTAAAAAAAAAAATTTTTTTGCCACTTGTCAAGCATGTTGTGCCACTTGGCATTTTGCGTGCATGTTTGAGTGTGTGTATATATATATATATGGCTTGGGGAGTGGAGAAAAAAATTGCTGACTTTTTTTCCTCCTCCCCTCCTCTCGGCATCTAGCAGGCAAGAGTCTTGTGTTTTATTTTATTTTATTTTATTTTTTTCATTTTCTTTGCTTGCTTTCTTTTTCTTTTGATTCCTTCTGTCGTCTGTTTTCTTTTCTTTTGCTATTTGATTAGTATTATTATTTATTTATTTATTCATTCATTTATTTGTTTATTTATTTATTTTTTTATTTGGTAATACTCTTCCTTTTTCTTTTTTTAGCCATTCTATTAATTGTGTAATTTTGGTATAGTGTTGTGTAAAGGTTGTCTTTTTTTAGTTCTAATAATTATGTGTGTTGGCTAATATATTTAGTTATATATATTTTTTTATTTACGGTTATTTTTTTTAGAAATTGGAGTTAACATTATTTATTTATTTGGTTTAATTATGTTTTAATCTATTTTTTTCTCCTCTTTGATGATGGGTTGTAAAGTTTGATTTTTGATACTTGAGGTAAAGTATTAAGGGTATAATGTGGTTTAAAGTTATTTAATTTTGTTTTGATTTCTCTTATTTGTTTTTATATAAATTTGTTTATTTAATTTTTTCTTGGTATAATGCTTTTATCTAAAATGATTTTTGGTAGACCTAATTTTTGGTAAATGATTTACGGTGTACTTCCTTTTATATAATATTTTAGTATATATATAGTTGCTATATATATGTTTAGCATATATGGGGTTTCTTTTTTTTTTTTATATATAAAATAAATATAATAATTTTATAAATAAAGTTTTGTATATATATATATATATATATTCTAGTACATAACCTTGTATACATTTTTATATACAATACTTTTGTAACTAATTTTTACATTCATAAATTTTATACGTATTTTTAGTATAAACGATTCTTGAAAATGATTTTTGACATTTTATGGTTTTATGTATATAATTTTAATATACTTAACATTCGTGATTAATCTTGATACATACACACCTAATTTTTGTATATGGCGTTAGCTTATATATTTTTAGTAGCACCGGTGGGTATGTATTATTTTAGTCTAGATGGGTTAAGAAGTTTAGGCTCTTTGGAGTAGTATATGTGTAGTTATATCCTAGGTTCATAAGGAGTTATCACTTTTATTTTTGGAGACGAATAAAAATGTTTGGATTGATACTTAAGTGTTTATTGGTATCCTGCTTATAGGATTATAGCACTAGAGCCGCATCCAAGAGAGTCCACAAACCCTGTTTTCTAATTTTTTTTTTTTGTTGGCCTTAGAAAATGTGTTTTCTAAATTTGTTACCAAATAGTTAATACGTTCGGCATGTCAAATTTTAGCATGTCTTTCGGAGATGTTCTCCACAATGTGTTATTTGTTTCTTAGACAATGCATAAGAGTCGTGCTCCATATAGGTATGGTCTTCTCAAAACGGTTGATAATTACGGTGAAGCAGGATTTGATTCTATACAAATTTTTTTGAGAATATTTATATGTTAGAAAATGTTCTATTCCTGAAAAGCCACATTGTTTTGACATGCATGTGTATAAATCTGGCATAATTGTGTGAAATCTGCATAAGCATGAAGTGAACTGGCGGATGGGGATTTTTGCTTAAAATATTTATGACCTAATTTTGTTCCTACGGCTGGACAGTGGCCTTTATGTTTACAAGTACATATAAAAACCCCATTCCGACCAGGGTTACAATTCTGGTTATGATCTTGTGTTTGGAAACGTTAGAGGATTGCACTGTATGTGACTAGTCCTTCGTACAAGGGCCTCTTTCGATGATGTGGGCGTTTTAGACTCGGGAGAGTGGATCCACTTGAAGAGGGGCGTAGACCGCGGAGGGTATGACCCAATCGGTCTACGTGGACACTACATCATGCTCTGCAGTGGCGTTAGACCGCCTAGTGGAGAGTCAGGAGGGACTCGAAACTTAGGTTGGTCCCCGGGCAGACTTGGTAGGTGCCCTAGGAGTCTGTAGGCTGTTTTGACCAGTGATATAGGAGTGCAGTTGTTTCGTAATCGAGTGCTTGTATGGTGTTTGGCTGGTTTTGACTAGGAGATGCCGGAACTTGATTCAGATGACCTCGTTTTGGAATCCGGACTCTGGCCGTGGAGCCAAACTGTGACATTGCATGTTTCATTGAAATTCAGTGTAGAAGCTGCGCTGACATATCTTGATTCGCTTAGACTTTCCAGCTACGCTCGAAACCCTCGTGTAGTTTCAAGCAGTATTATTGTTAAAATAGTAAAAGAAAACATTTTCTTATGACATCGCATGAACTATTTTCATGAATCTGTATCAGCATTGTTTCAAATAAATCACTAAGGTGCACACATACATGTGGACTTACTGAGCGTTCATGCTCACGTTTTCCATATCATGTTTTCTCCTCAAATTAACTCAGGATAGTCAGAAGTACGATAAGCCACCGAAGTTCTGGTCTTGGAGTTTTTTACCCATTTTCCCTGGAAGGACATATATTTATATTTTGTTTTGTTTTTCCTAGACCCATGCTGGTTGTAAAGTTCTTTTGTTTATTTTGTCGTAAGGTTTTGTTGATGTAAAAATATTTTTTAGTTTCGAATTGAAACGATTTAATAAGTTTTTTTAAGTCTTGTGTTTTGGGCACACTAGTAGTAACTAGTTTACTTAAGTTTTTCTGCTGCGTACTTTGTGTATATACCTATAAGTGTTATTCCAGGGTTGTGCTTATATTTTGGGGCTTATAGTTTATCGCGAAGAGGCATGCAAGTACCCTACTCAGTCGCAGTTGACCTAGTGGCGGGGTTTAGGGTATCACAGATGGTATTAGACCCCTAGGTTCAATACTAGGTTTCAATTGTGGGATTGTAGACAAGTTATAGGTGTCAACTGTTTGAACTTTGATGTCAACTATACAATTTATTGTTTAGTACTGACCCTGACATTTTATTTTGTAGGTACTACATGGCATACCACCCACGTAGATGGATTTTATTTTGCATCTCTTAGGCATGCAATAAAACTTTCAGGTAAACCTTCTAAAGTTAGAGGTTTAAATGCAATTTGCACTAATCCAATATGGATAAATTTATATAGATCTTTATATCTATTTATATCAGATGATGACAATAATTTAATCTCAGTTTTTTCATTATCTAAGGAAACCGATTCTTCAGTAGTTTTAACTACTTGTTTTAAACCAAGTTTTTCAAAAGTTCCTAACTGATATACAGTTTTTAAATCAATCCTAGGGATTGTCCACTTATTAAGTTCATCAAGGTTTTCTGGAATATCCAGTTCTTGTTTATGAAGATTTTTAATCTTTCTTTTATCTTTTAATGAATTCATTTTAAATTCAAATGAAGTTTCATGTTAAACTATGAATCACATATATCACAAATAATCACATGGCTCTGATACCAAATGAGGTCCGGAGGGTAGTCTTCCATGTAAGATCTCAGATTATAAGCTAGAATTTTTACAGAACATCTAGATCTGTCAACATAATTATAGAAAATAAAACCGGGATCAACGCCTTAACACGCCTTCTCAACGGCTTAAAATAGGCTAACCCTTATCTTCTAATAATTATGGCCAGATCCAGAGTTTCTAACCCAAACCGTGAGTTCTTACATTAGACAACTAACCAACCAGACAAAATAAGGATCTTCACAACATAATCATAGTGATATATATGATAGCATAGTTTAACATGAAAGGATTTAGCCTTGCATTAGGCTAATCCTAAAATATATAAATTTATGTAAATAAAATAAAAAGTAAGATAAGAAAAGCTTACCAGGGATGAAGAGAAAACTTGAAAACTCTTGTATTAGAAATATGAAAACTTTACAATGAGAGAAGAGGGAGAAGTGGAAAATGCTATCTATGAGGTCCTGCCTTGAGAGAAGGAGAATGCCTCCTTATATATACAATTGGGGAAGGCGGACGTGAATTCCTATCTATTACAATTTACAAATGGATTTTAAATCCGTAATAGTACAATTTACAAATGGATTTGAAATCCGTAATAATGCTAAGCACTATTCCTGCGTCCCATTTAAAGGACAATAATGGTGTATAACAATAATGTAGTGGGCCGCACTATTTTAACTTTTGTTTGGCGGCATCTTCAATGTCTTGGACGATTTGGTCAATTGCTGTCTGAGACAACTCTTCTTCCATATCAGGATCTTGGGATTCCCCAGCTAAATAATCTTCATTTGAAGTAGGCAAAGGAACCAAATCAAAGGGAGTTAGAGTGTTAAAACCATAAACAACTTTAAATGGAAAATGAGAAGTAGTAAAGTGAGGTACCCTATTATAGGCAAATTCAATGTGTGGCAAATATCCTCCCATTTCCGCAAGTTCTTCTTCAAAACAGCCCTTAGAAGTTGGCCAATTGTTCTATTTACCACTTCATTTCTCCATCCATTTGTGGATGGCAAGCTGTAGAATAAAGCAAGTTAGTACCAAGTTTCTTCCAAAGAATTCTACCAAAAATGGCTCAAGAATTTGGTATCCCTATCCGACACAATAGACCTTGGAATTCCATGGAATCTAACTATCCAAGTAAAGAATAAGATAGTTACATGACAAGCATCATCGTATTTCCTACAATACAAGAGCAACACCACTTCTTTTTTTGAGGTGTAAGAGGGTTCATAGTGAATGTTCTTCCATCCTTTACAAAAGAATAAATATTTTTCTCCCCATTGTGTAGGGACTTTCTATGAAATTGCCCAGGTCTTCCCAAGAGGAGATGGCATGCTTGCATGGGCACCACATCACATAGTATCTCATCTTTGTAAGCTTCCATTTCTATTGGTACCATAACTTTTCTCAACACTTTAGTTTCTCCACTATCATTTAGCACATGGAGTTTATAGGGTTTGTCATGTTTTGCAGTAGGTAGTTTCAACTTCTCAACAAGATAAGCACTAACAACATTTACACAACTACCACTATCAATGATAAGGTTGGCAATCCTTCCCTCGACTTTACATTTAGAATGGAAGATGTTTTCTCTTTGTTCAATCATGTTATCATCAAAAGCTTGAGCACTTAGTGCTCTTATAGTAACTAAGCTCAAGACATCATCATTACTTTCTAAAGGGTTCAAAATTAACATGTCATCATCCTCACCATTTTCTTCACCCTCAACACATTCGCCACTTTCATCCACCTCCTTCTCAATCCAACCATTCAAATCCTCCCTAAAGATCAAAGCTCTCATTGTCGGAAAGCTACCTGCATAGTGTCCTACACCATTATATTTAAAGCATTTTGGAGGGTCAGAAATGATTTTACTTCTCTCTTCCATCTTTGGTTTGGTTGGAGGTTGGAAAGTACCTCTAGGAGCCTCCTCCTTTTCTGGCCATGGCTTGAAGTTGGAAGTAGGTGGTTTTGTTGTTGCAACTTGTCTTCGGTTAGGAAATGAGGATCGCATCATCCCACTTCTTTTTCTTTGGGAGTCGATCTTGCTGGCAAGGTGGCACATGTCTTCATATTGTATGTGGATACAACTCAAGTTGGTTGGCTATCTCCCTATTGAGACCACTAAGGAACCTAGGCATTGAAGCATCCTTGTCTTCTTCCAAGTTCAACCTCAGGATGCAGAGCTGAAGCTCTTGTCTATATTATTCTACACTCTTTGCACCTTGTTTTAAAGTCATGAGCTTATAATGAAGTTCTCTATAGTGCTCGGGCACTAATCTTTCTCTCATCAAAGCTTTTAACTCTCTCCAAGTAACAGCCGGTGGTCTACCACTTCTAACTCTTTGGTTTACTACCCTTTCCCACCAATGTAAAGCATAGCCGGAAAATTTAGCTATTACAAGTTTAGCTTTTAAGAACTCATTGCAATTTTTAACATAAACATATTTTCTACTTGCCTCTCCCAATCTAAGGAAATGTTAGGGTCATTCTCACCCTTAAAAGTAGAGAGCTTCCACTTTATTCGGTCCAAGGTTTGGTCACCTTGGACTCTTCCAGGGTTGGCAACAAATGGAACTTGTTCATGATCATCATAAAATGGATCTCCACGCCTAGCTTTTGGTCTTGGAATTTCTTCAAAGTATCTAGGCATGCCTCTTCCTCCAAAACCGCCTCTTCTGCCACCGTAAGGAGGTGGATAAAGTTCTTTATTAAAATGTGGAGGTTGGTGGAACTCGGTTATCCTAGTGCAATTGAATGGTCCATTGCTCCTTGGGGTGGTAACATTAAGACTACTGTGAGGACTAACCTCCCTTTGTTGATTAGAGAGATTAGTGACATTCCTTCTAATATCCCTCATCTCATCTTTTAGAGATTGTAAATCTTGCATTATGAGCCTCAAAGGGTCATCATGTTGGGAGTTGCTAGACTCTTCTCAAAAACGAGTTGGTGCTTGAGCTTGGGTTGACATCTTGATAGTGTTTACCTCACAAAACTCTCTTATTTAACTCTCTTTGGCTTTTTCTGAGGATATTCTAACAACTCTTGCCTTTTTCTAAGATTCAAGTCTCAAATAGTTCTATGATTTCTTAACAAAGATTTAACACCTCTACTCAAGTTTAAAACAACCAAAAACAAAATCACAAACAAAAACTAGTTGAGAAATATGAGAAGCAAGGAAAATGACATTAAGTCATCCATTCATTTTAAGGAAGTTCAACAACATTTCCAAGAGCATTGAGTCAATAATGGTAGATTTACCAAATGAAAAAATGAGTACTGAAAAACGAAAGAAATTCAACCACAAATACAAACACAAAGTTGATACTTCAAGAACACAAAAGAATACAAAACAAAAGTTTCCAGCAAGTAAAGTAGATGACATACTCGGCTTGTTTTGAAAACTAGTATTGAACTACAACTCTAAATTGAATGAGGTTTGCCTAGAATGAATCCTTACTCAAAATGCTTGAGTTTAGGCTCAGATCATTTCAGCAATTTTTGTCTGCGGAAAGCCAGGTGCACTTTCAAGTTTTTTACTATTTTGAGATAACAATGAAGTCCAAATTATATGAGACTTGTTCCATTTTTTTCCCAGGTCAATATAGTATAACTCCATGTAAAAAGATTGCACAGTTCTAGTCATATTCCAGATCATTCAAGCACTCTATTTTTCTGTTGCCATTTTCCAGCAATCTTGTCTCTTTTCTCATTTTTTTGTCTTCTTTATTTATTAATTTTCTTTTTTATATAAGATATCTCAAAAACACTTACTTGAAGATGGATCTGATACCAAATGATGTGGAATGATCTTCAGGAGCATAAAATTTCGTCCGAGAAGTGAGGGAAAAACAAACAAAACAAGTGTATCAAGTAGAAGAGAGAAAATGCCTTTGAAAGGACTTGAAAATATTAAACTTCTAGTAATCTTGGATATATTAAATCCAAGACCTTAAGAAGGTTTAAACAAAATATTTTCTCCAAAGTTCAAGCAAACTAACGTATTTTGAACCTTAGATCTCAATGAAATAAGAAGAAGACCTCAAGGCTAGTATTCTACAAGAGTGTAGTAACTAGTATGAAGGAACTTTGATGATCAACCTTGAAGCTCTTGGATTTCAACATGTCTTCAAAGTGATTTTTCTTTCAAGAAAGTTCACCCTTGAAGAAGATAGAAAAAAAAAACTAAGCTAAGAACTACGAATACCAAGAGAAGAACCTTTTTTTGTTTTTTTTAAATATTTCTTGATTAGCTTCTTCAAAATGTAAGACTACATCTTCTCATATTTTCAGCCCAAAATTTAAGACCCACAAATTTAAGCCCCAAAATTTAAGTCCCAAATTTAAGCCCCATAAAGGCATATTCCAACCCTCCCATATTTTCAGCTAAAGGATAGATATAACCTATACATTAACTTGATAAGAAAATAAAGATGTTTTAATTTCATTTGGACTATTCTAGAGCACTAGTCAACACATTGCCAAAAATATGAGGCAATTTTCCAGCTCGGGCAAAAGGGCTTCCAACCATATACCAAGGTGAATTTTCAATTTCTAACTTATTCAAAACTTTAGCATATGGCCCAATAAAGTGTTGGACATTAAAATTTAACCCTTGAAAGTTCTCTTGCTCAATTTGGTCCTTGTGACTCTTTAGTTGTTTTGCCTTGGCTCTTGTCACAACTCCTTGATGTTCTTGCATGTCTAACCAGTTCACATTAGATAAGTTCAATTCTTTACGAAGAGACAAGAAAAACACTTAATCAATTTGTCAAAAAGAAGCGGCAAATTCAAAACAAAGACAATTGAAAGCTCAATTCAAAGAAATCATGAGTACTAGGTAAAATTCTAGAAAACAGAGCATAATGACTCTCTGTCACAAAATTCACAAAAACTCAGTGAATATAGCTCCAAATTAAGTCAAAAAAATTGAGAAAGATACACAACTCAAAGAGGATGAGTTTAAGAAGTTTTCATCACTTTTAGATAGTATAACACAAGATATAGGTAGATTAATCCACATGTTTTCAACAGTCGTGATTTCTGGACACTTTCAAAATTTTTAACAAATTCACAAAACAAAACAAGTCCAAATCAGGTAAAATTTGTTTCTAAAGAACCAAAACTCAACAAGGATTCAAACTGGAGACATTCACACAATTTGGGTTCCATTTAGTACATTTTTCATCTCAATCTTTTCACATGTATTTTTTTGTCGAAAAATTCCAGATTACTTTGCCTTTGTTTTCAATTTCTTTCAGTTAGCTTTTATATAAACGAAATTCAACAATCGAAACAAATAAATCTTCACCTTAATGAGAGATTTGGTTTGATACCAAATGGTATGAATCTCCAATGGATTGAATGAGATCCAATTTGCTCCCAAGATTCAACTCTCTACATGAGGTCCCTTGACTTGCTTGTGATGAGAAATGTGAGATTCCAAGAAAAATTGCATAGAAAATTAAACAAAAGAAACAAAGAAAACTTCCTATCCTAAGGGAGAATCAACAAATCCTAAAGAGACTTCACATATTCTCCATACACAAGGAAGACCTCACTCCAAGCAACACTAGCTGCACAAAAGCTAGCACCTCAAGAAAGGAAAGGATTTGGAAATAGAACAAGAACTCTTGAATTGAATTCAAGAATCACTTGCCTATTATTGTATAATGGATAGAAATCCCTAATTTAAGGAAGTTGGAGAAACCTCATGAACCCTAGGTTCTTCACTCAAGTTTTTCTTTCAATATATTCAATCTTGTGTTCCAAAGGCTGAAAAAAATACATATATATAATGTCCCAAATCATTAATCACCAACCCTAATTGTTAAACTCGCTTAAGATAAGTACAAGGGTACTTAGACCACTTAAATACAAGTCAAAAGGAACTTAACGATCAAATTGATGGGTCAAGGGAGTTAAAAGTTCCTAATTCCTTCGGCTACCGAGACCTACCAACGACAGTAGGCCTCACCCTACCATGAGAGTAGGTCGAACCTTCCAAACAATTCTTTGGCCGGAACCCTACTGCACTATTTAATCCCTCTTCTCCATTTGATGTTGAATCTTCAAAATCTTCCAAACTTGTTTCTTTGACTTTCTCTACTTTCATTATGGACAATAGGAACGTTTTGGTACTTCTTTGTTCTTCATTTTCTTCTTCCAAAGCATGCAAGTAAGGTCTCTAAAGTTCTTTTTGAATAATGTCACCACCTCTTTGTCTTCCCCTTCTATCTTCCTTGTCATCAACTTTGTAATCAGTCCTTGGAAGATGACACTCTCATGCTCATCCCGGATCATACCACCTCCGCCGAGGAGGCACCTCTCACCGTTCCCATGGCACCCAGTTGGCAGAGATAGTGTAGTCCTCTCGCCAATATGCGAACGTGTTTGCACATCAGAGGGCATTTATAGACCGACATGAGATGTTGCTGGCCCGATTGTGCAGTCAGTTCTTACCCGATCAAGGCAGTGGTTCAGGCGGAGGTACAGACTTTGGTCCGCAATGAGAGAGTTTTTATTTTCTCTTCGTTTTGTATTTTTCAGTTATCCTTATTTTTCCTTTTCATTTTTTATAATTCTTTTTTACTTTTTCTTGCTTTTCTTTTATGTTTTGACTGGTAAGGATTGCTTCCTGATGTGTTTTACATCTATTGGATAGCTTCTTGTGTGTGTTTTTCTATGTTTACGTTTTTATCCTAGCCCCCACATTGAGGACAATGTGGTTTTAAGTGTATCTTTTAGCTGTTTTTGTGTTTAGTTTTTCATCGTGTTTCTCTTTCGCACATTCTAAAAATAAAAAAAATTAGATGATATTGAAAAAATCCAAAAATTTTTGAACTTTCGTTTATCCGAAGAGATGCTTCAGAAGGTTAAACAGGGAGTAGAATATAATTTCATTTTGAGATTTTTATCTTGACTTTGATATACTGTGAATTATTTTGATTTTGCGAAATATTTATTGCTAATATAGTGAAAAATATTAAGACAGATATAGCTCTATAATTTTGTCTCAAATTATTAGTTTTATATCCTTCAAATAAAAGTTCAAGTGTTTGTTAAAGTAATTTGTGCAACTTAGATTGATTAATCTTCTTAATATTTATGTAACTTATACTATTTCAAATCTCAATCTAACCGTTTGATATAAAATACTGCTATTTGTGGAACAAGCGGGTCAAACGTTATAATAAAATTTAATTATTTGGTTGAGGCCTTAACTCATGTGAACCGTTCATTTGCATAAAAAAGGCCTTTGTAGATAATTGCAAGGATAAACAGTTCCAATTAAGAATAAAATTAGTCAATAAGATCTAACATTCAAAACAGTTAAATCTAATGGTCACATTCTAAAATCAGAATTTAAAAGTCTATAGTCCATTTGGATTAGATTTTAAAACTAAAATCCATTTACTTTTTAACTTTGAGCCTCATTTCTTTTGTGACAAATAATTTACCTTTTAGGTATTCCCAAATGAGAAACATTCACTTTTTTCATCTTATATAATACACATCTAGATCGCAATAGAGACGAACATGTTTATGGCTCCAAAATTGGACCTGAATGAGATGAATTAAAGACGAACATAAATATATGTTTATTTGAAATTTTGAGATAAAAATATCGGCTTTGAATGGTCTCCAAAAAATAGAGACAAATGTTTTGTCAATATTGCGACTCAAATATTAGACTAAAACATGGAGACAGAAGTCTGACTGTATTCTGTCATTATATAGAGATACCATAGAGGTGTCAATGCTCGTCTCTAGTTTTAGAGATAGGTAGTGTTTACATATAAATAGATTTAGTAAATGGAGACCATATATTCTATCTCCATTTTGACTCAAAAGAAGAGAAATGTAGAGACGTTAGTTTTGGTCCCTATTTCGTTTCTAATGTTAGAGACTAGATATTGATGCAGATATTTTGTTTCTAAATTTAGAGACGAGTTTTATAAGGTAACCAATTGGTCTCTACAATTTAGTCTCTATCAAAGTTAGAGACAACGTGAAGAGCAAAGTTTAAAGTCAGACGTTTCGTCTCCAATAAGTTTTTAATTTGGCACTGCATAACCTTTTTGTCTAGCCTTTATGTCGACTCTATTTCGCCTATATTCAGACACAAAACTCTTTCATCTCTAAAATTTGGTCTTCATATAGGGACTCTCACATAGTGACACTTCTTACCTTTCTTACTGCAAACAAACCCTTTCATAATAAGAGCTTTAGTACCAGGTCTAGTCTTTTGTTTGCCCTTACAGAGGCTAAATCGTATCTTGTATGCATGATCCTTATATAATTCAAATGCTTCTATTTCAAATTTTACCATCTTTCTGACCAATGTGTGTAGAATATTGCTTGATGAATCACAATATGTAATAGTATATTAGACATAATGTACATTTCGCATGGAACATTAGACATAGTGGTACAAATGTACATTCAACATGGAATATTAGATATCACATAATGGTATATAGATATATATAAAGTATAACTAGCATGGTAGATGTGGCAGGACATAATAGATATAGCACAAACAAAGATATTTAGATGGAATAGTAGTAATATTAAGATGGTCTAGAAGTGATCAAGGTAGGTACACAAAAAAAAAAAAAAAAAGTGAAGAATATAAGAAGATGCATGGAATATTAGTTATATAAAGATGGAACATAACGTGTACAACAATGGAACATGCATAAGTTCATAAGATTTTCTTATATAATGCAAGTGTAATGTTTTCATGGAACATAAGAACAACATGCATGGAAGAATTGTCATAATTTTTTGTAATATCAAGGTACTATAACGGAAGCAGGCTCAAATGCATAAATATTACAAAAAGAAATAATGTTTAAGATATCATAGGTGGTTAAGGATGGAATAGTAGTGATAATAAAATGGTATGAAACTATTTACAACGATGTAGCAGGGAGAAATAAACATGGAACCAAATTAATATATTAATGGAATATAGGAAACACATATATGATACATAACATGTATAATAAGTTCATAAGATTTTCTTATATAATGCAACAACATGCATGGAAGAATTGTTATAATTTTTTGTAATATCGAGGTACTATAATGAAAGTAAGTTCAACTGCGTAAACATTGGAAAAGAAATAATATTTAAGAATTTATGATTGAAACTCTATTGATTCATGCATGGAACTAACATAAGTCTAACATAAATGAACTATATTATTGGAAAACTTGTATTTTTTTTTTAGACACAAAGATTTATTAAATACCAACCTGAATCAGCATTATTGGGACATTGATTGTCCAAAAGATCACATGATTAATCATTGTAATGCCCTTCCAAAGCATCATGTATTTCTGCATTATCTTCCATAGTGAGATTTTGCTTGAAATTGGAGCAACAGTCTTCAATTGCCTCTGATCTAGATGAAATTGTCAAAATGAATGGCAACTTTCTGTTAAAAATCTCAAGAAATCACCGATAGAAAAGTTGACATCAATGGAGGAGCTGGTAGGGCTGATTCCACAATGCCCAAGGAATTACGTGGTTCGTGCATCAGGTTTTCTAGTTAGTATTTAGGTTAGGCTTGTGAGGTTTTGATATTTTAACAAATTTATTAAAATGATGCAATTTAGATTTGGGGATATAGCGTGAAAGATATACTCGTAATTTAATAATAAGTGAATTATAGTTATGCATTTATAAAGTGTTGCTCATTGGAATTTTTGCACTTAGCCTAGCTGCTAATGGCCCATGGAAAATGCATAATTCGAATGAGCAGAGAAAAGTTCGATCATTCTGTGACTTGCTAGAAAAAAGGTGAAATTAGGGCTCTTGCAGAGAAATAATCATGTACTTTCTTTTTTATTATTCACACCTCTCCTGGGGTGTTTGAACAGTCTTCTTTTTGTTCATTGGGCCTCTTGAATCTTTTTAAGAATTATTCTCAAAATTCCATCCAAGCACCGAATCTTTTAAAAGATTAATCTCTAAATTGTATAAAAGAGTTTCAACTTTAGAATCATTTACATGATGTTTCTGCAATATAGGGATAAAACATAAGCCCAATATCCTATCTAGGTTGTGATAATGGTTATCCCTTCCTTTTTATTATGAATATTGACATTAATATTTTGTTAATCGATTAGAGTTTCTTTCAATATTCGGAATGTTAAATGTTTTTAACTCTTGTTGGCATTCAAGTCAACATTTCTTATCTAATTTCAATTAGATTAGGCTGGCAGAATATCAGCTTTAGAATAGGCTTTCTTGAAAGTGCTATGGTATCATCAGAGATTTTGTGATAGGGCTAAAATAGCACAGCTTAGTGTGCATCAAGATTCGTTGCAAACCAGTGAATTATGTTGGTCATAGCGAATTATTTTGCTTGTTCAGCGAGCTATGGTACGCATTTTCTCTGTATCTCACGTACTTGCCTTTTCTTAAACATTTCCAAAATTGATTTATGCATCCTTAGGTACATTCATTTTGGTGAAGGAATATTCATGGTATATTTGGACATGCCTGTTGCAGATCTACTAGTTTTATAATTCCTTTTGTTATCTTTTCCTACAGTTCTGCAGCAGAGTTCGTTTACCCTTAGAGCTTAAGAATGCATTTGAACAACTTGAAAATCGAGAAAGACATTTTACTAGAGGCATCCACAGGCACCTCGCCAGAGCACCGGGTACTTAATGCAGCAGAAATCTCTCATCTTCTTCTTTCAATAAAGACAATTTTATTGAATAAAATTTTCTAAGACTTGATATATAATTTAGTGCTTTATTAATGTTGGGAAAGATTCATGCTTATTAAAGGACTACATAGCTTATACTTAAAGAAATACATGTGATGGTTTTCCAAGTTCAATTAGTATACTGATCTATGTCAGTTTCTTGTTTCTCCATAACATATAAGTTTATCTTGAGAAGCTGATTCACAGCGTTCATATTTGATATTCGAGTGCAAGATTGATCCTTGTGAAGTTCAACCAGAAAATATTTATATGTATTATTTGAATGGGTGTGAGCATAAATTAAAAAAAAAAGAGGAAACTGTTTAATATCTATTTTTTGTCCTGATGTCTTCCTGCCCTTTCTTTGATATTTCTTTTATTTGTTGATAAGTGACAAAGGTAGGACCTGTAATGTTTCAACTCAGTGATTCTGACCTTCTCTTTGATAGTGATTTCCATTTTCTAGTCATATTTGGTTTCAAGCTGCTTTGGATTTAATTACCGAAAAATTGAATTTATATGGAAGTAACTCTTCCTAATTGATTTCTATGCTTAAGTCATTTCTACTTGGAAGTCCATGCACCATGGCTAGGAGAACTTAGAACATGAATATTCTATAGGAAGATTTTCTAGTCTCTATATGTTTATAGATCAAACTTCTGACACCAATTTCTTTGAAAATATTGGACTTCTTGGGACAAGAGTATGATGTCTTCAAATGTTCTTCATAATAATTTGTAACCTTTTAACTGCCATCTTAGACATTATTTTTTTGGAATTTATGTTTTATTTTCAGAGTACTTCCTTGGTGTAAACAAGAGCATAGCATTGAAATAATATTGGCCTATACTAGCTTCAGCACCTTCACTATAAATATTTTAAATTGAGGACTCATGTTCAATAAGATATGTATGATCTTTCAAGGATTTCTGAAAGCTGAATTATAGCCATTTATTATTTCAATTTTTTTATTTCTCTTCCCTCACGACCTTTAAAGTTTCCCCTTATATGTATGTTTATAGAAAGTTATTACCTCCTTTCCCTATCTGACTTTGTGAATTTGTTGTTGATTTTGCTACCTAACATCATAAAAACAGGATTTCATATTCATTGATTAACCCACCTTTCCTGATGATCTGATACAGATTTGGGCCCCCTTAAACCCAAGAGCTACAGAAAGATTACCTCCAAATACTGTTGCAGTCACTTTTTTCCCTGCAGACTGGTGTAAACCCAGTGAAGCGAGTGTTTGTTTCCACAACTATGCTGATATATATACATGGGAGATTTGGGATTTGATAGTTTGAACAATTCCTTCTTTTTGTTATGCGGTAATGGCTTGGATTATGTGATTGTTTATGGTGTTTCTGGGTGACCTGAAGTGATATATATATATATATATATATGGTTATTTTTTTTGACAGGTGGTTTGTTATAGATTTGGATATTGTAATATTTCGGTATCAATGTTAAAGATCATTAACTTATACTTTAGTTCAAATGTCTCATTTATTTTCTGTTCTTTATTTATTTATTTATTTTTGCTAAATCATATTTATATTTATTTTGTTTCTATTTTTTTAAAAAGAGGTGACACTTTAATAGTGTAAGCAATATATTAACGAATTAAGCATTTGTAACATAAAATAGCGTATTAATATATATATATATATATGTTATTATTATGTCTAAAATCGTAGTAATAAGTATTTTATAGTGACACTTTTATCTACACATTAAAACTCTATAATGATGCTTTTAGAACATCTTTATACATTAGTTGTAACACTTTTAAACATAATATAATTTTGAAAAAGATTTAAATTTTTTTATTGTTAGATAGTATCTGGTTACTCTAATAAATGTTGCCATAATATGTGTTTAATGACCTTTAATGTGAAATTATAGAAATTTATACTGATACTTAGCGTTACTAGGTCTATTGCTACTCAACTTTAGATCACGCTGTTCGAAAGCGTCCTTAGAGGCAAAATATTACCATAAAAGGTGTATATCATATTTCCTTTTGAAAAACATCTCGTTTCAAAAAGGAAAGAAATAATTATCCAATTTATTCACCTTTTAAAAAAAAAAAAGAAAAAAATGAACCCATTCTTATTATGTACATGCACTTCGTTTGGGTTTAGAGGCCACTTTTTTTTTTTTTTTTTTGCATATTCATGGTCTTCTTCTGCAATATATTGTTTCTCTAATGTATTTTTTTCCCTCAATTGGACTTGAGAAAAACGAAAACTCCCACTCCTTAAACCAACTTTCTCATTCATTTATGACTGGACAAATTTCAATGAAATACCTGAAAACAAATGATCGTCTCAAGTAAGGATCTACTTTCTTAAAAGTTTCAAAAGAATTCTTAGGAATAAGCCACTTATCTCAAGTTAGTCTTTCTATTTGGGATATAAAAAGAAGAATTGTTTTTGGGGACTTAAACGTAATAGAACAAAGTTTGAGAAAATGCTATAGAGTTTGATACAAATACAAGGCTTTCTTTATTAGAAAAAAAAAAAAAAAAAATTCTCTTCTCGACCATCTCTTTGCTGCCAGTAGTTTCCTCCTGTTACTCAACACCGAGAGAAGAAGCCTATACTCTACCAAACTTTGTACCATTTCCTAAAACTTCCTTTTATGGCATTTAGATCCCAAAACAGAAACCTTCCCTCTGTGTCTTAACATAAGAAATAACTTGAGACAAATAAATCATATTTCCTTTTAAAAAATCATCATTTTTATGTACATGCACTACGTTTGGGTCTTAACATAAAGAATAACTTGGGACAAATAAATCATATTTCCTTTTAAAAAACCATCATTTTTATGTACATGGACTACGTTTGGGCTTAGAGGTCGAGAACGCCCGCTCCCTAAGCCCACTTTCTCATTCTTTTATGACTTAACTAAACTCCTTTCACATTTATCAAAAAAAAAAAAAAAAAAAAACCTAAACCCCTTCCACATTTTATTTATGACCTAACCCATTCCTCTCATTCTGCCGTGGAGCAGCGTCTTTCTTAACCTCTTCTTCCTTCTTCAACTTTGTCACAACACCATCTCTCTCCTTCTTCTTGCTCTACCTCCTGTACTCCGCTTCCTATGCCTCTTTTTTCTTTCTTCCTATATTGTTGTTGGGTAAATTTCAAATCTTCATAAAGGGGAGAAGTTGGATAAATGTCAGATCTCTTTTTTAAGAAGGTAAATTTTAGATCTTTATAAAGGAGATTGTGCTTTCAAATTTTTTTCTGTATCAGTTCTTCAAATTAAACTCAGAAAAATTTTTAAAAAAATTTTCTAAAGGTATAGAAAAATAAAAATTGGGATTGGCCAGTTCAATCCAGTTTTTGGTTCCCGATCTTATCAATTCGTCTGGCTGATCTGTACAAGTTTTTACAACACTTGTTCAAACTTGTTTAAATTATATTTTTTGTACTTTTAGTTTTGGAAGAAGTTTGACCATTTTATTTTATTTATGTTTTATTACATAATATTGAATATAAACGGGTTATTTGAAGCCTTCACTAACTATATATAAACAATAAACACCTATGTTTGCTACATTAGTCTGTAGCATGGATAAAGTTTGGTTTCTGGACTTTTGTCTAAAGAGATTAGATATGAATTTGAAATAATAAATCTAATTCAAATAAAACACATTTTATCCAAGGTAAAATTGGATATTAGACTCACATCTCTTCTCACAAACTATTTAATTTTTAAAAAACTAAACCCTATCTAAATACACCCTAAAAATTTTACTAATAACAACATTTATTGTTAAAAGTCTCTAGAAATATATTTTAGATTCTAAATTTGATAAAGTAAAAGCCATAAGCTTGAAAGGTTGGCTGTAATAGAGTCACACTTCTAGCTTTTCTAATTAAAAGATGAACCAGCCCTAGCATGTGAAAGAATGTCTTGTTTAATGGAAATTCAATATATGTTGAGGTTAGTTTTAATTTGCGCTTGTCACGGGTCAGGGGGCAAGAGAAATATTTTTAGGTAGTGTTAAAACTTTTGTTTTGCCTGTGAGATCTTATTTTCGAACTGATCCATCATAATGGGGTTGTTGTTTTGAACAACTTTTGTATTAAAAAAAAAGGATGATTGTTATTAATTGTACTGTTCTGACATATACATCAATTACTTGTATCCAATTTTTACCTCAAACACACGAAAAACTAAATACAAATACAAGTTTTTAAATTGATATCTTCCCATGTATTTTCGCTTGTAAAACCACTCATATGTTTTAGGTCTAACCACAAATGTGATTTCTTTTTTAAAAAATTTTTAAAAGACAGAAAAGAGCACAATATCCATCCAAATTAAACTATTAATTTAGTACTTTAATTCTTCATATTTAAATTAATTTGAATTTTAACTTCTATTGGAATGACAAGGGACGCACCATCATTTTTTTTTTGTGTTGTAGAAACTTTTGATTGTGCATTATAAGTTGAGCTTACTACTACTTCAGTAGTTGAAGTTGTGAGGAAGATTAAGGAACAAAGAGTTTTTGGATAGTTTTATTAGGCTTGCTTTCTAGTTTCACGTTGCTAAAACATGGGTTTAGAGACAAATGATGTTGCAGCTGATGTAATATTTTTAAAGAAGAAATTTGGCAACATGCAAAATAATGAGAAATACAAGAAACCTTCACTTAGGTTCTCCATGGATGTATAGAGAGAGAAAATAGCTAAATGCATGGAAAATGGAGATGAAGACTATCTTAAGTTTCTTACCGAGGAATACATGTCAATTCTTCATGATCTAGCACCTGAATTTTCTATTGATGGTGGGGATTATCTAATCCATGTTTTGTATCTGAATAGTTTAATGAAAGATGGATCTGCTTATGTGCTCGAGTCCAATGAAGAAACATGGCTAACAAAGCCTCCTATGAAGTTTACATCGAATGAAGCTAAAAAAACATTTGGATAATCTTGCAAAAATTCAGTCGACAGAGTCTCAAATGGATGATGATAGTGACTACAAAATGTTCCTTGACAATGTCAAGTTTGAAGGTTCAAATATGATTTATCAGGGCAAGAATACTGCACCTGTAGTGTACTATGGTCTCAATTTGTTAAATCCTCAAACAGTTGATGAAGCATCAAATAACAGTGTAAGTTATTTTTTCTCTTCTTTCATTTTCTTTAAATTTGTTGCAAAAAATTTTCTACCTAATTTCTACTTTGTTCTTGTACGCTTATTAAGTCCAAGAAAGACAGCAACAACAGTTGTGGCAGTCGAAGGCATGAAAATTCTAACTTCAGGGTAAAGATCATGAAAATTCTAAGCAAGCCATATGACGAAGAGAAACATGAAAGGCTTATGAAGGCAATCACTGAGTATAAACCTAAAGAAAAGAGCACATATTTTAGTTCTGGCAGGGCAAAATGTTTTCCCTCGAAGAAAATGAAAAAATCATTGCTTGATCAGCATAGGGGTAAGTTGATTACTGTTTTTTTGCCTTTTCACATTCATATTGTTAACAACATTAATTGACTAACTATACTCATCATCAATTCATTATAGATATTTTCTACTATATTAATGTATAGCAACCATAAGTACATGTATCTTTCAAGTGTTTATTTACAATACTTCTAGCTTGTCAACTTTCTTTATTGCTTCGATCATTTATTAATGCACCATATGTCTAGAATTTAATAACTTGTATGCAAAATAAATATTATAGTGGACATAATTAATTGTTATAAAAGGATGTACTATTGCTGGGAGATAAATATCTTATCATGATATATTTGTTCTCACTTTTTCTTGAGGTATATTATATGAAAATTATGCTAATATTTGATCTATATATATATATATATGATTTTGGCAATAAACTCTACAGATCTTAAAAGGATGATTAGGGCAGCAGCTAAAGACAATCTTAAGCAGTTAAATTTATTACGTGGCTATTTCTTTTGGCGGGAGGTAATGAAATTTTTTATATTTTTATATTATTGATAATGTTTGTGATTTCCTTTATTTGTTCAGCTAACATATTATTACTATCACATTGCGCAACGGTAAAAGATAATATTTTAGATGAAGCATTTTAATTTTATTGCATGCCAAATGTTTTCGGTCTTGGTTGCTTAACTGGAAAATGTCAAGAAGTGATAGACAAAGAAGGTAACTTTAGGAGTAACCAAATCTAGTTTCATCCCTTCGCTTCAAAGGTAAAGGGCTCTAGTACACAATTTTTTCTTAGGTACTTTTAATAAACTTTTTATGTTCTTTTGAAACATAATTGTTTCTTTTTTTTATATTCTCTTTCTTATATGTTATAGTATTTTAAAAATAATAATCACAACTTATAATTTTCTTGATGTAATTTTTTTTATCCAATATGTGATTAATCTCTAAACTACATGCATTGGCACATGACATTGTTTTAAAAACAAAACTTTTTTGAACATGTTAAAATGCAATTTTAAAATTAATTATCTTGAAGTAATTATTTTTTATGTAATCCTAAGTATCTTCAAATAAAATATTCCCTTTCTTGTAGTGTTAAGTGTATTTTATAAATAATTCTCACAATCTTTTAATTTAATTTTTCTTATATATATATATATATTCTCTATGTAATTATTAACTCTCAAATTCCAAATAAAATAAATTTTAATTCTTTATTTAAATATCTTTACCATAATGTTTCCCAGTAAATATTTTTTTAATTTTTTATTAGTTATTCTTATATGTTTGTTTAGATATAAATTATAAATATTAACTTGTTTAATATTTTCTAATTTATGTTTTATAGACAAAATATATTAACTCTCCAAAATTCATTATTTCTTTCACTTAAAAATGTAGTGTTATCTTCATTCTAATTATCTTCTTCGTACCAAAACCTTCCAACTCCTCTATGTATTGAACTCAGTTTTTTTTTTTATTTATAATTATCTTCCATATAACATTTATTTAATTACCAAAGACTCTTAACTCCTCATTGTATTAATCTTTTACTAATTAACTGAAAGGCATATTAGGAAAATCAAATGTATTTGAGTGTATAGATAAAAGAGTATAGAGTCGAGAGAAGATTTGTTGAAATATCCAGAAAATGAGTATCACTTTGAATATCCAGCTTAGTAAAGCAAAAGATTAACTTGAAAAGATTCAAAACTTCATCCTCGGAGCTTGTTTTAGAATGCATTAAGAAACTCTATTGTGGTTGTTGAAAAAGTGATACCCACGGAAGAAGGACTAGGGTTTCCTCTAGAAGCTTTATTAATATTGTAAACTGTAGCACCAACGGAGTTAGTTACCACACCAAGAAGAGAAAGAAGTAGGCAAATGGAAAATCCCATCTAGTGAAGCTTGAACCATGATGCGAGCAAGAGAAAAATGCAGCTTCTGCTGAATATTAAAGGGCTAGGATGCCATTAAGAACTTGTCCCCATAAAAATATAGAGAGAAATAGTGTGCTCCTTAGGCCATATGCAATGACGATAAAGAATAGAAATGGAATAGTTATGAAAACCCTGCAAAGCTAACTTAATGGAAAACTCCTTCCCTGGTAGCAAAAAGCCTCCAAATGAATTGAGTTACCTATAAAATTTCCCCATGAAGATTAATCAACCATTTATTATTACATTTTTACTTTGTGTTATTATTATCTATAATAATTGATTTCATTCATAAGTAGCTTCTCATTCGGAAATGTTTTATTTGTTACTTTAGAATTTGAGTGACGAAGGATCCTTTTGTCCTTGGACCGATAAAGAATGTGTTGCTGTGCAGTCAGAAGGTTCTTAAAGTTTAAGAGCTCGAATCTCTGAAAATATTTGAATGGAGAAGAATATTTTTCTGCACAGTTGGATGTGCAATTTAGCCGTTAGTAATTAATAGAGAGTACTTATGGAAGGATCATTGGTACGCTTCCCTTTATTGAACTTTTTGATATATGTTGTGTGAGTATTAAGGATTATTATGTTTATTTACTTTTCATATTCTTATAAAATCCTAAACCATGTATATTTATATGATTTAGTTTTTTAGTTGTAAATAGATTTAGTTTCCTAGTTATAATTTATTTAGGATTTGTCACAAGTATTGACAAGTATATAATGTAAACTATTTTGCAATAATAGACATAAAACATTGATTGTTTTCCTCACTAGAAACTTTCATGGTATCAGAGCCCTTTGTCTAAACTCTCACAAGAGTAATGACAAAGAAGATATTGATAATGTTGACAACGTCATGGTAGAAGAAAGACATGTTCGTAGAATGAAGAAATATGCTTACCATGTAGCATCCTCATATGGACTCAAATTGATTATAACAACGGTCAAGTTAAAGGAGAATGAAAAAAAATAATAATGCGCATTGGACAAAAGCAATGCGCCTAGCCTTGCATTCAAAGAAAAAATTGGGATTTATCGACGGAACAATTCTCATACAGGAAAACGACCTAGACAAAGAAGAAGAATGGTGAGAAATTAACACTCGTAAATTCTTGAATTTTCAATACTATTGAGCCCTCTCTCCGATCCTCTATAAATTACTCTAAGACAACTGATGAATTATGGAAAAATTTAAAGGAAAGATTCTTGGTTGGAAACGGGCCAAGAAAATATGAGTTGAAGGCGGCATTAGCAGATTGTAAACAAAGAGGTGATTCAATAAACTTGTATTATTCACGTTTGAAAAAATTATGAGACAAATTAGACAACTAGTCTCAACTCCCATCCACCACAGACACAGAAATCTTGATTGCTATTACAAATGAAAGAGAGGAAGAAAACGTTTTTCAATTTTTAATGGGATTAAATAGTAAAATTTACGGCACTGTTCGCTCCCATCTGATACAACAAGAACGCATGTCAAACGTGCAAATAGTTCTTGCCCAAATATGTAAAGAAGAGCAGTATCATAACCCAGCACGAACGATGGACCATGGCAGCGACAGTGCCACCTTTGCTGTTCCTGGAATAGGGAGGTCATGTTCAACCTCAAGATTGTACTGCACTCATTGCAGTCGCAGCGGCCACGATGTCGGGTCTTGTTTTCAGCTCGTAGGCTACCTGAATTGGTGGACAAAGATCACTGTACCCAGCGATGGCAGCCGATGAGCTCCGTCAGGTCGTAGCAGTTTGTCTAGAGTTTATATTGCAAAAATATTGTATAAAATTCAAAAAATATATTGCAAAAGTTTGTCTAGAGTTTATATAGATAGTTTTTAATATCTCCACAAAATAAATGAAAGCTTAGAAACTAGTAATCTTGACTAAAAAGAGCATGCACCAATAAAGACTTGTTCATAAAGCCACCATGAAAAACTCTCAAGTAGTAGATTTACTTTTCCACCAATATGAGTAAAAAAAAATAGAATCAAATCTTATGAATAATATTAGTAGTACAAAATTTTCTTTATATATTTATAGTCGATTTCACAATAACTTTTTATAACATTATACCGGAAATGTTAAGAACAAGTGAACAATAAAAAAGTAACACACAAACTCATCACCAAAAGAATCTACCTAAGGATAGAGTTTACAAAACTTGCTACAAAAGAAATCCTTCTAAGGATAAGAGTTTATGACACACGCCAATCAAAGGAATCCACCAAAGAGATAAGAGTAAAATTAGGAAAAAGGACACCTCCAACTCAAGAATCCAAATTCTAAAAATATTATATATAATTCAAAATATACATTACAAAAGTTTGTCTAGAGTTTATATCGATTGTTGGAATATCTCTTCAAAATAAAATCTAAGGTAGGAACTAATAATCTTGACTAAAAAAGAGCAAAAACCAATAAAGACTCGTTGGTAAACATTTTATGCAGGTTCATATTACCTGAAAAAGAACGTGGGTTCATTTTGCCGCCATTAAAATCTGTATATTAGAATGTTCATTTTTCCCCAATAGGAGTAAAAAAATAAAATCCAAATTTATAAGTAATATTAGCAGTACAAAATTTTCTTTATATGTTTATAGTTGAGTTCACAATAATTTTCTATTAACGTGATACCGAAAATGTTAAGAAAAAGTGGACAATGAAAAAGTAATACACAAACTCACCACCAAAAGATTCCACCTAAGGGTAAGAGTTTACAAAACTCGCCACAAAAGGAATCCTTCTAAGGATAAGAGTATATAACACTCGGCACTCAAAGGAATCCACCAAAGAGCTAAGAGTAAAATAATGAAGAAGGGACCCTTTTACTCAAGAAGCCAAAGGCTAAAAGTATTGTATATAATTCAAAATATACAATACAAAGTTTGTCTTGAGTTTATATAGATAGTTGGAATATCTCTACAAACTAAATGCTAACATAGGAAGTAGTAATCTTGACTAAAAAAGAGCAAGAACGAATGAACACTTGTTGATAAACATTTTATGTAGGTTCATCACGCCTAAAAAAGAACGTAGGTCTATTTTGTTGCCATGAAAAACTATATAGTAGAAGGTTCATTTTGGCGCCAATATGAGTAAAAAAATAAAATAAATTTTATAAGTAATATTAGTTGTACAAATATTCTCTATATAGCTGTAAAAAGTTGTATAGTAGAAGGTTCATTTTGGCGCTGATATGAGTAAAAAAATAAAATAAAATTTTATAAGTAATATTAGCTGTAAAAAATTTCCTCTATATATTCATAGTCAATTTCAAGAAAATTTTTTAATTACAACGCAAATGTTAAGAACAGGTGAATAGTAAAAAGTAACACACAAACTCGCCACCAAAAGAATTCACCGAAAGATAGGAGTTTACGGACCTCTCTGCAAAAGGAATCTTCCTATGGATAAGAGTTTATAATACTAGCCACCACGAGGAATCCATCAAAGGTACAAGAGTAAGATTAGGAAGAAGGAAACCTTCTACTAAAGAAGCGAAGCCTGTTAAATTATATACAATTCAAAATATACATTACAAAAGCTTGTCTAGAGTTTATATAGATAGTTGGAATATCTCTAGAAATTAAATGCAAACTTATGAACTAGTAATCTTGGCTAAAAAAAAGCAAGAGTTGTTGCTAAACATTTTATGTAGGTTCCATTTGCATAAAAAAACGTGGGTTCACTTTGCCGCCATACAAAACTATATAGTAGTAAGTCAATTTTGTCGCCAATATGAGTAAAAGAAAATCAAATTTTGTGAGTAATATTAGCCGTAAAAAATTTTCTTTATATATTTATTGTCGATTTCATAATAATTTTGTAATAACATGATACCCCAAAAATGTTAGGAATAAGTGAACAGTGTAAAAGTAACATACAACTTTGCCACCAAAAGAATCCACCTAAAGACGAGAGTTTACAAAACTCACCACAGAAAGAATCCTCCTAAGCATAAAAGTTTATGAAACTCACAATCAAAAGTAATCCATCAAAGAGATAAGTTCACGATGAGGAAGAAGAAAACATTCTACCTAAGAAACTAAGGGTAAAAATATTTTATACAATTAAAAATATACATTACAAAAATTTGTCTAGAGTTTCTACAGATAGTTTGAATATCTCTACATTATAAATGCTAACTTAAGAACTAGTAGTGTTCACTAAAAAAGAGCCAAAAAAATAAAGGCTTGTTGGTAAACATTTTACGTAGGTTCATTTGCAGCCATAAAAAATTGTATATTGGTAGTTTCATTTTGCTGCAAATAAGAGTAAAAAATGAAAATCAAATTTTATGAGTAATATTAATAATACACAAATTTCTTCATATATTTATAGTCGATTTCAAAATAATTTTTTAATACCGTGATACTGAAAACTTTAAGAACAAGTGAGCAATAAAAAAGTAACACACAAACTCGCCACCAAAAGAATCCACGAAAGGGTAGGAGATTAAAAAACTCGCCCCAAAAGAGATAAGAGTTTATAATAATCACGACTAAAAGGAATCCACCAATAGTTAAGAGTAAAATAAGGAAGAAGGAAACCTTCGACTTAAGAAAGAAGCCAAAGGCTAAAAATATTGTATATAGTTCAAAATACACATTATAAAAGTTTGTCTAGAGTTTATATTGATAGTTATAATATCTCTACAAAATAAATCCTAACTTAGAAACTAGTAATCTTGACTTAAAAACTGTAAAAAAAACAAAAAACAAAAGGAATCCACCAATAGTTAAGAGTAAAATAAGGAAGAAGGAAACCTTCGACTTAAGAAAGAAGCCAAAGGCTAAAAATATTGTATATAGTTCAAAATACACATTATAAAAGTTTGTCTAGAGTTTATATTGATAGTTATAATATCTCTACAAAATAAATCCTAACTTAGAAACTAGTAATCTTGACTTAAAAACTGTAAAAAAAACAAAAAACACTTGTTGGTAAACATTTTATGTACATTCATCTTGCCTGAAAAAAAATGTAGGTTCATTTTGCCGCCATAAAAATCTGTATAGTAGCAGGATCATTTTGACGCCAATGTGAGTAAAAAAAGAGAATTAAATTTTATGAGTAATATTAGCAGTAGAAAATTTTCTTTATATATCAATAGTTGATTTCCCAATAATTTTTAATAACGTAATGTCGGAAATTATAAGAACAAGTGAACAATAAAAAAGTAACACACGAACTTGCAACCAAAAGAATCCACCTAAGGATAAGAGTTTACAAAACTCACCACAAAAGGAATCCTTCTAAAGATAAAAGTTTATAACACTCATCACTCAAAGGACAGCACCAAAGAGATAAGAGTAAAATGAAGAAGAAGGGAATGTTCTACTCAAGAAGCCAAAGGCTGGAAATATTGTTTATAATTCAAAATATACATTAAGAAAGTTTGCCAAGAGTTTACATAGAGTTATAATTTCTCTACAAAATCAATGCTAACTTTGGAACTAGTAATCTTGACTGAAAAAGAACAAAACCCAATAAAGACTTGTTGATAAACATTTTCTACAGGTTCAACTTGCCTGAAAATGAACATAGGTTCATTTTGCCACCATAAGAAAACTATATATTAGCTGGTTTATTTTGCCGGCAAAATGAGAAAAAGATCAAAATCAACTTTTACGAGTAATATTAACAATACAAAATCTTCTTTATACATTTACAGTCGATTTCACAATAATCTTTTAATAACGTGATACAATAAATTTTAAGAACAAGAGAACAATAAAAGAGTAACACACAAACTCGCCACTAAAAAAATCCACATAAAAAAATTAGAGTTTACAAAACTTGTCACAAAATGAATATTGTTAAAGATAAGAGATTATAACACTTGCCTCTCAAAGGAATCCACCAAAGAGATAAGAGTAAAATGATGAAGAGAGAACCTTCTACTCAATAAGCCAAAGGATAAAAATATTCTATATAATTCAATATATACATTACTAATGTTTGTCTAGAGTTTAGATAGATAGTTGGAATATCTCTACAAAATAAATGCAATCTTAGATATAGTAATCTTGACTAAAAAAAGAGCAAAAACAATTAAAGACTTGTTGGTAAACATTTTACATAGGTTCATTTTGCCTGAAAAAGAATGTAAATTGGTTCTGCCGCCACAAAATACAGTATAATAGCAGGTTCATTTTGCTGCAATATGAAGAAAAAATTAAAATCAAAATTTATGAGTAATATTAGAAGTACAAAATTTTCTTTATAAATTTATAGTCAATTTCATAATAATTTTTTAATGACATGATACCGGAAATGTTAAGAACAAGGGAACAGTAAAATCGTAACACAAAAACTAGCTACAAAAAGTATCCACCTAAGGATAGGAGTTTACTGAACTAGCCACCAAAGGGATTCTCGGAAGGATAAGAGTTTATAATACTCATCACTGAAAGGAATCCGCAAAATAGATAAGAGGAAAATGAGGCAGAAGGGAAACTTCTACTCAAGAAGCCAAAGGATGAAAATATTGTATGTAATTCAAAATATACATTACAAAACTTTGTCTATAGTTTATGTAGATAGTTGGAATATCTCTAAAAAATAAATGCAATCTTAAAACTAGTAATCTTGACTAAAAAAGAGCAAAACAATTAAAGACTTGTCAGAAAACATTTTACGTAGGTTCATTTTGCCTGAAAAAGAACGTAGGTTCATTTTGTCGCCATAAAAAACTGTATAGTAGCAGGTTCATTTTGCCGCCAATATGAATAAAAAAATAAAATCAAATTTTATGAGTAATATTAGAAATACAAAATTCCCTTTATAAATTTATAGATGATTTCATACTAATTTTTAAATAACGTGATACGGGAAATGTTAAGAACAAGTGATATAAAAAAGTTTTCCAAAAACTCGCCACCAAAATAATCCACCTAGGGATAAGAGCTTACAAGACTCGTCATAAAAGAAATGCTTAGAAGGATAAGATTTTATACCACTCGTCTCTGAAAGGAATCCACCAAAGAGATAAGAGTAAAATGGGGAAGAAGAGAACCTTCTACTCAAGAAGCCAAAGGCTTAAAATATTATATATAGTTAAAAATATACATTACAAAAGTTTGTCTAGAGTTTATATAGATAGTTGGAATATCTATACAAAATAAATGCTAACTTAGGAATTAGTAATGATGACTAAAAAAAAGAAAAAACCAATAATTACTTTTTAGTAAACATTTTACGAGGTTCATTTTGTCTGAAAAAAAAAAACGTAGGTTTATTTTCCTGTCATAAAAAACCGTATAGTAGCAGGTTCTTTTTACCCCGAATATGAGTAAAAAATTAAAATCAAAGTTTATGAGTAATATCAACATTTGGACATGTAGACGTACATGTATTGCTTAATTTAATTATGTGTTTGTTATTATATATATTTTGAGACCCAATTAAGGTAATCTATATTTATATAGGTGGATCTGTCATCTTAATAAAAGTGTGGGGTCTTTTTATAAATGTGTAGAAATCTAAGGGTTGTATTGCAAAACTATGATGGGTTGTTTAGCAAATACATCTATATATTAGGGTTATGGTCTCTGATTGCACGTATTCTTAGATCATTAGCCACCTCTAAAAGTATCCATCTCTTTGAGGAAATCAGGCTGCGTACGTAACAATCAGAAGATTCAAACCCAATCTTCAAATCAATCAATTGCCATGGATCAAGGTACACGTTTCGATTCCTTGTTCTAAATAATCTATTGAGTAAGGTTAATTCTTGGATTTTATTTATTTAATTCCATCAATGGTATCAGAGCCTCCTTACATCAAAGATTGTTTAGATTCTTGATTCTTAGTTGATTTTCAGAAATCAATTTTAAAAGGAAAAAAAAAATTACAGCATGTGTATTTGGTCCCTGGTTTTTGTGCTTGCTTCTCGTCCTTATGTGCAAGCATGAATATTCGGTGAGTTCTTTGGCTTTAAGAAAAAAAAAAAGGAACAATTTTTGCTGATCCAATTTCCTTCGATCTTGATTTGACTTCTGAATATTAATTTGATGAATATCGGGTTTCGCCACCGCTTCGTTTCGTTCTTTGTTTTTTTCTAAAAAAAAAAAAAGAGGCTTGGCAAATTTTGATCTCGATTTTGGGAAATCTATAATATTTAACCGGTTTTTGGTTTTGTCGGTCTTTGGCAATTCTGTTTTCCTTTTTACTGCATATATGAATGAATATATATATATATATGATCAAATTTCCCATTATTATATTGCATTCTTATGAATGCATTTATGGTTGATCTCTGTTTCAAGATGTCTAGCTGATGAAGGTTTTTAACTCTAATAAAAATAAAAAAATTGTTTTTTGGACCTTGTATCTAATCAGGTCCGACATATGTAAAGTTTTTGTTTGTTATGTGTTTTTTTAATGTCATTATTTATATGTTAATATATGATTATTTACATATTATATGTGTTTTTGTATGTGTCATAATTTATTTGTTAATCTTAAATTCTGATACATACATAATATATAAAAATATGTAACTAAAGTTTTTTTTTTTTTTTTTTTTATGTTCATAACAACTTAAGTTGCTCTAATGAGCATGTCTAATAGCTTTATATTGATTGGTGGAAGTGGCATCCTACCAAAGTAGGCTCTCCCATGAAAATCTTTCGATAATAAACTATTGAGATATCGTGTTTTATATTTCTTATGCAGGTAGCAATCGACCCAAAGGAAGATTGTTAATGTCAGGCTGAGAATTACAATCACATGTGGTAATAAACATGTAATAGTTATTAAGTATCCATAGTAAGTGTGAAGTCGACCCAAAGGAAGGCTTGATACTTGACTGGATTTTATTATTAGTGCTCGATTACTACATCAAGAAAATCACTTGCAAGCTAACTCTTTGTCCAAAGACTAGACTTGGTGTTGCACCGATATTCTTGTGATTGGATTTGTTATGAATATAGTCCATGGATTGTTAAAGTTTTATATATATGAGTGAGCTTTATTTGTTTTTGTTATATTATATTTTCTGTTACAGTTATTGGTATCTCTGTTGCTCAATTATCTACTAATTTAAGTAATATTCCGCCATCAAATGGTACCAACTTTAAAGCTTGGAAGATAAGGTTGCAATTTATTTGGGTTGTCTAGATCTGGACTTGGCCATTAGGGAGCCACGACCAGCTGAGCTGACGGATACTAGTACCTCTGGACAACAGAGGGAAATGGCTTAGTGGGAACGGTCAAATAGGTTAAGTCTAATGATCATGAAGAGTACAATTCCAGAGACTTTTCTTGCTAACATGACAAATGAGAATAATGCAGTTAAGTTTCTCGAACAGTTGGAACAACGCTTTATAAAAAGCGAAAATTCAGAGATTATTACGCAATTACGTAAACTCACTGCCATGAGGTATAATGGTTCGGGAAACATTAGGGAATACATTCTCGAGATGTCTCATATTATATCAAAACTTAAGACACTGAAGTTGGATCTTCCTAATGATCTACTGGTGTACCTTGCTTTGATGTCTCTTCCTCCTCAATTTAGCCAGTTTGAGGTGAGTTACAACTGTCAAAAGGACAAATGGACAGTCAATGAACTCATCTCACATTTATTGCAAGAGGAAGAGAGAATGAGACAACATAAGGTCGAGAGTATTAATCTCACTTTCTCAAAAGGTAACAAGAAAAGAAAGGGCAAAATGACTGCCGATAAATCGGCGAAGAAAAAACATAAGGAACAGTCGAAAGACATAAAGTGTTTTTTCTGCAAAAATCCCTCTCATGTTAAGAAGGAATGCCTCAAGTATCACGCATGGCGCATGAAGAATGGTATGCCTCTAACTTTTGTCTGTTCAGAGGTTAATTTAGTTTCGGTGCCAAGATATACTTGGTGGTTAGATTTGGCTGCCACTACTCACATAAGTATATCTATGCGGGGTTGCCAGAGTTACCGCCAACTAAGGGATGACGAAAGATTCATCTATAAGGGAGATGGCAGTACGGCAGAAGTTCAAGCTATAGGCGCTTTTAAATTATCATTAAAGACCGGTTTATTTTTAGAATTAAAAGAGAAATTTGTTGTACCGTCATTTAGACGGAATTTAGTTTCTATTCCTGTTTTCGACAAAGAAGGTTTTTTCTGTTCATTTGGTAAAAGACAGTGTCGTCTCTATTTTGATTCTAAATTGTTGGGAACTAGTTTCTTATCCTCATGATAATTTATATGAGCTTGAGACTAATTCTTCTAATGAATCCTTGCATGTAAGTTCACGTGGTACCAAATGAAAATTAACTAATGAGAACTCCTATTCATTATGGCACAAAAGATTAGGTCATATCTCCAAAAGGAGAATTGATAGACTTGTGTCTGAAGGAATTCTTGAAACGCTTGACACTTCGGATAATATAATATGTGTTAAGTGTATTAAAGGTAAATTAACAGACAAGAAAAGAGTAGGTGCCGAGAGAGCTAAAGACGTTTTAGAACTAGTACATACGGATATATGTGGACCATTCTATGTGGCTTCTTGGAATAGTCAATAGTACTTTATAACGTTCATAGACGATTACTCTCGTTATGGTTACCTATATTTGATACATGAGAAATCAGAGGCTTTGGATAAGTTCAAAGCATTTAAAGCTGAAGTTGAAAATCAACTAGGCAAAAGGATTAAATGCATCAGATCTGACCGTGGAGGTGAATATTACGGCAGAAATGATGGTTCAAGTGAACAACGTCTAGGGCCATTCGCCAAATTCTTAGAAGAGTGTGGGATTGTCCCTCAATATACTATGTCGGGGTCACCTAGTATGAATGGAGTTGCTGAGAGACGAAATAGAACCCTTAAGGACATGGTAAGAAGTATGATTTGTCATACTAATTTACCAGAATCACTTTGGGGGGATGCACTTAAAGCTGCAGTCTATATACTTAATAGAGTTCCAACTAAAGTAACAACAAAAATCCCATATGAGTTGTGGACAGGTAAGAAACCTGTCTTAAGAGATTTAAGGGTATGGGGATGTCCAGCTGAGGCAAGGCCTTATAGGTCTAATGAGAAGAAATTGGATGAAGGAACAGTTAGTTGCTATTTTGTTGGATACTCTGAACGGTCACGGGGTTACAAGTTATATAATTCCCAAAACAGAACATTTTTTGAGACGGGAATGCCCGGTTCTTTGAGGATATTGAGGTTGGGAGGGAAGATAAGGCAAGAAACTTTGTCTTTGATGAGAACTCAGTTCTCGTTCCTAGTGTTGTTTGTGAACATGTACAGGTTCTCGTACCTGATCTTGTTCAAGAACAAAATTTAGTACAAGACAATGTTGTGCTTCCTCATAATATAGATCAACAAGCTTTGCTTGAAATTGATCATCCGGTCTCTCCTCAACCTTTTGTTCCTATGGAGCAACCTCAACAACCTCAAGAACCAGTGCCCTTAAGATGATCCATTCGAGAAAGAAGAAGCGCAATTTCAGATGATTATGTTGTGTGTCTTAATGAGAATATGGAAAACATTGACTCGGCAGAAGATGTTCCAATCACCTTTTGTCAATCCATTGAAAGCTCAAATGCTCGTAAATGGATAGATGCCATGGGTGAAGAAATTCAATCTATGAAAGACAATGACGTGTGGGATCTTGTTCCTTTGCTGGAAGGTGTGAAACCAATTGGTTGTAAATGGGTTTTTAAAACTAAAAGGGATTGACAAGGCAATGTGGAGAGATATAAAGCGCGTCTAGTCGCTAAGGGATTCACTCAAAAGGAAGGCATTGACTATAAAGGGACTTTCTCTCATGTTTCCTCGAAAGACTCTTTTAGAATAATTATGGCACTAGTGGCACATTTTGATCTTGAGTTACATTAGATGGATGTCAAAACAGCTATTCTCAATGGGAATATTGATGAGACAATTTATATGGTACAACTTGAAGGTTTAGAATGCAAAAATTCTGAACAATTGGTTTGTAAACTTAAGAAATCCATCTATGGGCTCAAACAAGCCTCTCGTCAGTGGTACTATAAATTTCACAATGTGATATTAGCTTTTGGTTTTGATGTAAATGTTATGGATAATTGTGTATCACAAGTTCTATAAAAATGAGCACATTTTTCTAGTACTTTATGTGGATGAGATCTTGCTTGCAAGTAACGATGTAGGGTTAATGCATGAAACTACGAAATTTCTCTCGAAGCAATTTGAGATGAAAAATCTTGCTGAAGCATCTTTTGTATTAGGAATCAAAATTCATCGAGATCGTTCTCGAGGAATTCTTGGATTATCACAAAAGGGATACATCGAGAAGGTATTACAGCAATTTGGAATGCAAGATTGTAAACCGCTTGATACTCTGGTGGCCAAAGGAGATAAGTTTAATCTCAAACAGTGTCCTAATAATGACTTTGAATCCAAGCAAATGGAAGGTATTCCGTATGCTTCTTTATTTGGAAGCCTTATGCATGCACAAGTCTGCACTCGTCCAGACCTTGCATTCATAATTGGTATGCTGGGCAGATATTTGAGTAATCTAGGTCCTGCACATTGGGTAGCAACCAAGCGGGTCATGAGGTATTTGCAGAAGACGAAACATTATATACTCACTTATAGAAAGTCAGATAAACTTGAGATAGTTGGGTATTCAGATTCCGACTTATGTGGATGTCAAGATTGTTGGAATCCGTAGGCAAAAACAAAGTAAAATAAAACTACGGAAATCCACCAACAGGATCTTCACATACTAGAAAAACCGATTGGATAGAAATTACCTCAATGTTTCGGTTGTTCGTTGTGGAGGCGCTGCTTTGTACGTTTCGCCCTCTACTGGTATTCACGCGACGAACTCCTCTGCAAGCGATCGGGATGCTAGCCCCTTCTGTGTTCTGAAAACTGTTCAGAACTGATCCTGACTATCTGGTAATCGGTCGTATTTCGGAGAGAGGAGGTGAGATACTATATCGCCGTTCTAGGGTTTAGGGTTTTGTTTTTCTTTATTCAGATAAAGGACAGCCACCAAGAAAAGGTTAACATAACCTTTTATAGCTGTCAATATCAAAACCCTCACTGTCATCTAATGACAGTTTAATCTCGTCCGTCTATTCCTATAATCATCCAACGGTTGGATTAGTAATATTAAGTAATTAATTTCATTTATTCTATTAAATAAAATTAATTACTTATTAACCTACCAAAAAATACAATATGGAATCTGATTCTCCTTTTGTATACGTTCAACGAATCTGGACACAATCTAGATTCATTGAACGTGGACATTATGCTCACAAGATCGTCTATGCGTGTGACCCTGTAGGTTCATTTAACGTTGGCAGTGAATGAAAAATGTCCTTGACATTTATTCACAAAACGTAAGTAGCCTCTAGCAAGACATTATGCTTACCCAAGTTAAGTAAATGTAATAATAACCTAGCATCAGATTTAATATTTAGTCCTTTTGTCACACGATATCCTAATTAAGTATAAGGCATGGACCAAGTCATCCTTATAAAACTTAATTAACCATAGACTGTTCCAACTTAATTAACCATAGGTGTTAGGGCCCTTTTGGAATCTGATGACCAAGAGCATAAAATACAATTAAAAAATACATGCTTCATAAATCATAAATGTGAGTCAATTGGTCTTAGGGCATATACTAACAAAGATAGCATGAGATCTACATCAGGATATATTTTTCTACTATCTGAAGGGACGATATCATGGAAAAGTGTCGAACAGACACTCATTGCCTCTTCAACTATGGAGGCAGAATTTGTAGCATGTTTTGAGTCATCAAATCAAGCTATTTGGCTGCGTAATTTCATTACAGGACTGCGTGTGGTTGACAATATTGAGAGACCACTTAAATTATTTTGTAATAACAAAGATGCAGTCTACTTTTCTAACAATAATAGGAGCTCAACAAAATCTAAGTATATAGACCTCAAGTTTCTAGTTGTAAAAGAGCGAGTTCAGAATGGTATAATTAGTATTGAGCTTATTAGGTCAGACACCATGCTTGCGAATCCGTTAACTAAAGCATTGACACCGAACGTCTTTGTAGAACATACTACCCATATGGGTCTTGTATCTTTAGATGGTGTCTAAATTCAGTGGGAGTCTGTATATATATTTATGCTCATACTTTATTTATTATTGTTAATGTGACAATAATTTTTTACCATTCGCTCATTAAGACTATGTTGTTGAGTTGTTCATTTCCTATTTATATGTTAAAGTGATCTCAATTATGTTGGACTAGTTGGAAATAGGCATGCATAGATTATATTCACATGTAATTTCCATGCTACGCATCCACACTCAACTCAGGTCATTTAGTTGAATTAATGCATGTGACCAATGTTGGGTTTAACTGTTCTTTTAATGTAATGAAAGTCCCTTTGATCCGTGTATTAATGAAATTAATGGACAGAGCTAGTTTAAGATGACAAATTAAGGTGTGCTTGCTACTACAGTGACAATCATATAATTGTTTGTTTAAGTGTATACATGAATATTAGTCCAAGTGGGAGATTGCTAGATCTTTGGACTTAATTCATGCACACGTATTTATATAGCATTTGGACATGTAGACGTACATGTATTGCTTAATTTAATTATGTGTTTGTTATTATATATATTTTGAGACCCAATTAAGGTAATCTATATTTATATATGTGGGTCTGTCATCTTAATAAAAGTGTGGGGTCTTTTTATAAATGTGTAGAAACCTAAGGGTTGTATTGCAAAACTATGATGGGCTATTTAGCAAATACATTAGTATATTAGGGTTATGGTCCCTGATTGCACGTATGCTTAGATCATTAGCCACCTCTAAAAGTCCCCATCTCTTTGAGGAAATCAGGCTGCGTACGTAACAATCAGAAGATTCAAACCCAATCTTCAAATCAATCAATTGCCATAGATCAAGGTACACGTTTCGATTTTTTATTCTAAATAATCTATTAAGTAAGGTTAATTCTTGGGTTTTATTTACTTATTTCCATCAATTAGAACAAAGTAAAAGGTTTGGCATGTAGTCGGGATGGAGTCCCGCCTATTGCCATCCGTAAAAGAGTACAAGGAGGAACATAGTATGTGCGTTGCCCAAAATATCACAATTGCTTTCAATATTAATTTAATATTATTTAATTAAATTTAGTAAATTATTGTAATATTATGAAAACAAATACATGCACATATTCTACTAATTCAATTTTCCTTCGAGTCCTTTCTCGCAAAATTTCCCACCAAATGAATTTTTTTAATTCCCTCCAAATTTTAACCCCTAAAATTATACAATTATTTAATTATCTATATTAAGTCTAATCTCTTGATAATTAAGCATACGTCTTCTTCCTAAAAGATTTTTTTTTCTATTTCCCTCTCCATCCCCGCTTGCTTTCACCATGTCTCTAGTGTAAGGAGAGTAACTTTTCAATTGGGCCACCATCCACATCAAATCTAATTAGTATCAAACAACTATCTGTAAGTTTTTTTATGGAATTATATTTCACGATTTTTTATTTCAAAGTAGTACGCAATTTATTTTTTTTTTTTGTTAATCATGATAAAAACCTAAAATAAAGATTATCTAAAGTCACCTCCAAAATGGTGTGGGGAGAAAGGGTCTAATTTTCCAAGGTTTAGAAGCCTTAGCAAACCAATTATCAATGATAAATGGTTATGTAAAACGCGGGCCTAATTTGAATAAATTAATTAATTGGGGTGTGAGAACAATATGAGATAAGGGTAAAAGATTGAAAGGCAATTACTAAAAATTATTAATTAAAGCAGACTACTGTCTCATGGTTTCTTCCATTCACGTTACAGAGAACGTTCTGAGGAGTTTAGAGGCTGACTGCAATGAGAGAGAAGCTTCAGATGCTCAAATTCATCTCACAAAATCGTAAGTAATCTTTTTCTAACAAATTAACTTATATCCTTTTAGAATTATCGATTTATGACATTCGGAACTGGGGTTAGGGTTATGCAATTTGTTCTGGAAGTTAAAATTGATTCCTGTTTTTCATTTAATTAATCAAATTTGACACTAAGGGACTATAGTTTCTGTGCTATTTGCTGAACTATTTTTGGCGTATTAAAATCAAATGGTGATGTTGTGCGGATCTATAGATCCACAAACCCTATTTACTATTACACAACTTTCCTATTTACTATTACAACCTACAAAAGAAGAAATAACAGAAAGGCCCAAAACTATTATAAAATTACAATCGGGTCCTTCTTCTTCTTCTTCTTCAATCGAAATGGCTCCCTTCTTCTTCTCCTCCGGCAGCACCTTACCCGGAGCTTCACCGGAAGCTGCAACAGAAAACGTGAGCAAAGAAAAGGAAAGGAGAGGAGCTCGAGGAGCTTACCTGAGCCGCGGGAAGGGAGATCCGGCTACGGCTAGCGAGCGAGTGCGAACGAGTAGAGAACAACCTCGGGTGGCGACGGAAGCAGCAACAAGCTGCAGCAACGAGCATCGGCTAGCAGCGAACAACGAAGCTGCAACGTCGACGGTGCATAGTAGGAGAGCTACAGCGAGCTCGGAACAACGAGCAGCCAACAGCGACAAGAGCAGCAATGGTCCGATCCCACAGAAGGAATCTCTCTCTCTCTCTCTCTCTCTCTCTCTCTCTCTCTCTCGTTCTCACTCTCTCTTACTCTCTCTCTCTCTCTCTCTCTCTCTCTCTCTCTCTCTCTCTCTCTCTCCTTCAGCTCATTCTCTCTCTCTTTCTCTTCAACACAACGGCACGGACGAGCAGTCAGGCGGTGAAATTGACTCGCGACGTCGGCGACAGAGAGTTCGTTAAGAGAGAGCAGCGGCAGTCGTGTTGGCAGTGAGGAAGGAGAAGAAGGCAATGAGAAGAGCAACAAATAGAAGGGGAGGCTTTCCTAAAATTAGGGCAGCCTCAAAATAGAAAGAAATTATATATAGCACAAGTCACCTTGGGCAGGCCGGGTCGACCTGGCCCGGCTCGGCATCTTGAACCAAGAAATAAACCCATTCCTTTTAATGAGCCCAGTCCATAATCATCATTGGGAGCAATGGGCTGAAAAATTAAAAATGTGGGCAAATAAAGCCCAAATGGCTAACAAACTCCACCGTAAACATATTTTTACTGAATTTCCAGCTAAGAAAGACTCAAAAGAGTCAACCTTCATCTATGTGAAGAAGATCCCTGCACAAAGAAAATTTATCAGGTTTCACAATTTTAGTACCAAAATCTGTAGGATTATTTTTAGTACTAATTTTCTCAATATTTACTAAGCCACTTGAAACCTTTTCCCTTATGAAATGATACTTAACATCTATATGTTTAGTCCTTTCATGATAAACAGGATTTTTACACAAGTGAAGACAACTTTGGCTATCAGTATAAATAACAGCCTTGGAATTTAAAACATGCAATTCAAATAGAAGCCGTTGAAGCCAAATAGCTTCCTTAACTGCCGGCAGCGATGTATTCAGCCTCCGTAGTCGATAAAGTAACTACAGGCTGCAGTTGTGAATTTCAAGAAATGCAATTACCGCTAGCTTAAAGAAATAAAAGGTAGTAGATTTTCTACCATCCTTATCACCTGCAAAGTCAGAATCAACAAAACCAAGAAGTTCAAAATTATCTGACCAGTTGTGATAATGCAAGCCCAGATCCAATGTTCTATTAATGTACCCCAACAGCCACTTAAGAGCAGCCCAATGATCTCTACCTGGATTAGACATGAATCGGCTTAGGAGGCTTATAGAATAAGCAATATTTGATCTGGTAGATGTCATAGAATACATGACGGATCCTATAGCCATCCTATAGGATGTTTGCCATGTCTTTCTTTTCTTTTTCAGATTTGGGGCAGGATTTCTCTGAAAGCTGAAAATGGCTCGCAAGTGGGGTACAAACTAGCTTGAATAAATACATCGAAAATTTGGAAAAAAATTTCGGCAAAAAGGATTTATGGATATGAATAAGGAGCGGTCAGCTCTATCTCTAATGATGTTCATCCCAAGGATTCTAGAAGCAGAACCTAAATCATTCATATCAAACTCTGACTTTAACAAGGATTTCAAACTAGCAATCTTATCTCAATGCTTACAAGAAATCAACATATCATCCATATAGAGCAAAAGATAAACAGTAGTTATAAACAACTATCGTAATTGCCTTTAATGAAACCAGCTTTAAGCATGAAAGAATCAAACCGCTTATACCATTGCCTCGGTGACTGTTTAAGTCCGTACAAGGACTTTTTCAATAGACACGCCATGTGTTCCTTTCCCTTTACCTCAAAAACCTGGTGGCTGTTGCATATAGATAGTTTCTTCAAGTTCACCATGCAAGAATGAAGTTTTAACATCAAGTTGCTCAAGATCAAGATCATAAAAAGCAACGATTACAAGCATTATCCTACTCGTTTTATATTTAACGACGGGAGAAAATATTTCGTAAAAATCGATACTCTCAACTTGTGAAAAACCTTTTGCCACAAGTCTAGCCTTGAACCTTGGGGGTTCATTGGCTGACTCAGGCTCTTTAATTTTGAAAACCTATTTGCAATCAATCCATTTTTGTTTTGAGGGTTTTGGAACAAGAATCCAGGTTTTGCTTTTGTGTAGAGAGGACATTTCCTCATCCATAGCATGCAACTATAAAGAGCGATTAGGGCTCTTCAACACATCAGAAAAACACAACGGTTCTTTCTCTTCCACATAGGATGCAGCAGCAAAGGCATACTAGACAATGTATGAATAACCGTATCTAAGAGTTCTCTCGACACTCTTCTAGCCCTATCCCTAGATAGTTGGTAGTCTCAAAGAGCTTGTGCTTGTGCCTCTGGATGATCATCATCATCATCATCTAAAATTTTAGATTTAGGCATGTCGATTTTGGGTTGACTAGTCGGTACATCCGACTCTCCACTGGTTTCGGGTTCATGTGCATGAGCTTGTGAAGGTTCGGAGGTGTCCTCCACCTCCACGGGAACATTCCTATCCGTAGGAACATCGGTAGAACTATCGGGATCGATTTTAGCCTTTAGACAAGGCATGTCAAGCTCGTTGAAGATAACGTCCCTACTCACAATAACCCTCACCCCCGGCTCACCTTTAAGCCAAATTTTATATCCCTTCACCCCACTAGGGTAGCCTATAAATACTTCCTTTCTAGACCTAGGGTCTAGCTTACCCTCTTTCTGATGTGCAAATGTACATCCAAACACTCTAAGGTTTGACAGGTTTGGTGGTTCTCCGGCCCATAACTCTAAAGGAGTATTGAAGTTTATGGTTGTTGAAGGGGATCTATTGATGAGGTAGACAGCTATACTTACAGCTTCTCCTCAAAAAGGTTTTGGGATACCTGAGGACACCATAAGACACCTAACCTTATCCATAATCGTACGGCTCATCCTTTCAGCAACACCATTTTGCTGAGGGTTGTGCCTAACAGTCCTATGATGCAAAATACCATGCAATCCACATAAATCAATAAACATTTTGTTACAAAACTCAAGGCCATTATCTGTCCTAACTGTCTTTAATTTATTTTCAGTTTGATTTTCGGCAAGGCGTTTCCACTTAGGAAACCTTTTAAAAGTTTGATCTTTTGTCTTTAAAAGAAATACCCACACATGCCTAGAAAAAGCATCAACAGATAAGAAATAAACATTGCTACCATAGGTTGGAACTTTTTCAGGTTCCCACAAATCATAGTGCACATAGTCAAGGACAGAAGTGGACTCGTGTATGCCAACTGTAAAACTGATTTTATGTAGTTTTCCTAGAACACAATGGTAAAAAAAATCCAATAAATCGATTTTGTCACCACACAAAAGATTTTGCTTATGAAGACAATGTAGTTCCTTTTCACTGATGTGGCCAATCCGACGGTGCTACAACAAAGTCTTTTCAGGGACAGATTTTGAAACCAATGCAGATGCTTCGCAAACAGTTTTTCCAATCAAATGGTACAAACCATCCTTTTTAAAACCTTTGAGCATGACCAGTGCTCCTTTGCAAACTCTCATAATACCATTTTTAGATTTGTAAGAATAACCGTTTGAATCAAAAACATCGAGGGAGATTATATTCTGACAAAGGTCGGGCACACATCTCACCTCAATCAGTTTTCTAGTTACACCATCATGCATTTTAATGAAAATATTTCCAATACCCTTGATGTCACAAACTTGATTATTTCCCATGAAAACTTTTCCATGATCAAGGGATTTAAAATCTGAAACCAGTGCTTGTTGGGTGTCATGTGAAATGTATAACCAAAATCAAGAATCCAATGATCAGGAATAGAAGAGGAAGGGGAAGGGGATACATACAAAACATCAGAATACATGGAATTACCATCTGATTCAAAATCTTGGGTTTTTTCATTTTTATCACTCCATTTACCTTGTTTATGTTGTTTTTCATCTTTGATCCTCTTAAAACACTTATTTTTCAGATGACCTTCCTTGCCACAGTAAAAACACTTCACTTTCTTATCTCGTGATTTCGACCTCCCTTTACATTTAGAACGGTGACTAAAAGATTCTTTCCGATCAACCCTTCCTCTCACGTAAAGGTTCTCTCCGTTAGATTTATTTTCTTTTCTCAAATCAAGGTCTTTTGATTTTAAAGCGTTTTTCACATCAGAAAGAGTCAAATCATCTCTGTCATACTTGATAGCAGATTTAAGATTATTAAAAGACTCAATCAAGGAATTTAATAAATAACAGCAAGTTTTCATCGAGTTTTCATCGGAGATTTTCTTTCCAACGTTTTGAAGTTCCAAAACGATTTTGTTTAAATTATCAATGTTTTCTGAAAGTGATTTTGACCCGCTCATTTTAAAACCGAAAAGCTATTCTTTTAAATAAATCTTATTTGACAAAGATTTTCCCAAATACAGTTTTTCGAGTTTTGTCCAAATTTCAAAAGTGTTGTCCTTTTCATCTATTTCTCATAAAACATTATCGGTTAAAGGCAAGGTGAGGCAACTGTGAGCATCACCAAGTTTTTCAGAAAGTACTTCACCCTTTCAAGATTCTGAATACTTTTCAGGGCTATAAATTACAGGTGCAATTTTATTTTGGACTAAAACTGCTTTCATTTTTCTCTGCCACATTACGAAATCATATTTGCCATCAAACTTGTCAGTTTTAACTTTTTGAACAGACATGATTAAAATGGAAAACAAGACTAATCAATGGCTAGAAAAATAAAAGATTTGAAAAAGGAAGTTTGTCACACAAATAAAATGCTAGAATTTTTTCTTTAAACCGGCGCTGTAAAAATTAGTGAAACGCAAGAATCTCGCAACAGAAATAGTGCAGTAACACAAGTTAACCAAAACAGAGAAATAAACAGGTAATGGCTGAGCAACACCCTTCTAACACAGGCAACAACAAAAATCAACAGTAACAAATATAATAACTTGTAATTAGTTACAGAATCACCAAGACACAGCTACTTAAAATCTCTGTAGACTCAAGCCAGGCTTGGGTTTTAGATTTTTCAAAAAAACCAGATTCACAAAAAGATAACAGATCCGTAACAATAAAAAAGAGCAAATTTAAAGCAAATAAGCAAATCTAACAGAAAACGACAGATCTAACCAAATAGGCAAAAATAATAGTAAAGATCTACCAAAAAACCAAAATAACAGAGGGGGTTTAAAGAACAATTCCCTAAGCTAGATCCATGGAACTCAACAGTTCCTGTGGGTCCGAAAAATTGACTCGAGGCAGCCGGTCAGTGACAAGAGCACCGGAAAGTTGAAGTCGTTTCCGAGCTCTAATACCACTGTTGTGCGGATCTATAGATCCACAAACCCTATTTACTATTACACAACTTTCCTATTTACTATTACAGATTACATAAAGAAGAAATAACAGAAAGGCCATAAACTATTACAAAATTGCAATTGGGTCCTTCTTCTTCTTCTTCAGCCCAAATGGCTCCCTTCTTCTTCTCCTCCGGCAGCACCTCACCGGGAGCTTCTCCGGAAGCTGCAACAAAAAACATGACCGAAGAAAAGGAAAGGAAAGGAGCTCGAGGAGCTTACCTGAGCGGCTGGAAAAGAGATCCGGCTACGACTCGCGAGCGGCAGCAGAAGCAGCAACGAGTAGCGGCTAGCAGCGAACAATGAAGCTGCGACGTCGACGCTGCACAGCAGGAGAGCTACGACGAGCTCGAAACAACGAGCAGCCAACACCGGCAGGAACGGCAATGGTCCGATCCGGTAGTCCCTCAGTCGGACGGAGCTCACAGAAGGAATGGTTCTCTCTCTCTCGTTCTCACTCTCTCTTACACACATACTCTCTCTCTCTCTCTCTCTCTCTCTCTCTCTCTCTCTCTCTCTCTCTCTCTTTCTCTTCAACACAGCGGCACAAACAAGCAGTCAAGCGGCAAAGCCGACTCGCGACGTTGGCGGCAGAGAGTTCCTTGAGAGAGAGCAATGGCAGCCGTGTCGGCAGTGAGGAAGGAGAAGAAGGCAATGAGAAGAGCAGAAAATAGAAGGGGAGGCTATCCTAAAATTAGGGCAGCTTCAAATTAGAAAGAAACTATATATAGCACAAGTCACCTTGGACGGGCCGGGTCGGCCAGGCCCAACCCGGCATCTTGGCCCAAGAAATAAACCCATTCCTTTTAGTGAGCCTAGTCCATAATTATCATTGCGAGCAATGGGCTGAAAAATGAAAAATGTGGGCAAATAAGGCCCAAATGGCTATTAGGTAAAATATTGCAATCGCTTTATTGTAATTTGTATGATGACTTTCATCTTTAAAGATTTTCAGCTTTTATAGTTCAGTCTAAAAAATTCTTAAATATTGTTTCAAGGTTAAAATTAGTGTTGTCAACCTTCTACAAAGTGATATATTAAGAGCAGTAATGAAGAATCGGTTTTGTATATTTGTTTGGATGTTGAGCTTTCCATTAATGTTATTGGACAATTTTGAGGAGGAACATGTTTCATTCTATGTTTTATTTCCTTGAGCAAGGAAAAAAAAGAGTCACCATATTTATTTAGCTTACTTGACGGGATAAACAGTTATGGTTAAAGTTTTAATCCTAATTTTTACTCGCTGTATTATTTGTAGCTCAATATCAAATTGTTTGTAAAGATTATTAAATTATTGTTTTGTTGTAGTGACGGTTTGAACGTATGAAGATCTAGTTTTTTTAATGTTCGTAGTACATTCTTTAAGGCTGCATGCCCATTTAATGTTTTGCAAGGAAATTAAGTGAATTATCATAATGTGATCAAACCAAATTCCTACTATTATTGGTAAATTGTTTTAAACAAGAAGGGTTCTCTACAGAATTCAAAAGCTTGCATTACAGTTGGCACTACATTGATTTCCATTTCATGTTACACTTTTCCCCTTGCCTCATATACAATTATTCTTTTAACTTATATACATATATAATTATTTATTTAATTTAGACACTGTTGAAGAAAAATACCTCTAATTACTATTACAAAATACTAATTACTATTACAAACCACAAATCAGCGGAAGAATAAAAGGAAATATACAGAAGATTCAATATTCAAGAACAGAAACAGTAAAAATGTGTATTAAAGGCAAACTGCATCAACACCCGGTTAATACCAAAGGAAAACCAAATGAACAAGGAGTTGTTCCACTTACCACTGCCACGGTGAAACCGGCGGCGGGAAATCAAAGAGATGACCGAGGAGACGAAACCCAACGGTCACCAAAAATGCAAACGATAGCCAAGTAGCGGCAACACCGCGTCGAGGCGCCGAAGGTAAGCAAGGGAATGGTCGGGTATTCTACCCTCAGAAATAGCCTCAACCGTGACGGAAGTCACCGGCAACCCTCTTTCTCTATTTCTCTCGTTTCTTTTTCTCACAGCTCACTCTCTAAGCACACCTACAGATAATTAAAGGTGACAAAGAAGACCGGCAAATAACAGAGAATCATAGACCACCATAATAGAGAGAGGGGAGCAGCGGTGGCGCTGCAGAAAACGAGAAAACAAGAGAGTCCAGAAGAACTCGAAAGACAGAGAGAATGAAGAGACGGTCAAGAGCAGGAGAGGGAGAGAGACTGCACAAAAACTGAGGAGGCAGTAGAATAAAACGAGGGGGCAAGCGCGGGTGGCCAACCCGAACCGGCCCGGGCATCCCTTGACCCAATCAAAAGCCTACTCCAGGCTAAGTCCCATTATCATCATTGGGTTTAAGGAGAAGGAGAAATTGGGCTTGAAAAGAAGAAAATATTGGGAGAACATGGGCTTGAAAAGCCAACAATCTCCACCTCGCACAATATTTTCCATCCCTGAAATGACTCACTTTGAGTCAAATTGTTTCCACATGAAGGAAGTCCCTGCAAAACATAAATTTGTCAGTGTTTACTATTTTAATACCAAAATCAGCAGAATTATTATCAGTACTAATCTTATCTATGTCAATAATACCACTAGAGACCTTTTCTCTAATAAAGTGGTATTTGACATCAATATGTTTCGCCCTTCGTGATAGACTGGATTTTTACACATATGTAAACAACTTTGACTATCTGTATAAATAATAACTTTAGAATGTAAAATATTTAATTCACTCAATAACCCTTGAAGCCAAATGGCTTCTTTGATTGCTTTCGTTGCTGCGATATACTCAGCCTCAGTAGTTGACAAGACAACTACAGGCTGCAGTTGGGATTTTCATGAAATGCAATTACCCGCAAGGGTAAAGAAATAGGAAGTGGTAGATTTTCTACCATCCTTATCACCTGCAAAATCAGAGTCAACAAATCCAATTAATTCAAAATCAGACTAATTATGATAGTGTAACCCCAATCCATAATTCCATTCAGGTAACGTAGTAGCCACTTGAGGGCAGCCCAATGGTCTCTTCCGGGATTTGACATAAATCTGCTGAGAAGGCTTATAGAAAAAGCAATGTCAGTACAGGTAGATATCATTGAGTACATAATTGAGCCTATGGCCATTCTGTAAGGGATATTGGCCATATCTCTTTTTTCACTTTTAGTTTTAGGACAGATTTTGTCAGAAAGTTTAAAGTTGCTAGCAAGAGGAGTTGTAACGGGTTTATATAGGTGCATTGAAAATTTGGATACGATTTTCTGAAGGAAAGGCTTTTGAGGTAGAAAAGGAGAATAATTAGGTCCATCTCTCGAGATACTCATCCCAAGAAATTTGGATGCAACCCCTAAGTCCTTCATATCGAACTCAGATTTCAGCAGGGATTTCAGGTCATCGATCTTAGCTTTGTGACGACAAGCTATTAACATATCATCCACATTCAGCAACAAATAAATAGCAGAATCCACATTATTACTAGAAAAATAAAGACAACTATCATAGTTGCTTTTTGAAAAACCAATTTAAACATAAAGGAATCAAACCTCTTGTACCATTGCCTTGGAGACTGTTTAAGCCCATATAAAGACTTTTTCAAAAGACACGCCATGTGTTCCTTACCCTTTACCTCAAAACCAGGTGGTTGACGCATATAAATGGTTTCTTCAAGATCACCATGTAAAAAGGCAGTTTTCACATCAAGTTGTTCAAGATTAAGATCATAGAAGGCAACAAGAGCAAGAACAATACTAATGGTTTTGTATTTAACAACAGGAGAAAAGATTTCATTAAAATCAATGCCCTCAACTTGTAAAAAACCTTTTGCAACAAGTCTGGCCTTGAACCTAGGAGGTTCGTTTAGAAGATTCAGATTCTTTTATTTTGAAAATCCATTTACAATCAACAAGTTTTTGTTTTGAAGGTTTTGGAACAAGAATCCATGTTTTATTTTTTTTTAAAGAAAACATTTCTTCTTCCATCGCATGTAACCATAAAACGCGATTGGGACTTTTCAAAACCTCAGAAAAACATAAAGGTTCTTTTTCCTCCACATAAGATGCAACAGCAAAAGCATATGATACAATGTAGGAGTAACCATACCGAGGATGATCCTTGGGTACCATACGGACTCGATCTCTAGTGAGCTAATAATCCCTAAGAGCTTGGGTTTGAGCCTCAGGATGTTCCTCTTCTTCATCAGAACCATCTAGAATAGGGTCAGAAGTTTCGGGAACAGGAGTACTACTGGAAGGAGCAGAAGACTCAGAATTGGTTTTAGGTTCCTGAGGCAGATCTAGGGAAGGTTCGGAGATGGTCTCCACCTCCACCGGAATGATACTAGGAGTGAGAATACTAGGAGGATTATCAGTGATGGATTTATCCTTAAGACAAGGCATCTCTAACTCGTTGAAGATGACATCCCTGCTGATAATAACCCTAACCCCTGGTTCACTCTTTAACCACACTCTATAACCCTTTACCCCACTAGGATATCCTATGAGCACCCCCTTTCTAGACCTAGGATCTAGTTTTCCCTCTTTTTGATGAGCAAAGGCTGCACAACCAAAAACTCTCTGTTTGGAAAGATTAGGAGGTTTACCACACCAGAGTTCTATAGAAGTCCTAAAGTTTATAGCTGTGAATGGAGATCTATTGATGAGGTATACTGCTGTACTAACAGCTTCACCCCAGAAAGGTTTTTGGGATACCAGAAGAAACTAAAAGACATCGAACCTTATCCATAATGGTACGGTTCATCCTTTCGGCAACTCCATTTTATTGTGGGTTATGTCTAACCGTTCTATGATGTAAAATGCCATGCAATGCACACAAGTCAGAAAACTTCCGGTTACAAAATTCAAGACCGTTATCGGTCCTGATAGTTTTTAATTTATTTCGAGAATGATTTTCGGCAAAAAGTTTCCATTCAAAAAATTTTTCAAATGTTTGGTCTTTGGCTTTTAAAAGAAAAACCCATACATGCCTAGAAAAATCATCAACAATAGAAAAGAAATAAACGTTACTACCGTACGTCGGAACCTTCTCAAACCCCCACAGATCACAATGCACATAATCAAGAGGTGCAGAAGACTTGTGTATGCTGGTTGAAAAACTGATTTTATGGTGTTTTCTCAAAACACAATGATCACAAAAATCCAAGGAATCAGTTTTGTCACCACATAAAAGTTTTTGTTTTGGTAAATGATAAAGCCCCTTTTCACTAATATGGCCGATCCTCTGATGCCACAACATAGTTTCCTCAGGGACAGATTTTGAAACCGAAGTAGTGGAGTTGCAAACTGTTTTACCAAGAAGGATGTATAAAGTTTCCTTTTCAAAACCTTTTAGCATGACTAGGTTTCTTTTGCAAACACGTAAAATTCTATTTTTGGATTTAAAAGAGAGACCCAGAGAGTCTAAATAACTAAGGGAAATAAAATTCTGACATAAGTCAAGCACGTATCTCACCTCAGTGAGTTTTCTAGTCATGCCATCATGCATTTTTATGAAGATATTACCAATGCCTTTAATATCGCAAATCTGATTATTACCCATAAAAACCTTTCCTTGGTTTAAAGGTTTGAACTCAGAAAACCAGTGTTTGTTAGGTGTCATGTGAAATGAGCAACCAGAATCAAGCACCCAATGATTAACAACATCAGTACATGAAGGAGAAAGAGAAACACACAAAACCTCAGAAAACATAAAGTTACCATCTGATTAAAAAACGTGAGTTTTGTCGACTTTATTACCTCCTTTACCATGTTTACGTTGTTTCTCGTCTTTGATTCGTTTAAAACACTTATTTTTCATATGCCCTTCTTTCCCACACTAAAAACATTTTACTTTGCTTTTCTCTCGTGATTTCGAATGGCTTTTAAAACAATGACTAGGAGATTCTCTCTGGTCAATCCTTCCTCTCACAAAAATATTTTCACCATGAGATTTATTTTCCTTTTGCAAATCCAAATCTTTTGATTTTAAAGCATTTTTGACATCAGAAAGAGACAAATCATCTCTGCCATACTTAATAGCAAATTTGACATCGTTAAAAGAATCAGGTACGACATTTAGTAAAATAACTGCAATATTTTAATAAGAGATTTTCTCTCCGAAGTTTTGAATTTCCAAAATAATTTTATTCAAATCATCTATATTTTCAGAAAGTGATTTTGTCCCACTCATTTTGAAACCGAAAAGCTGTTCTTTTAAATATAGTTTTTCCAATTTTGTCCAGATTTCAAAAGCATTGTCTTTTTCATTAATTTCTCGTAAAATGTCATCAGTCAAATGCAAGGTGAGGCAACTATGAGCATCACCTAGTTTTTATTTAAGAATTTCGCCCTTCCAAGATTTCGGATACTCTTCAGGGCTGCAAATAGCCAGAGCAATTTTATTTTGTACCAAAACTTCTTTCATTTTCCTCCGCCACATTACAAAATCAAATTTCCATCAAACCTATCAGTTTCAATTTTTGGAACGGATATGTTTTAAAGGCAAATAGGTGTAATTCAGTGGTTTAGGAAAAATGAAAGATTTGAAAATTTTTTGAATAAAACTGTCCAGATTTTCCTCAAAAACAGAGAAAAAACTTTCAAAGAAAAATGGCGTTGTTTGTTTTAGTTTGTTTGATTAGGTTTGGTTTTGATTATACAAAACAGTGTAACAGAAAAAACACACAAGAATACGTAATCAGAAAACAAGGAAACAAACTATATAACGAGAGGGAAAAAAAACGCTGAAACAGACAGATCCACCAAATAGCAAGAAAAAAACAGGAACAAAAAATATATAAAAAAAAATTTTGAAATCAGAAAGAACAACCGCCAAGACACAGATACTTGAAATCTCACGGATTCAAGCCAGGCTTGGGTTTTCGTTTTTTAAGAAGAAGAGAAGGGAAAAACTGGAATGACAAACTAAAGGGAAAAACAGAAGCGGAAATAATAATAATAATAGTAATCACAATAATAGCAACAATCGGCGGCAAGCCGTAACAACCAACAACCAAAAATGTAGAACCGTCGGCAAGCCGAAAGAAGTAAACTTAGAAGCAGAGAACAGAAACTGGCTACAAGCCGAAATACACAAATAGAAACAGAAACCTGCGGCAAGCCGAACAAAAGAAACAATAATAATAATAATAATAAAACTGTTGGAACAGAGTGAGTAAGAGGAACTTCACTGGCCGGATCTGAGGAACTCCTCAGATCCGAAAGGTTGTTATCGGATGTCGGTGCCGATAAGCCTGAACCAGGCTCTGATACCACTTGTTGAAGAAAAATACCTCTAATTACTATTATAAAATACTAATTACTATTACAAAATACTAATTACTATTACAAACCACAAATCAGTAGAAGAATAAAAGGAAATATACAGAAGATTCAATCTTCAAGAACAGAAACAGTAAAAATGTGTATTAAAGGCAATCAGCAAAATCAATACCCGGTTAATACCAAAAGAAAACCAAATGAACAAGGAGTTGTTCCACTTACCGCCGCCGCGGTGACACCAGCGGTGGGAAATCAAAGAGATGACCGAGGAGACGAAACCCAACGGTCACCAGAAATGCAAACGTTCGCCGAGCAGCGGCAACACCGCATCGAGGTGCCGAAGGTAAGCAAGCGAATGATCGGGTATTCTACCCTCAGAAATGGCCTTAGCCGTGATGGAAGTCACCTGCAACCCTCTTTCTCTATTTCTCTCTCTTTCTTTTTCTCACGGCTCACTCTCTAAGTACACCAACAGATAATCAAAGGTGACAAAGAAGACCGGCGAATAACAGGAATCATAGAACATCGGAACAAAGAGAGGGGAGCAGCGGCAGTGCCGCAGAAAAAGGAGAAAACCAGAGAGTCCAGAAGAAATCGAAAGACAGAGAAAATGAAGAGACGGTCAAGAGGAGGAGAGGGAGAGAGACTGTACAGAAACCAAGGAGGCAGCAGAATAAAACGAGGGGGCGAGCGCGGGTCGCCAACGGACGGCCCGAGTGGCCAACCCGAACTGGCCCGGGCATCCCTTGACCCAGTCTAAAGTCTACTCCAGGTTGAGGCCCATTATCATTATTGGGTTTAAGGGGAAGGAGAAATTGGGCTGGAAAAGAAGAAAATATTGGGAGAACATGGGCTTGAAAAGCCTATATACACAAATGTTATTTTCGACTTACTTATACTACTAAATTAATAAAAGTACGGTGCACACGCCACCTGCAATGAAATCCCTAAACGAAAACGGTCCCTTACTTTTGCAAATTCTAAATGCCTCTCTGATGGTCTTTGGTGCAAGAGTGATTTTTGTAACTCCAATTATTTCTGAGTTTGGAGAAGAAGGAATTTGATATTAGGATTTAGGAAATCTAGAGGAAATGCGTTTATTTTTTAAGCTAATGAGATAATCAAGCCTCGACTTTTTATTTCGTTGTTTTAGATAATTTCAGGTCGGTCGAGTTATAAATAATTTGGATAAGCTGTTATATTTAATGAATGGACAAAGATACCCCTTCTCCGGTGTCACATGCATTAGCGTGCTCATCCTCCACTGAGCTTTTGTTAATTTGGTAGTTTAAGTAACTCGAAAATAGAATTTGAATATAAATTAAATGAATAATTATTAATGGCTAAAAGGAGAAAAGTGTAAATTGTTTATGAGTAATTTGAGTGATTTTCTCTTGAATAAAAATATTACTGTGACAATAATAAATATATCACTGACAATACTTTTACACCCTCTCCGGCTTTTACTTGTCCATTCTACGAATTTCGTATTCTTTTTACTTTTCACATTGTGGTTCCAATACAATATCTAATGAACTTTTTCCTAATGTACCCTTCAATTATTAACAAATTCCAACCTCTTTTTATTCATCTTACATGGAAACTAGTAGAAATAATAATGAGAGAGAAGAGTTTGAAGGACATTCTAGTCTACACAAAAAAATATCTAAAATTTCGTATTTTCTTAAATAGTGTTATGTAAAAAATGTGACAAGTAAAAAAGCGTAGGAAGTAACAAATAATTTTTATTATTGTCATGAAACTAGATTAACACTATTCAAAATATAATTAATTACAAAATATTGGTCTCTAATAAAAATAGTAAGAGTGACAAAACTTTCACGATTTCAATTATTTCAATCTCAATAATATTGTCACAAATAAATATAAACTTATCATGACTATGTTTGTCGCAAATAAGTACTTCTGAATCATAAAAGTTGTCACAAATATATAGAGTTATTGTGACCACATAAATTTGTCACTTTTCTTAAGGTTTTATGTGTTGAAAATTTCGATAGAATAACTTTTAGTAGTTGTGTCAAATATGACAAAGTTGTCACAATTTTAACAATGACGGAGGTATTTATGACAGCAAGTGACAACTTCAAAATATGGTTGAAAATAATATATAATAGTAACAAAATTTATTACTTGTATTAAATACTTTTGTTTTCACTAAAAATACAATTTTCTAGGAGACAAATGTTCATTAATCCTTCGAATTTTGTTTTAAAAAAATCGTATTCACTTTCTATGTGTTTTCAATTTTGTTACTGCAATTTTTTAATTGTTATTTATTATGTTACAAATATATGCTACTGTATTTCTAACCATCTCAGAACAAATAATTATTGTATTCGTGATGGCAATTGAAATAGAAACAGCCAAGGTTTGAAAAAGAAAATTAAGAATAAATTCTAAAGCATGATACTTGCTCTCACTTGCTTGAGAAATCATATATATATATATATATATGATGGATGTTAAAATGACTATTTTATATGAAGGATTTAGATAAAGAAATCTATATGAAGCAACCACCGAGGATTTTGTAGGTCCATGTAAAAATAAGAAAGTGTGTAACAAAATCAATGAATGGTTTGAACGCACGCCAAAGAAGTTACATGAAAATTTTGATTATGCAATGATTACTAATGGATTCAAAATCATTGAGTGTGACAAGTGTATTAATATCAAAGAGATAAGAAATACCTTCATTATTTTATTTCTGTATGTTGATATACCCATCGTTGTCAGTAATGAAAAATTGGTTAAAACTGCCAAAAGCATGATGAATTCGGAATTTGACATGAAATATGTAAGACTTAATAATGTGATCTTAGGAATTAAAATCATAAGTGAAACAGATGGTCCAATTTTGAGCCGTACTCATTATGTAGACAAGATTCTTGAGAAGTTTAAAATGAATGATTCTGGAGTTACTAGAACATCATTTATAATAGTTTCCATCTATCCAAGAATCATGGTGAGGTATATCTCAAGTAGAATACTCGAGGATTATTTGGATTCTAATGTATCTAATGAGTTGTACTAGACCAGATATTGCTTATTAAAAAACCTTAGAAGGGAGGGGGGAGTGAATAAGGTTTTTGGCTAATTTAAAAAAAAAAATCTTTTGTGTGATTAGAAAGATAAATCTCCAATTTATTTGTGAAAGAATTCTAAAACTCTTTTTGATAAGAATGCGCACCAAACAAAATCTTATAGTTTTAGCAATCAAGCAATGAGTATAGAATTAAACTTTAAAGAACATGGACAACAATTTACAGTGGTTCACTCTCTCAAAGAGCTACATCCACTACCTTGAAACTCAACCCAAGGATTTCATAAATCCACTATCTTCAAAGTTGGTTACATAACAACACAATGAGGATCACCCTTCAAGGGTTTTACACAAAAACCTCAAAGTTTACACAATACAACAATACAACAAATTTATCAAAGGATCACCCAAAGGGTTTTTTCACAAACCTTTGATCACAATAAAATAATAAGAACAGTAAGGAATAATGTTACGAAATGAGCTTGAGAAGAGGAAGATACAACTCAATTGAATGGTTCTACAAGCTCCTCTTTACTTCTTCTTTGATGGATGATCACAAATGAAGCTCCAAGAAGATTTTTCTATTTGTTTTTATGAGATGAAGATATATGAAAAAATGTACTTTTAAAGCTCTTTAAATGTTCTAAAATGATCTCAATCAATTTTCAATCAACTTCCATCTTTTTGCAACTGATGAAAAATCAATATATATATGAAGAAAAAAAGTAGCCATTACTCTGTGTAACGGTAATATTTTTCACAGTAAAAAGGAAAACCGGACGACCAGTTTCTAAAAACGGGCGTCTGATTTCCTTATACAAAAAAATTAGATGAGCCATTTTCTAAAATAGGACAATTGATATTGAAAAAGAAAGATTCGGATGCATCCTACAAAAATCGGATGATCCCTCTTAAAAATCGGACGACCGATTTTTCTAAAGCTAGAAAAATCGGACAACCGATTTTAAAATAGGACGTTCGATTTTTCTCCCTTGGAAAAAAACGGATGACCAGTTTTAAAATCGGATGACCAGTTTGAAAAATCGGATGACCAGTTCTGAAAATCGGATGACTCTTTTTTGAGAAGGATTTAAAAGCCATTTTTCCTTAAGCAAAATGAACTTTCCTTCACATATCAAAAACACTTCAAAACATGTATTCTTGATACTCTTTTAGAGATAAGAAAACTTTCGAAGGCATCAAAAACTCTATCAAGAATAGTTTATAGAAAGAAATTCATCCAAGGAGCTTCATACATGATCAACAATCAAAGATGAGAGTTAGAGAGTTTTACAAAGAAATACCTTAGCACATCCCCAACTAAGACATAAGTCTTCAAGGTCTTCAATGCCTTGATCTTTTCTCCTTCATTTTACCTTGATCACCAAGATTTTTCGCTTCTAAGAGTGTAGCCTTGAGACTTCAAATATGCTTCTTTTGTTCTATTGAAACTAAGCTTAATATTTCATCACACAAACATATGTAAATCATAATCAAAATCATATGCAATAATGCCTTTAGGGCTAACACTTATATACGGTAAGTTGTGTGGATATACAAGTAAGTGCAGAGCATTGAACTACAATTGTTAAAGCACTAAAATATCTACGATACACTCGCAACTATTGGTTTCAATATACTAGATATCCAACTAATAAATCATAAATTTATCTATGTTTTACTTACTTTTACACTAAGCTTTGTGAAGAAAATGGCTTTAAATATATGTTATTTAGCATAAACTTGCATAAAAGACTCAGTACAATATTAATTTCATTCCAGAGGTATACCGTACATCTCAAACGGCAATAAATAGGCTGAAAAAAAGGTTAAATGGAGAAAAATAGTCAAAACCAGCACCAAACTTGCATGACCGGTACAGGAGGCGAAAATCGACAAAAGCCTAATTTTACCAGAACCAGTGTTGTTTAGCCATTTTAATCAAGAGGAGTTCATGGAGCTCCAGGAGGTACAACACGAGTTGGATGTGAGTCAAGGCGCGGAGGTCCAGGACAGTAGGAGAGCAGATCAGGAGTTGCTACCGAATCGGCTGTTAAGGGTTCAGTTCTGTCTGTTATGGGTGCAGTTTGTTGCTAGTTCGATTAGGTTCTTCACTGGTGGCAAGTCTGTGCCGGACATATGGCAGTTTTGGCCTGTTTTTGTTGACTGGAGTGTGGTTCTCTCTTTTTCTTGTCCAGTTCGTAGCTGGTTATGCAGTTCCTTGCTAGATTTTACTGGAAATCTTAATTTTTTTATTTCTTTTTGGATTTTCACAGATTTTCAACTTTATAAATTGGTTTTTAATCCTATTAAACTTCTAATTTCATATTTTAGTTATTTCCACAATCTTCTAGTGTCTTAGCCTCTGTAAATAAGGCTTTTTCAACCACCAGAATAAGTTTATATAGTAATTAATTAGAGAATTATGTATCCCTTTCACTTTGGTTAGGTTTAAGTCTTAGCCATTAGAGCTAAACTTTTAGTTCTTGTTTTTCTTTAATTTCTTGAAGATCAAGACGGGGAAGAAGAAGATCAAAGATGATGCATTCATGTTATCACTTTAAGGCTTGTTTTCTTAATTTTCGATGTTTCTTTGTAAATAGTCTATATTTCTAAAAAAAATATGTTTTTATTTACTTTTATGGATCTTTGTGGTTAAAGTCTCTTTAAGATGGGATTATGTGAAGATTATGTGTTTTTATTAATGTTTTTGTGCTGATTTATTACTTTTCCATAATTCTCCATGATTAATTCTTGTTGCTTGATCTTAACGCTTGCGATTGCTTGATCACCTCTTGTATGATTTAATGTTTGATTTTGAGACTGACGAAGATAAACTGAGTGGTAATTAAGTAAAAATAACACCTAGTAAAATTGGTAAGAAATTGTAGCATTTTCTAGTCCTGTTCATGTGAGTAATTGAATAATTAAAACTCGAAATTTCATAGATCTTAATGTATTTTTAGTTAATTAAATGTACATAAAAATGTAGTAGATTATTAATTAAAGATAGGGGTTTTTTTATGAAAAATTTGGTCTAATTTTAAATAAAGGAATTTTGCCATTAATCATTGAAGGTAAAATTTAATTTAGTAAGAAAAATCATGACTTTACATTAATAAATCACTAGTCGGATAATTAGCCTAACTTTTGCCGTTGATTTCCTTTGTTGTTTTTATTATGTTATAAATTCTCACTAAAATTCGATCAGATTTGGATTATGTTAATTAATAAGAATTGGTGGGTGAATACAAATCTCTGAGGGATCGACGTTAATAGTACTACAATTAAACTAGTATACTTGTTAAGTTAGTTTTAACATCAAGTTTTTGACGCTGTTATCGGAGATTTGTTTTATTAAATATCATATAATTACTATTTGATTTGACATCAAGTCAATTTTTTTAAATTTTATTATTGCAGTTTTAAAATTTTTTATTTTAGTTTTTTTTATTTTTCTTTGTTTATTTCTATTTTCATTTAAAAAACAAACAAATTTTTTTTTTTGTTTTCGATTTTTCAAATTTTATTTTACTTCAGTTTTTTAATTAATTTTAATTATAGTATTTTGTTTCTTTTTATTTTTAATCATTTTTTAAAATCTTAAAGCAATCATTCTTAAAAAGGATTTACATCAGGTGCACATGGCTTTGATGTCCGTCAAGATTCCCTCACTGATGATCACATTTTGAGGGGCACAAGTAAAATCCTCTGAGTTCAAGACAAAGTTCCTTAAAGACAAAATTAGTGGGCCGCTTCTCTGAAGATTACCTCCCATGGAAGGTTCCAGTCTGGATTCCCAAAATCTTGACTTAATTTATCATCCACCCATTCACCACTGAGATTAACTAGCCATTTGAGATTAACTACCAGATATCAGATTTTACTGTTCTTCAAACAGTCTCGGATAGCACGTTACACAGTTTCCACATTGCAAGCACACCTTGAGCACATGGGATTAACACAATCATGTCTTTCAAAACAAAGGTAGTCGTTGGTAATTAGTTAAGCCGAACAAACCAAGGCTGGAGGCTTAGACGGGTCAGGACTTTCATTCTTCAGATTTTTACCGTTCCTATTCTGCTCCAACCCCCTACCGTCCTCATGAATTCTCTAAAATATTTTCGGCACTTTACCACCAAGGATGGTAACAAAATTTTCAAGGCCTTCCCACCCACCAAAATGCTCCTGCAGTGAGATACACTAGAATTTGAATTTTTGTTTTGAACCAAAGGTTCGTATTTGTTCCGCAGAATTTGCCCGCAAAGTTTCTGAGGATGGACCACCAAAGCTAGTTTAAGTAATAGGATGTCATTCATATCAGACATATAGAATTGAGAAAAGCTAACTATCCATTTATTTTTTTTGGTCTAAGGGAATTTTTTTTTTTTCCGTGTTTGTACATATATAAATATACATATATATACATGTATGTGTCTATATATGTGTATATATATATTTGTATTATTGATTGATTTGATTACTTAATTAGTGTTAGTTGATTGATTAGCTTTTTTTTTATCTAAATGTAAAAATGTATTAAGATAAAAAAGAGAGGTAGTACACATACACGCGGGTATACTCACGGTAGTCCCTAAGATTACATGTTGCAATTCCTACATTCTCCTAAACTCCCTAGGTATCCCTTCCAATGGGTTAAATTATTACCACATTGTTCGGGAAAGGTTTTTAGTCTACTATCAACAGGGCCAGAGTTGTAAGAACTAAGGGAAACATCATCTAGAGTCAAAATATGGGGATACAACGCATAAATAACCTTATATACATGCATTTTGATATTGCTAATGATATGATTCCTATCTGGGCTATATTGTTCAAAAACAACTTTGTTCCTACATTCCCAGATGTAATACACAGTCGTAGCAAAGGAAAGTTTCTTGAAGTTGCAAATCCAAGAGGTCCCTCGGTAGTCCTATTTCAGGTGCACAAGGCAATTTTGAATAGTTGACATACTCCGTCGACGTAGTCACGCCCACTCTCTAATGATCTTCCATATATCACCTGTAAAGGAACAAGTAAAGAAAAGATGTGATAAACTATCCTCCTGCTGGTTGCACAATTTGCAAGTCCTGTCAACGTGTAAAAAGGTAAGTCTATCAAAAGTTGGTAGCCTCCCTAACACCGCAAGCCATGAGATGAAAGAGAACTTCAATAGAAATGTGACATTCCACACAATCTTCATCCAACTCTGTTTCAACCCATGATGAGCAAAAAAGGTATAGGCATCGGCTGCCCGCAATGTACCTCCACTTGCCCATGCAGAAATACGTGTGTAGACCCGTCCACCGTACCTTCGACTTCCAAAATTGCATCCCTAATCATGAGAAGGTGTTTCATCAAAGGGGGAAAGTCCTTCCTAATTACAGTGTCCCATATGATTCCCTGTTTTACAAAATATTGTTGAATCCATCTGCACCACAAGGCATCCTTTTTGTTGTGAATATTCCAAAGAGCTTCTGTTAATAGAGCATCATTCCACTTCCTTGAATCTCTCAAACCAAGCTCCCCTTGCTGTTTATCAAGGCAGGAGCTACTCCAAGTAACTCTAGCTAAGTTTCCACCCCACAAAAACTGTCTACAAAGGATTGTAATCCTGTCAAGAACTGCTGCCGAAACTGGAAGTATTCCAATCCAGAATCCCAACACTCCTTGCACTACGATAGGTTCAACCCAGCCCAAGCAAGAAGAATTTTAGTGATCTTGTCTAACAATGGCTCATAATCCACAACTTTAAGGTAAACACCGGATAACGAAATCCCTAGCTAACGGAAGGGAATGCAACCCTCATGAAAGCTCGTTTACTCCATGATTAGGCTCCTCTGAAACTCGTCATTCCCAGCTAAGTAGATATTTTATTTGAGAGAGTTTGCCTGTAATCCCGATGTCTGTCCAAAAGTATGTAGTACATCACGCGTGATTTGAACTGATCTCTCTAGCGAACACCATAAGGTCATCAGCAAAAGCCAGGTGAGAAATCCTGAGCTTCTCACATTTGGGATGGAAGTTAAAATCATCAATCATAGTGGCACAGTAAAGGCTCCTCGACAAGTACTCCATACAAATAAAGAAAAGGAAAGGAGATATAGGATCACCTTACCTGAGTCCCCTTTTACCTTTGAAAATTCCAAAAACTTCCCCATTGACATTGAGAAAATAAGTCTGAGTAGTCACAGATTCCATAATCCAAAAAATGAACTTGGTCGGGAATTGTAGAGCTTGAAGGACCTTCTCCAAGAAGTCCCAAGAAATCGTGTCATAAGCCTTCCTTATATCAATTTTAAGGGTGCACTTAGGAGACATAACTTTCCTAGAGTAACCCCTTATAATTTCCTAAGCCAAGTGAATCTTTTCAACCGTACTCCTATCCTTCACAAAGGCGGATTAGGGTTTATCAACGATAGAAGGCAAAATAGTACTCAATCTTGCTGCAAGCAATTTAGTTATGACTTTATATTAGACGTTACAAAATGAAATTGGTCTAAAATCGGCCACCATGGAAACCTGTTGTGTCTTTGGAATGAGGGCGATAATAGAGTGGTTAGCCTGTTTAAGCATCCTGCTCGTGTCAAAGAACTCTAAAACCGCCTAAAACCGCCTCGTAAAAGTCATCCCCAACTAAATTCAAGGCTTTCCTGAAAAACAAAGATGTATACCCATCCGACCCTGTAGATTTACCATTTCCAAAATCAAACAATGCACCCTTAATCTCTTCTTTAGTGAACTTGTCCATGTTGGACTCCGTAGGCAAAAACAAAATAAAATAAAACTATGGAAATCCACCAACAGGATCTGCACATACTAGAAAAACCGATTGGATAGAAATTATCTCAATGTTTTGATTGTTTGTTGTGGAGGCGTTGCTTTGTACGCTTCGCCCTCTACTGGTATTCACGCGACGAACTCCTCTGCAAGCGATCGGGATGCTAGCCCCTTCTGTGTTCTGAAAACTGTTCAGAACTGATCCCGACTATCTGGTAATCGGTTGTATTTCGGAGAGAGGAGGCTAGATACTATATCGCCGTTCTAGGGTTTAGGGTATTGTTTTTCTTTAATCAGATGAAGGACGGCCACCAAGAAAAGGTTAACATAACCTTTTATAGCTATTAATATCAAAACCCTAACTGTCATTTAATGACAGTTTAATCTCGTCCGTCTATTCCTATAATCATCCAACGGTTGGATGAGTAATATTAAGTAATTAATTTCATTTATTCGATTAAATAAAATTAATTACTTATCAACTCACCAGAAAATACAATATGGAATCTGATTCCCCGTTTGTATATGTTCAACGAATCTGGACACAATTTAGATTCATTGAACGTGGACATTATGCTCACAAGATCGTCTATGCGTGTGACCCTGTAAGTTCACTTAACGTTGGCAGTGAATGAAAAATGTCCTAGACATTTATTCACAAAACATAAGTGGCCTCTAGCAAGACATTATGCTTACCCAAGTTAAGTAAATGTAATAATAACCTAGCATCAGATTTAATATTTAGTCCTTTTGTCACACGATATCCTAATTAAGTATAAGGCATGGACCAAGTCATCCTTATAAAACTTAATTAACCATAGACTGTTCCAACAAATAATATTAATAACACCTTATTAATACTTATTTGAGCATGGCCATGCATATTTTCCAGTCATCCTTATCAAGGGGCCTATGGATATCTCTCTCTAAAAAGGGAGGGACAAATCCCTTTCACTATCTCCAATATTAAAGCCATGACAAGAAAATAAGTCAACCAATAGTCATAATGATCACCTAATTAAAAGTGATATTTGACTATGTCAAAACATATTTTCTCCTCATGCAAGAAACATTAGAAACAATAGGTCAAAGGACACCAAATATAAAACTGAGAAGAAATACTTATAACTTAAACCCATGCAATATTTCTACTTCACTTTGGGTCATGTCCAGTACAATATTCTCCATATGTATTTATGAATTGATTTTATATCTCATATTCATGATCAGTAAAACTTGACCATCAATCAACTTCACACTAGTTTACAAGATGTAATAAACTAGGGACAAATAAGAATAGTATTTTATTAGCTATAAGAGTTTTACTATCAAGTCACATACTTGATGACCAAGAGCATAAAATACAATTCAAAAAATACATGCTTCATAAATCATAAATGTGAGTCAATTGGTCTTAGGGCATATACTAACAGTCCACCACAGAAATAGATTGAGTGGGAGATACCTTGGGCCCGGCATTCATAATCTGATCATCAAAACTCACCATTATGATTCCCCCAGCAGCTTGCCATAAAAAGAAAGCAATTCTTCATGCATCCCATTAGAATTCTTAGTAGAAGTTCCATCCTCTCTTGTTAGGGAGGCAACAAAGTTCCTTTTGGCATTTCTTTTAACCAAGGAGTGGAATAACCTTGTACTCTTACCCCCTTGGAGGAGAAAGTCACACTTGATTTTTCGGGCAAAGAATTTCCTTTCGGAATCTATAAGGAAAATCGTCTTCAATTGTAAGTCCCTCACCTCTGGTTTCAAATTGTCATCCAACGACCTCTCATGGTGCTCAATCTGTGCTCGTTTCAATGCTGCTCTTGCATCCTCCGCTTTCACTGAGATGTGGGCAAATTATCTCCTACTCAACTCTTTCAACCCTTTCTTTAAAAGTTTCAGTTTCCGACAAAGGATATACTGTTTAATCCCATGAACAAACGTTGACCAATTCTCATTCACAATTCTGCAAAAATCCTCATGTTCTGCCCACATATTAAAGAACATACATCTGGGCCTTAGCTTCTCCTTCTGCTCAAACAAAGAGACCACACAGGGAGAGTGATCAGAGAAACATCCCAAAGGATGAAACTTGGCTGCTTCATTAAGTTCATGAGTAAACCAGGCATGGTTACACATAGCACGATCAATTTTAGACCACGTAACATTATTTGTCCATGTAAAGTGGGAACCAGTATAGTTGATATCCACTAACCCCAAGTCAACACAACACTCCATAAAGTCACGGACTTCATAAGAAGAAACTGTAGAAGCACCACACCGATCATTAGTATTTAGGGAGCTATTAAAATCTCTCATCACCAACCAAGGATGTTGAAGTCTTAAACCAAATTGCAAAAGGGACTGCCATAGGGGTCTTCTTTCCACAATTGAATGCAACCCATAAACAAAAGAAACACAAAACTTCTTCGCCGATATCTTGCAAATAATGACAGTATGGATAACCTGCAACAAAATATCCAAAACTTCCAAGGCAGCAAGCCTCGGTTCCCGAATGACCACAATTCTTCCAGCGTTACGTAGGAAAAATTGTGTGCCACCTTCCAATCAGTAAACTTCCATCTCATAATATCAAAAAGTCTACCCTCTTCCAATTTTGTTTCCAAAAGAGCAAAAACAAAAATGTTGTTAGTCTTCAAAAAACTATACACCTTCCCATGTTTGAAGGCCTTACAAAACCCTCTCATATTCCAAGAACCTATATTCATGGTTATAAGATATGAAGGGCAGACCCCTTCCATTTCTCAAGAGTTGTAGCTTCACTCTTCGTTAATGGCTTCTTCTCCTTGTCTTTAGGTTGGACCTTGTTCACTCCTTTGTCGACAAGGACTAGTGTGGTCCTCCTTTGGACTCATTTTTCAGCTTTATCAGCTCCCGTCATATTCTGCTTTTCTCTTCCAACTGGAGATAAACATTCAGCTCTTCATGATAACCCTACTTCCTCTACATTAACAATCTGCTTCCCATTAGTGGACCACTCCCTAGTAACTGCCATTTGTGCATCTCACCCTACTCCCCAGCTATAGTAATTGTTGTTGACCCATAAGTAGCCATTGTGGACTGTTTAGTAGCTCCTTCATGTTCCTCTGTAATCGCATCTGCCTATACTGGCCTCTTTGTTTTCGTCCTTCACCTCATCAGCCATCTTTTCTATTTTATTGACCTTCACTTGCTTATTCATGTAACATGCATCAAGTGAATGTCCAAGGACTTTTCATGTTAAACAAAACTTTGGCACATTCTCGCACACAACTTTTTGTATTCTTCTATTTCTATAAGGCATTTTAATAGCAACCTCTGAAACTAAATCCTTTGCAATATCAACCTTCACTAGAACTCTCGCATAGGAGATTATGTTCTTCCTTCTAGTCATAGCATCTGAACACAAGGGATTGCCAATCTTGGAGAAAATCTTGTCCAAGGCCCGTACATTCCAAAGATCCACAGGTAAACCCAGTAAAGTTATCCACACAGGAACAACATTGTGTGTACAAGGTCCAAATTCAAACAATGGTGGCATATCTTTAAGGATATGTTTAAGGATAAGTAGTCTGCCATAAATCATATACGGCCCCCCATCAAGCACTTTTTATCTGTCATCATCATTACCAAATCAGAAAACCAGCCACCCAGATTTATGTAAGAAGAATGTATTATGAGTCTTCCAAGCTCCCCTCAATCTGTTGATAGCTTCAAGTCCCGGAAAACCACCAACAACATAGCCCACCAAGGAATATCCCCAAGTTTCAACAACATCATCAACGGGACTTATTGATTAGCTTATTGTGTGTATATTTGATTGCATAGCTTAATTAGGGAGATTACTTAGAAAATTTATAGCTTGATTGATTGATTGTAAATATAGTATGTCGTATGCTACACATACAAGGCATGAGAGACATTGTACTCACTCAAGCATTCTCAAATCTCTTCTGTCTTTTGTTTCTCTCTAGTTTTACTTTCTACATGGTACAGAGCATAGGAGATATAAAATATTGATTCAAGTCACTTTAAACCGAAGTTCATTCTAGTTTGTTTAAGTGACCCCCAACCGAGGTTCATTCCAGTTTGTTTAAGTGACTCAAAAATGAAGTTCATTCTGGTTTGTTCAGACCTTTTCTTTAAAAGACCGAAGTTTATTCCAATTTATTTGTGCTTGATATAACTTTTAATCAAAGTCCCAAGTTCATTCCGGTCTGTTTGTGTTCAATTTTCATTTCGATTAAAAGTGATCCATTCTTCTCAAATATGATTTTTCATCCAACAATGACATCCAATGGCATTCTTATAAAAGAATTCGAGGTAATTTTGAAGTTTCGAGTAGCAAGTTAAGCAACCACTCTTATGGCACATACTGAAGCCTTATTTCCGCAGTCTCTTAGTTCAAGCCTCTATATATTTTTCATTTCGATGCTTCATATTACATCTCCCGTAATCCAGATCTTTCTATAAATCTTAATTTATCTAAGAATTGAGCTTCTGTCGTATACTATATATATTGTTGATTGATTCGGTTGTTTAATTAGTGTTAGTTGATTGATTAGCTTATTGTATGTACATTTGATTGTTCAACTTAATTAGGGAGATTAATTAGAAGATGTATTGCTTGATTGATTAATTGCAAATATAGTATATCATATACTATAAATATACAATACTTGGGAGACATTGTACTCACTCAAGTATTCTCAAATCTCTTCTCTGCTTTATTTCGCTCTAGTTTTACTTTCAACATGGTATCAAAGCATAGGAGAGAGAAAATATTGATTCAAGTTACTTTAAACAGAAGTTCCTTCCATTTGTTTAAGTGACTCCCAAATGAGGTTCGTTCTGGTTTGTTTAAGTGACTCTAAACTGAAGTTCATTCTAGTTTGTTTAGACCACTTCTTTTAAAGACCGAAGTTCATTTGTGCTTGATCTAATTTTTCTCAAGAACAAAGTTCATTCTGGTTTATTTGTAGTTGATGTTCATTCAAATTAAAGGTTATTCATTCTTCTCAAATATGATTTTTCATCCAACAATGACATCCTAGCATTTTTACAAAAGAATTCAAGGTATTTTCGAAGTTTCGAGTAGCAAGTTAAGCAACCACTTCTATGGTACATACCGAAGCCTCTATTTACGTAGTCTCTTAGTTCAAGTCTCAATGGATTTTTTTATTTCAATGCTTTAGACCACATCTCTTTAATCCAAATCATTTTATCAACCTAAATTCATTAAGAATGTGCAATCTATCATTTTTGGAGATGGGTCTAACAACATCGCCACAAGTATTAACGCAACTACACCTCTTTCTTCTATGACATTATCTTCTATTCTGTACATACCAAATTACCCTATCGATTGGATTTCAGTTTGTATTGTTACTGTTTAGGACAGGAGCACTGGCGAACGATTGGCACTGGATGTGAATCACAAGGGCGCTACCTTCTTATTCCTCCAACTTCTCCAGTAGCTTGTCCTTCAATTACTAATTCTCCATATCTTCTTCATAGTTGGTATGGTCATCCAAATATTTCTAAATTACGTCAATTGGTCCCTACTCTCACCAAGTTAGAGTTTTTGGAATTTGAGTCTTATCAACTAGGAAAATATTCTCAAGGATCCTATCGATCTAGAGTGAATGAATGTGCTTCATCTCCCATCTATTTTGTTCACTCTAACATTTCGGGTCCTAGTCATGTGGATTCTGTTTAAGATTTTGATATTTTGTGACACTTATAGATGATTTTTCCAAATGCACTTGGTTATATATGATGAGAAGTCAGTCTGAATTATTTTCAAACTTCAGAACTTGCACTGAGATAAAAAACCCATTTAGGATATCAATTAAAATATTGTGAAGCAATAATGCTCATGGATACTTTTCTGAACCTCTATATTCCTTTTATAAGCTTCACAAGTGTTGACTCAAGGGTCAATCATATTTTGATGAGTAATAAATCAAGTTAATTTAACACTTTGTTGAAAAATAGTTGTTTTGGAGCTAATGTGAGTAGAAGGAGAGTTGAGCTAACAAATCGAGCCAACAAGTCAAGCTACTTATCTGGGCAAAAACAAAGCAAACTCAAGTTTGGGATAGTTTTTACAGAAGCAATAAATTTGAATGCATTCTCTGGAAATAACAAAGATAAATTAGAGTTGGAGAATAAAGGAAAGAAAAGGAAAGTTTCCTTGTTGATAAAGTGCTATTACTTTATACTTTATAATTTTGTCCTTTTGCTAGGTGTCATTGTCCTACTCTTGTGCATTTAATGAATATTTTCTTCTTTATGTAGAAATTCTTGGAGAACAATACAAGAGAGCTTAGTTGGCACTCTATTATTGGTGCAAAGAGTAACAAAAGTTGGTCTCCTAGCCATATGTCAAAATGTAGTGCAAGGAGTAGTCCCCTCTACCATGTGAAAATGAAGATATATGTGAGATGTATCAAATGAAATATCTCCTTGCCCATTGCTATTCATTTTGGATAAACATCTCAAAATGAAATATGGAATATGTGAGTTGGCATACCTTTTATGGATAAGCAAGCAATTAATGCTAGATATGAAGAGGCATATTCCTTCTGCTATTTAACAGGCATGCCCTTGTAAGACAACCAAGGGAAGGTCTTATATATAGATGAAGACCACATCTCTAAAGACTTGTAGAAGAGAAGAAAAAGTACAGAAAAGATGGAAGAAAAAAGAGAAAGAGAGTTCTTATAGAGAAAGAAAATCCTTCTACCCTCTCAGTCTTGAGCAAGATATTTCCAAATTGTGAGAGAGTGATTTTGTAATAGAGATATGCTATGAGCTGAAAAGTGTATTTCAAATCTTCTTCTTCTGGGTTTGCAAGTTCCATTGCAAAAAATTATGGAGTTTCTCTCATGGTGAGCGTGATATATAGTTTCTAGGTCTATTATAAAACTAGTGGTGATAGTTTGCTAGACCTATTTAAAACTAGTGGAGATAGTTCGCTAGATCTATTTAAAACTAGTATAGTTTGCTGAGCTATTGAAAATAACTTGTAATGGTTTAATCTTGCGTTGTAAGGGATTGTTTAGTGGAAACCTTGATATGGGAGTTCTCGGGAAAAGTAGATATGGGTGTATTATCGAACCACTCTTAAAATTCATGTGCCTCTTCTATCTTTTGTTTATTCTAATTTTTCCTCGCTTATCTTATGTTTTTTTTTTGTATAGGTTTTCATTTTGCAAGAACGGTCATAATTGATTTTCCCTTGAATACATTTTCTGTTCTGCATCATTGTATCGAGCTAATATCTCTATAGATATAAATTCTGCCTGGCTAGGTTTTTCTACTTGAAGATGCTTTTGAGGTTCAAGCTATACATTAGTGCAAGTTAGTACTTAGGCAAACCGTGCAGTGTGACTGATTTTGCTACGTGGGTAGTAATGCAAAACATAGTGTGAAAAGCTGTCCACAAAACAAACACACGACACAGCAATTGGTAACGCAGTTCGGCCAAGCCTACATCTGCGGGGCCATGCCTAGAAAGTAATCCACTAATAACTGTCAACAAAGTACAAGAAAATACTTAGCTCTTTTGTGCATCTAGTGTTTCCCTATTGGAATTAGTGCAAACTTCTTTTGCACACTGCACAGTTGAATCCTTTAAACTCTTCAAGGCTAAATCAGGGCAAACTCCCTTTGCACACAACACTACTAAACCCCTTTAATTCTTCAAGGCTCCCCCTTAGAACAAGCTGCTCGATCTTAAATCCGTTCAAGTCTTCAACCCTGTTGAACAATAACATAACTTCTATCTCTAAAGCTATAGTATTCAAAACAATAACTCTATTGAATTATGAATGATGAACAATCAGTATCAATAGAGAATCATAGTGTTTAAAGTTTGTGACTATACAAATTCAACTACCATGAACTGCTGTATTCTCTCCTGCAGAATATTTTCGAAGACTTGCAGAACGGCTGACATCAGTCTTCTATTTCAATGCTTTATTTATAGATGTCAAGTCTGGGCTTCAAAACTACCTTAGTCAATTTAGTTGTGTCATTTTCCTTAATCTTTATAAGAGATTTCCATTCAGTCTCACCAGCATCCCATGCAGTTTCATCCAAGGACTGAATGAAAATTCGTGTTTTTTATATTCTAATAGGCATAGTTTGTGCTTTCAAGCAGAGGATGTCATGATGACCCAAGAACCAGCTTCCAACGATCTTCACCTGCTAGATAACTAGCACAACAACCGGTGCCAAAGCTCTGATACCAGTTGTAAGTTAGCACTTAGGCAAACCGTGCAGTGTGGCTGATTTTGCTTCGTGAGTAGTTGCGAAACATAGTGTGAAAAGCAGTAAACAAAACAAACACACGACTCAGCAATTAGTAACGTAGTTTAGGCGAGCCTACATCTACAGGGCCATACCTAGAAAGTAATCCACTAATAATTATCAACACAGTACAAGAAAACACCTAACTCTTTTACAAAACTACCATTTCTCTGGTGGAATCAGTATAAACTCCCTTTCCACACTGTACAGTTGAATCCCTTTAACTCTTTAAGGCTGAATCAGTGCAAACTCTCTTTGCACACAACAGAGTTTAATCCTTCAACTCTTCAAGGCTCCTCCTTGGAACAAGTTGCTCGATCTTTAAATCCCTTCAAGTCTTCAACACTGTTGAACCGCAACACAACTTATATCCTTTGAAGCTATAGTCTTCAAAATAAGAACTCCATTGAATTATGAATGATGAATAACAAGCATCAATGGAGAATCACAGTGTTTGAAGTTTGTGACTACACAAACTCAACCACCATGAACTGTTGTCTTCTCTCTTGCAGAATATCTTCGAAGAATTGTAGAACAGCTTACCTCAATCTTCAATTGCAATGCTTTATTTATAGATGTTGAGGCTTATTGGTCAGTCATGTATTTCCTAATGAGTCTAGACGAAGGATTTAGTTTCCAAAAGCACTTTTTAGTTTCTATTCCCTGCAAATCCTATTTTTCTTTAGGATTTTCACATTGCTTTATGCTTTCAAATTTCCTTAACCGGACTTCCATATCACAGCTCATAATCTCATATTCTTCAAGATTTACCATGTTTCCTAAAATTATAAAAATACACAGTGCCCCTACGAACTTATAGGTTTTATGCCATCCCATGATGAACCTGTGTGGCCACACTCAAGTTGTATGACAGGTTTATACAAACTCCCCCTTTGGCATTGTTTTAGATCAAACACCAATGAACTACACGGTCTTTCATGTTTCATAAAAGCCTTATAGTAACCATATTAAACCATAAGGATCAATAACAATCAAAACTAAGTCAACTGTTCAAGTCCTAGATTCTGGTGGCATACAGGCCAAGACAAATAGCTCAGAGGCTGTCATATTATGCACAAGAAAAATATCCCAAGGCCATGCAGGCCACATAAAAATAGAAATTGAAATTGAAGTATTCAATTCAAAGCCACACTCAGCCACTCAAAGACCATACAAGGTCAGTCAAAGTAATATTATTTAAAAAAGATTACAGCCAGGACTCCCCCTTTTGATCTGAAATAATACTTAAAGAAGTTTATCCTTAAGATTCTTTAAGTCTTGCTGCATTTGAAGGACGGAGGCCATAACATTTTAGAGTTGCTAATTGTGGAGATCTAAGCTGGTAGTCACCTCTGAGGATTCAGCACTTGGATGAGGAGGAAAGGGTGAGGCCAACTTGGTGTTGGGCTACTTCTTCTTGGATGATTGTTGCCTGGTAGACTGGCTTGGACTATTGTGTCCTTGTGTGGATGGGGTTGGAGAAGGTGGCACCACACCTGGAGCTGTATTCTTTTGCTTCACCAGAGGGTCTAGTGCCCTTACCCAGGAATCAGAAAGTAACAAAAGTATGCAAAAATCAAATAAGGATATAGAAGAGCAATCTCACTGGCCTTCTTTTGGTCTATCTACCTGAGGATGTTTCTGAAGATAATAGTGCAGATGCTGATCTTTTTCCTAGTGGCAAAGGCATAGAGTAGATGAGCTCTTTCCTTAAGAACAATAATTGCATTTGTTGTGGGCAGCTAGTTTCCACAAAAGGCTCTAAATAAGGCTTTGTATGGAATTTTCATCAAATTTGAGTTGAGCATGTTTGTTTCTAGTCGAACAGCCCCTACATCTCCAGGTAGCACCTTAATCACTTCATTAAAATCAACTTCCTCCTCTAGGCCAGTCCCCTCAATATCACTATAATGTGGATAGCTTAGGTAGTGTGATATGTTTGCAGGTGAGAAGTCAATGACATAGCTCCTCACATATACTTGATCATAACCTGAGCTCTCAATAGTGCTAAATTCCTCAGTCAAATTGGTATAGAACTCCTTGAGTAAGTTCTCATTATATTGTTCATTAAATAGTGCAAATTCCACACAGCCTATTCCCGGCAATAACTCCATCTCAATTTATTGTTCCAAGCTTTCTTGAGTGATCTTTTTCTCAGCCAAAATTGGTTTGTCAATTAGTTCCACCATACTCAATACCTTCATCAGTATCTTCCATAGATTGATTTATTGAACTTCCAATAGTTAAAGGTGGGAGTACAGTAATAGGAGACGATTCATCAATAAAATGGTGCACAGGGTGTGCATCAACAGAAAATATCTCAATACCGAAGTTTTCAACAACTGGAAAAGACAAAGTATTTTCTAGAAAATATCTAGCCACATATGCATGAATCATCAAGCGAAAATCAGAAATAGACCAAACAGGCAGTAACAATGGATTCAGTATAAATGAAATTTGTGTACCTATTAGTCTCAACCAACACATGAGTAAGAACTCATCTAGAGAACCTAGATAATGTCTATGGGACAGAGAATTTATTGGTTTGATTACCCGAGTGACTGGTGTAGCCGATGAAGTTGCGGTGCTTGATGACCCAAGAGAGGAGTATCTGGTCCTTGACAAGGGTCAGAGAGTGTGATCGTCAAGTCCGAGAGCCAGAGACCTATTAAGCCTAATTGGTTGTTCTTATGCCATTGTTTGTTGTTAGAATAAGCGGAGATAATGAGAAGATGGACTTGCAGAGAAAAACCCTAAGGAGTTGTGGAAAGAAAATCGTAGAGTTTGGAGGCAAAGTAGGTCTGTTTTGAAAGATATAGAATCGACAGTTGAGTTGATATAGTGAGAGAGAAAATCCCTTCTTTTTCGTTTCAGGCCCACTAATGGACTCTTCTTCCATAGTCTTTTGTGTGTGAATGTAACTGTGTGTTGTGTACTAATGTGGTTGGTGTGACACGAGATGATTTGAGTATGAGATGAGAGTGTTCACATGGTCTCACACTGCATGTACCTGTCTAACATTTATGAGGGTGTGAAGGAAAAGCAATGTTAAACAGGCATCCATTGCACTAATTGATCACACAGATCCCTAATGCCTATCTGAGTTCTTCAAATCTCATGGCATCCAGAGACTTTGTAAGAATATCAGTTAATTGTTTCTATGTGTTCAAATACTCTAAGCTCACTGTATGTTGCTCGACCAATGCTCGAATAAAGTGATGTCTTATGTCAATGTGCTTGGTCTTGCTGTGTTGCACATGATTTTTGGTGATGTTGATTGCAGTAGTGTTGTCACAATATAAATAAGCTCCTTCTGTGTGATCCCATAGTCAATTGATATCTATTTTATCTAAAGGAGTTGTGTGCAACAACTCTCTGTATTGATGCACTCAGCTTCTATAGTGGATAGTAAGATACAAATATGTTTCTTACTATACCAAGAGACCAGATTTTTCCCGACATAGAAGCATCCTCCCGATGTGCTTTTTCTATCATCACAGTTATCAGCCCAGTCTGCATCACTATAGCCAACAAGATGAGTAGTGGTATCTTTATTGTAGAAGAACCCTTACTCAGTAGTACTAAGTACATATCTCAGGATGCGTTTCACTGCTTTCTTGTGTGACTCCTTAGGATCTGCTTGATATCTTGCACACATTCCAACACTGTATGATATATCAAGTCTACTAGCTGTTCAGTAAACCACCGATCATACTATTGTACTCATGCTGATCCACACTTGTTCCCTTCGCATCCTTGTTGATCTTAAGTGTGGTACTCATGGGTGTTCTTACTATCTTTCCATTCTCTAAACCAAACTTCTTTACTAAATTTTTTGCATATTTTTCTTGAGAAAGGAATGTACCTTCCTTCATCTATCTGACTTGCAAACCAAAAAAGAATGTTAGTTCACCCACCATACTCATCTCAAATTCAGTTCTCATGGATGTAATAAACTCCTCTTTGAGCTCCTTTGATGTGGATCAGAGCAATATGTGATCAACATATATTTGTGCTATGAGCACGTGCTGTGCTGATCTTTTGATGAACATAGTTTTGCCCGCAGTCCCTCTAATGTATCCTTTATTGAGTAAGTAGTTAGTGAGCCTTTCATACTAAGCTCTAGGAGCTTACTTTAGTCCATAAAGAGCTCTTTTCAACTTGTACACATGATCAGGATACTTCGGATTCACAAATCCTTTTGGCTGTTCTGCATATGCTTCTTTTTATAATATCTCGTTCAAGAATGCACTTTTAACATCCATCTGCTGGAGTGTGAATTCTTGGCACATGCAATGGAGACCAACAGTCTTATAGATTCAAGTCCTGTGACTGGGGCGAATGTTTCATCAAAGTCCAGTCCCTCTACTTGAGTATACCCTTGTGCAACCAACCTTGCCTTTTCGCGTGTAATGTTACCTTCCTCATCAGTTTTATTCCTTAATATCCACTTGGTACCAATCACTTCATACCTTCAAGTCTTGTGATAAGTTCCTACGCATCGTTTCTTTCAAACTGTTGCAGCTCTTCTTGCATTGCTTCAATCCAGTACTCATCAACGAGAGCTTCTTTGAAATTCTTGGGTTCAAGAGTGGAAGTGTATCATGTCATGTTGATCATTACTAGCATTTAATTGTAGTCTACTCTTTTCTTATTTCTAGTTTTTAGACCTTCTATGATATCCTCCATGATAGCATCTGCGGGGTGATTTTTTCAGAAGTCTTATGTCTTTTTTTCTTGCTATCTCATTGCCTAAGTGTGAGTTATACTCTAATCGACTATTAAGTTTGCAGAGTCTTCAATACTATTTTGATCTTCTTAGATCACTGTCACTCCAAAGTGTTTTGTCTTCATCATCAATAGCTTGATCATTAACATTTAGTCTCCTGGTGTCAACATCCTCAACAGTTACATTTATTGGTTCCATGACAACTCTTGTGCGTCTATTAAACACACGGTACACATGATTGTTTGTGGAGTATTCCAAAAATATTCCCTCATCACTTCTAGCATCGAATTTTCCTAATTATTCACGATCCTTTAGGATGTAGCATTTACTTCCAAACACATGCGGATAACTTAGTTTAGGTTCCCTACCTTCCAGATTTCATTTGCTGTCTTGTTCATCAAAAGCCTCAAAAACACTCTATTAATGATGTGAACTGCTGTGTTGGCTGCTTTTGCCCACCAACTTTGTGACAATCCCTTGGAATTCAGCATCACACGAATCATATCTTGAATTGTTTTGTTATTCTCTCAACCACACCATTTTGTTGTGGTATCTTAGACGCTGAGAACTCATGACTGATGCCATATGACTCACAAAAATCTGAAAACTATCTGTTATCAAAATCCTTACCATGATCACTTCTTAGCCTTTTTAGAGTTGTGTTCTTTTCTGTCTGAATACTTAGACATATCTTTCTAAAGGCATGAAATGAATCTGCCTTATTTTTTAGAATGTCTATCCATGTGTATCTTGAGAAGTCATCGATACACACCAAGGCATACTTTTTTCCACTAGTACTTTCTACCTGTGTGGGTCCAAACAAATCAATGTACATTAGATCTAAGATATGTGTTATGGTGATATCTCCAACTTGGATGTGCTTTGCTCTACTAGCTTACTGATCTGGCAATCTTCACACAGTAACTTACACTCCTTTTTAAATTGTGGAATTCCTCTGATAATTTGTGTGCTTCCAAGTTTGTGTAAGTTCATATGGTTTACATGCCCAAGTCGTTTATGCCATAGTTTAGCTTCTCTAATTTGTCCAGTCAAACATATAGGTTCTTCATATCATTTATCTTATAGTAATTGTCAGATGTTCTTGATCCTATGATGATGCACTTGTCATTGTTTCTCAGCACATAGCATTGTGTCTTGTCAAAATACACCAATAGATCATTGTCATCACACAACTAACATATACTTATCATATTGGATTTCATTCATTCGATGTGTAGCACATTCGATAATTTTGGCATTCCGGCTACGTTAAGTCTACCTACACTGCGTACTCTGTTTTCCACACCATCTCCAAATGTAACATTGCCTTTATGACACACTGTAATGTCTATAAGATACTCTTTGTCTCCCGTTATATGGCGGGAGTATCCACTAACAGTTACCATACTCCCCCAAAATTTGCTGACAAAGAAAGATGAGCTGCATTACCTCTTAGTTCTTCCTTTCTGATCTAAATCCATTGCATCTTGGCTTCTCCTTTGATCAAAGAATGTGTGTGCAGCTTTCTTCCTTACTTCAAATCTCCAATTCTACTGTAACATTGATGCTACACATGCCCAATCATTTTGCAGTAATCACACATGAGTGTGGCTTTCTCAATTTGTGTTTCTTAATCAAGTTTCTCTTCTCAGCTCGACTCAAGCTGTCTTTGACAAACACTCCTTCCAATTTGCCAAACTTTGTGTAACTGCCCTCATATTGTGTGACATGCATCCCTGTTGTATGATTAAGATTTGTACTAGTGTAACCAAGTCCCAATTTCATTCCTAACAGAGATTATTTCATCAAGTTTAGCTTTTCCAGTGTTTGATCTTGCTATTTTATCTTCAGCAACGTTTACTCTCTCTCTGTTGCATCCCTACCTGAGCCATTAGCTCATAATTTCTTTCTTCAGGAACATCTTTCTGTTCCTGGATCTTCGTTGGGCTATCCTTTAGATTTTGATGTAACTCTACAAGTCCAACCCACTTGGTGTAGGAAGGCTATACTTATCTTGTAGTTCCTCATAGGAGACTTTGTGATACCCCGTACCCCTCTGCTAGGTCAACTACAGCAGGGTAAGGTACTTGCGTGCCTCTCGATACTGGAATTTCAAAAACATAAAGCTAGAATACAAGCAGGAGGAACTAGAACGCGTCCCTCTAAACTAAAAAGCGGAAAAAGAAAGTAAAATATAAACATAACTTTACAATAAAAGACTTCTCAAAACTAATACATAGGGTTAAGGCCGTGAGGGCCAAATACTTCATAGATCAAAACCTCATGGCTAGAGGTGGAAGACCCCAAGATTAAAGAATCCAGTGGGCCCGCATAGGCTCAACTAGCTAGATCTGGTTATCGAGTCATCTGAAAAAGAGGAAAAACATTTGAAAGACAAGAGCGAGAGGCCCTCAGTGAGTTCACGTGCACGTGTGTTTTCGTGAGTATTCCATAAGGGCAAAATAATCTTTATAAAATGGTTTGTCATGCAAGAAAATGAACTCTTTCATAAAATCTCTTTTATGCAAGTTATAAATTTTTTAAGTGATCGGGCGCATTCGAAAAGTTTGAGCGAATCAAGACACATCAGCGCCTCCGTGACACCGAAGCTTTCAAAACCATGCATGTACCATAATAGGCTCAATGGATAGAGTCTGTAACCTTAAACAGGGTCATTGGACACAAGTTCTGGTATCCCGTAGTCAATACCAGCCGGAAACCCAAAGCACACTTGACGAACGTTCGATTTCATAAACCACCGCACACACCATTTACACACAAAACAGGTAACGAGTCCTAGGATACCTACCAAGCTGCCGTGTACTACCCTAGCCGGTGAGCTCCTCCTGACTCAACCTGCTAGAAATGAGTCCCACCGCAGAGTATGATATAGAGTCAAACGTTATATTGCCTTAGGCCTAACCCTCCCACAGTACTATTTCCCCTGTCAACTGGATCCAGATCAAGAGTACACCTACCAAGCATGTCGTTTGGAAGATGCCCTCATACGAGGGACTAGCCACGCACACTGCAATCCTCTCGACATGTTAATCAAAAATATATATACAAAGCTCCTTCGGCCGGACTAGGGTTTTACTTGATTTTTATAAAATCATAGGCCATCTCTCGGCCACACATATTTTTTCATGTATCGAAAATCCCTATCTGCCAAGCAAAATCGCAAAACCTGCAGACATGAAAAATGTAACATGCCTGCAATTCAAATCATGTATTTATAAAATCTCATAAAAACATCCCAGCTATTTTCGAAATCATGTAAACAACGAAAGTATGCGTATATGACCTTTGAATGTAACCTTTAAACAGAACATATTATCGGGTATAAAATAAGTTATGCTAATTTATTTTTCAAAAATCATGATAAATAATTCTCAAAAAGAATTATTAAATACTTCCAAAAATTATAGTAATATATGAATAAAACCGTGGAGAAATATTTCTTAAAAAGAAATAGTAAATATTCTCGAAATCATAATATATGAATATTTTAGTCATGGTAAAAATATTTCTTAGAAATCTTTTAACTCATGCTAGAGTAAACCAAAATAATATAAAAATACTTTTAAGAATAATCTCAAAGTAATATAAAAATATTTTAATAATTTAAATACATCTCAAAGCCTTATAAGAATATTTAAAATATTTAAAATATTATTTAAAAATGAAATAATAAATATTTTTAAAATAATTCCTCCAAAATTATAGTGAAAATATTTCTTAAGAAAAGTAAGAATTAAAATCATGATGATATACAAATAATTTAGACAATGTAAATACATTCTAAAGAACATTTTAAATACTATAAGGATAATTTTAAGATAATAGTATAAAATAGTCACAAAATATTATAAGATTATATTTAAAATCTTCTCATAAGTTATTAGCAAGATTATTTCCTAAAAGGAAATAATAAATATTATAAATGTAGAACATATTTAGCATAACACATAATATACCACCGGTAAATATTTTGTAAATTTTGTCAAGACCTAACAATGGAGAAATATGTTTCAAGAAAATAATTAAATTTCTTGTAAAAGAAAAAAAAAGGGTTGGTGAACTCACCTTGAGCCGCGAAATGAGTCAAACTTACAAATAATAGCATTCCAAACTTAATCAAATATCACCATAAAACTATAAACATGACCCCATGATGACCATAGGGTTCACCTAAATGTTCTAAACCCAAAGGAACTCTAAGAACAACTCCAAAATATTTTCATAATAACTCCTTAAAAATCATGGGTTCCCTAAATAAATTCATAACTATTAAACTTTCTTGTTATTTATTTTAGAAAATATAACCTAATAATAAAAATAAAATAAAAACTCCCTATATAACTACATTTAACTTAAAAGGAAAAAAACCAAAAAAAAAACCTTTACCTTACTGAGAGGGAGAGACAGAACCGAAAACGAGAAGAGAGGAAGAAGAAAAAAAAGAGAAAAAGTGGGGAGAGAGGGGAGAGATCTGTCGAGAAGAGAGGGAGAAAATGGGAGAAGAGGAAGAAGAGTAGAGAAGAGAGAATGAGGGAGAGAGATGAGAAATTGGATCATCTTGGCCTCCTCTTCTCCTCCTTATATGGCCATATATGCATGGCCTTGTCACATGTAGTCAAGACACATGGCACTTACATGTTATGTGTCCACAAATCACCATCCCACTTGCACCAGTAGTTCACGAAATTGCACCAAAGTCTTCCAAATTTCTAGACTTTTTATGTTGGTCCCAAACTTTAAAAATGACTTAAAACTCATACTAAACTTAAAATCCCAATCTCCAACTTAAAGCATTAAACACTAATAATCCTAAAATATGCCCAAATAAGTTTTCCACAAAAAAATTCTTCCTTAGATTTTTTAAAAATTACCAAATGATCCCAAAAGTTTTTATTCTTTTTAAAACAATCCCAAAACTTTTGTTTGAACTCATCGCTACTTATGTTAACTTTTGAGGTGCTCAGTCAAGATTTTACAGACTTCCTCATCGCTATAGATGGAATCATCATCACTATCATCTTTGTGATTATTGTGCACAGATGTATCTTCCAAGTCTATTATCACATTAAATGCTAGTGTCTCAATAGAATCAGTATCCTCTTTATCATCTTCCAAATCACTTTTCTTATCATTATTATTGAGATTAGTATACATAGATCTATTCTTCTTCAGTCTGTTGGCACATTATGCCTGGATATGACCATACCCCTTACATTCTCTGCACTATATCTCTTTTCTTTTTTGGCCAATGTCAAACTTCCTTTTCATTGTGCTTTCTCTATACTTAACTTTATTAGGGTCTTTCCTATCCCTATTGTCATTCTTAAACCTCCCTTGTGGTTTGGATATCTTAACGGCTCTACAAAGAAACTTCCCAAAGTCTTAAGCGAGCATCATAACCTCTTTTTCAGAATAAGACGTGGTATTGGATGAGTTGTGTTCAGCTTTCAATATAATGCCCTCGCCTTTGAATTTAACATCGAGATTCATCTCATATGTCCTCAAGAATCCTAAGAGATCATTTAAAGGATGTTTGGTAACATCCTTTGCTTCTTCAATTCCTGCAATCTTAGGACGAAATCATGCAGGTAATGACCTTAGTACCTTTCGCACTAGTTTCTCTTAAGAGAATTCTTCACCCAATTGATAAGCCTCATTTGTAATGTCTCTGAGCTTGCCACTGAATTCACCAATTAATCCTCTTGTATCCTTAATTCTTCAAACTGAGTAGTCAACATCTGTAATTTGGAAATCCTCATAGCGTTTGTACATTCATGAATGATTTCCAAAGTTTCCCAAGCCTTTTTCGCTGATGTTCAAGTTGAAATCAGCTTGAATTGTTCCTCATCTACACCAACAAAGATAGTGTTTAATGCCTTAGCATTAGCCTGTGCATATTTTCTCTCAGCATCAGTCCATTCAAAGTTTGGGCTTCAAAACTACCTTAGTAAATTTAGTTGTGTCATTTTCCTCAGTCTTCATAGGAGGTTTCCATTCAGTCTCACCAGCATCCCATGCAGTTTCATCCAAGGACCGAACGAAAATTCGTGTTTTCATCTTCCAATAGGCATAGTTTGTGCCTTTGAGCAGAGGAGGTCAAGTAACAGATCCATCTTCCTTCGATGTCATGATGACCCAAGTACCAACTTCCCACGATCTTCACCTACTAGATAACTAGCACAACAACCAGTGCCAAAGCTTTAATACCATTTGTAAGTTAGTACTTAGGTAAACCGTGCAGTGTGACTGATTTTGCTGCGTGAGTAGTAGCGCGAAATACAGTATGAAAAGTAGTAAAAAAATAAATACACGACACAACAATTAGTAACGCAGTTCGACCAAGCCTACATCTGCAGGGCCATGCCCAGAAAGTAATCCACTAATAACTATCAACACAGTACAAGAAAACACCTAACTCTCTTACAAATCTAGTGTTTTCTTAGTGAAAACTCCCTTTCCACACTGCACAGTTCAATCCCTTTAACTCTTCAAGGATGACTCAGTGCAAACTCCCTTTGCACACAATAGAGTTTAATCCCTTCAACTCTTCAAGGCTACCCTTGGAACAAACTACTCGATCTTGAGTCCTTTCAAGTCTTCAACGTCGTTGAACCGCAGCACAACTTATATCCCTAGAAGCTATAGTCTTAAAAACAAGAACTCCATTGAATTATGAATGATGAATAACAAGCATAAATGGAGAATCACAATGTTTGAAGTTTGTGACTACACAAACTCAACCACCATGAACTGTTATCTTTTCTCTTACAGAATATCTTCGAAGAATTGCATAATAGCTTACATCAATCTTCAATTGCAATGCTTTATTTATAGATGTTGACACTCATTGTTCAGTCATGTATTTCCTAATGAGTCTAGACCAAGTATTTAGTTTCTAAAAGCACTTTCTAGTTTCAATTCCCTGCAAATCCTATTTTTCTTTAGGATTTTGACATTTCTTTATGCTTTCAAATTTTTTTAACCGGACTTCCATATCACAGCTTATAATCGTAGATTATTCGGGATTTACCATGTTTCCTAAAATGATACAAATACACAGTGCCGCTACAAACCTATAGCTTTTGTGCCGTCACATGATCAACCTATATGGCCATACTCAAGTTGTGTGATGGGTTTATACAAACTCCCCTTTTGGCTTTTTTTTAGATCAAACACCAATGAACTGCACAGTCTTTCTTGCTTCATAAGAGCCTCATAGCAACCATATCAAACCATAAGTATGAATAACAATAAAAACTAAGTAAACTGTTCAAGTCCTAGATTTTGGTGGCACACAGGCCAAAACAAATAGCTCAGAGGCTTCCATATTATGCACAAGAAAAATATCCCAAGGCCATGCAAGCCACATAAAAATAGAAATTGAAATTAAAGTGTTCAATTCAAGGCCACACTCGACCACCCAAAGACCACACAAGATCAATCAAAGTAATATCATTTAAAACAAATTGTAGCCAGGACTCCCTTTTTTTTATATGAAATAATGCTCAGGGAAGCTTATCCTTAAGATTCTTCAAGTCTTGCTACATTTGAATGACAGAGGCCATAACATTTGAGAGTTGCTAATTGAGGAGATCTAAGCTTGTAGTCACCTTTACGGATTCAACACTAGGAGGAAGAAGAGAGGGTGAGATTCTTTAGGATTATCATGTTTCCTAAAATGATGCCAATACACAGTACCACTACAAACCTGTAGCTTTTGTGCCGTCACATGGTCAACCTGTGTAGCCATACTCAAGCTGTGTGACAGGTTTCTACAATTAGTTTTATTCTCTGAAAACTTTTATCTAAACAAAGTTGATTTTGAAAGACTTGCTAATCTCCAGAAAGTTTGTATTAAGTATGTTATATGATTAGCTATGTGTAACTGAATCAAGCTAATGGCTTAAGTGACAGTCTCTAAGCTGATTGATTTTTCTGTTGTTAGATTGATTAGCTTTATATCACTGAGTCAAGCTAATGGCTTCAATGACAATTTTTGAGCTAACTGTATTTGTAATTCAGATTACCTTTATATCACTGAGTCAAGCCAACTTAAGTGACAGTTTCTAATCTAATTATTTTTATTATATTATGTTGATTAGCTTCATATCACTGAGTTAAGCTAATGAATTGGGTGATATTCTCTGTGTTAGTCTGGATCAGTTATATTCTGTCAAGCTATTTTCTTCTAGATTGTCTTCCTTTCAGTTTAGAAAATTTGGTTTTGAAATAGCTAAATTTTTAATAGGTCCAATTCACCCCTCTCCCCTCTTGGACTTAAATGGGACTTACAACAAGGTACATGAGTCTTCATGTTCTGATACTCCTCAACAAAATGTTATAGATGAGCGGAAAAATTGTCATCTTATGTAAACCACTTGTACTGTGATGATACTCTATAATGTCTCTCTCAGTTTTTGGAGAGATGTCGTTCTTGTGGCCTGTCACCTCATCAACCAAATACCTTCTTCGTTCATTCTTAAATTCCCCATTTCCTTCTTTTCCATAAGATGAACCTTATAAGCTTCATTTTGAGTTATTGGGTGCACTTGCTTTGTAGTGGATGTGACAGCAGGTTTAGATAAGTTGTCTACAAAGGCCCTAAAATGTATCTTTTTGGGATAGTCTCACTTTCGAAAATGGTAAAGTGTTATTTTCCAAATTTACATAGGTTTGTGATCTTTGTAGATGTTACATTTTTTAAGTCAAGTTGGTTCTTCTCTTCTGAGTCAATGGATGTAACGAGTGTCCTCCTAAAGACGTTTTGCCTTGCTCGTTCTTCTCTTAGGATTCAATGGATTTAATGATTGTTCCTCCTAAAGATGTTTTGCGATGCCTTAACATAGTTCCTCTCGTCCTTTTCAAATGTTATCTTCTCTGGTACCTTCAGTCCCAGTATTGCTAGATCTCTCTCACATATCTCTTTTTCCAAAAACTCGCTATTGATGTCCTAGGAATACTACATTAAATGCATCTACGATGCAATCATCTTTGCCTGCTTCAACTATGGACACTTTACCAATTTTACATTAAGGTAACAGATCTATTTAGAATCATTTTCCTATATATAATTGTTTAAGTCACCATCATCTTTCTCCATCACATATAACTTTTGTGTCTTCCTTGTCATATGTTTTTATCTTTAAGACCATTCAGGAGGCATAGTCCCATCCTAATGGAGGAAGACCATGATGGATGAGATGGAGTCTTTTTATTTCTCTGGCATAAAGGAGTATGTTTCTTTGCCCTAGGAAAGTATGTGTTGGTTATTGATGGGCTTTTGCCGTCAAGGTTGGTACAGATGGTAATATAGTTAGACTCAAAATATGATTGGATGCAAAAAGATAGCCTCAAATATTTAGTTTGGATTACAATGTTACGTTCTCTCTGTGGTGAAGATGACCTCTATTTATTTTTCTCTTACTATGGCAACTACTCTTTAGTGGTCTCTTTATCAATTGGATATTAAAAATGTTTTTCTACATGAAGACTTACAAGAAGAATTCTATATGGAGCATTCACCAGGGTTTGTTGCCTATGGGGATTCTAGTAAAGTTTGTTGACTTCTACATTTTCTATTGTTTCAAAAAGTCTCCCAATTTGGCATTATTCGTAGCGAGGCAGATCTTTGCTCCTCTATTGGCATAAAGATAACTTGCGTATTTATCTTGTTGTTCATATAGATGATATTATTTTCATAGGAAATGATTCAAGAGGTATATAGAGTTAAAATACCAAATTTCCAGACTTAGGATTTGGGCAAACTAAAGTGTTTTCAGGATATTGAAGTAGCTTAATCTAAATGTGGTGTATGTATTTTGTAGAGGAAATATGCTATGGATATTCTTAAAGAAATCGGGATGCTTGATTCGAAACATGTGGACACTCTAATAGATCCAAATGTTAAACTTCTTCCTGGACAAGGGAAGTCATTACAAAATCATGGTAGATAACGACTGTTTGTTAGAAAGTTAAACTACTTAACAATCTCTCGTCCAGATATTTAATTTGCAGTAAGTATCATTGGTTAGTTCCTTGATTCACCATGTGATAGTCATTAGGATTCAGATATATCAAAAGTCTCCAGGAAAATGACTGCTATATGAAAAAGAATGACATTCTCAGGTTGTTGAATATAAAGATGTTGTGGGCTGGTTTTCCCTCAGACAAATGCTCAACTTCTAGTTATGTCTTCTATTTGGTGGCGATCTAATTTCTTGGAAAAGTAAGAAATAAAGTGTGGTAGCCCGTTCCAGTGCCGAAGTTGAATATAGATCTATGACTCTCAGAACGTGTGTGTTAATTTAGTTGAAGCAATTGCTATCCGAGTTGAAATTTTGTGGCATATCTCCTATGCAATTAGTATGTGACAATCAAGCTACTCTTCATATCTTATCCAATCTTTTTATGAGAGAACCAACAAGCACATCGAAATTAATATAGGGTTTGTCTAATGTGTGCCCCTGGGGTACACATTAATACAAATAAATCTTCATTATTTTTTGTAATTCAAATATAACAAAAATCCTATTAAATCACCTATGAAAATTTTACACTAACTAGTAATCATCTATATTATTATTTACCTTAATTATGCCAATCAGAATCTTTAATATTCTCTCTCACCCCCTCCCTACTTCTCTTCCCCGTCCAAAAATATTTCATTTTATTATATATTTTACCTTAAGGTATATCTTTTCTCCTTAGAGCTTATTTTTTTATTTGGTATGTTTTATTAATATAATATACAAAATTAAAAATATTACAAAGAGTGTTCCTGAGAAAAAAATTAGAATACTTTTTCTTCTGTTCGGATTGTCTTTAACATATCTCTCATAACACTCTACGTATCATCTCTAATTTGGCATATTTTATTAATAAAACTTACCAAATAAAAGATAACCCTAAGGGGAAAAAATAAATCTTGAGGAAAAATATATTATAAAAACAAAGGTTATCGAAGATCTTGGTATTTTCCTTTTTTTAGGGGTGGGAAGAAGGAGTGGGGAAAGAAGTGGAGGAAAGTGAGAACATTGAAGATTCTCATTGGCACGATTAAGGTAAATAAATATAGATAATTATTAATTAGTACAAAATTTTCATAGATCGTTTAATAGGATTTTTGTTATATTCGAATTAAAAAAGATAATATAGGTTTATCCATATTAACATGTGCCCCTGAGAGGCACACGTTAACATGGATAAACCTGCATTATCTTTTGTAATTTAAATATAACAAAAAATCCTATTAAATCACCTATAGAAATATTGCATTAATTAATAATCATCTATGTTTATCGACCTTAATTGTGTCAATCACAATCTTTAATATTCTCTCTCATCCCCACCCCCTCCCAAAAGATTTCCTTTTATTATATATCTTTCCGTAGGATTTGTATTTTCTCCTTAAAGCTTACTTTTTATTTGGTAGGTTTTATTAATAAAAAAATATACCAATTATAAATAGTACAAAGAGACTTCCCTAGGGAAAAAATTAGAATGCTCTTTTTTCCAATTTGGATTGTGTTTAATATCTGTTGTAACCCTGTCTGTAACATTTCTAATTTGATACATTTTATTAATAAAACCAACCAAATAAAAGATAAGCCATAAGAGGAAAAAATAAAACCCTAAGGGGAAAAAATATTGTAAAAGAAAATGTGACAGAAGGTCTTGGATGTTTTCATTTTTTCAGGAGTGGGAAGGAATGCGGAAAGTTTGGGGAAAGGAAGAATATAAAAGATTCTAATTAACACAATTTAGGTAAAATGAATATAGATGATTATTGAGTAGTGCAAAATTTCTATATGTGATTTAATAATATTTTTCAAATATTTAAATTACAAAAACTAATACAAATTTATCCATAGTAACATGTGTCCTAGAAGCACATGTTAGACAAACTCATATATATGTATACATATTATATATAAATATACATATGTATATATATACATATATATATATGTAATATATATAGACATAAATATATGTACATATATGTACATATATATACACATATATACATATATATATATGGCACAAGTTCATGTGGATTAACTTTCCAATTTAATACATAAGTTTCCTCGCGGTTCAACAATTTCTATTAGATTCTAAAATTTTATAGATTTCTAACACATATATGGTATGATTTACTTATATAAAGTAAATTTTATCCATATTAACATGTCTCATAGAGGCACACATTAGACAAACCCTATATATATATATATATATATGGCACATATTAATGTAGAGTAACCTTCCAATTTAATACATAAGTTTCTTTACAGTTCAAAAATTTCTATTAGGTTTTAGATCATATATGATTTCTAACACATATATGGTATGATTTATTTATGTATAGTAAATTTTATCAATATTAACATATGCATCACGAGCACATTAGACCAAACCTATATGTATATATATGTATATATATCTATACATATATGGAATATATATATATATGTATGTATATATTTATATATAAGTATATATATACATATATATGTATGTATATATTTATATGTAAGTATATATATACATATATATACATATATATGTGTGTATATATAAATATATATATACACATATATACACATATTTGTACATGTGTATATATACATGTATATATAAATATACATACATATATATGTACATATAAATATATATATGTGTATTTATATATGTAAATATATATACATGTGCATTTATATATGTATATAAATAAATATACATATATATACGCTTAATTGTCAATTTAAATGAATTTATTAAAAGATAAAAGGAACATTAAAAATGTTTCTAAACAAGAAATGGATATTCTTGAAAATCTAGAAGCACTTAATAAGTGGACAATCCCAAGGGTTGATTTAAAAACTGTATATCAGTTAGGAACCTTTGAAAAATTAGGTTTAAAACAAGTAGTTAAAACTACTGAAGAATCGGTTTCCTTAGCTAATGAAGAAACTGAAATTAAATTATTATCATCATCTGATATAAATAGATATAAAGATCTATATAAATTTATCCATATTGGATTAGTGCAAATTGCATTTAAACCTTTAACTTTAGAAGGTTTACCGGAAAGTTTTATTGCATGCCTATGAGATGCAAGAAATTTAAATTGGAAACAATCTCTTATAGGAGTTATTCAATCTAGTTTGGCCCATGGCCCAGTATATTTTAATGTTTACCCTAATTTATCACTTTCTTTAAGTGATGTTAATATACTTGATACTCTAACATTAAATGTTAAGACTCATGGATATAATTATGTTTCTGGTTCAGAACTGATATGTATGTGTTATAGAATTTATTATAAACCATTATTTACATTAAATCCAAATTGTAAATTAATGGATAAAAAGGTTAATGAAACCGTTTTAATAGAAACAAACTTTAATAGATCTAAGATCTCAACTAGAAGAATTATAAAATGGGATGAAATCCCTATGCCTCAGCAATGGAAATTGGAAAGAACTGGTTATATCCAGTCAAAAATGGAACATAATATTGATCATATTGAACAAATTCCAGAAGGAATTGTTTACATACAGATGGATAATACTCCATCCAGATTGGGTAATATCCCAAGGACTTTTTCAACAAGATCTGAAAGATCATATATTTCACCTCTTATAGAGGACAAGGATTATATTCCTTACCGAGTTTCTACCTCACAGGTAAGTGAACGTGATGAGCAAAATCATCATGTAGAAAAAGTGTTTAAAACTAAAGAAAATATTGTAAAAGGTATTTATAATGCTAAAGATCCGGAAATAACCGAATCAGAAATGAATTTTTCATTATGAATTACAGACCTAAAATTGATTTTAGTCCTGGATCTGAAGCCAGGCAAAAAGTTAAAGTTGAATTCAATTTACCAAGATGGGAACCATTTAGAAAATGGTTTTTAAATCCGTAACAGTACATTTTACAAATGGATTTTAAATCCGTAATAATGCTAAGCACTATTCCTGGGTCCCATTTAAAGGACAATAATGGTGTATAACAAATGTCGTGGTCTGCACTATTTTAACTTTTGTTTGGCGGCATCTTCAATATCTTGGACCATTTGGTCAATCGCTGTCTGAGACAACTCTTCCATATCAGGATCTTGGGATTCCCCAGCTAAATAATCTTCATTTGAAGACCCTGTCATGGCCATATCAGCTTTATCTTCTATAGGGAGCAAATTTTTAACCATCTCCTTTTTAACTTCTTCCAAATAAGATTTAATCAATTCATCTTTAGATATAACATCTTGTTGTAACTTTAATCGTGTAGTAATATGATGGAATGGGCCGAGAGATTTAATCTCTCCTCGTTCTTTTAAGCGTCTATAAGACTCATTATGACTTTGGATATCATCCAAAATATTTTTACCATATATAGCTTTGGTTTCTGGGTCTGTTTTAATCAGTCTATCCCAGAATCTACTATAAGTAATACGTTTTAAACATGGAAGATGCTGAGGAGTATAACTCACTTCTGGAGACCATTTCCACACCCATGGTATGGAAAATTCAATAAAAAATATCATAGAGGCTATATCCTCTGAATATTGATCTATGCTGATATAATCAGCTAGTTTAGGGGATAAGTTTACCCAATCCGCATATAATGCTTTGAATTTTTCAGGAAGTATTTTTCCAGATGTGCCATATATGGACCACCAGTGGTAGTCTTCTATGTAAAATCCCAGGTTATAAGGTAGAAATTTTACAGAACAGCTAGATCTGTCATCATAATTATAGAAAATAAAACCGAGATCAACGCCTTAACACGCCTTCACAACGGCTTAAAACAGGCTAACCCTTATCTTCCAATAATTATGGCCAGATCTAGATCTTCTAACCCAAACTGTGAGTTCTTACATTAGACTACTAACCAACCAGACAAAATAAGGATCTTCACAACATAATTATCATGATATATATGATAGCATAGTTTAACATGAAAGGATTTAGCCTTGCATGAGGCTAATCCTATAAAATATATAAATTTATTTACAATAAGAAATAAAAGAAAAGCTTACCAGGGATGAAGAGAAAACTTGAAAACTCTTGTATTAAAATATGAAAACTTTACAATGTAAGAGGAGAGGGAGAAGTAGAGAATTCTATCTATGAGGTCCTGGAGGCACAGATTTATCTAATTTTTGTAATAATAAATCGATTCTCTTATGAAGAGAGAGAATTTGTTCTCCTAAAACATTTAAATAAATGTTTGTATAATTTTGTTGTTCTATAATTTTATTAATTTGTTTTACAGTTATATTTAAAGTATCATTTTCAAATATTTTTGAAAATGCTGCAAAACTAACAATATCATTTTCCTTTCCTAAAAGAAAGGGTTGTTGAGGAGGCAATATGCCTTTAATTATATTTTCATTTAAGAGTTTATAATCTCTTTCTAACACAGAAATATAAGGTTCAATATAATGAGACATGAACCATGGAACAAATGGAAATATAATATTATGAAAAGCTAAGAATTTATAAAATTCTTCTGAAATATAATATTTTAATTTATCATCAAAATTAGGGAAAAACCATTTTCTAAATGGTTCCCATCTTGGTAAATTGAATTCAGCTTTAACTTTTTGCCTGGCTTCAGATCCAGGACTAAAATCAATTTTAGGTCTGTAATTCATAATGAAAAATTCATTTCTGATTCGGTTATTTCCGAATCTTTAGTATTATAAATACCTTTTACAATATTTTCTTTAGTTTTAAACACTTTATCTACATGATGATTTTGCTCATCACGTTCACTTACCTATGAGGTAGAAACTCGGTAAGGAATATAATCCTTGTCCTCTATAAGAGGTGAAATATATGATCTTTCAGCAAGTTATACGAGATGAAATCAATAAATTATACAGGTTTGCTGATAGACCAACCCAACGTATAAATTATTATAGTCGTCCTTCTCCTGTAGATGTTCTACATGAAGAACAAGAATATATAGGTAACAATAGTTACAATGGTAAATGTATTTATGAATGGAATCTAGATGGTTATACTGAAAAACAGATTTATAATCTGACTCATAGAATGCTTATGTATAGCACAGTCAGTAAACTGATTGGCAATAGTGACAGTAATATTGCAAAAATGATAGTTGCAGGATTTACTGGCCAACTTAAAGGTTGGTGGGATCATTATCTCTCTTCTCAAGAAAGAGAAGAAATTTATCATGCTTTTAAACAAGAGGAAGATGGTCGCACTAGCGAACAAGCAGTTTATACACTAATAGTTACTATATTAGAATATTTCACTGGAAGGATTTCTGATGATAATGAAACCCTCAGGACGTTATTACAAAATACTAGGTGTAAAACACTTACAGAATTTAGGTGGTATAAAGACCAATTCCTTAATAGAGTTATGGAATTACCTGAGAGTAATAGCTCTCATTGGAAATCTAAGTTTATCGATGGTTTACCCCCTCTATTTGCTGAAAGAGTTAGAAAAACTCTTAGGAAAGATAAAATTTCCATTCCTTATGAAAGTTATACTTATGGAGCGCTTATAGCAACTTGTAAACATGAAGGTATAGCTTTATGTAATGAAATTAAATTAAATCAACAACTTAAAAGACAAAGGTTAACTGAAAGAACTCAGTTAGGCCAATTTTGCAGTCAATTTGGGATGGAAATTCCATCACAAAAGAAAATAGTTAATAACTATAGGAAAGATGATCAATATATTAAAAAGAAAAAGAGAAGATATTCTCAAGAAAAATTAGATAAAAAAGCTAAACGAAAATCTGATAGATTAGAGCGCAAGAAAGACAAAAGTAATATTGTCTGTTATAAATGCAAACGTATAGGCCATTACGCTAATAAGTGTAAAATAAAGAAAAAGATTAATAATCTTGACATTAGTGAAGAATTAAAAGATTCTCTAGAAAAATTATTTTTAGAATCTGATGATTCTGAAGATATGACTTCAGCATCAGAAATAGATCATATATCTGACTCTTCTGAAGATTCAGAAGAAAACATGTGTTCTTGTAAACAAGAACACAGTGCTTCTGAAAAAGAAAAATCAGAAGATGACTATTATAAATTAATATCTCAATTTAAAGATTCAGATATTAATGTTTTAACCAATAATCATATTTTAGAATTCTTAAAATCAATAAAAGACCAAGAGTTACGGTCTAGAATTATAGAAAATCTAGATGATATACCGTCCTCTAGTACTCATAGTACTAAGATAGAAGAAGAATTTATACCTAATAATACTCCTTATACTATGACAGAAGTTTATAAACTCATGAAACAGAGATATGATAATTCTCATAAATCTCCTACCACATTAAATGATTTATATGGAGAAATTAATAATCTCAAGGATGAGATTAAAATGTTAAAACAAATGAATAAAAATCTTGACATAAGAGTTTCTAATCTAGAAACTAAAAAAGATTATACTTTGGTTACACCAAATTTATTTGACAATCTTAATAAGATTGGTGAAGAAAATTTCTTGACAGTTTTGGATATGATTACATCTTTCAAATTTTATGTTAAAATTACTTTATTAATAAATCATGAAAAAATCAAAGAATTTACTGCACTAATTGATACAGGTGCAGATATTAGTGTTATACAGGAATGATTAATTCCAACAAGATATTTTCAAAAAACAACTCATAGTTTGCGTCGTGCATGTGGTGACAAATTACAAATTAATTTTAAACCACCACGTGCATATATTTGCAATAATAAAGTTTGCATTCCTGAAAGCTTTTTATTAGCTAAAAATATAACTAACCAAGTTATACTTGGAACCCCTTTTATAAAAAATATTTTTCCTATTACTCATATAGGAACTAATTGCCTTGTAGGTACTTTTGCAAATACACCTGTTTCTTTTCAATTTATAACTGAACCAAATACAAGATTTGTAAATGAAATTAAAGATTTCATTTTACGAAAACAAAACCAAATTAATTTTATAAATTTTGAAATAAACTCTTCCACTTGAGGAAGTTTTACAAAATCCTAAATTACAGGAAAAGATTAAAAAACTTCAGAATAATATTTCTGTAGAAATCTGTAATGATCACCCTAATGCTTTTTTGGGATCGGAAAAAGCATGTGGTAACTCTTCCTTATATGGATGATTTTAAAGAAAATCAAATTCCGACAAAGGCACGCCCTTGTCAGATGAATTCTAAATATTTAGAATTATGTGAAGAAGAAATAGGTTCTTTACTAAATAAAAGATTGATAAAAGAGTCAAACTCGCCTTGGTCATGTACAGGGTTCTATGTTAATAAACATAGTGAAATAGAAAGAGGTGTACCAAGATTGGTTATAAATTATAAACCTCTCAATAAGGTATTAAAATGGATTCAACATCCAATTCCTAATAAAAAAGATTTATTAGATAGATTATATGAGGCTTTAATCTTTTCTAAGTTTGATTTAAAATCAGGATATTGGCAGATTTAGATAGCTGAAGCTGACCAATATAAAACAGCTTTTAATGTTCCAATTGGCCACTTTGAATGGAAAGTAATGCCATTTGGATTAAAAAATGCACCTTCAGAATTTCAGAAGATTATGAATGATATATTCATTCCTTATAATGACTTTATATTAGTCTATATTGATGATATATTAGTATTTTCTAAGAATGGTCAACAACACTTTGAACACCTAGATATATTTAAAAAATTAGTTATACAAAATGGCTTAGTTATATCTAAACCTAAAATGGTTTTATTTTCTATAATTATGATGACAGATCTAGCTGTTCTGTAAAATTTCTACCTTATAACCTGGGATTTTACATAGAAGACTACCACCGGACCTCATTTGGTATCAGAGCCATCTGATTATATGTGATATATGTGATTCATAGTTTAACTACTTGTTTTAAACCTAATTTTTCAAAGGTTCCTAACTGATATACAGTTTTTAAATCAACCCTTGGGATTGTCCACTTATTAAGTGCTTCTAGATTCTCAGGAATATCCATTTCTTGCTTAGAAACATTTTTAATGTTCCTTTTATCTTTTAATAAATTCATTTAAATTGACAATTAAGTTTCATGTTAAACTATGAATCACATATATCACATTTATATGTAAGTATATATATACATATATATACATATATATGTGTGTATATATATAAACATATATATACACATATATATACACATATTTGTACATGTGTATATATACATGTATATATATAAATATATATACATATATATGTATATATAAATATATATGTGTATTTATATATGTAAATATATATACATGTGCATTTATATATGTATATAAATAAATATACATATATATACATACATAAATATGGTACACGTTAATATGGAGTAACTTTCTAATTTAATATATAAGTTTCTATACGGTTCAACAATTTCTATTAGATTTTTAGTTTTCATATGATTTCTAACACATGTATGGTTGATTTGTTTATATATATAGTAATTTTATCCATATTAATATGTATATATATAGATACATGTACATATATGTATACATATATGTATATATATACATATATACATATATATGTATGTATATATATGTATATATATGTATATCTATATGTATATATACACATATATGTACACATATATATACATATATATACTTGCATACATATGGTACATAATAATATGGATTAACTTTTTAATTTTGATATATGTTTCTTTACAGTTCAAAAACTTATATTAGATTTTTAGATCTTATATGATTTCTAAAACATATATGGCGTGATTTATCTCTATATAATAAATTTTATCCATATTAACATGTGCCATAGGGGCACACATTAGACAAACCATATATATACACAACATATATACGTATATACGTGTATATATAAATGTACATATATACATATATTTATATACATATATTTGTATATATATACATATATATATAGATATATATGTATATATATGTGTGTGTATATATGTATATATACATGTAAATATATACATATATATACATATGTATATATATGTGTATATATATACATTTATATATATGTGTGTATATATATATATTTATACATATCTATATATATGTATATATACATGTGTGTATGTATACCATTAGGTCCGATTCTAGTCATCCATGTAAGAACTCAGGTTAGAAGGATCTTTTTACAGGGGATCCAGATCCGTCAACACAATTAAAAAAAGATGAAACCGGGATCAACGCCTTAATACGCCTTCCAACGGCTTTTAAACAGGCTAACCCTCATCTTTTAATAACTGCGGTCAGTTCCAGATATCCTGATGCAAACCTCGAACTCCTACATTAGACTATACAACCAGACAAAATAGGATCTTGACAATATAGTTACGATGATACATGTGATGTCATAGCTTAACATGAATTGATTAGCCTGCCATTAGGCTAAATCTGTTAAGAATAAAATTAAAGAAACTTATAATAAGAAACTTATAATAAGAAAGCTTGATAAAACTTACCAGGGATGATGAATTGAAAAACTTCAATCTTCTTTTATTTAAGAAATAAAATTTTTACAAGGGGAGAGGGAGAATTTTTCTAACTGATACTAATTAGGTCCTGCCTTTCTAAATGAGTTACCATCCTTTTTATAGGCATAGAAAGGACCGGACTCCATCTATTCTATCTATTCTAATTTACTTTCGGATTTTAAGTCCGAATAGTACTACTACTATTACATTATTGAGGTGGACCCTATGAGAGTACAATAATTGCTATTACAATGCTATTACAATAGTTCCGATGGGGAACTCAATTCTGTCATATTATCTTTTTATTTGGAAATTTCTTTTCTTGCCTGTGCTTCCATATCTCTGACCATTTGGTCAATGTCTTCTTCTGATATATCTTCCATATTAGGGTCTTGAGATTCTCCAGCTAAGCAATCTTCATTTGAAGAGCCTGTCATCGACACATCTGATTTATTATCTTCAATCAGATTCTTAACCAGATCTTTCTTCAATTCCTCCATATAGGATCGGATTAAATCTTCTTAAGTTATGACTTCTTTTTGTAATTTTAATTTTGTGGCAATTTGATGAAAATGACTTATTTCCTTTATCTCTCATTTTTCTTTCATTGTATGATATGTATCATTTTTCTCATGGATTTCATCCAGTATATTCTGTCCATAAATTTGATTTGTTTTTGGGTTGATTTTAATCAACCTATCCCAAAATCTACTATGAGTAACTCTTTTGAGACATGGTATATTTTGCTGGGTATGACCCACTTTTGGTGTCCATTTCCACACCCATGATATGGAAAATTCAATAAAGAATAACATTGAGGCTATTTCCTCTGAATATTGATTAGCAGCGATATAATCAGCTATTTTTGGGGAAATATTCACCCATTCACCATATAATGATTTAAATTTGTCAGGGAGTATTTTCCCCGAGGTGCCATAAATATTCCACCATTGTATAAACCAATTTGGTAAGGGATTGTTATAAACATCCCCAAAAACCTTTATTAGCCATGTATGTTTCCTATTAGGATTTTCATACAAAAATGCTTTATGAAAAGCATCGATATAATCCCAATAATTTTATTTAAATGATAATTTAGAGTCGGAAAGTATAAATTCCTTCTCTTTAAGAGGAGATAATCCCCATTCTTCAACAGATATAATCCGTTTGATTATGATTTTACTAAAATTATAAATATTAGTAACTTTTGTATTAGGATAAAAATGTGTTATATCACATGAGTTTACTTTAAGTATACTTTCATAATAAGGTCTTTGTTTATATGATGTGGCAACATATGATGCTGTATCGAGATACCTACTCATTAGTAACCATGGATCATTCTTCCATTGAAGATCTTTATTATCCAAAAGAAATATAATTTCTTTGTGAGTGTTAGTATGATATGAGGCCATATTATCCTCTTCTGATATAATTTGAGCATATCATCCGGATGAGGAGGTTTCACCTTCCTGTTTCTTTTTATCAGCAATAAATTTATTAAATTCCTCGTATAATGAGGCATCCTTATCAGCAATATTTTCAGCTATTAGCTTTTTATTGCCCATTTGAACAAGAATATTTTTTCCATGATTGTGAGAGGTATTACCTCTTCCACCTCGTCCACGGAAATGATTACCTCTTCCCCGCGGTATCATGCTGTAAATACTCACGAGTTAGAAAATCTGGAAGATTATTTTCTTCACCTTTTTTACATATTATGTCAAAATCAAATGGAGCTAAATGAGCTTGCCATTCTGCAAACATTTGCTTAGAAACATTGTGATTAAAATCTTTATTAAACATAAATTTTGCTGCTTGGTAATCAGTTTTGACTATAAACTTCTGATTATATAAATCATCTTGAAATTTTAAAATATATTTCACTATTGCTAGAATTTCTTTGGCAATAGTTGCATAATTTTTTTGACTATCAGTCCATTTTCCAGAATGATATCTAATTAATTTTTCCTTTTTATCATCAGGACAAATTTGTGTTAAAATGCCACCATAACCTATATCTGAGGCATCTGTTTCAATAATTTTCTGCCAATTAGGATTAGACAATATTAAACAGGGTAATGTTTTTATTTTTGCTTTTATTTTCTGGACTATTGTAGTATGTTGTTCTGTCCAGGGTTTAGGATTATGTTTTAATATATCATATAAAATAGCTGTATCATAAGCTAGATTTTTATAATATGGTAAAATATAATTTAAACTTCCTAAAAATCTTTGTAACTGAGATTTGTCTAAAATTTCATCTGGGAATTCTGATGCAAAATCTATACTTCTATTAATAGGAATGATTTTCCCTTTTTCAATATTATGACCTAAAAATCTTATATTAGTCTGAAATAAAATCATTTTTGATTTCGAAATGACTAAACCATTTTGTATGACTAATTTTTTAAATATATCCAAATGTTCAAAATGTTGTTGAATATTTTTGGAAAATACTAAAATATCATCTATATAAACTATTATGAATTCACTATAAGGAATGAAAATATCATTCATTATTTTCTGAAATTCTGAAGGTGCATTTTTTAATCTAAATGGCATAACCTTCCATTCAAAATGTCCTATCGGAACATTAAAAGCTGTTTATATTGGTCATTTTCAGCTATCTGAATCTGCCAATATCCTGATTTTAAATCAAATTTAGAAAATATTATTGCTTCATATAATCTATCCAGCAAATCCTTTTTATTAGGGATTGGATGTCTAATCCATTTTAATAACTTTATTCAGGGGTTTATAATTTATTACTAATCTTGGTGCCCCTCTTTCTATTTCACTATGTTTATTAACATAAAATCCTGTACATGACCAGGGAGAATTTGATTCTTTAATCAATTCTTTCCTTAATAAAGAAGTTATTTCTTCTTTACATAATTCTAAGTATTTTGAATTCATTTGACAAGGTCTTGCCTTTGTTGGTATATTACTTTCATCAAAATTATCCATATATGGAAGATTAACAATATGTTTTTTTCCGTTCCAAAAAGCATTTGGATGATCATTACAAATTTCTATTGAAATATTATTTTGAATTTTCTTAATCTTATCCTGTAATTTAGGATTTTGTAAAACTTCGTCAATATTTAAAGAATTTATTTCAAAATTAAGAAAATTAATTTGATTATGTTTTCTAAGAATAAAATCTTTTATGTCATTAACAAATCTAGTATTTGGTTCAGTTATAAATTGAAAAGATACCGGTGTTTTTTCATATGTTTACGTATATATATATGTGTATATATAAATCAGATCCGGTGGTAGTCTTCCATGTTAAATCCCAGGTTATAAGGTAGAACTTTTACAGAATATCTGGATCTGTCAACATAATTATAGAAAATAAAACCGGGATCAACGCCTTAACACGCCTTCACAACGGCTTAAAACAGGCTAACCCTTATCTTCCAATAATTATGGCCAGATCCAGAGTTTCTAACCCAAACCGTGAGTTCTTACATAAGACTACTAACCAACCAGACAAAATAAGGATCTTCACAACATAACCATAATGATATATATGATAGCATAGTTTAACATGAAAGGATTTAGCCTGTCATTAGGCTAATCCTAAAATATATAAATTTATTAACAAAATAAAAAATAAGAAAGTAGAGCTTTCCAGGGATGAAGAGAAAACTTGAAAACTCTTGTATTAAAAATATGAAAACTTTACAATGTCAGAAGAGAGGGAGAAGCAGAGAATTCTATCTATGAGGTCCTGCCTTGGAAGAAGGAGAATGCCTCCTTATATAGACAATTGGGGAAGGCATACTTCAATTCCTATCTATTACAATTTACAAATGGATTTTAAATCCGTAATAGTACAATTTACAAATGGATTTGAAATCCGTAATAATGCTAAGCACTATTCTTGGGCCCCATTTAAAGGACAGTAATGGTGTATAACAATAATGTAGTAGGCCGCACTATTTTAACTTTTGTTTGGCGGCGTCTTCAATATCTTGGACCATTTGGTCAATTGCTGTCTGAGACAACTCTTCCATATCAGGATCTTGGGATTTCCCAGCTAAATAATCTTCATTTGAAGATCCTGTCATAGATATATCAGCTTTATCTTCTGGAGGGAACAAATTTTTAACCAGCTCCTTTTTAACTTCTTCCAAATAGGATTTAATCAACTCATCTTTAGATATAACATCTTGTTGTAACTTTAATCTTGTAGTAATATGATGGAATGGGCTGAGAGATTTAATCTCTCCTTGTTCTTTTAAGCATCTATAAGACTCATTATGACTTTGGATATCATCCAAAATATTTTTACCATATATGGTTTTAGTTTCTGGGTCTGTTTTAATCAATTGATCCCAGAATCTACTATAAGTAGTTCGTTTTAAACATGGAAGATGCTGAGGAGTATAACTCACTTCTGGAGACCATTTCCACACCCATGGTATGGAAAATTCAATAAAAAAGATCATAGAGGCTATATCCTCAGAATATTGATCCATGTTGATATAATCAGCTAGTTTCGGGGATAAGTTCACCCAATCAGCATATAATGCTTTGAATTTTTCAGGAAGTATTTTTCCAGAGGTGCCATATATGGACCACCAGTGTATAAACCAATTTGGTATTGGGCTGTTATAAACATTGCCACAAATTTTAATTAACCAAGTATGCTTTCGCATAGGATTTTCATATAAGAATGCTTTATAAAATGCATCCATATAATCCCAATAATTATATCTTAAGGAATTTTTTGTATCAGGAATTATAAATTCCCTTTCCTTCAGAGGGGAAATACCCCATTCTTCAATGGATATAATCCTTTTAATAATAAGTTTGCTAAAGTTATAAACTTTTGTATCAGTATTACCACCAGGGTAAAAATGCATTATATCGCAAGAGCTAACTTTAAGTATTTGCTCATAAAATAACCTGTGTTTATACGAGGTTACGGCATATGCCGATGTATCCAAGTAGCGTTGCATCAATAACCATGGATCGTGTTTCCACTGTAAATCTTTATTCTCTAAAAGAAATATAATTTCTTTATGAGAATGAGTATAATATGAAGTTGTATTATCTTCATCAGATATAATCTGAGCATATGAACTAGTTGCGGAGGTTTGACCTTCCTTTTTAGCAAGATACTGCTTTTTGAATTCCTCATATAAGAGGGCTTCATCATCTTTAAGATTAGCAATATTTTCAGCTATAAGCTGCTTATTGCCTCGTTGTATAACAACATTCTTTCCTTTGGCTTGAGAGGTATTACCTCTGCCACGACCCCGGAAATTATTTCCCCTGCCCTGCATGCTGCAAAAATTCACGTGTTAAGAAATCAGGAAGATTATTTTCGTCACCTTTTTTATAAATAATATCAAAATCAAAAGGGGCTAAATGAGCTTGCCACCTAGCAAACATCTGCTTAGAGACGTCATGTTTAAAATCTTTTTGAAACATAAATTTAGCTGCTTGGCAGTCTGTTTTAACAATAAATCGTTGATTATATAAATCATCTTGGAATTTTAAAATACATTTTACAATAGCTAAGATTTCTTTAGCTACAGTTGCATAATTTCTTTGACTATCAGTCCCATTTGCGGAATGATACTCGACTAAATGTGCTCTGTTATTAACAGGACAAATTTGAGTTAAAATACCTCCGTATCCTATATCAGAGGCATCTGTTTCTATAATTTTCTGCCAAGTAGGATTAGCTAATATTAAGCAAGGCAAAGTTTTAATTTTTTCTTTAACCCTTTTGCCTGTCTCAGTATGTTGTGAAGTCAAGGCTTAGGATTCTTTTTTAGCCGATCATATAAAATAGCTGTATCTGAGGCTAGATTTTTATAATAAGGGAGAATATAATTCAAGCTTCCTAAAAATCTCCGTAATTGAGTTCTATCCGAAATTTCATCCGGAAATTTAGAAGCAAAATCTATACTTCTATTAATAGGAATTATTTTTCCTTTTTTCAATATTATGACCTAAAAATCTAATATTGGTTTGGAATAGAACCATTTTAGGTTTAGATATAACTAAGCCATTTTGTATAACTAATTTTTTAAATATATCTAAGTGTTCAAAATGTTGTTGAACATTCTTAGAAAATACTAATATGTCATCGATATAGACTAATATAAAGTCACTGTAAGGAATGAATATATCATTCATAATTTTCTGAAATTCAGAAGGTGCAGTTTTTCAATCCAAATGGCATCACTTTCCATTCAAAGTGACCAATAGGAACATTAAAAAGTCTGTTTTATATTGGTCGACTTCGACTATCCGAATACGCCAATATCCCGATTTTAAATCAAACTTAGAGAATATTAAAGCCTCATATAAGCGGTCTAATAAATCCTTTTTATTAGGAATATGATGTTTAATCCATTTTAATAGTTTATTTAGAGGTTTATAATTTATAACCAATCTTGGTACACCTCTTTCTATTTCATTGTGTTTATTAACATAGAACCCTATACATGACCTAGGCGAGTTTGACTCTTTTATCAATTGTTTATTTAATAAAGAAGCTATCTCTTCTTTACATAATTCTAAATATTTAGAATTCATTTGACAAGGGCGTGCCTTTGTCGGAATTTGATTTTCTTGAAAATCATCCATATAAGGAAGGGTAACCATATGCCTTTTTCTATCCCAAAAAGCATTAGGGTGATCATTACAGATTTCTACAGAAATATTATTCTGAAGTTTTTTAATCTTCTCCTTTAATTTAGGATTTTGTAAAACTTCTTCAATAGTAGAAAAGTTTATTTCTAAATTTATAAAATTGATTTGATTTTGTTTTCGTAAAATGAAATCTTTTATTTCATTTACAAATCTTGTATTTGGTTCAGTTATAAACTGAAAAGAAACAGGTGTATTTTCAAAAGTACCTATAAGGCAATCAGTTCCTATATGTGTAATAGGGAAAATCTTTTTTATAAAAGGAGTTCCAAGTATAACTTGGTTAGTTATATTTTTAGCTAATAAAAAGCTTTCAGAAATGCAAACCATATATGGTAAAAATATTTTGGATGATATCCAAAGTCATAATGAGTCTTATAGACGCTTAAAAGAACAAGGAGAGATTAAATCTCTCAACCCATTCCATCATATTACTACAAGATTAAAGTTACAACAAGATGTTATATCTAAAGATGAGTTGATTAAATCCTATTTGGAAGAAGTTAAAAATGAGCTGGTTAAAAATTTGTTCCCTACAGAAGATAAAGTTGATATGTCTATGATAGGATCTTCAAATGAAGATTATTTAGCTGGGGAATCCAAAGATCCTGATATGGAAGAGTGGTCTCAGACAGCAATTGACCAAATGGTCCAAGATATTGAAGATGCCGCCAAACAAAAGTTAAAATAGTGCGGCCTACTACATTATTGTTATACACCATTATTGTCCTTTAAATGGGGCCCAGGAATAGTGCTTAGCATTATTACGGATTTCAAATCCATTTGTAAATTGTACTGTTACGGATTTAAAATCCATTTGTAAATTGTAATAGATAGGAATTGAAGTCCGCCTTCCCCAATTGTCTATATAAGGAGGCATTCTCCTTCTTCCAAGGAAGGACCTCATAGATAGAATTCTCTACTTCTCCCTCTCTTCTTACATTGTAAAGTTTTCATATTTTTAATACAAGAGTTTTCAAGTTTTCTCTTCATCCCTGGTAAGCTCTACTTTCTTATTTTTTATTTTTTTAATAAATTTATATATTTTAGGATTAGCCTAATGACAGGCTAAATCCTTTCATGTTAAACTATGCTATCATATATATCATTATGGTTATGTTGTGAAGATCCTTATTTTGTCTGGTTGGTTAGTAGTCTTATGTAAGAACTCACAGTTTGGGTTAGAAACTCTGGATCTGGCCATAATTATTGGAAGATAAGGGTTAGCCTGTTTTAAGCCGTTGTGAAGGCGTGTTAAGGCGTTGATCCCGATTTTATTTTCTATAATTATGTTGACAGATCTAGATGTTCTGTAAAAGTTCTACCTTATAACCTGGGATTTTACATGGAAGGCTACCACCGGACCTGATTTGGTATCAGAGCCATGTAAGTATGTGATATATGTGATTCATAGTTTAACATGAAACTTCATTTTTACATATTAAATGAATTAATTAAAAGATAAAAGAAAGATTAAAAATCTTCATAAGCAAGAACTGGATATTCCAGACAACCTTGAGGAACTTAATAAGTGGACAATCCCTAGGATTGATTTAAAAACTGTATATCAGTTAGGAACATTTGAAAAATTAGGTTTAAAACAAGTAGTTAAAACTACTGAAGAATCGGTTTCATTAGATAATGAAGAAACTAAGATTAAATTATTATCTTCATCTGATATAAATAGATATAAAGATCTATATAAATTTATCCATATTGGATTAGTGCAAATTGCATTTAAACCTCTAACTTTAGAAGGTTAACCGGAAAGTTTTATTGCATGCCTAAGAGATGCAAGGAATTTAAATAGGAAACAATCTCTTATAGGAGTTATTCAATCTAGTTTGGCCCATGGTCCAGTATATTTTAAAGTTTATCCTAATCTTTCACTTTCTTTAAGTGATGTTAATATACTTGATACTTTAACATTAAATGTTAAAACTCATGGTTATAATTATGTTTCTGGTTCAGAACTTATATGTATCTGTTATAGAATCTATTATAAACCATTATTTACATTAAATCCAAATTGTCAATTAATGGATAAAAAGATTAATGAAACTGTTTTAATAGAAACAAACTTTAATAGATCTAAGATCTCAACTAGAAGAATTATAAAATGGGATGAAATCCCTATGCCTCAGCAATGGACATTGGAAAGAACTGGCTATATCCAGTCAAAGACTGAACATAATATCGATCATATCGAACAAACTCCAGAAGAAACTGTTTATATACAGATGGGCCATACCCCATCTCAATTGGGTAATATCCCAAGGACTTTTTCAACAAGATCTGAAAGATCATATATTTCACCTCTTATAGAGGACAAGGATTATATTCCTTACAGAGTTTCTACCTCCCAGGTAAGTGAACGTGATGAGCAAAATCATCATGTAGATAAAGTGTTTAAAAATAAAGAAAATATTGTAAAAGGTATTTATAATACTAAAGATCCGGAAATAACTGAATCTGAAATGAATTTTTCATTATGAATTATAAACCAAAAATTGATTTTCGTCCTGGATCTGAAGTCAGGCAAAAAGTTAAAGCTGAATTTAATTTACCAAGATGGGAACCATTTAGAAAGTGGTTTTTCCCTAATTTTGATGATACATTAAAATATTATATTTCAGAAGAATTTTATAAATTCTTGTCTTTCCATAATATTCTATTTCCATTTGTTCCATGGTTCATGTCTAAGTATATTGAACCTTATATTTCTGTGTTAGAAAGAGATTATAAGCTCTTGAATGGAAGTATAATTAAAGGCATATTGCCTCCTCAACAACCTTTTCTTTTAGGAAAGGAAAATGATATTGTTAGTTTTGCAGCATTTTCAAAACTATTTGAAAATGATACTTTAAATATAACTGTAAAACAAATTAACAAGATTATAGAACAACAGAATTATACAAACATTTATTTAAATTTTTTAGGAGAACAAATTCTCTCTCTTCATAAGAGAATTGATTTACTATTACAAAAATTAGATAAATCTATGCCTCCAGGATCTTCAGGAAATAGGGCAGTTATATCTACTCCTCCTTTACAGCCTCCTCTTGAGATAAAAGATTATAAATTAAAGAAAATGTCAGATCTGGAAATGATGCTAGATCAAAAGTTTAAAAAATTAATATTAATACTTTAAAAATGAATTTTCTGATAGATTATCATAGAATAAAAGTAAACAAGTTATAAAAGATGAAATTAATAAATTATACAGGTTTGCTGATAGGCCAACCCAACGTATAAATTATTATAGTCGTCCTTCTCTTGTAGATATTCTACATGAAGAACAAGAATATATAGGTAACAATAGTTACAATGGTAAATGTATTTATGAATGGAATCTAGATGGTTAAACTGAAAAACAGATTTATAATCTGACACATAGAATGCTTACGTGTAGTACCGTCAGTAAACTGATTGGCAATAGCGACAGTAATATTGCAAAAATGATAGTTGCAGTATTTACTGGCCAACTTAAAGGCTGGTGGGATCATTATCTCTCTTCCCAAGAAAAGGAAGAAATTTATCATACTGTTAAACAGGAAGAAAATGGTCAAACCAGTGAACAAGCAGTTTATACACTGATAGTTACTATATTAGAACATTTCACCGGAAGAATTTCAGATGATAATGAAACTCTTAGAACATTATTACAAAATACTAGGTGTAAAACACTTACAGAATTTAGGTGGTATAAAGACCAATTCCTTAATAGATTTTTGGAATTACCTGAGAGTAATAGCTCTCATTGGAAATCTAAGTTTATAGATGGTTTACCCCTCTATTTGCTGAAAGAGTTAGAAAAACTCTTAGGAAAGATAAAATTTCCATTCCCTATGAAAGTTATACTTATGGAGCGCTTATAGCGACTTGTAAATATGAAGGTATAGTTTTATGTAATAAAATTAAATTAAATTCAACCAACAACTTAAAAGACAACGGTTAACTGAAAGAACTCAGTTAGGCCAATTCTGTAGTCAATTTGGGATGGATATTCCATCACAAAGGAAGATAGTTAATAACTATAGGAAAGATGATCAATATATTAAAAAGAAAAGGAGAAAATATTCTCAAGCTAAATTAGATAAAAAAGCTAAGAGAAAATCTGATAGATTAGAGCGCAAGAAAGACAAAAGTAATATTGTCTGTTATAAATGCAAGCGTATAGGTCATTACGCTAATAAGTGTAAAATGAAGAAAAAGATTAATAATCTTGACATTAGTGAAGAATTAAAAGATTCTTTAGAAAAATTATTTCTAGAATCTAATGACTCTGAAGATATAACTTCAGCTTCAGAAATTGATCATATCTCTGACTCTTCTGAAGATTCAGAAGAAAACATGTGTCCTTGTAAACAAGGATCCAGTACTTCTGAAAAAGAAAATTCAGAAGATGATTATTATAAATTAATATCTCAATTTAAAGATTCAGATATTAATGTTTTAACCAATAATCATATTTTAGAATTCTTAAAATCAATAAAAGACCAAGAGTTAAGGTCTAGAATTATAGAAAATTTAGATGATATACCGTCTTCTAGTACTCATAGTACTAAAATAGAAGAAGAATTTATACCTAATAATAATCCTTATACGATGACAGAAGTTTATAAACTTATGAAATAAAGATATGATAATTCACATAAATCTCCTACTACATTAAATGATTTATATGGAGAGATTAATAATCCTAAAGATGAGATTAAAATGTTAAAACAAATTAATAAAAATCTTGACATAAGAGTTTCTAATCTAGAAACTAAAAAAGATTATACTTTGGTTACACCAAATTTATTTGACAATCTTAATAAGATTGGTGACGATCAGTTTTTAACTGTTTTAGACATGATTACATCTTTTAAGTTTTATGTTAAAATTGCTTTATTAATAAATCGTGATGAAATCAAAGAATTCACTGCACTAATTGATACAGGTGCAGATATAAGTGTTATACAGGAAGGATTAATTCCAACCAAATATTTTCAAAAAACAACTCATAGTTTACGTCATGCAGGTGGTGATAAATTACAAATTAATTTTAAACTACCACGTGCATACATTTGCAATAATAAAGTGTGCATTCCGGAAAGCTTTTTATTAGCTAAAAATATAACTAACCAAGTTATACTTGGAACTCCTTTTATAAAAAAGATTTTCCCTATTACACATATAGGAACTGATTGCCTTATAGGTACTCTTGGAAATATACCTGTTTCTTTTCAGTTTATAACTGAACCAAATACAAGATTTGTAAATGAAATAAAAGATTTCATTTTACGAAAACAAAATCAAATCAATTTTATAAATTTTGAAATAAACTCTTGTACTATTGAAGAAGTTTTACAAAATCCTAAATTAAAGGAGAAGATTAAAAAACTTCAGAATAATATTTTTGTAGAAATCTGTAATGATCACCCTAATGCTTTTTGGGATAGAAAAAGGCATGTGGTTACCCTTCCTTATATGGATGATTTTCAAGAAAATCAAATTCCGACAAAGGCACGCCCTTGTCAAATGAATTCTAAATATTTAGAATTATGTAAAGAAGAGATAGCTTCTTTATTAAATAAACAATTGATAAAAGAGTCAAACTCGCCTAGGTCATGTATAGGGTTCTATGTTAATAAACACAATGAAATAGAAAGAGGTGTACCAAGATTGGTTATAAATTATAAACCTCTAAATAAACTATTAAAATGGATTAAACATCATATTCCTAATAAAAAGGATTTATTAGACCGCTTATATGAGGCTTTAATATTCTCTAAGTTTGATTTAAAATCAGGATATTGGCAGATTCAGATAGCTGAAGCTGACCAATATAAAACAGCTTTTAATGTTCCTATTGGTCACTTTGCATGGAAAGTGATGCCATTTGGATTGAAAAACTGCACCTTCTGAATTTCAGAAAATTATGAATGATATATTCATTCCTTACAGTGACTTTATATTAGTCTATATCGATGACATATTAGTATTTTCTAAGAATGTTCAACAACATTTTGAACACTTAGATATATTTAAAAAATTAGTTACACAAAATGGCTTAGTTATATCTAAACCTAAAATGGTTCTATTCCAAACCAATATTAGATTTTTAGGTCATAATATTGAAAAAGGAAAAATAATTCCTATTAATAGAAGTATAGATTTTGCTTCTAAATTTCCAGATGAAATTCTGGATAGAACTCAATTACAGAGATTTTTAGGAAGCTTGAATTATATTCTCCCTTATTATAAAAATCTAGCCTCAGATACAGCTATTTTATATGATCGGCTAAAAAAGAATCCTAAGCCTTGACTTCACAACATACTGAGACAGGCAAAAGGGTTAAAGAAAAAATTAAAACTTTGCCTTGCTTAATATTAGCTAATCCTACTTGGCAGAAAATTATAGAAACAGATGCCTCTGATATAGGATACGGAGGTATTTTAACTCAAATTTGTCCTGTTAATAACAGAGCACATTTAGTCAGGTATCATTCTGGCAAATGGACTGATAGTCAAAGAAATTATGCAACTGTAGCTAAAGAAATCTTAGCTATTGTAAAATGTATTTTAAAATTCCAAGATGATTTATATAATCAACGATTTATTGTTAAAACAGACTGCCAAGCAGCTAAATTTATGTTTCAAAAAGATTTTAAACATGACGTCTCTAAGCAGATGTTTGCTAGGTGGCAAGCTCATTTAGCCCCTTTTGATTTTGATATTATTTATAAAAAAGGTGACGAAAATAATCTTCCTGATTTCTTAACACGTGAATTTTTGCAGCATGCAGGGCAGGGGAAATAATTTCCGGCGTCGTGGCAGAGGTAATACCTCTCAAGCCAAAGGAAAGAATGTTGTTATACAACGAGGCAATAAGCAGCTTATAGCTGAAAATATTGCTAATCTTAAAGATGATGAAGCCCTCTTATATGAGGAATTCAAAAAGCAGTATCTTGCTAAAAAGGAAGGTCAAACCTCCGCAACTAGTTCATATGCTCAGATTATATCTGATGAAGATAATACAACTTCATATTATACTCATTCTCATAAAGAAATTATATTTCTTTTAGAGAATAAAGATTTACAGTGGAAACACGATCCATGGTTATTGATGCAACGCTACCTGGATACATCGGCATATGCCGTAACCTCGTATAAACACAGGTTATTTTATGAGCAAATACTTAAAGTTAGCTCTTGCGATATAACGCATTTTTACCCTGGTGGTAATACTGATACAAAAGTTTATAACTTTAGCAAAATTATTATTAAAAGGATTATATCCATTGAAAAATGGGGTATTTCCCCTCTGAGAGGAAGGGAATTTATAATTCCTGATACAAAAAATTCCTTAAGATATAATTATTGGGATTATATGGATGCATTTTATAAAGCATTCTTATATGAAAATCCTAATGCGAAAGCATACTTGGTTAATTAAAATTTGTGGCAATGTTTATAACAACCCAATACCAAATTGGTTTATACACTGGTGGTCCATGTATGGCACCTCTGGAAAAATACTTCCTGAAAAATTCAAAGCATTATATGCTGATTGGGTGAACTTATCCCAAAAACTAGCTGATTATATCAACATGGATCAATATTCTGTGGATATAGCCTCTATGATCTTTTTTATTGAACTTTCCATACCATGGGTGTGGAAATGGTCTCCAGAAGTGAGTTATACTCAGGTCCGGTGGTAGTCTTCCATGTAAAATCCCAGGTTATAAGGTAGAACTTTTACAGAACATCTAGATCTGTCAACATAATTATAGAAAATAAAACTGGGATCAACGCCTTAACACGCCTTCACAACGGCTTAAAACAGGCTAACCCTTATCTTCCAATAATTATGGCCAGATCCAGAGTTTCTAACCCAAACCGTGAGTTCTTACATAAGACTACTAACCAACCAGACAAAATAAGGATCTTCACAACATAACCATAATGATCTATATGATATTTTAGTTTAACATGAAAGGATTTAGCCTGTCATTAGGCTAATCCTAAAATATATAAATTTATTAACAAAATAAAAAATAAGAAAGTAGAGCTTGCCAGGGATGAAGAGAAAACTTGAAAACTCTTGTATTAAAAATATGAAAACTTTACAATGTCAGAAGAGAGGGAGAAGCAGAGAATTCTATCTATGAGGTCCTGCCTTGGAAGAAGGAGAATGCCTCCTTATATAGACAATTGGGGAAGGCATACTTCAATTCCTATCTATTACAATTTACAAATGGATTTTAAATCCGTAATAGTACAATTTACAAATAGATTTGAAATCCATAATAATGCTAAGCACTATTCTTGGGCCCCATTTAAAGGACAATAATGGTGTATAACAATAATGTAGTAGGCCGCACTATTTTAACTTTTGTTTGGCGGCGTCTTCAATATCTTGGACCATTTGGTCAATTGCTGTCTGAGACAACTCTTCCATATCAGGATCTTGGGATTCCCCAGCTAAATAATCTTCATTTGAAGATCCTGTCATAGATATATCAGCTTTATCTTCTGGAGGGAACAAATTTTTAACCAGCTCCTTTTTAACTTCTTCCAAATAGGATTTAATCAACTCACCTTTAGATATAACATCTTGTTGTAACTTTAATCTTGTAGTAATATGATGGAATGGGCTGAGAGATTTAATCTCTCCTTGTTCTTTTAAGCGTCTATAAGACTCATTATGACTTTGGATATCATCCAAAATATTTTTACCATATATGGTTTTAGTTTCTGGGTCTGTTTTAATCAATCGATCCCAGAATCTACTATAAGTAGTTCGTTTTAAACATGGAAGATGCTGAGGAGTATAACTCACTTCTGGAGACCATTTCCACACCCATGGTATGGAAAATTCAATAAGAAAGATCATAGAGGCTATATCCTCAGAATATTGATCCATGCCGATATACTCAGCTAGTTTTGGGGATAAGTTCACCCAATCAGCATATAATGCTTTGAATTTTTCATGAAGTATTTTTCCAGAGGTGCCATATATGGACCACCAGTGTATAAACCAATTTGGTATTGGGCTGTTATAAACATTGCCACAAATTTTAATTAACCAAGTATGCTTTCGCATAGGATTTTCATATAAGAATGCTTTATAAAATGCATCCATATAATCCCAATAATTATATCTTAAGGAATTTTTTGTACCACCAATTATAAATTCCCTTTCTTTCAGAGGGGAAATACCCCATTCTTCAATGGATATACTCCTTTTAATAATAATTTTGCTAAAGTTATAAACTTTTGTATCAGTATTACCACAAGGGTAAAAATGCGTTATATCGCAAGAGCTAACTTTAAGTATTTGCTCATAAAATAACCTGTGTTTATACGAGGTTACGGCATATGCCGATGTATCCAGGTAGCGTTGCATCAATAACCATGGATCGTGTTTCCACTGTAAATCTTTATTCTCTAAAAGAAATATAATTTCTTTATGAGAATGAGTATAATATGAAGTTGTATTACCTTCATCAGATATAATCTGAGCATATGAACTAGTTGCGGAGGTTTGACCCTCCTTTTTAGCAAGATATTGCTTTTTGAATTCCTCATATAAGAGGGCTTCATCATCTTTAAGATTAGCAATATTTTCAGCTATAAGCTGCTTATTGCCTCGTTTTATAACAACATTCTTTCCTTTGGCTTGAGAGGTATTACCTCTGCCACGACCCCGGAAATTATTTCCCCTGCCCTGCATGCTGCGAAAATTCACGTGTTAAGAAATCAGGAAGATTATTTTCTTCACCTTTTTTATAAATAATATCAAAATCAAAAGGGGCTAAATGAGTTTGTCACCTAGCAAACATCTGCTTAGAGACGTCATGTTTAAAATCTTTTTGAAACATAAATTTAGCTGCTTGGCAGTCTGTTTCAACAATAAATCGTTGATTATATAAATCCACTTGGAATTTTAAAATACCTTTCACAATAGCTAAGATTTCTTTAGCTACAGTTGCATAATTTCTTTGACTATCAGTCCATTTGCCAGAATGATACCTGACTAAATGTGCTCTGTTATTAACAGGACAAATTTGAGTTAAAATACCTCCATATCCTATATCAGAGGCATCTGTTTCTATAATTTTCTGCCAAGTAGGATTAGCTAATATTAAGCAAGACAAAGTTTTAATTTTTTCTTTAATCCTTTCGAGTGTCTCAGTGTGTTGAGAAGTCCAAGGCTTAGGATTCTTTTTTAGCCAATCATATAAAATAGCTGTATCTGAGGCTAGATTTTTATAATAAGGGAGAATATAATTCAAGCTTCCTAAAAATCTCTGTAATTGAGTTTTATCCAGAATTTCCTCTGGAAATTTAGAAGCAAAATCTATACTTCAATTAATAGGAATTATTTTTCCTTTTTCAATATTATGACCTAAAAATCTAATATTGGTTTGGAATAGAACCATTTTAGGTTTAGATATAACTAAGCCATTTTGTATAACTAATTTTTTAAATATATCTAAGTGTTCAAAATGTTGTTGAACATTCTTAGAAAATACTAATACGTCATCGATATAGACTAATATAAAGTCACTGTAAGGAACGAATATATCATTCATAATTTTCTGAAATTCAGAAGGTGCATTTTTTAATCCAAATGGCATCACTTTCCATTCAAAGTGACCAATAGGAACATTAAAAGCTGTTTTATATTGGTCAGCTTCAGCTATCTGAATCTGCCAATATCCGGATTTAAATCAAACTTAGAGAATATTAAAGCCTCATATAAGCGGTCTAATAAATCCTTTTTATTAGGAATAGGATGTCTAATCCATTTTAATACTTTATTTAGAGGTTTATAATTTATAACCAATCTTGGTACACTTCTTTCTATTTCACTGTGTTTATTAACATAGAACCCTGTACATGACCAAGGCGAGTTTGACTCATTTATCAATTTCTTTTTTTATTTAATAAAGAAGCTATCTCTTCTTTACATAATTCTAAATATTTAGAATTCATTTGACAAGGGCGTGCCTTTGTCGGAATTTGATTTTCTTGAAAATCATCCATATAAGGAAGGGTAACCACATGCCTTTTTCTATCCCAAAAAGCATTAGGGTGATCATTACAGATTTCTACAGAAATATTATTCTGAAGTTTTTTAATCTTCTCCTTTAATTTAGGATTTCGTAAAACTTCTTCAATAGTAGAAGAGTTTATTTCAAAATTTATAAAATTGATTTGATTTTGTTTTCATAAAATGAAATCTTTTATTTCATTTACAAATCTTGTATTTGGTTCAGTTACAAAAACTTAAAAGAAACAGGTGTATTTTCAAAAGTACCTATAAGGCAATCAGTTCCTATATGTGTAATAGGGAAAATCTTTTTTATAAAAGGAGTTCCAAGTATAACTTGGTTAGTTATATTTTTAGCTAATAAAAAGCTTTCAGGAATGCAAACTTTATTATTGCAAATGTATGCACGTGGTAGTTTAAAATTAATTTGTAATTTATCACCACCTGCATGACGTAAACTATGAGTTGTTTTTTGAAAATATTTGGTTGGAATTAATCCTTCCTGTATAACACTTATATCTGCACCTGTATCAATTACTGCAGTGAATTGTTTGATTTCATCACGATTTATTAATAAAGCAATTTTAACATAAAACTTAAAAGATGTAATCATGTCTAAAACAGTTAAAAACTGATCGTGACCAATCTTATTAAGATTGTCAAATAAATTTGGTGTAACCAAAGTATAATCTTTTTTAGTTTCTAGATCAGAAACTCTTATGTCAAGATTTTTATTAATTTGTTTTAACATTTTAATCTCGTCTTTAAGATTATTAATCTCTCCATATAAATCATTTAATGTAGTAGGAGATTTATGTGAATTATCATATCTTTGTTTCATAAGTTTATAAACTTCTGTCATCGTATAAGGATTATTATTAGGTATAAATTCTTCTTCTATTTTAGTACTATGAGTACTAGAAGACGGTATATCATCTAAATTTTCTATAATTCTAGACCTTAACTCTTGGTCTTTTATTGATTTTAAGAATTCTAAAATATGATTATTGGTTAAAACATTAATATCTGAATCTTTAAATTGAGATATTAATTTATAATAATCATCTTCTGAATTTTCTTTTTCAGAAGTACTGGATCCTTGTTTACAAGGACACATGTTTTCTTCTGAATCTTCAGAAGAGTCAGACATATGATCAATTTCTGAAGCTGAAGTTATATCTTCAGAGTCATCAGATTCTAGAAATAATTTTTCTAAAGAATCTTTTAATTCTTCACTAATGTCAAGATTATTAATCTTTTTCTTCATTTTACACTTATTAGCGTAATGACCTATACGCTTGCATTTATAACAGACAATATTACTTTTGTCTTTCTTGCGCTCTAATCTATCCGATTTTCGCTTAGCTTTTTTATCTAATTTAGCTTGAGAATATTTTCTCCTTTTCTTTTTAATATATTGATCATCTTTCCTATAGTTATTAACTATCTTCCTTTGTGATGGAATATCCATCCCAAATTGACTACAGAATTGGCCTAACTGAGTTCTTTCAGTTAACCGTTGTCTTTTAAGTTGTTGGTTTAATTTAATTTCATTACATAAAGCTATACCTTCATGTTTACAAGTTTCTATAAGCGCTCCATAAGTATAACTTTCATAAGGAATGGAAATTTTATCTTTCCTAAGAGTTTTTCTAACTCTTTCAGCAAATAGAGGGGGTAAACCATCGATAAACTTAGATTTCCAATGAGAGCTATTACTCTCAGGTAATTCCATAACTCTATTAAGGAATTGGTCTTTATACCACCTAAATTCTGTAAGTGTTTTACACCTAGTATTTTGTAATAACGTCCTGAGGGTTTCATTATCATCAGAAATCCTTCCAGTGAAATATTCTAATATAGTAACTATTAGTGTATAAACTGCTTGTTCACTGGTTTGACCATTTTCTTCCTGTTTAACAGTATGATAAATTTCTTCCTTTTCTTGGGAAAAGAGATAATGATCCCACCAGCCTTTAAGTTGGCCAGTAAATCCTGTAACTATCATTTTTGCAATATTACTGTCGCTATTACTAATCAGTTTACTGACGGTACTATACATAAGCATTCTATGTGTTAGATTATAAATCTGTTTTTCAGTATAACCATCTAGATTCCATTCATAAATACATTTACCATTGTAACTATTGTTACCTATATATTCTTGTTCTTCATGTAGAATATCTACAGGAGAAGGACGACTATAATAATTTATACGTTGGATTGGCCTATCAGCAAACCTGTATAATTTATTAAATTCATCTTTTATAACTTGTTTACTTTTATTCTCTGATAATCTATCAGAAAATTCATTTTCTAAAGTATTAATATTTAGTTTTTTAAACTTTTGATCTAGCATCATTTCCAGATCTGACATTTTCTTTAATTTATAATCTTTTATCTCAGGAGGAGGCTGTAAAGGAGGAGTAGATATAACTGCCCTATTTTCTGAAGATCCTGGAGGCATAGATTTATCTAATTTTTGTAATAATAAATCAATTCTCTTATGAAGAGAGAGAATTTGTTCTCCTAAAACATATAAATAAATGTTTGTATAATTCTGTTGTTCTATAATCTTATTAATTTGTTTTACAGTTATATTTGAAGTATCATTTTCAAATAGTTTTGAAAATGCTGCAGGTGTATATATATACATTTATATATGTGTGTGTATATATATGTATATTTATACATATCTATATATATGTATATATACATGTGTGTATGTATATATATCAATATATATATGTATATATACATATATATATATCTATACATATAGATGTATATATGTGTTGTATATATACATATATATACATGTATATATATGTATACATATTACATATATGTATATATATATGTATACATGTAATTTGCATATATATATATATGTGTGTGTGCATGTGTGTGTACACGATGTTTGGCTTGCTGCTCTTCCGGGACAAAATCCACCACACGAAAGCTTTGATAAAGCTATTCCCCTATTTCTGAATCTTACTCTTCACAAGTAGTGCTACTAAAGATCCTCTTGAAAAAGGTCCAAACAGAAAGTCATACAGGCGGCATAGGTGATGGTTAAGGGAATGATGTTTTCATAATTTTACTTTGCTTCTGCTATCCCCCTATCCATTCTTATTCTTTATCTTAGCATTAATATAGGTCCTTAATTAAAATAGCCTTAGGATAACCTAAGCTAGCCAATATATATACATATATATATATATGTATACATATATGTACATATATATGCATATATATATCTATATATATACTTATATACACACACACACACATATGTATAAATATTCATATATATATATACATATACATATATATATGTATTCTATGTACCAATATATACATATATACTTATATATGTATATTTATGTATGTATACATATATATACATGTATGTAAATGTACATACGTGTATATGTATATACATATGTATATGTATGTATGTATATATATACATATATATGTATAGATATGTATATAATTATATACATTGATGTGTGTATATTTAAAACTTTTAAAAATATTAAAAGCCTATTCTATAGTTATTATAACCTACCTGAATTGAAGATTATTATGTTATGTTATTTTTATAATTTACTATTTAGTTTGAGGATGGTTTGAACTTTGAAGCTTGTTGAACTGAAGTTTTTTTTCTTTTAACAAAGTTAGACTTTTTTTTTTTTAGTTTTAAAGTTTTTAATTGTGTCATTATTTAAAGTATTAATTCATTTGATTTTATGGAATGTTTAATAGATATATTAAAAATTTTATACCTAATTCTCTACTTGGATCCCCAATTCCCCACTTGGATTTGGGAATGGAGAAGCGTGGATGGCTTGGGGTTTGATATTATTGGGGGGTTTGGTTAGGGATGAGTCGAATCCTTACATTTGATATCCCCAACTCCTCTGCTAGATTAATTATGGCTGAGTAACGTATTAACGTGCCTCTCGGCACTATCATGTATAAATGCAAACCTTGTTTGATGACTGAACCAATAAAATCACCTTGAAGCGAAATAGTTAAAATCATCTCATACATAAGTAGATATAACACCTAATTTACAAAAGAGTGAAAAATCATCTCGTAGGAGTATCTTACAACTGAGATCACTCAAATCTTCTAAGAGATTCAAGAGGATATTCACAAGATGAAGCACAAATAAGTGATGCTACTCCTTGTGAACTCCAAGAAAGTAACCACCATGGTTTATTATCCTATCTCTTTGCCCCAACCATCTGAAAAACATGACATAAAGATATACATGATTTAGAAACCTCAGTGAGTCTACGTGAGTGTATGTGTTTTCCAAACTAATGATGCAATTTTTATAAAATGATTCATGTAATGTCTAAAGAAATCATTTTCATGTCTATTTTGAAAGAGTAAATGCATAAACTCATATAAGGGGTAGTGCAACTGGGAAATCTAAGCGAATCAAGAAACATCAATGCAGCCTCGAATCCGAGTTCTAAAATCATGTCATAATAAGTTGAGCTTAACAAACCGAAATCTGGAACACATCACGGAGTCATTGGAAATAAATTCCGACATCCTGTAGTCAATACGAGCCAAACACACCATTATGAGTACTTTGTTTCAACATCCACTTTGATTTTATTCTAATCAGGTTATGAATCCTGGGGGCGCCTACTAGTCCACTCCTAATAACCAACCTCAGTTTCGAGCTCCTCCTGACTCTCCATTAGGCGATTGTTCTGTGGCATGACATAAACGTAGTATCGGTTGAGCCAAACACTCAGCAGTACTACATCCCCATTCAACTTGATCAACCATCCAAAATATGAAACCGTTTGTATTGTTGAAAGTGGCCCTAATACAAATGAACAGCCACGTACAGTGCACTCCGTTAACGCTTTCGAATACATAATCATATCATGAACTTTATCCCTGGTCAGAAAAGGACTTTCATGCATCTTTTCTAATTAAAAGGTAGATTATATGGTTATCCAAACAAGTTCAAATCATACCCAACTTCCTAAATCCAAAAGACTACATAAATGGCCACTTAAACATATTTAAATTGTATTCCTTTCAGGATAACAAAATCACCTGTCCGCTAGGCTAAATCATGCTTATGCAGGTTTTACAAATATGCCACGTATATTTTGAATAATATAACTTCTAGATAACATAACATTTAGGCAGTATATCATATTATAAGAGTCTATGAAAGATGGTATTCTTTTTAAAAATAGAAACACCTATTAGATCGTCGCTCCTAGGCAGTTCTAATGCCTCAGTTAAACACATTATGTAGAACCTCTGCAATATAAAGAACTTATGAAAATAACACATTGATCAATTTTTCGAAAGAATAAAAAATTTTCCAAAAATACTACATGCAAACAAAGTATACTTATTTAAAAAACATTATTAACACTACCAAAATATTTAAGTTTGGTTGGTGGACTCACCTTAAATGCAAAAATTGAGATATGAACCTACACAGAGTAATAGAACTACTTAATATTTAACTAAGTATCCAACATTCCTACTTGCCAAATAATATAATATCAATTTAATTGAATTTAGGACATATATTAGTTTTCAAAGAAGATCTAAATTCTTGGTACCATTAAGGGTCTCTTATTTGGATATCTACATAAAGCACTTAAATATCCTTAAAACAAAAAAATTATGAATTAATCTCAAAATTAAATTATGTACTATATATTTACTTTAAATCTTTTAAATAGGTAAGAGAAGGATAAAAAATTGAAGGTAATTAAGCCTTGAAAATAAAGGAAAACAAAAGAGAAAATATAAGATCAAACTACCTAAATGATAAAAGAAGGAAGACTCACGTCATAAGCTATAGAATAGAAAATAAAGAGAAGAGAATAGAATACTAATCTAGAATATCTTATTCATGAGCAATAGGAAATGGTCTAAAGAAAGGAAAATGGATACTAGGCACCTTTTTTATGGTGGAGTTTGAGTCGGTTTAGGGGAGGCTTTCTAGGGGGTGTATTTTTTTTCTTGGGGATCGAGATGATTAGGGACTAATAATAATAAATTATTATTATAATAGTGTTTATCTCAAACTTAGTCTAATAAAAATGTCTAAATAGTATATATATAGTCCTGTAAAAATTACGTTTTCATCCAAAATGTATTCCCACAAAATTTTTTTCTTTTTAAGCTCAATATATAATTCTCCACTATCAAGTAGTCGAGATCGTATAGTACATCTTCTAATATACTCTCTAGTACCAAATCATACTATAAACTCGAGTAACTAGGTGTACTCGGGAAAACTACATAGTTTTTATTAAAAGTTATACATTTTGAAATACTCCACCTCCAACTCACCTTACGCACTTCTTCTTCTTTACATTGTCCTTTCCTACAATTTGAGATCATGTACTTACTTCCATGTATCACCCTCACCATTAAATTAATCCTTATTATTTTGGGACTTTTCTAGTGCACTAGTAATTTTCTTTTTTTTTTTTTTTCCTTTTTAGATAAACAATGCACTAGTAATTTCTAAACTTTCGATCCCGCACTTCTTCTGTGGGGGGGGTCTATTTTTCCCAATAAATAACTAGGAAAAAGGTTTCTAAAAAAATGTAGTAGGTTTTTTTTTTTTTTTTTTTTGACAAAAGAATAATACAGTAGCTTAAAATTTTAAACCCAATGTTAAGTGACTATATGTTTATCCTTTTATGTCTAAAATCTAAACTAAGTATCATTATTTTTTTCCTTTTTTTATTTTGAGCATAGATTTGAAAGGAATTTTAAAAAAAAAACGTTCATTTTGGTTTTGACTAATATTTTATTTTTACAACTAGGGGCGCCTATTTTTCCAACTAATATTACCTATTTTATTAACATGCAAAATGAGTTACTATAAGTAGGGTTGCCTATTTTTATAACTAGAAGTGCTCATTTTTACAACTAAGGATGCCTATTTTTATAACTAGGTGTACTTATTTTTATAGCTAGGAGTGCCGACTTTTACAACTATGGGTGCCTATAATGTATAACATACAAGTTGTGTTACTTTATGCATTGGTGTCATTTTTATAACTGTGGATTTTTTTTTTTTTTTACAACTAGGGTGCTTATGATATAAAACCTATAAACGTGACTGTAACTAGGTCTGTCTACTTTTATAACTTAGAGTGTCTACTTTTACAATTGTATGTGGCTATTTTTATAACCGTGTATGCCTACAATGTATAATATGCATAATGGTTACTTTTTGGTAATTGTGCCTTTTTTTATAACTATGAATGCTAATTTTTATAACTAGGGGTGCTCATTTTCATAATCAAGGGTGATTATAATATAAAACATACGAAATGGGTAACTGCTAGTAGGTGTGCCTACTTTTATAACTTGGAGTGCCTACATTTTTTAACTGTGTGTGTATAAAATGTATAACATGCATGATGGGTTAGTTTTTGCAATGTACCTTTTGCATAACTATGGATGCCTAATTTTTATAACCAAGGTGCTTAGTTTTCATAACCAAGGGTGATTATAATATAAAACATGCAAAATGAGTGACTATAAGTAGGCGTGCCTACTTTTATAACTTGGAGGGCCTACTTTTATCACAAACCACTGTGTGTGCCTATTATTATAACTGTGTGTGTCTACAATGTATAACATGCATGACAAGTTACTTTTTGCAGTGGTGCCTTTTTTTAGAACTATGAATATCTATTTTTACAACTATAGGTGTATATTTTTCATAACCAAGGTGATAATAATATAAAATATGTACGGGTAACTATAAGTAGTGTGCCTACTTTTATAACTTGGAGTGCCAATTTTTATAACTATGGATGCCTATTTTTATAATGTGGGTGCCTAAAATGTATAAGATGCATGATAGGAGTAGTGCCTCTTTTTATAACTATGTATGCCTATTTTTACAACTATAGGTGCTTATTTTTCATAACCAAGGGTGATTATAATATAAAACATGCAAAATGGGTGACTGTAAGTAGGTGTGCCTACTTTTATAACATGGAATGCCTACTTTTATAACTGTGTGCATAAAATATATAACATGCATGATGGGTTTTTTTTTTTTTTTTTGCAGTGGTGCCTTTTTTTATAAATATAGATATTTATTTTTTATAACTAGGGTGCTTATTTTCCATAGCCAAGGGTAATTATAATATAAAACATGCAAAATGGGTGACTGTAAGTAGGTGTGCCTACTTGTATAACTTGGAGTGCCTACTTTTATTACTATGTGTGCCTATTTTTATAATTGCACGTCATTACAGTGTATAACATGCATGATGGGTTACTTTTTGTAGTGGTGCCTTTTTTTTGTAACTATGGATGCCTGTTTTTACAACTATAAGTGTCTATTTTGCATAAATAAGAGTGATTATCATATAAAACAGACAAAATAGGTAACTATAAGCAGGTGTGCCTACTTTTATAATTCGGACCTACTTACTTTTATAATTGTGTGTGCCCATTTTTATAACTGTGGGTGCCTACAATGTATAGCATGCATGATCGGTTACTTTTTGCAGTGGTGCCTTTTTTTTATAACTATGTATGCCTATTTGTACAACTAGATGCTTATTTTTCATAACCAAGGGTGATTGTAATACAAAACATGCAAAATGAGTGACTCTCAGTAGCTGTGACAACTTTTATAGCTTGGAGTGCCTACTTTTATAACTGTGTATGCCTATTTTTATAGTTGTGTGTGCATAAAATGTATAGCATGCATAATGTACTCTTTTTGCAGTTGTGACTTTTTTATAACTATGAATGACTCATTTTCATACCTCATACAAAATTTCCAATTTAGGAACATATGATGACACTTTTAACATTAAGTTTCATTTATGTGCCTATACACAGATCCAATTGGGATACAAATACACAATGTTGAATGTTTCTAGTTCTTAATATATGACACACTGTTAATTATCGATTGAACTCCAAAAAAATATATCAAGAAAGCCAAAAACCACTACAAATTGGCAGTTATATTTAGCAATAATTTCTTCTAATGTTATCATTGACAATTAATGTATTAAATATTCAAAAGATTGTGTCTATAATATGCAAACTTTCACAAAAATAATTTTAGGCTTGAAAACGAATTATTTTCCAACTGAACCAACACTCATTTGAGTGGCCAACCGCACACAAATAGATTTATCCTTATGAATTGTTGTTTTCTCTTTTCAGTAATTTCCCTTAGAAATCGAATGAAAGTTTGCTAAAAAAATCAATGTTTTCCCACAAAAATCATCTATAAATTCGAACAAGCAATATAAGCTGTCCAACAAAATTATTAAACCGTCCCTCTTTCTGCTATAGAATTAAAATAGAAGAAGAAGACGGAGGAAAAATCGAAAAACAACTATTAATCGAAGAAAAGAGAAAAGAAATTGAGAACATCACAGGATCGCCTGATTTTCTAGGAGAGAGAATTGAGCGAGGTTTTTTTTAGACTATAGGTATTTTTATGATCTTGGGCGCGTATGTTTCAGTTTCTAGAGTGGCGTGGCTTTATTTTTTCACAGTTTAAATGAAACTACGTAGTTTTGGTACTGGGTACACCTTGTAAGGTGTCCCGCGTCCATAGTATAACAATCCCTCTAGTCCAAACTCTTTTTCAATGGTTTTATTAAAAAGTTATTAGCAAAAAAATGCATTAGAGAGTATACTAGAAAATGTAGTAGACGATCCTGAGTGCTTGTACAACCTATCACTAGTATATCAAGGATTATATCCCTAAAAATTAGTATATATTATTATACATTTCTTCAACCTTAAGTTTCCACTAAGCCATATATTATTATTATTATTATTATTATTATTATTATTATTATTATTATTATTATTATTATTATTATTATTATGTATCCTTTAGACCTTAAGATTCAATCATGCCATACTTAATTACAAATAGACTAAGCTCCCCACAAATATTTTTACTTTATCAAAGTAGACCTTCAAATATTCTTATTATTACGTTTGTGTCATAAATGTTTCTATTTTTCTTGTTAAATCTCTGAATATTTACATATTGCATTTGTACTACAAATACCTCTATTTAGTTTAATTAGACCGCAAATAATTTTAATATTACATTTAGGAATCTTGTATCCTATAAACTATACTTGAGGTGCTACCACCCTGCCCCTTGCTATCCTTATGCATAGGGCTTTGATGCCACTGAGATTCCCTCATAGATGATCACATATGGAGGGGAGAAGTAAAATCCTCACAGTGTAGGACAGAGTTCCTCAAAGACTAAATTTGGTGGACCACTCCTCCAAAGATTAGCTCCCATGAAAGGTTCTAGCCTTGATTCCCAAACTCTCGAGTTAAGTTATCATCTCCCCATTTCACCATTGAGCTTCCCTCTAGGACCTTTGCCATCGTTTGAGATCAACTAGCATATTCCAGATTTCCCTATTTCTCTCATATTCCCGGATAGCACGTAATATAATTTCCACATAGCACACCTTGAGCACATGGGATTGGCACAACCATGTCTTTCAGAAAGAAGATAGGCTCTTGGTAATTGGTTAAGGTGCACAAACTAGAGCTTCAGGTTTAGGCAGGTCGGCCTTTCATGCTCCAAAATTTTTTTCCATTTCTTTACTGCTCCAACTCCATATCACTCTCATTAATTTTCTTATATACTTTTTGCACTTTAAATTACTCCCTTGAATTTGGGGACTAATCACCACCAAGGATGGTAATAAAAATTTCAAGGCCTTCACACCTACCAAAATACTCCTCTAGATGTGAGATACACTAGAATTCCAATTCTTGTTCTGCAACAGGGGTCCGTATTTATTCCATAAAATTCATGCCTAAAGTTTCTGAGGATAGACTACTAGACACTAGGCTAGTTTAGCTAATATAGTGGCACTCATATAAGACAAGGTTTTAAGACACTCAGGATCATCTATTACATTTTTTACTACACTCTCTAGTACACTTCTTTAAAAGTAACTTTTTCCTTAGGGTTTATCTTTTAAAGTTTAGAGTTTATATTTTATTTTATGGGATTTATATTACAAAACTACTATAAAAAGAGTATACTAGAGAGTGCACCAAAACGTGTACTAAATAATCCTGACCGGAGATCTAAGCCTCCTATGACTTCTCCTGGCAAATCTTGTCCCAACCTACTGTATGGATCTTGTTCTGACTTTCCTCCTCTCCCCAAAAGAATTTGCAGTTGAGCTTTTCCAACACCACTAATGAAGCAGGCAATTAAACTGTTTTCATAGGCATAGTATCCAATTGTAGAGGTCATAGATTGGATCAAAAGCAGTTTGGTTGCCTTGGATGATCTCTTCATCTTCCATCCACTTAAAGCATGTGACTTTTGGCCATCGACCAGCGACATCCCTAAGTAATAGACCAAATCAGTGGTATCAGAAATTTGGAATCTAGCACTTAACTTTTGAATATTTATTTGCAAAGATATTCTAGTGAACAACTTTATTTTTGCACATTAAATTTTTAACCACTCAAATGACATAAGTGTTTCATAACTCCGATCATAACCTCTGGTTGTTATAGTCTCTCTGAAGAGGACTAGGTTTTTCGTAATTTAGAATTTACACTATTTCTCGACTTTTGTGTGTCACGCTTGCTCAAGGCCATACTAATCTTCTTTTTATTTATTTATTTATTTGCTAAATAAATACTTAATTCTCATTACCAGTGACATCATCAACAACACAATTATCAAGAGGAGTACAAATATTAGTTCCACTCCTATCACATGAAACTTCGGGGGGAATAAGGAGAGCAAGGGTATAGCCTACAAAATTATGTTCCCTAGCCCAGTGACGGTTACAAAATCTTGGAGTGAAAACACATTTCCAATTTGGCCAGTTCTTAAGAATAGATTTACACCTCTCAATAATGGATTCCCCTTGCCAAGAGCTTGAATCTTTTGCCATTAAGAGCTTGAATTACCAAAAGGGCATCCCCTTCTACAATAATTTTGTTGTAGGCAAGATCCTCAACAATTGTAAGGGCAAGCTTTGCTGCTGTGGCTTCTACAGAGAAAACATCCAAGATACTATTCTTCTTTCTCCATGCTCCCTCAATATTTCCTTTTGTATATCTGATAAGAACCAAACTAATAGTATTACCATCTTGATCAAATGTTGTACCAAAGTTAAATTTGTACCATCCATGGGTTGGAGGTTTCCAACATGCACTCAGCTACAGAGATCACTTAAACTTTTTGTTCTTACCCACCTTCCAATATGTCTCTGTTGTCCGTCGGATTGAAATTCCCCATTCCTCCCAATCCATCTATGTTCCCCCATGACACAAATGATTCCTCATCATCCAAGTCATCCCCATACACACAACCCAAAATTTAAAAATCTTTCTTTTTCTTCCATAGAAATGGGCAAAAGGTTATCTGGGTCTAGCAAAAATTCTACCCGACCATTAATTCCTTTTTCATAGAAATTTTAGACTGGAATTACCATTCTGAATTTGACCAAATACCAACAGAAAACGGACAAGCTAGAAAGAGATGAGATAAGGTTTCCTCACCTCCGTAGAAGATCGGATAGAGATTGTCATTGATTCCTAGGAATCGAAGTATAAATCTTGTGGGGATGGCATTATTCAAAATTTTCCACATAAATTGTTTATGCCGATTATGAACCCCAGCTCTCCATATCAATTTCCACAATTTCTTCAATTCTAGTGTGCCAATTTCAAATCGCCAAGAGTTGTCCAATTTGTATGCCGATTTGATGTTAAATCTTCCTGACAAGAGGGAGACCACATCAACATGTCTTGTTCCTCCTCAAGAGGAATTTTGATCTTAAAGATTTCCCGAGCCACATGAAGGGCAAATAGATTTTCCACTTTATAGATATCCCAAGTCTTGAGGTCTTGGTTTATTGGTTTGCCAACCTCCTCTGGACAACCATCCACAAAAAACTCTAATAGAGGCTTAAAGTTTTCTAAAAAGGTACCCAAGAGTCTTGCCATATATTAACATGAGAGCTGGCTCCTACCCGATAGATTGCTCCTTTGCTCACCAATTCTTTTGTTTCCCATATACCAGCCCAAATCCATGATGGCGCATATGGGCTACTTTCCATATCCAATAGAGATCTGTCCCTTAAATACCTTAGCTCTAATAAGTTGGGCCCAGGGCTTGTGTTGGGCTATTTCAAATTGCCAATCTAGTTTTGCCAAGAAAGCCCTATTGACTTCTTTTTTCTTTCTAAAGCCTAAGCCTCCCGCTCCTTTGGGCTTACGAATTTGTCCCAAGCCTTCAAATACAAATGATGCTAGCATTCTGCCTAAACCCCCCCAAATAAATCCCTCATAAGTCCATCCATTTTATCACATATTGATTGTGCTAAGGAAAAACATTGCATGTTGTGTATTGCTTAGGCCGTGGATTTAATCAGAACACTCTTGCCGGCTTGAGAAAGAGATGAAAGCTTCTACCCTGAAAGTTTTGCCTTCATTTTTTCAACAACTCCATGGAAAGCTTCTCTCTTGAATTTCGTTCTACAAAAGGGCGTACCAAGGTATTTTCCATCATGGATTCATTCCCCCATCTTGAGGATATTCCCAATATCAATTTTTTCTCGACACTAGAATTTTTACTATAGTGGATGGAGGACTTTTCCACATTGATCTCTTGCCCAGACCAGGAACAATATGTTTCCAAACATTTATTAATTGCATGGGCATATGAGCAATTGGCTCGACAGAAGATTGTAAGATCGCCGACAAACATGAGGTGTGATACTATGGGACTTTGTCTGCTAATTTTCACGCCTTTGAATTGTCCTTGATTCTCAGCAGCTGACAACATCCTAGATAAGACATCAAACAAATGGTAAAAAAGGCAGGGGACATAGGGTCCCCTTGCCTAATTCCCTTAGAGGGAGAGAAAAAACCAAAAGATGAACCATTAATTAAAAGAGAAAAAGAGGAAGTTGAAATGCACTAAAAAATAAGAGAAATTAACATCTCACAAAACCCATGACATTGAAGAACATCACCAAGGAATTTCCATTAAACATGGTCATATGCCTTGGCCATATCAATTTTTAACGCCATCAACCATAACTTTCCTCTTTTCCTGTTAAGACAATGCATGATTTCCTGTGAAATAATAACATTATTAGAGATACCCCTACTTGGAATAAAAGCCACTTGAGAGGGACGGATAATATTTTCAAGAATGGCTTTTAGTCTGCTTAAGTGATGATTTTTTAGGATAGGTTACAAAGGGGTATCAGTCTAAAATGCTCCAGTTTTTGTGCTTTCTCATTTTTTGGAACAAGAGCAATAAAGGTATGGTTTAAGGCTTTGGGCATATGACCAGCTTCAAAAAAATATTGGACAGCCTGAATGATTTAAGGAGCAATATAGGGCCAGAATGTCTTGTAAAAACACTAGGGTCATACCATCCGGCCCGGACTCTTGTAGTTTTCATGGAAAAAACAGTATCCTTGATGAGCTCGGCCGATGGAATGCTACAAATGGAGAAGTTTAGCTCATCAGATATGGAAAAGGTGATTAGGTTATCCATAAGGGAAGGATGAGCTGGATTTGAAGAAGTAAACAGAGAGGTGTAACATTGCTCAAAAGACCACCAGTCTCCTGCCAATCATCCACCAAAACGTTATCGTTCGTTAGAATATTATCAATAGAATTAAACCTCCAATTAATGATAGTAGAGATATGAAAGAAACGGGTATTTTCGTCACCATCCTCCAGGCAGTGAGCTTAGATTTTTCCCACCACAAAACATTTTCCCTCTTTGAAAGTTCATCCAAATTATGTTGGATTTTTCTTTCCCGAGTAAGGTTCTCCAGAGTTTGGGGAAGAGATTGATAATGGGTAATATCCTGAATCAAGGAATTGATTTAAGTTTTGACATGGCCAAAGTGCTCCGTATTCCAAATCTTAAGGTCATTCTTGGTTTGTTTCAGAGATATGGAAAGTTTGTAGAGGGAGGAGCAATGGACATTCAAGTTCCATAGTCGCTGAACGATATCAAAGGATTCAGAATCTCGAGCCCACATATCTTCAAAACGAAAAGGTCTCTGCCTAGAAGGATCAAGAGGGTTGGTTTGGAGGAGTAAGGGAGTGTGATCAGAAGCTAAGGAGGTGAGGTGAGTAATGCTAGCCTTAGGAAACAGAGTTCTCCAATCCGCATTTATCAAACCTCTATCAAGCTGGATTTGAATATTTGCCTGGCCTGCTCGTTTATTACTCCAAGTGTATGGGTAGCCAGAAAACACCATATCAATAAGACCCATATCATCAATCCATTTTTGGAAACCACTATAGCTAAAAGAAGCTGTCAACCTCCCTCCTAACTTTTGCAACTACAATATGAAACGGTTAAAATCCCTAGCAATAAGCCAAGGAACATTACAACTTTTGCCAATTTGTTTTAGATTGTCAGAAAAATATGTTTTTGGGAATTTTCAGGGGGCTATAAACACCAGTAAATTGCATGGTTGATGAAACGGATCCGAAAGAATAAGAGCATGGATAAGATGGTCTTTGAAGTGATATTCTAAGATCCAGAAAACTTTTCCAACTGAGTAAGAGACCACCAGCATGCCCACTAGAAGGAATAAAGTGAGTCAGAGGGAAGGAGAGAGCAGAAACAAAGGAAGAAGCTTTACCAATAGAAGAAGTTTGTAATTCAGTAAGAAGAAGAAGAGACGGATGATGTTTGTCGAGGTAGACCCTCAATGAATTCTCTGCCGAGGACAGAGTCCTCAACAATTCCAAAAAATCGCAATCTTAAAAATATTCAGAGTTTAATGTCTAAGTAACTCAAATTATAACTATTTATATTGGTGTTTACCCACCTTTATCGTAGTGGACTCCATGGTATCTACGAAACAAGTCACAACTCGAAAAAAAAAAGGGGAATTTGGGAGCGCGATAAGGCCGCTTTCTCAGCCAAATTAGTAGCCACAAATTCAATTTCAGAAAGGATTGGGGAAGAAGAGTTAATGCACTGAAATCTTGTTCTAGAATCCCTTTTCACATGGATAAATTACCTACAGAGCATCACAATTCTTTCCTTCTCATCAACACCTCTCCTTGGAAGGTGGGGCCATCTGGTGGTATGTCAGGGGGAGCAGTAAGGGACATGTTTGAGAAGGAGATATCAAGAGAAAATTGATAACCAGTTGGGAATAGATATCGGTTAAGTACAGGGAGGAGATTATCTGGGAGGGGGTTAGATATTTTTATTCTCTTGGTTGGGCTCTGGTTAAGGTCCAAGTTTCTTTTAAGTCTGGCCATACAAGGATATGGGTGGGCAACAATGTGGTCTGGTAGGTTTTAGATGAGTGGGCTGAAGAATTTCTAGGCTCATTAGTCTGATATGGGCTTAGGGAAGGGTATAGAGGTTCCAAGTATTCTGGTATAAGAGTGTTGGGCTCTTAGGTATTAGGGCTGATAGGAATATCAAATGGTAGTGAGTCACTTATACAGATAACATGAGGAGTTGAGTGGAGTTCCATAGAGAGTGGGCCTGATCTTATGGGTATGTTGGGACTTTGTATGGCCACATATTCTTCCCTTAAATTAATTGGGTTACAATCCACTTCTAGAAGTCCCAAAACATTCTTGCCCTAATCATTGAAAAAGGAGGGAGAGGTAGAGAGAGAATTAAAATGAGGGATTAAGTTTGACATAAATCTTCCTGGATCTTGTGTGTCAAAAATCGTACCTTCGACTGCTACCCTGGGGCAATAACTTCTCAGGTCACCATCAAGATTCAGAAGCTCCAAGTTGTCAAGATTAGCACCACCCCCTTATCTACAGGTGCATAGCTTCCTACCCTAACCCCATGGTCAGCCGATGGTACCACAATCTGTGGCTCCAATGCATCAAAAGCTCCATGAATGTATCCCACATGCATCCAAGGAACAAAAGCTTCCCATGGATCTCTGGGTCCAAATAGAACTTCCGAGCCCCGGTTGCAAGTTTGTTCCTGATGCCCCAATCTACCACAGTTGTAGCATATCTCTGCCATCTGTTCATGCCGGAAAGGGACCAAGAAAATCCTCCATCATCTCTATTGATGAAGATCCCAGTCCGAAGAGGCAAAGCTAGGGAAACTTTTGCTTTTATCCTCATGAATCTATGGTTAAATTTATATTTATCCATTTCCGCATCTGTGAGAAAGAAACCAATATATCGTCCCATTCTTTCTGCACTTTCTATACTCATTTTTTTGTGGAATATCATGAGCTTGAACCTAATACTCAATGTCAAGAAATTAATTTCTTTAAGTATTTGGAAGAGTCCCATTCTTTAAGGACAACATGTGCCCTCTTTATGGTTCAAGGTCTTTTTTCCAGGATCCTATATTTGTCCTCAATATCATTAAAGGCACACAAAAAGGTATTATTACCCATAGATTTAAATGAGATTCTAGCCCCTGCTTTCCATGCATTCCCAAGAACAGTGGGAATGACATGAATGCTATAAATTTTTCCACGGAAAATTCTAGCAACCACTGAATGTAAATCCTTACTATCATGGGGGGAAGATGTGGTTTTAAGCTCTATAACGCCATCATCCAAATCCATGATAAAGGAAAGAAGAACAAAGGAAAAGATAGATACAAAAAGGAAGAAGGAAGTCGAATCTGAGGAGAACAGAGGAGAAAAGAATAGGGGAACAAGATGAAAGAGAGGAAACAAAGAACAAGGCAAGTAGACATGAGAGAGAACCGTAACTGAGAAATTACACCTTTAGACGAACCTAAGATGAACCCAAAAAGAGAGTCTCTAGAGGAGAGAGTTCCACTCAAGAGAGAATTAATCTAATCTTCTCTAATGGTTCCATATATTTTGATATTTGGGACCACATACTTAACATTATAAAGTTAAAAGGGCAAAGCATCAAGATAGTTTCGGGGCATCAGTCACGGTGCCATCGCCTACGTAAAATTACACTTCTGCCCTTTGGCTCCCATCGTTTCCTTCATATTTCCTCAAATAAATCTCAATTTCATCCTTTAAAAATATAGCTTTTTCTCAATTAAGGACCTCAAATTAAAAAAATCTAAAAAAAGTCCCTGAACATATACCATTAGTCTCAATTAAGGACCTCATGTATCTTCTTTAGGCATTAGAAGTCAAACAACATGGAGTCAAAGATTTCATTCCAGTATTTTCTTTGAAAGGTCCAAATTGAATAACCTAACAAAGTTGGGGATTAAAAGTGAACATTTTGAATCTTGGTCTTCATTGGCATCCGAAAAAGCCGTCTCCTTCCTTCGTTATCTAGTGTGTCTTCTTCCCCACAACAGCGAACTACAACTCTTTCCTTAAAATATAGCAAAAAACAACTTAAGTTTGAAACCTTTCTCTATGCATGTGATTCCCGTGAATTGTAGATAAATTACTTACATTTGAAACCCTTCTCTACTCCTACAATTACGGTGAACAACAGATAAAACAATTTTACAAATAAATTCTCAAACTTAGTTTTCTATGTATGCCCAAATTGTTTGATTATTTATTTGGTTCCCAAATGGTTGAGCGATTGGGTTTTGGCTGTCAAAAACATAATGAAAGTAAGGGAAGGGACTCAATTGGCACAGATTTAACATTTTGAGGGTCGGAATTGAGATTTTTTAAATCGAGGTCCTTGATTGAGACAAGTTCATATTTTGAGTGATGAAATTGAGATTCATCCTATTTCCTCTAACGCCTCTACTCCCTTCTTTCTCTCTTCAGTCTTCCCGCCAGCATTCCCATTCCCGGCACTCTCACTCCCGGCCCACTTCATGGATCATGGCGGAGAAATCCTTGTTGATTCTTTCACTCTCCCACACAAATTATCTGTCTTCTGTATATATAGGCACCAATATTCACTTACCTACATTGATTTGGATTTTGATATCTAAACAAGAATTTTTTCAGTTACTAAAAGAAAGTCTTCTAGCGATTCAAGTCGTGTTTCCACTTCCGAGCTATTGGTTTCTGTACGGATACTTAGAATATACATTAATTCCCCTTTTCAGTTTTTGATTTCGGGATTGGATTTTAGTTGGTTCTGGTGCCGTGTTCAATGTGTAAATGCGCAATCTTTTTGCTTTATTTTTTATTTTTAATTTGAATGGAATTTAAAATACAGTTTCTTGATTAGTTGATCTTCAGGCTTCTTTAGTTAGTTTTCTGCTTGCATTTATGATTGCAGACTGTGAAATGATACTATCTGAAGATTGTTTTTCTCGTGGATCATGAGAAATTTGAAATTTGGGGGATATGTTATACGATGAAACTAAAGATTGACTTTCAATATAAAGCTAAATTGACTGTTTTTTACATTCTACATCTGAGTTCTTTTGCCAATCTGATGAATTAATGTTAACTGAATCTCTCTATGTTCACAATATAAGCTACCTTATATTAAGATCTACTAATGACTTAAGTTAAAGTTGCTAACTGCATAAATATTAATGTTCTTTCAAAATGAGTAACACAAAAGCTATGTAGAGAAGCATCACTAATAAATTCTGTATGGCAACTTTCTGGAAATACATTACTTGATCATGGAATAAAAATACTGATATTAAAGGTATTTAAATTTAAAATTTAGAACACTGATTCTTGTGTCAGCATAACAAATGATAAAAGGGGTCATTGTTATTCATATTTTTATTTTATTTTATCTTATTTAGTTTCTTGAAGGTTTTTAGTAATTCCTTTTTGTCTCTAAACAATACATATTTTCAAAATTTAAGGATCCATGGTAGTTGCAACATTGTAGTGGATACTTTTTTAGTATTAGACCTTCTCTTTTTTCCCCTTAAAATAAAAGTAGAAGATTCAGAGGTTCTATTAGATGTAAAAGCCTTTGGAACTAATCATTCCGAATGCTCCACTCCTCCATTTTTCAGAAATCCCGTGAAGCCACTGCTTCTTTCTGAGCTCTATTGCTACTGAAACCAGCTGGTCTTATCACGAGGCTCCCAATCCCGCTTATAATTAGTTGACAAAATCAGGTAATTTTAGTTTATTATGATTTTCACACACTAACTTTCAGTATTCTCCTCTTATTTCTATTTACTGTTTCGATGTAGTTTATAATATGCTTTGGTTAATTTGAGTGAATGCATATAATTTAATTTTCTATTGCAGCAATCGGCAATAGCTTTCTCCTCATCATATATAAACAGAAGAAACTCCCACAGGATACCCGAACTATGACAATATTGTTGATATTTATTGGGCTAAATGCTGTTCTGCTCTCATCAGTAATTCCTTTCTATGACTATGTGGGCTTCCATCCATACTGGGAACAGTGAGTAATCTTCCATATCTGCTTGTTGTTTATATTTATTTTCCTCTCTTACTCTGAATAGCTTTTCTTCTTTTGTCCCTCTCCCAAAACTTTGATATTGTTGTTTTAACATTTAACTTTGCCACTGATGAGTCCACAATTTTCCTTTTTATGACAAGGTGCTTTGTCTTATAAGTTCCATAGTTTGATGCGTGAAAATAATTTGCCCGAGTATGTCTCTATAGATGCAGAGCCAAGGTTGTAATTAGAATGTCCCAATATTGGCTTTGGCGAACTTTTTAAAAGTTGTCCTTTTAGGATTATGGGCTTTTACTGTGTTTTGGCTGATAAAAGTTGTTTCTGAAACATTATCAATTCTGTCATATGTGGAAATTTAAACGTTCATACTCTCATCCATCAGTTTATTTATAGTTTAACGAATTTTAATTAGAAGGGAAATCAACCTCTGAAATGCATGTAGTCCATTCCAGGTATCTGGATAAGGGTCTTTTGATTTTAGATAAGGGTTATTGAAATTGCTGAAGTGAGTATTACCAATCCTATGATGCCAAAGAATATTCATATATGATGAGGAAAAGACAATGGCAATCATCAAAGGAAAACAGGAAAAAGGAAACTAGCAAGAGAAAATTATATATTAGGTATCTATCCTTTTGTGCGAAACTCTCTGTATGTCTTTGATGGCTTTAAAATGTGTTTGAAACTAAATGTGGGATCACCATAGCAATATTCAGAGCCATGGTACCTGAAGCACCTTAGTATTTGAGCTAGATTGGACCTGTCTTGAGGTCAGGCCCTCTTGTTTGGACTACGAGGCCTGTTGTTCTTGTTCATATGCTCTTTCCTATGTCCAATTGTCGTTATCATCTTTCAGCAAATATTTTTGGAAGGTTCGAAGACCAATACGAGAAAAGATGTGGTTAAAATCTATAATTATTTTCCCATAAAAATGTCTATGTGTGAATAAGGAATTTTGTGAAAAGGAAGAAAATGATATAGTAATGATCACTTTGAAAAGTGGCAAAAGATTTGAGATAAAAATGACGCGTGGACTAGCTTAGCTTGGAATGATTTGGATTGCAACTCCTTGCCTCCTACAATTCTCGCTTCCCTGTCTTTCTTGTCATATAAAGAAAGAAGCTCAAATTTTAATGATTCACCGCTTTAAATAAACTCGGTGCATTGTATCTTGTATGGAACAGAGGCTTGGGAAAGAAAATCCAAGATGAATTTTAGTGCACTGACACATTTACTAAAATCAATCTATTCATCCAAAAAGGATCAGATTGTTATCTCAAAAGCCTCAAAACTTCATGTTTTTCTGATTTTCAACTCATATCTGGCTTGTGGGTTTCGCTCAATCGATTATATAGGTTCGGAAAATTCCAATTTTTTCTGCTTTTCTGGTTGCTTCCAGAAACAGCTTATGGGTTTTCTGAAGTTTTAAAAGGTCTGTTTCTATATTGATTCTCTTTTCTTTGTGTATTCGAAGGTTGATCTTCAAAGTGTCTGGTTTGAAAGATGTGAAGCATTGCTGCTGGACCGAGCTTCATTCCTTAGACTCCTGTTTTGTATTCAATGTAAATCTCTTAACCTCATGCTATTTCTCTAATCTTATTATATTATTATCTTCTTGTTGTTATTTGTTGAAATGTATAGCCATCTTTTGATGTTTTACGTGTCAAGTATAAGATTTTCCATAAAATTGTTTAAACGGTGTCATATAGACAAGTGTTCTAGAAAAAAATATGGCTGATTATTTGTCTTGAAGCAACCAATGGACGAGCTCTGTTCTCTTCTGGTCTAGGGTCCAATCCTAAAGAAGCTCAATCTACTTCGCGGGGTTCAATGAGGATGATGTTTGGGCACAAATGATTTGAGTCGAGTAGTGCTTTGTCTTCTTTGAGTAACTTGTTCCAAGAATCACCAATCTCATTTTTGTAATGCTTCACCTCGTGCTTTGTTCTAAACCGAAGCAGGCTTGGGGTTTCTCGAACTTATACTTTATAATTCCCAACTCATGCTTGTGCAAATTTTTAGCCCAAAAAAAAAGATAAATACGTAAAAATTCTCTTTAGTATCATTAAGAAATGAGAAGAATATAACCCTAGCTCTTTCTAAGTTCTAATGTGAATTTTGGATTTTAAAAGAAAACAATTGATATATTTGTTAGTTGGAACATTTGTTTCTTCTATGTTTCTTGTGTTAGATATGGTAACTAGACTTGAAGGGACACCCCAAATAAGGGTTTGAGCAGTTTTTTGTTGATTTCTTGCGTCCTTATTATATTATGAGGAATATAAGTGATTATATCCTATTTGATTCATTTCCCTATTTTCTATAGGAAATCCACGAGTGCGAAGGTTCATAGGAGTCAATTTTTATTAGTGAAATACAAAGTTAATATTTGAAAACAAGAATAATTATTATATGTATGTATATACTTGTGTACTTATTGAGCTTATTAGTTGAGCTTTCAATGTGTGAGTTTGACTCATGTATTGCTCAAGCAAGCTCAAGATCAGTCAATCCAAGTTTAAGCTGAGCTTTGATGTCATCTGCAAACAGCTTGGTTCATGTGCATCCTAAGTAATTTTTGTGTTTATGGTGAGATGATGGGGTTTGAGATTCCTTCTTTACATGTTAGATCTTTGGGAGTTCCTTTAATATATGAAAAATTAACCGCACAAGATTGTCAGGTTTTGTCTGAAAATTGTTGCACGAAATTCATGGTCGGGCTAAAAAGAAACTATCTAATGGGATTTGGTTACAATTGGTTAAATCAGTTCTTTTTAGCTTAAATGTCATGTGTAAGTGAAGAATCTTCATCCTTTCTCCTATTTTTGGGAGGGAGATTGAAGGATTAGATTTCTCACTTTAGAAGGTTTGATAATGGGATTTCTCTACAGAGGTGATTTAGAAGTTTCTGGGAGCAAGATGAAATTGGAGGATATCTGTTTGCCAAAGGAAACAGTTGGCTTGGCACTATTAGAATGAAGTATTGGAATAAAGCTATTGTTATATGGTAGTTACGTTTTCTTAGACAAGTAATCCCTTTGTCTGAAGTAGTTCAATTCTGTGTTGTTATAAGGTGGTACTAGTGAACACTTTTTCTGGTATGATAACTGGCACTATATGCGATTTGCTCATTTATGATTGGAAACTGCAACTCACGAAAAGTTGACTCTTCTAATTGATTTTAAGGATGAAATTGGCTTGGTGAAGAAGGCGGACTGTTGTTTAATAGATCCTTCAGGGGCTGCCTGGTTATCTTGATAGTCGAAGGGTTGACTTTCTTATTTAGGATGAATCTGGTAAACGTTATGCAATTAAGAAGGGTCTGAATCTTCTTTCCCCAATTAACTATGGTTTGGTGGTTGTCTTTGGTTTGGTATAAGAAAAATGTTCCACTTTGTGCTTTCACTGTGTGATACATTCTTGACAGGTTAGTGATGCTGTAGCCACTCTTGATGGTAATGTATGTCTGATGTGTAACACTGCTGTAGAAACTTGTAAACGTTTATTCTTTGAGAGTTCATTCTCTGGTGATATTTGTCAAGAATGGAGCTAGTACACATAAATGCCTAATATTTCTTGTTGTTGGAGCCATATAATGAAGTCGTTTCTTCAGAACTTTGCAGGAGATCCATTTAGATATTTTTGGTATAGTTTCTCTTTCAGTTGCTGGTATCGGTAGTGGGTTGAAAGCAAGTAGATCAGTGTTTTATCAAAGCATAAGAAATATAGGTTGATACTGGAATGCTTTGGCTTAGTGAATGTAGCAGATTTATAAACTCAGGTAGAGTATATGTTTTGATATTAGTGTTCTATCTATGTGTTTGTTCTGGACTTTAGCTCCTATTTGTATACTAATGATGTTGATCTTATTTAAAAAAAAAAGGTGGCTGTTGTCACACGCAAAAATATCATGATTTGACCATTTGGGCCAAAATGGAAAATGGGAATGATTTAGAAGATCTTATTTGCTTCCATAATATCCTAGTCTTTGCAAGTACCTCCTTCAAACTCTTTGCTTAATTTTTATGAAAAGCTTTCATGAGTAGCAATGAATAGACATGCATCTTTTCTACAAGTATTCCTTTTTACTTATTACTGTTGGCAGCGATATATATGCGCATAGTGTAAACTTTAAGTTCTTTACCCTTAAGGTATTGGTATATGAAATTGAGTATCTTGATATTGATGTGTACCCTGTATTGAACTTTAGTCACTTGCAGAGGAAACTATTGCAAGTATTTGTCATAAATTATACTAGTAGTGTTTTGTTTATGAAGTTTGTCAAAAGGTTTCGATGGGTGGCCTGCATTCTTCTGTTTCATAACCTGTCAGGAAATTTTGCAGGGAAGAAGGAAGTACTTATCATTCTTCAAGAGTTTCATACTCTGAAATCGTTGACGAGTATCTTGGTTTCGGCACTGAGCATGCTTCAAATCTCGACCAAAGTATGCATTTGCCTACATTTTGTTGATATTTGACTTCTTATCTGCTACATAGTGATGGTTTCATTGTCAATTGCTTTTGCATTTAATTACTTTCTGCGTCTATGTTGAGCTTGATTATATCTTTTAATTTGAAAGTCATGCTAATGATTCCTTACCTAATGCATTTGTCAACTCCTTAACTTGACTGGACAATTTAGTGTCCAATGTGGTAATAACTCTAACAGTATCGATGATAAGTTTACTTGTAATAGAGTGGAAGAAGAATGGTGATTGGATTGCTTGCCACTGCTGGAGGAAGTGATTTTTTTTCTTTTGTCTGTTAGACCTGAAATGCCTCGCAAAAGCACTTTCAGATTAGGAAATAACATAGTTTCTGTTGTAGGTAGTATCTATCTAGATGGGAAAATCATTTTATGCAAGGACTTAGGAAAACAAATTCCATCATGAATATGTGAATAGGGATGGTTGCCAAATTCATTAGTTGTTTTAAAGAAATAAGATTGCATCCATGATTCCATGAGTCAACACAAGTGGGAAGAGATGCCTACTCAAGAAATGACTCTTACAAGAGGGTCCTCTTGCTTCTCTGCCTTGATGGGTTGGACAGTGAGTTTCTTCTAGTGGAATGGTAAAAATCCTTCAGGATCCAGTGAGTTAAATTCTTGTACCTTTTCAATCAATTGACCAAGTTTGGATGATGGAATAGGGATTTAAGCGTGGAAGAGTTCCAAATGCCAGTATTTGCAATATTTTAATAGTTATATATATTCTTTTGCTCAATTAGCTTTTCTCCTCTTTTGCTGTCATATGTACTCCTAATTCAATTATGGTGGTCTAGGTACAATATTTAACCCTTACACAACTGTAACTGCTGCAACAACTGGAACAGATCTCCTATCTGGCTCCTTCAATGAGGTATTGTCGTTTGCTCTACCTGTACCATCACATTTTTTTTTGGCTGAATTGGACCATCACACAAATCTGAAGCATCTGTCCTGTTTTTGTCGGTGTCACACTAAGTTCCGTTTTTTTTTTTTTTTCTTTTCAAATTGATGATTTTGTAGTTTCTATGGCTTGAATTGATTTTTCAGACTGCCAATGCAAACTTTCCTGCTACCTTTCCTGGGTCCCAAACGACACAGTTACAGACAGAATCACAGTCATATCTGGCTCCAATATTGGGTGAATATCATGAAAACTGGGGAGACTTGACCATGGAAGATATCTGCTTCTATGCAGGTACTTCCACACATGTGGATGGAGAAGATAAAAGCCAGCAGGTAGAAATAGGTCAATTTGATGGTGCTGTTACCAATCATCCTGTTGGCATATCTAAGCAAAATAGCTTGGAACAGAAGGTTGCTCTTTCAACCATTTGTCATTAGAACCAAGTTTTAGAACCTTTAGCTAATTCCTATTGCTTGCAATATTACTTCCAGAAATTGCGTAAGCTGGCTCAAAATCGTGAAGCTGCTAGGAAATCCCGATTGAGAAAGAAAGTAGGTAGTCCATGTTGTGATTTGAATTTTATTTTTAGAAACTCTTGTGAGTCTTGCATTTTATTTAGCGTCTTCTTCCTTTACACTTCTAGATGCTCATACATTGAAACAAATAACAGTAAAAGAAATAGAAAATGAAAGTTTATTGTTCAGTATGCTGTGATTCTGTTATTGAGAACTCGGAGATTAATGACATCAGCTCTCTCTCTAGGCTTACATACAACAGTTGGAGAACAACCAGGTAAAGCTAAATCAACTGCAGCAGGAACATCAGAGAGCACCCCAGCAGGTTTGTTTTTGTTGAGTGATTGGATTCTCTCTCTCTCTCTCTCTCTCTCTCTCTCTCTCTCTCTGGTTAAATAAAGCCCATTTAACTATCTGTTTATCCTTTATACTACCTCAGTTCATATTATAAGGAATTATTTCCATATTTGGCATTTCATATTATAAGGAACTTTCCTTTTTTAAATTTTTTCCCCAATAATACCCCTATTAACTTAAACTCTCAGTACCTAGTAATCACCACCCATCACCTTATTCAAAATCTCTTCTAGTTAACTTTTAAACCTTTCACACAGTTTTTCATATTCTATCACTAATCTAATCATTATTTCACTTTTTTCCATAAACATTTTCCTTAAGGTTGATGATTGTGGTTGTTATTGCTGCAGGAGATACTCATTTCAAGCATGGGTGATCAATCTCACACTATGAGGGGCAATGGTATACATTCTTTCTGTTGCATGGCTTGTTTGTCATGATCATGAATAATCAGAATTGGTGCTAAAGACGTTGTACTTCTGTTTGATCCTGTTCAAAATCACATCAGCCAATGTATCAGCTTTATTGTTAAGAAATCTTATTAAAAGAAAGAAGAAATACAAGAAAGAGGCTGAGGAATCATCAAGGAACTAGATTAAAAAATATATCAAGAGAATAGATTGAAGACTCCATCAGAATAACCTTCAGTCTCTTTCTGAATCTATTAGTGCCATTTCTTAAAAAGTGCAGCATGCTATTGCCATAGAGATGTAAGAAAAATATTTCTGTTGTGATCTGATTCACTGGGCATATACTTATCTTTAAAAATATCTGGTTCCTCTCTATTCTTATCATCTACTGATCTTTAAATGTCTCTTGTTCCTCTCCGTTGCTATCATCGAAAAAATTGCAAAGCTAGCACTTCATAAGATTTTCCCTCACTCCTGTCAAACACACAAAATTCCACTTGCGCAGTTGCAAAACTCTCATTTTTACATATGTACTTCTTGTTCTTCTTGAACTTCCTTGCTGCCTGACAATGAAGGAGGGCCTATGATTAGTTGCATTACTACGGCTGCATATGACCTTGTGACCTGTAGGGAGTATGTCTTTATTGTTTTACCATTACCTCCGGGTTCCTTCTGATGGTTGAGCGAGCTTAAGGTGCTTTTGCTTCCTAATTGGTGATTTTGCTACTCAACTTCAGATGTTAACTGTGGTTGTTGGAATTTGCTTATATCTATATACCTTATCATCTCCAAAACTGCAAGGAGATGATGAGATCTGAAAAGTAGATACATGGAGCATAAAAGTGCAGAAGTTGTATGCATATTAGAAAGGAAAGGATTATCTAGTCAGCTATCTATAAGCATTTTCTGGGAATCAAGAATTAGTATTCAATTTGATATAGATGCATGTCACACGTGCTTTGAAGATCGTGATGCTTATGTTCTCTAGGTGTGCTCAGCTCAGATTTGTATAATATTTCGTGATATGTTGAACATAGGTGGAATTTGAAAGTTTGAGGGTACCTTTATTTGCAATTGTGTGTGTCTCTCTCGTGTGAATGCACGTGTTCCTTTTGTTGCGGTTTTCTTTAGATTAATAATTGGGAACAGCCAATCCTTATCAGGCCTTTTCATCAAGACCATGAGTCATATCTTGGGAAATGAAGGCGATTCTGTTCCTGATTAGTTTAATGTTGGGATATAAAGAGTCGAAAAGCCTTTTTCATGTGTTCAACATATTCACAGTTATTGAATGTCTCCAGGGGCCATGGCATTTGATGCAGAATATGCTCGCTGGCTGGAAGAACAGAACACCCATATAAATGAGCTGAGGATAGCAGTAAATTCACATGCAAGTGATCCTGATCTTCGTATAATTGTTGAAAAGGTGGCAACTCACTTCAAAAACCTTGTTAGGCTGAAAGATACGGCCGCAAAGGATGATGTATTCCTCATCTTCTCAGGGATGTGGAAACCACCAGCTATAAGGTGCTTTATGTGGATAGGTGGATTCCGCCCATCTAAACTTCTCAAGGTTTGCTTTCCGGACATTTTATACTATTCTTTATCTCATACTGTTGAGATTTTTTTTGAAAGAAAATAATAAAAGTGAATCAAATAAACATAACAAACGACATCTGTGGCGCTCGTAGGATGTGAGTATTTCATGAATAATCAGCAATCAATATTATATGTCTATGCATATGCAGGATTGGCATGCAGATAAACACAAGTAGGACTATGGTGTAGGTCCAGAGTCCTTAAGAAAAATCTCTCTTTCTATTTATGGAAATATATTAATTTGCAGTATCTGTGGAAATCTGATTACATGTGGATATAAACCTATGTTAAGAACAAGTACGTTTATATGTTAGAGGAAGCAGGTAGTTAATGTTCTACAAGAAATGCATTGAGGGTGTCTGCAGATAAACATAGGGAATCGGGAATCCTGCTAATTTCTTGGAGTTTTCAAGTGTCTTTGGTACACTGAATATTTTGCAGTTTCTACCTAGAATACCTGACAATCCAATAGACAGATCATGCTTATGATAGTTTGGTTCAATAGACAGATTGCTTCCTCAGCTATTGTAGTCACATGAATTATGATTGGGCAAATTGTACTGTGACTTCTTATGTATTGTGTTTGGAGATATTCTTAAAACTCAATTATCATATGGAGTCCAAACAAAGGATCTGACTGTAATCTGGTTTTAAGGTTTCTGAAACATACTTAATTTCATATTTTTCTTTTCATAATGCCTCATATCACCATTAAATATGAGATGAATCAGCTGCAGAAGGCTGGTCAATTTTTATTCTCCCGGTAGTGTTGCCTGTTTTCTCTGCATCACAATATAAAATTTTTTCCATGTGTGATTACCCAATGCTTTTGCTACTGTATCAGTTTGTCAAAAAATGGGCTTAAGTTCCGACCAACAGACTAGATGTGGATCCAAAAAAGTAACGGGTTTGTCAAAGGAAGAAAGACTAAAAGAGAGGGAGGGGAAAAAAAAAAGAGAAACTGGGACAGTGAGGTCTCTGAATGATTGATTTCATGGATAAAAAAGAGGAGATGATGTTAGTTTGGAAGCAAAACTAAACCTGAGAATTCTCCCCATCCCAATGAACCCCCTTTTTTCATTGTTACCCCCGATAGGTCCCAACATGTATACTTAACTCCTTTTCTCTGTGTGTTTATGCGAGGGGGTGCACATGCCTGTTTAAATTCCTACGAAAAACTTGTGTTTACATGCAAGCTGTAGTGTGCTTAAAGTCTTTCTTACTAATTTTATGAACCCCGATCCCGGTTTCTTGACCTTTGCATTAGAATGGCATCTGGGTGGCTGGTTTTTAACTGCTCTTGGGGAATGCTAGAAGCGAAACATGTCTTGTCGGATAGTATTAGTTGCACAGTTAATTTGAGAAACTTAGAACACAAGTATGTCCTTAGGAACTCATAAACAAGCCTATACTGCAATAATGTCTGCGCATGGTTGGAATGAGGAGTTCTGGCCTTGAACAAGTCAACAGAAACAGCCATCATAAAATTGTGTACATCATAAAATTGAGTATTAAAATGGTCAAAATCCTTAGGATGTGATTAATAAAGAGAAGATTTGTGTAGCAAATAACTTATTCATTCAGATGAGGATTTGGAGCTGTACCTCAGATAGAAGTTATATAGTCCATATGCTTACATGGATTAAGAACTTGTGATTGAAAGATTGCATATTAAAAAATAGAGAAAATGGTAAATTATACCCATAAAGTATTTATGCTTTTCAGTTTGTAACTATAAAGTTGTTTTTGAGCAGTTAATGAATATACCCATAAAGTTTTTACGAGATACAAAAAATGACAATTAATGAATATCATGGCGGAATCCGGCAACGTTTCTCATGTGACTAGCATGTGCTGCCGTTCAAAGGGCATTTTTGTCCTTTTGAAGGCTCCTCCAACTTTGAAACGATAATCCATTTTGTTTGGGTCAAACACAAGTTAAACCCGACCCACCCAACAACATAATTTGGGTAAAATGGATCTCGTTTAGACTTTAGAAAGGAAAAAATACCCTTCAACGGCAACACATGATAGTCCGGTGTGAAAAGTCGTTATTTTTTGTCATGATATTTATTAATTGTCATTTTGTACAACTCGTAAAAACTTTATGAGTATAAACTATTAAAAAAGAACGTTATGGTTACAAATTAAAAAGCATAAATACTTGATGGGCATAATTTACCAATTTCTCTAAAAAATATATGAGAATTTGCCATAGTGATCCCGTTGAATTTTGGTTGGTGCACTTCCGTTTACCTGATGAGCTTCGAGAAACATCTATCGAATGAAATCCTAACAGCTAGTGGTTTGTTATGCAATTTGGGCTAGTAAAAGATCCCTTTTTTTCACTTTGGACTACCAATATCACAAATATCAAACCATACCCCACAAAAACTATAAAATGTAACTGCCTTTTCCACTTTGAGTTTCTGTCCAGGTACACCCTCAGAATGCTATCAAATTTTCTGATGCTGTTATGTATCCTCATAAATTGGGGGTATTGTATATTTATTCATCCGCTGAGCAGTAAATGTTGTCATGCAGCTTCTGGTAGATTCTCTGAGGCCACTGACAAAGCTACAGGAGGCTGATATTAACAACCTGGAGCAATCATCTCATGAAGCAGAAGAGGCTCTTTCCCAGCAGATGGAGGCATTACAGCAATCTCTAGCTGAGACATTGGTGAATGGTACTTGTGTGCCTGAAGGTTCATCTGGAAATATGGAAAACTACATGGGTAGAATGGCCAATGCCATGGGAAAACTAGTGGGCCATGAAGGTTTCTTTCGCGAGGTAATTTGCACTTCTTCTTACTCTAGTGATGTATGTTTTGAGCTGCATGGAAACAGAGCCAGTTTTCCAGTTTCTGTAGTTAAGGTGCTGCAGCATCAGGTTGATAGTGGAGGGATCCAAAAACCTTGTTTCCGAAATATACCTCCGCCTGATGTAATATACCCTGAATGTCTATAGCAGCTGATATTATAACTTTAGTGCAACAAAGATGCGAACCATCCTCTACTCTTCTTAACCAATATTGTTTAGACAAGTTGTGTACATTCTGAAGTAAAATACTACATAAACTTATCCCATTTAAAAGATTTGGAAACTTATATAGGCTGCAAGAAGGACATGATTATTACATGTTTTTAGTACTTCAGCTGTTCTCTCTATTATATATGTAGATGACCTCTAGAAACCTCCATGTAAGTTTTAGGTTTAGAGTGTTAGTAAAAAAGTGGACATTAATGGAATGAGACTTTATTACTCCAAACATAAATGCCGGTAAAAAATTATGACATAATCTTGTAGCTCATGTTATCTTAATTTCATTCTAGAGGAAAATGGTTTAGAGATTGTAAAAAGTGATTGCTTTAGTGACTGAATGAGTTCTTTCTGGTACCTAACAGGCAGAAAAGCTTCGCCAGCAGACACTGGAACGGATGCACCTTATCTTGACTCCAAGGCAATCCGCTCGAGCTCTGCTCACAATGCATGAATATTTCCTGCGTCTGAAAGCCCTTGGCGACCTTTGGATGACTAGGCCGCGAGAGTGATTCAAGAAAACCGGGGATTTTTCTCTTTCATACCATTAATATGGAGCGAACTTAAGACTTATTTTTAAGTGCTGAATAGTTCACGTTCATCTTTCTGGAGATTTACTATTCAAGTTTGAAGTTTGATCAATGTGGTTGCTGTAACATATGGAGTCTTGCACTTTGTGATAATCTGTTGTTTTATGTGGCTTAAAACATATTAAAGTTGTTCTTGGATTGTTTCCTTTCTTTTTTTTTTTTTCCGGAGAGGATTCATTACTCTTTTGGTTGATCATTCTGTAACATAGGTTATGATTTCAGCCCTTTTCTACTCTTTTCCCTAAACCCCCCCCACCTTTTTATGTTTTGTCTGTGTCTAAAGCAAGTACCATTTTATGTAATGTATTCCCTATTGTGTATGTTGAAATTGGTCTTCATTTCTTCCAGGTTCTCCTAGATGCTTTGGAATTTTTTTTCCCCTCTCCTTTAACTGTTATTCGAATAAAAAAAAAAACACTTGATTTTGCATTGTATTCTAAAAATATTTATTCGTGTTATAAATGAGTTGAATTCGAGTATACAGTTTTATTATAGTAGTATAAATGATTCATATAATTGGGTATTGGATGCAGATGAGTTTCAAACTTTACAAATAAATAATCACAGACAGCTGAAACAACTTTCTTCTCGTACATGAAAATATTGTTAATTTTCACTTCTAAGAATAAAAGAAAGTATAAGATACATTTTAGGTTTTATACATTTCCTTTTTCTTTTTCTTTTTTTTTTTTTGAAAATTAGATAAAACATTAACTAAAAAAAGACTCATTCTATACATTAATAATGTCTGTAAGGAGACTGGAGACTGGACCAGGTGGGTCGAACCTGAGCCAGTTCAGGTCGGTCTGGGTTTCATGATTTTTTAAAATTTTTTTAAATAACTTAAAATAAAAAAATTTGAATATAAGTAAATAAAATACAAATAAAATAAATTACATAAATCATAAAATTAATTTAAATAACTTCTATGAAAGTTATATAATATAATACTTACTAATACATGAAAAGAAACGATGTATAAGATTTTTTTTTACTAAGTTAGAAAACTTAAGCTTTTGTATTAAGTTAGAAAACTTAAGATTTTTTTTTTTTTTTTTTTAATTTTAGAAAACTTAAGATTTTTTTTTAAGTTTAGAAAACTTAGATTTTAGATTTTTTTTGTTCAGAATATTTAAATTATTTTTGTTAATTTTATTTAAACTTAAGGTTTTTTACTAAGGTTAGAAAAATTTAAATTAACTTTTTAGGGGTTTAGAAAATTTAAAGTATTTTTTTTAGGTTAGAAAACTTAAAGTATTTTTATTAAGTTTATAAAGCTTAAGAGTTAAAAGAAAATATTGGAGAAATGTACTTTGAAGTGGTGGGGAGTTTGGCATGGACCCTTATCGGTAGTTAAGTATCGCCGGAAAAGCGAGAATTCATTAATAATAAAATAAAAATTACATAGGAGAGGGACTTATGACCTAAACCTCCCAAAAGAAATTACAATTTAAAATCTAATAAATTAATCATATTATATCTGTCTAAGTTCTAACTATTACAATAAAAAAAAATTAATACTATCCTAAGGTCTAGCTATTATAATTTAAACATAAAAATTCTATCTATTTGACCGATTTTGACTAGATTGGACGTCTATTTCATCATCTTTGTCAGATCCTTCGGTAGATACTACATTCGTCTCAGTGATATTGAGCCCGACAATCCTATCTTCTTGAACATACCAATCAACTAGACACATAATAGCTTCTAATGTGTTATGGGAAATCCGACTCCTACTTTCGCTGATTGTACAACAACTATTGGAAAAGGCACTTTCATAAGCTACAGTAGAAATAGGAGCTATTAGGATATCCTGAGCAATCCTAGATAGGAAAGGATATTGTGCCGAATTGGTCTTCCACCATCCAAGTATATCGAAATCATATGCATGATGCCGAACCCAGGAGGCGTATTCGTATATAGACAACTCATTTAGAGTTGTTCTTGTAAATGATGAACTCGGAGCGGTGCAAAGATCATATATATCCATCATGTATCCAAATCTTCTCCTTGACTTGAAGGAGATGACATCTCTCCATATTGTGAATGACTTACACTTGCACTCGAGCTCTCTGTTTCACTTTTTCTCGAATAGAGATTGAATAATTTTTTTAAAGTTTGAGATGCATTCTCCTTTATTTTGTTGCCATTTCTTTGAAAAGTAAAAAATGATACAAAGCGAGTATTAAAATATGAATAAAAAATAAATTAAATATTCAAACCCCTCACTTTTAAAACGAGGGTCTAAAATTAAAGCAACATAATATATGACAGGAAAATTTTCGTAATACTTTAAAAAAAAATTTCTCCCATATCAAACATCATAGGACCATACATGGCATGTGGTCTAAATTCTCTAAGAACATGAGATAAGTAGCGGGTAGTATTATCCAAATAAAAGTTCAATCGCTTGTGCAAAATTTTTTAAAAAAGAACAAATAACTACAACTTCACAAAAACATTTGAATAAAGTGTTGGTCCATCATTTTCTAATGTAAATTCAATAAATTGTTATTTATAAGGAAACAAGCTTGTAACATATCTAAAGTTGAGTTGCATCTTGTAATAACATATGTATCAAAAACTCTATAAGGTACTTTTTGTTCTCTACAAAGTAAGTTAAAATGTTGTCATCTGGGACCGAAATATCTAAGGAACTTAATAACATCTCTAATTGTCTTTGTAACATGTTCAATATGTAAGTAATCGTCTTGTCTGCACAAATTCAAAATATGACATGTAGGGGCGAAACCAATAAGGGGCTCGGGTGGGCTCGAGCCCCTGAAAAATTTTGAAAATTTTAGAATTTGTAGGTATTTTATGTTCAAGCCTCTCCCTATTTTTATTTTATTTTATTTGAAAATTTGAAATTATTTGAATAGTTTTGTACTTGCAATGCATCTATTTTATAGACAAAATTCTAACCAAATTTTTATTGTTCTTTAGCCCCCTCAATTTTTTTGTCATGGTTCCGCCACTGACATGCACATCTAATATAAAATAACTTTCCATCTAAAATTGGTCTCAAATTATTTTTCAAAATTGAAACTAAATAATCATTATTTGAAACGTTATCAAAAGAAATGGAAAAAATTATATTATCAATTCTATATTCACGACATATTTGAGTAATATTTCGTGCTATATTTGTACAGTATGTGGGAATTCAAATATTTTAAAACCAATGATTTTTTTGTTTAAATTCTAATTTTCATCGGCCCAATGATATGTAATGTACAAAAATCTTCAGAAGTAACGACTGTCCAAGGATTACAAATAAGTGAAATTTTATCCGGAATAGATTCAAAAATTACATAAAGGGAGTTTTTTTTCTTCCTGAAAAGTCATAAGAATTTCCCTCCTCAGAAATTCCTTATAAGCCGATTGAAGTACAACTTGTACTAATATCACAAATAAATGATTAGAAGGTAATGATAAAGGAAGTCTACCAATTGTCACCCATCTAACTATTTTTCTTTTTATTGATCCACTATCATATTTAAAAGTTGTCATTGCATTTCCACAAGCACTAGCCGAAAGTTGTGTCTGTATAGTGAAATCTACAAAATGAAAAGGATGAATACGTTGTATATGTCTTGTAAGTGTACCGGTGCTATCATTGGTCTTATGTACGAAATCCATTTAGAAAGTTTATATCTAGCTTTATTATTATTCATCTTATCAAAAATACTCTAAACAAAAGATCTTTTTCTACTACTACTACCTCTAGGTGCAGTATCGGAAGGAGGAGGCATCTCATTTTCTTCATTTTCATTATCAAAGTCTACAGTGTGGGAAGAAGCATGTCTTGGAATGAATCCATAATAATTAATAATAAAATGAACAAATTTAATAACTAAATAAATCAAGTAAATGAAAAATTATGTAAAAGTAAATAAAGAAATTCTAATAAATAAAGTAAACAAATACGTATTAAAAAATTAAATAAATATATTATAGTATATAAAATAAACAAACAATTATTTAAAATTAATAAAGTTCTAAAATATAATAAATAAACATTTTAACATAAATTAAGTTAAAGAAAGCAAACTATCAATGATGAAGCCGAAAGTCTGAAGAAGAATTGAATAAGCTTTTATTTTTGCCGAATTTTCTTCGATTCCTTCCTCTGAATTTTGAACGAATAGGTAACCTCTAAAAATATTTGATTCTTGAGAGTTGATAGAGTTTAGAGAGGTAAAGGAGTTTAAGAGGAGATAGAAGAGAAAATGAGTAATTTTTTGTGTGAGTAATGAATTGGTTTAGAGGGGCATTTATTAAAAAATAATAATAAAAAAACTGGTCGATTTTAAAAAAAATGGACCATTGGATCTAAACAGTCAGATAATTTGGATCGTTAGATCTCAACGATCGAATGATGACCAACTGTTAAAACATCTGAACCATTGAGATCAAACAACTACATCATTTGGACCGTTGATCTACAACGGTTTGCGAAGGAGAGGATAAAAACCACCCAATGGTTCAAATGTTTTTTTGCAGCTGGCCCATGGGTTGGGCCAGTCCCGGGCTGGTTTGTGAGCTGGTCTAAATTTTTAATGGGTCGGGCCGGTTTTGAGCTTGATATAGACCAGTTCGAGCCTGTGTTGCGGTTCACAAAATCAAAGTCCAGCATAGATTGCTCCCCTTGGATCGCTTGTGTGGATTGGGCCGGGCCTCGTCCCGAGTTGAAACAGTACATGCTGGACGGATTTATGGGCCAGCCCGGCCAGTGGCCATCCCTACTCCACTAGCTAATACATAGATCCGCCACTACTGGTGGTGGAGTGACAAAAAAAGGCACAAAAATTGTTTGATAACAAAAAGAAAAGTTAAAAATGAATTTTGGTGACTGAGATAGAAATTTACTTCATTTTGAATTATTATTACTATTATTGTTATTTTTTTATTAAAAAAAAAAACCTTTCTTATAATAAACTCAGATTTTAGATATAAAATAACTCATTCAAATCTTGAAACTTCAAGTTCTCTTGGATAGAAGTTTCTTGAGATAAAGTGTTTTTGGTAGTTTATCAAAAGTTAAATTTTTTGTATGAGAAAAATGTGAGACCGAGGAGAGTAAAAATGAGTTTAAAAAAGAGTCTCTATAATATATAAAAAAAAAAAAAAAGTATAGAGCGTTAACCTTTGATATAATATAGTTCTCAAAATTTATTTTCTTTCATTATGATCCCTCGACAATTTAGAAAAATCCAATAAAATTCTTTATCGTCAAATACTTAACTTCATCAGTATAAAAATAAAAATCTAATGAGTTATTCATGCGAGTTAACCTGAAGGGTAAAATAGGTATTGTAAGACATTCCCTCCAAATGAAACACACCTAAGGCTTAGTTTGGAGGAAATAAAAACTACCCCTACTAAAAAAATCTTACTTTAAGTTTTTTTTTTTTTCTTGGGGATAGCATGACTTAGAATATCTATTTTACCAAGATTGTTATATCTTGCACCCATGTGCATAATGCAAGGTATATCTTGAATTCTATTAATACGAGCACATTCACTCATGTGCATGAGTTCTGTTGTCCAGATTTCATGAAAATATTACGCAGGTTTCATGGTTTTATTGTGATGAGGTTCTATGAGTTCTATATTAGGATTCCATGGAAAATATAATTCATGTTCCATGGCTTTTTTTTTTTAATTTTTCTTCATAGATTCTAATGCTTTGTTGTGATGAGGTTCTATGGGTTTTGTATTAGAGTTCCATGAAAATATATTCGCTCAAATCGTTTGTACCACTTCCCAGTACCATCTTATGTGCCATTCCTAATTTGATATATTTTAAAAATAAAACCTACCAAATAAAAGGAAATGGAACATATGATGGTACACTGAAGTAGTGCAGATGATCTTGGGTGGAAATATAATGCATGTTCCATGGCTCTTTGTTAGGGTTCTATGGAAATAGTATTGATATTCCATGAGTTATGTATTAATGTTGCATAAGAATATAATGCATATTTTATGGGTTCTGTGTTAGAGTTTTGATAGATTTTGGATGGCGGGTCGAGGCTATGGACCTGCAAAAATAGAAGAGAGGTAAGAGAGCGGGGCTGGACCCCAATGACACTCCGATTCCTAAGTTAGTTCATCAGAATAAGGGTATATATACGAATAAAATAAAATATACCAAATGAATAGTTATGTCATTTATGCTAATAGTTGGTTCTCAATGTTTCCATGTGTATTGACGTGAGATTTTAGGCAAGTGGACCTGTTCATCCCAGTGAACCTTTCTTGATTCAACTTTGTCATATGGTCAATGGGCTTAACCAAGCTAAAGTGAGTTGCACTTGCTTACCAAGCTTTTGGGCTATACTCAATGAGCTCAGTTTCAGAGAGGGAGATGGGTTGTTCCCATTAAGTTCCATGAAAATAATTTGATATTCCACGGGTTATGCGTTTATGCGTTGATGTCATATAGAAATAAAATGTGTGTTCCATTGGTTCTGTTTGAGGTTTCATGAGTTTTGTGTTAGTATTGCTTTGTAATAATGATGTGTTATAGATTCTATGTTAGGATTCAATAATGGAACCCAATAACATACAATTTTATCACTCACATATACTGAAAAGAAAATAAACGGCTTCATATTTCATGTACGATTACTTTGTAATTAGAGAATTACGATTATAGAAACACAAAACTCTGATAACATAAAATTTTAACCAAAAAAAAAAAAATTCAATTACACAGAAAAAATGTTTTTTTCTTTCTCATCTCCTTCAATAACGATTTTTCTAAATTCTTCTACAGATTTATCTTATATAATACAATGAAAAAGATAAAAAAAAAAAAAAAATTGACAATATGTAAAAGCACAGAGAAATAACTAAAATATGGCTGCTGTTGATCAAACAATATGAATACAAAACTGCTAATGCCATTGGAACCTGCTGTCGCCATTGGAAGGCAATTGCTACCATTGGAACATTGCTGCTACCACCTTGAGAATTGATTTTTGAAAAGAAAAGTTGATCGCAGTTGCTGGTGCTGCACATGAAAGAAAGAGTGAAACAAAACCCTATTAATTTGTATAAGATTTTATTACTTAACAAAATAATGTAGTTTTATTAGTAGGATGTACCATGCAAGTGTACAGAGTGCAAGATATAATTTGTGATTTTACCATTTATATTAACACATGTAAGTGGCTTGTGTTTTTTTTTTCTTTTTTTGTTATTTATTCTTTTTTTTATATACGTAAGTAAAGTGTTTCATGGAAAGAAAATCTTATTAGATTATTGTATATTTTATGAGGACCATGATAGGAGTTTACTGCAAGTGCACAAGCTATCTTGTAATAAATAAAAATATTAACTATCTAAGCGGACCAAATTTGAGAATTAAAAAATTTTACTAAATTACAACAAAACAATTAAAACAAATACCCAAACTCTTTGAAATTGGTTATGAAGAAAACATTTAGAACATATATTTACCACAAAGAACTTTATTAGTTTGAATTGACTCTCCTAAATTGTTGATTATGTGATTAAAAAAAGCAAATTATCTTAGTAAATATTGTCTCCGCTCAAAGTACGACGATATATCTAAATCAACCTAATCTATATTCTCATGGTAATTAAATTAACTCGGACCCATTACGTTTTGTAATATTCGTTGGCTCCTTGGGAATATTAGAACTACTCTCGTGATCTGAAAATTCTTATTTAATTCCTATTCTTCCAATAACAGATTTTACCTCTCAATTCTTCACCCAATTATCTAAATCAAGCAATTATAGCGCACTTTATAATCACATGCATTAAGAAACATAAGAATTGAATTATGATCAACAATAAATTCAATAATATTGAGTCAATATCCATGAACTAAAAGCTATTCATTGGGTTAATCCTATCCTAGATTAAGTAAATACTCACAAAAATCGAGAATAAATACATCTTGTTCAAATTTGATAAATCAGATAAAATAAAAAAGATAAGAGACAAGAAAAGAACTCTACTTGATGAATTAAATCCACAATCCGAAGTTGATCATCCAAAAAATGCTGAGAAAAATCCAACATTGTTATTAATTTCCTAGAAAACTAGAGCTTAAAGAAGAATAGAAGAGAAGAGTGGAAAGATATATATATATATATATATAGAGAGAGAGAGAGAGAGAGAGAGAGAGAGAGAGAGATTGTTTTCTGAATCGACTCTGTCCCGTTTATTTTTCTCCTATAACCCTGTTACAGTAATGTCTTTTTAGCCTCCTCATCAATTTTAAAATAAAGGGATAATTACAAACTATCCCTAAGTAATATCCAAACTACAAAATAACCATTATATTTTTCAAAAACTACCAAAATATCCTTAACGTTAAAATATGTCAATTGATAGAGGGAAAAAAAATCAGAATAACATTGATGTCCTTGCTTAAATTCTAGATGCACCTAGTTCTCGCTCCACCGGCAGTGGCGGCACTACAGCTCGAGCCCTCCAAGAAATTTGAAAAACTTTAGAAGTTATGTGTATTTTACATTCAAGCCCCCCAGAATTTTTTTTCAAAGTAGCCCCAAAACTTTGGCTACTTGCATTGCCAAAAAAAAAAAAAAAAAAAAAAACCTAGAACTAAAACTCAACTGCTCAACAAGTCGACAGAAACATTTGCTCCCTCTCCCTCTCTCTCTCTCTCTCTCTCTCTCTCTCTCTCTCTCTCTCTCTCTCTCTCTCTCTCTTCGACTCTCTTCACTCCCTCCTATCTCTTGACACTCGACTCCAGGCTCGGTGGGCAGCAGTGGCGTGCGGAGGTAACGGTGGCCGGTGGCGGCGAGCAACAGTCAACGACGTGATAGGTAGATGCAGTGGCAAGCAGTAGCTTCTCACTCTCGACTTCTCCCTCCAGTTCTCCTGCAACTATTCTTCAACTTTGAAGAAAAAAGTAAGTTTTTTACTTACATTTTTAATTACATTTTTTTCTTCAAATTTTTATTTTTAATTATAATTTTTTTATTCAAATATTTGTTTTCTAAGGTTTTTTTGGTAAAAATAATGAAAGATGGTTTAATTGTTGAACTAAATAATGAAGTACTAATTAATTGTTGTTTTGTTTTTGGGTTTCATAAGCGAAAAGTTTTGAATTTAATTAAAAATATTTGACTATTATATAGGATTTTACTATGAACAAATATCTTGAAAAGTGGAAGAAGGGTTCTAATCCGGTTGAAGAAACATTATCTAATAAAGGGAATGTTAATAATGAAGATCGTTGAAAAAAAGCCTTGAGTAGGGGTAGAAATTTCAGATTGTGACGTTCTTGGTGATCCAAGATTGCGTAAATCAATTGATAGTTATCCTTATGAAATTAGACATGAATTAAGGAGAAGGTATGTGGCTAAAGGCCCAACTCAACCATATGATCATAAATTACCACAAACTGATTTTGGTTAAATTAGGAGATTGTTTCAAAAGATATGGCTTAAAGATTTTACTTGGTTAGAATACAGTATACATAAAGATGCAGCATTTTGTTTCTATTGTTACTTGTTTGCTAAAGGTCATAAACATGGTGATGATATATTTACAGAAGTTGGTTCTAAAAATTGAAAACGTGCTAAAGAAAAATTTAGAAACCATAAAGGATCTCGAAGCAGTACTCACTCTGGTGCTGTAATTCAGTTGTTGGGTTTCAAAAGTCAAAGATATAATGTAGAGTATATATTATCAAAACAAAGTAGTCAAACTGAGATTGACTACCGTGCTCGGTTAACTGCAGTTGTAAAAGTGATTTGATTGTTATTAAGGCAGGTTTTAGCTTTCCGTGGGCATGATGAGTCGATAAATTCAGTCCAACAAGGTAATTTTCTTGAGTTTGTAAAATGGTATTGTGAAGAAGTGAAAGAAGTAAATAAGGTCATGAACTTGAATGCTCCGAGAAATAATCAATTGACTTCTCCTAAAATTCAAAAAGAAATTATTAATGCTTGTGCAACAGAAGTGAGACAAGCTATTATTAATGAAATTGGTGACAAGTTTATTTCTCTTTTGGTTGATGAGGCTCGAGATAGTTCAGTGAAGGAGTAAATGTCTATAGTTTTGAGATTTGTTAATGATAATGGAGAAGTGGTTGGGCGTTTTCTTGGAGTAGTACATGTTTGTGATACTTCTGCATAGACTTTAAAAAATAGTATTGATGATTTCTTCACAATAAATGGATTATCAATTTCACAGCTCAGAGGCCAAGGTTACGATGGGGCATCTAATATGCGTGGCGAGCTTAATGGATTGAAACAAAAAAATTTAGATAAAAATAAGCACACATATTATGTTCATTGCTTTGCTCACCAACTTCAATTAGTGCTTATGACACTTCAAAGAAAAATGCATTTGTGAGTAATTTTTTTGAGTACGTTACTAAGATTGTGAATGTTGTTGGAGCTTCATGCAAAAGAAAGGAGCTCATCTGCAAAAGAACTATGATGATCTTGTAAAACTTCTAGAAAGTGGAGAAGTTGCTACAGGAAAAGGCAAGAATTAGGAAACAAGTTTAGCTTGGCCAGGTGACACTCGTTGGGGCTCTCACTTTAAAACAATATCTCAGCTTTTGCATATGTGGGCTGCAGTGATGCATGTGCTTGAAACTATATTTGAAGAAGCTGATGAGCCCAATAGTCAAGACATTGCCTCAGGTTTGATTGACAAAATGTTAAAGTTTGAATTTGTATACATTTCTCATTTAATGGTAGATGTATTGGCAAAAACAAATAAATTGTCAATGTGCTTGCAACAAAAGACTCAAAACATAGTCACTACTGTCAGGATGATTAAGACAATAAATGATGAATTAAAGAAATACAAAAATGATGATGATTGTTGGGAGGAGTTACTGGGTGTTTTTACTGTATTTTGTACCAAAAATGATATTTTTGTGCCCAATATGTAAGATGCTATACCAGCCCAAGCTAAATATCATAGGAGTATAAATGGGCAGACAAAGACTTATTACCATTTTTTTCGTCAAGACATCTTTTTTTAGGTAATTAATTTATTTTTTTTTAACATATTAACAAGTATTCAATTATTTTTTATATTACAAATTATTAACTGCTCTTTGTATAATATTAGGTTCTTGATCTTATAGTCAAAGAAATGGATGATTGTTTTACGGAGTCAAATTCAGAGCTACTTATGTGCATATCATGCCTTGATCTTATAGATTCATTTGTTAATTTTGATTGGAAGCAGTTACTCCATCTTTCCAAGTTATATTCAGATGATTTTTCTATCATTGATAAGTTTGAACTTAAAGCACAACTTAATACATATATTTCTTACATGAGATCAAGTGATAGGGCAGCTTTTTCTGGCCTTAGTGACATTGGAGATCTTGCAAAGAAGATGGTTGAGACGAAAAGTCACAAGTTTTTTAATTTAGTTTATCGACTAATTGAGCTGGGTTTAGTCTTACCTATTGTGACAGCTACCATTGGAAGATCTTTTTCTACTATGAAAATGATTAAGAATGATTTACGCAATAGGATGAGAGATGAGTTTCTCAATGACAGTTTGGTTTGTTATGTTGAGCAAGATATTTTTATGAGTATTGAAAATGAAGACATCTTGCTGCGATTTTAGAATATGCAAACTCGAAGAATAAAATTGCCATGTTAATCATTTATTTCACATGGAAAACTCTATTTTAGATCATTTTTTAATAGTGATTTCTTTTTCATTGTAAAAGTATTTGTATGAGTGTTATTTGTTTTTATATTTTAATCTTCTAATCGTTCTAAATTAATTGCATCTCATATTGGAGGTCATCTTTTGATCGTGCTCGATAAGTTATCTCAAGATTCTCAAAGACTTTTGCATTAATATCTTCAGCTTTGATAGAGGTATTTATCCCGTGAGTGATGGGTAATCATTCATCGTGAGTGGTGGGTGATCACTCCTCATTGGTAATTGACATGACCTATTCCTTTGTTATTTTATTTCCATTAATATATGATACTTATCCCGTGAGTGATGGGTAATCATTCCTTGTAAGTGATGGGTGATCACACTTCATTGTTAATGGGCGATTACCTATTTTTTTGCTATTTTATTTGTAAATTTGGAATTGTTTGAATATTTTTATACCTGAAATGCATCTATTTTATAAACAAAATTATGGCAAAATTTTTAGTGTTGTTCAGCCCCCCAACTTTTCTGTCCTGGTTTCACCACTGTCCACCGGTAAATTGGAAACCAAAGAAAGCCATTTGCTCAATCTTAAGATGAATCTTTTTAATGAGCTTCCGCATGCACGACGAACCGTAGTGGCCGTGCTTTAGCGATGAAGTTGTCGACGTAATAAATTACCTCCACTGAGAAGATCTATAATGGGGATTGGGGTGTCAAAACCCAATTCTTATAATTTGCATGGTACCAATCACATGAATTGCCAACGATTTTACTCTAAAATTTTGCCTAGTACCTATACTTGTTCTTGCCCTACTACAACTACTACTTCTTTACTACTATTGGTATAGTTACTCCAAGACAAAGAACAAATCCTTACTGTTAATGCTACTCATTCTACTTGTCAATCTAGAGAACAAAAAACGATGTCGTTTGTGGGTTGCTATGGAAAAGTGTGAGGAAGCAGATAACCGTTGAGAATAATCGATTTGCCTGAGAATTGGGCGAGCTCGGATGATCAGTAATTTTGGCTAAGTCAAATTCAAAAAATGGGAAGTAAAAGTTGTTGCCAGGTGAATTTTTTACAATTGACAGATTATTGAAGATAGATTAATGGTCCTTATTCGAAGCTAAAAAAGTTTAGGGGATACGAACAAGGGAAGGAGTTAACATTTTTCCTCAAGGAGGGATCATTGAACATGAAATGGCTTTTTCAAGGAAAAAAAAGGAAAGAAATGGACCGCTTTGTTCGGCATCCTTGGTAGACATGGTGTTGTCTTTATCATTGCATTCATGAATCATCTTCTTCTTTTCTATTCCAAATTTCTCTTTACCCACTCCTCCGATGCGGGGAAAATCTCCGGAAGAGACTAAGTAATTAATAATGACATTTTTTTTAAAAAAAAAAAGATAATTTATAAAAGGGTATATTGAGATTTTTATAATTAATATTATAACAATCTATTAGTCAAACGATACTTGACTAATAGTAACGGTTAAAAAGTTATCTTTGTCTATTTTCAAAGGACAATTTTGTAGTTTAGTAAAAATAGAAGGGTTAATTTGTAGTTTGGTCATTCTTTAAGGATATTTTGTAACTATCCTTAAAATAAAAGAATTAAATAAAAATTTTAAAAATACAAAGTTTGACTTTTATGTCTTTTAAAGTAATTAATGACCAGTTTTACGTGGTTGAGAAGAAATTTCACGTGGCCGCGTAAAGTGTCCAGAACTTTCAAGTCAAAAAAGGCTTCAACTTGACCAAGATTTGCACGACCATGCATAATGCTTAAGCTTCATGACTTGGGCCTTTTCTTCTGGCTTTCCTTCGAGAAATAGACTCCCGCGCATTCATTGATCAAGCTTTAGACTCTCCATTGCCATTATATACATCACCATCCGCTTAATCGACCAAAATCGATCAACCTGCACAAAGAAGAGTAAAGAAGTAATGTCATATATATATATTTTATATATATATATATAAAGGAAAATCAATGACAAATAAGTCATAATTTGATTAAAACTATGACAAATGATGATTGCTTCTATACTATGAATATGAAAATTTAGCTCCTATTAAACTCCCCAAAGCTTGTGTCTTACCTTGTCCTCAAGCAACCTAGACATGAAACACCGAGGAAAGTTATAAAAATATGTCAAAAAGAGATCACCTTCTCAATTAAAAGTTTCCATGGAATAACCAATGAGAAGAAATTCAAAAGATCATAACTCAATATGGACCAATATCACAAACATACAATCTTACCACAAACTTTCCCTCAAGATTTAGTGCAACAATATGATAGGCCCTCACTCTAGTTATATAAATACTCATGATCAAAAGGATAAATGTTTAACTAAATTAACCACTCAATAGTCATGGTCTCTTGCCTATTATCTCATCTCTTCTCCAAATAAAATAAAAAAAACACAAGCAAGTTAAGAAACTATTGATCACATAGTTTGTAATGTAGGATTAGGTTAAAGGTAAGGTAAGTATTTCGAGAAATGTAGCTTAAAGAGCTAAATGAATAATGGAGCATAGTTCAATAAACTCCAACCATACCTTCATCTCAAATCACAAATCGCAACTTCTAAACACAGTCAAAACACCCTTGTAACATCATATCAAGATCAACATTAACACCAACCAATGTCGCACATAACATAGGGAAAAACGTACCTTCTTAAGAGGTTCAAACTTTGAAATAAAATTCCCCAATTATTATGGCAACACTACTAGAAAATAAGTCTTTAATGACGCTAAAGAGCGTCAAGATAGGGGTCCTATCCTTACTCTTTTGTTTTCCTGACGCACTCGCACAGCGTAGGCCAAAGTCAAGTAGCTAAAGGGTATTACGATGCTTATGTCCGTCACGTAAACTTATACTTAACGATACTATAAAGCGTCGCCAAAGATCGTTTATTCCTCTGCTTTAAAGCGTCAAATTTGATTTATAACAATAACAAATTTAAATTTCACACATCTTTTTACTTCGTTAAAAAACGTCAGTAAATACGCATCGCTATGCTTTATGAAGTCACAATAATACATCTATTACTATGCTTATGCATGTCGGGATATGTTATCTATCACTACACTTAAAAGTGTCAAACTACATGTTATATTACTACGCTTATTCGCATCAAATATCAATTACGTTACCATGCCTTCCAGTGTCATTTAAAGATGCTTATTCCTATGCATTAGAGGGTTGAGTTTTCAATATCTCTACACCTTCTTACCACTCTTATAAGCGTCGTTATGGTGTATTTTTTTTAATAGCTCTCAAGCAACAGTAGTTATTGTATTTCAATACCACAATACTAACAATATTTGTCTGGAAGCCATTAATAATTGTAATCATAAAATAAGTATTTTGAATCCAAATAACACCTCTATAATATTCATATGCAAGTTCACCATAACAAAATTCACAACATTCAAATCCATAACATCCAAATCCAAATAAATATATCTGAACCAATATCCAAATATTCAAAATGATTGAGTTATAAAAGTCATTAATAATTAAATATGCATCACCCTATGTAAAAAAGCCAAATGGATTACACAAAATAGTATTCGAAACAAAGAGCTCGATCAAATGCAAAAGTCTTCATAAGCATATTGTTCACAAGATATCCAAGACCAAATCAATCTTCATTGATGCATCTTCTCACCTACATTATCATCAAATAAAGTTAGCTTTCTTAGCAACCTTAGGTGGAAACATACAACACAATGAAAAAGAATAATAATATATGTGAGAGTAAAATACCAAAAAACATGCCCAAGCAATAGGAACTTGTATAGAATCTCCAATATATTGGATTAGATCAAATGGACGAATCAATCTCTCCTCGTGAATCAAAGGCACATCAACAACTACCTCACACCAATTTTCTCCAAGTTCTACACCTCCAACATGTGAGGATGGATCCATACATCGTATGCGACATTTTGTAACGACCTTGGAATTGTCATACATACTTAGAAGTGAAACAAATTGACGAACCTACAAGAAAGTCGATAGACATTTAAATAAATTGCAAACTAACTTACAAGCCAACTAACAAGAGATATTTAATGAACTCATATCCAACTAACAAGTCAACTAACAATGAGATATTTGAGGAACCCATATCCAACTAACAAACCAAAAATTTGTATCACACTACATTTTCACAACACACATCCAACAATAATAAGAACTATAAACAAATCCAACAAACAAATCAACTATTTTACATATTAAAAAGAAAAAGCATGAGGTCCACTATAATTATTAATTCATGAAGTGACCTTACATATGGTGGACTTTGGCACAACAAACGTAGAGAGGACCACTATAATTATCAATTCATTAAAAACCTAAAACAATGATCGAGAGTCCTTTCGAAAAGGAAGATTAGGATTTAAAAACATACGATGCCCCATGTAACAATGTTTCCCACTATTCTTCAACCAATGGGACTTTGTATTCTTATGACAAATAGGGCAAGTAAATTCACCGTTGGTGTTCCAACCCGACAAATTAGCATAACCTAGGAAATCACTAATTGTCCATAGTAGAGCGGCATGCAGCTGAAAATTACTCCTAGAAGATGCATTATATGTTGGTATACCAATCTCCCATAACTCCTTTAATTCAGCAATTAAATGCTATAAACTGACATCTATACTGTTACTAGAGGCATATGGACCAGGTATCAATAATGACATTATGAAATATGGTTGTTTCATACATATCAAAAGAGGTAGATTATAGGGAACTAGTATCACAGGCCAAGTACTATGAGATACATTCATATTTTTTGAAAGGATTAAAACCATCAGATGCTACCCTAACCTTACATTTCGAGTCTTTTTTGCAAACTCTAAATGTAGAGCGTCAAAAGTTTTCCAAGCAGGTGATGCAGCAGGATGCCTTATACAACCATCATCAGTACGTTCTTCTACATGTCATCTAATTTAATTTGGTTTCTTTGCTGACATGAATAGACGTTGCAATCGAGGTTTAAGAGAATGCCACAACTTTTTTTCAGTTTTTCTACTCTCCCCAGTAGGATTATTTTCAGATATTACCCACCTAGACTCTTTACATGTTTTACAGTCTTTCCATTCCTTTTTCTCCCCCCAGTATAAGGTACAAACATTAGGACAAGCATCTATTTTTTCATAGCCTAAACCTAATTGTTTCATTATTTTTTCAACCTCATAAAAAGATGCAGGAAATTCTGCTCTAATAGGAAAAGCCTCTCTTAACAAATCAAGAAGCATGTCAAAATGCTTGTTTGACCACTTTCTAGAACATTTAAGGTGAAACAATCGAATGATAAAAGAAAGTTTGAAGAATTTCTGACAACCAGGATATAGTTCTTGTTGATAATCATTTATTAAGTTTGTAAAATTTTTCAGCCTCTAAGGTTGGAAGTTCATTTTCAAAGTCTGCATGATCACTAGAAGGAACTCCAAAAGTATCATGCAATATTCCTTCAATGTCATACAATGGAGTATTTACAATGTCTACCCTATTTGTATTAGGAGTTGAATGTAATGTTGATAAATTAGAGGACGTAAGTTCTCCTGTGCTACCCAATATGTGTATCCCTTTATATAACCCACATCAATCAAATGCTTCCTTACCACAAACTTCGGTCTCAGTACTCCATTTCCACATTTTACACAAGGACATAATAATATTTCGTTTGTGTTTTCATTTTTGAATGCAAACTCTAAAAATTCTTCAACCCCATTTTGATATGCAGAGCTATTTCTCGGAAGATTCATCCAACTCTTGTCCATATGTATAACACTGACAATATTTATAGCACTGACAAACGAAGAGAGAAGTTAAAATTTTTTTTAAATGTTTAAGAATTCTCATTAATTATCACTAACACTTTAAGAATTCTCATTAATTATCACTAACACTTAATCCTAATTCTCACCAAAGATTCTTATAAAATCTTTTTTTTGGCTCTAAATTGCATTATTTATGCATTAGTGAACTAATTACATAAATTTTAGCAAATGAATCAAAATATTTTCAGCAAAAATGCTTAAATTAAGCGAAACTTTAATACTAAGTCCGAGAATTAAACAACAATATAGAAGAAAAAACATGCTATTAAACCATGATTATGACGCTTGGAATCAAATATTTGTATATTCATAAGATAAACTTGTCTAATATCCAAATAACTTGTTTAAACTTGTAAAAAAAAAAAAAACAGAAGAATAGACTTGCTATCGAACCATTTTTATAGTGTTATAATATCCAACTAAAAAGTGTACAAGTCTACATGATCAAACTTGCTAAATTATTATTATATTCATAAACATTCAATAGCAAAATTATTTCTGCTGTTAAACTACCCATTAAGCCACCAACTTTAGCTAATATATCAGTTTTTTTTTCTAGTAAGAATAGGGGAGCAGATTGAACTAAACTTGCTACTATTACTTGTTATATCACAGCTTTACTTGCTATTAGTGTTTTTTTATTATATAAGCCCCTTTTTTCTTTAAAAAAAAAAAACTGTGATTAATCAAGAGTTTTCAATCATAACAATATTTATCATAACCCTCTACCATGCTGCCGACCCATTCTTTTCCTTCTTGAAAATAATAGAAGATGATAAAGTTTTCAGTGGTCAACTAAAAACAAGAGCATCCCTGTCCAAAAAGTGAGCCATTTTCTGGTTACTAGAGAATGTAGGTAAAAGGGCATCTGCAACTAAATAATTCAGGTGGAACAGGCATATATATTCACAACTAACTAGAGTATATAAAGATTTAATTATTCCTATTATTCATGTGGATATCAATTTATTGCCAGATGAAAATTATTATATATAAGAGTATAGTTCCAAAAGCCCATTTCTTGTAACTCCTCACCAAGGTAAAAAGTTGAACTAAAAAAATTATTTTTTCAAGGTAGGAAATTCAAAGATCTTGAGATTCCAAAACGTGTTTGCAGAAAAAAAAAAAAAAAAAAAAAGAAAAGATATGGGTTTTAGTTTCGCATGGACGGATGGATATTGGAATCAGATCCAACTATATACTAACTTTAGTCAAAAAAAATATAACAGAAATAAGTATTGTATTGTTTGGGAAAAAAATAAAAATAAAAACAACCATGAAACAAAGATAATTAGGCCATAAGTTTGCAGGACAAATACTGTACTGCTTCATGTACAAGAGCTTCCATTAATTAATTTCATGCCAAAATTCATTGCATCAATTCTACTTTTCTTCTTTTTGTTTTGATGATGATTCAAACACAATTATCAAAGCAAGAGATTCATTTCTTGGTTAGAGCTAACATCACAGCCAGATGTGTAGTGGCCGCGTAATAAAAAGCATCTATGTGTTAAAATAAATGCTTAGCTGTTAAGCCTAAATTCTGCAATATTTCTGGTTCATAGTTGTCCTATTCCTTAGGGGATTAGCTAGTTGTTCTATTCCTTAAGAAGTTAGTTGCTTTATTCCCTCCAGATTTCTTTATGCACATTTTTCTGTAGTTTCTGTTATGTTTCAGCCTATTTAATGGCTTCATTTGTTAAGAATAAAATACAGTTTTCATCTTTTACTTCTCGATTTAACACTGGTATCAAAGCAAAAGACAAACATATAGCAGCAGCTATTATTAGAGAGAAAAGTTGAGTGAGTAAATAAAATAAAGAGTGTGCTTATTAGTTAATCTTGCAGCAGCAAAACTAATATTCGGCAATAATGGCAACCGAAACTTTTGTACAACCAGCGATTCCTCGTTTTGATGGTCACTATGACCATTGGAGCATGCTGATGGAGAATTTTTTACGATCTAAGGAGTATTGGCAGATCGTCTCCGAAGGGATCCCAGAATCATCAGGTAGTACGACGGCAGAAGCGCAGAAGATAGATCTCAAAGCAAAGAATTATCTTTTCCAAGCAATTGATCGCACAATCTTAGAAACTATTCTTTGCAAAGATACTTCCAAGCAAATTTGGGATTCCATGAAGAAGAAATATGAAGGATCAAAGCGGGTTCAAAGGCAGCAGCTACAAGCTCTACGATCCGAATTTGAAACATTACGGATGAAATCTGGAGAATCTGTTTCTGACTTCTTCTCAAGAACAATGTCAATTGTTAATAAAATGTTGATTTCTGGAGAGAAGATGGAGGATGTGATTGTGGTTGAGAAGATTCTTCGCTCAATGACACCGAAATTCAACTACGTGGTCCTGCTCAATTGAAGAATCAAAGAACATTGATCTTTTATCACTTGATGAACTTCAAGCATCTTTACTGGTTCATGAGAAGAAAATCACTCAACAAGACAAAGAAGAGCAAGCTTTGCTGGCCTCATCAAACATTTATAAAAAAGGAGGTCGAGGACGAGGCGGAGGTAGACGAATAATGAAGGGAGAGGCTCACAACATCATCAATCCCATGATGATCGAAGCTTCATATTTCGAGGAACCGGCAGAGGCGAGAGGAAGAAGTCGTGGAGGCCAACAATCAAAGGTTGATCATACGAGGTCGGTAGACAAGTCGAATGTGGAGTGCTATCGCTGTCATAAGTATGGACATTATCGTAATGAATGCGTAACTAACTCGACAAAGGATAGTGGAGAAAAATCAAATTTTGCGTAAACAGAGGAGGAGATATCTTTGTCGATGGTTTGCAACACCAAGGAAGATATGAAGAAGCAATTGTGGTACCCTGGACACCGGTTGCAAAGCAATCATATGTGTGGCGACAAAGAAATTTTTTTCTCATCCGGATGAGTCATATAAGGACAACGTCAAGTTTGGCAACAACACCAAAATTTCGTTATGGGAAAAGGCGAGGTAATGATTAGAACAAGAGGGAATAATTATCAAATAATCTATAATGTTCTTTTTGTTCCAGATTTGAAGACCAACTTGTTAAGCATTGGTCAATTACAAGAGAAGGGCTATGAGATTGTAGTAAAAAAATGGTGTCCGTCAGTATTCATGATGACAAGTTAGGCTTGGTTGTCGAAGCTAAAATGACAACAAATAGAATGTTCCCTCCCTATTTAGATAATGTCTCTCGATTTGTTTGTCAACTCGGCTCGAGAATGATGCTTGGTTGTGGCACTTTCGTCATGGACATCCGAATTTCAATGGACTAAAGACACTCGCAAAGAAAAGAGAATGGTGGTTGGCCTTCCAATGCTCTCTACTCCAACAGAGATTTGTGAAAGTTGTGTCATCGACAAGCAACCGAGAACTCCATTTCCAAAAGGAAAAACACAAAGAGCAAGAGAGCCGTTGCAGATTGTGCATTCCCGACCTCCGTGGTCCGATCAATCCTATCTCTAATGGAGGTAAACGATACATAATCACTTTCATTGATGATTTGAGTCGTAAAACATGAGCTTATTTTTTTACAAGAAAAATCAAGCCTTAACTGACTTTCAAAGTTTTTAAGGCAGCTTGTTGAGAAAGAAGCAGTCAGTCCAATTCAAGTGCTACGCACCGATCGTGGTGGAGAGTATAACTCACATGAATTTGCGATTTTTTGTGAGTTACATGGAATTAAACGACAGCTAACAACGAACTCTATACTCCACAACAAAATGGAGTGTGTGAAAGAAAGAACCGCACAATCATGAATATGGTGAGAAGTCTTTTGACAATGAGCAGGGTGCCAAAGAGTTTTTGGCCAGAAGCAGTAAATTGGAGTCTTCACATTTTGAATCGAAGTCCAACAGTAGCTGTTCAAAACATGACACCAGAGGAGGCTTGGAATGGTCACCAACCAGCAGCTTAATCACTTGAAATTTTTCGGATGCATAGCTTATGCCCATGTTCCGGATGTACGAGAGGAAAAAGCTAGATGATAAAGGTGAAAATGCATTTTTCTTGGTGTGAGCGATAATTCCAAAGCTTACAAGTTGTACAATCCTCACACTAAGAAGATTGTTATAAGTCGTGACGTGTTTTTTGATGAAGAGAATATCTGGGAGTGGAATAAAAAAAATATTGAGCAAACTATACCAAACGAGATCTTGAAGAAGATGAAGAGCAACCTAGTCGAATTACAGAGCAAAGCAGAGATTTAAATCCGGATGAACCAACAAGTGATTCAAACTACAAACCATAAATCAACATCCACAACGCATTAGAAGAAGACCCGCATGGATGGTCGACTATGAGGTAACTGGGATTAATCAATCTGATGAAGACTCACTTGTAAATTTAGCTTTATTTTCGATTGCGATCCCTTAACTTTTGAGGAAGTCGTTCAACATTCGAAATGGAGAAAGGCTATGGATAATGAAATTTCATCCATAGAAAGGAACAAGACATGGGAGTTGACTGAACTTCCCAAGGGACAGAAAACCATTGGCGTAAAGTGGGTGTATAAAACAAAATTGAATGAAAAAGGCGAAGTTGACAGACATAAGGCGCGACTGGTTGCAAAGGGATACAAGCAGGAATTTGGAATTGATTACAAAGAGGTCTTCGCTCCCGTTGCAAGGCGTGACACTATCGGACTTGTGGTTGCGTTGGCGACTCAAAATTCATGGTCAATCTTTCAATTGGATGTCAAATCAGCCTTTCTTACACGGCGAGTTGGAAGAGCAGGTATTTGTTGATCAACCTTTGGGTTACATAAAAGTAGGAGATGAGAATAAGGTGTATAAATTGAAAAAGGCTCTTTACGGTCTAAAACAAGCCCCACGGGCATGGTATAGTCGTATCGAGGCTTATTTTTTAAGAAAAGGATTTCTGAAATGTCCTTATGAACACACACTTTTTATGCGATTTGACATTGAAGGAAAAAATGCTCATAGTTTGTTTGTACGTGGATGATTTAATCTATACTCGGGAATAGTGAGGAGATGATAGAGCAGCTTAAGAATTCGATGATGTCCGAATTTGAAATGTCCGACCTTGGTTTGATGCATTATTTTTTGGGCATAGAAGTTATTCGATCCCAATGCGAGCATCTTTATCTCTCAAAAGAGATATGTGCAGGGATATCTTAATCAAGTTTGGAATGCAAGATTGCAATCCGGTCCGTACTCAAACTGAAACAAGTTTAAAGCTTGTTAAAGATCCGAGATGGAAAAAAGATTGACAAAGCACCTTCTATAAGCAAATTGTTGGAAGTTTAATGTACTTAACTACAACAAGGCCAGACATCATGTTTTCTGTAAGTCTCATAAGCAGATTCATGGAAAATCCAACAGAAATGCATCTTGCGTCAGCGAAACGAATTTTGCGGTATTTGCAAGGAACAACAGACTATGGAATACTCTACAAGAAAGGAGAAAAATCAGAATTGATTGGGTTCACTGATAGTGATTATGCAGGGGATCAAGATGACAGGAAAAGCACATCTGGATATGTGTTCATGATGGGGTCTGGAGCTATTTCATGGTCATCAAGAAAGCAGCCTATAGTCACTCTTTCAACTACAGAAGCAGAATTTGTAGCAGCAACATCGTGTGCTTCCCAATCAATTTGGTTGCTTTAGTCAAGAAGAACTTCGCTTCAGTCAAGAAGGTTCAACTCCAATTTATTGTGACAACAATTCAACAATCAAGTTGTCCAAAAATTCAGTTTTGCATGGTCGAAGCAAGCATATCGATGTTCGGTTTCATTTCTTACGCGATCTTACCAAGGACAAAGTTGTTGATCTCATTTACTGCAGAAGCAAGGATCAAATTGCTGATTTGCTCACAAAGCCCCTTAAACTCGATGCATTTCAGAAGTTCAGAAAATTACTTGGAGTTTGCAGCATGGAAGATTATGTTTAAAAGGGTGCACTAAAGACAAGTTTTAGCATTAAACTTATGTTGTTAACATTAGTTTAAGGGAGGGTGTTAAAATAAATGCTTAACTGTTAAGCCTAAATTCTGCAATATTTCTGGTTCATAGTTGCCCTATTCCTTAGGGGATTAGCTAGTTGTTCTATTCCTTAAGAAGTTAGTTGCTTTATTCCCTCCAGATTTCTTTATGCACATTTTTCTGTAGTTTCTGTTATGTTTCAGCCTATTTAATGGCTTCATTTGTTAAGAATAACATACAGTTTTCATCTTTTGCTTCTCGATTTAACACTATGGAGATTAATTAATATTCTTCAGCCTGTCGATAATGTTGGAATCAAAGCCCTATTGGAGTTTCCTTTCCTGCATTCAAAAGATTACTAGGGAAAGAAAGAGGTTCTTTGAAGCCTCAAAACAAACAAAAAGAAAAAGCTATTGTCAAACTCACCAAGATCAGAACCTTGCGAATTCAAATTCAAGTTCCCAAGCTTTTGTCAAATAAATAATTGAGCAGTACAACCTGAAACTTAAATAGAAGTTTACATTCAAAGAAATGAAAAAGAAAAAGCTACTAGTTACAACATAGCTTATAAGAGCTATAGAAATTGGTTGCATGAGCTATAAAACAATATAGTCTTTTCCACAAATCAAGCTTCAGATCATGAATATAAACTAATTAACCATGCTGCCCAGCACACACAAACCTAAATCAAACACAACAACAAAAATTCAAGAAATAATCTTTGCTATGTTTTTCATGGAGAATCAGAGTCGTAATTTGAGCATTTTGATGTTCCCATGGCTAGCATTTGAGCATTCCAACACTAAATTTTTCAAAAAAACTATTTTCACTGTCAATTCTCTTTTGCCCTTTTGCAGCAACTAATTTTGCAATTACTCAAAAGATTCATGAAATTGTGTATGTTAATCTTGTTCTAAAGTAAAAAAAATATGCATTTTTTTGGTGAAAATACATAAGATTCAAACTAACAAAAAAAGATGCTTGTGTATATTACACTATTTGACATAAAATTCACTCCATAAGCAGAGACAAAATAACAAAAAAAGATGCTTGTGTATATTACACTATTTAACATAAAATTCACCCCATAAGAAGAGACAAACTCCAATATTTAATTTCAAGTTAAAATATTTTGAATTTTGCAATTGTGATAGTAACTCTCCCAAATCCATATAAATAACCACCTTCTTCCAGTACCCACACATGGAAGAGGCGCCGCTGCCCTTTTCAATTTTCACCCCCTACATGTTAATTTTTGGACTCAAAATGGAAAGCATCATCAAGTCTTCTTCTTTCATGGACCCAAATCTTGAAAAAGATGGAAACTTTTGCTCCCATGAGTTTAATCTAATGGCTGACTTCAATCAGTTTCTTGAAGAAACTTATCTTAATACTAATGGAGGAAAACTAAGGTAGTTAGAAGTCAGCCCCAAATTAACTACCCTAAATCACCAAGAAACAGTCCGAACACCAAAGAATTACTTTCTATAGAGCTGGTGGGATTTTGAAGGAGCTAATTTCATACCGGAGCAGCAACGCGCAGGTTATTTGTTCCAGAGCAGCAGCAATGCGTAGGTAGGGATTTTGCTATTTCAAAGATAGGCCTAGTGTAATCTAACGACAGAAAAAGGGAAACGCGAGGAAGAATCGGAGTTTAGTCCATTTTGGCATGGATACGGCGGTGATTCGGTAGTGGCATGGTGGCGGTATAGAGAGAGAGAGGAAAGAGGAAGAGAGTAATTGCTTGAAGAGAGGGAAGTGAAAATACTGAGTGAAAATTTTGGAGGGATTAGGATCCCTTCCTTTTTTCATTTACCGCCTCCCTCTCTTTCTTTCTTTGTTTTTTAATGTTAAAAGCCTGCTACCCTTTCTTTACACTTTTGAAAGCGTCAATAAACTAGGTATTTCCCTACGCATCGAATTTTTAATTTTTTAAATTTGTTTATTTAGAAATGTTTACATTAAACTATGTCATTTTATAACTAATAACCTTACACAAAATAAAAGCGTCACTACAGATACATTTGTTACTACTCTTTCATAAAAGCGTCAATAAAAATATATAATTATAGGCCCATTTTCTAGTAGTGCAAAGAAATTTATTTAACAAGACGATGATATTTTTCTTATTTTTTCATTTTTTCTTTTTTCAAGAAAAGGAAACAACATAAAAAGTAAAATAACCGTTAAAGCCAAAGAGTTCTCAATATATACAAGAAATCAAAACTCCTCAAATTTATGCCAAAACTTCTCAAAACAAACCCCAACTCATGGCTCGGGTAAATATATTATTTCTTGGTGAATAGACTAGTAAATTTAGGTCTAAGAAAGAATAAAAGACATTAAAGCTCAAGAATAAAAGACATTAAGGCTCAAGGAGGGTTAAACCTAAAGACTATTATATCAAGGTTGGCTTATTTGGCTAAGTAGCTTAAAACTAAAAGAATGGTTTCTATCTTCCTTGCTCATGTAATGTTTAACAAGTACTCAAGAGAGAAAAGCGAAATTGATGTTCCCCTGAGAAAAATTAAAACTTCCTCCCAAGGCAATTTTTAAAGACCCAAAAACTATAGGAAAGTGTCACACATGAAAGAAACAAACAAGACCAATTCATGAATGGACCTTAAGCCTCAAATCTCATTGGGTTTTGTGTTTTGTTTCTTTTTCAAAATAGCCACAAAATTCTTGAGAGAAACAAGCAAACATACCATAAACACAAATTACATGCACACATGAGTCATTATTTAAAATCTTCTAACAATCGACCAAACTATGGAATCTTATATATCTTCATTATTGAAGGATCATTTCTCAAAAAAAAAATAAATTATTTTTTTAAGAAAAGCTAAATGTCTAGCAAGAAAAAAAAAAACTAAATACAGTAAATGAATGACATGAAATGCAACTAATTAAAAACAAATAAAGAAAGGAAAATGATTATATGAATATGAAAAATAGAAATATGCAACTACTCCGAATGTTAAGAGAGCAAGAAAGGATATTCCCTCATACTTTAATCCCTCATCTTCAACCTAAACTTCAAAACACCAAAGAGAAAATGATATTCCTCCACCAACCATACAAACCTATGGTATACTTTTTCGAGATGGAGAGCAAAGAAATAATTTTAAGATAATGCATTTGAAAAAAACTTCTATTATGAAATTTCTTGATGAGAATTCCCTGAAATCTTCGAGACTATATGATGATGTAAAGCAATTATTTGATAATATTGGTTTGTTTGAATTCTTGTTACCCAAACCTCTTGCATTCCGTTGTCTTACTCTTGAGTTTTTTTAGTTCTGTTGATACAAAGAAGCTTACGAATGCAGAGGATGAAACCAAGGAATTCCTTACATTTCGAATGATAAACATCATCAATTGTTCTTTATTTAGCTTAATGATACCTTTGGGCTTCCTGCTAAGGTCACTTAGGGCCGGAAGATAAATATTATAAAGACTATGATGCAGCTAACTTCTGGAAAAGTTTGACTAGTTGTCCATATGAGCCAAGTTGAGCAAAAGCTTATTTGATTAGTAATCCATGCTTCGTATATGCTCATTGTCTTATGACTCTCCAGAATGGCACCAATGTTCAAAAAAATGATTTGTATCTTTCATGGGCTATGACAAGGGAAGACCAGGAATCTATTAACACAACCTTATTCCTTGTCGATCGATTACAAAAAGTTGGTGATTGTCCTCGGAATGAACTTGTGTGTGGTGGATTTATTTCCCTCATCGTTATACATCTCAAGATAGATTTCAAGAGTATGAAAATGATCTATGGGCCAAGTGTTTGGATATTCATGCTACGGTGCGCATGTTGAAATTAGATAAAAATTTCCACATCTGGCTAGTGAATAATGCCCTACTAATGTACTGCCTTGTGAGGAGCATACGACTATTCGTGGCTTAGCTAATTGGAGTTTTCCTAACTCTAGGACCATCAGTAACAGTTCTTGTGGATGCTAAATTTAAATATAGACCATCTATGACAAATTTTTTCCAAATTTTGCTGGAGATCAATGCCATAAAGGAGACATAACAATGCAGCAGAGGGAAATAGAGAGTTGCTACAGATCCTCCTTTCTTTTGCATATCATTTATAGCATACATTGAGGACAAATGTTTAGTGTAGGCTTAGGAGAGTGGTAATTTTTAGTAGTTGCATATTTTCATGTCGCATATGCATATAATGTCATTTTCTCTTTCTTTATTTACTTTTAATTACTTGCATTTTTTGTCGTGCATTTAGTTTTTTTCCTTCCTAGACCTTAAAAAAGGGGTTAATATAAAAAAAATCCTAAACTTTGTCATTATATCAATTAAGTACCTAATCTTTGAAAATGATAAATAGGGGACAATATTGCTTTTCTAGTAAAATGAATTGAACGAAAACTAATAAAAAATGAGTAATGTCTTTTATGTCCTAATAAAAATTTGGAAAACCAATTTTACCCTTCCATAAGAGGGAAGTTGGTCATAAAAAATATATTTAAAAAAATTGTGAAATTGTAAAAAAAAAAATACTCTGGCAACGGACAAAGTTCAAGGTACTTTTTGGGTACTATCCCTCGCCATATCTTTTTGACAATTTCACAAATTTTGGATATTAGAACTTTTTAATCCCTATAATACTCCTTACCCTTTACAGTTGATTGCAAGCAAAAGAAAGGTTTGTTTATGCCACAATAATGGTTTCATGAAGCTTTGTTATATATGTTTTTTAAGGGATTGTAGAAGGAGGAGAAAGAGACTCACGCCATTTTTTTCTTCTGGTTAGATTTGGTAGTAATTGGGAGTTTTGATAGTCTCCAGAAGAGAGTTTTTTTAACTATATTTTTTTCCTTTATTTTGATGACAAGCTTCCCTCAAGTGGAAGAGTACAAATTAATTTTTCAAATTTTATTAGGGCATAATAGACATTACTCATTTTCGATAAGTTTTCGTTCAATTTATTTTACCAGAAAAGAAAAATTGTCTCTTAATTGTTATTTTAAAAAATTAGGTACTTACTTGACATAATGGACACATTTTAAGGTACTTTTTTATTATTAACCCTTATAAAAAAAAAAAAACTAGATGTCTAGAAAGAAAAAAAAAAAAAACTAAATGCACCACATGCATGACATGAAATGCAACTAATTAAAAAAAAAAAAAGGGAAAATGATATTATATGCATATCCAAAATGAAAAATAAAACCACTCGAAATTACCACTCCCCTAAGCCTACACTAAACATATCTCAATGTATGCTATAAATGATATGGAAAAGAAAGAATGAGGATAAAGAATCAACTCACAAGTCTGATCCCAAGTGAATGGTAGTGGCAGCTTGAAATACTCCTTCCTTAACATGCCAATTGAATACAAGCTTTATCATCCGTAAAACCTCTACTATTTAACTCTGCTGGTGATATAGGACGCAAGAAACTAACAGAAATTTGCTAGTTTTAACAATCAAAATAGTGTAAAATTATATTAGAAACAAGGCACACAGTAGAAGAATAGGCAAGGCTAAGAGAAAAAACCTATGCGTCACACCCGGAAACCATAAAGCGTCGGGCCTTGGACATTGATTGCGTCGCACAACCAAAAATATAGAAAACTTCTGTAGACTATATTAATTCAATAAGCAAAGCATACATCATATAATAGAGAACTCCTCTATTTATTGACTCGAAAACCAAATCCTAAACTATATAGGAAAGACATTTTAGAAACTATAATCCTACCAGAATTAGGAACTCTATCCTACCAGAATTAGGAATTCTAGTCAAAGTAGAATTTAGGGAATAAAATACTGCAATCTAGAATTTATGAAATAATAGACTTTCTAAACTAGACTCTAATATTAAGATTACTCTACATCCCATATAAGTTGTCCATATTCTGAAAGTATGTCAAATTGGTGTTTGCCCTTTAGAGGCATCCCTTCTATTCCTTTTATACACCATAATGGGTTGCTGCCATTTGTTTCTATTAATTCTCCCTGGCTTAAAAAAACTCATTCCTAGCGAGTTAAATCATAATATCTCTCATAAAGGTCACGATGCAAGACGCTAAAATTCCTGTGCCGTAATCCAATTACAGGCATTTGGTGATCATCCCTTCCATTTGACAAGAAATTTATGGTATCCACCACCTCTAGTAGAAACTACTAATTCATCAAGCACGCCCTCAATTTCATCTTTGTCATGATGCACAGGCGGTAAGGTTGTTGTCGAATTTCCAGTAACTGATTCATCGTCATGTTCATGATAAGAGGTCAAATATGCAATGTTAAAGATATTGCTGATACCCATATCAGGTGGCATCTCAAGAACATATAACTTCAAAATTTTGTAAGGCCATGCACTCCTTGAGTGTAGTTTCCTATAAGTACCTTTAGGATAACATTCTGACTGAATCTGTACCATGACCAAATCTCCTTTACTGAATTCAACAAACCTTCGTTTTAAGTCAGCATATGCCTTGTACTCGCCATTGCGCATAGCAATTCTACATCGTACTTCATCGTGTATTTCCAATATATGCATTGTAAACTCTTCTGCGGTAGTATTAGGGTGCGCATGAGTAGGTAGAAGTACTAAATAACTGGCTTACGTGGATTCATTCCCAACACTGTTTCAAAAGGAGAATATCCAGTAGACTTGTTCATTAAACTATAGTAAGCAAATTCTGCCATAGGTAACACATTCTATCTAATTAGAAATATGCTCACCAACCAAGCAACACAACAAATTTCCAAGGCTATGGTTGACAACTTCTGTTTATCCATCTGTTTGTGGATGTATACTAGATGAGAACTTGAGTTTAGTATGCAGTAATCCCCATAAAGTCCACCAAAAATAACTCACAAACTTCACATCTCTATCTAAAACGATAGTTTTTGGCAACCCATGATGTCTCACCACTTCCTTGAAGAATAACTTTGCGATGTGTACTGGATTATTAGTTTTAGAACATAATAGGAAGTGAGCTATTTTTGAAAATCTATCCACCACTACGAACACTGAATCATGACCTCTAAATGTCGTAGGTAGTCCTAGGACAAAATCCACATTTAGATCTTGCCAAGGTTTATGTGGGATAGATAAAGAGGTATAAAGTTTCATGTTTTGTTTTCTTCCTTTAGCTAATTGACAAATACGACATTGGGAAATGGTTTTAGCAATATCTCTCTTTATACTAGGCCAACGAAGACGATCTTCCACCATAGCTATAGTATTGTCTCACCCAAAATGACCAGTAGCATCTCCATTATGTAGGTCCCATATTATTTGCTGCCTTAGAGAAGTGTTAGGCAAACAAAGTTGTGTCCCTTTGAAGAGGTACCCATCAAGCACTGAAAAACTAGAGTAATTAACTAGCTGTCCAACTATCATATAAGCGTAAATGACTTGGAAATCCTTGCAATCTACATAATCTCGCTTGATTAAGTCAAAATCTTGAACTTCAACAACCATTGAAGTGAGAACATGTGCGACTCGACTTAGAGCATGAGCAACCTTGTTTTCTGTGCCAGCTTTGTCTTATAATAAAGGTATATTGCTGTAAAAATGCAACCCACTTTCCATGTCGAAAATTTAACTTTTATTGTGAACTTATGTCTTAGAGGACTTCATGATCAGAATATAGTATAAACTTCTTAAAAACCAAGTAATTGTGCCAATGACGAATAGCTTGAAGTATTGCATAGAACTCCTTGTCATAAGTTGATTATCTTTGCTTAGTTTCATTGAGTTTCTCACTGAAATAAGCAATAACGTGTCCTTCTTAACTAAGTACACCTCCAATTCTTACGTTTGAAGCATTGCAAGCAACCTCAAATAACTTTGAGAAATTTGTCAAATGTAAAACTGGAGCATGCGGAGGCCGTTTCTTTACTTCTTCAAAAGCTTTAGTAGCTGAATCAGTCCAAGAAAACTACCCTTTTTTCAAACAATCAGTTATTGGAGCCACTAAAGTGCTGAAATTTCTGATAAACCTCTGATAGAAAGTTGCCAAGACATGAAAACTTCGAACTTCTTGCAAGGTTGTTGGTATAGGCCAATCAAGAATTTCTTTAACCTTGCTTGGATCAACTTCTAACCCTTCGGGCTAAAACAATTAAACCCAAGAAATATTACACTAGAACACATGAAACTACACTTTTTCAAGTTTATGTACAACTTTTCACGTCGTAGAACTCTCATGAATTGTTGAAGGTGATCTATATGTTCTTCTGTCGTCTTGCTATATATAAATACGTCATTGAAATATACCACAAGGAATACCCCAATGAATGGTTAGAATACTTGTGTCACAAATCTCATAAAAGTACTTGGAGCATTAGTAAGATCAAATGGCATCACTAACCACTCATAAAGTCCATCATTCATCTTAAAGGTTGTTTTCCACTCATCTTCAGGTCTAATTCGAAGCTAATAGTATCTTTTCGTGAGATCAATCTTAGAATAGATAGTAGAATATGTCATCATGTCTAGCATATCATCAAATTGTGGTATGGGAAATCAGTATTTGACTGTTATCTTGTTTATTGCTCGACAATCGCAGCATATCTTCCAAGTTCCATCCTTTTTAGGTGTAAGTAAAGCTGGAACAGTACAAGAACTTAAACTTTCACATATCAGCCCCTTATCTAACAATTCTTCAACTTGCCTCTTAAGTTCTGCATGTTCTGTTGGACTCATACATATCAGCCCCTTATCTAACAATTCTTCAACTTGCCTCTTAAGTTCTGCATGTTCTGTTGGACTCATACAATAAGTTGGTAAGTTTGGCAGCTGTGAATCGGGTACAAAGTCTATTGCATGTTGGATTTCACGCATTGGTAACAAACCTTCAGGTAAATCTTCAGGTGCAACATCTGAAAAATCAGCTAGCAACTGTTTCGGTTCAAGAAAGTAATCCTCATTGTTTGTGTTCAGTAAATTCTTTACTTGCTTTACTACAACCATAAATATGACCTCGGCCTCCCTTGCTTATTTCTCAAACAATTTCCTATTGAGAATTTGAATTGGTTTCTTCTTGGTTACTCTTTTTTGTCCTTGGTAGCCCTCTTCCTGTTCATAGCTTCTGAACTTAATGGCCTTAGAACAATCTGCTTCTTGTTAAAGTTAAAGGAGTATGTGTTTTCTTTCCTATCATGTTTCATTTCTCAATCATATAACAAAGGTAGGCCAAGTAATGGTCATTGGAATGATATCACACCAAATAGAATCTGTGTAGGTGTCATGAGTTAAAGTTTCGAAACAACGTTTACTCACTGGAATGCTATTGCTTTCTATCCAACTTTGTGAGGGTCTGGATGTTGTTCAGTAAATAGATTCAGTTTTTCAACTGTAACCTCTGACACTACATAAAACTACCCACCATCAATGATAAGCTTTCATGTCACATTCCCATAACAAACTAAGGTATGAAAGATAGCTATTCTTCTCCAATCCTATTTTTGTTGCTTTGGTGCGCTAATAATACGTCGAACAACTAGTAGGAATGTTGTGTCTTCTTCTCACTCCTCAAGTTCATCATCATCAACGTCTTATTCTTTTAATGAAGTCTGCTTCTTTACCTTTTTCTGTTTCTTGTTCTTCATTAGGTTCCACCCTAATATGCAGATTTTTCTTCTTTGAACATTCTCAAGCATAATGTTATCCAAGTCCACAATTAAGGCACTCAAGATTTACATCTTGTCTTTTACATTCAACCATCTGACTTCTATTTATGCCATTATTAAACTTATTGTTGGCTGATGCAGCTATCGAGTTAGTGCCTCTAGTGTTGGCTGTGAATTTTCTGGTGTTTGTAGTCTTCGCGACTCGAGAAGGAAATCTTTTAGCTGGCTGTTTCTGGTCTTTTTCAATCTTATATGCCAACTGGAATGCATCATCTATTTTGTTAACTTGGTGAGTTAACATCTGGTTCCAAATTTCAGGCGTAAGTCCCTGTTTAAATCGAGACAATATTTGTGGGGAATCCAACTCCTTTGTAGCAAATTTTCAACTCTTCAAACTTATTCGTGTACTCAATCACAGTCATACTTCCTTGCCTTAGATTTTTAAGTTCATCAAAGAGATCTTGCTGATAATATCGGGATAAATACTTTCACTTAAGTTCCAACTTCATCTCTTCTCATGTCACTGAATATTTCCAACAAGCGGTAGATCATATTGTTTCCCACTCTACTATATTTGCGCTTCTCCAACGAGTTTCATAACAATATATCCAACTTTCCTCTCATCAAACACGTTATATTAGTCAAAGAACTTTTCTAAAGTTGCGAAACAATTTGTAAAAGCTCGTGGATCAATCTTACCATCAAAATTTGGGACATTAATTTGCATTTTTTTTGGTAATATCCCCTATTGCATCTTGAAATTCAGTATTCATGTATCTTCCAGCCTGAAGAATGTTATTAGCCATACCTCGAAGATTACCCCTCGACCTCACTACAAGTTGCACTAAATCGTGTTCAACATTTTCTTCCTCCAAGGGACATGAATTTTTAGAACCAACTGCTTCTGCAACTTGTTTTCCTTTATCCTTAATACCACTACTAGTTGCACACCATTAACTCTAGCTTTTGCAGCCATTAATTCGTTGATTTTGGCTTCCAAAGTAGCCACCTTTTCCATGGTCAGATTGAGCAACTCATCACGTTCTCCCTTAGCTGGTAGTTTTTCCCACTCCTAGTCATCACAGGATTAGGATTCTTGGGAGAACAGAAAACAAGGAAAAAACGAGATCTTTAAGTTCTTTTTTAAAGGACTCTTTTTTCCTTTTCTTTTTAGACCAGTACTAGTACTAGGGAAAGAAAAAATACAGATAGGACTTTTGCTCTAATACCAAACTGATGCAGGATAAAAACAGAAATTTGCTAGTTTTAGAGGTCAAAATAGTGTGAAATTATCCTGGAAACAAAGGAAAATAGTAGAAGAATAGGCAAGGATAAGGGAAGAAACCTAGGCGTTACACCCGGGAATCGTAAAGCGTCGCACCCTAGGCATTGATTGCGTCGCACAACAAAATAGAAAACTTCTGTAGACTCTATTAATTCAATAAGCAAAGCATACATCATAGAATAGAGAACTCCTCTATTTATTGACTAAAAAATCAAATCTTAAACTATATAAAAAAGACACTTTATAAACTATAATCCTACCAAAATTAGGAACTTTAATCCTTCCAGAACTAGGAATTCTAGTCAAACTAGAATTTAGGGAATAAAATACTGCAATCTAGAATTTAGGAAATAATAAACTTTCTAAAATAGACTCTAATATTAGGATTACAATACACCCCATATAAGCTATCCATATTCTAAAAGTATGCCAAATTAGTATTTGGCCTTTAGAGGCATTCTTTCCACGCCTTTTATACACATTAATGGGTTGATGCCAATTGTTTCTATTAGTTGGCGCTGTTGTGTCTCTTTTATGGCATCGATCTCTGCAAAATTTGGGATAAATTTGTCACAGATAGTCTATTCTCAAATTTAGCATCCTCAGGAACCATTGCTGATGGTTCTAGAGCATGAAGCTAGCTAGGAAAACTCCAATTAAAACACTTGTATGCTCCTCACAAAGGAGTATAGAAGTAGGGGTATTATTCATTAGCCGGGTATAGGAATTTCCATCTAATTTTTAGCATACACATGCACACTATAGCAGGAATATCCAAAATACCCAACCCAAATGTCTTTTTCATACCTTTGAAATCTACCTTGAGATGTCTAACAATGAGAGAGAGAATTCCACCACAAACAAGTTCATTCAAAGGACAATCACCAACTCCCTTCAATCAATCAACAAGGAATGAGGTCGTGTTAATTGGTTCCTAATCTTCTTGATCATCTTTAGGAACATTGGTTTCATTCCAGCAGAAAAAGGGTGAGAGTCATAAGATGATGAGCATATTTGAAGCATTAATTACACATCAAAGCTTTTGCTTGACTCAGCTCATACGAGGGACAATCGGTTAAAGTTTTCCAAAAGTTAGTTGTATCATACTCTCTAAAATATTTATCTTCCAGCCCTGAGTGACCATTAGTAGGAAACCTAAAGATCTCATTAAGCTCATAAACAATTGACGATCCTTGTTCATCAATGGAAATGTAAGGAATCCCTCTTTTTCATCCTCTGCGTTTGTAAGCTTCCTTATATCAACAGAATTAAGAAACTCAAGAGTGATGACTGAATGCAAGAGGTCCAAGTAACAGGAAGCCAAACTAACCAATATTATCAAATAATTGCTTCACATTATCGTAAAGTCCCAAGGATTTCAAGGAATCCTCATCACAGAAAATTTTTCTAAATGAAATGTCTCAAAATTACTTCTTTCCTCTCCATCTTGAAAAATTATACCATATAGGGTGGGTGGAGGAATATCATTTTGTCTTCGGCCTTACGAAGTTTTAGTTGAAGCTGAGGCACATCCTTTCTTGCTCTCTTAACATTCCACATCTTAGAGTTCTAACAAAGGCCTCCAAAACAAAATAAGACCCCAAATAAAGCTCAACTTTAATATCCACAACTCAAATCCAAGAAAGTGCCCAAAAAGACAAATCAGAAACCAAGTTCTACCATAACCAAACTGTACTTCCAACAAGAATTCACTGTCTTTTCATTGAAGTTAATTATAGAATGCCAAACAAGAATCCCAATAAAGTTCCAGAATAAAATCTGTCCACAACTCAACCAAATAACTTCACAGAAATATCATCAACAAATTACAGAATACAGTTCACCAAAAATGCCAATAATACACCAACAAAATGCCTTAAAAAACCAGCAATATAGCAGCAATTTTGCATGAAAAACAGCCAAGAAAGTCACCACAATTACAGAATTAAACTATGAGTAATATACCACCAACATATCAGAAAAAGAAAACCACAAGTCTAGTAAGAGAGTCCACCAAATTCCAGCAACTTAGCAGCGAAATTCAAGCAAAAGTTCACCAAAATATCATCAATTTAGCAGCAAGAATTCCACTAAAAATGGCAGGAAAGTTTTCCAAAAGATTCAACCAGAAATTAAGCAATTAATTCTACTAATTCTGCAGAAGAATTCGCCTAATAATTGCAGAAAGGAGACAAGCTGAGAAGTCCCAAGGTTGGTGTCGGTCGACCGCTGCTATGGAGAAATAGCGATGGTAATATAGGATGATGGTGCAGGGGAGCACTCCGGTGAGCAGGTGAAGCTGCGGTGTTGTAGGTTTTTTTCTTTTTTTTTTTTTTTTTGGCGAACGGTGAGGAACGATGCGGCGTCGGGCAATGGTGGAGAGAAACTGAGAGGGAGTAGGGAGAACTGAGAGGGAGACGGGGTAGAATGAAATAAAGGGTTAGGGGCTTTATCCTTTTTTTTTCAGTTTTTTTTTCTAAGTAGAGAATGTATTATACAGCCTCATAAATCATTACGCGGCACGCAAACATGGCAGCAAAGAAATAAGTGTAAATGTACTAAACATCTGCGTAAATTATTACGTGGCAAATGACAATGAAAAAATAAGGATAAATGTATTATGTAATCGCATATATTATTACGCATTCATGCAAACACGACAGCAAATAATAAGTAAAATTTGAATTTATATGCGATCACGTAAAATTTTTACGCAAGTAGACTAAAGTTCAACTCCATCATCCAAGTTTGGCCTAATGTCCTTTAACTCCTTTTGAATCAAAATGAAGAAAGAATAAAAAATCTAACTATAAATAAGTTTAAAATTATATTCCAATTGAAAAAGTTAGAATTTCCTCTTTTTTCAAAATTTAGAAATAACACGAAGAGAATTTAAAACTAGAAACAAAGGACAACAAAATTTAATCTTGAGTTGCCTCCAAAGAAGCGCTCGTTTAAGGTCATAAGCTCGACCTTTTTTTGATTACTCAGATGTAGGATCAGAAAGGAGAAAGACTTGTCCTTTTCTCAATCGGGCATCGTTGAAGTAAGGCTTTAACCATTGTTCATTCACCTTAAATGATCTCATTTTCTTACTCCAAACTTCCATGGGTCTGTGATGAAATACTTGGCAAACTTGAAATGGTCCCAACCATTGTGATTTTAACTTTCCAACAAAAAGCTTCAAACATGAGTTGAAAAGTAGGATCAAATCACCTTCCAAAACTCCTTCCGTAAAATATTCTTGTCATGCCAATGCTTAGTTCATCCTTTGTAGATTGTAGTATTCTCATACGCATCTAACCTCAATTCATCAAGTTTATTGAGGTCAAGTAACCTCTTTTCTCCCGCAACCCTTTATATTAAAATTTAGAGTTTTATTTTTCCAATAGGCCTTGTGCTCAAGCTCAACGGAAGGTGACAAGACTTCCCATAAAGCAATCAAAATGCTGACATGCCAATAGGAGTCTTGAAAGTGGTACGATGGGCCCACAGAGCATCATCGAATTTCAATGCCCAATCTTCTTTTGAATGAGAAACGATCTTCCCAATTATGCTCTAAATCTGTCCATTGGCAGTTCCATTTAAATGCTTCTCTGAGGATGATATCCTAAGAATATCTTATGATGACCCTACACTTCCTTAAAATAGCTTCAATGTTGCGTTCGATAAAGTGGGATCCTCCATAACTTATTACAACTCGAAGAACACCAAATGTTGGAAATATCACCTTCTTGAAACACTTCTTCACCACTCTGGCATCATTAGTTGGTGATGCTATTGCTTCAGCCTAATTTGAAACATAATCCACAACCACAAGGATATATTTGTTACCATAAAAAAAAGAGAAAAGGCCCATAAAGTCAATGCCCCATAAGTCGAAGATCTCCACTTTAAGGATATTACCCAAGAACATGTGTTCTCTCCTCGAAATATTTCTAGCACGGGCAAGCATAACAAGTGACAGCATATATGTAAACATCCTTGAAAATACTAGGCCAATAAAGCCCAGAATGAAGCACTTTTGCTGTAGTTTTCTAAGTGCTAACATGATCTCCAAACGATAAAGCATGGCAATGAAAAATAATGTCTTGAACTTCATCTTCAAGGACACATCTACAAATTACACCATCAATGCATCAATTGAAAAATAGAGGCTCATCTCAAAAGTAATACCTCACACCCGCAAAGAACTTCTTCTTTTGTTGATAACTCACATTAGGTGGTAAGGTACCACAAGAAAGATAATTTACAAAATTTTCATATCAAGGAGCTCTTGAGTTTGTTATAGTGAATGAATGATCATCGGGAAAAGAATCATCAACGGGCAACTCATCAACTTCGTTTGTTTTATCTCACTTGAAAGATGATCTGCTACCAAATTCTCAGCACATTTCTTATCTCGGATTTCAAGGTCAAACCCTTGAAGAAAAAGAATCTATTGTATCAATCTTGGGTTGGCATCCTCTTACTTAAGAATACTTAATAGCGTCATGTCAATATACTCAATAACCTTAGAACCCACTAAGTACGATCGGAATTTATCGAGAGCAAATACCATCAAACAACTCTTTCTCAGTCATGGCATAATTCTTCTGAGCCTCATCCAAGGTCCGAATGGTATAGTAAATGGTATGAACTTTCTTGTCCTTTCTTTGTCCCAAAATTGCTCCAACTACATATTTGCTTACATCGCACATGATCTCAAACGAATTCTAGTCCGGTGGTTGCATTTATTGGAGCCAAAATTAATGCATCTTTAACCTGCAAAAAACATAAACACAATCTTGAGTAAAGTAAAGTAAAAAACATCTTTAAAAAGCAAACTAGTTAGAGTCTTAGAAATTTTGGAGAAGTCTTTAATGAAACGTCGAAAAAAACTGCCATAGCCTAGGAAACTTCTCACGCCCTTAACAGAATTAGGTGGGGGCATCCTCTCAATCCCCTCCACTTTTTCTCTATTAACTTCAATACCTCGCTCGGACGCCAATTGTCCAAGCATAATTCCTTCCCTTACCAAGAAATGACATTTTTCCCTATTAAGACAATATTAACTTCCTCATGTTGCTGCAAAACTTTAAAAAAAGTACCGTACATGAAAAATTCATTGATTTCTGCTAGATTATCTATATTTCTATATGTTATTTTCATCGTTTAGCAATGTTTTTAATACGTAAAAATGCATATTTTAGACTAATACCCTTTATTCTTATCTTAGGTGCTTTCCAAAGAAGAAAACGATGGAAAGAAACGAAAACAGAGTGAAAACGACGAAAACAAAGTTGACGACACACATAAAGAAGACCTACCGCCTAAGGTAGGCCAACCTAGCACCGACAATAGGTCTTGGAGCAATAAGCAGAGAAGGGATAGAAACCTACTGGTAGATGGTAGGCTACCCTACCATCGACGGTAGGTCCTAGCTACACAAGAAAAATTTTGGAAAGAACCTACCGCGGACGAAAGGGCTCGACTACCATGCATGCTAGGTCCCTGCTGTAGTAGTTTTAATCTGATATTAACTCTTTTTAATGTAATTTTTGCTTCTATTACTTAGGGGCAAACTTATGTTAGATTTTTCCCTCAAACTCATCCTCAATTAGGTAGGAAATAAGTAGAAATTATGTGATTGAATACTTGGAGATCAAGATTTAAAGATTCAATATCACAATTTCAGGCTTTAATCTGGTGACTTGAGAGATGAGCTCGGACAACGTTCGGGACTACGATTTTGGTTTCAATCTTCTTCCTAATTTTTCTCTTTTCTTTTCTCTTTACTGAATTTAATGTTTAATTTCAATTTTTATACAATGATTAGCAAGTAGATTTTTATGTTTGGATGAGGGTTGAACCCTAATACTTGTTTATGATGTTCTTGGTTTAATTTATTGAATTCGATGTTTGTTTTCAATTGAGTTGTCTTCCAATTATGTTCTGTTGCAATTTAATTGTCGCGAGGCAACCAAATAGGGATTAATTGGGGCAATTGATTAGAGATATGATATTACACTTTTAGTTCTTCAAATCACCTATAATTATTGCACTTATATTGGTTAGGGAGAGAAGAGATTCTTCTCTAAGGGTTAGTAAGTAAGGTGGCTTTCACCTAGAGATAGGGATTGCATGATTAGTTGTGATGACCCAATTCGATTAATTCAACATCGTTTTCATAAAAATTTTCCAATTGAATTAGTAATAAGGATTAAGGGATTCCACCATCCAAACTCTTGCTTTAATAGTTTTTAAAACCTTAATTTTTCTACTTTTTCTTTCTTTAGTTGATTAAATTATTTTTAGTATTTTTAGTTATTTCTTCTTCAAACCATTTTTTAGGCTAAACATTAGAAAAAGTGATTAGTACTTGAGCTTTTATCGTTCCTCGATATTCGACACTCGAGTGTGGCTTGATTACTATAGTGATAGGTCCACTTGTATATTACTTTAGTTTAGTAGTTTATCCCCAATTGATTTTAAAACTTTCATATAAGACATCAGTCATCCATGACCACTTCCATTATTTCCTCAATAAGGTTAGAAAAATGGCCATCATGACTTATTGAAAATTAGCAAGTGCATTGCAAAGACCAAATGGCATTCTCTTATAAAAAAATGTACCACAAGAGCATGTGAAAGTTGTACTTTCTTGGTCATTAGGATGTATATCAATTTGAAAGAAACCAGAAAAGCCATCCAAGTGACAAAAATGAGAATGCTTAGCCAACCTTTCAAGCATTTGATCTATGAAGGGAAGTGGAAAATGATCTTTCCGGGTTGCCTTATTTAATTTTCTATAGTAAGTGCAAATTCTCCAACCCAAAGCTATTCTAGTACGAATGAATTCACCATTCTCATTTTCCACAACAGTAATACCCTCTTTCTTTGGCACCTCAGGAGCAAAGCTAACCCATTTACTATCCGTTTTCTTAACAACTTCTTTTATGTTGGGATTTAACCTCCTTTGGTGCTCAATTGAGGTTTATAATCGTCTTCCAACAAAATGTAATGCATGCAAATGGAAGGGGTTACACGCTTAACATCACCATTCGTGTATCCTATGACTTTTTGATGCAATCTAAGGATATTAAGTAACTTTCAGTTTTAACATTATTGAGACTTGTTACTTTGGGGTCCTAAAGCACAAGGTGATTTTACTTGTTAATGTCAATTAGGTGGTCTGTCATATGGATTACACCTAACAAAAAAAAGTATTTTGTTTTGGTTCGACCCGTCGTCACATATGAAATACCGGAAGGTCTAAATTTAGCAAATTCGATTGTTTTATAAAATTTTTTGTTGAAAAAGTATACATAGATATATTTTTATTAACAATCACATGATAAGTGCTAATAGGACCAAGAAACTCATACCTGGGATAGGAAAAAGAGTTTTGAGTTTTACCTCTGGAGCTTTCTCCTCTATCAAAGGCATACAGACAGGTTATAAAGGTTACAGAGGGGCAGTGGAAGACAAAAGAAGGCCAAAAAATAGAATCTTAAACCTTTGAAGTGTGCCTTTCTTGGTTGTTGTCTGGATATTGGTTGCAAGACAGCTGTAGTTAGGACAAGACAAATCTTTTACACTAGCTTTTGAGCGCCCCTTTTTACTTCCCAACTACTGCTTAACCTTTCTTATTTCGATGTCTATTTTGAGTTGAAAATAGAAGAAGAAGGAAAGATGCACAAGACCGACAGCAAGTACATGTCTTACCCTAATATTCTATAGCAATAGAAAATCAAAGAAAGGGAGTATAGTTTGTCTTTCCCACTCATTGGCTGCTGGTCCTAATATCCCCTTTTTCATTACTAATGAAATATCCTTTACTTCGGATTTAATCCTCGCAATAGAACCAAGCTTTTATGAGCTACTTAAAGGACCAAAGACTAAATTATTCAGGGGTACTAAAATGACCAAAATACCCTTGCTATAGAATAGCAGTATTTCTCATTTACATATCTCCATTATCACCATATAGAGATATTGACCCCAGAATAATGTGTAAACAGGTCTTTGCACTACAGGTGTAATGATGTTAGAATACCCCTCTGCATAACACCTATCATTGAGTATAGGTTGAGTGTACTAAATCCTTCCTCATTTACATCTACCATCCTTAGATGTTTAGTCTGATAATCAAAGACTCTTCAAGATGTTTCTTGCTTATATTAGGAAGCTACCCTAAAGTAAACATCCAGAGATATTTCCCAAGCTGGATCTGATCCATTATCTCAGACAATCACAAGAGGGTGATTCCCATAGAAGTTATTTTTTCACTAACTAATTCCAACTACCCAATGTATGATGGATTATTGACCACATGGATAGACATCTCCCCAATAGCACATTGAAGTAGAAGGAGCTTAGCTTTGCTAGACTGCCAACTCATACTTTAACCACAGAGTACTTGTCCACGTTGTAGCTCTGATAGACTAGGTTTCTTTTCTTTTTTGGTACTTTCTAGAAAACTTATATCACGGGCTCAGTTCTATATGCTCCAACCATACTTGTATAATAGTTATGAGAAGACCACTCATTGATCTAAGATATGATCATCCATTAAGGAGACTATCATATAATGACTTTTAATTCAATGGCTTGCCCAATTCCATTGACTGACCAAGAACAAGATTACTTGTAGTTGAAGTAATAGTAATATGCACCTTACTGTGAAGTACGCGACACAACACATGGATTGCCTACTTAAAGTACGTGGATGTTATGTGTTTACAGTCAATAAATACATCCAAACAAGTAAATAATTATAACTATCATTTCATATTCATTCCATAAAGTATAGAGTTTTACATCATCTAAAAGTCTTTTTGAGGCACACTTCCCAATAACTTAACTTTCCTACATGTCGGAATGGTTGGAGCTTCATCAAGCAATTGAGCATAAACGATCACCTCCATGTTCTCATGCTTGACCCTTTATTCAACAGGCACTCTTAAAGAGGATCATCTCTTTTATGACTCATGGACTCCTCCCACATCACTTCATTGATCATATCATTACTGCAACAATTATGCTCAAGAGAAAATTGTTTCATAGTATCATTCAAATTGAATTCAATTATCTCACCCCAAACACTAAAGCAATGCTTTCTATTTTTCACATCTATATTACTGCCAACTGTAGCTAGGAAAGTCCTTCCAAGAATGATGGACACTTGATTATCCTCATCTATCTCTAAAACAACAAAATCCGCACGAATAAAAACTTACCCACCTTGATTGTTACATCAACAATACCTACCGGAAATTTAACATAATGATCCGTTAACTGAAGAGATATTCTTGTAGTTTTAGTTAACTCAGACCAAGTTTCTCAAAAATAGACAAAGGCATAACATTAACGCTAGCTCCTAAATGACACAAAGCACAGTCAAAAGACATGTCACCAATCAAGCATGGTATTGAAAAACTATCGAGGTCTTTGTGTTTTGGAAGAAATTTATTTTGTATTATACTACTACACTCTACATTCAAAGTCATTTTTTGGACAAAATTTCTTTTAAAAATTTAGCATAAGAGGGCATTTCAAAAAGAGCTTCAATAAATGGTACAGTTATATATATCTTCTTAATAACTTCCAAAAACTTATTAAATTTCTTATCAAGCTTAGCCTTAACCTATCTTCGGGAAAAAGTCAAAGGTGGCTTATAAGGTGGAGGGGCAACATACTTCAATTCTTCTTCACTATTTTCTTCCATAGGCTCAACTCCTTCACTTTGGTTCTTAAATTCTCTAGGCTTCTCAACCTCAAGTTTCCTCACCTTAGAATTCTCCAATTATTTACCACTCCTTAAAGACACCGCTTGACGATATCTGAAGGATCTTGGTGTTATCAGGTAACTTACCTTGGAGTCTACTAGATAAAGAGTCTTATTGGACAATTTGAGTTTCTAACATCTTATTGTGTGTGACTAAGGAATTAATTTTTGTGTTAATTTACTATATAGCCTCATTAATACTCTCATTTTTCTTATATTAGAGTCACAAAAAAATTTTCAAAAAATGACTCAAAATTGGACCTTTGAGGATGTGGAGAATAAAAAGTGTCTTAGCTGGAAATTGGGAGGTTGTCAAGAAACACCTTGGGAAATTGGAACAGAGATGGGATTGAACATATAGGAAAGATTTTAGTGATTCCACCAGCTAGGGTTATAAGTTTGAGAGAATGGATCAATTTTTCTGGCTGAAAGAATTTACCATGCTAGCCTGCTCAATAGACAAACCTTTGGAAGAAAAGTTTCCCAATTGACATTCATAAGAAACTTGATCATTAGACCAATAGATTTCACAAGCAACATAAGATGTACTAATAACATTCACATTCATACAATCAAATTTTTGTTGATAATGTATCAAGTTTAGCATTAACAAGACTCATAGTATCAACATCATACTTACCTCTAATCCTCTTATATCTTGTACCGTCGCTAGATCTTTGGTAGGGATTTTGGGCCATATTCTCCAAAAGATCATAGGCTTCGTCGACAATTTTTTTCATGAAGTATTGCTAGTAGTAGCATCCACTGCATTTCTAGTAGTATACATCATCCCATTGTAGAAGGTCTAAACGAGGACCCACTTAGCCTGCCCATGATAAGGACATGAACTCAACAACTCCTTGAACCTCTCCCAAGCTTCATACAATGATTCATCCTCCTTTTGAACAAATGTCTAAATTTGGTTATGAATTTGAATTATTTTTCAAGGAGGATAGAACTTGGCCAAGAAAGCTTGAGTCAATTGATTACAAGTGGTGATGGATCCCACTGGTAAGTCTTGCAACCATTTTCTTACCCTTATTCTTTAACAAAAAAGGGAATAGCTTCAACTTAATGGCATCAGGACTCACACCATTAATCCTTAGAGTGTTACAGACTTCCAAAAATATTGATATATGAATGTAGGGATCTTCACTAAGTAGACCACCAAAATGGTTCTGCTGAACCAGTTGAAGAAGGGTAGGCTTTAACTCAAAGTTGTTAGCCGCAATGTAGGCTTTACAATACTGAAGCTAAACCATATAGTATTTGGACTTGTAAAATCCTTCAAAGATCTAGCACTGTCACCCATCTCTTCTTCATTTACCTATTTCTTCTAGATAATTCTTCTTTTTTCACGAAAAGTACGTTCAACCTCAGGATCAAATGGGACAAGATTGCCGAGATTTTAAGTTCTTCATATACAAGAAGAGAACCTGCAACTCAGATAAGCACAAAAATAGACAGTAAAATAGAAAATAAATAATAAAAATGTTTCACCTAACCAAATTAATATGATAAGGATCCGACAAGGATCCGATAAAATTAATATGAACAAGAATGTTCTTGGCAATGGCACCAAAACCTTGATAGGAGTTTACCACAAGTAGAAAACCTATCATGTAGTAAATAAAAGTATCGATCCTACTTGAACAATTTGTTAAGCACCAACTACTGCAATTTTAATTATCTAAGCTGACTCAATTTGATGATTAAGAAATTTTACTAAATTACAATAAAGCAATTAAAGTAAAAACCCAAGCTTTTAGAAATTGATTATGAAGAAAACATCCAGGACAAGGTTTCACCAAAAAGAACTCTATTAGTCTAGAATTGACTCTCCTAAACTATTGATTATCTGATAAAAAAAAGTGAATTATCATAAGGTAATTATTGTATCCTCTCGAAGTAGAGTAAGGTATCTAAATCGACCTAACACCTATTCTCATGGTAATTAACTTAACTCAGACCCATTACATTTTGTGATATTCGTTGGCTCCTCAGGAACATTAGAACTACTCTTGTGATCTAAAAATCTGGTTTGGTTCTTATTCTTTTAATAACATATTTCACCTCTTAGTTCTTCACCTATCTTCTAAAATCAAGAAATTATAGCGCACTTTATAGCTGCAACATTAACAAACATAGGAATTAAATTATGATAGATAATAAATTCAATAAAATTGAGTTATCTAGGGGTGTAAATGAGCCAAGCTACTTCCGAGCTACTAGGTCAAAGCTCAATTCTAGTTCACTGTTGAACGAACTCGAGAAGGAATATCAACTAACAGATATTCATTGGGTTAATCCCATTCTAGATTAAAGAACTACTCACACATATATGGACAATTAACAAGAATTAGGAATAATTCATCTTGCACAAATTTGATAAATCAGATAAAATAAAAGATATGAGAGAGAGAGAGAGAGAGAGAGAGAGAGAGAGAGAGAGAAGAAACAAACTCTGCTTGATGAATGAAATCCACAATCCGAAGTTGATCAACTAAAAAATGTCGAGAAAAATCTAGCCTTGTCATTCAATTGATTTCCTAAAAAACTAGAGCTCAAAGAAGAATAGAAGGAAGAAGCGAAAAGAGAGAGAGAGAGAGAGAGAGAGAGAGAGAGAGAGAGAGAGATCGTTTTCAAAATCCTCTCTTTCTCGTTTATTTTCCCCATATAACCCTATTACAATAATATCGTTTTAGCCTTCTCATCAGACTTTGAAATAAAAGAATTAAATAAAAATATATAGTCTTACTTTTACGTCTTTTAATGTAATTAATGACCAGTTTTATGTTGTTGCGCAGAAATTTCATGTGGCCTCATAAAGTGTCAAAACTTTCAAGTCAAAAAAAGCTTCAACTCGACCACAAAGAGATTTACATAGCCGTGCATAACTTCATCACTTAGTCCTTTTCTTGTGCTTCTCCTTTAAGACATAGACCCTTGAGCATGCATTGATGAAGCCTTAGACTCTTATTTGACATTTACTCAATCCACTTAATTGACCAAAATCGATCAAGCTGCACAAAGAAGAGTAAATAAGTAATTGTATATAAATGAAAATCAATTGAAAAACAATCATAAGTTCATTAGAACCATGAAAAATGATGATTACTTCTATGCTATGAATATGACAATTTGGCACCCTTCAGACCATAATGATAGAAAATAAACTTAAAATAATATCCTGTCAAATCTTAAAATTTAGGAGGTTTGTTTAGATTAGGTTTTGTTTCGAAACCCATTGTAAAATTTCAGTTTTGGACTCCACATTTAATCTCACCAATAACGTTCCTCATGATCCTTCAATTTTCTTGTAATATAAGCAACAACCTTTTTGTCTTGCATCAATAACGCTCATAGCCCTTCCCTTAAGGCATCTATAAATAGGATAAATTCCTCATTCGGATTGTTTAATGTCAAAACTGGTGCTGAAGTCAGTCGGTACTTTAACTCTTGGAAACTTCCTTCACATTTATCCGTAAACTCAATTTCTTTTCAGGTTAGTTGTTAAGTGCCCAGCGACCCTAGCAAAATTTTTTATGAATCTCCGATAATAACCTACCATTCCCAGGAAACTACGTATCACTGTTAGTGTTTTGGCTTGTGGCCAATGAGTCACTACTTCCACCTTTGTTGGATCTACTAATATTCCTTCTTGAGTAATCACATACCCCAGAAAAGTCACTTGCCCCATCCAAAATTCACATTTGTTGAAACATGGCGTACAACTTATGCTCCCGCAAGGTCTACAATACCCTTTGAAGATGTAGTTCATGTGTTTCAGGGTCAGGTGAAATACACAAGAGTATCATCAACAAAAATGACCACAAAATTATCCAAGGACAGAAAATCTTATGCATCAAGTCCATGAATGTTGCGGGTGCATAACGATAAATCGTAATGTCCATATCGTTTGTTAAGAGCTGTCGTCATCACATTTTTTTTATCCATACTTGATAGTACCCTTGTCTTAAATCCAATTTGGAATGGTGTCCTGCTCCTCAAAGTTTATCAAACAGCTCATCAATAAGTGGAAATAGGTACTTGTTCTTAACTGTTACACTATTCAATCCTCTATAATCTATACACATCATAAGGGTCCCATCTTTCTTCTTTACAAACAAAACTGGCACACCCTAAGGAGATGTACCTGGACGAATATACCCTTGTTAGAACAATCCTTGCAGTTGTTCTTTCAATTCCCTCAATTCTTCCTGCACCATCCGATACGGGGTTCTAGATATGGGTTTCGACACTGCGTACTAACTCTCTACTAAACTCCACTTTGCATTCAGGTGGTAAGGTTATTAGCCCTTCTGGAAAAACATCTATAAATTCTTTCACCACCGGTACAACTTCTAATTTCACTTCCTCCCTATGCTTGTTAAGTAAATATGCTAGGTATCCTTAATATACTTTCTTTAATAACTTCTTCGCTTAATCCCAGATATTAAGAGATTCTCTCACGTCGTATTGTTTCCTTGAAACTCGAGGATTGGCATATTTGCTTGGCTAAACTTAATCAACTTCTATCGTCTATCTACTTGGGTGAAGTGTTTAGACAACCAATCTATACCTAGTATCGTGTCATATCCCTTGAATGGTAAGGTAATCAAATTGTTAGATAGCATCACATTCTCAATATAGACATCACAATTTGGGTACTTTACTTCAGTTACTTCACTCATGCCCATTAAGGTAAGTATCAACTGATAGTGTATAATAGAAGAAGATATAGGAATATGTTTTGAAAAATGAATGCTCACAAAGGACTACGAAGCTCCAAGATCCAAGTACTTTAGCTGATTGAGAAAATATTTAAATCGTACCTTTTACTATATTAGCTTCAGTGTATATGGTTGTCCATCTAATGCTTAAACTTTTGCTTTCTCTTGTGGCTTATTATTCCATTGCTCTGTAGCTCCTCTTACAATAGGGGGTCCACTAACTTGGAATGTCCCTATAGCAGCCTTTTGTATCTCAAGACATCATTTTCTAAGGTGAACAGGTTTCCCACACTGGTAACACAATCCTAATTTTCAATAACATGTCTCTGTAATATGTCTATGACATCCACAATAGGTGCATACCTCGCAGATGCCTCCAGGTGTACGGTTCTAACGGTTCCTAGTTTTTTTCTTCAAGTTATTTTAGGGCCTCTTTGCATCTCCAAATATCCATGGTCCTTGTCCAGGACATTTATATGATGTGTGGATATGCTAATGACCATCTTTAGTTGCATGACCATCTGATTTGCCATCTCTTCCCGCGTGGCAGCTTCTACTGCAGTCGTAAATCTCATTGGTGGTAGAGGGGCCAAAGCACGTTGCAACTCAACTCTCAAATCCTTCACGAACTGTTGTGTTTTATTTTCTTCGATTTCTATTAGCCTTATACAATACTTAGCCAATATATTGAATTTTGTCATATACTGTACAACTATTAGGCTACCCTGCGTTAGTTGTTAGAACTCGTCCTCTCGTCGTTCTCGAATCCAAAAAAGTATGTACTCCTTTAAAAATTCCTCTTGAAAATCATTCCAAGTTAATGATTGATCTTCCAATGCACGAGGTTCAGAAGCTCTGAGCCACCAATCTTCTGCTACTCTTTTAAGCTTGAAGGCGGCAAATTTTACTCTCATGGTATCATCATACTTAAAGATATCATAAATATCGTTAAGCTTCTCCAAAAACTACTCAGTTTTAACTTCCTGTTCGACCTCTCTATAGATATTTGGAGGTCTAAATTTCATAAATCACTCTAAAGCTTCATAAGCTCTAGTTGCAGGCACTTGTTCAGTCCTTCGAGTTTCCATTAATATTTCTAGCAACTTCGTCAATTTAACCATAAAATTCTCAATTATTCTAAAATTAGCTTGTTCTGGACGGGTGGCCTCCCGTACTAGCCCCGACAGTATATTTTGAGAATTCTCAGACATTCATCCACATGGTTAGGAGATTGTGTACTCGACATCCTACTAAACAAACAAGAAGTCCTAAGACTAATGAATTCTTAGTCATAAATCCTTAATTAAGATATAATATGATAGTTCCAACTATAAGGACACTAAGCATAGATTAGGTAATTTGGAGCAGAGAGACATAAATATAACTATATATGCATATATACTACTCAAAATGGTTTCCAATGCATGTGATAAAGCATCTACAAAATCCTATCACAACCAGGCCATCTTAATCTTACTACACAGAACATATGGCTAGTTTACTATAAATAACAAATTCTGGATCCCTCATCCACGATTCCATGCCCACAATGTTATACACTAGTCAAAACATCACATACTACAACCCTAATACGTCTATTATTTATCCCTAAGATGTACAAATCATCCTAATGATCCAGCAAAAGCTTACTGAGAGTGGTTATTTTGTCGATTATTTTATATGTTAGTTTCATCGTTTTTCGATGATTTTAAGGTATAAAATATGCGTTTAAGACAAATATCTCCCATTCTTACCCTAGGTGCTTACCAAAGGAAGGTACAACGAAGAAAGAATGAAAATGACTTAAAACGAAGCGAAAATGATGGAAATGATGCCAAACGATGACCACGAAGAGGACCTACCGCCAGAGGTAGGCCAACCTACCACCGACAATAGGTGTATTGGCAACAAACAAAGTGGAGATAAAACCTTACTGGCGGTGTAGGCTCCCTCTACCGTCGACAGTAGGTTCAAGGCACAAAAGAGAGAACAAAGACAGAGACCTACCGGCGATGGTAGCTCCCGATTTCAGCAGCTTTTACGTCTTTTTTTAGATAAAATTAAGGGAGAATAGAGTACTAGTTTTATTCTTGTTTTTAGACTTCCTGCCATTAGGGCTTAGGGAGGCAAATTGGGGAGATCTTTTGTGACAAATTTCCACCAAATCTCACCTCAATTACTAGGAATTAGTTTAGAGATTTAGAATTGAAGGTTTTCAAGAGGATTGAAAGATCGAAAAGGCAAATTTGTGAATCGGTTGAGCAACTCAAGAGAATTTCCTCACTCCTCTTTTTTCGTTCAACTCCCGTAACCCCCTTTACATCTCTCTCACTCCTTCAACTTTTCGGCGACTTCTGCATCACTGGCGAGCACTCCGGTGGCCACACTCCTCCTCTTGGTTTGTTCTTCTCCTTTCTCTACTTCATCTTCTCGCACCTTCTTCTCTCCTCCTTTCTCCTAATTTCCCCTCTTCCCACAACCGTTACTTTTCTTTCCCCTCTCCATTCTTTTATTATCCTCTTCCCTTCACCAACCACTTTCACCCAACATCCCATTCACCCCTTAATACTAATCTCTCATTTAAAAAAAGTTTTCATCTTTTCCTCTTTTTCATTATTTTTCACAATTTTCTCAATTTAGTTGTAAAGTATGATATACTAACTTGTAATTTTTTTGTCTACTTGTGTTTTTCTAACAATAAAGTGCAGAAATTTGGAAAAAGATTTTCCTGGCGTGCTTTTCGGCAGAATTCTAGCCAACTTCCAGCGACCTTCAGCGATATGTCATCTGAGGCAAAGAAATGGAACTGATTCCATTAGCAATGATGGATTGTTTGTTCAAACACCTCCAAGCTATTCTTGAACTCTTTTGCCTTTTATTGGTTTTAGTTTCTATTATCGGCATTTATGCTAAATTTGGGATAATTTTGTGTTTTTGAGCCTTTTATTTTAGTTCAAGTATTGCCTGTTTCGTTTATTTGTTTAGCACTTTCACACACACTTAAGTTATAGTACCAATTCCACCCACAGGCTACGTTAAATTGATATTTATAGTTTTGTGCAGTTCTTGGTGCTGTTGGTTTCTTCCATGTCCGAAGATTATGTTGCGTTGTGTTGTTCGTTTTCCCCTTCATATCCTTTATATCTTCGCTTTCCTTCTCTTTTCCCTCCATCTCAATTTTCTTTGTCTCCCTATGGTGCCCAAGAAAGCAATTGCTTCCTCTTTAAAATCCAAGCGGGCTCGTGTTGAGGGGACCTTACCCAACACCAACACTCCAGTTTTTTACCTTTTTCAGAGCTTCTTTCTACAACAGCCCGTAAATGGGTAACCAATAGGGAGCCGCTTAAGATTATCGTTGAAAAATCGTTCGATGAGGCAATCATCGAACATTTTAAACTTGAACAACTTTTGGGGGGTTTGGGTTGGGTCCTTTTACTTCATTTTTCTGGCCATTATTACCCTGACCTTGTCCGTGAGTTTTATGCTAACATGACCCACAAAACGGACAAGGGTCTCAAAACTATTATTTCTACTGTCAAAGGGGTGAGGATTATTCTGACTAGGGAGCGTCTCACATCCATTCTTAGGATTCGGGACGAGGGGACACTGTCCCCGTAGACTCCAATAAAAACTCTATTGATGAGGACCCTGATTAGAGTTTCAATGCTAGTTGTCAGCGTTTCGGTATATGGCAACATCCGATGGACCGCCGTTTATTCTCCACAAGAGTGACTTTCGTACCCTTCTTTCCCGTACCCACTCTTACTTTTTCAGGTACATCGTGGTCCAAAAGGGGGGTGGACAAAGTGGTGTCGTGTTATTGATATGTACATGCTTGACAAAATTCATAATAATTCCCCTTTTTCTATTGTTTTCCTAATGATATATGATACGCAACACAGGCTATGATAATACTAAGAAACGTGTGTATCTTTACTCTGTTATACTTTCTAAGGTTTTTGCTACTTCAATGTTAATTTTGTAGGGGAAAGGAGATTGTCCATAGGTCGTAGCAAATCATCAATTTCACTACATTTAGCAATTGTGGCTACTCCTGGGATGAGAAGAATAAAGTTTGGATCCCTTCGGCCGAAAAGGACAAGTTGCGGGAGCGCGACCTTTCCAGTTTTCGTTCTATTAAGAAAACCACTTAGACCGGAATTGGAGCGTCCTCCTCGCAGCCTGATGATGAGGATAGTGAGGACGATAAGTCCTATGACCTCTCCGGCGAGAATGCACCTCCACTAGCCCCATGTTGGCCTTCCAGAACGAGATACTGACTGTCTTCGAGCAGTTTGTGTCACTTAAGACATCCATGGAGCCCTGTTGGTAGAAATTGTAGAGTCCAGTGGCCGGTATGCGGACGAGTTAGCCCATCAAAGGGCATCTATCGATCGGCAGGAGGTGATGTTGGCCCGTCTTTGCAGCAAATTCATGCCCCATCAAGACAGCAGTGGTGGCGATGGAGCAGACTTTGGTTCGTTATAGGGAGTTTTCTCTTCTCTTCTTTCCTTTTATTTTCCTTTACTGTATTTCTTTGCTTATTTCTCTTGTTGTATTAGTTTTGTGTTTATTATTTTCATTGCTTATTTTCTTATGTTTTTTTCTGTTTTATTTTGTCTTTTGTGTGGGGATGGCTTCCCTTATGCTTTACTGCTTTATATTTGCGGGAGTGCCTCCCATGTATGTGTTTGTTCGTGCTTCGTTTAGTCTGGCCCCCACATTGAGGACAATACGATTTTAAGTATGTGTGAGTGTGCGCTGGGGGAGGGGGGAGGGAGGGAGAGGAGGGGTAGTTCTATATATGTACTATTTTTTATTTTCCTTATGAAAAATCCAAAAAATCAAATAACCTGAGAAATTAAAATTTTCCTTAGTTTTCTGTATCTTTTTATTTGAAAAAACCAAAAAGATTTTTCTTTTTTCTACTTTGGGTAGAATGCTTGATCGCGATAATGTTAGGATTCTTCGAAAAGGCATAGTACTTTGTCATTTTGAAAACAAAATTTACATAATAATCTTACATGTTCGGTGATTCTCATGTACCTTTGAGTGTCATTAGTAGTAGAAACATAGGAATTCTAGGAAATTAGCTTAATGAGAATCCTTCAAAATTCATGCCTACATTCTTGTGTTCTTTTGTTCTTTGAAGTGAAGAGTCTTAGTCTAAGTTAGTCTCAGAAATGATTGTCTGAAGCCTTTATTGTACTGATTGAGCTTTTGTTTGACCTATCCTATTACGAAATTAACTCCTAGCTCCCTTATTTGTGCCTTTATGCCGAAGGGTTTTACTCCCTTCTAGTCTTTGTTCTTTTAAAATTCACACTATATTAAACCTTATTTCGTGGAGCCAATGTTAGAATAATGTTTTTAGCTATCTTGAGTGAGAGGAAAAGATAAGTGTGGGGGTGAAGGAATGAAGGAAAGAAAAATGATGGAATAAAAGGGATAGTTTGGGCATTTCACAGTTGGTACAAATGGTTGATGAAGAAAAAAGGAGAGAAAAGTTGATTTGATGTTTCTGAAAAAAAAAAAAAAGGCAAAAAGAAAAGGAAAAAAACATAAAAAAAGAAAAAAAAGATAGTACTTACATTTTTGTACATAGTGTGTCGTGAAAATAAATACATTATTTCTCTCTCATGTTAAGGGCTAGAAAATGTGAACATGTTGGGTGAGGTGTACGAAAGAAATGGAGTAAGATAGTCAAGGGTCAGTGGGAAGAGCGAAAGGTGGCCCGAAAGTTATTCTCTAATTTTGCTAATTCTTTCCTTTCGGTTGCATTGGCTCTGTCTAGTTTGTCCTTGTCTCCATGTACCTTAACTTGGTACCTTATTTATGTCCCAAAACTGACATCACAAGAAAAGTCCTACCTAATCTGGAATCGACTTAGAATAAGACTCAGAATGAATAAGAACTAGAAGAGTATGAGCTTGTTGTGCATCATCATTTGAAGAATTTCATTTCGTTAATTACTTAGCATTCCTTAGTTTCTATGAAAAGCGGCATGAACAAAACACACACACACACACACACCATTGGCATGTAATATTTATTTGTAAGTGCAGTGGACTGAGTGTATCTTGTGCTTGTTCTTTCGTTTTATCTTGATGGCTGAGTAGTTAAGCGTTCTACTGAAGTGGCATCACTTTAGTTTTATTTTCCCTTTATTGAGATTTGTTTTGTTTTGTATTGGTATTGCTGTTGTTGTATCTTTGTCTTCCTATGTGTTTAATTGCCCGAGGCCGGTCTTTCTCTTGTTTTCCGTATACTTTCTATATGAGCAAAAATCTTCATACCCGTTCGTTCCATCCGTTTAGTTCTATTGCTTGAGGGCAAGCAACGGGTAAGTATGAGGGCATTTGATAGTGCTTATTTTATCGATTATTTTATATGTTAGTTTCATCTGTTTTTGGTGATGTTAAGGTATAAAGTATACATTTAAGTATAATATCTCCCATTCTTGCCCTAGGTGCTTGCCGAAGGAAGGTATAATGAAGAAAGAACGACAACGGCTTAAAACAGAGCGAAAATGACAGAAAATTATGCCAAACAGTGACCACAAAAAGGACCTACTGCAGGAGGTAGGCCAACCTACCTCCGATGGTAGGTTCATTGGCAATAAGTGAAGTGGAGACAAAACCTTACTAGCAATGGTAGGGTCCCCTTACTACCGACAGTAGGTTCAAGGCTCAAAGAGAGAAGGAAGACAAAGACCTACTGGCGATGGTAGGTCCCGATTTCAATAGCTTTTAAGTCATTTTTTAAGACAATTAAGGGGGAACAGGGTATTCATTTTATTCCTGTTTTTAGACTTCCTCCATTAGGGCTTAGGGAGATGAATTGGACCAATCTTATGTGATAAATTTCCCCCAATTCTCACCTTAATTAGTTAGGAATCAGTTTAGAGATTTAGAATTGAAGGTTTTCAAGAGGATTGAGGGATCAAAAAGGAGAATTCGGGCATCGGTTGGGCAACTTGAGAGACGAGCTCGGACACATTTTGGGATCGCAATTTGGCCTCCAACATCATTCCTAAGCCTTTCTTTTCCTTTTTCTATTATATTTTAATTGTTTAATTTCAGTTCTACATTATGAATAGTGAGTAATTTTATTGTTTGGATCAAGGGTTGAACACTAATTTTGGTTTCTTTGAAATTGAATTGATATTTCTGAAATTGAATGTTGTGGATAATGGAATTGTCCTTCAATTGATATTTTCCAGCAATTTAAGTGTTGCGAACTTAGATTAATCGCAAGGGTGTTTTGAATTGAGAAAGGAAGAATATCCTAGGCAATCAACTTAGGGATTAATTGGGGCATTAGACTAGAGACAGAATGATGTACTTTTATGTCCGTTTATCACCTGGGTTTATAGCATTCATAACTTGGTAGGAGAGAAGAGATTCTCGTCTAAGGGTTGTTGAATAAGGTGGCTTTCACCTAGAGATGGGGATTGCCTGATTGAGAGTGTGATGATCCAATTCGTTAATACAACATCGATTTCTATTAAAATCAATCAATTGGAATAGTAACAAGATTAGGGAGATCCCGAGATCCAAACTTCTACTTTATAGATTCCTTTTGAAATTTGTTCATTGGTTTCCAATTGTAGCTTCTGTATGTATCTCGTCTAGTTTAGTCTTTCAATGACAACATTCATGCTAAACATTGAATAAACGGTAGAGTAGTTGAACCTTGTACATCTTCGAGAGACACGACACTCAGGTTGAACTCACCTCTGCAATGTTAGGTCTATTTGCCTTGCATGCTTGGTCACCTTGATCGGGGAAAGGTTTCCCGCCTCATTTTATATTTTCTAAAATATCACTTACCTCCAACTAGTGGTGCTGACTACTGGAACACCTGGCCAAGCCTCTAGTTCAACACGAGTCCTATTGACAAAGTCCCTAGCAGTGCCAAGGAAATGGGTAGAAAGTCGCCTAAGCCAGTTCGGTTCCTGAATAAGATAATCAATCTCCCTTTGTGAGTTATGTTTGCCTCCCTCATCCTAATCAACTTAATCTCAAATCTGTCAGTCTTTACAACCTCTCGCTGTCGGGCTTGTCAGGACTGAGCTAAAAAAGAGATCTGTCCTCGTAATCTCATACCCCAACTCCATAATGTACAGGTCAACATCCTCGAGTTGCTGCTCATGCCATACACAATGAGCACAAAAATAAAGTCCCTCAGGCTCACCCAATGGTGATAAAGATGTACAGGAGGAAGCAGACTCCACGTACGATGCCTCTTCCTCTCGCTTTGCCTCTATCTTATGACCTGACTGGGGCTCAATAGGATCCTCCTCCATATCCATCCCAACTTCCTACTCCGCTGGTCCCACTATAGAACCACTATTAGAAAGATAAATCACAAGAACCAAGGGCCTCTCAAGGATAATCTATCTTAGTGAAAAGGATGATGATGATGTAGACCCATTGGGCCCACCCATAAGCGTCCTCTCCTAGTACACCCACCCACATGCATTATGTGCCATCCTATACCTGCAAGAAAAAATATTATATTCACTACAAGCAAATAAAATCTCATGGTATGTGTAACATAAAGGTTTAAATGGTTGGCTCCCACAACTCATCTAGGAACTAGTTGTCTGAACCTAGTATCGAAATTAGGGATCTGATACTACATGTGATACCCCCAGTCCCTCCGCTAGGTTAACTGTGGCTGAGTACAACACTAAAATGCCTCTCGACACTACAATATAGAAACATCCAAATGACACTCATCTGAACATATATATATATATATACGCACACACATTTACATATGTATAAAGGCTGTTCATCTATTCTAAAAAAAAGTTTTTCTCTCCCTTGCACGAAAAGTGGGTAATCCTTTTATCCTTGATGAGTCGATGGCAAATCTCACTAGACCAAGTGTTGCCTGTATATTTGTGGAGTTGGACCTCTTAAAGACAACCCCTCATCGTATTTGGATTGGAAACTCATCAGGTTTTAGTTTCTGGTAGCCAATTAATATGGAAAGCAAGCCCTCTTACAGCCAACCCCTCATTGTATTTGGATTGGAAACTCATCAGGTTCTGGTTTCTAGCAGCCAATTAATGTGGAAAGCAAGCCCTCGTACTGCGCACATTGCAATAGGTTGAGTTATGATACTACGCAGTGTAAGAGAAAGCCACAAAATGCAGCGCGTGAAAGGATCGTATGTTGTTGATACAACTTAAGATCTAGACACCAAAGGCCGAGAAATTATAGGCTGCACTTGTGCAGCAGGCTAAACATGTGAGAAAATATGGGGAATGGTGGCCTAAGCTACATAGAAAATATGTGATTCAAGCTACTGAAACGCCATCTATTACTCAACACAACAAGGTATCCAAAGAGTCTAATGTGATTATCATAGAGAATACTAATCATGCTTCACCAGTCTCACTAATAGCACTCACAAAGCCTAGGTCGTCAATTTCAACTGAAACTAGGGAAGCATCAAAATACCAAGAACTAAATATCAAATCTTCATATGGAGGGGATGTGACAATTGAGGAGGATGCCATACTCACTGGAGATGACCTCTTGCTAGACAACAATGTAGATAACAATTCTGTTCCAAAACTCAAGCCCTAATTCCCCTTGAACGACATCTAAGCCAGAACTGTCAAGCTCTATTTCTTGTAGCAAGAAAACTAATATTTTTGCCTCTTTCTCCACATCGTTTAAGGCGTCTTATTCCATAGTAGTTCCAGCCGGCAACAGTGGTGGAAAGCCTGCAAGCAGCAACGAATGAGGGACACTACAAGAAGATAAAAATAAGGTAGCGAAATCAATGTCTTTTACCCTCCCGTCGCCCCAATATAAATCCAAAAGGTTAGGCAACAGAAATTATTCTGCCATAGTGTAAGATTCCTTTTACTATTCTGCTTCTTTGTGTTTTCTCATGAATATTATTATTTGAAACATTTGTAGCATTGCCAATTCTGCTTCTTTTAGTCAGATTCATTCCTTTGTTAATTCCTATCGCCCTCTTTGTTGGTTTTGATTAAGCCTTTAGTTAATGATTCTTAGCACTTGTTATATAGCCAAAGACTAGGGTGTGATTCTACTTATGCTGCCTGTCGTACTAAGCTTTGGATTTTTTAGACTCCTTTCAATCTCTCTATTGTCAAACCTTGTAATCAGGTGATGCACATTGTTGTTAACTCCTTTAGTGGCTCCCCTATTTTCTAATCCTTTGTCTATACTAAATGCAGCTATATTGATCGGCGTGTGTTATTGGGTGACCTTTTATCTCTCTCTCTCATACCATCAATGGTCCTTGGCTTGTTGGTGGTGACTTTAACGAGACTCTTTACCCCATGAAAGTCTAAGTTATGTTGCTCCTGCACGTCCTTCCCTTGAGTTTAGTGATATAATTTCTACTTGTGAACTTCTTGAGCTTCCTTTTATTGGTAATTCTTTTACTTGGAAATATAGTTCCATTCCCCCTCTCATGCGGCGCTTAGATAGAATTCTTGTCAATGTTGACTAGCATTCTTTCTTCTCAATTTCTACTCTTGAGCACCTTAATCGTGTAGGCTCAGTTCATTCTCGTCTCCTCTTTAATTTTGATACATCTTCTAGCCATCATTCTTTTGGTTTCTATTTTCAAAAGATGTGGCTCTCACACTTATTTTTTCTGCCCATTATAGAATAAGAGTGGGAGACTTTTACCAATGGGAATGATATGGATATTCTCATTTCCAAGCTCACCCGTGTTTGTAGAAGGCTTAAAGCCTGGATCTGTGATACTTTTGGTAACCTTCAAATTAATCTTAAACAGGTCGAGCAGTATGTCTCTGCTGTTGCAAATTTCTATGAGTCCGATCCTCCCTTTTGAACAGTGAAATGCCCTCTACACCTTACGCTTGCATAATGAAGAGGTTTTTTAGCATCAGAAATCTCGCATAAAATGGTTTAAAGAGGGTGAAGTCCCTACTAAACATTTTTTGTTGCATTGGAAGGCTAATTGTAGTAGGCTTCATATTGCCAAGATTAATAATTCTAATGGGTCTTGGAGTCTAACCCTTCGAATATCGACAGTGGGTTGTTTATTTCTTTTCTTCCCTCTTCTCTGGTGAAACTCTCAATCCTCTTGCTAGTTCTGCCTCTAGTCTTCTCTCACATATACCCCACCTCGTTACTTAGGACAATAGGATTTTAGACTCTCTCTCCTCCATGGAGGAGGTTCATGAAGATGTTTTCTCTCTTTATGGTAATAGTGCCCCTAGCGCTAATGGTTTCTCTGGCAAGTTCTAGTGTTGGGATATTGTGGGCTTTGATGTTCTTTCAATGGTTTGGGACTTCTAGGCCAGTATCCCTATGTCTAGACAATTTCTTTCCTTAGTGTATGCACCTTCCACATTCCAAAAGTTGATATTCCTTCCACTTTTTCTGACTTCCGGCCCATTAGTGTATGCACCTTTGTTAGTAAAATCATTACTCGAAGCATGGCCATTTGTCTTTATCAAGTCCTTCATTTCCTTGTCAGTGATAATCAATTGGCTCTTATTAAAGGCCGTAACATCATTGATAATATCATGTTGGCTTCTAAGCGCGCTTATTCTATAAATAAGAAAACTCTTGGAGGTAATCTTATTCTAAGCTGGACATGCAAAAAGGTTTTGTTTTGTCTCCTGGCCTTTCCTCCAACAGGTTCTTCGCTCCTTTGGGTTTAGCCCTCACTTTTGTCACTTAATTGGGAACTCGCTTAGGTATAACAATTTCTCGGTCCTTATCAATGGTAAGCCGGTGGGTTTCTTCACTGCTTCTAGAGGGGTCAAGCAAGGAGATCCCTTATCCCCATTACTTTTTATCCTCATGGATGAGGCCCTTTCTCGTAGCTTTAACTCTCTTCTCCATCAGGGTTGCCTTGATCCGTTTTCATTGCCTGGGGTTTGTATTCTCATATCTCATATCTCTTTTGCCAAATCTTTTCTAGCGAAGACAAAACATAATTTTCATTGAAAGAGACCTAAAATGTAATTAAGAGTAATCATTTGAACAATTAAAAAAAAAAAATTCAAAATCACACAAACACTATGCATAAAGCCACAAAGCAGCAACCTTTATTATTTATACTGGAAAGCTTGAAATCAAACTTAAAAAGGTAAAATCCATAGAAAGGCTTTGAATCTTAAACAAAATCTAGAAAATGGGAGAAAAGAAAAAAAAAATTACCCAAAAGAATATGAGAAACACAAAGAAGAATCCCCGATGACAAATTATCGAAGGAGTACCCTAGAAAGGCAGACGATTTGAAGATGTCTCTGATTTCATTGGTGTCGTAATCTCTGCAAAATTTTTGCAAAGACACGTCACACTAACCGTCCGCAACAACTTTCTCTATACATCTCTTGATCAATATTATAATGTATTATTTCTTGATTTAGAATAAAGCAATTTAAATGCCTATTAGTTCTCGTAGGCTTGAAATCAATAATATTCTTCTTTCAAATATGAAAAGATAAAATCTGTGCAAGAGAAGAAAGAAGTAGGATTAAGAGTACTCCCATGGCTCTACCAAAGAAAGAATAAGAGAGAAAGGGAGTACATATTAATTAGACTGGTTCCACTGTAAAGCCCAAAAGACAGATTATTGAAATATGTTTTGGAGAAGGTGAAAACTCTCAACCCTATATTTTAGTATAGAAAAGAAAAGTGAAAAGATAGATGATCTGGACACATCCTATCGCGAACCTCATTTTCTTAATAGCGGTTCAAGTATTCAGGTCTGCAATGCAATTGATGTCAGAACAACAACACTGGGGACTACTTAAAGCTCATATTGTGTACTCATTTTGTCCCCAAACAAATCAAAAGTAATAATTATTTCGGAATAGAGAACAACAAAATGAACAATATATCTAATACATCAAATGTTTACCATTATTAAGAAAGAAACTGGACAAGAAAGTATGACATCTAACAGTGGTTGGCAAGCAACTACACTTCAATCGAGCTCTTGATAAAACGGGCATCTACCTAGAACCACAAAAGTCAGTTTTAGATCAACGACATAGATAATAAGGAAAGCCATCCATATGTATACATATATAATTAGAAACAAAGTTAGACCAAACACATATACAAGTTGATATTAGCTAATGTATTTTGAGTACGACAATCATACTTCATTGTGTAATATATACAAAAACATAATGTGATAAGTAAAGGAATACTTTTTTAAAAATTAAAATAGAGCAGAAAAACACTAAAAAACTTGCGCATACATTTGCCAACTGAAAGTCATACTTTTCTGTGAGACTCCTAATTTGATTGTCACATTATCATATAAAAAAAATAAAAAATCACAGAAGACCAAAATGGATACATATTTATATCTAGTAACATTGACAAAGAAAAGCCGTAGATGCCCCTTGTCTGGAAGTCCAGACAAAGATCTTTCAACTTACTGATGATCTTCAAATATTAAAACACTGATCTTCTTATATGCTTTTTTCAATTTGCTAAAAAGTGAAACGGAGCACATGAGAAATCCATGAAATAACGGATGATTATCAACAAGTGTCACACTCATAGAAAGATCAATAGTGACTAAGGATCAAACTTTTGCAATTCAATTGCAATTTTTTATTGTAAGATAATCCTCAATCATCTTTAAGTGATTTAAAATTTGATCTAAGAAGGAAATGATAAGAAACAAGGAAAAAAAAAAAGAATACAAAGTTTGATAACAATAGGAATCATAATTTTATCAATCAACAGCTATATAATTGAAGAATATATGCATAGTTCAAGAAGGTCCGAGTATCACCTGATTAGCAAAGTGGTCTTCACCTTGTTAAAGATGTTAGAAATAATTCATATTTTGTAGAGATCATATAAGATGCCTAATTTTGAACTGAGATAGCTGGTGCCACTTTGAAGGATCAGCATGAACATCCAAATATTAGTGGTGCTCTAAAATGTAGTAACCGAAAGAAGGCTGATTTGAACCCTCTGTTATGTTGGTCTAGGCATTAATAATCATTAGATGTAATAATAACTAAAATACAAAAATAAATATTTTTACAAAAACCATGTCAATTTACAATTTGATTAACCAATTAAAATGGTGCCATAAGCACTAATAAGAAGAGAATGCAATTTTATCTATAAGATAATTTATGTGATTCACTGAATTTGCACTACATATGAACAAGTCTTGTAATGGGGATGCTAACTGAACAGTGTATAGTTTAGTTAGGAAATACTCATAAAATATGAGCAGAAATATTCACTGGATCAATAATGGTAGAGGTGAGTGTAGTTTGGAGTTGTTTAAGCATGAGAAAGTTAGGGTGATCTAATAGGACTATTTCACTTTCAATAAGGTCCTTGTTGCTCATCATTGGAGTCTTAGACTACTCAGAAGTTTGGTTCTCAAGTCTATAATTCATTGTATGTATTGTTCTTGGCCTACTGATGTCTTGGTTTGATGAGAGCTAATCCTTTAGTTGTTAAGGGCCGATGCGAAGATAACATGCAACAAATAATTACCACCATTATCATTTATTTATTGAGTAATATATAAAAACACATAATATGCTAAGTAAAATAGAGAAATTAGCTCTCCGTACCAAATAATTATGGTTACTTTCTATGCATAGCCGAAAATTTTTTTTCAAACATTTATACCCAAAAACTATTTTTGAACTTGCAGGCATAACAAATTATGTCGTATGTGGCCATTTTCGTCCACATTTTAATATGTCCCACTCACATGACCATTTAATAAAGAAGATGGGTTGGCATATGTGGGCCTTTTAATCGGTAAATGGGTCTTTTAATCAGGCAATGAGTCTTTTAAATGGTTATTTGTATTAGGCGTGTTGAAATTTGGTCGGAAAACCACCACATATGGAACAATTTGTTATTCCTGCAAGTTAGAAAATAGTTTTTAGGTATGTATGTTTGAAAAAAGGTTTTTTTCTATATGCATAGAAAGTATCGATAGTTATTAGGTATGGAGAGCTAATTCTTCAGTAAAATAATAACTTTCAGAATTCAACATTAAGTAAACATCCAGATATATACATTTCGAAGATTAAAACTAATTATTTTTTCTGCGACCACCCAAATTTTATGATGAGATCATCAATTCAGAAAAACGTCAGAGGAGTAAATGAATGCATATTCTCTGAGAAATTCATTAAAAGATAAGAATTCTGAAAAAGAAGACAAGATACTGCAACACACTAAGAATAGCTACACAATTTTCAGAAACAAACCTTTTATCTCCCAACGATGTTGAAAATAGGCCTTTGAAACACTACTATTCTTTTATGCTTCTTGTTCTTTGCTGAAGAGTGAAAAGGATGAATCATAGTAGAGAAAAAATAGTTTAGAAATGCATCAAATAATTATCAAAATAACAAGGGAGAAGTCAAGAGAAAAGAGTTTATGTATCCGAGTATGAAAGTATAAAGAGGCCGAGATAATCAATTGCAGAGAAGCTAGTGGGTGAAAAAAAGAGACGCACTGTGAATGCATCCTAAAAGAATTAGAAAAAAAAAAGAATGCTCCCTCAAAGAAGTTTTCTGCATAGACCACTTTTGAACCATAAATTCAAATAAATAAATAAATAAATAAAAGAAAAATGGAGGGCCAGAATGAAAACTATCTCCCACCACATTTTCATTTAGTATATAAGTATTGATATTGAATAATCATAATAATAATTTTTATCTTAAACTTAGTCCAATAAAAATATTTAGAACATATTTATCGTCCCATAAAAATTTTGCTTGAATCCTAATGGTATTTTTTAAAACATTCTTTTCTATACTTAATATCTATTTATTTAATTCTCCGTGTATTAAACCTAATACGAATGTATCAAGTATTTAAATCTCTAAAAACTTTATATTTACTTAAAAATATTCTAAAACTCCCCAAAAAATATTAATCTTATTAAAATTTGACTTTCTTTTCAGAATATCTCCAAAATTACCGTTATGCCCCAGGTACTTTATTCCACTAAATTAGACTCCAAACATTACGGTCATGACTCGCTATATTTTTTTGCCATGTGTAATGTGCTTATGAGATAGAACGTTATACACATGATAGTATCTGACACAAAAATGACATGTGCAACGCACATGAATTTTTTCTAAGGGCAAAACAGTGTATTCACTTTTAAATGATAAATATAATATTTAATTATTTTTTTATTCCCAAAATTTTTTTCCTTTCTCCCTCTTCCTCCTCCCACTAATAGTCTTGGACCCGTATTTAATAATAAAATTTCCAACACTTGATTATCTCTTTCTTTCAATTTCTATGCAATATCTCTCCTCCTCTCTTGACATTTTGATTTAGCTTTTCCTGTTCTATATCTACCATCTTCTTTAGCCTTTCCTTCTTTTAGTTCTTCTATCGTCTTCTTTCCTTTCCCAGCAAATCAAAGAAACTTCTCTATTCCTTTTGCTTCTATGTTCCTCTGAACCTTGATATTCTAGCCATTGTTAAATTTTACTAGAATCTGAAATGTATTTTTTCTTGAGTTTCAATTTGAATAAATTGATCTTTTTATTCATAGATGAATGAGTTTCTTTATTCTTCAATCTTCATTATTAATATTGCAAGCAGAAGAGTTCCCAAAGAAAACTACAGCTCAGACGGTGGAAACCAAATAAGTTGAAGTTTTAGCAGCAAAGGACTCCAAGGTGTCCTAATATCCCAAGAAATTACCACTAGCAGCATTATTATAAAATAGACATAAAAAGTTGTATGAAATTAAGCTCAACTAAAGGATAGTTTCAGTAGCTAAATCAAATTATAGAATTGCCTAATTTCTTGTTCATGATCTCTATGGTTTTAGTTATGCCATTTTACAAGTGAGAACAATTTACATTATCTTGGATTTCAAAGAAACAATCAATTAATTACAATTTGAGCATAGCCTTAGGGGTTTCTATCAACTCAGTATTGATAATTTTCTCATTTAAGCAATATTGATAATTAGTATGATTAGTTAAAGGTATGGTACTACAATGAAGAGTATTTGTGTTCCACAAGATTCAGCAGCAGGAAAGAAGAAACTCTAATCCTTTAACTTGCTTGGGGGGGGGGGGGGGGGGGTGGAGAAGACGAAAGAACAAAGAACATAGAAAAACAAGAAGGGGATAGAGAAGAGATTGAGCAGAATGAAAGGGTAATTGAAAATGTCGAAGAGGAGGTGAGATATGACAGAGAAATTGAACAATAAAGAGATGAGGAAGTGTTGCAATTTTTCATTATGAAGTATGGGTCCAAGAACCATTGATACAATCCCATGCTCCAATTTCTTGATTTTTACTCGACGTGGCCTTATTTTTTAAAAAAAGGAACTAAAATGGCCTTAGGTTTTTCTTGATTCTTATTATAGACACCACATATGAGATATGTAATATCATTTGAAATATTTCATATGCCATATAAGTTATCATTAAACCAGGGATAATGATGCCCAGCTGACGAGGTGATGAGATTTAGGTAACAAGCATCAGCTCCTTATTTTTTAAAAAAAAAATTTAACCAATTTATTCAACCTAATCATATCAACAACAGTATCGCCAGAGGTGGGTTCTCAACATTGTTTCTCTCAGAAACTTCCACCAGAAATACAGCAAAGCAAATCCAATAAAGCAACACCACAATTTACTATGAAAAGAACCTCACAAATTGAAAAGCCCAATTGATAAAAATTGCGGCCTTGAGCAAATTACACAGGTTCTTGCATCAGATTTGAGATCTACCGACAATTTTCGAATTCAAGTTGGGGCCGAAGGTTGATGATTCTATTCTAAAAGTGGTGGCTATGAAATTGAGGGGTCTATTTTTTTGCTTCTCTTTTTTCAAATTGAGTGATTTGGGGTTATAATGATCTTGTGAATATTGAGCCATTGATGAAGTTTTGAAGAAGCCAGTGATCTCAGTGATGCTATTGTGGAAGATAGGGTTGATAAGCGAAATTTTTTATTTTAAAAAAAATACGAAATTGATATTTATCAGCTAAATCTTGCCACCTCAGCAGATGGATCTCATTATCCTTGTTTAAATATATAATTTCATATGTCATATAAGATATGTCCATAATAAGAATCAAGAAAAGAACTCGTCCATTTTAGTCCCTTTTTAAAAAAAATAAGGCCACGTCAGGTAAAATAACCCCCCAATTTCCCTCCCATTAGACATGACCCTCTCTCTCCATCTTCTCTGCCTCTCTTCTTCTTAATGCCCCACCTGCACCACTAGCACATGCAGCTCTCTCCTCTATCTCTCCCCTCACCGAAATTTCCTTTCCCTCTTGATGTATGAGATTTTACAATATAGAATAAGCTTTATTCAATAATTATTTTATGTTAATTCTTGTAAAAATTGGGCTTAATTGAAAGAAATATCTCTCTCTATGCTTAACTTGATTTGTAGGGCTAATTTGAAGCAAAAATAAACTTTTAGGGGCCTAAATGTAATAACTAGAAGACGATTAGCGTGCTGATCAGAGAAGAAGAACACAAACCAGCATCTGATTTAACAATTCCAACACTGGATAGAAATCGGTAAATGAGCAGCACGGTTCAGTAAAGTTTAGGGAGCCAAATTACAAATTTTATAAAGTTGAAGGAACAAATTGCAAATTTCAAAAAGTTTAGGGACCAAATTGCAAACATCAACAATTGAACAACAAAATCGGAGGCTTAAAACTTGTCCAATTGTAGCACAACAGTACTTCTATTCTTTTTTTTTTTTTTTAGTGTTTTCTATTTTATAATTTAGGACTCCTTTAATTCTTATTTCCTTTTTTAATTAGGATTTCTTTTTAGGTAGTTTATTGATAAGTCTAATTTTACCCTCTTAAGCATTGTCGTTTTTATCAGTTTTTATGTTTAAATGTTTACAAAATAGAGTTATTTGATCTCATTTCTTCTATTATTGTTATAAGTACCTTTGGAATGAAGATTTGTTGAAAATGAGCAAAAACGAAGGACTTTGGAGCTAAAAACGGAGAAGAACAGACAAAACCGATTTGCTGGAACACAGGCATTATCTGGATCCGAATAGTAACTATCCTGGTCCGGATAGTGGACAGTCAATTGAAGAAGAGTTTTTCAGAGACTATCCAAATCCAGATAGTCTCAATATCCTGGTACAAATAGTCGCACATAGGGACTGAATTGTAATTTTTGTAACTTTTCCTTCTGTACTCTAATTTGTATTTCCTTTTGTAATTGGATTTAAAAGCCTTTATAAAAAGGAATTGGAGTAATTCTAGAATAGGTTTTGGAGATTTTTCTCCTATATAAACCCCACAAAAAATATTAATTCATTAGCTTAGGTCTTAGTTTCAATTTTATATCCTTGTAAGAAGACCCAATTCGGGAAAATTTTGGAGCTTATTCAACCAATTCGATAGAGGAGTTTGAGCTATCGCCGGGATCGTGGATCTTCAATCTTTTCTCCTAAGCCCCTCTAAACTCTTTCTATTTCATAAATTTGTCCATGAGTTGCTGTTTTAGAATTATGTTTAGTGGCTAATTCATTTTGTGTTTAAATGGGGATAAACCCTAGAATTCTTAGTTAATGTTTTATATGAATTTCTTGTTTTAATTATTTAATTCTTATTTGGTTGTTGTTCGATTGTTGTGATTGTTTATCAAATTTCTAGAGATTGGTAATTTTGAAAGGTTAATCGGACCCGGACCAAATAAGATTAATCTAGGGTATTAATTTAATATTAGGAATTGGTAATTGAGTAGGAATATCTGTTACGGTTCTTAGATTGCTAAAATCACTATAATCCATAATTCGTTCATAGTCGGGTTAGGGTGAGAAGGAATTCTTCCCTAAATGGTTAAGTGAATCGAGGGTCTTCACCTAGGAATAAGGATCTCCAACGTTTTTAAGTGAGATCCAACCAACAAGTTTTATTAATTAATTACACAATTTTCTAATTAAAATTAACTTAAGGTTCTTGGGGAATTCTACCATTTAAACACTCCTTTTCTAAACTTGTTTTAAGAACCTTTAATTCTTTTCTTGGTTATTAATTTTCTTTTAATTGTTTCTTAGTTTTAAAATCCTTTTCAAAAGTTTTTATGTAATTAAACAGTAGAGACATAGTTAGTACTAGTGCTTGGCCATCCTGAGAGTTCGACAATCCGGGGACTTTTTTCACCTTATTATACCGATAGGTACGCTTGCCTAAAAGTAGAATTTTGTAAGGATTAGAAACTACACATCATTTATTTTAAGTAAACTTCTTATTTTTCAATAAACCACTATAAATAAAGGACTTTGGCAGCCATTAAGGCTGACCAATTATTAGGTCAATTTTAGTTTAGAGTAGTATAGTTTAGGTCAGTTTTAGAATAGTTTTTCTTCAAAAATTTAAGTCTTTTATTTTATAATTTTCAAGACAAAGATTGGAGCTTTATTTGATGCAATATTGAAGACTATTTGCGATTTAAGTATTGAGAGTTTATTCGATTCAGATATATTTCTTATAATCCTCTTCTTTATTTTGAATTTGTTTATTATTTTCAATATGTGCTAATATTTGTTTTAAGGCCATAATGTAGCCAGTTTAATTTGTTATATTATTTGTTTTGGTTTCATTATTTGAGAGTTTATGGATTTAATGACAAATTACTGTTCTTAATGCTCTTAAATGGTTAGTTACCATTTAAAATGTTTTAACTTTAATTGTGTATCCTTGATAAAGGACATAGATAAATAGGTTAAGTAATTTGGCCACAAATTACATACAAGATAGAGATATACTTTGTGTGGTTTGTGCAATCTTTACGATGCCATAATCGAATGCGAATTAAAATCAACATAGAGATGTAGTTGGTTTGTCTATAGGGATAGGTTTGGTAAGCAATGAGAAAAGTTATTGAACAATTTTTTTATGTCGATCGACTAATGAGATTCACTTGATAATAACGAATCATTAGGGTAATATATAACGATTAACTAGTGAATTCATGTGCCTTAGACCTTTGAATCTTTGTTGAGAAATTTGCTACCTTTAGTATAGTATCTAAGTTTAATTTATCAAAAGCTACTAAATCGTTGGTTTTAATTGATTTCCTTCGACAAGTTAATTTCGGATTTGTGATTGGAGCAGTTTTAATCTTCTTCCATGTGGGATGACCTTGTTGTTTAGTATTGCAGTTTAGTATACTGGATAGTGCTCAATTTGGGGTATCAAGTTTTAACGCTGTTGCTGGAGAATTTGATTTAATTCGTATTTAATTGTAAATTTTATTTTAAAATAGCTTTTCTATTTCTTTGTTTTGTTTTATTTTTGTATTGGATAGTGATTAGGATGATGATCAGTAGAGATGGCAGAAATAGTTAATATGCATCTTGTGATTTTTTGGATAATAGTAATAATTATTATATGAACGCAACCTTTACTCCATATCTACTTAATTATGATAATTACATGGCCACTGGGAAACAAGGAAACTAAAATTGACCAAATGGAGTCAAGAATAGACCTAGTTGCCCAAAATAACCAAAATTGGGCTGAAACAAATCAAGCATCCATACAAAACTTAAAGGTCTAATTAGGTCAACTCATAAATTTGTAGAATGAGGAGAAAGGAAATAAGGTGACCCTAGTGAATGGTACTCAACTCCAAGATGTGAACAACGTTAACATGGATATAAAAGAGAATAAAGAAGACAGCAGCATTCAATCAACAAAGGAGGATCATAAAAAAAAAAAAAAAGGAGGCTATGAATCTTATATACCTTCTGAATCTTATTTTCTGAGATTTTAAACCCATTGTATACTAACATTCTTTTGCAGGGGCTTTGGCGAAGATGTTGAGTTAAGACAAGTGCATAACAAAAACTCACAAGCACAAGCTCGAGGATTATGAGGCGGTGCTACTCACTGAATGCGTCTTTAAATAAATAGTGGATGACACTACTACAAAAGGAAGGCTCCGACGCCTTTCTTGGCTTGTGACCCAATTGCACGGGTCAAACTCTCACGTTAAAATAGTCTTCCTCTTTATTGTTATTTTTTCGTGTTGATTCAGTTTTTGGTTTTAACTTGTTTGTTTTTTGTTTAGTTTTTAACGTCATAAACAGTTGTTGGATTCCCTTTATAGAGAGGTGTCACTTCTTAGGAACAAATTTTTCTCTCCAAAAGGCAGATATGAGCTTCTTTATCTTTTTATTTACTTCCTTTTCACATTGAGGACAATGTTCAATTTAAGTGTGGGGAAGATGCTACTATTTTGTGTCAATTTTTTGTTTTCTTTAATTTTTCTATCATTTTAGTTTCTTTATAAAGTTTTTTTTTAGCAACTTCATTTTAGTTTCGTTTTAAAAAAAAAAATGTTTGATCTTTTTTTCTTTATTTTGAAAAAGCAAAATACAAACATACAATTTCATTGAAAGATGGGTTTTTAGTACTTTTCAAAAATTTCTTGAATAAGTTGAGATAGATTGTCTAACTTCTTGTTTTTAGGCTTTGTTGATGAGACTTGTATTCTATATCTTTTATAACTCTTACATGACTTTTACTTGAGTACATGAGCCATGTTATTTTTTAATAAATCCTTTACGTTGTTTTTTAGTTACATAAAGGCAAGAAGGAACGGATTGAGCTGTGCGAAAGCCGTTGCGCTAACGAGCAAGAAAGGGGCAGAAGTTGATTCCACAATAGTTTCCCTCATAGGTCGAGTACTTCTATTTTCGTCGCCCCTGGGTCAGATGAAAAAGAAAGTGCTTTCCTAAAAGTGTTCAAATTAACAAATCTTCGAAAGCCTAGCTCCTAGGGTCTCCTCCCTTGCTTGCCACTAGCGTACTCACTTAGATAACTCTCCTGACTTGCTCGGGCCGAACTTTAGCTTTAGCTGGTCGTGACCAAGAAACCACCGGTTTCGCTTGGTGGGCCAGAAATGCCAGTTCGCCAAATAGCAAAATGAAATCTTCCAAGTCTTCCATACATTCTAGAAATCTTCCAAGTCTTCCATACATTCTAGAACTTACTTGAGTATCTCATGAGGCAAAATAGAAAAGTTTCCCTTACTTGACTTAGAAACGATGGTCATAGGCATTATTTGAATCGTTTGTGCCTTTCAAGCTTACCAATTCTCATATTTTACATTCTTACCCTCTTCAGCCTAAAATATTAGTTTCTTTCTTTAAACTACTTAAATATTAACCTTTAATCTTGTAGAGAGCTTAACGTGATATTCTAACTTGTGTTTCATTGTCGGGTTAATGTTTTTGATTTGGAAGGAGAATATGTGACTTTTAAAAAGGGAAAGAAGAAAAAGAAATTCTATGAGCATGGAAAATCATGTTCCAACTAGAGCAACTAGTATATTGGAGGAGTTGAAGGATTTATAAAAGAAAGCTTCAAATGAAGAGTTGAGGAATCAAATTGAAGACATGGAAGGTGTCTTAGAGCTTCCCCAGTCTGCACAAGTCAATAAAGAACCCCAAAAATTAAACTAGAAGCTCAAGACCATCCAATGCAAGAAAGGAGGACAAATCATATCAAATTACCATTGGATGCAAAATTGGAATTTCTGGACCAGTTTTGGGAATGCTCAATTTTGCTAGTTTTAAAGTCTTCAAATGAAAAAGTATTATTCAAGAAGATTGTACAAGACTTCTTTAAGGTTTCATAATAGTATAGATCATTTCTATATGAGTTGATTTGGATATCTTATGGCGAGCACATTGTTGGGCTTTGTATCTTCGATTCCATAAATGAAACATTTTAGAAACATGGACATAACTTTGGTTATAGGAGTCCAATTGAGGTGATTTAAGTTCCTATAGAAAGCTGAAAGAATGCTCTAAAACTTTTCTAAAGTCATTGAGAGCTAATTCGGAATTATGAAGGACAAAAATACGGCAACTGACTGCAGCTGCTTTCTATCCCAAATGAACCAAAGAGGAAGTGACCAGCCGGTCCCGGCTAGGGTGACAAGCCAGTCACAGCTGCTATGGGCCCAAAATCATGTGTTTTTACAATCTTGATCCCCAAGTCCCATCCTAAGTGTTTGACTTCTAATTAAGTGGCATTAGAGCCCAAAAACACCCTTTAATTGTGTTTAGAAACTAGGGTAACAAGTTAATGACTTGGAACCTATAAATACTCCTTATAGCTACTTTTTGTCTTCAATTAATAATGAATACATGAAAATTTTCAGCCTACAATTGAGAGTTTTCTAGGGTTCTTGTTCTTCTTCTTCCACCTTTCAACTAGGGTGGTTGATTAGTTGATTGATTCAGAAATTCCTTGAATTGAAATTTCAAGGGCTTCTTGAATCATCTCAAAATTCCTAGTCTTCAAGAAGTGTTAGGTTGTCAACTATTGTTGCTTGATATTAGGTCCTCTTTAGGTGAGGAATAGTTAAGAACTCTTTAATTCTTGTTGATTCCTCCATAGGGAGAAGATTAGGAGCTTTCCTGGTTAGGTGGTTTTAGTACTCTCACTCACTAAGGTCGTCTAAGGGGGTTTATTCTAAAAAATCTTCATGAACAAGAGAAAAGATAATGGGAAGAAATGAGTTCAAAATCCATCCACATATGAGTTCATATCAAGAAACATTATGACTTGTGTTAAAGAGAAAAAGAAAAGAAAGGAAAAATATGTGATATATTGTTGTTGCAGTTATAGTGAAAATGTGCAAAGAAAAAAACATAAAAAAGGTTAGAATATGTAAATGCAATAAAAAGAATAATGGCATATATGAAAAAAATGAGGAAAAAAAAGTGTTGTAAATTGTGAGATATTGTTTTAAATGTTTTGGTTGATGAAGTTTTTGTTGGAAAAATTGGGAGCAAAACCAAAGTTAGGAAGTTTGTTGTGGTTCAATCGATTTTTGCAAACTCTCTATTTCTTTGATTTGGAATCCTTATCCTTTGTTTGTTAACCAATACTCTAGCCTTACATTATAAGCTTTAAAGTCCTACATAATCTAAGTTGGGTTTTAGAAGTCTCAATTAGTGGAGAGAAGGTACGAAAAATAAGCCTATGAGATGAGCATTTGTTGAGATTTGTCTACTATGTGTAAATTGAAATTTTTGTTCAGTACTTATTTTATACTCTCTTATGGCCACGATCACACTTTATACCTTGCTTTAGTTATAGGAGATAATTGAAATTTTATTTTGTTAACTAAAGTTTGAAATAAGAGAAAGGGTGCTTTGTCTTGATAAGTTCGAGATTTTGATGAAGGATACTTAATTTGAATTATTCTATATATTTTCTTAAACTTTTGCTTTAGGATAAGCAAATCCTTAAGTGTTGGAGAGTATGATATTGAGATTTTACACTATAAAATAAGCTTTATTCGATGGTTATTTTATATTAATTCTAGTGAAAATTGGGTTTAATTAGAACAGATAACTCTCTCTATGCTTACTTGGATTTGCAGGGCTGATTTGAAGAGAAAATAAACTTTTGGGGCATAAAAGCCTTAGTATGGCTGAAGTGAAATTAGGGAGCGGAGTAGGAAGGGAATTAAATCAGGATTTAAATGTCCTAATTACATCATTTGGTTGCAATGTGAAAGTGGATGGGATGTAAATGTGGAGGGGAGCTCTCTTACTCCATGTCAGCAAATTAGTTCCTCCCAAAATGGATGGATGAGGAAGTAAATGATGTTAAAAAAATTCCTTTTTCATCCTCTTACAAATAGTTTACTACGAATCTATCCTAAAGTAAACTCATACCCTATATATATATATATATATAACATTCATAGTTTTGTGCAATGGATATAACAGTAAATTATATATAATAAAAACTGTTTACCCTTCCACTTTCACACCAACTAAAAATTATATATAATATAACATTTACCCTCCTTCTACCCCTACCAAACAAATTGAAGTAAATGATTATCCCTAATAGAAGTAAATGGTGTCTCTCCCCCTCCCCCTTCCCCTCTCCATCCCCCTCTGCGAACCAAACTAGAGCTAAATGTAATAACTAGAATATGATTAGTGCACTAATCAGAGAAGGAGAACACGAACCAGTGCCGAATTTAACAATTCCAGCACTGAATTGAAGTTGATCAATGAGCAGCACTGCTCACTGAAGTTTAGGGAGCTAAATTGCAAACTTTAAAAAGTTTAAGGAACAAAATACAAATTTCAAAAAGTTTATGGACAAAATTACAAATATAAAAATGGAACAACAAAATCAGCGGCTTAAAATCTCCAACTACAGCTGAGCAGTACTTCTACTCTTCTTTTTTTTTTTTTTTTCAGGATTTTCCTATTTTATAATTTAGGACCCCTTTAAATCGTATTTCCTTTTTAGTTAGGATGTTTTGGGTAGTTTATTTTAATGTAAACTTCTAATTTCTTTCCAATAAATCTCTATAAATAGAGGACTTTGGTAGCCATTAAGGCTGACCAATTTTTAAATCAACAAAATCATGTGCCGAGCTTTGCTAGAATTGCCTTGCACCTATAACATTTCAAGAATACATTCTAAAAGATTCTAAATCTTTTTAGTTTTTGGTTAAAAAAATAATGATCATAATTCACTAAATACCTCTAAAACAAATTTCATTATTTATAAAAGTAAATTTCAAGAATCATACCTTTTCCATAGAATATTAGAAAATCACCATTAGCTTGTTTGGCATATTTTGTTGCCATTCACCTTGTTGTACAGTTTCCATCAAACTCACTCTTTCCTTCCAACAAAATTTTGATGCAAGTTTAAGACTTGTTTGAGTGATCTGGGAAGCTTTAAATGATTTTGATAGTTTAGAAGGAATTTTGAATTATGAATAATAGTGTAGGAGAAAAGATAGATATAAAGGAATATATTGTAAAAATATCTTTTAATCTTCTTCCAATTCTTTATTTTTTCCACAATCATCGAATCTCAAAGTGCAACAATTTAGGAGTTGTATCTAGTATTACAAAAAATAAATAAATAAATATCTTTTAATCTTCTTTTAGACTTTATCTTCTTCAAACTCTACAGATTCCAAAGTATTCTAAAATACAAATTCTAAAGCTTTCTAAAATACATTATTTATGGATATCTAAATAAATCAAAAGTAAAAGTTATAACTTTAGAAGAGTTGTACAAAAGATATTATGAATTTCACAATAGTATAAAACTTGAGATATGATATTAGCTAATTAAGGGATGAATGTAGAATAAAAAAAACTAATAAGATTGAGCCACTTGATAAGTTGTGAAGCTATCTTCTTATTCTCAAAAGTGTCTATAGGTGTCAACTCCTCATCCTTCCTCCCCAACTTTAATATATAATATAGATTTTTGTTTAGAGTAGTGTAGTTTAGGTTAGTTTTTAGAATAGTTTTTGTTTATATATTTCAGTCTTTAACTAGGACATGTGCCCGAGCTTCGCTCGGTATATTGTTTTTTCAATTGGTGAATCGTATTAGAAGATAAATGTTAAAACAATTCATAACTTTTAAAGTAAGTATTTAAGTACTATGAATTACCTCAAAATCAAAATTTACAAATTCACAAATTTCTTTTATGCATTGAATATCAACCTACAACATTTCATTTCAAGAGTACAAATAGTCGAGTTGAGACCTCTAAAGGATTTCAAATATTTTGACTTTTGATTAAAAAAAATAATGGTCATGATTCACTATATACCTGTACCTCCAAATCAAATTACTATATTTATAAAAATAAATTTCAGGAGTCATACCTTATTTAGGGAACATTAGCAAATCTAAACTCAATTCACTTGCCTTTAGCATGTTTAGCTTATTTTGCTACCTTATTTCGCCATCATACAGTCTAGCACAATATACCTCCTGATAAGTCTATTTTTACCCTCATAAGCTTGTCATTTTTATTAATTTTTATGTTTAAATGTTTATAAAATATATTTATTTGATCTCGTTTCTTCTCTTATTTATTATAGGTAACTTCGGATGAAGATATGTTGTAAACAAGTCAAAACGAAGGCCTTTGGAGCGAAAACGAACCAAAAATTAGGAGAAGAAATAACAACCTGTCCGAAACAGGTCCACGGCCAAGCAATGCAATTTCTTGTGGGTTTTTGACCTACGTAATGACCTTAATTGAAAAGTATCATTCTTAGACATTGTCGAGGACTTCATGAGGTTTCCAGAAAGCTAAAGTTTGTCTCAATCGAAGTTTATTTGTCTATCCAAAATATTATGCAAAGTTTCACTTTCTCACATGATGTTCCAGTTTGATATATTTCGGTAAAACAATCATAACTAAAGATATATAACTCCAATCAAGATGATTCAAGATGTTTAGGAAATATAAGAGTTTATCTACAAATAATTTGAGATTTCCAATATCTGAATCTTCCATTAAAGGGCTAAAAAATACTTAAGAAGTGCAACATACGTACCTAATCCGAATAATGAAACCCATTTAGAAACTTTTGGGCAGAAGCTTTCCGGATCTGGAAAGCAGCTTTCATGATCTGAAAAGTCACATAGAGGGACTAAAATGAAATTTTTATGTTTCCTATTTAGGCTCTCATTTCTTTCCTTTTCGTAATTTGATTCTAAACCTTTTTAGGAAAGATTAAGGTGATTTTAGCAGCAAAACTCTCTGTTACAGCTCTTCAATAGCTTAGATTATTAGGTAGCTAGGGTTTTAGATTCAATTTTATATTTTGTAAGAAGACTTTCAAGATTTGAATTTCGGGAGTTCTTCGGGTGACTCGAGAAACGAGCTCAAACATTCACTGACTGCGGAATCTTCAAGACTTTCCCTAAGCTCCCCTAAACTGTTTCTCTTTCATAAATTTGTCTATGCGTTTATGTTTTTAGAATAATGTTTAGTGCCTATTTCTTCTTGTGTTTAAATGGGGATAAACCCTAGAATGATCGGTTGATGTTTTATATGAATTTCTTATTTTGATTACTTAATTCTTGTTTGGTTGTTATTCAATTGTTTGTGATTGTTTATCGATTTTCTAGAGATTGGTAATTTCGCAAGATTAATTGAACTCTGACCGAGGAAGATTAATCTAGGGCATTAATTGAATAATAGAAATTGGTAATTGAGTAGGAACATTTGTTATAGTTCTTACATTACTAAAATCAGTATAGCCTTAATTCGTTCATAATTGGGTTAGGATGAGAAAGAATTCTTCTCTAAATGGTTAAGTGAATTGGAGGGACTTCGCCGAGGAATAGGGATTATCCGATGTATGAGTGAGATCCGACCAACGGGTTTTAATAATTAATTACAACGATTTTCTAATTAAAATTAACTTTTGATTCTAGAGGAATTCTATTATTTAAACACTCCTTTTCCAAACTTGTTTTAAAAACCTTTAATTGTTGTCTTACTTTTTAATTGTCTTTTAATTTTTTCTTAGTTTAAAACTCTTTTCGAAAGTTTTATTTAATTAAACAGCAGTAGAGACGTAGTAAGTACTAGCGCTTGGTCGTCCCGAGAGTTCGACAATCCAAGGACTTTCCTCAACTTATTAGACTGGTAGGTACGCTTGCCTAAAAGTGAAATTGTAATAGGATAGTAACCATACATCAAGTTTTTTGCATCGTTTACAGGGACAGTAATATTAGGAACGTTATTTATTTACTACTTTAATCGTTTTTCCGGATTTTATTATTCTAAATATTTTTATCTGTTGTACCTTTAATGCATCATATTTCATTTTATAGTTTGACCGTAGTTTTTGTTTTTGTTTTTGTGTTTGTTTGTTTTTTTTGTTATATATATATTTCATGACGTTCTCGTCTTGTATTTTCATTTTGTTTGAATTTTAAAGTAAGGATCAGAGTTAGAAATTGTATAATTTGTTGAAACATTAGTGTGTGCTTGTTTCATTTTTATGATTTGTTTTTAGTTTTTGTTACTTTATGTTGTTTCGTCTTGTAATTTTTTCGTTTTTGGTTAAGTCGTAAAGTTGAGTAGGAGAGTTACTGTCTCTAAAAATTTATTTATTAATCTCTCTATATATTCTGTGTGCAAGCCAAAAAGTTGAAAAACGAATGAAAACGGATGAAATAGGAAAATTCTAGCACAAACAGGGCTTTCCAAATCGAGATTTGGAAAGAAGCACAACATTTAAATGATTTTCATTCAGAGGCTAGATGGATCATTTTCCTGATCCGGATAGTCGAGCAACAAACGACAGAAGCAACTACATTTGAGACTAGGCAGGGGCAAAAATTCCAGCTTCAAACTCTGGCGGTGGCGGTTCGCTCCCACAATGAACTGGGCTGAGTTTCTGTAACCATTTTTTCTTAATTCGATTTTTATGTGCACTTTCTAACATTGTTGAGGGCGTAGCCTAGAGTCGTTTTACTGTCAATTGTGTTTGTTGTTTTTGCTTAAAAAATTTGTTTTGGGGGCAAAACCTATTCCTTATATTACGTAAACTGTACACTAAAGCACACACAGGCTACATTGTTTATCGTTAGCTCATTGCATTGTTTGTCTAAGTGTTGTTGTTGTTTCAAGCTTTTGGAGGATTTTTGTTAGGCCTTCTTTTTTGTTCTCCAGTTTCTCATTTTGTCTTTCATTCTTGTTTTTGTTGTTATATGTGGTTGTTTAGTGCTATTGTTGATTGGTTGTGCTATTGCACCCCTTTGCCTTGTTCCCTTACCTTTATCCCTTCCATTCATCATTATGCCTCGTGGAACGAGTGGTAGAAGAGGTGGAAAGGGCGGATCAGCCCTCTAGGGAGTTGTTTTTCCCCTACTCACTTATCTTTATTTATTTTCTATTTCCTGTGTTTTCTTTTCTTTTTGTTTGTTTTTTTTTTCTTTTTTCTCTTTACTTTCGTTTATTCTCCCCACATTGAGGACAATGTGATTCTAAGTGAGGGGAGAGTTTTAGTTGTTTTAAGTTTTTTTTTTATATTGTTTACGTTTTAAAGTGTTTGTTTTTATAAAAATACCAAAATATTGAAATATCCCAAAAACCTCAAAAACATGAAAAATTTTTGAAAAATCTCAAAAAAGTTGTTTTGTTTTAAAGTTAGTTTTTTGTGTATAATTGTCTTCATCATTCTTGAGAAAACCTAAAAAGATTTTCTTTTTTCTTTTTGTTGCTAGAAAAGCATGAAAAGAGGTGCGAGTAACTTGTTAAAACTTTGAATAGGCATAATACGTAGTTAACTTCTCATCCCTCTTTTATTTATGTCCTGTAAATTGATGGTTTTTATGCACAAGGCTTTGTTCTAGGAGTACAAATACGCCTTAAGAATCTTGTGAAATTGTCTTGCATGATTTAGTTTTTGAAGCATCATTCTAGAACTTGTTTGTCCATACCTTGAAATGAAGAGTCTAGTTTTTGTTATTCCCGGAGATGATGGTCTTTGTCCTTCTTTGAACCGTTTGAGCATTTCTTGCCTACCCTTTTAATGCTAAATCCTTAGTACCCTTTTTGAAGTTTCATGCTAAGGGATTCACTCCCTTCTTCTTCTTTTTGTCTTAAACTCACATTTAAATATAAAACCCTCTATCGATGAGCTAATGTTCTATAACTTTGAGCCGGTTTGAGTGAGCTTCACAACTAAGTGTGGGGAAAAGTGAGAAAAGAAAATTATGAGAGAAAGAGTATTTGGAAAATTTATGTGAGAAAGAAATCAAACGAGAAGAAAAAGTCTCAAGAGAATATGATGTTTAAATTGAAAAAAATGTGAGAAAACTTGTATTCTATCAATCATTTATTGAAAACAAGAGAAAAAATGAGGAAGATAAAAAAAATAGTGAAAAGAGAAAAGAGAATGAAAAGAAAGAAATAAGGAAAAGAAGAAAGAGAGAAAAAGAATGAGTTCAAAAGAAACTATTAATAGCCTTTTATCTCTTGCTACCGTTTATTCCATTCTCCTCATATGTATACTTCCTTCAGTTTTGAATGATTGATGTGAGTGATAAAATTTATGGGGTTGTGTGAGTTGAATGAAAGGTAGAGTATTTCTTGAGAATTGAGTGAAAACGACTTAAAGGTTATAGTTAACTCGAGTTGTTTTCCTTTCAGTAGCATTATCTCGTATTCTCCGTTCTTCTTGTTTTTCTTTTACCTTTGTTTGATAGCCACTTATTTCCCTAGCCTACCGTTACAAGCTTAAAAATCCTACCTAATTTGGGGATGACTTTAGCTAGAACTTGGAGTAGAAGGGTGTGGGAAAAGTCAAGCATATAGAGTATAGCTTAATAAAGTGAATCATATGGTTAATTTTTTGAAATTCTTCTTGCATATTTTTTAAACTAAGCATGAAGTTTGCGCACACACACACACACATTGATTATCATGTACTAAAACAGAATGTTGGATGTGTTGGTTACTGTATGAGTTTTGCCTTGATAAGTTTTAGCAATTCTTGTAACTTTAGATTATTTTTTGAAAGTGACGTTTCTTTTTCTTTATTTTTTTTATTTTATGGTTTTTGTTTTTGTAAAATTTGTTTGTTTTACAAAGTATTAGTTTAGTTTTTAGTGATTTTGTGGGTATATCTTCTGCAAACCTTCACGAGACCTTACTCGTCCTCTTTGGTAACCTAGAGTTTTAAAGAGCTTGTTGCCCGTGCTTAGTTCAATCGCGAGTCCTACGAAAGTGGCTAGCTAGTTTATTTTTGTTTTCTATTTTATCTTTGTTGCTTTTAGCCCTTTGCTTGAGGACGATCAAAGCTTAAGTGTGGGGGAGTTTGATAAGTATATTTTTACCCTCATAAGCTTGTCGTTTCTATCAGTTTTTGTGTTTAAATGTTTATAAAATATATTTATTTGATCTTGTTTCTTCTCTTATCTTTAGACGGAGATATTTTGAAAACAAGTCAAAATGAAGGCCTTTGGAGCGAAAACGAAACAAAAAAATGAGAAGAAATAACAACCTATCCAACATAGGGTCCATGGTCGAGCAATGCAACTTCTGTTGAGTTTTTTACCTATTTAATGACATTAATTGAAGAAGTGTCCTTCTTAGACATTGTTGAGGACTTTATTAGATCTCCAGAAAGTTAAAGTTTGTCTCAATCGGAGTTCATTTGTTTATCCAAAGTAGTGTGCAAAGTTTTTCTTTCTCACATGACGTTTTAGTTTGACACCTTTTGGTAAAACGATCATAACTAAAGATATACAATTCCAATCAATATGATTTAGGATGTTTTGGAATGCTAAGAATTTTATCTACAAATAATATGAGACTCTAAGACCTGAATCGTTCATTAATGGCTCAAAAAGACTTAAGAAGTGCAACATATGTACTTGATCTAAAAAACAGAACAAATCAAGAAACTTTTGGCCCAAAGCTTTCTAGATCCGGAAAGTCCCGTAGAGGGACTAAAATACAATTTTTTATATTTCTTATTTAGACTCCCATTCCTTTCTATTTTGTAATTTGTTCCAAACTTTTTTAGGAAATGATTATGGTGATTTTAGCAGTGAAACTCTCTATTTAAACTCCTCAATAACTAGTTATTAGGCAGCTAGTGTTTTAGATTTAATTCCATATTTTGTAAGAAGACTTTGAAGACCCAAATTTCGGGAGTTCTTCAGGCGACTCGAGAGACAAGCTCGGACGTTTACCGGAACTGCAAAATCTTCAACTCTTCCCCTAAGCTCCCCTAAACTCTTTCTCTTTCATAAATTTGTCTATGAGTTTATGTTTTATAATTATGTTTAGCGGCTATTTCTTCTAGTTTTTAATTGGGAATGAACCCTAGAATTCTTGGTTGATGTTTTATATGAATTTCTTGTTCTAATTACTTAATTCTAATTTGGTTGTTATTCAATTATTGTGATTGTTTATCGATTTTCTAGAGATTGGTAACTTCACAAGATTAATTAGACTTAGATCAAAGAAGATTAATCTAGGGCATTATTAATTAATAGGAATTGGTAATTGAGTATGAATATTTGTTACGGTTCTTAGATCACTAAAATCACTATAATCCATAATTCGTTCATAATTGGGTTAGAGTGAGAAGGACTTCTTCTCTAAGCGATTAAGTGACTTGGAGGGTCTTCTCCTATGAATAAGGATTATCTGACATTTGAGTGAGATACAACCAACAGGTTTTAATAATTAATTACAATGATTTTCTAATTAAAATTAACTTAAGATTCTAGGGGAATTTTACCATTTAAACGCTCCTTTTCCAAACTTCCTTTAATTGTTTTCTTAGTTTGTTAATTGTCTTTAATTATTTCTTAGTTTAAAAATCTTTTCAAAAGTTTTACTTAATTAAACAATAAAGACATAATAAGTACTAGTGCTTGGCTGTCTCGAGAGTTCGACAATCTGGGGATTTTTCCTATCTTATTACACCAATAGGTACGCTTGCCTAAAAGTTGAATTTTAGTAGAACAGTAATCACACATCATCTCTTTGCTTATGTTTTCATAAACTCACTCCCTTAATACACTCTATAGAGACAAATGTGTTGATCAATCTAAGCACTTTAACAGGGAGTAGAGAATGCAAAAAATTTTTTGAAAAAACAGTATATGGGGAACAAAACAAACTATGTGATTGCTGAAATTTTGTGTTATATAGCTTTATTGTTTAGGTAAGGAAATCAAACTTGTTTTACGGCATGGGGCTGCATTTCAATCTTCATCTCCATAGAAGACCTCAAAATGAGCATCTGCAGTTCCAGAAAGCAACAACAACAATATTTACATGATTAAAAATAATTATAAACATTTTATTTGCAGACATCATTACAAGAAACAGAAAGCATACGCAAAAAAGTGACTAATGTACCGAAAAATGAAACAAAAACTGCTTAAATTAGGATTTATGTGTCTTACAAAGAAAAAAGAAATGAAAGTTCATGCATTCATTCATTTTTATAGCAATGCTTAGAGGAATTTCTATCAATATAAAAGCTATCAAAACTCTTGATTTTCTCCATTATCATAGCATTTAATTCGTATTAATCTAATTCATACTTATTTGGTTGTTACAAATTCAAAGGAATTTACTGCAAAAAGACCATTCATCTCCTCCATCATTTTTTTTATCAGAGATTCCAAACTTGTTAAAGATTTTTTATATTCCACATCCTTATCTGTTACATATTCTAGAGCTATCTAAAAAACAATAATCGTGATTGTGATCGTAGTGTCTAAGCAGTAGTAAACTACATCTAATCTCCAAGTATATGAAGATACCTTCGGATTCTAGATTTCTGACTAGGTCAAAATAAACAATTAGGTGGTGTGCTAAGATCCGAGTCTTGTGACTCAATCTTCAACCTCTACAATAACATGGAGAAACAAATGTCCACATAAACTCATCTTCTTATCTGGTTTCTATCAAATCAGAAAGAGACTCCTTCACTACTAATGAAAGGGTTTCCAATAGAAAGGTGCCTCATCAAGAACGACTCTTCGATGACACTTTGTACCATTAGCAACTTGCCAGAACTTCGATTGAACCCTTTTGTTCCAAAAAAGAGTTCAGAAAAAATCTTCATCATAAAGCCCAAACTTTATAAATTATACGGATAGTTTAATTAATTATTTGTAATTGTTTTCTATTTTTTTAATAATCATCATTAATAACTAATGCCATCTCATTCTTTATCTAATTTTTTAAACATGAGAAATATGAATCACAAATGTCGTCTCAACTAGCACTATTAAAACGGGCTAAAGCCCGTGTGTCAGCCTGTACTGTCCAATTTTTATACGGATATGGAGTTTTAAAAATAAGATCATTTAAGATGCGAGTTTTTTTACCAGCACCCCATAACCCATGATTTGTGCGGACAAGTTGCAGACGGGCTGCTGACCAGTCTGCAAATTTTTTAATGAGTAAATGTTATTTTTAGTCCCCAACATATTTTTATTGGTTAGATTTTATCTTTTTTCATCGTCAACTAATTTATGTACCACCTTTTTGGTCATTTTCAACAAATTATGGTAAATTTGACCGATTCTAAAGATCTTGACTTCAACAATGAAAGGTAAAATTGAAAATTCAATAAATTGAGATTAAAAAAAAGAAAGTTAGCTTTTTCAGACTCCACTCAATCGATTCTTCTTCTCCTTAAAAAATAAAAAACACCAAGCTTCTTCAACTCGAGAGTGAGGTTCTGCAGATAATATAAAAAACCTCTTTTATCTGATATTAGGGCTCTGGAAATTTACCCAACAACAATTTCCATCTATTCTTCCTCTTTATTGCGATTAAATAACGAGAAAATGACTTTAAGCTTCTACAAAGGAGAGTGAGGAGGAAGTGATAGTCATAGCTTTGAATGAAAAGCGAAAATCACATTGTGTCTCATCTATGTCAGATTTCGATTTGTTCCAGCACTACTTAGAGTAAATTTTGTTAATCAATGTTAGAGTCCACTGACCTGATTTCCATATAATTTTTGTTCTATTGCGTTTAGCTTCCAACAAAATAAACTACCAAAAAATAAAAAATAAAATTACTTACTAGTATCTGTACCCTAGAACTATCTCTTAATACTAATATCATTATTTTATGTTTCTGATAATAGGACTTTTCTGGATAGATAGTAATATTAAAACCCTTTCTTAAACTGTATTTAATTGGCCTAGAGAGAATTTCTTAGTTTTTTATGGTGAATTATGATGGTATATACTGTAAGTGGTATAAGGGTTTTGAAAAAGTGATGGAGAATTGAAGATGAGTTAATTATTTAGAAAATCTTTCAAAGTATATATTGAGGTTTGTGGGATTTTTATTTGGATTAATTTGTTTGCATATGCATTTAGTAATATTAGTAGTACCATCGAATTCCAGCATTGCAGACCGACAATATCTTCTCATTCATGTGAGAGGAAGAAATTTTTGTCCATTATTAGTCAATTAATGTTAACTTTTATTAATTATTTGCAGTACTATTTGGAGTCAACTATCGAACGGATAAGAAGAATGGAGTATGCTGCATAGACTCTCTATTCTTCAACATGTATTACTCCAGTAAACACAAATGCTCGGTCTTGAAATGGATTAAGGAGGAAATTGTTTCAAAAAATATGTTATTGTTCCAGTTGTACTGCGGTAAGAATTTATTGTTCAATGTAAAATGGATGTTAGGCATCTCTATAAAATGAAATTTAATTTGTTGATATAATGAGTAGGTTTCGTTGGAGTGTCGTTGTTCTATGCCATTTTGGGGAGGAATCAAAAGATAAGAGACCTTGCATGTTGCTGTTGGATTCGATGCAATCGGCCAATAATAAACTTGAAGTTGAAATTAGAAAGTAAGTTATATGAACTTAGGATCAACAAGTTTTAAATTCGATTAAAATTGTTGTATTTAGATTTAGGGTAGTATGTTGATGAATTTTTATTATATTGATTGCTAAGTTTGTGTGGAACCTATTTATAGTTGACAATGAAAAAGTTAATAGTCATACTTTAAGATGATTCCTTTACTGGTCCCCAAGGTAAGTTTGAATTTCTGTTTTATTTTGTTAGCCAAGATAATATATGTAATCTTGTTGTGATGTAATATAATGAGGATAAGAGAGTGATTATTTTATTATGAAAATTATATAGGTACCACAACAAAAAAGGGGGTTGAGTGTGTATCGTATTCTTTGCTAATTATTAAGTCATTCATAGAGAATGCACCTAATGTGTTTAAAGTTGATGATGGTTATCCGTACTTTGTAAGTTTTTCTTATTTAATCCTTTTTCATCCTTGTCTTAAGATTATCATGTATTGGTTTTTTACATGGAATAATCTTAATGTATTGGGATGTTGTTACAGATGAATAATGATTGGTTTAGTTTTGAGGAATTCTTTGAGGAGTTCAGAATGCCACTTTGTGATAAGGGGAAAGATGATGAAATTCCTGAGGTTATTGCTAAGTTGGCTAATAAGGTGGATGATGTGATGTTTGATGAGGTAGTTGAGGAAATCATAATAAAGGAGGTGGCTTGGTAATAGACAATGAGCTTAGTAATGAGGGAAATTTTACCATGAAACAACCAGAAAAAGCCGAAATCTTTACTCATGAACTAGAAAATCTTGTTGTTGGGACTGAAAATCTTTCCCTTGTTGACAAAAAATCTTCCCATCCATTTGAAATTCCTGCTAAAGAGCTTGGAAAAGAAAACGAACACCTAGATATTCCTTCCCAAATTGTTGTTTATAAGGAAGATGCGGAGGGACAGCTTAATTATGTCTTCTGATAATGGTGGTGGTTTTCTTGACTCTGATTTTGAACTCAATTATGATGATAATGAGTTGGTTGATGTTTTTGTGGAAGATGGAGTAAGACATTTTGATGTAAACTTAGTTAATGAGGCAAAATATATGGTACAAGATAAGCGAGAAGATGGTTGTATGGTTCAAATTGAAAAGGGTAAAAAAGGTGGAGTTACGGGTGGAATCAAAGGTCCTCTCAAGAAGTGGTTAGTAAATATCTTGGCTGATGATTTTGTTGGAGATGTAAGGATGAGAAAGATGTTGTCCGTGAAGAAGATAATGCTACAGATGACTCTGACCATTTGTTTGTTGATTCACGTTCAGCTTCTAATGAAGAGGAATTGTCTAGTAGGCCTTCAAGATACATAAGTTTCAACAAAGTTCAAGAAGTATTAGATCCACAATTCAAAATTGGGATGACATTTAAAAACAGTAATGAATTGAAAGAGGTAATTGTGAATCATGGAATAACCAATGGCAAGGAGGTGAAGTTCAAGAAGAATGATGCACTTAGGATTAGAGCAGGTTACAATGACACTAATTGCACTTGGGCAATATATGGGAAAAGGATAGCAAAGACAGAAGGATACCAGATCAACACTTTGCAACCAAATGAGTCATGTGGTAGGACTTTGAACCACAAGTTGGCTACAGCTAAGTATTTAGCTGGGAGGTATTTAGAGGACTTCAAGTTGGTTAGAAGAATTGATATTTAGGAATTTAAGGAAAAAATACTTAGGGAAGTGTTAGTGGATGTGAGTAGCTCAAAAGTTTGTAGAACAAAGAGATTGTCCAGGTTAATAATAGAAGGTAAATACAAGGAACAATATAAGTTTCTTTGAAGGTACTGTGAAGAATTAAATAGAAGTAACCCAGGGTCCTCAATTCATATGCATATCAAGGAGGATAGTGGTAAGTTTAGCTTCAACCGAATATATGTTTGTTTGAATGCATTGAAAGTTTGGTTCAAGAATGGTTGTAGGAAGATTATTGCATTAGATGGGACTTTTCTTAAAGGTCCTCATCCAAGAATTTTACTAACAACTGTTGGAATTGATGCGAACAATGGAATTTATCCTGTTGCTTATGCTGTTGTGGAAGGGGAAAACAAAGCTACTTGGAGATGGATTATGCAGTTTTTGATTAGAGACCGATCAATTGAGGATTCAGAGGAGTGGTCTCTAATTTTAGATAGACAAAAAGGGTAATGATTTGCTTGATTTAAAGTTTTATTTTTCTTGAGATTAAATAAGAGCGCATATGAACCTTGATTTTAGAGAGGTTAATTCCAGCAGTACAAGAGTTACTTTCAACCAGTGAACACTGCTTTTGTGTCCGACATCTACATAACAATATAAAACGATTTTATCCGGTAGATGCAATTAAGGAAATATTATGGAGGGCAGTAAAAAAGTCCACCTATGTGAGTGAACTTGAGGTTGAAATGAAAAAACTTAAAGAGTCATGGATGAAGGTGCATATAGGTGAATCCAAAACTGTACAAGTCAAGACCAGATCTTATTTTAGAGATACTACTAAGTGTGATGTCCTCCTCAACAACCACAGTGAGGTCTTCAACAAGAGCCTTTTATCAGTAAGATGCAAGTCAATACTGTGTTGCTTGAAGGCATAAGGGTGTATTTGATGCTCAGATTTCAAAGGCAAAGAGATTGGATTTCAAGGAGAAAAGGCATGATATGCCCTCGGATTGTGAAGAGGTTGGAGAATTTGAAGAAAGCTTCATCTTACTGCTATGCTTCATATTCTGGAGGAAGGAAGTTTGAAGTTAAACAACTTGATATGCAGCAATTCACAGTTGACACACAACTCAGAACTTCCACAGGCTGAAAGTGGCAAACCTCAGGCATACCATGTGTTCATGCTTTGACTGTATTAGCGTTTGAGGGTGAGGAGCCAGAGAAGTATATGGATGTATGCTACTCAATCGGTGCATATAAAAGAGCCTATGAGCCAATCATCAACCCCACCAATGGGCCTAATAATTGGCCTAAGTCCAAGAAGCCAGAGCTACAAGCACCAACAAAAATCAATTTACCTGGATTTCCAAAGGGCAAAAGAAGGGCTGAACTTGGTGAAAAGGGTTACATCGCTACGGAAGGGGGAGTTCAGAGAATCAATAGGGCTGGTTTAAGTCAATATAAATGCAAAAATTATGGCAAAAACAGGCCATAACAAAAGAAAATGTACTGAAAAAGATGTTGCAATTGTTCAAGTTCAGCCCAACACAGTCCAACCCTAGCACTTTTCATCTAAGTTATGCTGAGCTTTCTCCCTCAGTGGCGTCCAGTTCTAGTGGGAAACGACCTGCAACCTTTCCCACTCCTAACCCTAGCAGAACTAGACTCCCTCCATTGCCAAATCCATGTCCTACATAAATTCCTCTGCAAAGATCATCAGTAAAAACTCAACAAATATTTTCTTCTAGTAATCCCCTCCAGAATTTATGCCCTTTTGATATTTTAGATTTTAGGGCTACCATAAATGATGTTGGTTATGTTAATTTTGTATCACATCCACGAGGTGAGAATGTTGCTCAACAAGAGGATATTTAGAAGAGGAATGTAAATCTTTAGATTTTTATTTCATCTTATCAAAGAAATTTGGGGATATTGTGCTGAAAAGTTGCCACTGGATTGAGTTTTTATTTTGAAATTTGCTAAAAGTTCATGGTAATTAGTTTTCACATATTTTCATTTTTATATTTGGTTGTCTGTGCAGCTGATAAATGCTTCTTTTAATTCTATGCTTAATTTTATGCCTTCTTTTGTTGGATTACGAAGCTATAACAAAAGGGGTCCATTATAGGTGTCACACTTTACTTGAGAGTTGGTTTGTATTTTATGATTCTTTGGTTTCTTTATCAGTAGATGGAAATGGGAAAGTGGGATTTCTTGAAGAAGGTAGTGGCTACTGTTATATATTTGATGGTAATTTGGGTTTGGGATGAGAGTTATCCACTTTATAGCCCACGTCCAATCTTGTTTCTGCAGCTTCCATTAATGGGTCCATCAGTTTCTTGAGACTTCTCATTTTGTTGGATTACTAGAGTTTGCAGCTACATGTTTATATGATTCCATAACCACGTCCAGCTTGATCTGAGGCAGTTTCTTCAGTGGTTGGATTATCTTCTTGTTCTTCTACTGTTCTCCCAGAGCTGATAAAGGCATCTAATAATTCTTCTTCTTCAGTAGTTGGATTACATTTCCCTCTTCTATTTCTGCATCTTCTTGGTCAGAACTGATCAAGTCCTCTTCTTCTTCTTCTTCTTCTTCTTCTTCTTCTTCTTCTTCTTCTTCTTCTTCAGTACTTGGATTATCTTCCTCTTCATCTTCTATTTCCTCTATTTAATTTAATTCTCAAATAAAGATGTAGAGATCACTCAACTTGTTCCCAGCTTTTTCTGAATAAGAATTTGATCTAAAAATTGTCAGCTGATGTTGTATTTATACATATTCTGAGTTCAATGTTTTGTAACATGATGCCCTTATCCTCCAGGAGTTCTTTGTTTAGTATCGTTGGGGAAGAAGTGTAAAAGACCAAAATCTTGAATCCCTTTCATGACTGCATAAATATTTTTAGCAAGAAACACAACAATCTTTATCCTTCTTGAATTTTCTTCTTTTGTGTGCGCAAATCACTTTATTTTTGGGAACGAGAGAATCTTTGAGTAGGTTTTTTTTTCCTGCATCAAACTCATTATCCATAATGATAACATCTATTGCTTCTTAAATCTTGTTTCAATAGGTAACTAATATTAAACCCCAACAATGAGTCAAGCATTTTTTTTTTTCTGTTTCCTAACTGATATATTTACTGCTCTCCATTTCATATGCAGAATTGAAATTGAGGCTTTCTTGATTGCTTTTGTTTTGTTTTTAAGCTAACAGCTATTGATTGTGTTAATGTGAATTTGGATCCTGTGAAAGATGTATCGGATATTGTTGTTCTTTTGCATAGTTAATGGTTAGGAATCTAGAGGTTGTCATCTATTGCTCCTATCTAGAGGTTGTCTTCAGATTCTATCTAGTATAGTCATTAAGCAAGGACACTGTCTTTGTTTTCTTTTTTCTTTTCTCCTTTTTGCTCTTCTTTCAATCTTGGTTTCATTCTCATTCTCCAAAGCCCTTTTGCCTAGTTAATGGCTGGGAATCTAAAGAGATGATATAAACTTGCACTCCACAAAATGATCTGGGAATTACCAGATGTAGTAATAATTTCTCCTAGGTGTTCTTTGCTTTAAACTGTTTTCAAATTACTAGTTCTGAGTTTTTTTATTATATTTGTGCTCTCTTATATTTCTTGAAGTCTTTGTTTGTCTTTTTTTTTTTTCCTTGCTAATGCAACTTTTGCTGTTATTAAATATAGTTGGATGACAATGAGCAATGGATAAGATTAGAAAATGGATTGCAACATGTGTTGTTGCATATACTGCACATGTTATATATTGTTGAGAACAATTATATATAGGAAAAGAGGCATTTGCAAATCTTGTCTACTTATTTAGAGAAAAAGGCCTTCTTCAAGATAGTACTCGTAGTAGTGTGGAAGAGTGGGTTGCTAGATTTCTTCACACACTTGCTTATGATCTTCGAAATTGTATTCGCTCAGGAGAGACTGTTAGTAGATATTTTCATGAGGTACTTAATGCTATTATTTCTTTGAAAGATATTTTCTTAAGACAACTGGTATGTCCATTTTATATATATTTTTACAGTGTTTAATCTTCGATTTCAAAGTGTTATTATTGGTAAAATGGTATATTTATTCTCTGTTTCTTCTCTTTTGTTTATAGGTATGTCCCGGATGAGTTAGAAGAAAGAATGAAGTGAAACGGGAGCATAGAGAGCAAGAAAGGACAAAAAAAAGAGAATCTACGTACAAAATCCAACAAGTGGTGCCAAACCTAGCCATATCACCGGACGAGCCCGGCTGAGGCAGCACCATGAACTAGTTTTTAACAAGGGTTAGCCAGACCCAGCTGCCCAAGTGGGGGACTTGGCCGGTCCCGCAACCAAAGGTGAAATTGCAATTTTTCAGCTTCTTTTTAATTAGTCTTTCATGGTACTTTGATATGTCTTCGGTTAGGGTTTTTGGGGAGCGAAAAGGGGTGAATTTCGAGAGAAAATCCCTCCCAGAAACTCTCATTAACCTCCTTAGTTCATAGTTTAGTTTTGATTTTCAAGTTTCAATATTAAAATTGAAGGTTTTCTTTGGAGCAAGTTTTGGATTTTTTGAGCAATTCGAGAGAAGAGTTCGCGCAATAATCCGGGGCCGTGGATTCTTCAATCTTACTTCCTAAGCTTCTAAACTTATCTTTTATTATGGATTCTCATATGAATTTTATGACTATGATGATGTTTAGTGGTTAGGTTTCTTTGTGTTTAAATGGGGTTGAACCCTAGATGATTTTGGTTTGATTTCCTTAGATTTTATGGGTTGAATTTAAAGTTGATTGTTATTCAATTAGTACATTCATCACATAGGTTGTTTGGAGCTGAGAAAGGAAGAACAGTCTAACGCTATAATTGAACAATAAGAATTTGGTAGCTAACTGGAGATATAATAGTGGATTTTGTCTAGAGTACGGTTAATCTTAGTGATTAAACTATTTTTCCAAATTTTGAATGGATTAGCTAAGGGATTGTAGAAGGATTCCACTATTTAAACACTTCTTTTAAAACTTGATTTCAATTACTTTTAGATCGTTTTAAAGTGTTTTACTTTTCTTAGTTACAAAAGTTATTTTCTATTCATTTTATTTTGATTAAAAGTTAGAGAGACGGTCATTATTTATTTTAGCTTCTTCGTTCTCTAAGTTCGACAACCAAGGAGGTTCTCTAGTACTACATTGATAGGTTCACTAGTCTGATATGTGTTAATTTTAGAGTAGTCTCCTTTTTAATTAACAAGTTTTTGGCACCGTTGTTGGAGAATGGTAACTTTAGGAACACTGCCAATCTACTGTTTTGATCATTTTTACAAGACCTTCCGTACCAGGTAGACGTCACCTACTGTCCTCGGTACTAATCTGGGATTTCCACTCTACACCTAGCTTGATCCGACAGGGTCCGGGTGTAAACATCAAGTTTTTTGCGTCGTTGCCAAGGATGGTAACATTAGTAACGCTATTTATTTATTGCTTTAATCATTTTTCCTGCTTTTGTTTTTTTAAAAAAATTTATAAATTTGTTTATACTTTTGGTGTATAATTTGTTGTATCTTTAATACATTTTATTTCGTTTTATAGTTTGACCTTAGTTTTTTTTTATGACATTCTCGTCTATTTTGTTTGAGTCCTTAAAGTAAATGTGGGAGTTAGAAATTGTGTAATGTGTTGAAACAGTAGTTTTATGGTTTGCTTTTAGTTTTTGTTATTTTATTTCGTTTCGTCTTGTTATTTTTGTTCTTGTTTGGGTCGTAACATGAGCAGGAGAGTTTTTACAATTATAAAACACTTTTAATAAGCCGTATATGTTGTTTGTAGTGCAAAAAGTTGGAAAACGGCCAAAATTGGCAAATTCCCGCAACAAACAGAACTTTCCATAGCCAGAAAGTTGAAATTTCATGCGGTAATTACGGTAGTAGCAAGCTCCCAACAACCAAAGTAGCATTGATTTTCGGCATCCCAAAGTGACGGCGGTTCGTTCCAACAACGAATTGGGGCTAAGTTTTCTCATTTGAATTTTTCGTTTAGTTTCAATTTTTCTTGGAATTAATCATCATTATTTGGGAATTAGCTAAATTATTTAACTACATATTGATTGCTGGTGTTTATACTATTGCATCATACAATTTGACACATAGGCTAAGTAGTTAATTTATTTTTTCATTGATAATTGTGTGATTTTGTCTTTGGCTATTGAGTTTGTACTTTTGATTATTATTTTTCTTTTGACACAACAACTCATCTACTGGTTATGTTTAGTTGTGTTTGCTATTTTTATGTTGTACTTTTTTTTCTGCTTGGCATTGGTAGTTTACCTCTCTCTCTCTCTCTCTCTCTCTCTCTCTCTCTCTCTCTCTCTCTCTCTCTCTCTCTCTCTCTTAAGTTGCACTACTAGTCCTATGGAGTAATTCTTGGATCCGTTTTTTATTATTTTGTTTATTGTTTTGCTCTCGTTGGTCCCTGTTTGTGTTCTTTATTCTTTTCGTTTTTATTCTATTATCTTAGTTTTGTTTACCCCCACATTGAGGACAATGTAGTTTTAAGTGTGGGGGGAGTGTTTAGTTGTTTACTTTCTTAAATTGTTTTTATTGTTTGTTTTTATAAAAGGTCAAAAACAATTGAAAATTTTCCAAAAACTTCAAAAGCATGGAAAAATGTTGAAAAAGTTATCAAAAAGATATTTTGTTAACTTTCTTGTAAATAATCGTTTTTGTCATTCTTGAAAAAAATCTAAAAAGATTTTCCTTTTTCTTTTTTTTTTTTTTTTTGGTCACTAGAAGAAGGCATAGGAAAGAAGTGCATTAACTTGTTGAAAAGTTTGAAATAGACATGATCTTTGGTTTAACTTTAGACCCTTCTTTGTTTATGCATTGCGAGTTGATTGTATTTTTGCACAATACTTTTGTTTATGAGGTAAATGAATGCTTTGAAAATCTTGGGAAATTGTTGTGTGATTTACTTTTGAGCATTAGTCTAGAACTTGTCTTTCCACACCTGAAACAAAAAGTCTAGTTTTTGTTAATCCTAGAGATGATGGTCTTAGGCCTTCTTTGATCCGTTTCAGCCTTTCTTGCCTACCTTTTTAACATTTAATCCTTAGTACCCATTTTTGAGCTTCATGCCTAAAGGATTCATTCCCTTCTTTTCTTTGTCTTTAAACTCACATTTAAATATAAAACCCTGAATCGATGAGCTAATATTCTATATCTTTGAGTCAATTTGAGTGAGCATCACAAATGAGTGTAGGGGAAAAAGAGTGAGAAAAGAAAAATATGAGAGAAACAAGTATTTTGGAAATTTCTATGCGAAAGCAATCAAACGAGAGAAAAGAAACAAATAAGCGATTTGTTGTTCAAAGAAACATATTGAGAAAAGGAGCCCTTCGTGGAAAGCTTGTTTCTATCAATCATTTGTTGGAAAAAAAATAGTGAAAAAGAGAAAGAAAAAAGAGAAAAAAAAGAAAGAAGAGAAATAGTTCATCAAAGAAAAAAATTATAAGTCTTGCATCTTTTTTATTATACTTTTTATTCCCTTTTTCTAACATATATACTTCCTTGAGCTTGAATGATTGATGAGAGTTACAATGTTGTATGGGGTTTGTGGGTTTTGAATGAAAGGTAGAGTGTTTCGTGAGATTTGAGTGGAAGCAACTTAAATATAAATAACTTTGACTTTGTTTTCCTTTTGGTTGCATTAGCTCGTATTCTCATTATTTTGTTTTTCCTTTACCTTCGTTTGATAGCTACATGTGTCTGTAACCTTACATTACAAGTTTGAAAGTCCTACCTAATCTGGGAATGACTTTGGCTAGAACTTAGAGTAGAAGGTTGTTGGAAAGATTGAGTCTATAGTCTATAGCTTTGTAAGGTACATCATGTGGTCAATTACTTGACATTTTCTTTGCATTTGTTGAAATTGGACAAGAGTATGTACACACACACATACACACTATTGATTCATACGTGCTAAAACAAAATGTTGGATGTTTAGTTTAACTTTTGTATAGTGCTTTGATGGTTTTGTCAGTTTTGTAATTCTTGAACTATGTTTGAAAGTGGAGATACATTGTTCTTTTGTTGGTTTAGTTTCTGTGTTGTTCTTTGTGGGCATGTCGTCTGCAAACCATCACGAGACCTTACTTGTCCTCTTTGGGTAGCTTAGGGATTTAAAGGGCTTATTGCACGTGCTAAGTGCAATCATGAGACCTGCGAAAGTGGCATTTTAGTTAGTTTGTTTTTGTTTTTTACTTTTGTTTCTCCTTTGCTCTAGGACGATGAAAGCTTAAGTGTGGGGGAGTTTAATATGTCTATTTTTACCCTCTTTGAGCATTATTGTTTTCATCGATTTTTTAGTTTAATTGCTTATAAATGGACTGAACCCTGTTTCTTCTCTTATTGTTAGAGGTACCTTCGTAATAAAGATATATGGAAAACAAGTCAAAATGAAGGTCTTTAAAGCAAAAACGAAGCAAAAAAAAAGAGAAGAAATAACAAGCTGCCAAATACAGTGTCCATTGCCGAGCAAAGCTATTCCGATGGATTTTTTACCTCTTTAATGACCTTAATTGAAGACATTTCCGTCTTGAAGATCTTAGAGGACCTCTTGAGGTTTCCATAAAGCTAAAGTTTATCTCAATTGGAGTTTATTTGGTCATCTAAAGCACAGTACAAATATTTGCTTTCTTACATGATGTTCTAGTTTGACACCTGTCGATAAAACAATCATAACTCGAGATATACAGCTTCAATCGATATGATTCAAGATTTTAGGAAAGCTAAGAAATTTATCTACAAATCATATGAAGACTCCAAAACCTGAATCATCCATTAAAAGGCTAAAAAAGGACTCAAGAAGCACAATATACTTACCTGATTTGAAAAACTAAACAAAGCAAGGTATTTTTTGGGCAGTAGTTTTTCAGATTCGGAAAGCAACTTTTCTGATCCGAAAAGTCGCGAAGAAGCACTAAAATGCAATTTTTTAAGTTTCCTACTTAGATTCTCATTCATTTCCATTTCGTGATTTGATTTAAAACCTTTCTATGATAGGTTTAGGGTGAAACTAGCAGACAAATTCTCTATTTAAACATCTAATTAGCAACATTAATATTTAGCTAGGGTTTTAGATTTAATTCATATTTTGTAAGAAAACTTTGATGACCTGAATTTCGAGAGTTCTTCAGGCGACTCGAGAGAAGAGCTCGAACGTTCACCGGAATCGCAGAATCTTCAAGACTTCCCCTAAGCTCCCCTAAACTCTTTCTATTTCATAAATTTGTCTATGAGTTTATGTTTCAGAATTATATTTAGAGGCTAATTCTTCTTGTGTTTAAATGGGGATGAACCCTAGAATACTTGGTTATTATTTTTTATGAATTTCTTGTTTTGATTATTAACTCTTGTTTGATTGTCATTGAATTGCTTAGTTTGTGCTATCAATTTTTATCGGTATTTGATACTTTCGTAATGTTAATTGGAAATGAGAAAAGAAGGTTAACCTAGAGCATTAATTAAACGATAGGGATTGGTAATTGAGAGAGATACTAATTACGGTCTTTAGATCATTAAAATCACTCATAATATGTAATTCGTTTATAATCGGGTCAGGGAGAGAAGAGATTCTTCTCCAAACGGTTAAGTGAAAAGGAGTCTCTTCGCCTAGAGATGGGTTGATTTGATTGTTTAAGTGAGATCCAACCAACAAGTTTTAATAATTAATTACTACGATTTTCTAAATAAAACTATCTAAAGGTTCTAGGGGGATTTCTACCATTTAAACACTCGTTCTACAAAATTGAACACTCGTCCTACAAACTTGTTTTGAAACCTTTAATTACTTTCTTAGTCGTTAATTGTCTTTTTATGTTTCTTAGTTTAAAAATATTTTCAAAAGTTTTATTTAATTAAACAGTAGAGACATAGTTAATACTAGTGTTAGTACTAGTACTTGGTTGTCCCAAGAGTTCGACAATTCGGGGACTTTCCTCACCTTATTACACTGATAGGTACGCTTGCCTAAAAGTGAAATTTTGTTAGGATTAGAACCACACAACAAGTTTTTGGCACCATTGCCGGGGACGGTAACCTTAAGAACGTCGTTAATCTATTCTTTTAATCATTTTTTTATTTATTCATATTTTGTGTTTTTATTTTTGGTTCTGTTTTTGTTCTTGCGTTAGTTAGTATTTTATTTGTGGCTTATTTCGCTGAAATCAAGTTTTCTTCAACTAGTTTATGCCCCAAAGTAATCAGGGTGAATTAGTTGATTTTGAACTAGAGATCGAGCGTACGTTGCAGAGTGTCCGCCGTGCCCTTAAATTCGACACGGGAAATAAGAACGGGTTAGTTCCTATGTATAAGACAGAGGGGGGACAACAAGATCCAAGGCCAGCAAATACTCTGTTTATACCACCTCCAATGGCGGACTATGCTCAACCGTGCATCAATAAAGTGCATTCAAGCATAGCTAGAGCGCTAGTGCAAGCTCATAATTTTGAAATCAATCCAAATTTGATACAAATAGTGCAAAACAACGTCCAATTCGACTTGCGCACATCGCCAATTTTTTGGAGGTGTGCGACACATTCAAAATTAAGGGAGTCTCGAACGATGCTATCTATCTTTGCCTTTTTTCATTCTCTGAGGGGCAAGGCAAAATCTTGGTTGAAGTCACTACCTTCCGGCTCTATCACATATTGGGATTTTCTCTAGCTGAGAAGTTCAAGGACGAAACTCCTCCCCCCCAACCAGTCGCACTACTAAGGTTTGGAACAAAGTACTCTGGTTTCAAAAAATTGATGGGGAAAGTATATATGAAGCCTGGGAGAGATGGAAGGAGTTACTGAGAAAGTGCCCACACCATGGCCTGGACTTGGGTATCCAGAAACAATCATTCAACAATGGAGTATCTTTCGGGGTCAGGCAATTAATTGATGCTCTGCAGGTGGGTCCATGGATAGTAAAACTCATCAACAAGTTTACGATATGATAGAGCAAATAGCAAAGAAGCTACACATGGGCAGGGCAGAGAGCCAAGCCTAAGTCTGCCGGGGTTCACAATGTTGATGCAGTTACTACTATGGAGGCCATACTAGCAACTATGATTGAGCAGAAGATGGGAAAATGACTATGACATTGTCGATTATGAGTTTCCATCAATCATGTTTTGTGACTTCTACAATGGAGGGCATCCCAACCATGAGTGCCCTAGCATCTGTACTTGTTTGGAGCAAGTGGATTTCATCTAGGGAAATAGCAAAGTTAACAATTCGTACTGAAACACCTATAACCCTGGATGCAAGAATCACCCTAACTTTTCATGGGGTAGTCCAGGGCAACAACGTACAACAACCTTAAGGATTTCAGAATAGAGGTTCTACTCAGGCTTTGCCATATGATGCACCCCCTCCAAATCCTCCACCAATAAAGGCCAATTTAGAAGATTTAATGGTCAAATTTGTGAGTGCAATAGATGCTAGAATTAAAAATATAGAAGCTACTCAAAGAAATCAAGCGACATCTATTCGCAATCTAGAGAAGAAAATTAGGGCAACTGGTTAAATTGGTATCAGAAAAAGACTCCTGGAACTCTCCCGAGCAATATTAAAGTGAATCCAAGAGAGCATGTCAACGCTATCTTGGTGAGATATGATAAGCAGGTTCTCAAGGAGGAGAAGGTAGTGGTCGTACAAGAAAAGAGTTGTGATAAAAGGGCTATAGAAAGCCGAATAAGGAGCTAGTCATTGAAGCTTGTAAGCCAAAAATTCCTTATTCTGCGGCTCTTGTTTGTAACCAAAGCAAAGACGAAATGAAGAGGTTTGTGGAGATTTTCAAACAATTAAAAATTAACTTACCTCTTTGTGATTTACTTTTGCAGGTACCCAAGTATGCAAACTTGAAGGAGATGCTTTTGAGGAGAAAGAGATTGGACAAAAGTACCTACATTCACATTAGGCGAGGAATGTTCGACAATCTCGATCAATAAGGAAAAGCTGCCATAGAAATTAAACAACCTAGGGAGTTTTTCTTTCCCTTTTATGATTGCTAGTTTTTCCATTGATAGAGCTTTAACCGACCTAGGAGCTAGCATAAACGTTATTTCATATAACATGTGTAAGAAGCTAGGCCTAGGAAAACCAACACCCACTAGGATGACTGTAAGTTTGGCTGATAAGAGCATTAGATATCCTAGAGGGGTTATAGAGGATGTTTTGGTAAAGGTCAAGGACCTTGTCTTTCTCGTTGACTTCATTATTCTCGATATGAAAGAGGATGTAGATTTTCCTTTGATCTCAGGATGACCATTTTTATACACTTCTAGAGCTTTAACATAATGGACAAAGGGAAATTATGCATGAGAGTTGGAGAGAACGAAGTCGTTTTTAAATTTCCTATTACTCCTTCTCCTTCGCATTGTAATAGCATTTTATTTATATAGATCACTCTAATCTTGAAGTGTCTTACCCCTCGCAAGAAAACAAGTCGCCACCCCCCAAAGCTTCTAAGAAATTAAAGGTGGTGGAGAAGTCTATATCTCCTCATTCGGTGAAGAAGTGCTCTTAAAGAAGTGGTGCGAAAGCGCAAAAGAAAAGAGAGAAAGCAAAAACAAATTCGGATTCCTAAAGATCCAAGGGTGCTTTCGGCACTTAAAACGGAGTATTACTTATTTCTCTTTTGAAATACGTTGCATCATTAGTGCATGATTGAGTTTAAGTTACCAATTTTGAGTTTTACATGCTTTATTTTTTTTTGTTCGATACTTTATTTTGTGAGTGTTTGTCTCTTTTGTTTCATTAGATTTTCCATCTATTTTAAGTTGTGAGGTGAATTTGGGAAGTTATTGTGCAATTTTTGTGGCCTAAATGTGTTTTATATCATGTAAACAGGTTGCATGAGGAAAAACAGAACAAAGAGTAAAAAAGTATATTGTAAGGCCCGTCCATACCTGCCCATCCACATACCTGGACCCGGCCGAACTAGTCTGGGCGTAGAGTGGAAATTCCAGAAAGGTACCAGGGACAGTAGGTGGGGGCTGCCTGGTGCGTTAGGTCTTGTAAAGAAAAAAATTAATGTCAGCATTCACCTTCCTCAACTCCTAAATCCCTAATTTTCCTTCTCCTTCTTCTATTCTTCTTCCCTCACCCGTTATCCTCTGCTTCTTATTGAAAATTTTCCCTCTCCTTCTCCGATGTAGACCTCCACTGCACCATCATTCCAAAATCTTCCTCTAGTCACCATTTTTCTTTCCTCTGCTTCCCCAAATTCACTGTACCACCACCAAAACTCTTCATCTCGTCTCTGCAACCACCACATAGCACCGCCAACTGCCACCAATTTCCCTTTTCTTCTTTCCCATCCTCGTTTTCCTCTCTTGCTTTCTCCTTCATCTGTCTTTTCTATTCCACCATCCAGCTTCCATCCACCATTGCGATGACCACCAATCTTTGAGAGAACCTCTCCTCCTTGTTTCTCTTTCTTTCCCCCTAGGGTTCATTTCTCTTAATGCCACTACCGTTCCTCTCTACTTCTCTTCCTTGTATCATCACTGCCACTTGTTTTCCACAGAACAACAGCAGCGATCAGTCATACTCCACCGTCGAACACTGCCACACGCATAGTAGCAATTTAGCACTAGAACAATTTGACTAAGTTTTTTTATTATCTTACTTCCATCTTTTTGCTTAGTTTTGCGATTGTTGTTTGAATTTGTTCCATTTTCTGGCTGTTGAGTTCTAATTCGGAAAACCTTAACTATTCTATATAATTGTCACACAATCGTACACATGGGCTACGTTTGCTTTTACTGTTCTATCTATTTTACCTCTCTCTCTTTGCTTGTTGTTGATAATTTATTGGTGACAATTACTAATTTTGTGGAGTTATTATTTCAGTTTTCACGCAATTCACACAAGGGCAACATTTTTCTATATTTTCTTTGCTTTATATTTTTTTTGCTTTTAGATTTTCGTTTTTATCTTTCTTATTATTGTTAGTATTAATTTAATCTTTTCGGCAGCTTAGAGTGATTTTCGGAGCTCCATTTTTGTCACTCGCTATTATTTTTATGTATTTGTTTTAATTTCTTATTTTTGTTCTGTTTTGTGTTGGTCTATTGTGTGTTTCTCGTGAAAGGTTTTAAGTATGTTTGGTCGTGTAGTTTGATTGGAGTCTTGTTAAATTTATTTCTGTCCCCTTGTTGTTGAGGAGTGATTAGTGTGAAAATCCTCGAGGATGGTGACTTTTCTTCTTATCTGAAACTGTGTTATTGTTGATTGCTTGGTCTTTACTTGGGATAATCTGTTTTGTTGTGAGTTTTTGTGGTGCATTTGTCTTTCATTCTTCAAATCATGCCCCCCCGTAACCCCGCCGTACTAATAAAAGAAGTGGGGCCTGTCAGCTCATCGGATAATGAACATGTCCTTTCTTTACCCCATAGGATATCCAATGATGACAATAGGATGTGGTATGATGCCAAACTAAAAAATAATTTGTGGTTGAGTGCATGGTAAATGATCTTTTAGAAAGTCAAGTGCGCATCCTAGCATACTTTAGGGCTATGGGGTGGAACTCGTTAGTTACAATGACAGGGGATACTACCCTAATCTAGTTAGAGAGTTCTATGCCAATACGTTCTTCAAACCCGACCCTTATAAAACTGATGTAACCACTACTGTAAAAAGGGTTCAGATTCATTTAGACCGAGCCATTCTCGCGCACATTCTAGGTATACCTAATGAGGGGCACTCGGTTTTTTATGAGATTTCTTCCACTAGTATTTTTTAGGCTCGACTTAGGTCAATTATGAGGCTTTAGCTATGTTTGGTCTCTAGGCACAGGTTATAGGAAAGAGAGGTGTTAAATGAAATAGTTTAGAGGGAACCTAGAAGGTCGCACACTTCTCATAGGCACAAATATTGCACCCCGATCTCCCATCCAAACTAATGATTTGAGGATGATCGATGTTTATATTATGGATAAGATGAGGAGTCATTCCCCCTTCTCTCTCCCCTCTCTGCTCATCCTCTTTCTACGTGACGTAGCTTGTAGCTCTATGGTTGATAAGGTTATTAGTTTTCCCTTAATTCTATATCGTATCTTTCACCACTTTCATGTTAATTTTTCAAGTGAATTACGAGAAACCACCTCCGCTTTGCACGTAATCAAGGGGTCCACTATAAAACGAAGCCACTATTTGTTAGATGACAATGAATGTAGGTGGCACTCGACGGTTCTACAAGGGGCGATGAGTAGGCTCCAGAAGCAGTAGAGGGGGCTGAGGATGACGAGAAGGACGATTTCTAGGCCACAGTGATCGACCAATCGGAGCATCTCCACATCCAACAAGAGGAAATAAAAAATCAATTGCACCTCCACCATGAAACGCTCATAATCGACTTCAAAGTATGGAGGGGATGATGCAGCGTCAGCACGAGATGCTCACCTACCTTTATCAATACTTATAATTGGATGTGGGATCTAGTGGTGGCAGTATTGCGCCATGAGGGAGTTTTCTTTTTCCTTCTTACATATTTTTATGTTTATTCTTTGAACTTTCGCTTATTTTATTTAGCTTTCGGGATTGCTTCCCTTATTTGGATTGTTTTTGTTTGTCTTTGTTTTTATGTTTTGTTTGCCTTTTTTCTGGGATTGCTTCCCATGTGTGCTTGCCTTTTTAGTTTTTGGGATTGCTTACCATGTATGGCTATTTTTCTTTCTGGGATTGCTTCCCATTCATGTCTTTTGTTTTACGTGTTTTCTATTTATATTCGCACAGTTTCCTTTTAGTCTTTTCGTTTTTCTTGTTTTTGTTTGGTTATTACCCCCACATTGAGGACAATATGGTTTAAAGTATGAGGGATGTTTAGTTTCGGTCCTTTTTAAGTTTTTGCATTTTTCTTATAGATAAAAACCCAAAAACATTAAAAATTTTGAAAAAATCCAAAAAATATTGTTGTTTTTATTTTTTAGTTTCCTTTGATAGTTTTTATTAGTTAAAAATCCAAAAAAAAAAATCAAATATTCTAAAAACTCCAAAAAAAAATTTATATTGTGTTTTTCCTTTTATTTAAAACTTTGAAAAAAACCAAAAGTATTTTTGCTTTAGTTTGTAGTTTACCTTTTTACTTTTTATAAAATCAAAAATCCAAAAATATTTTTCATTTTTTAAAGTCACCATTTGAGAACTTGTAGAACTTTCGGTTTTATCACATGAACTTTGAATAGACTTGTAGCTTAGCTTTTTTGTGATGTCATAAGCTTGTTTAAACTTTTATGGATTGATGGTTTATTTGCACATACGATTGTCTTCTTAATAGATAAATGCTTCATGAATTTTAGGATATTAGTTTAATGATTTGCTTATATGCATACCTTGAGATTTACCTTTTCATGCCTTGAGGCAAAATTGTGTCTAACTTAGGTTGATCCCAGAAATGATGGTCTTAGGCATTTTTTGACCCGTTTGGTCCTTTCTTGCCTATCCTTCAATGTTAAACCCCGCATACCTTTCTTGAGCCTAAATTGTATAACGGTTTTAACCCTTTTTTTCTTTATTTTTAAACTCACACGATATTTTAACTCTCAATTCTAGGAGCTAACGAATTCTTGTATCTTTAAGTCACTTTTAAGTGAGGTACATAGAAAAGTGGCGGGGAGAAAGTGGAGATGAATATTTTATGTAAAGGGGTATTTTGGGAAAGTTCGTGAGAAAGAAATCAAATGAGGGTTTGGAGTGAAATAAAAATTATATGTGTTGATCGAAGCTTGTGATTCTTAATGACGTTTTGTTGAAAAAGAAATAAAAATTGAGGAAGGAAAAGAAAAAAATGAGAAAAAAAGATTAGAAAAAAAAAAGAAAGAGAGAAAGAAAAGAAAAAGTAAATAGTCGAATATCTTTGTATGAGTTTCACTCTTGAAAAAAGAAATAGTTATACACTTCTTCTTCTTACCATAGAACTTCCTTGTACTTCATTTGGGATTGAGAATAGTTGAAAGTGTTATGTGGGGTTGTATATTGTTGAACATAGTAAATCAAATGAGAGGTAAAGTCTTCCGAGAGTAAAGGGCAAGAGAGAGTGAAAAGCGACTTGAAGGTTTTAGATTAGACATCAATGTTGTTTACCTTTCGGTTGCATTAAGTTCTCTTTTCTTTGCTTTTTGTTTTTCTTTTTCCTTCATTTGGTATCCTTTTATGTCCCTAGCCTAACATTAAAAGCTTGAAAGTCCTACATAATCTGGAGATGAATTTAGTTGGACCAACTAACTATAGGTAGTGGAAAGTTGAGTTTAAGGGCATTGTTGTTGAAGTAAATTGTTTTGTTAAATTCCCGACATTCCCTTTGCATTTGTTGAAACTTGACATAAGTAGTCACACACACACTCCGTTGATTCATAATTTTTTACATGATATGTTTAATGGATCATTTAAGTTTTGTAACTTATACTTGTATGAGTTTTATGTGATTCTTGTGAAGTTTAGACTTGCTCAATTGTGGTGATATTGTTTTTCTTACGCTTTTAAAACTTTGTTTTTACTTTGATTGTTTATGTGATTTTGAGTTTTTATTGAAAAGTTGTATTCGGCCTTTGCATCTTTGGGTTGTTGCGTTAGTTTGTGTTGCTTGAGGGCAAGCAAAGCTTAAGTGTGAGGAAATTTGATATGTCCATTTTATATATGTTTTTACAATGTTTAATCTTCGATTTCGAAGTATTTTTATTGGTAAATGGTATATTTATTCTCCATTTCTTCTCTTTTGGTTATAGGTATGTCTTGGATGAGTTATAAGAAATAATGAAGTGAAACGGGAACATACCGAACAAGAACTGACCAAAAAAGAGAAGATACCACAAAATCTAGCAAGTGGCACTGGACTCGGCCGAGGCAGTATCCAGACTAGTTTTTAAAAAGGACCCGCTAGACTTGGTCGCCCAAGTGGGGGGACCCGACTGGTTGCGCAGCAAGGGGTGAAATTGTAATTTTTCAGCTTCTTTTTAATTAGTATTTCATGATATTTTCTAATGTATTCGGTTAGGGTTTCTAGGGAGTGAAAATGGGCGAATTTAGAGAGAAAATCCCTCCTAAAAACTCTCATTAACCTCTTTAGATCATAGTTTAGTCTTGATTTTCAAGTTTCAGTAGTAAAATTGAAGGTTTTCTTCAGGGCAAGTTCGGGATTTTTTGGGCAATTCGAGATAAGTATTCGGGCAACAATCCAGGACCGTGGATTCTTCAATCTTACTTCCTAAGCTTCTAAACTTATCTTTTATTATGGAATCTCATGTGGATTTTATGATTATGATGATGTTTAGTGGCTAGGTTTCTTTGTGTTTAAATAGGGTTGAACCCTAGATGATTTTGGTTTAATTTCATTGGATTTTATGGAATGAATTGTTGAATTTAAAGTAGAATGTTGTTCAATTGCATTATTTGTGTTGTTAATTTTATCAATAATTGGTACATTCGAATAGGTTTTTTGGAATTGAGAAAGGAAGAATAATCTAGAGCTACAATTGAACAATAGGAATTTGGTAGTTAATTAGAGATAGTGGCTACGGTTTTTAGGTCATTAATAATCATTCATATACTTTAATCTACAAATAGGGTTAATCCTAATAAACAAATGAGACCCGATCAACGATTCAACTATTTTTTTCCAAAATTTCCAATGAATTAGCTAAGAGATTCTAGGGGGATTCCACCATTTAAACACTTCTTTCTAAAACTTGATTTGAATTACTTTTAGATTGTTTTACGGTGTTTTACTTTCTTAGTTAAAAAATTCTTTTTAACTCATTTTATTTTGATTAAACTTTAGAAAGAGGGTTATTATTATAGCTTCTCCGTTCCCTGTTCGATAGTCGAGGAGGTTCTAGTACTAAATTGATAGGTTCACTTGCATGTTATGTGTTAATTTTAGAGTAGTCCCATTTTTAAACAACAACAACAACCTAATAGCAAAGAGTGTTGTTTAGAAATTAGGAATGATTCAAGTTATTTGCCTTATCTCAAGGTAAATAAATATTAAAAAAAGGCTATTATCATAATTATGACATTTTTGTTGCCTTAGTTACTATCCTTCTCTCATGATTATGTAGGTGCAATTGATGGTACATATTTTCAAGTAAAAACGTCAATAATGAGGTTCCACAATATAGAGGAAGAAAATACTACTTAATACAAAATGTGCTAGTTGCTTGTCTTTTGATTTGAAGTTCACATATGTTCTACCAAGATGGGAAGGTCAACCTCAAATTAAAGAGTTCTCAAAGATGCTTTAACTAGATAAATTGATCGTTTAATTGTTCTTCTAGGTGAATGTTAATTGATGATGTGTGAAAATAGGTCATCTATTAGGTTTTAATTGTTAACTATTCTTAGTGATTAATTCTTTTTGTTTTTTCCTTTCAGGAAAATATTATTTAGCTGATGCAAGGTGGCAGCAAATAAGTGGCTTTCTTACCCATTATGTTGTCATATAAAAAAATATGATTACAATCTTCCTGAAAATGCTAAACTATCGTCATGCTTCGTTGCGAAATGAAATTGAAAGAACTTTTGGCATTTTGATGAAACGGTTTGAAACTTCAGGAAGTGGAGCTGAGCTGTATTATAACGTTGATACATAAGGAGATATCGTCATAGCTTGTTGCGTTTTACATAATTATCTAATGGCCATCGATCCATTTGAACCTCTACTTGCAGAGGTTGTTGACGAACTTAATAGTCAAGCAACAGAAGATAACTAGATGATTTCAAGCCTAATTGATGAGTGTAGTGATAGGGGCTAAATCATTGTTTGTCATGGTCCTAATGAACTTATGACTTGTTTTCTATTGATTTTCCTTTAATGGATTAGGTTACTTCTTTACTTTTCTTTTGTGCAGGTTGATTGATTTTGGTCGCTTTAGTCAATGATAATGCATATAATGACGAAGAAGAGTATATGCTTTGATGGAAAGATGCTCGAGGGTCAATTTATCAAATGAGGAGTACAAGAAAAAGGCCTAAGTTATGAAGTTTAACATTATATGTCATCAAGCAAGTCTATATATGATTGAGTTGAAGCCCCACAAGAAGCTTGAAGGATCTTGACACTTTACGCGAGCATGCAAAATCTGTGCGGCCACGCAAGCCTCTCAAGATTTGAAAGGATTCTTGACATTTTACGCGGGCACGCGAAATTCTGCACGGACGCGTAAAATAGGTCGTGAATTATATTAGAAGACTTAAAAGTTTGACATTTTATTATTAATCTTTATTTTATTCTTTTATTTTAAAGGCTGATTAGGAGACTTAGTAAGGTATTACTGCAATAGTGTAGGGTGAAAAAAAACTGAGGAGTCAAAGAGGATTTAGGAGTGATCTTTCTTCTCTCTCTCTCTCTCTCTCTCTCTCTCTCTCTCTCTCTCTCTCTTCTTCTTCTTCTTCTTCTTCTTCTTCTTCTTCTTCTTCTAAGAACCCTAGTTTTTAGGATTTCAATTGAAGAACAAGGATAGATTTTTTTCTCAACAATTTTTGGACAATCAACCTCAGACTTTGAATTTAGTTAATCCAGTAGAGTTTTTTTTCTTCTCTCTCTTATCTTTTTATTTTATTTTGTTTATTAATTATTCGCAAGATAAAGGTTTTAATGATTGTAATTAATTGTTCAGATATGTGTGACTAATTTCATAATCCATCTTGGGATTGGCCTAATGAATTTCTATTAGTTGATAGATTGATTCAATTTTGTTGTTTTATTGTTGATTACCATTTAATTCTTGTGTTCTTATTCCCTGCGATTATAAAGCTAACTATAATTACTTGATATTAGATAATTGGGTGAAGGATCGAAAGGTAAAATCTATTATTGGAAGAAATAGGAATTAAGCAAGAATATTTAGATCACGAGAGTAGTTCTAACATTCTTAAGGAGCAAACAAATATCACAATTCTTAATGGGTCTATTCAATTTAATCACCATGAGAATAGGGGTTAGGTTTGTTTAGATACATTATTGTATTTTGAGATGGGACAATAATTATTTTATGATAATTCACATTTTTTTTATCACATAATTAACAGTTTAAGAGAGTCAATTCTAGACTAATAGAGTTCTTTGTGGTGAACCCCTATCTTAGATATTTTCTTCGTAATTGATTTCTGAAAGCTTTTGACTTTGCTTTAATTGTTTTTATGTTATTAGTAATAATATCTTAATCATTAAAGTGGTTGGCTTAGATAATTAAAATTGCGATAGTTGGAACTTAACAAATTATCTTTGTGGGATCGATACTTATTTAATCCACGATAGGATGTGCACTTGCGGAAAACCCCTATAAAGGTTTTTACGTCATTGTCGGGGATAGTTTCTTGATATTAATTTTACTGCAGTTTGGTTAGATTAAGCTATTTTTATTTGTTTATTTGTTTTTTTCTTTATTTTACCGTGCTTTTTGTCCTTCTTTGAATTGCAGATTTTGTTCTTGTATGCGAAGAACTCGAAGGCTTGGGAATCTTGTTTTTCTTGATCCAGAGATTGAACGTACTTTTCATGCAAGAAGAAGAATTATTTGGAAGGAAAAGATACATGAAGAAGGAATGGGTGACGGTGCTAGATCATTGAAGGATTTTACCATATCGGATGCTACAGGGCCTAGCTCTAGGATTGTAAAGCCTATCATTGAGGCTAACAATTTCGAGCTAAAACCCTCTCTCCTTCAAATGGTTCTGCAAAACCAGTTTGGTGGTTTGCCTAGTGAAGATCCAAATTGCACATTTCGATATTCCTTGAGATCTGCAACACTGTGTTACTCCAAGCGTTAATAAGTTGAAGTTGTTCCCTTTTTCACGAAGGGACAAGCAAGACAATGGTTGCAAGACTTGCCAACAGAATCTACACAACTTAGGACCCACTAACTCATACTTTTCTGGCCAAGTTCTATGCTCCCTTAAAAACAGCCCAAATTCGGAATCAATTCAGACATTTGTGCAAAAGGACGATGAGTTGATGTATGAAGCTTGGGAAAGGTTCAAGGAGTTGCTGTGATCATGTCCTCATCATGGGTTGGCCTCGTTCAAACCTTCTACAACAGGATGACTTTCACTGCAAAAAAAGGAACACGGTGGATGCTACTGCCAGTGGTACTTTCATGAACAAGACCGTAGATGAAGCTTATGACCTTTTAGAGAACATGACCCAAAATCACTACCAATGGCCCGATGATAGAGCAAGTTCTAAGAGGGTAAGAGGTAAGCATGATGTTGATGCCATAAGTCATCTTAGTGCTATGTTTGATTTTATATCTCAGAAATTTGATCGTATGAATATCAATGCTGTTGGTGCATCTTATGTTGGTTGTTAAATTTGCGGGTCTTGTGACCATGTTACTATTGAATGTCAATTGGGAAACTTTTCTTCCCAAGGTTTGTCTGTTGAACAAGCTAGCATGGTAAATTCTTTCAACAAAAACATGATCTTTTTTCTCAAACTTATAACCCTGATTGGAGGAACCACCCAAATTTTTCCTACAAGTCCAACCCCAACTCCAATCCTATTTCCCAAGGTGTGACAACCTGCCCATTTCCAACCAAGACTTTTTAATCCTCCACCTCGTCAAAGGTCTAATTTAGAGTCATTGTTGGAGAATTTTGTTGTGACTCAATCTAAGCAGAATGTGAGAGTTAATGAGGTTATCCGCCAAATTAATTTAAAAATTGATTCCTTAGTTATACATAATAAGATGTTGGAAACTCAAATTGCCCAACAAGTCTCTTCATCTAGTAGACCTCAGGGTAAGTTATATGGTCACACTGAGAATCCTAAGAAATATTGTCAAGTGGTGTATTTAAGGAGTGGTAAACAATTGGAGGACCCTAAGGTGAGGGAAGTTGAGGTTGAAAAGCTTAAAGAATTTGAAAACCAAAATGAGGGAGTTGAACCGATAGAAGAAAATAGTGAAGATGAACCCAAGTATGTTGCCCTCCACCTTATAAGCCACCTTTGCCTTTTCCCAAAGATTTGCGAGGCTAAGTTTGATAAGAAATTTGGTAACTTCTTAGAGGTTCTTGAGAAACTTTATATAACTGTGCCATTTACTGAAACTCTTCCTGAAATGCCATCTTATGCTAAATTTTTAAAAGAAATTTTATCAAAAAGAAGAAGATTGAGGATAATGAAATAGTGGCTTTGAATGCAGAGAGTAGCGTTGTGATACTAAATAAATTGCCTCCAAAACTTAAAGACCCTGATAGTTTTTCAAAAGATGTTTGATTGGTAATATGTCTTTTGATCGTGCTTGTGTGAGTTAGGGGCTAGTTTAATGTCATGCCTCTATCTATTTATGAGAAACTTGGTTTGGGTGAATTAAACCCTACTAGAATATCTCTCCAATTAGCGAATCGTTCTATGAAATTTCTAATAGGTGTTGTTAAGGATGTACCAATCAAGGTGGGTATGTTTTTTATTCCTACAAATTTTGTTGTTTTAGAGATGGATGTGGATAGTCCAATCCCTATCATTCTTGGAAGGCCTTCCCTAGCTACTGTTGGCACTATTATTGATGTGAAGAATGGAAAGCTTTCCTTGAGTGTTAGAGGTGAGACAATTGATTTTAATTTGAATGATACTCTAAAACAACCTTCTCTTTAGGATATTTGTTGCAAGATTGATGTGATTGATGAAGTGATGCAACAGAAGCCCCTTAGTCATAAAAGAGATGATTCTCTTAAAGAGTGCCTGTTGAATAGAGGTTCAAGTGACCAGAAGAACAAGGAGTTGGTCACATGTTTGCAATTGCTTAAAGAAACTCTCACCTTTCCACCTTATAAGGTAAGATTTAAGGAGTCAGAGGTTACGTCTACTTGTATATCCTTCAAAGAAGAGAAAATTCTTAAGGTAGAACTCAAACCTCTTCTTCCCAATCTCAAGTATGAATTTCTTAGCCCTAATCGTATTTATCCTGTGATTGTTAGTGCAAGTCTTAGTGATGTTGAAACTAAAAAGTTACTTAATATCATTAGATTGCGTAAAAAAAGATATAGGATACAACATTACTTATATTAAGGGTATTAAACCTTTCATTTACATGCATGGTATCTTGTTGGAAGATGGCAACAAATACTCCATTGAGCACCAAAAGAGATTAAAGCCCTATCTCAAAGGCACACCAATCGAGAAATGACAAGTTTTTATCATTTTCGATCTTTCATCTGAGTAGTAAAAAAGGAGTCGACCTTATGACTTTAAGTGAGTGCTTCTTGGGTAGCAACCCAAGCTTAACTTTTGCATTTCTATTGTTTCTTAGAATTTTATTTAGCTTTCTTCTTAAATTAAAAAAAATGTTATTTTTCTTTTTAATTTGAATAGATTTTTAGCTTTTGTTAGACTTAGACTTTAGTTTTCATCTTTGGTTTTGTAGGGAGTTTTGAGGTATTTGAGCTAGACTTGGCTGTTTGAAGGTTAAGGCCATACAATAGCTCTCTATCACCATTACCTCCCAATCCTAAGAGGGATCGAGTCAGTGAGTTGATTCTTTACCCCATTTTTTTCTTTACCATATTATTTATTGCATATATTGAGGATAATGTCTGGTGTAAGTTTGGGGGAGTAGTTGCATATTTTATTTTGCATTTTATATCATGCATTCATATAGTCTCATTTATTTTTTTCTTTTCTTTTCATATTTATTTATTTTAATTTTCCTTTTATATATTTGTCATTTATTAGTTGCATTTCACATCATTTCATTTATTGCAATTAGGATTCATTTAGTGCTTTTCTAAAAAAATTAAAAAAAATGAAAAAATAGAACAGCAAAAATATTTCTTTTTAGAAATGATCCTTCAATGAAGATGATATATTAGATTCTATGGTTTGGCCGATTGTTGGAAGATTCCAAATAATGACACTTGTTGCTTTTTTTTATGTGGTATGTTTGGTTGTTTCCCCTAAGAATTGTGCAACTTTTTCTGAAAAAGAAACAAAATACTAAAGCCAGTGAGAATTTTGAGCCTTAAAGAACATTCATAAATTGGTCTTGTTTGTTTCTTTCATGTGTGATACCCTCTTATAGTTGTTGATCTTTAGAACTTACTTTGGGAGGAAGATTTATTCTTTCTCGGAGGGAACATATATGCCCTTTTCTCTCTTGAGTCATTTTTAGACATTTCTTGAGCGAGGAAGATGGAAAGCATTATTTCAGTGTCAAGCTACTTTAGCCAAATAAGCCTACCTTGAATTAATATTCTTAGGTTTAAACCCCCTTGAGCTTTAGTGCCTTTCATTACTTCTTTTACCTACATTACAAGCCAATTGACTAGAAAAACAATGTTTTAACCCGAGCCATGAGTGGAGCATTGTTCATTCTCTTGTTGATTGCATGGGTGTATGAGAAGAGAAGTTGGGGTTGGTTTATTCTAAATTATGGTATGGCTGATATTTGAGGAGTGTGGTTCTCTTGTATATGTTTAGAACTCTATGGCTTTTGTAGTTATTTTACTTTATGACGTCACTTTCTTTTTATTGAAAAAAATTTTGATTGAAGAAAAAAATTGAAAAAAAGATAAAATATGAAAAAAAGAAAGAAGAAAAATATTGTTGTCTTGTTAAGGAATCTTTTCTGTCATAATAATTCAGGGATTTGATTCCAATGCTTTAAGCTCTTATATGAGTGCGATTTCCCCTACGTTTGATTTGACATTGGTTGGTGTTGGTATTGATTTTGCACATGATGTTACAAGGGTTTTTTGGTTGAGTTTAGTAGTTGGGATTTGTAATTTGAGATGATGGTGTAGTTGGAGTTTGTTGAACTTTGCTCCATAGTTCTTTTGGTTCTTTAAGCTACATTTCCAAAATATTTATCCTATCCTTAACCGAAGCCTACATTACAACCTATGTGACCAATGGTTTCTTGACTTGCTTGTGTTTTTTTCATTTTATTTGGAGGAAAGATGAGATAATTGTCAAGCTTACATTAGATCGTGACTATTGAGTGGGTACTTGAGTGAAACATTTATCCTTTTGAGTGAGAGTGTTCATATAACTAAAGTGAGGATCTACTATATTGTTGCACTAATCTTGAGGGAAGGTTTGTGGTAAGATTGTATGTTCTTAATACAGGACTATCTTGAGCTATGATCTTTTGGAAATTCTTTTAATTGGTTGTTAATTCCATGGAAACTTTTAACTGAGAAGGTGATCTCTTTTTCATTTCTTTTTATAACTCTCCTTGGTGCTTTCAAGTTTATTTTACTTGAGGACAAGCAAAAATCTAAGCTTGGGGGAGTTTGATAAGGGCTAAAGTGTCATATTTATAGCATACAAGTAATCATCGTTTGTCATGGTTTTAATGAACTTATGACTTGTTTTCTATTGATTTTCCTTTATATGGATTAAATTACTTCTTTACTCTTCTTTTGTGCAGGTTGATTGATTTTGGTCGCTTTATTCAATGATAATGCATATAATGACAAAGGAGAGTATAATGTTTGAAAGAGAGATGCTCGGGGGTCAATTTGTCAAAGGAGGAGCACAAGAAAAGGGCTATGAAGTTTAGCATTGTGTGTCATCAAACAAGTCTCTATACGATTGAATTGAAGCCCCACAAGAAGCTTGAAGGTTCTGGACACTTTGTGAGAGCATGCAAAATCTATGCGGCCACACAAGCCTCTCAAGATTTGAGAGGTTTCTAGACATTTTAGTCGGTCCGCGAAATTCTGCGCGGCCATGTAAAACATGTCATGAATTATATTAGAAGACTTAAATGGTTGACATTTTATTATTATTAATCTTTATTTTATTCTTTTATTTAAAGGTTGATTAGGAGACTTAATAGGGTCCAAAAACACTGAGGAGTCACAGAGGATGCAGGCGCAATGGTTCTTCTTTCTCTCTCTCTCTCTCTCTCTCTCTCTCTCTCTCTCTCTCTCTCTCTCTCTCGTTTCTTTTCTCTCTCTTCTTCTAAGAACCCTAGTTTTTAGAATTTCAATTGAAGAACAAGAATAGATTTCTCTCAATAATTTTTGGACGATCAACCTCGAACTTTGAATTCAATTGATCGAGTGGAGTTTTTTTCTTCTCTCTTGTCTTTTTATTTTGTTTTGTTGATTAATTATTCCCACGATAAAGGTTTTCATGATTGTAGTTAATTGTTCAGATATGTTTGAATAGTTTCATAATCCAGGTTGGGAGTAGCCCAATGAATTTCTATTAGTTGATGGGTTAATTTAATTTTTTTGTTTTATTGTTGATCATTATTTATTTCTTATGTTATTAATGCCTGCGATTATAAAGCTAGCTATTGCTTGATTTTAGATAATTGGGTGAAAGATCGAAAGTTGAAATCAATTATTAGAAGAATAGGAATTAAACAAGAATTTTAGATCACGAGAGTAGTTCTGACACTCCTGATGAGCAAACAAATATAACAATTCTTAATGGATCTATTCAATTTATTCACCATGAGAATAGGGGTTAGGTTTGTTTAGATACATTATTGTACTTCGAGAGAAGACAATAATTACCTTAGGATAATTCACTTTTTTATCACATAATTAACATTTTAGGAGAGTCAATTCTAGACTAATAAAGTTTTTGTGGTGAACCATATCCTAGATGTTTTCTTCGTAATTGATTTCTGAAAGCTTTTGACTTTTCTTTAATTGTTTTTCTGTCATTTAGTAATAATATCTTTATCATTAAATTGGGTCGGTTGAGATAATTAAAATTGTGATAGTTGGTACTTAACAAACTGTTTATGTGGGATCGATATTTATTTATTATACGATATGTTCGTGCACTTGTGGAAAACCCCTACCATGTAGAGAAAAAGAATCTTTGAGGGAAAAAATTGCATTTTATATGTTGAGGGATCATACTAGAATTCGTCTTGTTCATGTTAGCAAAGTTTTAATGTAAAGTATAATTATTGTATAACTTTGATTTGATATTTGATTATCTTATTAGCAAAAAATACATTTGATTACCTTGAATTTGTCATTTGATTATATTTTTAACAGTATTTGAGGTTGAGGCTAGAACATCTTTTTATTGTATGTTAACAAATGATTTTCTATTGTGCTAGTTTCGAATTTCCTTGAAACTGGTGGATGGGAGCAGTATGATTTGTCAGTGTATTATAAAAGAAACTTGAAATAGATAGATGAGATAGATAACTACCTTATAGATACATTGTTGGACCACAAGCTAAAGGGGCAAAAAATTGGAGGGTCATTCACAAAAACTGCTTATATAGCAATTACTGTTGCATTGAAGTTTGTTGTGAGTTGTGACCCAAGGCATGTGAAAAATTGAGTAAAAAGTTTGAAGAAACACCTTGACATTGTGAAAGACCTCTTACAAAAGAAATGTGGCTTCGGTTTTAATTATTCACCTTGACATTAATGTTTGGACTAATTATCTCAAGGTAAAATGTAGATTTGGTGATATTTAATTATTGTTTTTTCTGAAATAAGTACTAAGTTTTCTGTAAAAATATAATGTGAGTTTTTTCTTAGATGTTCCTAGAGTCTTTTGAATGTGATATGTATTGGTGGTAGTTGGGCCTATTTATCTACTTGAAATTGTTAGAATAGGTTGTCTTTTGATGATTAGTGTATAAATATCTTGTCTAACCAGTTAACTTTTCAAAGAGGCGTCAAGGATTTCTTAAGAAGGCTAATGAACTTACTGTGCTTTGTGATTGTTCTGTTTTTTGGACACAGTTGAATGTGTGTTTTTTATTCCATCCTTGAATTCTGGCTTTTGATTTTGAGTTAGGTGAATTTGAATCATTTTATTTGACAGGATTTTGGTAAATTTGTGAATTTTCTGTCTAGTGATTTTTATTTACTGTATTATTAGAATTTTGCATTTGCATGATTTTGTTTTAGAGAAGTTTCTTTTATGATATTGGATTTTTAATGATTTTTTGGCTTCTCAATTGAAAGTTCACTTGTTTATGTCTATGTGGTCTTTCATGTATTGGAATGTAGTCCAATTGATTTGTTTCTTTATTGTTGTTCAATTTTAGTAGTGTTTTAAAGCTAATTTTTGTCAAAGTTAGCCAGGAACTGAATGCAGAATGGGCTTCAGACCCAAAATTGACTGTATTTTCTCGTTATATGTTTGTTGAGTTCTTTTGAACATTCATCTGATTAGCCATTTGATTGATTGTTCTTCTCTAGAATAAGTTTCGTTTAGTTTGGTTCTTTTTATTTTATTTTATTTCTTTTGCTAAATGTTAGTTTGGTTCTTTTAATTTCAAAATATGTGTAAGTTTAAAATTCCTTACAACTAACTTATACTATTATTTTAAGTTTTAACCAGGAAAACCAAGTGCTTCTTATCTTTGTTATACCCCACTTCCAAATTTCAAAAATTGGATGAAATATTTGGAAAAGATCATGCTACTAGAGATCGGGTTATTGGTCCTAAACAAAGGCGAGCACAGTGGGAAGCTAATGACAAAAATTCTGATGAAATAGATGATGAATTTGTTTTTCAAGATCAGTTAAACAATAATGTTTCCTTGTCTTTAAAAGCAGCACCGACTCAACATCTAAACAGAGTAAAGATCAGAAGAAAAAGAAAAAAAGAATTATTGATGTTGTGAGCGAAGAAATTAAGTACTCACGGAAGCTTAGATGCAGTTACAACTGCATTAGAACGTGAAAATGTTCGGAAAAAATTAAGTACCTCACGGAAGCTTGGATGAGGTTTTATTTGGATGAGGAAGTAGAAAGGAAAGAGTAACATCTCAAGAATGAAGGTGTATCAAGCTCTAACCGAATATGTGAATACTGACATGTGTCTTCTTAGAATGTCCTGCTGATCAAAGAAAGTTTTGGTTAATGATGAAATTTGATTATTCATTATTTGATACTATTTAAGTTGTCCACATGTGATTAAAATCTAGCTAATCTAAACACTTCAACACCATATAAATTAGTTATGACTATTGCGTATGTAGCTTACAATCACTATATTCTTGGTGTTTTACTAAACACAACAAAATACTATCTTATGTTGTTTTAGATTTTATCTTTAAGTATATGATTGACGATTATTATCATTTTAATATTTTATTGTTAAGTATTGACGATTGATTATTAAATTTTGAAATCTATAAGTTTAAAAAGTTTTCATAATTTGCTCAGATTTTTTTTATTAGTGGATTAAATTAATTTTCCTTAATATTCTTTTATATATATATATATATATTAGTGCATGTGAATATGGACAATTACTACTACATTTTTTTTGGGTAAAAATTTAGTGAAAACTTAGTTAACTATTTCCATTTCCATTCCATCCCAAATTCTTTTGAACCAATCAAGATAAAATATTTTCTTTAACATTTTCCTCAACAAATCAAACAAGATGTGAAATTTCATTTTCTTTTTCCACATTTTCCTTTTCCAAACCAAATTCCCTTAACCAAACAGGGCCTTAGTTTAATAAGGGTAGTGTGCGAGTGCCCCTTAAACTTTCCCATTTTTTAAATTTTTACCCTAAATTAAAAAAATGCTAAGTTCATGACTTCGAACTATCAAATCGTGTAAAATTGACCCTTCTTTTGATTTTGGAAGTTAAATCACATGACTGTCATATAAGGATTCATAAGGGCATTTTTGTAAAAGAAAAAAAAGAAACAATTGAAAAGGCCTTATTTTCTCTCCCAAAATCAAACCCCCCATCTAGTCATTGTCGCCCGTGAACACCAAATCACCATCGCCTGCAATCAACTACAAGAGAAATACTTCAAAGAGCATTACAAATTCTTTTCTACAAACTATCACTCTCTCCCTCAAAGAATCAAACATATAAACACTCCCTCTAAAAAAACAGCAAAATTGAAATCATCCAAGTAAGACAAACATACATTAACTTGGCAAAATCACTAGTTACTCCCAAATGGAGCAAAATGTACCATTGATTGCCAAGAAATTCTAATACATGGCGCAACGTTCTTCATGTTGAAAAAATGCATTTCTAAGGGAAAATTAATAATCTCTTCATGTTGAGAAATCAATGTAAAAGCATTATAAAATCTCATGTTCCACCACAAGCACAATTGGGTAGTTTTGCGTGCGGCTAATTGCAAAGCAACCCAACTAATTTTTCTAATAATTTATCAAAAAGAAAAAAAAAAATTAATTTTCCCAATTTCCATCTTCTGTCCATCTACAAGCGAAACAAACATAATCACAATTCTAATCTCACTCACGCGCTGCATATTGAAGTCACACTTTTTGAGTCATAGCCTTCTCTATGTGAGAATTCCAACGGTGACCAAACTTTACTCAAATTATTAAAAAATAAAGTTGATTATTTAAGCATTCATGGAATTAGAGAAAAATGAGTTCTTCGATGGGTATGCTGTTGACGCAGGAGGTCACGCCTAAGGTGTTGCCCATCTACATTGGCCCACTAGAAACCCAATCTGGGACTAGGAGTCTCCTCCTTCTTCCTCTGATCTTTACACACCGCCGCCTTCTTTCTCCGTCATATATCTATGCCACCTTCCCTCTTTCTTTTCCCCATTTTATATGACATCTTTGTGCACCCCTTTCTTCTTATTCTCTAGACCGCCCCCTCTTTCTTCTTCCCCTTTCCTTTCCACTTCCCCCTCTTCACCGGTGATTCAAATTCTAAATAAAAAATGAATTTTTAAACATTTAATTTTTTTCTTTTTTGTTAGGTAAAAAATGCTCAATGAAGGAGTCATGTAAAAGTCGTGTGTTTCCTTTCCATTAAATATTAACGTCTAAAATTAATATAAAGGTTAATTTTACACGTTTTGATAATTCCAAAATACGAATTTAATATTTTTTAATTTAAGAATAAAAACTAAACAATAAAAAAATTTAAGGGGCACCCACTAAATTATCGAATTTAATAATTTTTTATCGACTAAGTTAATTTTGGATGTTATTTATTATTTCATTCTAGTATACTTGACAATACAATTTAGAATATTAATGATAAGAATCAAGAAAAAAGCTTATGCCATTTTAGTTCCATTTTTTTAAAATAATAAGGCCTCGTCAGGTAAAAACCCACCAATTTCCCTCCCACTAGACGTGACCCTCTCTCTCCATCCCAACCTTCTCTGCCTCTTCTTCTCGCCGCCCCACCTCTACACCACCACTGCACCTGCGGCTCTCTCCCTCTATCTCTCCCCGTCGCCGGAATTCATCTCACTTCTCCGATCGGCGGTCCATCGGTGGTTTTGCCTTCTTCATCTGATTTTGATCAAAATCAGCAGCAGATGCTTGTGACTTCTTGGGAGGTGGGTTTTTTCCAATGAATTTCTGTAGGTCCTTTCTTGATTTTGGGTTGTTAAATGCTTAAGATAGATATTTTCGGTTTTCAGTTGTTCGTTTCGGCTTAGTAAATTCTTCTGGTCTTTTTCTATTAGGGTGATCTTTATCTTGTCTCAGAATACTGAGTCTGCTGATAATTTTCTGTGAAAATTCTGAATTTTTTCTTTCCATGTTCTTATTACCTAATTTCATTTGCATGTTCCACTTTTGACTTTGCATATAAGAAATAGAATAATTTGGACTAGTTTCTTAAGTTTCCGTTTTTTCTTCAATTTGATTTTTCATTTATCCTTTCTGGTCTTGTGAAACAGAATGTTCCTTTTTCATTCATAATTTATCCTCTCAGAGTGTTTTGGGGAAGAAGAAGAAGGGGGCAGAGAGTCGCCAAGAAGGAAGGCAATAAAAGGGGTCTTTTGCAGATGCCCTTTAATTAATAGGGATTGAAATTTCAGGGTTTCTTTACTTTGTTTGATTTAATTGAGAAAAGATGGTTGGAAGTACAGAATTTTGGAGATCGTAGTTTATTCAAATGGGGTGATTCATAATCACAATGGTTTTGAACATAAGATTGATGACCTTAGAAGAATGTTAGGAAAAGCAGATGGTGACTTGTTGAGGATTGTTGGGGTTGGAGCAGGTACTTGGGGTAGTGTTTTTGCAGCTCTTCTTCAAGCTTGTGGACGGTCTCATGGAGAGGGAGGGCTGCAGAAGTGGAGAGGAGGAGAGGAGTTCAGAGAAGACAGGGGACTGTAAAGTAGGGGAAGGCGAGAGGGGTGAGGAGGCCAGCAGAAGAAGATCATAGAGAAAGAGGGAGAGAAGAGGGTCGGGTAGAAGGAATGAGTAAGAGGGAGAGAAGGAAAGGCAGTAGAGAATTAAACAATTTTTGTAAGACATTTTTGCCCCTCTTTAAAGAGTCACTTGCATTGCACGTCATTTTTTTTGCCGGATTCTGCCGCAGAAGTGGTGGTGGTGATTGAGTTGGACACGTGTGAATAGGTTGAAGATTCTTAATTTAGAAATGAGAAAATAGCCAATTTGGTCACTCACCTAATTACGCTTGGTGTATTCAGTTCCTCACTTCTAATTTTAGAATTTAGAGTCTTCAATCTTTTTACGCTTGGCCAACTTAGTCCCTACTACCACTGTAGCGGCGGAATCCGGCAGAAAATGGTCACATGCCGGCTTCATGACTTTGTTTTTCTGGGCAAAATTGTCATCCCCTCTTTGAGTTGAAAAATAAAAATGTTTTTGGTCCTCTTAGGAGGCTCTCTTCCTCCTCTTCTTCCCCCTTTCCCCTCCTCTCAGGTGAATTAATTCAGTTGTCGATATAAGGCAAGAATCTAAACGAAAACGTAGCTTAAGTGGTGAGGAGAAATTCACCATCAATTAATTCATCCACAGAAATTGAACTCCATAAAGAGGTATAGGAACTAAAAATGAAACTAGAAAGATCACACCAAAAGCAACAACTATTTTCGGCCAAGAACTTTTAGCTCACTTTTTGGACATCAAAAGCTTAGATAATGAAGGAGTTTTTGCATAGAACTCATGTACAATGAATTATATATCAAGTAGAGTTCATAGGAAGCATTGGACCTTCAATTTCATGGAATTTCCAAGAACAAGAACACATTTTCCATTTTCTGGAAAAATCCCGTAACTAAAAATTTTTACCCAAATTTCAGCCATAAAAAGCTCATATAATGGAGGAATTTTGTGTAGAAATCATACCCAATCAATATTATAACAAGTAGGGTTCATTTTCCATCAAAGAAACTTACAAAGCACGTAGAAATTTGACCCCAAATGGCTGGAATTTTCTTGCTCTCTTTTGGCAGCTTTTGTTCTTCTTCAACAATGGATATGGATCTTCAAATTTTCACCACTTTGAGCCTTGGCTTTGATACCAAATGATGGGAATTGAATTGGGGAAACTTGAATTGCAATTAGAATGAATAAATTCGTCCATAGAAAGCCTCAAAAGAAAAGGAAATAAGGAGGAAATTCGTCCATAGGAGGAGGGAGGGGGAAGGGAGAAGAGAAGAAGGAAATAGTAAAAAGAAGAAAAAACATATGAAAACACCTCAAAAATATTTTTTAGCATTCATTTTGACCCCAAAAAGGGTAAATGGCAAGTTTACCCCCTTTAAATAGTCAGGTGCAATGCACATGTAAGAAAGTGGCCGGATTCCGCCACTACAATGGTGGTAGGGACTGAGTCGGCCCAGTGTAAAAAGGTTGAGAACTCTTAAATTCTAAAATTAAAAGTGAGGGATTGAATACGCGAAGCGTAATTAGGTGAGGGACCAAATTGACTAATTTCTCATTCAGAAATTAAAGTTGAGGGACTGAGTTGGTGAAACGTAAAAAGGTGAAGTGTGAAATAGGCTATATTCTCTGTTTTGATGCCATATCCTTTTATTTGAACCAAATTGTTTTCATTTGGTGAAAGAAAGTCCTCTTGCAGCCTGGAAATCTGTTTATGGGGTATGAAATACTTTGAAGATAGAGTTGATTCCATGTTCAATATTTATTTCGTAGAATGAAACTCTGTTCGGGATTATAGTTGGTGTCGGTTTTCAATTTGCAAAGTCCAAATCTTTTCTTTGGATGAAATTTAAAACATAGATGCTTGATTAGTTGACCTCAATTTTCTTGCTTGCCTTTTCATAGTTCATTCTTGTGTTTCTAAATGGGCTTCTTCGGGTAGTTTTGACTACTTAATTGCGCTGATAATTGAAGATTATGAAATGAAAATATCTGAAGATTATTTTGCTCAGGATTCATAGGAAATGGGAATTTTTGGAGTAGATGTTTTGCTGTAAATTTGAGATTGTGTAGTATGGAAGAGATGGTTAAACCGACTGAAGTTTATACTCCACTATCTAAGTGATTTTGTCAATTCAACGAGATTCTCCAAATCTATGTCTGTTCACATTATAGCCTATATTAGATGAAATTTCTTAGTCACCTTGGTGCCGTTGCTGGCATAGTGTTATGTAGTTACAACATTGGCAATGCAGAACTCACAGAAGAATATCACCTGCAAGTCTGCAAGATTCTGTATGAAAGCTTTGTAGGCATACATTTGTCCACCAATTAACAAAAAGAATGATATAAAAGGTCATTTCAAAATCTAGAGGGGGGAGACTTGTAAAAGGAATGTCATGCAAATCAGCTAGTTGATGCTTTTTCTCCCCTTTTTATTTATCTGGTTTCTTATGGGGTTTAAGTAAGTTATTTAACTTGTTTTTGTCTCTATTCAATAGGGTGAGATTTTGTAGGGTACTTGTCCTTTGCTTCTTCTTCTTCTTCTCTCCCTCTCTCTTTCTCTCACACACACACACAAATGGATTGTAGTTATCCTTCGTTTCTTAAAATATTGGGGAGTTAATACGTAAACGTGTAGGGAATTAATTTTTTAGTAGTTGAAAACATCCTCAATCCTTTAAGACCTCTTGAGGCTTAGAGGTCCTCTTACATGCAAAATCCTTTGGAATTAATCCTTTTCAATCCTTAATCCCTTCAAGTTTCAGAAATTTCATGAACCACCTATTATGCAGTGCAGAATCAGTGTTTAGTTCGGTATATTGTCTTATTATAATTTGGAGTCTTTGTCTGATTTAGTTTCCATATTAGTTATTTTCTTTGTAAGGACAAGAATCCTTAATATTTTAGGATACTAGGATCATGCGCTATATAATTCCCTTATTAAGCATTGTAAAGGCAGTTTTATATCTTTCACATTAATATGAGACAGCCTTTGGCTTTGTGTTCTTTAAGAACCTAATGTTAGATAAATTAGCACCTAAATTAGGTTTTCCCCTGGTTTTTCCTTAAAAAACCATAGCTTCGATATGAATCGAAGACCCTACCCTCCTTCCTATGCTTCTGCCCATCAATTGGTATTAGAGCCGAGGATCCTTATGGGCAACAAAATTTGAAGAGAATTGAGGTACAATTGAAAAAATGTCTGGGCATCTTCATGAACTCATTGTTTGAGAGGTAAATCTAGATGGCTACAATGATCCAGACATGCCGGAAGGTAGTTATGGAGAAAATCATCAAGACGAATACATGATCCAGATATATCGGAAGGTATTCATGGAGAGGATCTTTCTTTTCAGAGATGGGAAAGTAAGGAGATTGATTGGAGTTTGCTATCATTTGATGATTATCCTGATGAGGATGTTATCAATCAAATTATTTCCGTTCCTATCTGTTCTCCATCTTTTGACCGTGAAAATATCGCTGAAAATATTGATGGTGATAATTCATGGAAATCTTCAAGGTGCTTGACGAATTTCCCCTTCAAACTTGTTCGGCGCTACATGATGAATTTTTTTCTGGTTAAAGAGGAACCTTTTTACTTTAGATGAATGTCAAAAGGCAGAAGATCTTTTAGACAGTGGATTTCTTTATGCAGAACCTGACTGACACCTTATGGAGACGTTCTTGGAGCAGCAAAACTGAAACTTCACTGTAGAGAGCTTTTTTTTTTTTAATCAAGTTTTGTAGTTGTCCAATTGATAAGCATCTTGAGCTTGGATTATTCTGGAGGTTGGAAGTCCTTATCCTTGGTAGAGAAGGAAAAATGGATGGCAGGGTTTAATTAGACAGTAGGTTGATCGTGGGAAAAATTAAACTCAGACGAGTTTTCTCCAACCAGGGGAGAACTGATGCAGGATAGAAATCAGTGTTTAGTTAGGTTAATTATTGTCTCATTGTAATTTGGAGTCCTAGTCTGATTTTGTTTCCATATAAGTTGTTCTATTAAAGGACAAGAATCCTCAATATGTTAGGATACTAAGATCACTCTCTATATAGTTCTCTTATTCAGCATTGTAAAGGCAGTTTAAAATCTTTCACATTAATATGAGACAGCCTTTGGCTTTTTGTTCTTCTTTAAGAACATAAGTTAGCTGGATTATACTCTAAATTAGGTTTTCCTAAAAAACCATAGCTTTGATATGAACTGAAAGCCCTAACCTTCTTCCTATGCTTCCTGGTTATTCCTAAGCTCGCATCTTGTTGAAACCAGATGCTATTATCACCAGGCTTCAATATCACACATAACTAGTTGACAATAAATGTAAAATTTTTATCTACTCTGATTTCAGATACAAACATTCAGCATTTTTTCCTCATATCTCTAGTCTTTTAGTCAATTTATTTTGTCTAAGCTCTTGATTGATTTCAGTCGATACTATAATCCTAGTTTTCTGTTGCAGATATTCGCAACAGCTTTCTGTTCATCTTACATATACATATAGAAGAAAATGCCACACCATACTCGACCAATGGCAGCGTTGTTGATATTTACAGGACTGAATGCGGTTTTGCTCTCAACAATAACTCCTGTCTATGACTATGTGTGCTTCCATCCATACTGGGAACGGCGGGTAGTCTTCCTTATCTGCATTTTTTATCTATATTTATTTTTTGCGCTCTGAAAAGCTTTTCCTTTATCCTCCTAACAAATTTTGGATATTGTTTAAACATTTATCTTTGTAACAGATAAACACGCTTTCTTTTAATGATAAGCTGTTACGCCATAGTTTGATGCTTCAAAACAAATTTTCAACCATTTGTGCATAGATGCAGGGGCAAGATTAATAGACTTTCCCTTTGGGTTTGCAGAACTTTTAAAATTGTCTCCTTTTTAGGATCATGAGCTTTTATGTGTTTTTGATTGTGTAGTTATTCCTTAATCAATTTATGCTGTCATATATGGAAACTTTCGCAATTTTATCCAATCAATTTACGTACTTGTGTTCTGAGGTCTCAACAATTTTAAGTGTAACGGAATGTAAGTGATCAGTCCTATGCATGCTAAACAGTATATATGACAAGAAAAGGTGATGACAAAATAAAAGGAAAAAGGAAATAAGGAAAGCCTGAAGTTATTGATACAAAAACCAAGAACTTAACTCCAAGGCTCTGGAAATTGATCTTCAATGTTTGTCCTTGAATAGCCCTAGCTGAGACCCATTTTTCATCTCTTCTTCTACTCTAAATTGACTTATCAAGGGCGTGATTCACTCTTGTGGCGTCTTAATCTAGAGTTCTTGTTCAAGGGACTCTAGTGGATCAATATCATTTCTCAAACTCATTTACGGGTCCTAGTTTCTTAGTTATTTTGGGGTTTTTATTTGGTTTGATGATGAAGCCTTGTTTTAATTTCTTCATTGAAGAACACTTTTCTTGCTATCCTTCTTGGGTTTCTAAGGCTAAGGAGTTCCTTGGGGGTTTTTGAGGGTCTTGAAGAGTAATTCTTGTTCTTGTATTTGGGGGATTAAAAGGGAGTTATAAACTGAATTTTCTGCTCAAAATCACATACAAATCGATACTTTATTAGTGGGTATTAGAACTTGGAGGGTAGCTAAGAGGTTGCATGAGCTTGGGAAGACGGTGGGCAAAGAAATCAAAGGTTTAAAGATTTAATGTCATGTTTATGCAAGTGGAAGACGAAATGAAGGGATTAGAGGGCTCAAGGGAAGCGAAACAAGAAATATAATAAATGCAGGATGAATCTAGCGCCGGATCCGTGGTGAACCTACATTCCTGAGAGTTTCCGTGGCTCCCAACCAGCGCCAGATTGCTTTTCCGCGGCTGCCCGAAGATTTTTCTGTTTCTTTCATTTCAGCCCTAAAACTTTTCCAGCTCGTTTACTTTGCTTCAAGACTCCATTTTAAGTGTTTTTAAGTTTATTTTCGGAATGTTTAGGAGTCTCCTAGATTAGTAGTACTAATGAGCTAGGGCATGGGTCGTTTAAATACTTCTTTATGGGGGCTAAGAACCCTAACTTTCATCATATTATCAAATTTGAAGACTTCTTCATGAGAGCTAGAGAGAACTTTCTCCATGACTTCTCTAGCTAGACTTATCAAGGGTTGATCATCCTTGTGGCGTCTTTACTCTAGAATTCTTGTTTTAAGGATTTCAAGTGGATCATTTTTCTATTCAACTCATGTAGGGGTTTTAGAGTCTTTGTTACTCTAGGTGATGCAGGACAAAAGCAGAAAATTTGCCCAGCAAGGAAAAATGTAAAAACTGATAGCTTTAGGAGAGAAAACAGTGTGAAATTAATGCTGGAAACCGGAAAATAGTGAGAAGAATAGACAAGGAAAACCCCTAGCGTTATGCTAAAAGAAGAAACCTAGGCGTCACACCCGGGAACCATAAGGCATTGCACCCTAAGCGTTGATTGCGTCACACAACCAGAAAATACAGAAAACTTCTGTAGACTCTATTAATTCAATAAGCAAAACATACATAATAGAATAGAGAACTCTATTTATAGACTCAAAAACCAAATCCTAAAAACATCTAGGAAAAGATACTTTAGAAACTCTAAACCTACCATAACTATGAATTCTAGTCAAACTAGAATTTAGAAATAAAAATACTGCAATCTAGAATTTAGGAAGTAAAATACTGCAATCCTAAAATTCCTAAAATAGACTCTAATACTAGGATCTCCTTAACTATTTCAAATCTAATGTTTCTGAGAAAAGAACATATAATAAAAGACTTGAACCTATTTAAATTCGGATTAAAAGCTAAACTGTAAAGTAGTTGCTTGACTTAGAACTTTCCAGATCTTGGACCCTTTTGCCTTCCGTATCATTCTCCCCCAGTTGAAAAAAACTTGTGCTCGAGTTTTAAAGAATGGCAAGATGAACTTGTGTCTTCAACATAGAGATAAGAATTTTCCTAGCATGAAGCTTGGAAAGTAGGAAAAATAGAGCAGATTGGTTGCTAGTGCTGTAAATTCTTGTTAAAATTTGCTTAGAACAATTTGCTTCTTGTTAAAATTGAAGGAGCATATATTTTCCTTCCTGTCATGCACCACCTCTTGATCATAGAGCCATGGTCGACCCAGTAAAATATGGGTAAAAGTCATTGGAATGACATCACACCAAATAGCATCACTATAATGCTCTTGCGTCAAGCTTACCAAACGCCTTTTAGTCACGGGGATAGAAGTACCATCAATCCATGCCACTTTATATGGTTTTGGATGAAGTTGTGTAGGTAGCTCAAACTTTTCAACTGGAGTTTCAGATACTACATTCATACAACTACCTCTATCAATAATCAGCTTTCGAGTCACACCCGCACAACAAAGTTAAGTTTGAAAAATAGATGTTCTTCTCCAATCTCCGCCCTGTTGTATAGGTGCACTAAGAATGGTCTTAGAACAAAAAGTAATGATGTGTCTACCTCATCATCATCTAGATCTTCATCCTCGAGTTCTTGGAGGTCATTCAAGAAATCATCATCCTCTTCTTTGTTAGTATCTCCGCTTTCACTACATGCATCGATTTAAACACTTTGAATTTGGGATATAGAAGCCATATATCACTTTGCAAACAACTGAAAGAATAAGGATTTTCTTTGGACTAGAATAAAGATTGAACCTTTGGACTGTTTCAGGAAGAAAGAACTGATTTTTCTCCAAGAACTTCTACGAAAGGAAGACTAGGATCACCTTGCTCTTATACCAAACTGACAGGACAAAAGCAGAAAATTTGTCCAGCAAGGAAAAATGTAAAAACTGATAGCGTTAGGAGAGAAACAGTGTGAAATTAATGCTGGAAACCGGAAAATAGTGAGAAGAATAGGAAACGATAAACCCCTCACATTATACTAAGATAAAAACCCCTAGGCGTCACACCCAGGAACCATAAGACGTTGCACCCTAGGCGTTGATTGTGGACTTTATTAATTCAATAAGCAAAGCATGCATAATAGAATAGAGAACTCTATTTATAGACTCAAAAACAAATCCTAAACCATCTAGGAAAAGACACTTTAGAAACTCTAAACCTACCTTAACTATGAATTCTAGTCAAACTAGAATTCAGAAATAAAAATACTGCAATATAGAATTTAGGAAATAAGATACTGCAATCCTAAACTTTCTAAAATAGACTCTAATACTAGGATCTCCTTAACTATTTCAAATCCTAATGTTTGTGAGAAAAGAACATATAATAAAAGACCTGAACCTAATTAAATTAGGATTAAAGCTAAATTGTAAATTAATTGCTTGACTTAGAACTTTCCATATCTTGGACCCTTTTGCATTCCGCATCACTAACGTTCTTATTTGGTTGTTTGGAATCCTGGGGTTCTAGAATCTTTGTTATTGGGTTTTATTAGCTACATTAGAGTTCCTCTTCTTGCTATCTCCTTTGGGTTTCTTGAGCTTTGCCCTCTAGGGGTTTTTAGGGGTCTTGAGGGGTTTTTGGTTTGTTCTTCTTTTGGGGGATCAAGGGGCGTGAGAAAAACTGAAATTTCTCACTCTAAAATATATTACAGCCTTTTTTGTCTTATCAGTTGTACATTGGGTGGCTTAGATGTTGATGTGATATGCTCTGTTTCAGATTAATCCTCTCAGATATCTTATTCTTTCGTGCATAAATTCTTCTGACTTCCTTTGATGGCTTTAAGAGCTAAATGGTGGATATCATAGTGATACCAGAGAAGTAGCACTTGAATTAACTTAATATCTGAATTAGTCTGGATCTGTCTTGAGAATCAGGTCCATTATGCAGACTAGGAGGTCTATGGTTTTGGTAAATGCCTGCCTACCTTTCTTTGTGATCCCTGCCACTTCTAAACACCAAAGAAAACAAAGGGAAAGAATAACTCAAATATCAACTCGATTTGGAGGCAAAGATGGAAATCTAAACTGCCATTTCAGACCATTCTTATGATTAGAATGCCTCCATTTTAGCCGCCAAAAAATTTAACATCCCAGATTTTAGCTGCTACTAGGACATTCATTTGAAAATAAAACTCATACAGAAACTACAGTCAGACCTAGGAGTGTCTGATATTATGCTGGGATTGGAAGACAGTGAGTTAGAAGGGAATGATGTATATGTATCTTGTGGGGGCTTACATGAGGATAATGGCAGAGGAATTTTATCATGTGAAACAATACAATAGAATAGTTAAGGATTATTTTCCAAAGCAGTATTGCTACTGCAAAATATGAAATAAACCACAACCTCAAACATTGTAGCAGTTGTCATAAGATATTTCTCATTTCTAGGAGAAAACCCAAAAGTATGAGCAGTAGTCGAATTGAATGGTTTGATTTTATAGCATTTCACTGCTTCTTGTTTCATTATGTGTGATTCCTGTGACATAAGATTCTAAATTGTAGCCTGACCTATGAGAGTGAAAATACTGCTGCTAGCTACTTAATTTGATGATCCACTAGCTTGTGACTACGGCTCATGAAACAGCTCCTAAATCCTGTATAGATTGGACTCTTCTGGTTAGATAAGCTGCCATGTTTTGAATCGCAATTATGTGCATAGTTTGAATTGTTTATCAACCAATATTCTCTTTTTTTCTCTTCGCAACTCTGATACTTACCCTAAAAATATATTGCATGTATGCTCCATATCATGGGTTTTTGTGCATATTCTCTGTGATTGTGAAATATTACATAAGCTACTTAGACATGATTGTATTTTCAATGTTTTTATTTATTTATTGAATTTAAATTAGAGAGAAAGTCGATGTCAAGCACGTGAAGCAGCATTGGCGAAAGGTTCGGGATCAATTTGATAGTGATAAGAATGTTGATTCTCATGGATAAAACTTCTGATATAGTTAGTAATCCTTGTGATGATGCAATCCACAAAGCATGGAGAAGAATCACAAATTCTTAAGCTACAGAAGAAACACCTAAAGCAGACACCTGAGAAGACTGAGGAAGAATTTTGTTTCTATGCTTTCTGTCTACATGGATGGGTTTCTTCTTGTCGTCTGGGAATGAAATGTAAGATTTGTTGTAAAATAATCATAGTTGGAAAGCCAAACTCAATGATTTGTTGATATCTAAGATTTGGCCGGATGAAACAATGGAATCTGGAAATTGTGGCTTTCTCTTTCTCATTTAGTTTTCATGAGATTCAATTTGAGCGAACACCTTATTCCTCATTTGTGGAACAGTAGCTTTGCAAAAGCTCTGAGTGAACAGGAAAGCATTTCACTGGTGGAAAATATGACTGTGATTTGAATAAAATCAGTCACAAGTTTTCCATCATTCTCAATCCTTGCTCGGACACATATCAACAGTAGCAGTGTCAAGAGAGCTCCTCAATATCCAAGTCATATCTTATCTCAGATGTGTCCAACTCTGGGAGAGTCAGTTCGTTGGGAAGATTATGTAGACTAGTTTAATCTTGTATATGAAGAGCAACCATGTAATGATCATAGCTCTGGCACTTATCTGTTTATGGACTGGCTACAGATTTCCCAGGTAAACACTTCCTTTCTCACCTAGGATAATCAACTTATGTTTTGAACAGTGGGGCAACTGGTCCTCCTGGGGAAGTTTTGGTCTTTCAGTGATTGATTTCAATGGTCGGCTACTGTTGCTAGCAAATCGGTTTGGCCTTTTGTTTATCTCTTTTCAATTCTAGCCTTGTTGCATTTGTAGTTTTTCCTAAGTTAAGTCACTTTCGAATGAAAAAAGTTAGTGGCTGCTTGGTTTGGAAGATTCTACATTTGATTATATAACATTTATCCACCACATTTTAATGGGTTTGGGACATTGATTTTATTATTGATTGGTGGATGTCACTTTGAATTCTTGAAAACTTGAGGTGCCTGTTTTCATTAGATTTCCATTGGTTCTGTCAAACACAGTTTCATGTATTTTTGAGTGAACAAGATGGAGCAAAGTTGCCGCTGGCAGCCCGGGATTAAGGTTTTGTTTAGATTGGTTTTTAATTTGAAAAAAAGTGACTTTTTTTTTTTTCTTTTTGAATTTTGTAAAAGTTAAATAGTTTGTGAAAAAAGATGTGAGATTTAAAGTAAAAAAAAATTCACAAGCTTATTTGGTCATTTTTGTTTTTGTAATCCAATATCGAGAGTAATTATTAATTTATGAAGGATTGGAGGTAAAGGGCCTCTAAATAACAGCACTAAGTTTGTATGCGGTTTACTTGACTTGCCATTCTTCAAAGTGAGGAGAGTTGTGGTATTGAATTACACATCTATTATCATTCTGGAGTTGCTTGTCACCCCGTAAAAAATAAAAAACCTCCCCGGTTCTATTGGATTAGGTTTTTTATTTTGAAAAAGTATGTTTTTTCCTTATTTTCTTCGAGAGATACTTTCTTAATCATAACCGTTTCCACATAATTTTGGTTTAACTTACGGTTGGTGTTTGGCCCATAGAATTGGGGTTGGAATTAAATTAATTCCAATTTCAATTCTACGAAATTTACTAATTTTAAATCAAAATTTAAGAATTATAATTCTAATTTTACAAGATTTTAATATTAATTACTTTTATTATTAATTATATAATTTTATTATATTTATATATATTTATATGTTTACTATTAACATACATTTCTCTCCCTAAAACTCATGATATTTTCTCTCTAAGAATTCTAATACTTTTTCTTACTAAAATTTCACGATACTCACTCTCTAGAAATTATGACATTTTCTCTCTAGAATTTACTACAGCTTTTCTTTGTAAAATTTATAACATTTTCTCTCTTTAAAATTTATGTTACTTTCTCTCTTTAAAAATTTATGATACTCTCTCTCTAAAAATTTACTACACTTTTTTGCTCTAAAAATCACAACACTTTCTTTCTTTAAAATTTGTAACACATTCTTTTTAAAATTGTCGATACTTTCTCTCTAAAAGTTCATGAAACTTTCTTTCTCAAAAAATTCATGATACTTTCTCTCTCTAAAAATTACGACACTTTCTTTCTCTAAAATTCACGATACATTTTTTATTTAAAATTCACGACACTTTCTCTAAATTCACTAGACTTTCTTTTTCTAGAATATACGTCACTTTTTTTCTCTAAAGTTCATACACACATGCTCCCACTCTTATACATATATATTTTTAGTATATATATTTATATTTTGAATTCTAATTCTATATTTTTTTTGGACTTTCAAACAAAGAAATTAATATTAGAAAATGAATTTCACAATAATTTTATAATTTTACTAAACAAAGATTAAAACAAAGAAGACCTAGGTTGTGTTAGGTCCCAAAATCGGATTAGAATTAGAATTGCAATTTTAGAATTGTAATTATATTTATTATTTTAATTCTAAAATTACAATTCTAATTCTAATCCGATTTTGGGACCTAACACAACCTAGGTCTTCTTTCATTGTTCTTCAGTGGTAAAAGATTATACGATATGTTTATGATCTATCTATCCCTCTCTTTAATGAGTTGGTAAATTATTTTAATTCTAAAATTACAATTCTAATTCTAATCCGATTTTGGGAACCTAACACAACCTAGGTCTTCTTTCATTGTTCTTCAGTGGTAAAAGATTATACGATATGTTTATGATCTATCTATCCCTCTCTTTAATGAGTTGGTAAGGAAGGGCCATTATGAGTGGGGACTGAATGGCTCTCTAATTGGCTTTGGTGGTAATGATCTTTGGTGAAGCTCTTTCTCCTATTGGGATAAAAAAGATGTTTTTTCAAGTCTTTTCAGTGAAGATTTTGTCCAACAACTTGGAACTGAAAAGAAAAAGGGAAACCAAAGAGATGATGGGTTCGAGACTTGTTTGCCTTTTCCTTAAAATTTAGAACACTTCAGCATAAAAATCATCATTTTTCTCATTTTGGGGATCTGGGCTTCATTGCATTGTTTGCTTTTGATATATATATATATATATATATTAATTTTTGTGAAAGTTGAATTGGTTATAAGATGATATGTTAGTTTAATAAGCGATTTTTTTTAGAATCAGATCATGTGTATCCTAAAAAAGTCCATATACATATGGGAATCACCTTTAAATCATATTATATACACTAATTTTATTTTAGTCGAATAAGACTATAAGAAGAAGACATAATAAATTTTTAAAATTCAAATTTGAAAACTTTAATTAAATTAAAAGGGAAATCTCAACATTTTAATCTATGTCTCTTCTCCTTTGGTCATTCATCTTAAATTTTATTGTGGGTTCCAAAATGAAACTCTATGTTAATACACCATGGAATTTTTTTTTCTCTCCAAACATGGAGAGAATGAAATGAATTGACTAATTAACATTTCCTTTTTCTTTTCTTAAGATAATTCCATATTCATACATAATATCCAAACGTAGAAATGAATTTCATTAAAAAAAGAGCATAGAAATGAATTGTATACCGTAAAAAAAGAAAAAAGAAATCAATTATAATCTAATGGCCTCCTAGCATTAAGCAATTAGTGGACCAATTATACACCAACCAACAAGTTAGGAGTCACAAAACTAACTGGCCAAATGATTGACAGCATGTGTCATGATTCATACGACATAGTAATTTCTACCTTTTAATTACTCAATATTTCCTTAATTGCTAGATTCAAGAAGCAATATCTATATGATAATATTTTTTTTTTTTTTGGGTGGGGCTCATTTTTAAAAAGTCTAGACTGAAGTGGGCTATTTTTTTTTTTTTTCGATTCAGACCATAACGCACAATAGTTGTACGTTATCTCTAATGATAACGCACAACTGTTGTGCGTTATCAGTTAATTAAGCTGGTCAGCCAACGTGGCTGATAACGCACAATCAGTACGTTATGATTCGGCATAACGCATACTTGTTGTACGTTATCAGCCACATAATTATTTTTTTAAAAAAAATTTTTTCAAATTTTTTAAAAATGTTTTTCTAAAAATTTATTTTTTTGTTTACAATTGTGTTATTTAATCTATTTTATTTTTTTGAATGAACATTTATTTTGTTTTTAACAAAAATTTCTTTTGGGAAAACTTATAATTGTATAAGTTTTTTCTTAGTAATTTTTTTAATGAATTGTTTTTTTTTTTTAATGAAAATTTGTTTTGGAAAAACTTATAATCGTATAATTTTTTTAAAAAGATTGTATTTATTATATTTAACTTATTTTTTGCTATTTATATCATTTGCTTGGAAAATATATTTAGATTTTGACCATTTCATTGCAAGTTATTTGAGGAAGTAATACTAAAGAAATCGTAAAAATTTAGAGCAATGATGTAGTAATTAGAAGAAATTGAAAGAAAAATTTTATTATTATAAACATGTTTTATTACAACTATTTCAAGAAAATGTCAAACTTATACATCGCTCGGTCCGGGGTTATTACAATTTTTCCTATTATGTCCCAGCATGCGACATCTACCACATCTTGGGGGAGAATCCGGATTTCTATAATCCATTTCCCCTGAAATTGCTTGCCTTGTTTCCTACCCCGTTCCAAATAATAAAGTAAGAAATTAAACCTAATTATCCAAATAAATTCATGAAAAAAATCCTAAACCCTAATATCACTTTTTGAATGAAAACAAAAATTCGTACACATTTATTAATAACTACAATTTTAAACATAAATCCAAACCACACTTTCACAAAAAAAATAAAAAAATAACATAATGTAAAATTTTGGATTTTAATAATAGATTTTTAAGTTTTGTATTATTTAAATTTTACAATTTTTAAGTTGCTAAAAAAAATTTTTCCATAATTATCCGCTTGTAAATTCATGAAAAAAATTATCCCTAATATCACTTTTCAAATACAAAAAAAACAATTACATACATAAAATTATCAAATTGGTACAAATTTATTAATAACTACAATTTTAAACATAATTCCAAAAATTAAAAAAGGTAAAATTTTTTATTTTAATAATACATTCTTAAGTTTTGTATTATTTACATTTTACAATTTTTAATTTACAATAAAAATATTTGTTTTCATATTTTCTACATTAAAAAAAATATTAAAAATATCGAATTACATATTCTCATATTTTCTTACAATAATTTATATATATTATGCAAAATAATAATCTAAATAATTTCTAATAATCATAAAGTAAGGTAATAAAGTAAATATAATTATCCACATAAATTAAAGAAAATAATACATCACCCTAATATCACTTTTTAAATTCAAAAACAATTATATAAATAAAATTATCACATTTGCACAAATTCATTAATAACAAACATTTTAAATATAAACATAAAGCCCACTTCCACAAAAAATAAATTAATTCAAGTTAATAAATAAAATTCATAAAAAACATTAACAAACAAGAAATACCGAAATAATCACACTTAACATGTAATAAACAAAAAAATTTCTAACTAACTAACTAAAAACTTACTGAAAATTTAAAATGCAGCTTTAGTAGCCTTTGTACTCCAAATCCTTAATAGCCTTCGTACTCCAAAGAAAATCTCCAAGATTTACTAATTTAATTGTAATTTTTAAAATAAACTACACATTCATTAGATAAAAATAAATCAACACATGATAATAAGAAAAAAAATTACAGTAAAATACCTAGCATATGGCAGAGGCAGGAACAAAAATTTTTCTGAAGAAAGAAGGATGAAAAAAGGAAGAAGAATGAGATGAAGGTGGCAGAAAAAATTAATAAAAATTGAAGGAGAAGGGACTGTAAAAACAGTAAGGGGGAAGGAGATGAAATAGAGAAATAAGGAGGAAGAAAGGAGGAAAGGAGGAAAGAGAGTAAAAAATGGGGTTGGGAAGAGGCTGGGGGGAAATAAAAAGGGGGAGGAAGGAGGAGGAGGGGGGAGCCGTACTGGGGGAAATAAAAAGAGGGAGGAAGGAGGAGGAAGGAGGAGGAGGGGGGGAGCCGCACTAAGGGGGGAGGGGGGAGGGAGGGGGAGGAAGGAGGAGGGGGGAGCCGCACTGCGAAGGAAGGGGCGGCTAGGGTTTTAAATTTTATAACATGATAACACACAGTCACTGTGCGTTATCATCTTAATAACGTATAATGACTGTGCGTTATTAAGCTTGATAACGCACAACCATTGTGCGTTATCTACAGCTCACCGCCAGCTGGGATCCACGTCAAATTTTTACGCGATTAACGCGGTTATTAAGGATAACACACAATGGTTGTGCGTTATCATTAGATATAACGCACAACCATTATGCGTTATGGCCTAAATCGGGAAAAAAAATTAGCCCACTTCAGTCTGGGCTTTTTAAAATGGGCCCGGCCCAGAAAAAAACCTTTTTTTTTTTTTTAATAGGCCCAAGTCGATATTACTATCCAAAACTTTAAAGTGGATTGAGTAACTATACTAACTTATCACTATAATAATTTTGATAATTGAATATTTAATTTAAATAAAAAATTAAATTGAATAAAAAATATAATTAGATTACACGGATCGATAAATCTAACTCGGAAATATGAATGTATAGCGAAATAAATAATTATTTTCCCTCCTCTTCCCTACTTTTTCTCTCCGTAAAAAATTTCTCTGTTACTTTTCTTTACTCTCTCTACTCTAAAACTATAAACTTTAATATTGAACTTGTATTGGAGGTAGATATGAATTATTATGAAGAATTTGTAGAAGAAAATATCGGTTTTAGAGGTAAGAAAATTAAAATTTTTTTTCGCAATTAGGGGTCGGATCACCGGGGGTGGCGACCCAGACGTGATCCGATCGCCCAGCCGAGCGTGTCATCCTGAAGCGGATCGCCCAGTGGCGCGACCCGGTCACGTCCAGACCACCGGCCTGGGCGACCCAAGCCTAGGTTTTTAATATTACTATTGTTTTTTTTAATATTACTATTTTTTTTAGAGTATTACTATTTTTTTTAGAATGTTCCTTTTTCTTTTTTTTTTTGTTTTAGAATATTACTATTATTTTTTTAGAATGTTCCTTTATTTTTTTTAGAATATTACTATTGTTTTTTTTAGAATGTTCCTTGTTTTTTTTTTTTTTAAGAATATTACTATTCTTTTTTTTAGAATGTTCCTTTATTTTTTTTAGAATATTACTATTGTTTTTTTTAGAATGTTCATTTTTTCTTTTTTTTTTTTAAAATATTACTATTTTTTTAGAATGTTCCTTTTTTTTTTTAATTTTAGAATGTTATTATTTTCTTTAATTTTAGATGTTATGTATTTTTTTTTTAATTTTAGAATGTTACTAATTTTTTTTTTGTTTTTTGTTTTTGTTAGAGTGTTATTTTTTGTTTTTTTTTTAAATTTAAGAATGTTACTATTTTTTTTTAAAATTTTAGAATGTTACTAAATTTTTTTTTTAGAATGTTACTATTTTTTTTAGAATGTTACTTTTTTGTTTTTTAATTTTAGATGTTACTTTTTTTTTAATTTTAGAATTTACTATTTTTTGTGGAATGTTACTAATTTTTTTTTTCTTAGAATGTTAATTTCTGTTTTCTTTAGAATGTTAATTTTTGTTTTCTTTAGAATGTTTTTTTTTTTTTTTTAATGTTATTATATGAACTTTGTGTTTTTTTTTTTGTGCTTTTTTTTCCTTAAATGTTACTATATAAATAATTTTTTTTGTTTTTTCCTAAATGTTATTATATGAAATTTTTGTTTATTACAATGTTTTTTAAATTTTATTTTTAATACATAATGTGTTCATATTTTAATTTTTTTTGTACTATATCGTAACAGAATGGCGTAGATCCAAGTACATTTGAAGAATTTTTGGAACCGGAAGAATACGTGGATCACGAATATTTATTTGCAACTGATCGAATCTTTAATTCAAAACCAGAGTTGGTGAACTGGGCAAAAGAAACAGCTATAAAAGTGAACACATATTCGATTGTCACTCGGTATTTAAGTTCAAGAGCATCCAACTGCCAACCGTATGTTACATTGAGTTGCGAGCTGGAGGTGCAAATAAACCGAGAAAGAAGCGGTAGTTGACGATAAAGAAGAAGAAGTTCAAGTAAAAAGGCGAAGTCCTTACGGGACTAAAAAGTGTGGTTGTCCCTTCAAATTAGAAGGCGAGCAAATGGCAATGTCTAAAAATTGGCAAGTATTCGTACACGATGGGAGGCATAACCATGCAATAGATGTATATATTCACTGTCACACTCAGGCAGCAAAACTGATGGAGGGACAGCTGATACAAATTGAGCAATTCAGGAATAGTCATGTGCTACCCCGTAATATTTTACGATTTTTTTGGGAACAAAATGTGGGTTGTGCTGTCAGGTATGTTGCATCAACTCTAATGCATTTTGGTTTTATGTTTAGGGTTTAAATTGAGGTTCTAATAATATGATTTACATGACTTTTTGTAGTGCCCAGAAAATATATAACGTTGTTGCGAAGATTAAGAAGAATAGGATGCAGGGGCGAAACACGGTTGAAGAAGTTCTCTACTTAAGTGATATACGGGATTACACGGTTTTCTATAGAAACTGTGAGGACAGCAACATGCTTAGTGACATTGTCGTTGCACATCCGACATCAATTGAAATGTTGAGAACGTGGCCATACATACTTATAATGGATACGACATATAAAACAAACAAGTAAGTTGTATTAAATTTGTTATTAATTGTACATTTAGATGTTATTTGCAAATTGACTCTTTAGGAGTAACCCTTGAATGAATACTAGAATGAAATATGTCATATTTAATCGGTTTTGTGTTAAGTTTACTGGGATTTATGTTTATTTTCTAAACAAGTTATCTGCTTTATATATTTTTTTAAAATAGGTACAACATGCCACTGTTGGAAGTGGTAGGGATGACCCCGACTGGTAAGAATTTTACTGTGGCCAGTACTTTTATGCAAAATGAGCAGGCTACGACTTATAGATGGGTTTTTCAACAGATTAAGCATCTATATTTTCCGAATACAATGTCAACAGAGAATCAATAAGATGTTTGTGAGACTATGCCGAAGGTAATTATTACAGACAGGGAATGCAGTTTAATGCCCGTGATCGGCGAAGTGTTCAGTACCGCGTACCATATGCTATGTAGAATGCACATCAATTAGAACGTGTTGGCCAAATTAACCGAGTTGACAAAAAATGAAGAGGTAGTAGCACGGTTTGTAAATGGGTCATGGAAGAAATTGTTGGAGGAAATCGATGAGCAGGAATACTTAAGGAAATTAGATGCTCTGAAGACGAAGTAGAAGAGCAGACCGGACTTCCTATACTATTTGTTCAACAATTGGTTGATTCCTTTGCTCATAAATTCGTGAGATGTTGCACTAAGAGTCATATGTATTTTGGGGTGGAGACCACCAATCGGGCTGAGAGTGAACACTTAGTGCTGAAGCTATGGCTTTCAACATGCTATGGTGATTTGGATACTGTGTTCCTTAATATTGACTCGCTTATTGAAGGTCAAATAGCAGACATTAAGGCATCATTAGAGTTTTCCAAGACTAAAGAAAAGAATAATGCGAAGAGTAATCACATATTTTATATTTTAAGTAATAAAATCAGTCACTTGGCATTAAAAAAGATATGGTCGGAGATAGCGAGAGCTGTCAGGATATATGATGATCCAGAAAATAAGTGCGGGCACTAATTGAGGACGTCACAAGACCTCCTTTGTGCTTGCGAGCTGATTACACGGTTCGATCACGTTCTTCCTATACAATTATATGATATTGATTCCTTTTGGAAGACACTAGAAATTGACGGTTGTCATCCTTCAGCTCGGCAACAGGACATGGATTATGAGATGCGTTCTCTCACTGACCTCTTGCATCAGATAAGTACAGGACCCATATCCAAAGTTTGAGAGATGCGTCGCCTTGCGAAAGGGGTACTGAATCCTGTTTTGCTTGAAGACCGAGTGTGACATTGACATCACCTCCCGAGGTAGCAGTCAATAAAGGGCGGAAGAAGACGAACTTAACAAAAAGAGACAAGTTACATTGGGAGCACGTATCAATTACTCATCGAAAGATACAGAAGTCAAGCGGATCTGTTTCTGGTTCTGGTTCTGGAACTGGATCTGGGTCGTTGCCCGGTTCGGGTTCTGGGTCCGGATCCCGTGGGAGAGGGAGACTGCCACGAGCTCCTAGAGAAAGGGGCAGAGGGCACCACCGTGGCCGAAGTAGTTTATCTACTATGATACATGCATCCCCGTGTTCCACATTCCCTTACACAAACGCTTTCCCTTCTTTCATTTATCCTTTCATCAGCAATTGGAAGAACGTGATTGGTGATGGAAATTGTGGTTATCGGGTTGTAGCAGATTTTGTGTTTGGTGATGAACATCAATGGCCAGAGGTTCGTAGATGAATACTTTATGAATTGGAGCATTCGACGAATTTGTATGTTAATTTAGTGGGTTCAGAGGTACGTGTTAATGAGCTCGTTCATAGGATACATTGGCCAGTGGATGGACCTGCGCCATACGTGCATTGATTCGAAACACCTGATTCGTTTTACATCATAGCAAATGCATTCAATCTGTGTGTGATACTAATTGCACAACTTGGTTCTACGACTGTGTTACCTTTTTATTCGTATTTGAATCGTCCAGAAGGTACATTGGTTATCGGTCTCTGGACAGAACAACGACACTTTATTCAGGTAAGTGTCGAATACGTGTATCTTTATGATTTTTTACATTATTCTGTATTATATGATGTTTGAGTCTACAGTTTTTCTGACATTTACATATTTCTGTTTGTTTTACACAGCTACAGTTGAATGATATGTGTCCGATACCTTCTTTACACGTTCAATAGATTCATCATCGTTCTGAATGGGTCAACAATTGGGCAGATTCGTATCAGCATAGGATTGCAGATTGGAACGTGAGGGTTGCTTGAAATAGAAAGTAAATAGGACTTTATTTTTTGATTAAGAAAATTATATATACGAAATTTTTTAACTTAGTTTTAAAACATATACATGTTAACTTTTTTTGGTATATTTTTTATTTTTGATAAATGTAAACTCGTTTTATGGTTCAATATCTTTATATTTAATGTGTTTCGGGTTTATGATGCTTTATATTTTTCTATTACAATTGTAAAAAAACTGAATGCATAAAAAAATTCCCATCAACCAAGTAACAACAACATTACAAAAAAAGTCATACACTACAAAATAAGTCATAAACAACAACCAGTCAAGTACATAAAACAACGCACTAACATCGAGTTTGATGATACCTCTTGATCATGTCGGAAACCCTACTAACCTTCGTAGCATTATCAATATCGTCACCGTCCAACTCACGAGCTACCATATCCAATAGAACATGCAGTGTAATGGGAGCAATGGTCGGCAATTGCACGCCACGGGGAAGCCTATCCAGATTCTGAATCCTTGGATGAGTGCGGGGGAGAAACCAAGGCATGTAATCATCTGTGCACCGAGATGGAGGTATAGCAAGGATACTGATCCATGTAGACGTAAGCAGATAAGATGGTGCCTCCAGCCAAAATGCCTCTATGAACTCATTCTTCATCATGTACACCTTGTTATTTGCTGGCCTGCGGTGCTCCTAAGGACGAATAGGATGAGCTGGAATGCATTGAACCCACCAAAACTGTCTGACAACCCTATCGGGAATATAAGGCTCAACACAATCAAAGTATGCAATCATCCCATGGTACGTAGAAACCTATACATCAATAATCTCATCGAATCTATACGGAGTCCACCTGACCTCGTCAGCAGTCATCGTGTCTAAACGAATGCATAAGTCGATTAATTTGTTCTCTGTTTTGTGACCCAACATCGCAAACCTCTGGATGTGAGGTTTGCACAACCTCGCTCCCGGTCTCACCGGAGGTGCAAACATAGGAAAATATAGGTATATCCAAGCCTTTAGAAAAAAAATTAATAAAAAAAATCAGCAACCCTATCATTAGACAAAAATAAACCCTAAAATGTAAAAATTAAGTAAACAGGATGAAGATTATAGTGATATTACTTCAGCAGTGACCAGCAACCAGACAATTCTTTCGCATCAACACGGGAGGCCTAACCAAAACTTCGGTACAAGTAAGCTAGTGTAGCAGCACCCCATGCAAAACCACCAACAGAAATAACATTCTTCACGAGTGGCCACAGCTTCCCAGGGACATTATTTCCACTCTTGTCAGTGAAGAGCGAACTGCCGAATAAATACAAGATGTAACAAGCAGCCCTCTACTCCATAGACAGTCCACTACGAGGTGATTCAGCAACTCCCACCAAGTCCTGACCATTTATACCTATGCTGGAGTCGGAGATATCGAGATCGCTCTAGATAACTGCAATTAACTGCTCCCGTGAATAATAATGGTCGATGATGTTACCGTAAGAAGGTATGCCCAGAATCAACTCAACATCATGCAATGTAACTGTCATCTCCCCACAGGGCATGTGGAAACTGTTGGTATCTGGCTGCCACCTCTCCACAAAAGCAGATGGCAAGGAGGAGTTCGGATGTCGGAACATGCAGGACCTTAAATGTGATAGTCCTGTCTCCCCTGCCAACTGTACAACTGCAGGATCACTAGGGTCCAACTGGTTAGGGACACGTAACAGGACCTCGACTTCAAAATGCCTCTATCTTGCAAAAATAATATAAACACATAATAAAAATGAACAAAATATTCAAATCTATAATCAGAAATAAACAATATACAAAATATTCAAATTACCTGTCCACGCCATATGCTACCAGCGACATGACCGCTATACGAAGGAACAAGGACTGGATCCTGTGGACCGCCATCAGTTAGACTTGTCTGCTCCCAACCGTCATTCTTTGATTTCTTCCTCTGCGTAGGGTTGGTAGAAGGACGTGACTTCTCGGGTCTTTTTTGTCGCGACCCAGTAATCTTACTCATCACTGACATGAAACTGTCAGCCAACCCTTTCCCCTTACCCGAAGCAGGCCTATGGCCAGAAGATGAGGCTCAACCACAGGAACAGGCTCGTGATCATCACCGTCATCGTCACCACCATCATCATCATCAGCATCATCATGTCCACCATCATCCTCATCGCCCTCACCGCTATGAATGCGGAGGGAACCAACCCTGACAGCCTCCTCAGATCAAGATGTACCAGAATCCCTACCCAACTCAACATCAGATGAGGGATTGCCACGAGCAGTGGCTCCATACTCAGCATCGTTGTAAGATGAGTCCACCAGGACGGACCCAGCAAGCTGCTAGAAGAACTGTGCATCTAACTACAATCCTGGACCACTAACATCATTTAATGGAATCTGAGTTCTAGAGAAATGCTGTGTCAGATCCAGACTAGGCATATGAATAGGTAGAGAAGGAGTATGTGCATATGGATCATATGATGTTCGTGCTGGCTGAGAATATCCATAAGGGTCATAGGGTACGAGGGTGTACGGAGGGTATGATGTGGTAGGAGGATGGGTCCTAAACGGTATAGGGGGGCTGGGTGCACCAGGACCATAATACATACCCGGTGCAATAGGTGCAGAAGTTGACGGTATGTCTGATGTACTGTGGCGTCTCCTCACACCACGGGATGACACAGTCACTGCACGACCTTCAACTCGACCGGTCCTGTCTGTCACAACACCTAAATCATCATCACCCCTACGTGCATTGGGCTGAACCATCTAAACAAATTATCAAATATTTTCCTCAATGACATTACATAATATCTGTCTAATTCATAATATTTTTATACGATACAAGTAATGCATTTTTCTTGATCTTTATATCATTAAGTTAAAGCCGTGAATTAAGCTAAATTCATTATAGCTATATTTATTACCCCATTTGAACACTTCACATTTTTTTATTATATTGTGTTAACCCTAAACGCAAAATCATTCAATATAACAAACCTAAATCCAAATTGCATAAACGCTTATTTATGCAATTTGTTTAGAACATTTGTTTATAAAGCCATATTATTCATATAAACCCTACATCATAAACTCTAAATAAACAAAATTATACAATCAGTCAAGTCCACAGGCATCCTAATAAACATAAACAAATTATGCCGAACATAATGTAACCTCTAAATTAAACAAATAAACATAAATGTAGTCATAATTTTTTAAAAAAATTGACCTCATCATTAATTATAACAACGTAAGCTATAAAAAAATTAAACAAATTAAATAACGTAATATAAACTCTAAATTAAACAAATAGATAAATGAAATCATAACTTTAAAAAAATAACATAAGCATAAACAAATGAAATATTAAAAAAAATTAATATATAAAAACTAAAAAAAATAATAACAAAATAAAAAGTACAAAAAAATTAAAAAATAATAAAACATAAAAAAATAATAAAAAACAATAAAATAATAAAAAATAATAAAAATTAAAAATAATAAAATAATAAAAAATAATAAAAATTTAAAATAATAAAATAATAAAAAATAAAAATAAAAAATAATAAAAAATTATAAAAATTAAAACTAAAAAAATAAAAAAGTTAAAAATCAAAAAATAATAAAATAATAAAAAATTTAAAAAATAAAAAATAATAAAAAATTTTAAAAAATAATAAAAAATAAAATAATTAAAAACTTAAGAAATAAAAAATAATTAAAAATTTAAAAAATAAAAAAATAATTAATGTCCAGGCGATCCGGCGAGATTCCGGCAAAAAATTCAGTTTGAAAAACAGTAATTTTTTTTTCAATCTAACGGTTATTTTCAAAATTTGAACCGATAAAAATGTAAATAAATGAGTATAGATCAAAGTGCTAACAATTTTTTTCGAATTACAACGGCCGGATCTTCCTAAATCTGAAGTTGAAATTTGAAGTTTTAGAGAGAAGTGATAGGATTTGTTGAAGAGAGAGAAAATTTATAATTAAAAAATGAATTATTTTAATTTATTTCGCCCTGTACATATATATTCCCGAGTTAGAATTATTAACCTTTGGATCACTTATCAATTTTAAAAAATTAATTATTGTCAATTTAAAAAAGTTAAATTGAATGAAAAATACACCAGCTGTAAGGAAATGTTGGGAAAACCGTTATGATAGTATCTGCACGCATTTGGGAATGAGGAAGAAGAACATGCAAATGATTATTATCTCTCTATTTGTGGTTTGAGATTGTTAATAATGATTACGGACTGCAGAGATTTCCCTTTTTGTTTTTTTTCGAAAATTTCCATCATTCTATATAAGAGGATTAGACGACAGGCTAATTATCAAAACAAGAGTAATGGGGTAGGTTCAAAGTTGAAACAATCAAATTAGCTCAATTAGAAATAAAAAATTATTTCATATTTGTACAGATAAATTTTAATTTGGTATTTAAAAATTTATATTTGTCTCAAATAATTACTTGAATTTTGAAATTCTCTAAATAATACTTAAAATTAACTTATTTGTCTCAAGTTGATGTTTCTGTAAAGTTTCAAATGGAAAACTTACTTTTGGAGTTTAATTAGAGCTAAAATACAACAAATAAAATAAATAGGATATATTTGGAAGATCAGATTCATTTGGACCTGAACTGAAATTTATCCCAATATTATCTTCCTCTCCCTTGTATTCTCCTTCTCCTCCGTATCCTCTGGCCATCATCTACAAAGATTCCTATCCAGAAACCTTTCTACCAACCTTCCCAAAATCTCTAGGAAATTTTGAAACTAATGGAACTAAGTAGTAGCTAAACAATACTAAGGTTGAGTTTGGTTCATATAATTGAATTGGAATTAGAATTGAAATTCTATAGAGGATAAATCTCAATTTCGTCCTTAGAAATAGTGTTGTCTAAATTGAGGACCTAAAATTTGAATTGTCTCTCAATAGTTCCTAACAAATGAAAATGTCTCTGTTGGATAAATATCCACAATATTGGACTGATTAATTATTTGTGTCTTATGATGAATAGGCAATCTGGTCTTCTACATGTCCACCGAGTTTGGGCCTATGCTTGTTGGGATGCTAGGTGGGCTAAAATATTTGACCACCTTTTGGTGGCCCTCAACCTTCAGCCCTCTCTTTCCCCTCCATTTACTCCCTTATTTCTCCTCCCCTTCTGACCATTGGTCTTTTCACCTCTCCTTTTGACCAAATTACTCTTTTTTCTCTCTCTCTCTCTCTCTCTCTCTCTTGGATGGACCACTATATATACTCCTTATGTTTTTATCCTAATTTTTCAATCTCTCCTCTCTTCCTCTCTTCTCTCCTAGGCTGCCACTTGAGCTTCCTCCTACCATTGACATTTTTGCTTCTCTGGTGTTTGAATCTAGTTGGCTTCTATTGGTTAACCAATTCATGTGAGAACAAATGAAGCTTTGGTGTTTCTTGAGAGATTATTTGGAGAGTGCCCTTTTGGATTCTGTTGAGGACTGATTCTCTAAAGGATTTTTAGTTCTTCATATTGTGTTCTTCCTTTTTTGCTAATTATTTACTTGTTTTTTTGAAGATTTTAGATTTCTTATTTATTATCTCGTTTTATTCCGATTTTTGTAATAGATAGGTTAATCTATTTTTATCTTTAGTTGTAATAGAATTAGTGTTCACAGTTTTGTCGCCTAACAGTGGTATCAGAGCCTTTGGTGTTCTCTCTATCGATCTTTGAGTTCAGTTCTTTGAACTCTAGCAAGAACCGTGAATTCTGCTTCAGGGAAGTCTTCTAAGATCTCATCTTTTATTTTCTGTCAAAAATATATTTTATTTTTTATTTTGTGGTTTTTTTTGCCACTTAACTTCTAAAACTGAAACTCGAGCCTCAAGAATCCTATTGAGATTCTTTGTATCTATGTCTCAATGTTTTTCTGTTTGAAAAAATAATCTTTTTTGTAGTTAGTTTTACTTTTTAGTCTTTTATTTTTCTGCATTTTTCTGTTTAGTTTTCTTTTTATTATTCTGTTCAATTTTTTTATTATTTATTCTGCCTGTTATTCTGTTTTTTATTTTGTCCATTTTTCTGTTTCTATGTTGTTCCGTTTTTAGATTATTATATCTGCTGATATTCTGTATATTATTTTTTGTAGTTTTTTTATTTATTCTGCTGTATTTTTGTTGGTCGGCTTGCTGCCACATTTTTGAAATTTCTATTACTGTTCTGTTGGTCGGCTTGTCGCCATTTGCTTGAAAATTTCTGATTATTATTGTTCGGTTGGTTGGCTTGCCACCACTTATCTGCAATTTTTTGTGCTAATATTCTGTTGGTATTTTCTTTACTGCTTTAAGCACTTTATTTTTGGCTTGTCGCCATATTTGCAATTTTTTATTTTTAGCTTGCGACCAATTGTTGCTTATTCTTTATTTTTCTTTTATTCTTCATATTTTCGTTTCCGTCTAATCTTTGTGGTTCTAATGGCCACCGATAGGTTATAAACCAATAAATATGATGGTAAAAACGATTTTAGTATTTGGAGAATATAAGTGAATGCTGTTTTAGTACAAAATAAACTTTTACCGGCTATTTCAAGACCCGAGGATTATCTTGAATCATGGAAGGCTGAAATTTTAAAAGAAAAATTTGACTCTGCAAAAAGCACAATTATTTTACATTTACAAGACAGTGTCATAAGAGAAATTAGGATTTTAAACACTGCTCGAGATATTTTTCTTAAACTTGAAAATACGTTTTTGAAACATTTTATTTCAAACAAAATATATTTAAAGGAGCAGTTGTTCAGTTTTAAAATATCACCTTCAAAATCTTTTGAAGATGTTTAGATGATTTAAACAAAATTGTGCAAGATTTGCAAGATGGCTGATGATATTTCTGAAGAAAATGTTGCTATTATTCTTTTAAATTCATTGCATGAGTCTTTTGCTGATGTCAAAACTGCAATTAAATTTGGTCATCACAAATTCGTTCTTTCCGATATAAAATCTGCTCTTAGGAATAAAAGTCTAGACCTTAAGAAAGAAAATAAAACTAATGGTGAAAATCTTTATGTTAGAGGGAGACTCGAGAGAAAGGAATTTTTCTGTCATAAAGATAGACCTAAAAGTAAGGGCAGGCCTAAGTCTAGAGAACCAAATAATAGAGTCAAAAGCAAAGTAAAATGTTTTTACTGTAGTAAAGAAGGACATCTAAAAATAAATGTTATAAAAGAATTTGTGATGAGAAAAATAGAAAAAGGGGGAGTTCAAAAGATACCGTGAGAGAAAACAAACTTTTTGAGTCTGATAACAATGGGAGCTCTATGTACGCAAATCAGTCTGACTCGTAATTCACTTCTGACCTTGTGTTCGATAGCCCAATCGTAGTGATGCTCTTCGACAGGTGAAATAAGGTTATCCATAAAAGCTCTACAACGGTTCGATATGAAAGAGAAAAGCTCTATAACTTTTAGTACCATCTTTTTTCTTCGGAAGCCGCTTTTTTTGCTCTATTTCTCGTTCCTAGAAGTAGTTTGTGTGAAAGCCTTTTCTTCTAACTAATATGATTTTGGACCAACCTCCTGGAGAGAGAGCGATGTGCATGAAATAGGTGAGTAAGGATAAAGATTCGGGTCCTTGTTCTAACAGTCTGAGCTGCTTAAGATGTTTTGTGTGTTTCTCACTCTTCTTCAGTAGCTAATAATTGGATCTTGATTCCGGTTGTTCTTATCATATGTGTCCTAACAAGAACTGGTTTTCAGATTTAAAACCTGTAGAAATTGGTAAAGTTTTCATGCGATTAACGTAATAGGATCTGTTTCTATTAAGATGTTCGATGGTGTTATTAGAACACTTTCTGATATTAGGTATGTTTCAAGTCTTAGGAGAAACCTTATTTGTGATACCCCTAACACTGCCACTAGGTCAACTGCGGCTGAGTAAGGTATTTGCGCGCCTCTCGGCACTAGACTATAAGTCCTAAAAAAAGTTTGTTCCATAAATTCTTAGATTTTACTACGTTAGACTCCAACTCCTACGCTTACGACAATCGCCCTTTCAAGATTGCCCGAGGTGCCTACCGAGTGGGGCGTTACATTCTTCCCTCCTAAGTAAAATTTCGTCCTCGAAATTTAATAGTCATACACCTATAAGTATTGGATACTTCCCCTTCATTTTCTCAGTCTCCCAGGTTGCCTCCTCAATCCCATGATGCCTCCATACAACTTTACACATTGGAATCTGTCTCCCATGTAACTCTTTTACGCTTCGTTCTCTAATCTCCGCTGGTTTTTCTTCGTAGAGCAAATCGGCATGTAACTCCAGTTGGTCATCATTGAGCACATGATCAGGTGAAAGATGGTATTTCTTTAATTGTGATACATGAAACGTGTCATGTATACCTATCAGTTCATTCGGTAAGGCTAACTGATATGCCACTTCACTAATCCTGTTAACAATTTCAAACGGTCCGTCATATCGGGGCTTAACTTTCCTCCCCTTGGACATCTACGCTTTCCGCGATGTGGTGTAAGTTTCAAGAAAACTTGATCTCTCACACTACACTTCAGGTCCCCTCTTCGATTATCAGCGTAGCTCTTCTACCTATTTTTAGCTCCCCGAAATTGATCTTGAATTTTCCTAACCTGTTTCTGCATTTCTTCTAACTTTGGCACCAAGTTACTTTATTTCCAATGAGATCGAACTCCACTCTCATCCCGATACAGGAGTGTTCTGCTTTTCTTACAATACCATGCTTCAAATGATGTCATTCCTATCGAAGAATGGTAGCTATTATTATAAACAAACTCAACACTAGCAAGATTGTCAACCCATTTGTTCCCAAAATCTAAGGCGCAAGCTCTCAACATCTCCTCTAGAGTTTGAATCGTTTTCTCAGACTGTCCATTGATTTGGAGGTGTGTTGTGGTACTATAACTTGGGTTGGTCCCCATAGCTGCCTGGAATTAGGGCCAAAACCTTGAGGTAAACCTTAGGTCTCTATCTAACACAATATCAATGGGCACTCCATGAAGCCGTACAATCTCATCTTCCTAGATTTGCACTAACTTGTGCCGTAGTTGGTTGATGCTTTACTTCCTGGAAGCTTCTCTCGCACTTCTCTACCTATGTAAACTCGATAGCTTTCCTCGTAAGTTATGATAAAGGTCTAACAATAAGAAAAGAAAAATCTATTATGAATCTTCAATCATACCCTTCCATCCCTAAGAAGTTATGTACATCTACTGGTATCTTAGGTTATATCCAATCGGTCATTGCTCTACCTTTACTGGTTCGACTTACACTCCTTCCTGAGTTATCACATGCCCTAAGGAAGTCACCTGTCACCATTCAAAACTTACATTTCCTAAACTTGATGTACAACTTATGCTCCTACAGGGCTTACAACACTCTCCAAAGATGTCGTTCATGTGCTTCGAGGCTAGGTTATTATATAAGAATATTATCAATGGAAAGCGCCACAAACTTATCCAAGTAAGGATAGAAAACCTTATGCACCAAGTCTACGGATGTCGCGGGTGTATTTGTCAATCCAAGTGGCATAAAACAAACTCATAATCCCCAAATCAGGCGTCAAAAGATATTTTCCTTTGCTCATACCTGATAATATCCTTGTCTTAAATCTACTTTGGAATAGTATTCTACTCCTAGAAGTTATCAAATGATCTATCTGTAAGTATCACGTCATAACTCCCAAATGGTAAGGTAATTAAATCTCTAGATATAATCACACTCTTGACATAGATGTCACAATCTGGGTACTTTACCTCAGTTATCTTACTCACGCCCATAAGAGTGCCAACTATTAACTGATAATGCATGTCAACAGAGGGTATAGGAATATGTTTTATGAAATGAAAGCTCATAAAGAATGCGTAGCTCTAGAACCAATGAGTACTCGTGCAAGTTGAGAAAAGATTGGAATCATACCTTCGACTATATCCACTCCGGTGTCTACGGACAGTCCATCCAACGTATAAACTTTTGCTTTTACTTGTGGCTTATCACTCATTTCTTCTGTGGCTTCTCTCATATCCGGGGGTCGGCCAGTTTTTCTAGACGTCTCCGGTGGTATTTGTTGCATCTCCGGGTACTGATCCCTAATATGTCCTGATTTTCCACACCAATAACATAATCTTGACTTCTGGTAACACACTTCTGCCACATGTCTACTTCGTCCACAGTATGTACATACTCTATGGACTCGTATAGGGGTCAGGGTTCCCCGGCCTTCATTTCCTATCCTTTGCTCACCACAGGGTCTCTTAAAATCTCTGGATTTCTATGGTCCTTGTCCAGGACATTTATAGAGGATTGCAGCTGAGCCAATAGCTGCCTTCCTCTGTGTAACCGCTTAATCCGCCATCTCTGTCAATATGGCGGCTTCAATTGCTGCTGCGAATCTCATTGGTGGTAAGGGTGCCAATGCCCGTTGTAGTTTCACCCTTAATCATTTCACAAACTGCCGCGTCTTATTCTCATCAGTATCTATCAATCTTACCAGTATTTAGCCAACCTATTGAACTTTGCGGTATACTAGGCAACTGTCAGGTTACTCTGTCCCAATTGCTGAAACTCATCCTCTCGTTACTTACGAACCCACCGGAGTATCTACTCTTTCCTAAATTCTTCTTGAAAATTGTTCCAGGTCGATGGTTGGTTCTTAAGTGCCCGAGCTTCGGAAGCTTTAACCCACCAATCCTTTCCCATGCCACGAAGCCTAAAAGCTACGAACGTTACCCTCAGGGAATCCTCGTAGTTAAGGGTATCATAGATATCACTTAGCTGCTCGAGGAGCAGTTCAACCTTAATTTCTTGCTCGACTTCTCCATAGAACTCCGGTGGTCAAAAATTCAAAAATAGCTCTAGTACTTCATCTGCCCCAGTGGCCCGTATTCGCTCGTTCCTCCTTGTGGTCATTGAAGTTTCTAACAATTTCTTCATTCTAATCATGAAATTTTCCATTATCGTATGCGTAGCTTGCTCTGGACGAGGTGTGTTTTCCCTAGTGGTTTCAGGCTGTCTGCTTTGAGAATTTTCGGACACAGCCTCGTCCGTATGATTTGAAGGTCATGAATGGGATATGTTTTTAAATGACCAGAAAGTTTCATCGCTAGTAAACTTATAAGTTTGCAATTATTTCATAATAAGTAAGTATAAACTCAGCACAGGCACTAACATCAACACGTTCTTATAAACATAAACATATATATATATATATAGATCTCAAAATCAGGATCTTTAGTACAAGTGGTGTCGCAGACAAATCATCCTTATCACTCCAAAAATATATGACCGAGTTACTACACATATCCAAAAACTCGGGGATCTTATATCCATTATCCTAAGGCTTATTATGTCAAGCCTCAACCAAACACCACTTATACCCATCCAAATAACTATATACCAAAAAATCCCCTGTACCCTATCCTAGGTCTACTCCCCCTAAGGGTGTCAGCTACCGGAACCTTCTGCCCCGGACTCCAGCTTGGCATGACTCTATCCACTGAATCCCTAGTAGTACCAATGAACTGGGCGATAAACCGCTTAAGCCAGTCCCGCTCGTCAACCAGCTCCTGAATCTCCCTCTCTCTGGCCATGTGCGCCTCTCGCACCTGAACTACCTCCGTCTCTAGCATAATAGCCCTCACTGTAGCCTGTCGATGTGCCTGGCGTGTCGTATAAAATAGGGCATCCACCCTCGAAATCTACTCTCTTAGCTCCAAAATTTTCTGTCCAGTGGCCTCCACTTGCTGCCCACTCCATAAGCAATAGCCACAAATAGGTGATTACGGTACCGGGGATCCACCCACTACAAGGGTGTCCACACCCTCAGTATCAACCAGTGCCACTCCCTCCGGCTTAGGTAGCATCCGTGCATCAAACTCAGCCTCACTGGAGTCTTCTTCGATCGATACCCCATGCTCCACTCCCTGCACTACCAGTCCCTCTAGAGTCTCATTGTCTGAGAGGTCAATAATGGGAACTGGATCTCTCTCTGGAACAATCTCCCTAAGGGAGAATAATGAAGACAGTGACGTCCAGTTGGACTCACTCACAAGTGCACCCTTAGGGTTAGTACTACCCGAGAAATCGAATGGCTGAAATCAAAGTTTCAATAATTGACCCCTATAGCTTGTCTAAAATCCAAAAGTTTAAACCTAGGAATGAACCTAGATGTTCTGATACCACTTGTGATACCCTTAACCCTGCCACTAGGTCAACTGCGGCTGAGTAAGGTATCTGCGTGCCTCTCGGCACTAGACTATAAGTCCTAAAAAAAACGAGAGCCCAACCCCGGGGCAACACTAAAAGTATATACACAAAATATGCAGCGGAAAAACTTAAATAAACCTATTACCACTAGTCCGTCCCAAACACAAGATTTTTATAAAAAAAAAAAACTTCTTAAAACTGTGGCGATACAAAATAAGAGTCTTATACCAACAAAACCCCATAATAATATAAATAGAAGAACCTTACACCTGGCCCGAGTCTAAGAAAAACAAAACATAATACGTGACAACCAAAGCATAAACATGTCCTTCTAGAGAAACATGGTCCAAGATTCCATGCCCGCAACCTCAACGACTGATCGTACCTCTATTTGTCCTGAGTTGATCTGAGGAGAAAACATGAAATGGAAAACGTGAGCGCGAACACCCAGTGAGTCCATGTGTGTGTGTGTGTCTCAGTGATTTCTTTGAAATAATGATGACGCAGTTTCACGAAACCATTTTATGCAATATTCTAAGAAAACCTTTTATTTTAACAATATTAGTGCTTGAACTGGAATAAGGGTTTCGAGTGCGGTTGGGAAGTCTAAGCGAATCAAGACACATCAACGCAACTTCTACACCCGAATGCAAAGAAACATGCAATGCTACAATCGAGTTCAAAGGACAAGGTCTGGATCCCAAAACGAGGTTATCAGAAACAAGTCCGGCATCTCGTAGTCAATACCAGCCCAACATCATACGAGCGCTCGATTACCAAACAATCGATCTCCCCAAAACTGGTCAAAACATCAGGCTATAGATTCTTAGGGTACCTACTAGGTCTGCCCTGGGACCAACCTCGGTGTCGAGTCCCTCCTGACTCTTCACTAGACAGTCGAAACCCACCATAGAGCATAATGCGGTGTCCACGTACACCGATTGGGCTACACCCTCCGCAGTTTACGCCCCTCTTCAAGTGGATCCACTCTCCCGAGTCTAAATCGTCTACGCCATCGGAAGAGGCCCTCGTACGGGGGCTAGCCACGTACAGTGCAATCCTCTAACGCTTCCGAACATATCAACATAATCTAGAACTGTATCTCTGGTCAGAATGGGGGTTTTTTCCATGTTTTTACAAAAAGAAAGGCCGCTTGACCGGCCTTCAAAACAGAACCAGGTCATGAATATTTAATAAAATCCCCATCCGCCAGTTCACCACATGTTCATGCAAAATTCACATAATTATGCTAGATGTATTCTCATGCATGTCAAAATAGGGTAGCTCTTCGAAAACCAGAACATTTTTCCAACATATATAATTCTTCCTAGAAAACCTGTGTACAGTCAAATCCTGCTTTGCAGCAATTATATACCATTTTAAAAAAAACCACACCTATATGGAGCACGGCTCCTATGCATTGTCCAGGAAAATAGGTAACACATTGTGGAGAACATCTTCGAAAGACATGTTAAATTGTAACATGCTGAATGTAGTAAATATTTTATAACAAGTTCAGGAAACACGCCTTACAAGGCCCGTAATATTGCAAATATTAGAAAATAGGGTTTTGTAGACTCACCTGGATACGGCTCTGGTGCTGTAATCCTACAAACATAATACCAATAAACACTTAAGTACAAATCCAAACATTTCTATTTGCCACAAGAAATAAAAGACAATAACTCTTTATGAACCTAGGTTATAACTACACACATGCTAATCCCAAGATCCTAGACTTCTTAACCCATCTACACTAAAATAATACCTACGCACTGGTGATACAAAATATATATATATACATATATGCTAACGTCATATACGAAAATTAAGTGTGTATATATATCAAGATTAGTCACGAAAGTTAAGCATACCAAATATATATATAAATCCATTGTGGTTAAAATCATTTCCAAAAATCGTTTATACTAAAAATATATAAAATTTATGAATGCCAAAATTAGTTACAGAAGTTATGTATACAAAATATATACAAAGTTATGTACTGAAATATATATATATACAATACTTTATTTGCTAAAATTGTTTATATAAAAAGAGAATCACATATATACTAAACTATATATATTTACCAACTATATATACTAAAATTGTTCACAACAATTATATATCACAAGCATGTATAAAGTTATATATACTAGAATTTATTTATATAATAAAATATATTCAAGACTTCATGTACTATAATTCTTTATAAAATCCCCATGCATGCAAAAAGATATACATATATATATATAAACAATTGAAATTTAAACTTGAAAATACGTATATACATGTAAATATATATACTAAAGATATATATATTAAACTATACATGCAAATATATACACTAAATATATCTATATATATGTGAGAATATAAACAATTGTGTATACTAAAATATATATATATATGTATATAGAAGAAAGTACACAAAAATCATATCCCAAAAATTAGGTTTACTAAAATCATTTTAAATAAAAGAACTATACCAAGAAAAATTAAATAAATATATTTATATAAGATTAAATAAGAGAATCCAAAACAAAAATCAACTAGATTTTAAACCAATTTATACCCTAAATATCTCGTCTTAAGAATCCATAATCAAATCATATAACTCATCAATAAAGAGGAGAAAATAAACTAAGAACTTAGCTAACCAAATAAATAAGTAAATAAATAAAAGCTATTTCTTAGCTCTTAGTTTTAAGGGATATATATATATATATGTATAAATAATACACTTGTTCACTAGCATAAATCCCACTAGAATGCAAGTTGGGATCTCAAGGTGACTAAAAGAGAAAGGAAAGAAATGAATACAGGAAAAGAAAAACAAATTTCATTTACCTTTTTTTTTTTTATGATGAGCTGAAAGGAGAGGAGAGAGAGAGACCAAAAAAAATCATCAGCCTTCCCTCCTACATGCCTATATATATATACCTATCTAGGTGGACATGCAAGGTGACAAGTGTCACCCCATCTTACGACAAGTGGCAAGTTTTTTTTTTTACAAACCATAATAATCTAAAAAATATATATACATAAATAATAATACTAATAATAATAATAATATTAATAATATAGAAATAAAAGATAAAATCCTTTCATAAAAAAATAGTACTTTAAACCTTGTACGAGATTACTGGGTATTTAAATCACTAAAAATTGCGTTCCATAAATTCTTAGATTTTACTACGTTAGACCCCGTCTCCTACGTTTACGACAATCGCCCTCTCAAGATTGCCCGAAGTGCCTACCGAGTGGGGCGTTACATTATTTTCCTTGGCACTCTTGATGACGCTAGTTATACATACAAATCTAGAAAATGACATTTATCTATTTGCAAAGGTTCCTTAGTTGTCATTAAAGGAGTTAAGAAATCTGGTCTTTACTATTTAATTAGAGAATATGTTTCTAAACCTGCTGTTTTAGTGTCTAATCATGATGTTAGCATGTTATGGCATAAATGGATCGGTCATATAAGTTAAAAAGGTTTACAATATCTTAGTAGATAAAATCTTCTTGATGGATATAAAATTCATTCACTTGATTTTTGTGATCACTATATTTTAGGAAAATAATATAAATTGAGTTTTCTGTTAGCACACACAAATATACTGCTATTTTGAATTATGTATATTGTGATTCGTGAGGTTTTGAAAAGGTACCCACATATAGTGAAAATTTTTATTTTCTGTCTATTATGGATGATTATTCAAGGCATATTTGAATTTTCTTATTAAAAACTAAATATCAAACTTTTGAAAAATTTAATGAATGGAAAACCTTGGTTGAAAACCACATTGATAAGAAAGTAAAGTTTTTAAGAACCGACAACAGTCTTGAGTTTTGCAATAAAACTTTGATGATTTATGTGCTAAATGCAGTATAACAAGACATAAAACTGTTAGGTATAATCTTTAGCAAAATAGTATTGCTGAAAGGATAAATAGGACAATTATGGATAAAGTTATATGTCTCATATTGTCATCTAGTATACCAAGATCGTTTTCGGGTGAAGCTATTAGGACAACTATTTATTTAATTAATTGGTCCCTTTCGACTGCTACAAATTTTAAAACTCCGATGGAGATATGGTCTGGTTCACTACCAACCTTGTCTCATCTTAGAATTTTTGGTTGTGCCGCTTTTTGCTCACTAACGGGAAGGAAAATTTTGACCCTAGGTCTAAAAAGGGTGTCTTTCTTGGCTATCCCAATGGTATTAAAGGGCACAAGGTCTGGCTTAGAAATGAACTAGGGGTGAGGGTAGTAATTAGTCGGGACGTAGTCTTTAAAGAATCTGACATACCTTGTCTCAAAGATTAAACTGTTCCTACTATTACTACTGATCAACTCTTAGTAAGGGAACGAGGTGGAGGACACCCCTGGGATTGTTTCTAACCTAGAACTTGAGAATGAACAGAAAAGTTCAGATCAAATATCTGAAAATAGTATTAGGCCTGAGTCAGAAAATTATGACAATGATGATGATACTGTTGAAGCCCAATCTCATGCTTTAAATGAATATCAGTTAGTTAGAGATAAGGATAAAAGAAATATCTAAGAAAACTGTTAGATATGGCTATTCATATTGTGTTTCTTACGCTTTAACTGCTGCATTTTTTATTGAAGAAAGAGAACCTATGTATTTTGATGAGACTCTTAGGAGTCCTAATTCTAAGTTGTGGATGCATGCTATGAAGAATGAATCTCATCTTTGCATAAAAACAAAACATAGATTTTATTTCCTAAAACAAAGTAGAAATTAATTGACTGCAAGTGGATTCTCAAAATTAAAGAATCGGATTTTTAAAATGAACCACCTAGATTCAAAGCTAGGTTAGTTGCAAAATGTTTTTCTTAAAAAGAAGGCATTAATTTCCATGAAATATTTTCTCCCGTTATCAAATATAAAAAAATTAGGATCATACTTCCTATTGTTGCTTTCTTTGATTTTGAGTTAGAACAACTTGATGTTAAAACTGCTTTCTTGTATGGAGATCTTGATGAAATAATTTTTATGAAACAACCTCCTTGGTTTTAGGTTAAAGGCAAAGAAATTATACCTGTTTACTCAAAAAGTCTCTTTATCGACTTAAACAGTCCCCGAGACAATGGTATATAAAGTTTGATATCTTTTTATAGAAATATAGTTTTAAAAGAAGTTGCTATGCTAACCGTTTTTATTATTATGGTAATTCTATTGATGATACTGTGTATCTTCTATTGTATGTTGATGATATGTTGATTGCATACAAACAAAAAGACAAATTGGTCAAACTAAAAACTCTTTTAAAAATAGAATTTGATATGTAAGATCTAGGCATTGCATCTAGAATATTAGGAATGAACATTTTGAGAAATCGAGAAAAATCACTCTTGAGCTATTTATAAAAAACCTTTCTTAAAGAAAAGTGTTTCAAAGTTCTCTATGGACTCTTGCAAACCTGTTTGCACCCCTTTAACTAGTCATTTTCAATTACCTTCTAAAAACTGTCCAGAAACTGATTTTGAAAAGAAAGAAATGGCTAATATCCCTTAAAGAATGGCAATTGGGTCAGTCAGTATTCAATGATTTCTATACGACCTGACATTGCTTTCTCTACAAGTCTTGTAGTCGTTTTATGTCCAATCCTAGAAAGGATCATTGGACTACTTTAAAATGGCTTTTGAGGTATATTAACAGTACAATTGATAGAGGATTAAATTTTAAAAAATGGTCAAAATCATTTGAACTAATAGATTATGTAGATTCTGATTTTTCTGGTGACAGATTTTCGAAAATCTACAACAGCTTATTTCTTTACAATTACTAGACACTGTGTTTGTTAGAAATCTCAATTCCAGACTGTGGTTGCTTTATCAATCACAAGAGCTGAATATATTGCTACCACTGAAGCAATTAAAGAAGAAATTTGGATTCAAGGACTTTTATCCGAATTAAATCTTTTACACTCAAAAGCCACCATTTTTACCGATGTCAAAGCTGTCTAAATTTGTGTAAATACCCTGTTTATCATGATCTCACTAAACACATACATGTTAAATATCATTTATTAGAAAAAAATCGCTAATGGCATAATAGAGATAAAGAAGATAAACAAAAAAAAAAAAAAATCCTGCTGATTTGGAACAAAAACTATTACGGTTGACAAGTTCGCTCTTTGCAGGGATTCACTTCATATTAATTCTAGTTAAGTTTTTGTTCTATCTCAATATTGTGTTCAAGGTGGAATTTGTTGGATAAATGCTCACAATATTGGGCTGATTAATTATTTGTGCCCTATGATGAATATGCAATCTGGTCTTCAACATGTCCATTGGGCTTGTGCCTATGCTTGTTGGGATGCCAGGTGGCCAAAATATTTGACCCACCTTTTGGTGACCCTCAACCTTCAGCCCTCTCTCTCTCTCTCTCTCTCTCTCTCTCTCTCTCTCTCTCTCTCTCTCTCTCTCTCTCTCTCTCTCCTCCATCTACTCCCTCATTCTCCTCCCCTTTTGACTCTTGGTCTCTTCGGCTCTCCTTTTGACCAAACCCCTCGGTTACTCCTCTCCCTCTAACCGTTCGACTCTTCTCTCTCTCTCTCTCTCTCCCTCCCTTGTATGGATCACTATATATACTCTTTATGTTTTTACCCTAATTTTTCAATCTCTCCTCTCTCCTTGGCTGCCACTTGAGCTTCCTTCCATTGATATTTTTGCTTCTCTGGTATGTGAATCTAGTTGGCTTCTATTGCTTAATTGATTCATGAGAATGAATCTTTGGTGTTCCTTGAGATATTATTTAGAGGGTTCCCTTTGGGGTCTGTTGAGGACTGATTCTCAGAGGGATTTTTAATTCTTCATATTGTGTTATTCCCTTTCTACTAATTATTTACTTTTTTTGAACATATTAGATTTCTTATTTATTATCTCGAATTTATTTCGATTTTGGTAATAGATAGGTTAATTTATTTTTATCTTCAATATTGGTTGTAATAGTAATTAGTGTTCGCAGTTTCGTTGCCTAACAGTCTCAATTAAGGATGTCATCCATCTTTTACGAAACACTTGACAATCAAATAGTTGAAAGTCAATCATTTTAGCCAAAATTTCTCTCTTGGCGCCAAATTGAAAGACCTAACATAGTTCAAGGTCAAAGATGATATTTCCCCCTCCCCCTTTTTTTGTTTAGGGTAGGAGAAGAACTGAGAAGGAAACGTTAATGATTAACCAAAAAAAGACACTGCAGCGCCTGCCGTCACAATCGCAACACCGATGTGCCCCTCATCTACTGTTACAGTATTCACAACATCGCCCTATTAAAGAAGAAGGAAAGAAGTTCGAGATAAAGAAAAGAATCTTGGTGAAACCATCAAACACTAATTTTTGCTCGAACTAGTTGGAGGATAGCCACACTCTTCCTGACTCTAATATTCATAAAGAATCCCATGTGATTTATAACTATTTTCAAAATCAAATCGTTTATTCTATTTGCCTAAAGAAAACCTTATGCTTCTTTCAAGATAGAGGCTAAACTTTGAGGTACAGAACAGATTTTGGGGTATAGCAGATGGCGACGTTAATATGGACTTCGGCAGTTTGTTGCTGATGATGATAAAGATGAAGCTGGTTGGTTCGATTGGTGGATATGATGTGTCGTCCTCAATCTTTAATGATTTGAATGCTCATTGCTTTCAGGGTGAAGAATTTGTTAGTTTTATGTCCAGGGTCAATTGACTTAGGATTATAATTTATATTTATTGCCAACTTGTTTAGGAACTTAAAGAGTCACCTACATAAAAACAATATCTTGGATTAGTTAGAACATAATAAAAGAGATTAATTTTATAAGATAAACTGATTTATCTTATAAATTAATAAAAGAGATAAATTAATCTCAATGACTTGTTATTAAATAAGCTGTTGAGTTATGAGGTTTGATCCAAACCCATTTGATAACTTATTATATAAACATTTCCCAGTAGTCCTGAACTAAGGAGGATTCCATAATTCTCTAGGCTTTCACAAACCTTAATCATTATTGGAATTCTAAGGTTTAGAGGAACTATTCATCATTAATTGGTGGTTGATCCGAGAATTGTTCGTACAAATACCATAGAGGTCGGACAATTGTGCGGCTCATGATCAAAATCACCTAGGTTATTGGTTACTGCGAATCTACTACAGAGGTAACATGGCTATTCCTTTGTTCATATTAATAGATTACAAAGTGATTCTGGCATTAAATTAGTTTGTGTTTTATTCCACTGTGTATAGATTGATTTACTTACAGTGATATTAGAGTCTTCTTTGTTAAGTATATATTTGATGTGATTCAATATTCAATTGTCATGAATTTGAAAGGTTCATATGTGTATAATTTGTTGAGAAGATTTCTTGATTTGAATTTAGAAATTTTTTTCATTTTAAATATGTTTAAATTTGTAGTTAATTCAGTTTTTGTATTAACAAAAAACTTCTCAAATTTTATCAAAAGTTGTGTCATCTAATATGATTAGATGAAGTTATACACATAGATCCATGATTTGATATTAAATATGTTTTGAGCATGTAACTATTCAAAAATTTGTTAAATATGCCATATGATTATATATGTTTGATATATAAATGATTATGTAATTAAATTATGTGATTACTATTTGTATGATGATATTAATGTGTTGTATATTATGATGAGAACTAATTATACCTCAAAATCCCTTAATTAAATATTAAGTCTTTTTCCTTCCATTATTATTACATAATATTTGTTATTGTGAGAATAAATTTGTCGGGATTTCCTCAAGGTTTATTTATCGATAATATATATTTTGTTATTAATAATAGATAGACTTAAACAAAAAAATATGTAATTTGTTGGGATTTCCTCAAGATTATATATTTTCAGGTAAGGGTCAGGTGACATATTTGATGTGCTTGCCAAGAGTTAGTAACTTAACAATCTAGGAATTACAATAGTTGTAATTGATAAATGTTATCTATTCTGCAACGTTATTTTGATTTGTTGGGAATTTCTCCAGGTCAAAATAATTTAGTGAGAGTCCTAACTCACTAGGAATTATGAGATAATTCCCAAATCAATATTTAAGGGTTATTGATTTGAATAAAATAGTGGGAACAAAATCATATACATAATTCATATCTTATGTTGGATTTTGTTTATTGCATAAATTTTATTGTTTTATTCAATATATCTTTATTTATAATTACAGAAATATGAATAATCATATTGTTTGTCCACGTGATTTGCTCCATGATACTAATTTGAATGGTTTAAAATTTTGAAATGGCAACAAAAATATGAGAATAGTTCTCAAATATATATAAAAATAAAAATAAAAACCTTTATGTTCTTGATATAGCTATTCTTAAAAAGCCTCCTAATGATACTAATAAGACAGCTCAAGATGCTTATTTGTAATATAAAGAAGCTAATGAACAAGCTTGTTGTATCATGCTAACCTCTATGATTTTTAGTTGCAAAAAGAGCATAAAAATCTTGATGCTTATACAATGAATCAACAGTTGAAATCATTATATGACAAGTGTAAGAGGAACGAAAGATATAAGATATCTTAGGAGCTCTATCACTGTCACATGGTAGAAGGATCTTCAGTTACATCAGATGTACTAAAAATGATGGGTCTCATTAAAAAAAATGGAGTCTCTGGGACAAACTGTGTATCATGATTTCAAATGTTTTTGATACTCTAGTCACTGCCTCCAAGCTTTTCTCAGTTTGTCATGAATTTTCATGGACAAAGTTGAGACCATTACTTTGGCTTATTTTCTTGACACGCTTATGACATGTAAAGAAGCAATATTAGAGGAAGAACGTTAAAAAGACAAGTTTTGATTGTTGGTTCTTCCAAGAAAAAAAAAATTGCAAGAAAGGTAAAGCTAGTCTTCGGGAGACTAAACAACCTACCATTAAAGCTCAACTTGAGATCAAGAAGAATAAAAAGGGAAGGCACGTTGTGCGATGATAGCCATTGGAAGAGAAATTGCAAGGGAGTTCTTGGATAAGTTTGAAGAAGCTTGGTGAAGCTTCAAATTCAAGTATACTATCCATGATTGAAATCAATGTTTATACTTCTAATTAAGATTCTTGGGTGTTAGATATTGGATATGGATCACACATTTGTAAAAATATGAAAGATCTGAGAATTAAGAAGCATGGATTTGGCAAAACAAGAAATGGACCTGCATGTGGTAAATGGAGCAAGAGTTGCTACATTAGTCATAGGAACTTATTTTCTTAATTTGCCTAGTGGATTGATTTTAGAATTAAAAAATAATTATTTGTTCTAGCTATTATCATAAAATATATTATTAATATTTCATGTTTGGACATGGATGGTTTTATTATCACACAAAAGGATAATTGTTATTCTTTATTTCATAGCAGTACATTTTTATTGTGCTGGTACATTGAATATGTTCTTTATATTCTTGAATTAGAAAATTCAATCTTAAACATTGATACCAAAAGATTCAAAATTGATAATATTAAATATTGATCATATTTTTAGCTTTGTATACTTTGTCATATAAATGAGAATTGCATAACCAAATTAAATAAAAAATATCTTTTGGGATTTATTGGATTATAAATCATATGAAATATGCGAGTCTTACTTAATTTTAAAAAAATGACCAAAACCCCTTTTAGTGGAAAAGGTAAAAGGTCTAATGAATTACTTGGCCTATATATATTGATGTATGTGGTCCAGTATTTATTTCAAGCCAGATGTGTCTTTTCATACTTCATTAATTTTACTAATGATCATTCTCGATATGGTCATGTATACTTTTAAAAGTGAAAGTTTGAAACATTTGAAAAGTTCAAAGACTATAAAAATGAAGTTGAAAAACAATTTGGTAAAATATTAAAATGCTTCGATCTGATGAGGTAGAGAATATTTTAATCAAGAATTTTAGAATTATCTTGAGAAGAATGAGATTCTTCCTCAAATACTCTAAATACACCACAATTAAATGATGTTTGAAAGAAGGAACTGAACCCTATTGGATATGGTTCGATCCACGTTGAGTAATGCAGATTTATCCAAATTGTTTTTGGATTATACCTTTGAAACTGTCTCCTATCTTTTATATCGTCTTCCATCTAAAAGTGTTGATTCTACGTTATATGAGATATGACATAGTAAAAATTCAAACTTATCAGATAAGTTTTGGGGATGCCTACCTTTGTTAAGGGAAGTATTAGATAAGCTCGATGCAAAATATGATAAATGTTTGTTTTCAAATTATCCAAAAGAAACAGTTGGATATTATTTTTACATTCCTAATGAGCAAAAAACTTGTTTTCTTATAAAATGTGACTTTTCTAGGGAAAGAGTTTCTTTTAGAAAATCCAGCGGAAGTAAAGTAAAGCTTGAAGAAATTCAAGAAACACAAACAACTGGACATATGAGATAGAATAAAATAAAATTCTACTATATGATGATGTAGTACAAAAAGAACTCTTGGATACACACGTTACTCGGAAAAATATTCGGATAAGTCATCCTTCTCTAATGTATGATGATATATTTTTCATGGATGATGATAATGAACCTACTACACACTTATTAAGAAGTCTTATTTGATAAGGACTCTGAGAAGTGACTACAAGTCAAGAAATCTAAAATTGATTCTATATATGATAATAAGGTATGACCTTAGTTGACCGTCCCAATGGGGTATAAGACATATAAGATGCAAATGGGTCTTTAAAAAGAAAAAGATACATAGATGGCAACATGTCTACTTATAAGGCATAATTGACTGTGAAAGGTTTTTCACAACAGTATAATATTAATTATGATAAAACTTTTACTAGCCATGATCAAATACATTCAGATTTTACTTGCTATAGTTGCATATTGTGATTATGAGATTTTGCAAATGGATGTAAAGAATATTCCTTAATTGATACTTGCAAGAAGGGATGTATATGATACAACCTTAGGAATTTACATATGAAGATTCTCATAAAGAATGCACATCACAAATATCAATTTGTGGTCTTGAGTAAGTTTCTAGAAATTGGAATTTTTGTTTAAATCAAGTAATCAAAGAGTTTGATTTCATACAAAATAAAGATTAATCTTGTGTATACAAAAAGATAATGGGAGTAATATAGTTTTTCTTGATACTTTATGTGGATGACATATTATTGATGAGAAATTTTGTGCCAATGCTTTATTAACTAAAGAATTGTTCTTTGTTTATAGAGAAGCAGAATTAAAAGTATGTAGATTTATATATGCTACCATACAATTAGAAAATTTATTGGTAGGTGTGAAATAAAGATAAAAAAGTCCCTATGGAAGATAATGTATCTGATTCGTTAACTAAACTATTATATAAGAAAACATGATGGTCGTATATATTCATTTAGTTTTAAACAAATGGAGGACTGGTTTTAGTCCAAGTAGGAGATTTTATTTAATGTATGGACAAAAACAAGCTTATTTTGTCATATTTATACATTTATATTTATGCAATTTAATGATATGTTTATTTATCATTTATTTTTACTATTATTTATGTAATTTAAATGATAAAGTTCTGAGCATAATATCTGTATGAAAGAAATCATAAGAGTTATGATAATGAAATTATTTACATACTTACATATATCATTCTTAAAGTATCCCTACTCATAGCATTAACAAGATGGGACATTGTTAATACAGATAGACTAGCACATTTTATGTTTCTTTCTATTGTGGAAAGTAGTTGATCTCATTGGCTATTGTATGGTGACACAAAAGTAAATATGTGGATGCTTGTTAGAGAAAAAGTTCATTGGATTTACCCACTCAGAGATATCCATAAGATAATCTATTTGAGTACTAATGGAATTAATCTCTATATGAAAGTAGTGTAAGTGATCCTTTGACTTGAGGTCATAAGAGTTTTAGAATGTGGAGTAGTATGCTTTTAAACATTTTGTCCTTAAACCTTAGTTGGTTATGTGTGCTTTATGAGTTGGGTATAGTATGAAATGTAGTTGGGTAGTTTGTGATAAATAAAAGATTCACCACTTCCAATAGAAAGAAGAGTATATCCCGTTTATGGCCACTTGCTAGAATATGACTCGAGAAATGTTTGCGCAAACTAAAAGTGTTTTAAATTCGACTTTAAAGGAGTCATATTTCGGGAGCAAGAAAATATATGTAATTTGTTCTTTAAGAGTTAGCAAAAATCCTTACTTTTTGAACTAATTGGGATATAGTATAGTGAAAGGATAATAATTACATGGAATCTTGTTCATGGAAAGGTGAAGTCTATCACATGACTTTTCTAACACTTGGGAGGTCATGATGCCTGGCTAGAGGCCAATCTTGATCTATATATATAATTTTTAATTCTAAGACCTTACATGCTAATTGACTTTAATCCAAGTGGGATTTTGTTAGTTTTATGTCTTAAAGCCAATTGACTTAGGATTATAATTTATATTTATTGCTAACGTGTTTAGGAAACTAAAGGATCACACACAAAAGAGCAATATCTTGGCTTAGTTATAAGATAATAAATGTGATTAATTTATAATATAAATTAATCTTAAGAACTTATTAATAAATAAGCTATTAGATTATTAGGTCTGACCCAAACCCATTAGATAGCTTATTATATAAACATCAACCTCTAGTCGTGAACTAATAAGGATTCCATAATTCTGTAGGCTTTCACAAGCCTTAATCATTATTGGAACTCTAAGGTTTCGAGGAACTAGCCATCATTAACTGATAGTTGATCTAAGAATTGTTCGTGTGGATACCATTAGAGGCCAGACACTTGTACGGCTCGTGATCGGAATCACCTACGTTATTGGTTGCTGCAAATATGCTACAGAGGTAACATTCCTTTTCCTTTGTTTATATTATTCATATATTACAAAATGATTCTGGCATTAAATCACCTCATGTTTTATTTAGTTGCGTATACATTAATTTACATACAAAATTTTAACTTTGTTTTCCACAAATTGTTGTTCTAGAATTCATAGCTAACTTTATAGCTTGGAAATCTGCACCAATAACGTCTTCTTCTTCAATTTCCTATCTCCATCATAAACCATTCCCATGTAGTCCACCAAGTTCTCCAAAGGCTGCAACAAGGTAAACAATCCATTCCCATTGGGGGTTTCAACTTTCAAGTGAAGAACACTTATATTTCGGTAGAACAAGACTAAAGGCATGTGACTGAAAATTGTTTATTCTCTCTCAAAATTCCTCATTATTCAAAGTTTCCCGAGATATTGATTTACTATTTAACTCTTAACAGAAATTGGATGGAGAACTTAACTGAGACATATTCAATATTTCTAAGGACTCTTTAGGTTGTGTTTGGGGGCTTAGAATTGGGCCCATAGAATTAGAATTGGAGGCCCAATTTCAATTCTGCTTGGATAACAAAAAAAATACAGAATTGAAATTGAATTCCAATTCTTAATAAACGAATTCTGCAAAATCAATTCCATTTTAAAACCAAAGATTTGCAATTCTAATTATTAAGAATTCTATCCCGCGACATCCGCTCTTTTCCACCTCTCCTTGCGACTTTCTTCCATCTCCCCTCTCTTAACTGTCTTCGCTCTTCTCCGAATACATTTCTCTCTGGCTCTCCTTCCTCTGCTCCATAGAGTAGGTTTTCTAAGAATCATACTACCAATAAGCTTTATTTTTCATTCCTGATTAAATCCTAGTCCTCTCCACTCTCCTCCTCTCTTGCTAGCACCATGATTCTTTGATTTCCTTTTTTTTCCAATTAAACCATGGATTTTTCTTCTTTTTTTAATCTTAATATGTTTTTTCATTATTTTAATCAAATTTCTTTTCTATTCCAGACTTATTTTAACACTGTAGTTATTTCTAACTATACAGGTAATGTTTTTTCTTTATTATTAATCTTCGGCTTTCTTCTGAAGTTGTACATTGATTGTGCACTTTTGCACTGAGATCTTGATTTTGTTACTTTGGGGTTTCAATGATGTGTACTTTTTCACGATAAGAGCATATGCAGTCTTTGGTATAGTGAAATATATGTAGGTATATCAATATCTAACTGCAGAAATAAAGCTTCTATTTCAGTTTTTATATCAGTATTAATCTTCCCTTGTTAGATTTTTTCATGGGCTTTCTTTTCTGCTTATTTTGAGTCTTTTTAAGTCCCTCTTCATTTTCCCCTTTTGGGTTTTCACCTCGAATGCATGAAGAATTACTCAAATTTACACTTGCATGTCTACCCTATAAAGATTTACTACAACTATAATTTTTTTAGTAGAATAAAATGCATTATTTAGTAAAATTTTTATAGTCTCAGTGGTTGCTACCCATATTATGTTTGCCACAAGTTTTCCTTGTGTTATTTTTCTTGCTACTAATATCCTACTTACTAGCATGAAATTTGATATGGTCTTGTTCAGCATTTTGTACAGTTAAAAGCTGTTAGCATTTTGTTACAGTATGAGTGTTTACACACACACACACACCCCGTTTCTTATGCATATGATTTTTTTTGTTATATTATGGTTATGACATCTGAATCATATTCAATAGAGAGTTTCAAAGAAAGGGAAAAAATTTATATTACATGAATAACTCCCATGGATAGAGTGTTGAGTTCTTGTTTGATTGAGCAAATGAATTAAGGGACAAGTTAGATGGCAAAAGTGCATGGAAACCAGCAGCTTGGACAGCTACAATTGGTGCATTGAGAGACCAATTAGACATTTCTATAACAAAGACCAATATCATGTCTAGACTGAAAACATAGGAGAAGCATTACGAGACTTTACAACCTCTACTAGCAAAAGATTTTGGTTCAGTTGTTCTTGGGATTCTTCTAAAGGAAGAATTCAAGTGAATAACGAGAGTTCTTGGAAGGAATATGTAGAGGTATGTTTCACTGTTTTGATCAAATATATATTACATAAGCATGCAAGTAACTATTTTAGTGTTAATTTATGCTGCAAGTTTAGTTGATAGTGGTTGTTGCAATATTTTTTACACTAACTATATGCTACTTTTACTTAGTGTTTTTCATTTAAAGTGATGCTAACTATATATGTCTTTATATAATTTTGAGAAGGTCCAATAAATAACTATTTTCTGTCCAAGTAACTCTTCCGCTATATGTAAGAAATGCTTTCTTCTTGAGAATTGATCATTTTCCTGAGAATTTCATAATTATATAAAGTTTGTGTTGCTTGCTCCATCCAAATGCAGAGAGATGTATCTTGAGCACCCTTTTTCCTCTGTACTGATCCATAGGCTCAATTAAAAGTTTTTTTCAACTCTTGAATGATTTTCTTTTGCATAGGTTGTTTGCGTCAGAACTTGTATAATTGCTGAAGTTGAAAGTCTGAATTCTCTAATGCATGTTGCTTTCTGGATTGGTGTTTCGTGTGCTTGTGTGATTGCGTTCGTTGGTTTCTTAAAGGTTGTGCCTACTTTAGGAACCTTTCTGTGATATGTGATTATAAAATTTCTATTTATTTTATCCAAACTTCTTCCTCGATGATGGTATGTCTTCTATAAAGTCTAGTTTTGTTCACTCTATCCTTTTCTTTGTTTTCATTATGAGATCGTTTTGGTTTGATTTACTTGCTCATTTTCAGTGTTAAACAATGTGACATATTAATCTTCTCTGTACAAGGTGAAAGATGATAGTACTTTGTCTAGTTGCAATAGGAAACCAACACTGGATTTTAACTTTGTTTCAACTCCCATGAGAATAAGTTCTACTCCCATCCTTTAAATATTTATTCTTCCCTTGGGCACTAGTACTACTAGCATATATGAAAATTCCAAATTTGCTAGTTTTGTTTGTTTCTTCCTTCTATGATTCCCACATATATTGATGAAACTGCAACTAATTGATTACCAAGAGCTCATTTTGTATTTTAGTCTTTTGTAGGCACATCCAAAAGTTTGTTCTTATAGAAAGAAGATCATCATTGAGAATTGGGATGATACAAGCATCTTGTTTTCTCAAAATAGTGCAAATGGTCAAGGTGCTTGAATAGCTGTAGAGTTAGATCAAGTTGAGATAGAACCTGAAGGATCCATTAATTTGGATGAAGAAGAATTTGTGGAAATTAATTTAAAGTCTATAAAGGATGATTACATAAACTTGTTATCTCTGAAAAGAGGATTGAAACAAAATAATTCTACTTTTGATCCTAAAGGTACAAAGGTACAAAGGTACAAAGGTACAAAAAGAAAGCTCACAAGTTCACAAGCTCTACATAAAGTTTTAGGTCCTATAGCTGATTCATTGGATAAGTATCTAAATTCGGAGTCTGCAAAAGTTACAACTCAAATAGTGCTAGATAAAGTGAATAAGGTGGCTGACTTGGATAATTTTCAAATTTTGAAGGATGTGGATCTTCTTATGAATGACCAAAGGAAGTTTTAGACTTTTGTAGGACTTTCAAATAACTTGAAGATGCAATGGATCTTGATACTTTTGGTTGCATGAAACCAAATTTGATTGAACCTATTATTACTTCAATTTAAGTTTTGCATAGTATTTAGTTTGACAACGATTAGTACATAATTTTACTACATGTTCTAAATCTGGAGACAATTTTACAAGAATTATATGGTTCATTAATATTGAAGTGGATGTTGTGGACATTTTATCTTATTTTATTTTATTTTACATGGTTTATTAATTTTAACTTTTGGTTGTAATGTTTTATTTTCAAGAATATTTTACTTTATATTGTGTATAATTAGATGAATATAGGATTTTAATTGCAATAGAGTTATTTCATAATTAGAATTTTCAATTATAATTCTATCATTTTTTTTGTACCTCCAAACAAATGAATTAGAAATTAAAAAATGAATTGCATATCACAAACAAAGGAATTGGAATTACAGAGAGAGAAAGTGTCGTGAGTTATAGAGATAGAAAATTGTCGAGAATTTTAGAGAGAGAAAGTTCGTGAATTTTAAAGAGAGAAAGTGTCGTGATTTCTAGAGAGAAAGTGTCATGATTTCTAGAGAGAGAAAGTGTCGTGAATTTTAGAAAGATAAAATGCTGTGAATTTTAGTGAGAGAAACTATTGTGAATTTTAGAGAGAGAAAGTGTCGTGAATTTTGGAGAGAGAGTGTGTAAAAAAATATGACTATAAAATTGTATAATTAATAATGGAAGTGATGAATATGAAAATCTTGTAGAATCGGAATTGTAATTCTTAAGTTTTGATTTGGAATTGCTGAATTTTGTAGAATTGGAATTGGAATTTAATTCTAATTCCATAATTAATGGCTCCCCAATTTTATGGTTTCGAATACAACCTAAAAAGAATTAGATAAGAAAAACAGAAAAAACCTTTGATCGTTTCCATACAATTTTAGAAACTACGAGCTAAGAATCAACCAATTGGAATCATGTTGGATTCAAATTGATTCTCAAGAATGGACTCTGAAAAAGATTCAGAAGTTAGAAATTACTAAAAAAGTTTGCAATTTCTGAGAAAAAATGGGAATTGAAGAGAAGAAGAGAATGATAATTAAAGTCAATCCATGGCAAAAATTGTTCAGTTGGTAGCGTGGGAAGAGTGAAAACTTGACCTAGGCTCCATTGCTAGAGCCTTTGGGTTCAATCCTGCCACGGTGAAGATGAATGGTCACTTTATTGGTAGAGGTGTTAATTTTATAGCCTCCTCTTAACTTCTTCTTTCGTTCTTCTTAGCTCGTGGTTGTCTACTAAAATTAGCAACTTTCTGATTCCCTCACCGTCGACGGAATCGATAACCTGAAGTTCTATCGAAAAAATTAAAGATCTCTTCCTCCGAAATTTTGGAGAGATTTGGGAAAGGTTGGTGAAAAGGTTTCTGGATAGGAAGCTCTACAGTGATGATAGATGGAAGATACGTAGGAGAAGAAAAATACAGAGGAGAGGAAGATGATGTTGGGATAAATTTCAATTTAGGTCTAAATGAATCTGATCTTCCAAATATACCTTATCTTACTTATAGCACTTTAGCTCTAATTAAACTAAAAAACAAGTCTTCCGTTTGAAATCTAACGGAAGTATCAACTTGAGACAAATAGGTTAAATGTTAAGTATTTTTTAGGGATTTTTCAAAAATCAAGTACCTACTTAAGTCAAGTGCAAATTTATGGATACGAAATTGAAATTTATCTTATTTGAACCAATAAAGAATAAAAAGTATATTTTTTTTCTAATTTTGCCTCCCTTTTGGGATAATTAATTGTCTCAATATTGAGCTGCATATCTTTATTGAAACAACAATACAAAGGCCATCTACAACCGAGAGACAAAATCACAGAAAAATCACCAAATTTGGTGTCAAAAGTAACCTCACCAACCCAGGATCGTCTAATACATATTCTACTATACTTACTTTAATAGTAATTCTATACTAATAGGGTTTATCTATTGGAGTTTTGGCTTATCCTTTATTATATAAGATTTATTAATAAACTTGCTATAAAGGAGTGTACCAAAGAAAATGCATTAAAAGATATATTAAACAATCCTGTCTATCAAAACCTTCTTCATAAAAATGGTGATGAGTACTTTTTTTTTCATTTTTTTATTAATTTTTATATTTATTAAATGAACGTTAATGAACTTTATAATATGTATATTTTACATTTATCCTATTCGTATAAAATTAAACTTAATACTTTAGTATAATGTGTAATATATTTTTTAAATAATTACAAGATTAAATTATTTTTTTAATAATTATGTTCAATTTATATTATTTTAAGTTACTAATTTAAAATAATTTGATGAAAAATATAATAAATTGTATTTTTTTAATAAAACATTGAATCAAATATAACGAAATAAAAATTCACACGCTAAATATAACATCAAACTTTTATTATTTAATTATTTTAATTTTGAGTCTCATATAAAAATAATATTTTAGATGCATATTTAAAAGAAAAAATAAGTTGAGCTGTTTCTATAAATTATATAGTTATACTAATAAGTAAATGGTGAAAAGAAATATAAAGAAAATATTTTTTGGGGGGAATAATATTGTAGATTGGAGATATTTATATTGTAGCAGTATTAAAAACACCATTTTTTACTATCTTGAACTAAAGTAACAATACCGAATGGAGATGGCCTAAATCGCTCAAAATTGCTAGCTCACAAGGTAGGCGACTCAAATCGTGTATACCATCTTATGTATCACTTACTAATTTTAGTATATTTATTAATAAACTTATGAAATAAAAGAGAAACCCTAAGGGAAAAAGATAAACCCCAAGCCTTAGTTTGGTTGAGATAAAATCAGGGAGGGGAGCAGGAAGGGGTGTAAATCAGGACGTAAATGTCCTATTTACATCGTTTGATTGCAACTCAAAAGTATATTCTATTTACGTCATTTGGTTGCAACCTAAAAAGTGGAGGAGATGTAAATAGGAGGGGGTGCTCTCCCCCTCCACCCCAACAAATTAGCCCCTCTCAAAACTGATGGATTGAGACGTAAATAATGTTAAAAAGTCAATTTTATCCTCTTACAAATAGTTTATTACAAATTTATTTTAAACTAAACTTATAACTCATATATATAACATTCCTAACTTTGTGTAATGGATATAATAGTAAATTATATAAAATAAAAACTATTTACCTTCCACTTTTTAACCCCAACCAAATGAAGGGGAGTAAATGTGATTTAGTTCCCTCCCACTCCTACCAAATAATTTTTAAGTAAATCAATACACTTCCCCTAGTGGAAGTAAGTGGTGTCACTCCCTCTCTGCCTTCCCCCTCTCCTTCCCCTTCCGTGAACCATACTAGGGTTAAGAGAAAAATATATTATAAATGGAAGTGACACAGAGATTACACAAAAGTAGTACAAATGATTCTAGACCGGAAGAAGGTACAAGTATTATCTAGCATTTTTCCTAACTTAGACTCAAGTTAGAATGAGATAATTAGTCTAGTTATATCATGGTTTAAACTTTAAAAATACCTTTTATGTATATATTAATTAGATCAAATTACTGTATATATGATCGGATAAAAAAAGTTATAGTAAATATTTTTTTTGAGTAATATAGTAATATTCAATATATAAAAACTTTTTTATGAAGGAACAAAAAATAATTTTCGTCACAATATTTTGAACTAATTAATAAACAAAACATTTTCTTGTCAAATGAGAGGAAATTGAAAGACGGACACAATGCATGGCTAGAAGCAAAGGGCAAAATCAAATTCACGCTTTGTCTTTCAAGGCATGGCATGTGCTCTTCCACACATTCTTTCTAAATTCCAACCCCACCTTCCCCCATGTGCCCTTGTCTTTCTCTCTGAGTTGAGTTGAGTCTCTCCTTGCTTTCTCTCTCTGCATCCCCTCTCCCCTGGAGACCTACCATATCTACATGTAACAACACCCCCCCCTCTCCTCCTCTCCCACCTTTTCTCTCCTCTCTTCCACCACCCTTACCAACGGCCTACCATAAAGGGAAAAAAGGTTTGTTGATGATTTAATTATGTGAAACAAGTGATTGTTTTATTTTATGTATGAATCGTCATGCAACTAAATTAAGAGAAAATAGTTTAAAATACTCTCAAAGGGGTTATATTTTGTCAATCATGCTTTAAATATTTCTTTTAAGACATATTTTACATCTGAACTATTTACGAAATATCATTTAGTACCTTGAACTTTTAAAAGTCGATTATTTTTAGTAGGATAATTTACATGTGTACTTAGAAAAGAAGTAAACGGTCAATATTACCTTTCAACATTATGAGGATAGGTTGAAGATAGAGAAATTAGAGTTGGAGAGAAGAAAAAGATAAAGATATAGTGGCAACTGGTGGGTTTTTTTCTAACATGGGCCAAAAAAATAGAATCATGCACTAAAGAGGCCCTTTTTTTTTTTTCCTGGACAGGCCATAACGCACACTCATTGTGCGTTATCACATGAGATAACGCACAATGAGTGTGTTATCCGTAATCACGCGGCTTAAGCCACGTTAAGCTGCGCTAATTGCGTAAAAAACTGAAGTAGCGCTGATTTGGCACTGATGTGGCAATTACGCACGGTGACTGAGTGATGATAACGCACAGCCATTATGCATTATTAAAGTGATAACGCACAGTAATTGTGCGTTATCACGTTATAAACCCTAGTGCTTCAGCCGCGCCCTTCCCCTTTTCTTCTTCTTCCTTATTTCTTCTTCTCTCTATTTTTTACAGCCTCATCTCCCCTATTTCTTCTTCTCTCTATTTTTTTCAACCTCATTCCTCCTTAGCTTCTTCCTCAATTTTTTTCAACATCTTCTCCCTTATCCTTCATCCTCTATTTTTTTCCAGCCTCTCAATCTCATTATTCTTCCTATATTTTTTCTGCCTCAGTTTTCTTCCTCTTCTTTTTCAGCCCCTCTGCTTCAATTTTTCTATTTTCCTCCGTCGCCGCTCGGTAAGTTATTTTTTGTCTTCCTTTGATTTTTTTATTTCTTATTATACTTTGATTTCTCTTCTTCTAATAATTTTGTATTTTATTTTGAAATTTATAGATCTGCGAGACTTTCTTTGGAGTACGAAGGTTATTAAAGATTTGGAGTGAAAAATAGTAGATTAGAGCTGCATTTTTAATTTTCGGTAAGTTTTTAGTTATTTAAATTTTTTGGCGTATTATTTATTAAGTTTAATTATTGTGTGTTTAGGTTTGTTATTTGGTGTTTGTTAATCATTTTTATGAATTTTATTTGTTAATTTGAATTAATTCATGTTTTGTGAAAGTGGAGTTTGGATTTATGTTTAAAATTGTTGTTATTAATAAATTTGTAAAAATCTGATAATTTTATGTATATAATTGTTTTTGAATTTAAAAAGTGATCTTATTGTGAGGAATTATTTTCATGAATTTCTTTGGATAATTAGTATTTCATTTTGTACGACACTTTATGATTATTTGGGTTTAGGGTTTTAATTGTTTAGATAATTATTTTGCATATTTCATATAAATTTTTTAGTGGAAAATATGGGAACCTGTAATTTGGTATTTTTCTCATATGTTTTTTTTTTTTTCAAATAGTAGAACTGATACTTGGAAATTTATAGTTTAGTAATTAATAATTTTATTTAAACTCTAAAACCGTAATAGTGAATTTACGAAGTAGTAAAATACTTAGTTGTAAATTATACTATAAGTAACCTTAAAAAGCTTAAAAATTCTAAACTTTAAATAATAGAAAACCTAAAAATGTATTATTAAAATCCAAAATTTTACATCAAACATTAAACCATAGAATTATAAATTTTTTAACAGTCAACCTGAAAAAGCCAAAATCGTAATATTAAAATTCTATAGAGTATATTATAAAAAATTTAAAAACCTTAAAATTGAGTTTTGAAACAGTAAAAACTAAAACTAGAAACTATGTAACAGTAAACTCTAATAAACCCCAAGAACTTTAAAATTGATATTTTCAACATTAAGCCTTGAAATTGCCAACGTTGTAACAGTAATCCCTCTTGCCTTAAAATGTTAATATTTTTAGGGTTTAAACCTTGAAGCAGTAAACTTTGTAAGAGTAAACCGTTAAAAAAATGAAAATTTTAATTTTTTAAACATTAAACCATAAAAATCTAAATTTTGCTACAGTAAACCCTAAAATGAAATTTGGAATTAGAATTTATTTAAAAATTTTTACTTTCCTGTATAGATATTGACAGTATGAGTGACTATAATTAATGTAGATGGAAGAAGTGCCAACGCACGTGCATCCCAGGCCCATTGTCACTAGTGTTTTATCGAGACAGCACGAGCACCGATCTGGTCTGATCTGGAGTGGGGACCATGAGACGTGTTATATGGATCTTCAGTGTAGGCGTTTTGGGCGCAACCTATTCCAGTGCTACAGTAAGGCTCCCCGCCGGTTAGTGGAGCTTATTGACGGAACTGGGTTGGGGGGAGTCTTTAGATGTGGTTACATTGGGTTGGACCACGCACTTATTACCGCATTGGTACAGCAGTGGAGACCGGAGACCCACACCTTTCATCTAACATGTGGTGAAGTCTCAATAACACTCCAAGATGTACAGGCGCTGTGTGGTTTATAGACGGCATGGTCGTTATCGGGCCTAGCTGGAGTGTACACCCTAAACAATATTAGATTGAGGTTATCGAGAGACTTCTTGGTGTATGATTGTCTCTGAACCACTTTTATTCGGATACAAGGTGAAGAAAGAACCGTTGGAAGCAGGGATCCTGCTAACGTTTACCGGTTCGGAGACCGATGATGATCTAATCCTGCGCGCTCGTGGGTTTATTTTCTTACTCATTGGTGGACATATGCTTCCCGAATTCTCCGGGAATTTGGTTCATGTGCGGTACCTCAGCTTATTAGAGGAGATTGATACTATCAGGACATATAGTTGGGGTAGCTACGTACTTGGATTTCTGTATAGGCAGTTGTGCACAGTAGCTTTGGGGGGTGCAGGACAGATTGGGGGTGCGAGACAGATTGGGGGGGCCTTAGTCTTACTACAGATTTGGGCGTGGTCGTGTATACCTGCATTGCGACCTCAGCTGATTACCAATATTCAGGCCGACCCTCTTGCTCCTTTGGGCGCTATATGGTACACATCCTTTGACTGTAGCTAGCTGCCTACGCACACACTCGTGGCTTACAGGAACCAGTTAGATTTCATGCCATCTAATCAGGTTCACTTTACATTATTTTGTATTATTTATAATTAATTGAGATTTTTTTTTTGTGCTTCAAATTTTATTGATTTTGGATTTTGACTTGATAGTTTATATGGCTCTCATATCTTAACCGTGCTCTTGTTTCATCTCTCGCTCATCTGTTATGAGATAGTGGAGTACCACTATCCCTGGCAGGTAATGCACTAGTTTGCTCGTGCTCAGATGGTTCCAGATGAATGCGATACTCATCTGGACCTGCACCGGATCCAGCTTAGGAGGAACGATCACACGTACTGGGGGACAAAGCATGCCAGTCACATCGAGGCCTGGTACCAATGGCGACTTCGTGTTAGGGATGGCCCTGTTATAGCTACTGAGGTGTTGTCATACCCCAGTGACGAGTACATCAGATGTATAGGGATATCACACGGGTTTACATCGGCAATCCAGCTAACCGTGATACTTGTTCGCATGGATATCAGCCTGCCGGTGTGGACAGACGGATGATGGTAAGCTCTCCAATTAAATGTTGTTTATTTCTTAAAATATTCTTGTGCATTTCAGTTATTTATTTTTAAATCTAATGGTTTAATTAGTTAATTACTGTTCTTTTTTTTTTTTAAGACTTCCATGTTGCAGGAGGTGGATGATATGACTTCAATGGTTATACAACAACCACCTACTGATCCTTCATAGATGACCGTGTTCGCGAAGAAGGTGCAGACGATTATTCGGAGATGCATGATCTCTATCGGCGGTACCTTGGCCTGCACGCCATCACAGCACAATATCCAATATACATTCCCTGTTCAATCATCGCGTCGCCGTCCCCGGGAGCACGTGCTGGACCGGGGTGCTCGTGGAGTTAAGAGGGGCACTCGCAGACAGCCTGGTCGTGGAGCAGGCGGTGGACGCCCTCTTGTACCGTCGGTTCCACACAAGCAGGAGCATGTCGACCTAGGGCATGTAGAGTTGGAGAGGGGTGAGGGATCTGGTGGTGGACTGCAAATTGTTGACCCTTTTGACAGCCCGAATTTAGATGTACCTTCTTTTAGTTTGGGTTTGACACCAGCTTCACAGTTTTTCCCAGTGGATCCGTGACATCACAGACGCCTACCCCCCTCCCCCCCTCTCGGTTTAGGATTTGCCTTGTTTCAAGCACCACACTCAACATCCTACGGATTTTCCGGGTTTCGCGCCCGGGCACAGCTGGTTCATCCACACCGCATCAGCTTATATCGCAGGCATCTTCATCAAATTCATCAGATGAAGAGGAGCAGGCAGATGATATGGACGGTGTACAGCATTACGGATTTGGACATTGTGTTGGTAAGAAAACTACGAAGTTTACGCCATTCGACTGGCCTTAGTTATGATTAGTATTTTCTAGTTTGTCAGTGCCAATTATATGTAAATTAAATTTCTATATAATCTATTCATTTCATGTTTAAACTATAGCTTTATTTGTTTTACTTATCTTAATTATATTTATATTTTTTTTAGCTAAAAATTGAAAATTTCAAATTGTCCATTCTTACGATAATTTTCTTTGAAAAACCCTAAACTATAAGCTTAATTTGGTTTGAAAAAGGAAAATACTAAAAGCAGGAAAAATTAATGTTTTACATTTTAACAAATCTTTTAATTGGTTTGAAAATGGAAAAAATAAAAACCGGGAAAATGTGTAAAAGACAACATTTACTGAAGGAAAAGAAAATTTTCATGAGTGTAACATTGAAAAAAAGGTTTACCGGGAAAAGAAAAAAGTTCTGAAGATAAAAAAAAAAAAAAAAAAATAGCTCCAATTACTTTTCCCTCATTCCATCGACAATCCATTCTCTGCCCCCTAAACCATTGTATCCTTATAAATACTTCTTACTCATTCAACCTTCCCTACATCTACTAAACACATACACCATATCAAACTTTTCTCCTATAACATTCCAGTCATTCTTTTTGCATTCCCGAACTTCTTATAGTTAAATAATTTTGAAATGGAAGCAATCAACCCTATTAGAGTACAGCTATTTTGGACTTCTGAAATTGCAAGGGATGCATACGGTCCATATTTTACTAGAACAATTCGAAAAAGTTGGACATTGCCAACGAACCGAATTATTTCACATGCGGAACTAGTAAAAAAAATATTGAAATACCGAGATATGGATCCCAATCTCTGGAATGTTCGAATGACGATGAGGGTGCCTTCGTACTACTAGGTGCATCGTATGTTTTACTTTAGTTTATATAGCATGAACAACGACGAAGAAATGTGGTATTTATGGACTATTCCAGCCGACCTATCGAAGGAAGGGATTCATACTCTTGTTGAATTCGAGTCTATCCATCAACAAAATATTCCACATACACATGATAGAAATACAACAACTTTTCCCGAACATATTACGGCTGTAACACAAATGGTTTCTAAAGAACCGCCTATGTTGTACAGTACCGTCTATAATGATGATGATGAGGTTGACGGATCGGACGGAGATGATGTCGTTTCTAGTCAATCTGAATCGGATAATGACAATGACTCGGAAGAAGGAAAGTTCCAAACTCCCTTAAATCCTATAAATCCTGTCAACACAGTCACCGAAAACATAGTGCAACAATGGGAGAGCAGCCAATGGTTCAGCAATGCTAGGTATAACTACGCATATTCTGGAGCATTCTTAGTTATGGGCTCAGGTTCTCTTATAGATGACCTTGTAGAATCTGGTACCGTCCGATTACTTGATTGGAACGACTCCATGACTGACATACAGTTAGGCATGAGATTCGTTGACAAAGTACAGGCAGTAAGTGCGGTTCGTAAGTACTCAATCAGTGTGGGGAGTGAATACCGAGTTTTGAAAAGTAAGATTGATATATGGATCGCAAGATGTTACCATCACAGTGACGATAATTATTGTTCATGGTACATCCGTATAAAATAGAAAGCTATGCACAATCGGTGGGAAATAACCAGATTCGTCAAAGAACGCACATGCCTTGTACAGATTGAACAAAACAAGCACAGAGACTTCTCTTCAAAATTTATATCAATGTCTATATCACACCTAGTTGCCAATGATCCTGAGATACCGGTTTTGAACATCATACAAGAAGTGCAGGTATTGTTTCAAACTGGCTGTAGTTCCAAGTGGGCATGGTATGCTCGAAAATTTGCCATCGAGAGGGTTTTTTGTAACTGGGATACAACCTTCAGTATTTTACCTAAATACTTACAAGCTGTACAGGATATAAACCCAGGGCACTGTATACGAATTTTTGCATCACAGAACAAGCAGTCCCCCGAATTATGTTTTCAAATTTGTTTTCTGGTGTTTCTCGTCATGTATAGACAGATTTTCATATTGCCGGCTGGTTATATCTTTGGATGGAACACACTTGAGGGGACTATACAAGGGCATGCTGTTAATTGCAAGTACGTGGGATGCAAATAATCAATTGTTCCCACTTGCTTTTGCTATTGTTGATAAGGAATCCTCTGAGAGTTGGAATTGGTTCCTTAAAAACTTGCGAGACTACATTGTCAAAGATCGTCACGTATGCCTCATTTCTGATTGCCACAAAGGTATTTTATTTACAATTCAAAGTCAACCTTTGTGGCAACCACCATTTGCAGTTCATCGGTTTTGCTTACGCCACATTCGAGCAAATTTCAACAAGACTTTTAAAAATACAAACATAAAAAGCTTGATGTGCCAGGCCAGAACAAAAACAAAACAATGGAAATTTGACCGTGTTATGAAAGAAATGTGGATGCTTACATTTACTTGATGAAGTTGGATGCAGAGAAATGGACACTGTTGCATGATAGTGGGCACAGACACGGTATCATGACAACCAACATTTTTGAATCACTTAACAGTGTGTTAAAGAAAGCTAGGGTCCTACCTTTAAAAGCCCTGGTTGAACTAATATTCAACAAACTAGTTAAGTACTTTCACCAACACCATGAAGAGGCTGAAAATTGTGTGCATCTATTTCCAACTCGAATTTTTGACTAGTTCTTGCAGATTGAAATGAAATCAAGAGAACACAAAGTTACAACTTACAATCCGCGAGAGGGTATATACATGATCAGATCTCCAATCCGGGTTTCTGGTACAGGCAACAACGTCTATACATTGCGGCTAAATAATAAATCATGTGGTTGCGGAAAATGGCAAACATATACATTGCCTGCCTAAGTGCGAAAAGACAGTGCAAGCTTTGTTATGCCGAAACCTAAATGTTAAGTCAGCAACACTTCCAAATGCCACTTCTTCCCGTCGCATCCGTCTTCAGGACGATCTAGTCACAGGTTTTCACTTCTCAGTGAGTGAAAGATTTGAACCCGGGTGTACGTTGAAAGCTTCCATAGTAGAACTCATTCGAGAGGGCTGTTCTCATGTTCTTGCAGTGTGTAGACAAAATGGGTCAAGAACAGATACTTATGTGCCGGAGATATATTTGCGACAAACGTACAGAAGAACTTACCAAGCGAATTTTCATCCGGTCTTGAGTGAGAACTTTTAGAGGGATGTTCCTTTTAATTTAACATTCTATCCCCCAAACATGAAAAAGGAACGAGGTAGGAAACAGAGCAAGCGATTTCATGGGGAAATGGATTATAGAAATCCGGATTCTCCCCCAAGATGTGGCAGATGTCGCATACCGGGACATAATAGGAAAAATTGTAAAAACCCCGGACCGAGCAATGTATAAGTTTGACATTTTCTTGATATAATTGTAATAAAACATGTTTCTATTAGTGAAATTTTTCTTTCAATTTCTTCTAGTTTAGTAATCATTGCTCTAAATTTTTACAATTTCTTTAGTATTACTTTTTCAAATAACTTGAGATGAAATGGTTAAAATATAAATATATTTTCAAAGAAAACGATATAAACATTATCACCCTAAATACACTTAAAATAAGTTAAATATAATAAATACAGTCTTTTTAAAAAAATTATACAATTATAAGTTTTTCCAAAAGAAATTTTCATTAGAAAAAATAATTCATTAAAAAACACATTAAAATAAATTATACAATTATAAGTTTTCCCAAAATAAATTTTCATTAAAAAAAAAATTTCGTTCAAAAAAAAATTAGAAAAAAATATTACAAAAAAATAAAAAAATTATGCAATTATAAGTTTTTCCAAAAAAATTTTCATTAAAAAAAACATTAAAAGAAATTATACAATTATAATTTTTTCCAAAAGAAATTTTCATTAAAAAAACATTAAAAGAAATTATACAATTATAAGTTTCTCAAAAGAAATTTTCATTAAAAACATAAAAAATTTTCATTAAAAAAAATAGAAAAAAAACTAAAAAAATTTAAAAAATAAAAATTTTACGTGGCTGATAACGCACAACTGTTGTGCGTTATCATTTATGATAACGCACAACGCTTGTGCGTTATCAGATAAGTCGGCTGATTACTGAAGAATTCATGATTAACTGATAACGCACAACCGTTGTGCGTTATCAATAATGATAACTCAAAATGAATGTGTTATGACCTGTCCAGGAAAAAAAAAACTGGGCCTCTTTAGTGCATGATTCTATTTTCTGGGCCCATGTCAGAAAAAAACCGCAACTGGTGGGATGGGTGGTCTTAGAGGCCAGCGAGAAGGGGGGGAAGAATAGAGAGGAGGATGTGTTAAAAGAATTCAAGGCAGAGAAATACAAGCTGAAATAATTGAGTTTTCTGTTGACTTATATAGGAATATTATATAATTATGATTACCTAAACTATATGAATTAATTAGCTAATTACAAGTAATTAATATTGCTAATTACAATCCTATATCAATGATCCTTAACCATGTACAAATTAGGTAATGATATTAAATATATTCATTTTCTATCTCAACACCCTCTCCTCAAGTTGGAACGTACAAATTGCAAATGCCCAACTTGCCCAAGAGGAACTGAAATTGAGACCGCCCTAAAGTCTTAGTCGGTAGAAATCCTTTGTGCTTGAAATTCATCACAAACAAAATGACAATCCATCTCAATGTGTTTAGCCCATTCATGAAACCTAAGGTTGGAAGAAATGTAGAGAGCAAGCTGATTATCACAAAATAATGAAGTAGCATGGAGTTGAGATACTTGAAGGTCACGTAGTAGGTATCTCGATCATGTCAACTCAAAGCAAGTGATAACCATAGATCGATATTTAGTTTCAACAGAAGAACGAGAAAATGTGTGTTGTTTCTTTGATATCCATGAGATTAGAGAATGCCCTAGAGAAATAAAAAAATCGGCCAGAGAACGTCGGGTGATATATAGGACAAGTGGCACAATCAGAATTACAATATGCTCGGAGTTGTAGATCAGAGTATACTCGAAGAAGAAGCCCTTGTCCAGGAGTGAATTTGATGTAGCTTAGAACACGAAGAGCCGCATCCTAGTGCTTATGTTGAGGTTGATACATAAACTAAGATAGAACCTGCACAGAATAAGCAACTCTGGTCGTGTGATAGTGAGATAAATGAGACGACCCATAAGACGTCTATAGGAATATTAGATAATTGATAATATAAGACCTTTGGCATTTCCTAGTTTGTGATTCTGTTCTATGGGACAACCTAGAGATTTGACCTTCAAAGAAGCAAAAATCAGATAAAATGTCAAAAACATACTTCCTCTAACATAATAAATCGCTTGAATATTCTGAGTAACTAACTATACTGAGGAAATATTTCAGGGAGTCCAAATCCTTCAAGTGAAAGCAGGTGCTCAAGTGTGCCTTGGATAATTAAAGAGAAGGCAGATCATTCCCTGTGATGATCAAATCATCCACCTAAACTAAAACAGAGAGAAATTTTTTACTAGAGAAGTAAGTAAACAAAGAGTAATCTGAGTAAGACTAGTGAAACCTGTGTTGTTTAAGTGTACCAATTAATTTTGCAAACCAACACCAAGGAGTCTATTTCAGTTCGTACAAGGACTTTCGAAGCCTGCACACCTTTCCTTCATTTCCTTTGGAAAACCCGGAGGAACCTTCATGTATACTTCTTCTTGTAGATCACCGTGAAGAAAAAGCATTATGTACTCAATCTGATGTACTTTGAAATTTCGTGCTACGACAACTGATAGCAACGTTCGAACTGTAACCATCTTTGTCACCTAGAAAAAAGTCTCATTATAATCAATTTCATCTACCTGCAATTGCCTTAGAATAACCAAGCAAACTTCATATTACTCAATGCTTCTACCGAATTTGCGTTTTATCTTGTAAATGAATTTGCAACCCAATGTCTTCTTTTCGAGAGAAAGAGTGGTTATGCGCCAAGTCTGATTTTGTGCCAAAGAATCAATTTCACTCCGCATGGTATCTCGCCAGCACAGAGTGGAGATAGCATCTGAGAATCGCGATGGTTCTGTATCAGTAATAATCACTGCAATGAAGGCCTTATAGCATGGAAATTTTTTTTATGAGAAATACAATTTGTAAGAGGATAGAAACACGTGCTTGAAGAAGAAGACGGAATAAAGGTAGGACACACAAGTGTAAAAATTCCCACATTATTGCAGACCAGTGTGGATTTAAAATCATGTCAGTGAGGGTACAGGACCCCAGTGAGCTTGGAAAATTCCTATGCAAAGGTAGTGCACCCATAATTTGTGTACCCATTCTTTTTTTACCAATAACCCCACTTGCTTAAAAAAAACCTTTATTCTTCTCTTTTCTTCTCTATAGTAATAAATTAACTCTCATTTTTTCCTTGTGTGCCTCACAACTAACAGCGCAGCCACACAGAGAGTACAAAAGAATTCAAAGAAAGTTCAATTTTCAAGGTTGTCGACACTTAGCTGGTTTAATCACTCATTCCTCAGGTAAGTTATAAATAACTAAAGTGTTTTTTTAGTACTTAAGCCTATATTTTTATCAGTTTAAATTAGTGTTAAATTTCTAAATTCTAGTGTTTCTTCTTTTTCATGAGTCCATTAGTACGCCTAAAGTGTTTCTTCATCATTAAAAAATTATAATATGTTATAAATTTGAAGCATATGAAATTTATTTTTAAACCTTAATAAGAGAAGTGATTTTCACAGATTGGGTTTTTTGGGCCAAATATTTATATATTGGATATACCTGTATGAAATGCTGCAATTCCTCTATGAGTCCGGCGAATATCGTTCCCGAAGACCCGTCAAATATTAGAAACAAGAGGCAAGATAGTGGTTGACTGTGACCGTGCAAGAAATACAACGCATAGGTTGAATGTGTTAGCAATGACATAAAGGTGATTAGGTGTATTCATCCAATACTCCCGTGGCGCCGAACTATCTTCCCAATTTATCTGCATTATCAACAAACCCGAACAATTGCTCATATACCCGCATATGGTGCCCTAAATCAAAGATCATTCTTCTACGAATTTCAACTCAATGATTTTCGTCTCCGAACAAGAAATTTGATACAACCCTGAAACCACAATTACCATCTCCGACAACGTTCTTCCAGTTTTGTATAAATTGATATGTAAATCCGGGAAACGCATTTTCGAAAGGGAATGGCACTGGAGGTGAATCGGGACTTACAACGGTTGATAAACTCGACCTACCAACGCTACGTCCTCTTCCCCTACTCCTACCGCTACGAGGTGGCCTACCTCTTCCACGAGGTCTAGGATTAGACCCTGAACCTGAACCGCTAACAGACCCAGAACCTAAACCGCTGGACTTTCCTATCTTCCTATGGGCGATGGAGACGTATTCCCAGTGAGACTTATCCCTTTTGGTGGAATTCGTCTTCCGTCGTCCCTTCGTGACTACGGTCTCTAGGGGTTTGACAACGGCTGAGAAGGAATATCAGGCAATACCGGATGTATAACACCTTTGATGAGTCGCCTAACTTCCCGGACATTAGAAATTGGATCAGTACTAATTTCCTGTAATAGTGAAGTGAGATCACGCATTTCTGATTCCATATCTCTATGGTGTTCTTCAGGAATATTATAACCAATTTCTAGTTTTTTCGAGAACATGACAACATCTCCCTCTTGGATTGGCATTAAATGTTGGCACCGATTAATAAGTTCACATGCACAAGGTAGACCATACGACTTCCTTAAATAATACAGACAATTACTACCCGGTTCTTCTACCATTTGACATGCATTCTTTAACTCATCCATTATCTTCTTCAATCCCAAATGACTAATTTTATTACATAAATTCTTCAGGATGGGATTACTCTTGGCGCCATATTTCTCTTTAAGTCTTGAAATTTCCAAAGAGTATTTAATTTCTGCGACTTGAGCTTAGATGAGAGAGTCAATATTAAAAAATACGGTGTCCAAATCACCGTGACACATTGATAGCCACAGCTTCAACACTGAATGTTCACTCTCAGCACGATTCGTTGTCTCCACCCCAAAATGCAACACTTAAGAGGTCCAAACCCTGCAAAATTTATATGCAAATGGATTCAACCATGTGCTAAACAGGTAATGTAGAAAGTTGGGCCTGGTTTGCCACCTAGTCTTTAACACTTCCAACTTTCTTTGATATTCCACTTCATCAAGTTTATAATTAATTTCCTCCAAGAGTCATTCACGAAATGTTGAGCCACCTCTTCATCTTTCACCATCTCAGTCAACTTTGCCAACACATTCTGATCGATGTGTCTTCTACATAACATATGATAAGAATTGCTAAACACATCATTGATCACCGGCATTAGTCCACTTTCCCTATCCGTAAGAACAACTATAGCCTCTCTTTCATTGATAGTCGAACCCTGACCATTCGACGTAGCAGATGTAAAATATAAGTGCTTGATTTGTTGAAGAACCCATCTGTATGTCGTTGCCTGTTCGTTGCACATAAAAGCTGTTACCACTGTGAAGTTCTTGCCTGTTGGAGTCATCCCTATGCATTCTAATAGTGGCATGTTGTACCTTAAAAAATAAGCAATAAATTTGATTATTATGAATTGGCTAATCATTTTTCACGGACTAAAAAATATTATTAACTATTTACTAAAAAAAATTTTTTTAAAATGTTTGTGCGAATAAAATTAATAAAGATATCTAATAATACAATTAATCTACTATAGTACTTACTTGTTCGTTTTGTACGTCGTATCCATTATCAGCACATATGGCCACGTTCTAAGCATTGTAATCGATGTCGGGTGTGCAACGACAATATTACTGAGTATGTTGCTGTCCTCACTATTTCTATAGAAAATGGTGTAGCCCCTTTCCGCACTTAAGCGGAGAACTTCCTCTACCGTATTTCTTCCCTGCATCCGGTCCCTCTTAATCTTTGCAACAACATTGTAAATTTTCTGGGAACTACATACATCAAAATTTTATATTTATTAATGGAATAAAAACAACTCTAAAATATTTAAATAAAGTATTAAAAATAATCTAATAATTCCCTTATAACTTACCTGACTGCAGAACCAACGTCTTGTTCTCGGAAAAATCGTAATATATTGCGCGGTGGAACATAACTCTTCCTGAACTGCTCGGTCTGTTGCAACTGCTCCTCCGTAAGTCTTGCAGCTTGAGGATGACCGTGACTATAAACATCTATTTTGTGGTTGTGCCTCCCGTTGTGTACGAACAATTGCCAATTTTCACTTGTTGCCATTTGCTCTCCCTTTAGCTTAAATGGACAACTACATTTTTTCGTCCCATACGGTCCACGCTTTTTTTTTTCGTTATTTCTTCTTCCTCATCATCGACTAATGGTTTTTTATATTTTCGTACTGAACCTCTATGTTCGCAAGCCAATGTGACATACAGTCGACGGTCAAATGTTCTTGCTCTCTGATACCAAGTTATGATTAAAAATATCTTCCATTCATTGCAATCTGTTTTGCCCACTCCACCAACTCATCTTTCGAACTAAATATTCGGTCCGTTGTAAATAAATGTCTAAGATCGATATATTCTTCCAGATCTAGAAATTCTTCAAAGGGACTTGGATCTTCATCACCCTATTAATGTATGTATCATGAAAAGTTAATATTACAAAAGAAAAACCTAAAAAAATAAAAAACAGAAAAAAAAATATTTTTTTCACATTATTGGGCACACTCTCGCCCAGATTGAGTATGTCCTCACAGTGACTTTTGCTCAAAATTTGGCAAAAGTGTGCCCGAAAATGTGGGAAAAAAAATCACGATTTCTTATCTCAAAACCAATATTTTCTTGCAGAGATTCTTCAAAAGGATCCATTCTACATATACAAAATTACTTAAATAATCAAATATACTATTGTGAGCAAAAAATTATAAATTAAATAATCATATATTCACTTTATCGATTCTTATTTTATCTTAAGAATTATCAGTATCTATTATTTCATGGGGCTACTATTTCTTTTGTTCAATTATTATTCATCACTAATATTCTTCTTTAGTAATAGTTATTAATTTGTAAATTATACAATCGTAGAATTATATCCTAAAACTAAGGTCAAGAATAACATAACAATGATTTCAAATTAAAATACAAACAGTTTAGCAATTACATTACACATTTTCTTATTAAACTCATAATCATAAAGCAAACAATTTTAAGCTAGTTAAATTACTCTAAGTTGACAAAATTATATAACATTATCAGAGATATTTATTATTAATTTAATATTGTTCACTTTATCGATTTTTATCCTATTTCATTTCTGTTATTTTTTTCATTTCATAATGTTCACAAATCCATAATCACATTAACAATTAAAAATTATCACATAAAATATGTTAAACAACTAGTCACACATATTCTACATATACAAAATTACTTATACAAAATTACTTATACAAAATTAATTAAATAAGCAAATATACTATGAACAAAAAATTAAAATATTTAAATATTTAAAAAAAAGATTTTAAAAATTTAAAAAAATTTAAAAATTTTAAAAAAATTTAAAAAATTAAAAAAATGAAAATATTTAAAAAAATTAAAAAAGAATTAAAAATTTTAAAAAAAATTCCGGAAGTTCTCCGGCATTTTGCCGGCGACGGACGAAAGTGCCCAATTTCCGGGCAGAATTTTTTTTAAAAAAAATTTTGATTTTTTCCTTTTTAACAGATGTTTCAACGATCTAAATTGGTAACGTTGTAAATAAAATAGAATAGATTGAAGAACTAATATTTTTTTCAGTTTGGATAGTTCGATCTTCCAAGATCTGAGATTGAAGTTTGTAATGTTAGAGAGATGTTAGAGAGAGAGAGTGTGTAGAGAGAGAAAGTGAGAGGAAGGAAAATGAATTTTTTAAAATTTTTTGAATTATCCTTATAGATTTTCGAGTTGCCTTTATCGAGTCCCGTTTCTTATATCTTGTTATAACTCGACCACATATTTCTTATATTGTAAATATTTTAAGTGAGCTTGTTGCAGCTCCAAAAGTAGTTTGATTGGAAAGCAGCCATGAGACTTCTTCACTAATCTCAAATATCCTTTGGGGCCAAGTTTTATTACTTCGTAAAGAGAGTGCTTGGAGCTAGTTGGACATTGTGATGCCGATTGGCTGGGTGTAATCTACTGGGCATTCTACTACGAGTTACGAGTTATATTATATGAAAGCTTGAAAAGTTTCTAATTTCTCAAAAAATAAAGAAGCAATTATTATTGTTTGATTGTCTGTTGAAGTTGAACATCATGCTATGGCCTTTGTTTAATTTTTTATTTTTAAGTTTGAAACTTGTAATGTGCAGGGGAGTATTAGATAGTGCAGTTGAATATCTGATTTGTAATTTGAATTTGTATAGTTATTTCCAATTATGATTATAATAAAGTAGTTAGCAGGTTTGTTAGATTGATTCAATCGAAACACATAGAGATTAAATTTTTATAATAAAAAAGAATCGTTATTTCTTAAAAAAAATTTAAACAAGACTATGGCATGATATGTAGCTTAATAACTCAAAATATTATACTATTTTACTTTTAGAAAAATAAAAATATTATTTAAAATAAAGACTAATACTTCTTCTTTCTCATTTTAGAAAAGTTCTCCAAAATTGATAAAAAAAAAAAAAAATTCATGATTCGTGAAGACTAAAAAACCCTCTTCATCCTCCCCTCTTCCCCGGGCTTCCCCACGCAAAAAGAAGAAACCCCTCTTCCCCCCTTCCCCCATTTCCCCCTATATCCCCTCCTACAAAAAACATAAATATAAAAAAAAATGTAAGGAGCAATTCTAAAAGATTGAATGGAATTGAAAAGTCAAAAACATTCCTCTTCCCCTTCCTTTCCAACACACACCCTCTCCTACTAAAGAAAAAAAAATATCAAAAAGCAACTAAAAGACTGAATGAAATAAAAAAATTTTAAAAAATCTCACTTCCTTCCTACCTCCACCACAGATAATTTATGTTTTTTATTTGACTACTTTTTTGGGAGGTTCATTTGTTTATAGCAAAAGTAATTTATAATTAAAGTGGTTTTAAAAGGAATTCTTTTGGGGTGAATATTTCTGAAGTTTAATTGTCTAATATTAATTGTTGTACTACAAATACAGGAGGACTATTTTTGCTTATAAACTTACTGGAATTTTTATTTTGATTTAATTTATTATATATATATATTTTACAAAAGAGAGCTTTGTATTAATTAAGAAAATGTAAAAAATTTACATATTGGGCACCAAGGCCAAATAATCCTTTGAGAAAGGAAGTCTAAAATGTATGCCGAATGCATTTGAACTTTGAAGTACCCCACCTATCAAATCCTTCTTTTATTACCTGTTAGAAAATGGAAAAAAATTAAAATAACAAAAAATGTAAAAAAACTCAAAAAAAAATGTCTAAAGAAGAATCCGATTAGAGTAAGATAAGAAGTTTTTAACATCTCCACAATGTAAAGGAAAAAAAAGGACCGCTTCATCAATATATGCATATATAGTGTGATATGTAAACTTAATTACCAATTTAGATCCTTGAGAGAAAAAAAAAATAGATTGTGACATATTAATCAGATTTAATGAGAGAAGGGCATATACGAAAGTCAAATTATATAGCACCTCTGTATCATAATATAAGATTAAATTTTTATATTTCGAGTTTTATATTGTACGGTAATTTTCTTTTATAAATTTGTTTTTACAAAAATATCCTTATCAAATTAATGCAGTACTATCTAATGATTCCTAGATTTAAACTCATTCACATTTGCTAGAAATATGGAGAGAAGAGAGAGAAGATAAGGCTTTGAAAGATGAGGTTTATTAAATTAATACAAGGACATTAGTGGTATTTTACTCTAAAAGACACACTGACTTTAAATTTTTCTTAATTTTTATGAAATAACAAGTAACCTTATAATATAAAATGGAAGTAGTACTATTTTACTTGATTGAGTTTACTTTTCCATTGTATCTTGAAGATTTAAAAAAAAACAATATGCAATTTGAGAAAACTGTTAGATCTTTGGACTTAATTCATGTGCACACATATTTATATAGCATTTGGAAATGTAGACATATATGTATTGCTTAATTTAATTATGTATTTTTTATTATATATTTTGAGACCCAATTAAGATAATCTATATTTATATAGGTGGGTTTGTCATCTTAATTAAAGTGTGGTGTCTTTTTATAAATGTGTAGAAACTTAGGGGTTGTATTGCAAAACTATGATGGGCTGTTAGCAAATACCTCTACATATTAGAGTTATGGTTCATGATTGCATGTATACTTTAGACCATTAGCCACATCTAATAAGTCCCATTTCTTTGAGGAAAACGGTTGCGTACGTAACAATCAGAAGATTCAAACCAGATCTTCAAATCACTCAATTGCCATGGATCAAGGTACATGTTTCGATTCTTTATTCTAAATAATCTATTGAGTAAGGGGAATTCTTAGGTTTTATTTGTTTAATTCCATCAATGATATCAGACCCTCCTTATATAAAAAATTATTTGAATTCCTAATTTGTGGTTTGATTTTTCGGAAATCAGTCTTTAAGAAAAAAAAAATTTGCCGATCCAATCTTTTTTATTATTGCTTTGGTTTCTTATTGTTGTGGAAACTAATTACTATTACAAATAACTATTTACTATTACAAACCCCAAAAATAAGAAAAATGATAAAGGACAGTGGAAGAACAGAGAAAGAAAAACAACCCTCTTTCTCACGGTTAACAGAAATAAAAAATAACAACAAAACTCCAGTGTTGCAAAAATAACAAACAGTTAATAATATAAAGGTAAAGGAATTCGAAAAGAAAACCTTACCGCCCCCGGCGGGAGTCGAGAAGAACCGAGTGACAAGACAAGACGTCAAGCAGCGGCTGTGAGAAACGAGTCACGTCGAGGCGTCACCGATGAGTGGAGGAGTGATCGGACCCTCAGATCCGGACCTCAACCGGAAACTGTCACCGATGCACCCTCTCTCTCTCTCTCTCTCTCTCTCTCTCTCTCTCTCTCTCTAAAACACGCAAAGAACAAGGATCAAGCAAAGATCCAGAAAAGCCAACGGTCGTTGGAGGCCAAAGACGGAGAAGAGCAACAGCTGAAACCGCAGAGAAGAAGAAGAGAAGAAAAGAAAAGTTGGGAAAGCCAATAGTCCAAGAAAAAGAGGAATGAGTACCAAGAGAAAAGAAAAGAAACCAAACGGCAGCACCACTCCCGAGGGAGAGAGAGAGGGATTAAAAGGAAGGATACCAACGGGAAGCCCGGGTAGGCAGGCCCGGGTCTGACCCAGTCTCTCGGGACTTGGTCAAGGGCACCTCTTCTCCAGCTAAGGCCCAAATTCATCATTGGGTAAATGGACTGGAAAATGTGAAAATATTCGGAAGACTTCAAGGCCCAAATGGCCTAGAATCTCCACCTCGAGCAAGATTTTCCAACCGTTGTTTGAACTTACCGTAAATCAAACCACGTTCAAGTGAAGGAAATCCCTGCAAAACATAAACTTATCAGTGTTTACTATGTTAGTACCAAAATCTGCGGGATTATTATCAGTACTAATCTTGTCTATGTCAATTAAACCACTAGAAACATTTGCTCTAATAAAATGGTATTTGACATCTATATGTTTGGTTCGTTCATGATAAACAAGATTTTTACATAAATGTAAACAACTTTGACTGTCAGTATAAATAATAGCTTTTGAATGTAAAATTTGTAGTTCACTCAATAACCCTTGAAGCCAGATAGCTTCTTTCATCGCTTCCGTTGCGGCGATATACTCAGCCCCAGTAGTAGGCAACTACTGGCTGTAATTGGGATTTCCACGTGATGCAATTATCCGCTAGGGTAAAGAAGTAGGATGAGGTAGATTTCCTACCATCCGTATCACATGCAAAATCCGAATCAACAAATCCTATTAATTCAAAATCAGACCAATTATGATAATGAAAACCCAGATCTAAAGTTTCATTAAGATAACGCAATAGCCACTTGAGAGCAGCCCAATGATCTCTTCTAGGATTAGACATGAATCTGCTGAGAAGGCTTATTGAAAAAGCAATGTCAGGACGGGTAGATATCATTGAGTACATAATAGAGCCTATGACCATTCTATAAGGAATATTATCCATATCTCTTTTCTCACTTTCGGTTTTAGGACAAGTTTTGTCAGAAAGTTTGAAGTGGCTTGCTAGAGGAGTTATAACAGGTTTACTTAGGTGCATAGAAAATTTGGATACGATTTTCTGAAGGAAAGGCTTTTGAGATAGAAACAGTAAACGATCAGCTCTATCTCTTGAAGTACTCATCCCAAGAATTTTAGACGCAATACCCAAATCATTCATATCGAATTCAGATTTCAATAAGGATTTCAGATCATCAATTTTAGCTTTTTGTCTACAAGCAATTAACATATCATCCACATAAAGCAATAAGTAGATAGCAGAATCAATATTAGTACTAGAGAAATAAAGACAACTATCGTAGTTGCTTTTAGAAAAACCAATTTTTAACATAAAAGAGTCAAACCTCTTGTACAATTGCCTGGGTGACTGTTTAAGTCCATATAAGGACTTTTTCAAAGGACAGGCCATGTGTTATTTACCTTTAACTTCAAAACCTGGTGGTTGACGCATATATATAGTCTCTTCGAGATCACCATGTAGAAAAGTGGTTTTAACATCAAGTTGTTCCAAATTTAGATCATAAAAAGCAACAAGAGAAAGAATAATCCTGATGGTTTTGTATTTAATGACAAGAGAAAAAATTTCATTAAAATCAATGCCCTCAACTTGTGAAAAACCTTTTGCAACCAATTTGGCTTTGAACCTAGGAGATTCTTTAGAAGACTCAGGTTCTTTTATTTTAAAAATCCATTTGCAATCAACTAACTTTTGTTTTGTGGGTTTTGGAACAAGAATCCAAGTTTTATTTTTGTTTAAAGATATCATTTCCTCATCAATAGCACGTAACCATAAAACACGATTAAGACTTTTCAAAACCTTAAAAAAACATAATGGTTCTTTTTCTTCCACATAAGATGCAACTGCAAATGCATATGAAAAAATGTAGGAGTAACCATACCGAGGATGTTCTTTACGTACCCTACGAACTCTATCCCTCGCAAGTTGGTAATCTCTAAGGGCTTGATCATGAGCCTCAGGATGTTCTGCTTCGTCATTAGAACCTTCTAAAACAGAATCAGGGGTTTCAGGAATACTAGAAGGAATAGGTGTGCTACTGGATTGAGTAAGAATCACTGGATTGGTTTTAGGTTCTAAGAGTGATTCTAAGGGAGGTTCACAGACGACCTCCACCTCTACAGGAATACTACTAGGAGTGAAAACACTCGGTGGACTATCGGAGATGAGTTTATCCTTAAGACAAGGCATTTCTAGCTCATTGAAGATAACATCCCTACTGATAACAACCCTCACCCCCGGTTCACCCTTTAACCACACTCTATATCCCTTCACCCCACTAGGATATCCTATGAACACTCCCTTCCTAGACCTTGGATCTAGCTTACCCTCCTTCTGATGTGCAAAGGCCGCACACCCAAAAACTCTCAAGTTGGAAAGATTAAGAGGTTTACCACACCAGAGTTCTATAGGAGTCCTAAAGTTTATGGCTGTGGATGGGGATCTATTGGTGAAGTATACAGCTGTACTAACAGCTTCTCCCCAGAAAGGCTTTGGAACACCAGAAAAAACAAGAAGGCATCTAACTTTGTCCATAATGGTACGGTTCATCCGTTCGGCAACTCCATTTTGCTGTGGGTTATGTCTAATCATTCTATGGTGTAGAATGTCATGCGATGCACCCAAATCAGAAAACTTAAGGTTACAAAATTCAAGACCGTTATTGGTCCTGATAGTTTTTAGTTTATTTCTAGAATGATTTTTGCAAAATGTTTCCATTCACAAAACTTTTCAAAAGTTTGATCTTTGGTTTTTAAAAGAAAAACCCAAACATGCCTTGAAAAATTATCAACAATTGACAAGAAATAAACATTACCACCATAAGTTGGAACCTTTTCAGGCCCCCACAGATCACAATGCACATAATCAAGTATTGCAGAAGCCTTGTGAGTGCTAGTTGAAAAACTGATTTGTGTTGTTTTCCCAAAACACAGTGGTCACGAAAATCCAAGGAATCAATTTTGTCACCATATAAAAGATTTTGTTTTTCTAAAAAATAAAATCCCTTCTCACTAATATGGTTGATCCTTCGATGCCACAACATAGTTTTTTCAGGAACAATTTTTGAAATTAATGCAGTGGAGTTACAAACCGTTTTACCAAGAAGAATGTATAAAGTTTCTCGTTTAAAACCTTTTAGCATGACAAGGTTTCCTTCACAAACACGTAAAATACCGTTTTTAGATTTTAAAAAAAATCCAAAGAGTCTAAATGACTAAGAGAGATAAGATTTCGACATAAGTCGGGCACGTATCTCACCTCAATAAGTTTCCTAGTCACACCATCATGCATTTTGATGAAAATATTGCCAATACCTCTAATATCACAAACTCGATTATTTCCCATAAAAACCTTTCCTTGACTTAATGGTTTAAAATCAGAAAACCAGTGTTTGTTAGGTGTCATATGAAAAGAACAACCAGAGTCGAGGACCCAATGATCAACAACTTCTGAACATGAAGGAGAAAGAGACACACACAAAACCTCTGAAAACATAGAATTACCATCAGAATCAAAATCGTGGGTTTTATTACTCCCTTTACCATGTTTACGTTGTTTTTCATCTTTAATCCGTTTAAAACACTTGTTTTTCATATTATCCTATTTACCACAATAAAAACATTTTACTTTGTTTTTCTCTCGTGATTTGGATCACCCTTTACTTTTAAAACGGTGACTAGGAGGTTCCCTCCGATCCACTCTTCCTCGCACAAAAAGATTTTCACCTTGAGATTTATTTTCTTTTTGTAAATCCAAATCCTTAGATTTCAAAGCATTTCTAACATCAGAAAGAGATAAACCATTTCTGCCATATTTAATAGCAGATTTAACATCATTAAAAGAGTCAGGTAAGGCATTTAATAAAATGACTGCAATATTTTCATCGGAGATGATTTCTCCAACATTTTGTAGTTCCAAAACGATTTTATTTAAATCATCCATATTTTCTGAAAGTGTTTTTGACCCGGTCATTTTAAAACTGAAAAGCTGCTCTTTTAAATAAATTTTATTTGAAAGTGATTTCCCCAAATATAGTTTTTCTAATTTAGTCCAAATTTCAAAAGCATTATCGCTTTCCTCAATTTCTCGCAAAACATTATTAGTTAAATGCAAGGTGAGGCAGCTGTGAGCATCTCCTAGTTTTTCTGAAAGAATTTCACCCTTCCAAGATTTCGGATACTCTTCAGGCCTACAGATAGCGGGTGCCATTTTATTTTGTACCAAAACTGCTTTCATTTCCTCCGCCACATTACAAAGTCAGATTTGCCATCAAACTTATCAGTTTCAATTTTTGGAACTGACATGTTTTGAAGGAAAATAAGTGTAATTAAATGACTAAAGAAAAATGAAAGATTTGAAAAAAAGTTTTGAAAGAAAAAGAATAAAATTGCCCGGTATTTTTTGAAAAATAGAAAAATACAATTTCAAAGAAAAACGGCGTTGGTTTTTTTTTTTAGTTTGCTTGATTTGTTCTGTGTGTTTTTAAAAAAAAAAACACGCAAAAACGTGAAGCACAACAAAACAGGAAACAACCACTATAACTGAAATAACGAGAATCACGGCAGCAACAAAAAAGCTGCTTTACCCCAATCAGAAAAAGACAAAACAGAAGAAAATTATAATAATATAAAACTTTTGAAAACCAAAAAAACGCTCCAAGACATAGATACTTGAAATCTCCCAGACTCATGCCAGGCTTGGGTTTTGTAATTTTTGAAGAAAAAAAAAACAGGGATAACACCAGCAGCAGAACAGTGACAGAAGCAATACCAAAATAACAATAGTAAATAGCACAACTGAATAGTAACACAATTCAGCAAGAACAGTAATAGTAATCGGTGGCAAGCCAAGCAACAGAAAAACAGACAAAACGGTGGCAAGCCAAAAAACAGAACAGATAACTAGCGGCAAGCCAGAAACACAAAAACAGAAGTAATCGGCAGCAAGTCGAGAGAAGAAACAGAACATAAACAGTAAAAAGAAAAACTGAAATAAAAGAGAGTGTAGGAGGAACTTCTCTGGCCGGATCTGAGGAACTCAACAATTCTCTCAGATCTGGTGTCGTCGATGGTTACTGGCACCGATGAGCCAAACTTGGCTCTGATACCACTTGCTGTAGAAACTAATTACTATTACAAATAACTATTTACTATTACAAACCCCAAAAACAAGAAAAATGATAAAAGACAGCGGAAGAACTGAGAAAGAAAAACAGCCCTCTTTCTCACAGGTAACAGAAACAAAAAATAACAACAAAACTCCAGTGCTGCAAAAATAACAAACAGTTAATAAAATAAAGGTAAAGGAATTTGAAAAGAAAACTTTACCGCCGCCGCGGACAATTGCCGCCGGCGGGAGTCGAGAAGAACCGAGTGAGAAGACAAGACGCCGAGCAGCAGCTATGAGAGACGAGCTGCGTCGAGGCGTCACCAGTGAGTGGAGGCGCGATCGGACCCTCAGATCTGGACCTCAACCGAAAACTGTCACCAGTGCACCCTCTCTTTCTCTCTCTCTCTCTCTCTCTCTCTCTCTCTCTCTCTCTCTCTCTCTCTCTCTCTCTCTTTCGGCTCTCTCTAAAACATGCAAAGAACAAGGATCAAGCAAAGATCCAGAAAAGCCAACGGTCGCAGGAGGTGAACGGCGGAGAAGAGCAGCGGTTAAAACCACAGAGAAGAAGAAGAGAAGAAAAGAAAAGTCAGGAAAGCCAACACTCCAAGAAAGAGAGGAATGAGTTCCAAGAGAAAAGAAAAGAAACCAAACAGCTGCACCACTCACGAGGGAGAGAGGGATTAAAAGGAAGGATACCAACGGGAAGCCCGGGTGGGTAGGCCCGGATCTGACCCAGTCTCTCTTGACTTGGTCAAGGGCACTTCTTCTCCAACTGAGGCCTAATTTCACCACTGAATAAATGGGCTGAAAAATATAAAAATATTAGGAAGACTTTAATACCTAAAAGGCCTACACTTATCAATTGAATGAATCTTCCACCATTTTTTTTCTGTTGGTGGGTTTCGGTTACGGATTCTGCGTTTTTTTATTTGGCTTCTAATAAAAAGAAACGCGACTTTGTTGCTTGTTAGAGTTTTCGGTTATCGGCATGGGTTGTAAACTCTGCAGGCATCGTGCATCAATTATGGGATTGGTTCTTGAATTTTGTTTGTTTTTTAATGACCGCATGTCTCTGCATGGATCAAGGCTTGGCGTTTTTTTGGGGGTTTCGGCTATAATGCTCTAAAACCATCTATGCATGAGTTATTGTATATGGTCATTTATTTATTTATTTTGTTTTTTGTTCTTTTTGTTTGTATCTCTAGCATGCGTATTCTTTACCATGATATGATTATCATATTATATTGATAATATTAATTTCGAATCAACTTGAAGAATTCATGTTTTTTTTCCTCGTATTTGATAAGGTCCGATCTTTGTAAAGTTTTTTATTTGTAAAGTTTTTATGCGTCATCCTATATATGTAGATATATATGATTATTTATATATTATATATGATTATCGTATGTGTCAAAATTTATTTGTTAATCCTGAATTCTGTTACCTACATAATATGAAAAAAAATATTTGTAATTAAAGTTTTTTTTTTTTATATTTATAACAACATAAGTTGCTCTAACGAGCATGTCTAATAGCTTTATATTGATGGGTGGAAGTGGCATCCTACTAAAGTAGGCTCCATGAAAATCCTTCAATAATGAACTACTTAGATGTCTTGTTTTGTATTTCATATGTAGGTAGCAATCAACCCAAAAGAAGATTGTTATTGTCAGGCTGAGAGTTACAAATACATGTGGTGATGAACATGTAATTGTTATTAAGTATCCATAGTAAGTATTAAGTTGGCACAAAGGAAGGCTTGATACTTCACAGGATTTTACTATTAGAGCTCGATTATTGCATCAAGAAAATCACTTGCAAGCTAACTCTTTGTCCAAAGACTAGACTTAGTGTTGCACCGACATTCTTGTGATCGGATTTGTTACGAATGTAGCCCATGAACTGTTAAATTTATATATATATATATATATATATGAGTGAGCTTTATTTATTTTTGTTATATTATGTTTTCTGTTATAGCTACTAGTATCTATGTTGCTCAATTATCTGCTAATTTAAGTAATATTCTACCATTAAATGATACCAACTTTAAAGTTTGAAAAGATAAGGTTGCAATTCATCTTGGTTGTCTGGATCTGGACTTGGCCATTAGGGAGCCACGATCATCTGAGCTGGCGAATATTAGTACCTCCGAACAACAGAGGGAAATGGTTCAGGGGGAACAATCAAATAGGTTAAGTCTAATGATCATGAAGAGTACCATTCCAGAGACTTTTCTTGCTAACATGACAGATGAGAATAATGCAGTTAAGTTTCTAGAACAGTTGGAACAACGCTTTATAAAAAGCGAAAAGGCAGAGATTATTACGCAAATGCGTAAACTCACTGCCATGAGGTACAATGGTTCGAGAAACATTAGGGAATACATTCTCGAGATGTCTCATATTATATCAAAACTTAAGATACTGAAGTTGGATCTTCCTGATGATCTACTGATGTACCTTATTTTCATGTCTCTTCCTCCTCAATTTGGCTAGTTTGAGGTGAGATACAACTGTCAAAAAGACAAATAGACAGTTAATAAACTCATCTTACATTTAGTGCAAGAGGAATAGAGAATGAGGCAACATAAGGTCGAGAGTGTTAATCTCACTTTCTCAAAAGGAAACAAGAAAAAAAAAGGGCAAAATGACTGCGGATATATTAACGAAGAAAAAATAGAAGAAACAGTCGAAAGACATAAAGTGTTTTTTCTGTAAAGATCTCTCTCATGTTAAGAAAGAATGCCCCATGTATCACGCATGCTGCGTGAAGAAAGGTATGCCTCTAACTTTTGTCTGTTCAGAGGTTAATTTAGTATCGGTGCCAAGATATACTAGGTGGTTAGATTCAGCTACCACTACTCACATAAGTATATCTATGCAGGGTCGCCAGAGTTACCGCCAACCAAAGGATGATGAAAGATTCATCTATGAGGGAGATGGCAGTACGGCAGAAGTTCAGCTATAGGCATTTTTAAATTTTCATTAAAGACTGGTTTATTTTTAGAATTAAAAGAGACATTCGTTGTATTGTCATTTAGACGGAATTTAGTTTTTACTCCTGTTTTGGACAAAGAAGATTTTTTTTTTTGTTTATTTTGTAATAGATAGTGTCATCTCTATTTTGATTCTAAATTGTTGGGAACTGGGTTTTTATATCCTCCTAATAATTTATATGAACTTGAGACTACTTCTTCTAATGAATACTTGCATGTACGTACACGTGGTACCAAACGAAAATTAACTAATGAGAACTCCTACACATTATGGCACAAAAGATTAGGTCATATCTCTGAAAGGAGAATTTTTAGACTTGTGTATGAAGGAATTCTTGACACGCTTGACACTTCAGATAATACAATATGTGTCAAGTGTATTAAAAATAAATTAACAGACAAGAATAAGGTAGGTGCGAAGAGAGTTAAAGATGTCTTAGAACTAGTACATACAAATATATGTGGAATATTCTCTGTTGGTTCTTGGAATGGTCAACAATACTTTATAACGTTCATAGACGATTACTCTTGTTATGGTTACCCATATTTGATACATAAGAAATCAGAGGACTTGGATAAGTTCAAAGTATTTAAAGCTGAAGTTGAAAATCAACTAGGCAAAAGGATTAAATACATCAGATCTGACCATGGAGGGAATATTATGGCAGAAATGATGGTTCAAGTGAACATCGTCCCGGGCCATTTGCCAAATTCTTAGAAGACTGTGAGTTCATCCCTTAGTATACTATGCCAGGGTCACCTAGCATGAATGAAGTTGCTGAGAGATGAAATAGAACTCTAGTATGATTTGTCATGCTAATTTATCAGAATCACTCTGGGGGGATGCACTTAAAACTACATCCTATATACTTAATAGAGTTCCAGCTAAAGTAACAACAAAAACCCCATATGAGTTATGGACAGGCAAGAAACTTGTCTTAAGAAACTTGTCTTAAGACATTTAAGAGTATGGGGATATCCAACTGCGCCAAGGCCTTATAGGCCCAATTAGAAGAAATTGGATGAAAGAACAGTTAGTTGCTATTTTGTTGGATACTCTGAACGGTCACGGGGTTACAAGTTTTATAATTCCCAAAACATAAAATTTTTTGAGACTGAAAATGCCCGGTTCTTTGAGGATATTGAGGTTGGGAGGGAGAATAAGGCAAGAAACTTTGTCTTTAATGAGAACTCAGTTCTCGTTCCTAGTCTTGTTCTTGAACATGTGCAGGTACTCGTACGTGAACTCGTCCAAGAACAAAATTCTGTACAAGACAATGTTGTGCTTCCTCATAATATAGATCAATAGGCTCTGCATGAAATTGATCATCCAATCGCTCCTCAACCTATTATTCCTGTGGAGCAACCTCAAGAATCAGTGCCCTTAAGAAGATCCATACAAGAAAGAAAGAAGAAGCGCAATTTCAGATAACTATGTTGTGTATCTTAATGAGCAAATGGAAAATATTAACTCGGCAGAAGATGATCCAATCACCTTTTTTCAAGCCATTGAAAGCTCGAATGCTCGTAAATAGATAGATATCATGGGTTAAGAAATTCAATCCATGAAAGACAATGACATATAGGATCTCGTTCCTTTGTCAGAAGGTGTGAAACTAATTGGTTGTAAATGGGTTTTAAAACCAAAATGGATTCACAAGGCAGTATGGAGAGATATAAAGTGCTAAGGGATTCACTCAAAAGGAAGGCATTGACTACAAAGAGACTTTCTCTCCTGTTTCTTCGAAAGACTCTTTTAGAATAATTATGGCACTAGTGGTACATTTTGATCTTGAGTTAAATCAAATGGATGTCAAAACAGCTTTTCTCAATGTGAACATTGATGAGATAATTTATATGGTACAACCTGAAGGTTTAGAATCTAAAAATTCTGAACAATTAGTTTGTAAACTTAAGAAAACCATCTATGGGCTCAACCAAGCCTCTCGTCAGTGACACTATAAATTTCACAATGTGATTTTATCTTTTGGTTTTGATATAAATGTTGTGGATGATTGTGTGTATCATAAGTTCTGTAAAAATAAGTACATTTTTTTAGTACTTTATGTGGATAACATCTTGCTTGATAGTAACGATGTAGGTTTAATTCATGAAACTAAGAAATTTCTCTCAAAGCAATTTGAGATGAAAGATCTTGGTGAAGCGTTTTTTGTATTAGGAATCCAAATTCATCGAGATCGTTCTTGGAAATTCTTGGATTATCACAAAAAGAATACATCGAGAAGGTATTACAGCAATTTGGAATGTAAGATTTTAAATCGCTGGATAAATCGCTGGATACTCCTATGGCCAAAGGAGATAAGTTTAATCTCAAACAGTATCCTTATAATGACTTTGAATCCAAGCAAATGGAAGGTATTCCTTATGCTTTAGTATTTGGAAGCCTTATGTATGCACAAATCTGTACTTGTCCAGACCTTGCATTCATAGTTGGTATGCTGGACAGATATTTGAGTAATCCCAGTGCTGCACATTGGATAGCAGCCAAGCGAGTCATGTGGTATTTGCAGAAAACAAAACATTACAAGCTCACTTTTAGAAAGTCGGATAAACTTAAGATCTTTGGGTATTCAGATTCCGACTTAGGTGGATGTCAAGATAGCATGAGATCTACATCAAGATCTATTTTTCTGCTATCTGAAGGGGCGGTATCATGGAAAAGTGTCTAACAGACACTCATTGCCTCTTTAACTATGGAGACAGAATTTGTAGCATGTTTTGAGGCATCAAATCAAGTTATTTGGCTGCGTAATTTCATTATAGGTCTGCGTGTGGTTGACAATATTGAGAGGCCACTTAAATTATTTTGTGATAGCAAAGCTGCATTCTACTTTTCAACAATAATAGGAGCTCAAAAAAATCTAATTATATAGACCTCAAGTTTCTAGTTGTAAAATAGCGAGTTCAGAATGGTATAATTAGTATTGAGCTTATTGGGTCAGGCTTCATGCTTGCAGATCCGCTAACTAAAGCATTGATACCGAAGGTCTTTACAGAACATACTAACCATGTGGGTGTTGTATCTTTAGATTTTGTCTAAGTTCAGTGGAGTTTGTATACATATATTTAAGCTCATACTTCATTTATTTATTATTGTTAATATGACAATAATTTTCTACCATTTTCTCATTGAGACTATGTTGTTGAGTTGTTCATTATCTATTTATATGTTACGGTGATCTCAATTTTGTTGGACTAGTTGGAAATAGGCATGCATAAACTACATTCACATGTAATTTCCATACTACACATCCATACTCAACTCAGGTTGTTTAGTTGAATGAATGCATGTGACCAATAATGGGTTTAACTATTATTTTAATGCAGTGAAAGTTCCTTTGATCCATGTATTAATGAAATTAATAGACAAGGTTGGTTTAAGATGACAAATTAAAGTGTGCCAGCTACTACAGTGACAATTACATAATTGTTTAGACAAGTGTATACAAGAATATTAGTCCAAGTGGGAGATTGTTAGATCTTTGGACTTAATTCATATGCACACGTATTTATATAGCATTTGGACATGTACACTTACATGTATAGCTTAATTTAATTATGTGTTTGTTGTTATATATATTTTGAGACCTAATTAAGGTAATCTATATTTATATAGGTGGATCTGTCATCTTAATAAAAGTGTGGGGTCTCTTTATAAATGTGTAGAAACTTAGGAGTTGTATTGCAAAACTATGATGAGCTGTTTAGCAAATACATCTGTATATTAGGGTTATGGTCCCTGATTACATGTATACTTTAGACTATTAGTCACCTCTCTTTGAGGAAAAAGGCTGCATACGTAACAATCAGAAGATTCAAACCCGATCTTTAAATCACTCAATTGCCATGGATCGAGGAACATGTTTCGATTCTTTATTTTAAATAATCTATTGAGTAAGAGAAATTCTTAAGTTTTATTTGTTTAATTCTATAAAAAATACATAAGATTAAAAAAGAAAAAATAATATGAGCTAGATAACTTCATATTAAAAATCAGTAAGAATGATGAATAAAAAACTTAAATATTTGCGAGATGCCAATAGAAAATAAAAGATCTACGAAAAAATCATGAGTATAATAGACTTAATTCCTCTTTGGAATTAAATTCCTTCTCAACCTATCAAAGAGGAAAACAAATTGGAAAATTTGCATATATCTAGTAAGTTGGGGGAAAACGAATAATGTAGTCTCTTCTAATTCAAATTTAAAGAAAGCTTAAATTTAGTCTAGCTCAAAGATAGTGGAAAAATAGCTATATTAAAAAAAGTCCAGATAATTTGATAATTTATTTAATACTATAAAAATCTTTCAACCAATCACAAATTTCCTAACTAAAATTCAAAAATAAAAAAAATAGAAAATCTTAAGTATATTTATTGTAAGTAATCAAATGGTTATGATTATTAAAGTAAACAGTAGCACTAAGTAATTAAACCAAATTGGATGTTGGGATAGGAAAGAAATTCTTAAGAATTAGTACCAATCTCATGCTAAAATTTTGACCTGATTTATTAAGAAATTTAAATAAAATATCTTCAATTATAATACATCTTGAACTTTTTTTAAGGGATATATGTTGTTTACAATTAAAAAAAATGAAAATAATTAATATATTATAATTGTTTTGAACCAATCAAATCATCGTAAATTACTAATAAAAGATAAACATCTAGAAAATTCTAATTCTCAAACAAATATATATTATGATAATGTAACTCCTCCTCTCTAAACTCTTAATCCTAATTTTTTAAAATTTTCATTTTTTAAATTCACTAAAGAACATTGATTAGTTAGCAATATTTTTAATTCATTAAAGATTTATGAAAATAATTTAATTATTTAGCTTAAATTTTGATTGAATGGATTCGTGTTTTGTTAAGGTAAGATTCTCTATTATTATGAAGGGCAGAAACCTTCTTTCCCCTTGGATTGGATCTCGTGTTGGAGATGGTTTTTCCACTAACATTTTACATTCATACTCTTTCCCTTTATAAGAACGCACCACCTTCTTTTTTTCTTTGCAAGGGTTCATAAAATACAGGTAGCTGATCTCATAGACTTTAATCAAATTTGTTGGAGAGAGGATCGACATCAAACACTTATTCTTTCATCATGAAGTTGAGGCCATCCTAAAGATTCCTCTCAATCTTGCTTAGTTGGAAGATCAGATGATATGGCATCACACCTCTAATTGTATTTACACTGTTAGGTCTAGATACAAGGTATGAATGAACCACGGGAGCTTGATTAGATTGATTGATGGTCCCTCCAATATAGTCCAAGAATTCAAGTTATGGGATTCCATTCATAAACTCATGGTGCAACAAAAAATTAGAATGTTCCCCTGGAAAGCAGTGCTAAATATTCTCCCCACTGGAGGAAACCTTAGGAAGAGGAGATTAGAAGATAATCGGGATCGTGTGCATTATGGATTTCAGACTAAAAATGACCACCATATTTTGTTTAATTGTGAGTTTGCAAATAAATTTTGGGATTTAATTCCCTTTAGGTAAAAAACTGCAGAAAATTTTAGCTCTTAGTTTCAAATATCTGTCTCTCTCTATCCTTGCACTTTATAATCCTGAGGAGATTTCTATTTTTGCTATCTGTGCATGGTTGATTTGATATACATAGAATAAATTCCTCCATGAAAAATCTCACTGCATTGCTAATCTTATTACAATACAAGTCTTACATCTTGCGGATGAATGCAAACTTCTCAATTAGCCATTTTAACTCTCTGAGAAGTAGCAACCCTCCCTCTTTCAAAAGGCGTATTTGGAAGCCTCCTAATTCAGGATATCTGAAGGTGAATATTAATATAGCTTTTGCTGAACACAAAATTAGCATTGGAATCCTATCTTTTGGGGGTTCCCCTCCTTGCTAAGGCTTTTCCTCATTAGGGCTACTTCACAATGGATCATGTGGAACTTATTGATATCATTGAAGGTTTTGTGCTTGGTTCTTCTATCTCTGGTTCACCTAATTATTGAAAGTAATTCGCTTCTGGCCATGGAAAGTTTCGTCTCCCAAGGGGAAGAATTTTTAGAACTATGTGCTTTATCTCCACATTTTCTTTGCTCTTTAGATCCTGGCTCCACTAGTTTTTCCCATGTTAATAGGTCAGACAATAGCCTAGCCCACCTTTTAACTAAATTTGCATTACTTTCAAATGTACCTACGGAATAGACTCAAAACGTTCCGTCAGATGTAACTCATTCTATTCAATTAAATATTAATAATACATAATCCCATTGCCCGCATGGGCGTAGCTCAGTTGGTTTTGGGGCTGCAAAGTTGGTACCAAGGTCCAAGGTTCAAATGCTAGCAGCGGCAATGTGGGAATTTCAACCTCTCCACTGTGGAGGGTGGTTCCTTGTGCGTACCAGTGTATGGCCTCTAGTCTGCAGGACCGCTGAGTCACCATGATTTACATCTTCTACCTGGGCATCGAGCAGGCTGGTGGGGGGCCCTGTGGACGAGGGATTTCTCCTTTTTGTACAAATAATACATAATCCCATTTCCTTTAAAAAAATCAATTATTTAAGGGAAGTTATAAAAATCTCAATATTACCATAATACTTTTTGTTTGATTTTTGAAATATTAAACTAAAGATTGATTGTAGGAACTTAAGTTTTGATTTAGTGAATTGGTGATTTGTTTAGGTAAGATTCTTTTTATCTTTATAATTTTTTAAGGAATATCATCAAAAATTTAAATATTATATATTATTATATTTTTTGTTTGAATTTTAAAATCTTAAACTAAAACTGATTATGGGAATTGAAATAGGGTGACTATTGGAAATTTTGAGATTTTTTATAATTTTCATTACATAATAGGATTCCAATGCCCTTCAAACTAAAATGGTGTAACGCCCTACCCATAAGCACTTAGCATGACTTTAAAAGTACGAACGTAATGAAAATAGGGTTTAAATCTAATATGGTGGAGTACAGTGTTTTTGACACTTAGTGGTATTTTGGAGATATTTAGGAATGAGAGTAAAATTTTATTATATTGATGTTTTACTATTAAGGTTTATGAGTGCCTTTAAGTGGATTTTATTTTTAATACCTAGTGTGTGTATTTTATAAATTTAAATACTTAACATTTTCATGTGAGGATTTCAAAAAAAAAACAAAAAACAAAAAAACCAAAACCTTAGCAATTAAGAAAACTGTAGCCACCCGTCACCCTGCCAAAGCATGATTTGGTAGGAGATGCAGAACACCATTGTACTGGGATGAAGTCGGAGTTCAATCCCATTGGAGACAAAGAAACTTGATGCCAGAATTGGAAGATATGCAGAAACAAGTTAGGATAATTCAAGATCGGCTTGGGACAGCTAAAAGTAGACAGAAGAGCTATGCCGACAATCGAAGAAGGGATCTGGAGTTTAGTGTGGGAGATCGAGTTTTCTTAAAACTTACACCATATCACGGGAAGCTGAGATATCCTAGGAGAGGAAAGTTAAGCCCCTGATATATCGGACCGTTTGAAATTATTGATAGGGTTGGTAAAGTGGCATATCGGCTCGCCTTACCAAATGAACTGATGGGTATACATGATGTTTTCCATGTATCACAATTAAAGAAGTATCATCCTGCACCAGATCATGTTCTCAATGATGACCAATTGAAATTACAAGACGATCTGTCATATGAAGAAAAACCAACTGAGATTATAGAACGAAGCGTAAAAGAGTTACGCGGGAGACAGATTCTAATGTGTAAAGTGGTATGGAGACATCATGGGATTGAAGAGGCAACCTGAGAAACTGAGGAGTACTTGAAGAAAAAGTATCCAGAACTTATAGGTACATAACTATTCAATTTCGAGGACGACAGTTCTTTAAAGGAGGGTAGAATGTAACGCCCTACCCCATAAGCACCTAGCATGACTTTAAAAGTACGAACGTTATGAAAATAGAGTTTGAATATATGGTGGAGTACAGTGTTTTTGACACTTAGTGGTATTTTGGAGATATTTAGGAATGAGAATAAAATTTTATTATATTGAGGTTTTATTATAAAGGTTTATGAGTGCTTTTAAGTGGATTTTATTTTTAAGACCTAGTATGTGTATTTTAGAAATTTAAATATTTAACATTTTCATGTGAGGATTTCGAAAAAAAGAAAAAAAAAAATCTTAGCAATTAAGAAACCTGCCGCCACCTCCCTAGCCACCCATCACCCTGCCAATTTCTTTTTCCTTTTTTTTTTTTTTTTCTTTCTTCCCCCCACTAACTGCCACAATATTGTGTATATATATATATATATATATGATTTGCATGCCATTTTGTTTTAGCAAGGAAAAAAAAAAGAAGGGGAAAAGAGAAAGTAAACCTCAGGTTAGTATTTCCTTTTTCTTTTTTTATTTTTATTATTTTATTTCCGTTCCCATTAAGGTTATATAAGTATATAGGTATACATATATATTTTAAATTGGTTACTTGTTTTAGGATTTAAATATTTTAAATAAATTTTTAATATATAATACATAGTTAATTATGGTTTCTTGGGAGAGTATATTTTTTTTAAAGGGTATAGGATTTTTTATTTTTTTAAAAAGAATTATTATATATATCATTATATAGGTATATATATATATATACCTCCTAAGTTTAGTTCGTAGGATTTCGATATTATTTAGAGAATAGGACTATTTGATCGGTACCCAGGTATTACTGTCTCTCTGGGCAATAACACACTGGCTCTTCTGAAAACCTCAATCAATTCTACACTACCATTATTAGTGCTAACATTTGTTTCTTCCATATTCAAACATAAACTATACTTCTAGTTTCTCTACATGGTGTGGGTAGTTCCACTATTAATGAGGCAAATCTCTTTAGTGTCATTCTCAAAATAAGGAATAAGAGCCATCTGAACACATTGGAAAAACTCCAAGTAAATTTGAAAGTTTTATTACAAAAGGAAACTATTGAAAAACACGTTAAACTTTATTATATTGATTGAAAATATAAATAAAGTAAAACTATAAAATTGAAATAAAATTCTAGTTTTTTTGGACACTTTATCATTGCCCACGTTATCAACTTTTCCTTCTTCTAAGAAGTCGGCTACATCCAAGTGAGTTATATTCACAGGGATATCATCCAGACTAGTATCATCATCATGAATTGAATCTCGGGAAGTGAAGTTTGCTTCCGGCATTTTATTCTTTTTATTAATCAATGCTTGGTAAAGCTCGACAAAGTGCTTTGCCATATGACAGGTACAAGACTAGTGACCTTGCATACCATATTGATAACATTTTTTCTCATAATCTTTGGGGATCACTTCCTTCCCTTTCCTTTTATTGTCATTTTTCGACCACTTCTAGTGGTTGCTATTATTCTTCGCGTTTGATCCTCTGTTATGATTACCATGATTGTATGGATGATTTCTACTACGGCCACATCAACATCTGCAGCCTCGACCACGTCCACAGCCTCTTCCGAGGCCATAGTTATTAGTTCTAATTGCATTTGCTTCTGGGAGTGGAATAGAACCAGTTGGTCGAGCTTCATGATTCTTCCTGAGTAACTCATTTTTTTGCTCAACCACAAGAAGACAAGATATTAATTCAGAATATTTCTTAAAAACTTTCTCTCGATATTGTTATTGAAGGACAATATTCGAGGTATGAAAAGTTAAAAAGGTTTTCTCTAGTATGTCTACTTTAGTGACTTTTTCTCCACATAATTTTAAATGCGAAGTAATTCTAAACATTGAAGAATTATACTCATTGATAGACTTAAAGTCTTATAACCTCAGATGTATCTAATCATACCATGCTTTCGGTAAAATGACCATCTTCTGGTGATCGAAACCTTTTTTTTTGAATCAGTCCATAATACCTGTGGATCTCCCATGGTAAGATACTTCGACTTCAATCTTCATGAAGGTGATAACGGAGAAAGATCGTCGCTTTTGCACGACCTTGTGATGAAGATTTATTATTTTCTCGACAATGGTATCTGCCACACCCGTTGCATCTAGATGGATTTTAGCATCTAATGTCCAAGATAAATAGTTTTTCTCGGAGATATCAAGAGCCAAAAATTCTAACTTGGTAAGATTAGCCATTGAAATCAAAGGGATAGAAAGTTACCTCCTTTCTTCTCTTGATTCAAACTTCGGAACTCTGGCAATAGAGACTCGTCCTGCTGATAATATGTTGTGAAAATTATTGCAGGTATTGTAACCGCAATTATATAAATAAGAAGGATATAATGAATAATAAGAAATTGTATAGAGGAGAAAGAAATAAGAGAAAGGTAGAGAAGATTTTATTACTTTTCTCTGATGTGTGTTTACAATTGAAATGTAAGGGCTAAGCTCAGGGATACAAGAGATAGGAGTGACTTATGGAGATAGATTCTATCATAACTTAGATAAGATTAAACTTTTATCACTTATCTATACATTATCTATTTCTGCAGAATATGTATCTCTTCAGGATATTTATATCTTCAAAATATCTATCTCTTTAAGAGATATATTTTATCTCAAATATTCTTATATTTTATAAACATCCACGATTATTATTTTATTCATAATAGTTATATATTTATAAGTATTTAATTGTTAATTTTTACCTCTTTATTAACTTTTGTTATTTTAAATATTTATTTTGATTTATTTATTAAATATCGAATCCCTTGCATGGTACAGATTATTTTGCTAGAGAATTCTAATTCTTTAAGAGATAATTTATTAAATAATAACAATAGAAACTAAAATAGAAATTGATTGGGTAGAGAAACTAAAATAATCTACCTATTTACCTATTGATCCTATATCTTCTCTTATAAATAATTGATTTTTTAAAATTTAAAATTAAAAAAAACATTTTTTCACATTAATTTTACAGAAAAGGAAGATGATATTAATGTCAGAAAATGGTGTGCTTCCTATAAATCTTAATACTCTTCTCATCCGATTATTGAATTACGTGAACATAAAGCATGAATTGATGTCATCAAAATCATACTTTGCACAAAAATTGACATAATCAAAACTAATTTACAAAGTAAAAGTTTCAGAAATTTGTTTTGGATTTCAAGTGTTGAACAAGGCTCTAAATCTAAATCGGTCTCTTCAAAATATATATATATATATATATATAATATAAGGCACAAAAATGTTTTAATAATAATAGTAATAATAATAATAATAATAATAATAATAATAATAATAATAATAATAATAATAATAATAATAGGGAATATGATAAAAAAAATGTCCCCAAAGTTCTCAATCGATAAGTGTACGTTTAGTCATTGAGATCGTTAGTTTTATACACTTCTGAAATCGATGTTTGCCCCTTTTTTTATTTGAATTCGAACAAAAGTCATCATTCACATAGAATTCACGTGAGTTTGCTTGAGGATAAGATAGCATCCCAAACAAATTCTCCTTCTAAAATTTTCAGGGATGTTAATGGCTAAAAAAATTAACTTTGCGGATCATTTTGGGCATTTTTCCTAGAAGTAATTAGAATATCTAATATATATGAAAAGCACATGTTTTTCATTCAAATTTGTAACGTCAATCCAAAAACTTTTTGGAATCACAGCATTTTACCATTTTCTCATTATAAAAATGAAATTAGTAAATAAATAAATAAATAAAATTAAGAAAATTGGAAAGTACATTAAAAGAAAACAAATAAAAAATAAAAAGTAAAATAAATATGGTCTTTGAATAGTTATTGCTTTAGTATGAGCAACACATGGCCAAATTGTATCATTTTCAATGTATTTGATAAAATGTATATAGTCTTAAGTAGTAAAACTATTCTCCCTCTTTTTTTTTTCTGTCTTCTTCATTACTGTATTTTCCATATGTATAGAAAGGCTTCCTATCAAACAGGAAGTAGTTACATAATATCAGCTAAAATATCTCAACCATCTATCCTACCTAACAGCTATAATCTACAATAATAATATCACATTATCTCAACATATCTTAACACTCCACTTCAAGCTGGAGCATGTAAATTATAAATGCCAAACTTGGCAAATAATTTGCGGAATTGTGGCAGACACTATGCTTTCGTGAGCAAGTCAGCAGGTTGTGGAGTACTCGGAATTAAACAGGGGTGATCAGATGAGCTTGAAACGCGTCCCGCATAAAATGACAATCTATCTCAATATCCTTAGTGCATTCATAAAACACGGGATTAGCTGCAATATAAATAGCTGTCTGACTACCACAATGGAGTGGTATGGGTAACTTACCGAAACTTGAAGATCAACAAGAAGTTGGCATAACCACTTTAGTTCGCATAATGTCATTGCCATGGAACAGTATTATGCTTCTACAGATGATTGTGACACCGTATGTTATTTCTTTGTCTTCCACGAAATAGGAGAATGTCCAAGAGTGATAAAGTAACCAGTCACAGAACATCGAGTAATTAGACAACTCGCCCAATCCGAGTCAAAATAAGCTATCAACCATAGAGGAGCATCTGCGCGAAGTAGAATCCCTTGTCCTGGGGTATCTTTAAGAAACCATATGACGCGAAGAGCTGCATTCTAGTGTTCTTTGTGAGGATTTTGCATAAATTGAGCCAACACATGTACAGAATATGCAAGGTCCGGCGAGTGATCGACAAATAAATCAATTTTTCAACAAGACGATGATATCGATCGCACTGAGTAAAAAATTCTCCACATGCTTTAGCTAACTGATGATTGGGTTCTAATGGGGTATACACTGGTTTAGACCCAAGTATCATGTTTCAGAAATGATTTCCAGAGCGTAGTTACGTTGACTGAAATAAAATCCCGCTTGACTACAGGTAATCTCTATGCCTAAAAAATACTTAAGATGACCCAGATCCTTCATATGAAAACACGACCCAAGGTAGGATTTAAATTTACTAATGCAGGCGACATTATTACCAGAAATCAATAAGTCATCAACATAAATCAGAATGCAGAGAAAAATATTATTTTCTATAAATGTAAAAAGAGAGTAATCAACATATGACTGTACGAACCCCCTTGCCGAAGAGCTTCTGTAAGTTTAGAAAACCCGCACCGTGACGTTTGTCGGAGCCCATAAAAAGATTTATTAAGACGACAAACCTTGTGCGGGTCTGAGGCCCGGAATCTTGGAGGAAGTTCAATATAAACTTCTTCGGTCAAATCTCCATGTAAAAGGCACTGTGCACGTCTATTTGGTGAACTTCCCAGTTTCGAGCAGCTGCTACAGATAACAAAGTTCTTACTGTCACCATTTTCGCTACTGGAGCAAATGTCTCTATGAAATCAATTCCTTCCTGCTGTTTATTCCCAAAAACCACCAACCTTACCTTGTACCGTTCAATAGATCCATCTGACTTGTACTTGATTCTGTACACCCATTTGCACCTGAGTGCTCGTTTGTCAGGAGGCAATTTCGTCATAGTCCAAGTTTTATTTTTTTCAAGATCCTCTATCTCTTTCTTCATTGCTTGACACCACTCCGGGTTTGAGGCAGCCTCGAAATATGTATTTGGTTATATCTCTGTATCAACATATGCTACAAACTTCCGGTGTGAAGGTGAAATTTTTTATAAGAAACGTAATGAATTAAATGATACAAACACATACCTGGAGGATCCGAAGAAGAGGGTGAAGCAGGGAGAGAGAGAGAGAGAGAGAGAGAGAGAGAGAGAGAGAGAGAGAGAGAGAGAGAGAGAGAGAGAGAGAGAGAGATAGAGATATACTAGGTTTAGACTTTATTCTATGACAAACATAATCTTTAAGTTTTCCAGGAGGTCGGTGTGGTCTGTTTCTTCAACGAACATTCACATGTTTGACCTCATTTTGTTGTCCACCAACCGAGGAAACAAAGGAATTAGAAGAATCATTTGCACTACTAAAGCTTGAATCGCCCAAAGTCAACCCTAAATTTCCTTCCATATACACCATTTCATGTTGTGAATTTTCTCCTTGCTGATTATATGGATTTACCAGACTTGGACCGAGCTGAGGTTCGCATGGCCCACTCCTCTGCTCATGCAGTCTAGCGAAATGCATGGCTCTTTCAAACTGTTCAGATGGGCCAGGTGCAAGCTACCTCATTCCACTGCTGGATTGAGATGGGCCAGGCTCACGAGGCCCAAAAAAACCTGTTTACTGGGCCTCTCCGCGACTGGGTTGCTGGATTAGCGAATGGGCTTCGTCATCACTTCACTGCGCCATTGCAGTAGTCTGGATTGGGCCATTCCTTCCTGATCCTGGGCTATTTGATGGATTGCTCTGCTGGTCTACTGGTCCACTCCTTAAATCTGGATTTCTCCCCCTTACTATAATCGGTCTTGAGACACTTCACCGAAATCATAGTTTAATTTATTTTTAGAAGATGCCTCAACTTGTGATTTAGAAAAAAAAAAAAAGAAAATTATTTTCAATAAATATTACATCTCGGAAGACAATAAATTCATGTCTCTGTAAATCAAAATATTTCCACCCTTTTTTCCATGAGGATATCCTACGAACACACATTTCCGCCCCCGAGGCTTAAACTATCTTTAGACAACCCACTATCATGTACAAAAGCCAAACAACCGAATTTTTTTATATGTGAATATGATGTAGCTTTATTAAACAAGAGTTCAAACGGCATTTTCCCTTCAACACAGACAAAGGTGTACGATTAATCAGGTATCCAGCAGTGAGAACACTCTCCTCCCAAAATTGAGTTGGAAGATTTGCCTGGAAGAGTAAAGCTCGTGCCACATTTAAGATGTGACGATGTTTACGCTCTACCCGGCCTTTTTGTTGGGGTGTATGTTTCATAGAAGTTTGATGTAACATGCCATTTTCCAAGAAATATGATTTCAAGCAAGTAAATTCTGTCTCATTATATGTACAAACAATTTTGACTCGTTTATTGAACTGTTTTTGAAACATAGCAAAGAAATGTTTCAAAGTTTGTGCAACTACTCTTTTTTCTAAAATAAAAAATATCCAAACACACCTTGTATAATCGTCTACCACAGATAAGAAATAATTCGCACCACAAGACGAAGGTATTTTATATGGTCCCCAAAGATTACAATGCACCAAATCAAATGAAGCAGATGTATTATTTAAGCTAACAGGAAATGGTTCACGTATTTGTTTAGCCCTAAACAAATTTCACAATTATTTAATGAATCAAATTAGATGCTTGTCCCAAAAATTTCTCAAGTGAAAATTTGGAAGGATGTCCCAATCTATTATGCCATAAGATACCTATATCATAAAACTAAGCAGAATGAGCAAAATGTTGTTGTTTGGGGATTTGCCTAAAATAGTATATTTCATCTCCTTTTTCACTCGCTCCAATCGGCATCTCCGAGATATTTGCCTTATTAACACACTATCGTTAATTATAACAACACAATTATTTACCTTAGAAAGCTGAGAGAGTGATAATAAACTACACCGTAGTTTTGGGATAGACAACACATTATTAATTTTTTAATTAGAAGGTAAACAGATAGTCCCCAGTTCATCACCAGTGATTTTAGTCCCATTTGGAAGGGTAATAATATAAGGAGCAGAAGGTTTAATATCAAACAAAAAATCCCTTCTTCCTGTCATGGTGATGTGAGCAACCACTGTCTAAAATTCAATTATTTTCAACATTTCCAGAGAGTGTCATTCTCAGAAGATGGAGTCTTTGGCTGAGTGTTCAGGAGATTGATGAACCGGCTCTACTGGTCCGGTGACAAGCCCGGAAAATTGATGGCAGAGCCACCTGTAACAGCTCTAGCGACGCCTGTCATTCCGGCAGAGGGGATCTCCGCAGCAACAGTCCTGGCGAACTCCTTCCGTGTTTCTGTGCCGTCAAGACCTGTTGCGTTGCTATAGTTCAAGGCTGACGCTCCTGCCTGCTGAATTGACACTGCAAATATCCATCCTGAGCTTGCGGGAGAGAAATCAGACATTCCGTGAACGCCAACAAACCTATCGCGTCCTCTGCCTCTACTAAATCTTCCTCTCCCTCTACGACCACCGGTGTTGAAGTCTGCTCTGTGTCCTACCGTGCGTTCTAGGTACCCTACCAGCAAGTAACGATTCTTGGCCTCATGCCCCTGTTTGAAGTAGTAGGTACAATGTACTATATTTTGAGTTGTTCTTGAAGCTGCAAATGCTATAGCTTCAGTGCCTGTTTCTGCTATTCTTACCATCTTCCTGTGTGCCTCTTCTTTGATGATCGTCGCATAAAGTTTTTTTATATTCGGAATAGGTTCCATTTGCAAAATATTTGACCGAATAGTTCTGAACATAGAGTCATCTAGTCCTATAAGAAATTGATGTACTTTATCTTCTTCTCTTTGCTTAATTAGTTCATTGATCATTCCACACGTACAGTCAAGTAGTTGATAGTTAATTAACTCATCCCATATTTTTTTAAGTTTTGCATAGTAGGTTGAAACAGACGTCCCAGATTGTTTGCAATTAACCAATGCTGCCTTGAGTTCGTGTTTTCTTGGTGCGTTACCTGTCACAAACCGCTCTTTCAAGTCTGCCCACAATTCATCGCACCTTTCAGCATAAGACACAATGGTTCTAAGATTAGGCTCGATGGTGTTTAAAATCTACGGACCCATCATTGTGTTGATGGTCCACCATTCCTCTTCTTCTGTAGTGCCTGGTTTAGGTTTTGGAATCGTACCTTCCACAAACCCGAGGTTTTTCCTTGCTCGCAATGCTAATCGCATCGTCTTTACCCATTCATCATAATTGTCTTCTTTTAGTTGCACTTGAGTTATGATCAAGTGGGGACTATCTGAGGATGCCAGATGATAAGCATCTCTTTAAATATGATCATTGAATTGATCATCATTTTCCATTGTTGTGTATTAAGTTTGAACAGAAATAATAGCTTATGATAAAATGTATATAGCCTTCAGTAGGAAAACTATTCTCTTTTTTTTTTTTTTTTCTGTCTTCTTCATTATTGTATTTTCCATATGTACAGAAAGGCTTCCTATCAAATAGGAATTAGTTACATAATATCAGCAAAAATATCTCAATCATCTATCCTACCTAACAACTATAATCTACAACAATAATATTACATTATCTCAACATATCTCAACAGTATTTTTCCATTTTTTAGGTTTTTTGCTTTAGAACTTTTACCAAATTTACTTTTCTTTATTTTTATTTACTAATTTATTAATTTTATTTTTATTTAATCTTCTTCTAGGTTTTATTTTACTTTATTCTAATTTCATTAATGCCATTGATGAATGTTGTACCGCACACAGTTTTCTACAAGACTCATACAATCAGAAATAGGGGACAAGTCCCCGAAAGTACTAGGTGCTTAAGTCAATGTGTGTATGAGAGATATAATAATAGTACAGTATTCACTTAAGTTCAAAAGTAAGAGTATCTCATATTTATGAAACTAGACTAAAGCACGACTAATGGTGCCCTAATGACTTTAAATTTATCGGTAGGCGTTTTGGGTCTTTCACTTAAAGCACCATGCTCCTCAACCCTACAACAGCTTGCTTCATATCGCCTTGTCTTGGGCCCGAACTTGAACCCGATTTCCATAACCCACAAATTTGAGGTTAATGTTAAAAGTTTGATGGAAACCATGCGATATAATTTTTATTAAAATTTTAACATATAATTAGATAAAATAAAATTAGAAAAATTGTAACAAAATGCGGGAAAATCAATTTATTAAAATAGTAAATATAAATAAAATAAATCAAATATTGAAATAAAAAACCTTAAATTGACAAAAACCTTATAATTTATTTTATTTGTTTTCCAAATTTATTTTATTTAATTTTATTAATTTGATCTTTGTATTGGGAAAATGGCTAAAAGGGTTTGATCTCACGAGTTTTGGCTTGATGTTCAAGTTTTAATAAAAAAAAAATGTGTACGTCATATATGTGATGTTTTAATTATATTTAGGAAAAATGGTAAAATTAGTCAAGTTATTTTACTAACCATTAAAATCCCTAAAGATTATACCTTCAACCAAGTTCATGAAGTCCATGTGAATAATTTTAATCGAGATTCATATCATAAAGTGAAACCAATTTTACAAGTGGGTAAAATCTTTAAGAGTTTTAATGGTTAAAACAAACTTATAGAATCAAACTATATCCAACTTTAATTAGGACTATTTTGACAATTTTTGTTATAATAATAATGATAATAATAATACCCAGCAAAATAATAATATTATTATTATAATTATAATTCAGTCAATTTCTGATGCATTTGCCCTTGCTTAAAAAAGAGAAATTATTGATCTTAACATTCGGTAAAATATTATTGATATGAGGGATGGAAATATTTCCAAAAACAGTAGTGTAAAATAGAAACATTCACTCAAAAGTCGACTTAGATTTTGATGCATATCTAAAAGATGTACATTTTTCTCACGAATTTGATTAAAAAAAAAAAAAAAAATGCCGCTTTTATGCTACTTGGCCTTTCGAGCAGCCAACAAAAAGAAAAGAAAGCGTGTGCAATTTGCGGCTTACAACGGGTAAAACGCTTAAAGGGTAGGACCATGTCTATTTTTCAGTTGTGACCGTTGGGATTGAGACCAAATCAAGTGTTGCCGTTGGATTTGGAATTAACGAGTGGGAAACTGCAAACAATGTTATCATGCCAACCAAACACTTCTTTTTTTTTTAAAGCAATCCCAACCAAAATTCTTTCCTTGTGTGGTGAAGAGTGGAGGCCTATGATTTGATTTACACAAGTAATCACCACATATTAGTTCTTGATTATTGGTACTAATTTTATAACTTCATAACTAATTGAATAATGTCCATACAAATAAAAATTCTTTTCTTTGTTATGAGTCAAGGCAGTGATTTTACATAAAAATAAAAAATTTAAAAAAAGTAGTAGTTTAGTTTATTTTTTTGTTATTTTATGAGAAATAGACCAAAAATATTTGTATAATTTACATTTTGCTATTTGAGAATATTATTTATTTCATTAGACACTTTTATCTAATAATTTTTTACGAGGACTAAAAATACCCTTATAAGGAGGTGATAAGTGGCTTTCAAACGTGACACTCATATGTCATCTTTAATAAGAGTAAAATTTTTCACCTACTAATATAAGTGCTAACTCACAATTAGAGTATGTTGAAATAACCTGAAAATTGTTCGTGTTGGTTCATGAGTCATTCAACCCATTCCACTCTTTATTGGTGCTTAGTTAGTGTTCGAACAATTTTACATTTACTAAAGATAATATGTGAGTGTAACGTGACTCAAAATTGGCTAGAAACTATCCATTGCTGCAATATAAGGATATTTTATGCCCTCGTAAAAAGTGATTGAGAAAAAGTGACTAATGAAATAAATAATGTTCTTAAGTGGCAAAATGTAAATTATGCAGGGCATTTCGACCAATCTCTCTCTCTCTCTCTCTCTCTCTCTCTCTCTCTCTCTCTCTCTCTCTCTCTCTCTTCCATTGGTGTATTGATCATAAAGAAAAAAAAATCCTGATTTTGCCTTTAAAAATATGACGAGTTTAAGAAGACTTATTTTGATTTAGGAAATTCTTTAAAAATACTCATTTACTATTTACTTAAGGTGTATTCTACTCCTAAATTCATTTTTCGATTTTTTATATCCTTAAACTAAAATTGTGAATCAAAAGTGTCTCGCCACCATAAAATGCCCCTAAACCACCTTAAGAACTCACATTCCAACCACATAGGAAAATCTAAAGGGGTAATTTTTACATGCGATTTTAATTCAAGGGCAAATAAGAGTAATATTTAGAACATATGTGTGGCCTATGGATTCTTTTTACAAATTCTAAAATTTAATATTTTTACTGATTCCTATTATCTTTTATTTTTCAATGTCAATGAAAAGTCAGACTGCACTAAGGTGGCAGCAGATAGAATTGTGCTGGAAGAACCTATGCTACCGCTGATTCTCAACGTGTAACAAGAACAATGACATTCTCTGCATCAACTATGTCAGTGCCCTTCGATTCGCTTGGTCAGCAGGCGGGCGGTGGCTCCAGAAAGTTTGAGTTTTGCCCCCTCTCTGATCGGACATGGAGTTGAAGCTAAAAGTAACAAGGACGATTGCAGCTTTGTGAGGAAGCAATGGGAGATCGCCGTCAAATCTTTCTCGTAGCCTCTGAGGTACTTTTTAGAAGAGCCCAACGCAGCTGCTTTGTACCAAAACAACCTATCCTACTTTCTCTAAAAAAGAAAAGGTTTAGCTCTACTCTTGTTAGTGAGTCAACATATTCAGTCTTCTCGAAGCACTATGTCATGAGGTCACATGCCTTCTATCTTAATCCAAATCATCAAACATACTCGATGAATTTGGTTTTTTTAATTTTTTTTATTTTTAATTTGTTAATCCTTTCAGCAGTTGCACTTGTGTCACTGATCTTAATGGTAAAAAACATTCACAAAGTTTGGGTCCATATCTTAGATATTGTATTCTTTAATTTGGATAATTAAATACCTAAATAAAGTTTAATCGAAATAATTTGGATGGATATAAATACAAAAAGTAAAAGTTTAGAATGCCTATTAAAATCCGTATGATTCTTTAAAAGAAAATTCTTATTTTGAAGAGAAAACTACAACATAATTGTTTTTTTTTTTTTTTTTTGAAGGGGACTACCAAATATTAGTTGATAAATATGAAAGTTATGAATAAAGTATTTTAGAATTTTTGCTCGAACATTAAAAAATAAGCAAAAATGTTCAAATTTTGAAAGATGATATGGAATTTAAAAGCTTTCAACTTTATTTTAAAGATGAAAGTTTGATTTGAATATTTAATTGTCAAAATTAAAAGATAGGATATCAATTGATAATAATACTAAACTCTGGAAGCTGTTTTTAAATAAATGGAATTTCTTTTTGGATGAACTAAAAATCGAGTTGAATGTATATGCGTCACACGGTATAAAATGAACTCCGTCACACATAAGAACACCCCCAAATGAACGGCATTTAACTAATTAAACATCTTTAAGTCTTTTGTCTCGTTTAAAACCCCGCCCAAAACCCTGTTTAACCGCGCTATATAACTCCCCTCCTCCCTCCCCCCAACCCAAACACCATCTTCCACTTCCATTTCAGAAGATTTTCTCGTCTTCTTTCTGTCAATTCTCTCTGTATATATTCGCACACATGTACAATACATACAAACAATATCAAACATACACACGAAAATCGCATAATTTCTGTTGAAGATTGGACTTTGACTTTGTACGGTAGCGGTGAAGTTCACTGTATTGGAATTTTCTGACAATTTCTGTTGTAATGTCGAGCATTCAGGTTAGCAATCATGATCAAATTTACGCCAACGGCGAAGGAGCCTTATCGGAGCTGCCGAAGTTAACGCCGTCGGCTTCTTTCAAGCCGAAGAAGAAGCCGAGTATATCCAGAGCTGGCTCAGAAGTAGATGAAATCATTACACTCCTTCATGGTTCTGATCCCGTCCGTGTAGAACTCAATCGCCTCGAGAATGAAGTCAGAGGTTTGAATCGAACTTTTCTGTTTCGTTTTTGGAAGTTTTGATTTTTATTTTTCTGTGGGTAAGGGGAGGATGATGTGTCTGAGATTGAAAATTTCTGGTTGTAAGGCATTACTGAGAGTTGATTTTTTTTCTTCTTTTTTTTGGTTTTATATTGAATTATATTCAAAATTGAGGTCATTACAGACTGGATGGAATCCGAGGTTGTTTTATGTATTTAGGATTGGGAATCTGGGATGGACTGTTTGGAAAATTTTCTCACAACGTTTTCTTTTCAGCTTCTGTCGTCAGTATTTCTTAAATTTATTTTCGTGAGACTCCAAAAGCAAATGTCTTTGCTGAAAATTCGATTTGAAGAGAAGAAAATGGTGAATCCTGGAAAATTTACGTGTGCAACTCTTTAGATATCAATTTACCTATCCTTGTCTCTTGTGGCTCTGCTATCATGAATAGAAGCCATTTGGATAGGTTTTCTCTGCTTGGACACCTATGGCTTCAAATGAAGAATATCATTTCTTATTCCTTTTCATGCACTGATTGATCATGAAAGTAGGATTTGTTCATTAACGAATTGAAAATGCCTTCTGCATTTAGTATTGAAATAGATGAACAAAATTTTCCCACGACAAAGTAGTTACTAGGATAATTGTAATATACTGACAATAGTTTCCTATATAATGGGTGGTGAGTGGGCTAGGGCTTAGGGATGATATACAGCAATGGTCTTGCTTACCAGAAAAGAAGAAAGAGAAGTTTGGAAGCATGTGAATGTGTAGAGAAAGAGATGTAAGATGAAGCCAGCTTTATTGGTCCCATGCCTAATTTTGTCCCACTCTGTTGTCTATGCACTAAACGTCCAAAATTTCTTGACAGGGGAAAGAGAAAAGGATAACAATCGTTCCATTTGCTTATGTTGGTTAAACATATTTATTTTATGCTCCTGCTTCTTGTGAGCCTATTTTAACGTTACAATGAGGGTATTGGGTATGCACTTGGAATCTCAGTTTCAATACTGAGGATTTGAACTCTGCTCAATTTTAAGCATTGCCCTTTCTGGGCACATATATTCCTTTGATTTTGTTACAAAGTGGGAAATACAATCCAGGTTCCGAGTTACTATTGATTGGGCAGAAAATGTTTTCGAGATAAATGCTCAGAGAAAATTCAGAGATCAATGAATTGGCAGCATTTTCATCTCTTTCCTAGATGAATGGCAGTCACTATTAAGATGGACATTTTGAACAACAATTTTATATTAAGTCTTCTTAGAAATGCAAAGTAAATGTAGTATTTTTAATGAAATAGTAGTCCCGGTTGGACAACATTAGCCAGGGTCTTAAGTCAGAGATTAATGGTTCCTGTTATATCAGGGATGACTAAAAAAAGTCTAAAAACAACGAAAGTTTCTGAGATTTTAAAGTTGAACAGAGGAAAATTGCATCTTGTGCCTATACATATCACCCATAGTAAATCCATTCATTCCTTGTTTCTTTGCCATTCAGTTTGCTGTACATGCAAGTTGCCTAACCTTTTTGTTTGTAGTTCCCCTAAATGCTGAACTTGGACTGTCCATCTCTTTGGCATTATGAGAAAGACTCAATTGTTTAAAAAGTTTATGGTCTCAAGCTCTCTCTTCATCAAAAATTGTAACAGAATGTGTTAAAGGCTGTAGTAGAACTTTTCATAGTCCAAATTACAGGAGTCTTGGAAAATGCTCACTGGAGATTCTTATTTGGAATGCAGATAGAGAGAGGGAGCTTGGAGATGCTCATGCAGAAATCAAGGCGTTGAAGTACTCTGAACGCCTCAAAGAGAAGGCGGTTGAAGAGGTAAACCAATTTGATCGTTGATCATGGTTTTCATAAGCGTCCTGGCAATGAAAATAAGATATTTCTTAAAAGACAAGTCGGGCCAGTGATGACGATATATTTGCCTCTTTGCGTGAACATGCAATAGTAAAATGAATTTGTTTCATGAATTAAAACTTGTTTTCATTTTTCAAGAAATTCACCTTTGTGAAATTTTCCTGTAAATAATACTGCCATTTTGTTATCTATATAAAATCAATTTGTCGGTTCTGTCTAGAGCTGTTTATTTCATTACCTTCTGGTCGTCAGTAACGGTAAGTAACAAAGAATTTATACTGAGATGTGTAGAGAGCGTAGCTATGCTACGTGACAGTTTAGTGGGAGAAAAAGGAATCTGGGTATCTTGAAAAGAACAATCCTACGTGACAATCTCCAACCTGAAACATCCTGTTCAAAAAGATCCATATTCCCTACCTAAATTTTCAGTCACTGGTGAAAGTAGCATTTGCATGGTGCTTATCAACATCCATGAATTGGGATACTGTTTGGGGATAAGGAATAAATATGCAGGAACATATTGACATGTTCCCCTGTACTGTGTTTTTCTCTCTGACCAGTACTTTTGAAGCTAATTCCTAGCTTAATGGGGAATTTTATTAATCTTTGCCTTTGTTCATTTTCTATTAGCTGACAGATGAGCTAAAGAAAGTGGATGAAAAGCTAAAAGCCTCGGAAGCTCTTCTGGAAAGCAAGGTAACATATCTTATGCTAGTTTGTTTTTTGAAATTTAATTTATGTACATAGTTCATTATTTTTTCTTATCCATGTAAGTATGTGCTCTTATAGTTTTAGAAAGTGGAGATATTAGATGCAAATAAAGAAAGTTTACAATCAAGTCATTATAAATTTCAGAATTTAGATATCAAGAAGATAAATGAAGAGAAAAAGGCAGCTCTAGCTGCCCAATTTGCTGCAGAGGCCACCCTCCGAAGAGTTCATGCAGCTCAGAAAGATGATGAGATGCCTCCCATTGAAGCAATCATCACACCCCTGGAGGCAGAGTTAAAATTGGCTAGATTGGAGGTACACGAATCTTGAACTTACAACCTCAGTAAATTTATTATGGGGGTACATTCCGGGTAAAAGGCAACTTAGCTAATTCTATAGTCTTTAATCAGATTGCAAAGCTCCAAGATGACAATAGGGCACTGGATCGTCTTACTAAATCTAAGGAGGCTGCTTTGCTGGAGGCAGACCGAACTGTTCAAATGGCACTGGCTAAAGCTTCCTTGGTTGACGATCTGCAAAACAAGAACCAAGAGCTGATGAAACAGACAGAGATTTGCCAGGTTTGACTATTGTATACATCCCTTCTCCTATTGAGTGAATAAAGCACTGAAATTTGTTGATTATAAGATAGTTCACATGCAAAGAGATCCATGTCCCATATGAGTTCCCTCATTTCAGGAGGAAAACAAAATTTTAGACAAAATGCAGCGACAGAAGGTTGCTGAGGTTGAAAAACTGACACAAACTGTCTTTGAGCTTGAGGAGGCTGTTTTGGCTGGTGGGGCCGCTGCCAATGCAGTACGTGAATACCAGAGAAAAGTGCAAGAAATAAATGTAAATCTTAATTACTTGATGTTTTCCATTATGCATAACACACTTATTTAGCATATTTCATGGTTTAATTTAAGCAGGAAGAGAAAAGAATTCTAGATCGTGAACTAGCTCGTGCAAAGATCTCTGCTAATCGAGTTGCTGTGGTTGTTGCCAATGAGTGGAAAGATGCTAATGACAAAGTAATGCCTGTAAAGCAATGGCTTGAAGAGAGAAGATTATTTCAGGCATGTAATGACTTCAGTTAGAATTTTTCATGCCTAAACTGATGTCTTTTGCATAATTTGCTGACCTTCTGGTTGATTGTCTAAACTTGAAAACAAGTTAACAGATTGAAACAGGAAATGAATCTGAATATCTGATACTGAGTTTGGGAATGTATTCCTGATTAATACATAATGGACAAATTCGTATGCTGGGGTTGATTAATTTGAAAACAGAAAGAATCTGAATGTTATTGTTTAGTGTTAATGAATTGATTGAAGCAAAATAAAATTATTGTTTTTCTTTATTAGTTTATGTAGGTAGATTTTCCAGTATTCAGAAAACTCTCAACCTCCGGTACAGCTGTTCTTATCTAGATAATAAGCTTTTATTCTCTTGCATGAACAAAATTCTCATTTTTAAAGAGCTATCTGATGTAACTTTGAAAGGCATAGGCTTCTTCTATAGGAGATTTGCTAGACTTCATATTTTGGTGGTCAGTCTGCAATACTATTCATTCTGCAAAAGTGCCAGAACTATTTATTCATTTGTCAAGTTTATTTGCCTATTCTACTGATCATTACTGAGTGCTCTAGAGGTCACCTATAGATTGTTTTGACTCATCCAGCTAATTGATTTATTTGAATAGGGAGAAATACAACAACTGAAGGACAAGCTGGCAATTGCAGAGCGGACTGCAAAGGCAGAAGCACAGCTTAAAGTCAGTAACTGTATTGATCTCTATGGCATCATTCTTTTATCTTCAATTTTTCTGAAAAAATTTTCATGCAGATTCAGTTTTACTATTTCTTCTTGGGATTTCCATCAATGATCTAAAGGATAACTTGCATCCTCAGGAAAAGTATCAGCTGCGATTTAAAGTTTTGGAGGAAAGGCTTAAGCCTTCTCAAAATAGTATCACCCCCCACTCTTTGTCACAAGGAGGCAGTGTGAGCAATGGGCATTCACGACGTCTATCACTTGGAGGTGCAGAAAGTTTGTCCAAACCATCATCAAATGGTGTTTTATCAAAAAAGACAAAGTTACAGTTCAGAAACTCATCAAGGTTATTTGGTGGGGGTAGCAGATCACTGGACTGTGAGAACACAATTCCAAGTGCAAATGTGGGAGATAATGTACTCAGCAATTCAAGTGAGGAGACCCACATTGATAGAACAATAACTACACAAGATAATGGGGATGGAAGTGGTGTAATAGATAAAATTAGGCTTGAGAATGAGGATTATGTATCTGGGTCATTGTATGATATTCTGCAGAAAGAGGTAATAACACTGCGAAAAGCATGCAATGAGAAAGATCAGAGCCTTAAGGATAAGGATGATGCAATTGAGGTACCATGCAATGTGCCTTGCTTTTGTTTCACGTCTCCCTCTCTCGCTCTCTCTCATAATGAAGTTCTTTTTGGTGCTTTATAGATGTTAGCTAAAAAAGTTGAAACACTGAACAAAGCAATGGAAGTGGAGTCCAAGAAGATGCGAAGAGAAGTAGCCGCCATGGAAAAGGAAGTTGCTGCTATGAGAAACAGGAAGGAACCAGATCAAAAGTTAAGACGTGCAAGCATTGCCAAGGGAGCTGTAAATGGATATCATCCTCTTACTAGGTCAGTCTTTCAATCTATATTTGTTTGTTGAATTAGGTTAAGGATGCCTCAGTGCATATGAATGTAGGTGATCTAGTTTTGCATGGAAATGAAATAAGGGATTATGCAAGCATATAATCTACATATACATGATCCTGGATGGGAGCATTTATGTGATGAAGTAGGAGAATATTTGCCCTGATGTTGGCTTCAATGAATCACTACTGATCAAGCTATTGAAACAGTTTTGGGTGCTCCCTGAAAATTAACATCAATCTTTTTTTTAGAACTGTAAATGCATGAAATCATTTTCAAGCTATATTGAGTACAATATTAGGTCTTATTTTTATATTGTGTACCGTCCATACCCTTTTAAGATGGAAGAAAACTAGTACTCCTTGCCTTGTCCAAATGATTATTGTGACATAGCAATGCCATATCTAATCTTGTATTTCACTGTCGTTTTTTTCCTTCTGGTAAGAGTCCTTGGTTTTTGGTTGCAAAAATAAATGTCTCTAATGTTTCATCAGCATAATTGATGAACACAACTTGAATGGTATTGCTTCTTTTCACCTCTAATGCTTTGTTATTTTGATGTACTGTTAAGAAAACAATAAATAGTACCTCAATGACTGCTGGAAAAGTAAGCTATTACAAGGTATTTATAATGTAAAGACTCCCTAATAACCAAATCCTAGTGGAATTAGAATTCCTTCTAAAGATATAAGACTCTTTACTTTCCTAAGATAATAATGACTCCAAATAAGACTCAAAGACTAACAACGAACTAATTTCCAGAAAATTCTAGTAATAAACTAAATGACCAAACCCCATTGACTCTTAAAAATACTAAATAATTAAATTAAAGGACAACTGATTCTTTTAATCAGCTTGGACACCATTCTTTAGATGGATTTCTTCTTTGAACAAGAATGGTTAAGTTTTTGTTTAGGCTTCCAAATACTATACTTCCTATCTAGCCATAGGATAGGATCTCTATCAATTCTCCCCTGCTGAAAAGAACTCGACTCCGGTAAGTTAGGATATGGACCAAGAATGCCATCTCCACTAGTAAGGCGTTTTAGAAGAAAAGAAGAGACTAAGTGCTTGAGCTTTAGTGGCTGCAAATATTTAATAGGGCGAAAAATGAAGTCTATGCCCTTTTTCTTGTCATAAAGCCATGGACGTCCCAAAAGAATATGGCAGACACTCATTGGCATCACATCACATTCAAGAGTCTCACCTAATGGTCCAATAGAAAAAGTCAATTAACACTTTTCATTCACCTTAAGACTAGTGTTGTTCACCCAACCAACCCTAGCTTTTGAACAACATGATGGAACTAAACAAATAAATCCCAAGAGTTAAACCTTACTTAACAGATTATTTAGAATAGAGTATCGAAACATGTACTTTGATTCATGGTGATTGAGAGATTGAAGATCGGGTTTGAATTTTCTGATTGTTACGTGCGCAGCCGTTTTCCTCAAAGAGATGGGGACTTTTAGAGGAGGCTAATGGTCTAAAGCATACGTGCAATCAGGGACCATAACTCTAATATATAGATGTATTTGCTAAAGGGTTCTATTTCGTCTCTCAGAAACTCCATTCATGTTAGGTGACCTTGGCATAGTATACTGAGGGACGATCCCACACTTTTCTAAGAATTTGGCGAATGGCCTTGGACTTTGTTCACCTGAAACATCATTTCTGCCGTACTATTCACTTGCACGGTCAGATCTGATGCATTCAATCCTTTTGCCTAGTTGGTTTTCAACTTTAGCTTTAAATGCTTTGAAGTTATCCAAGGCCTTTGATTTCTCATGTACCATATATAGGTAACCATAATGAGAGTAATCGTCTATGAACGTTATAAAGTACTGTTGACATTCCAAGAAGCCACAGAGAATGGTCCACATATCTGTATGTACTAGTTCTAAGACGTTTTTAGCTCTCTCGGCACCTACCTTTTTCTTTATGTATTAATTTACCTTTAATACACTTGAAACATATTGTATTATTCGAAGTGTCAAGCGTGTCAAGAATTCCTTGAGAAACAAGTCTGTCAATTCTCCTTTTGTAGATATAACCTAATCTTTTGTGCCATAATGAATAAAAGTTCTCATTAGTTCATTTTTGTTTGGTACCACGTGTACTTACATGTAAGGATTCATTAGAAGTAGTCTCAAGTCATATAATTATCATATGGATATAAAAAAATCATTTCCTAACAATTTAGAATCAAAATAGAGATGACATTGTTTATTACTAAATGAATAGAAAAAACATTCTTTGTCCAAAACAGGAATAGAAACTAAATTCCGTCTAAATGACGGTACAACAAATGTCTATTTTAATTCTAAAAATAAACCAGTCATTAATGATAATTTAAAAATGCTTATAGCTTGGATTTCTGCCGTACTGCCATCTCCCTTATAGATGAATCTTTCATCATCCCTTGGTTGACGGTAACTCTGGCAACCCCTTCATAGATATACTTATATAAGTAGTGGCAGCAGAATCTAACCACCAAATAAATCTTGGTACTAAAACTAAATTAACCTCTGAATAGACAAAAGTTAGAGGTATACCTTTCTTCACGCGCCATGCGTGATACTTTGGGCATTTCTTCTTAATATGAGAGGAATCTTTACGGAAAAACACTTTATGTCTTTCGACTGTTCCTTCTGTTTTTTCTTCGCCAATGTATTCTCAGTCATTTTGCCCTTTCTTTTCTTGTTTCCTTTTGAGAAAATGAGATTAACACTCTCGACCTTATGTTGTCTCATTCTCTCTTCCTCTTGCACTAAAAATGTGTGAGATGAGTTCATTGACTGTCCATTTGTCCTATTGACAGTCGTAACTCACCTCATACTGGCCAAATTGAGGAGGAAGAGACATTAAAACAAGGTACACCAGTAGATCATCAAAAAGATCTAACTTCTGTGTCTTAAGTTTTGATATAATATGAGACATCTTGAGAATGTATTCCCTAATGTTTCCCTAACCATTGTACCTCATGGCAGTGAGTTTACGCAATTGCGTAATAATCTCTACATTTTCGCTTTTTATAAAGCTTTGTTCCAATTGTTCGATAAACTTAAGTGCATTATTCTCATATGTCATGTTAGCAAGAAAATTCTCTGGAATTGTACTCTTCATGATCATTAGACTTAACCTATTTGACTGTTCCCACTGAGCCATTTCCCTCCGTTGTTCAGAGGTACTAGTATCCGTCAGCTCAGCTGGTCGTGGCTCCCTAATGGCCAAGTCGCAACAGAGATACCAGTAATTGTAATAGAAAACATAATATAACAAAAAAAAATAAAGCTTACTCATATATATAAAAACTTTAACAATTCATGGGCCATATTCATAACAAATCCGATCGCAAGAATATCTGTGCAATACTAAGTCTAGTCTTTAGACAAAAAGTTATCTTGCAAGTGATTTTCTTGATGTAGTAATCGAGCACTAATAGTAAAATCCAGTCAAGTATCAAGCCTTCCTTTGGGCTGACTTAACACTTACTATGGATACTTAATAACTATGACATGTTTATCACCACATTTGTTTGTAACTCTCAGCCTGACAATAACAATTTTCCTTTGGGCCGATTGCTACCCGCATGAGAAATACAAAACACGACATCTAGTAGTTCATTATCGAACGATTTTCATTGGAGAGCCTACTTTGGTAGGATGCCACTTCCACTAATCAATATAAAGCTACTAGACATGTTCGTTAGAGCAACTTAAATTGTTATGAATAAGAAAAAACTTTAATTACATATTATTTTATGTTTTGTATGTATAAAAATTCAGGATTAACAAATAAATTATGACACATACAAGAATAAAATATAGTATGTAAATAACCATATACATCAACATATAAGTGATTACATAAAAAAATTAATAATAATAATGAATAATTTTTTTAATCGATATTCAGAGGACCAAAACGTCTGATCTCACAACCATAACAATAATATTGCATAACAGAGGTTCATGAATGCTTCAATTTATCCATATCAATAGAATATAATAATAATAATAATAATAATAATAATAAAAAACATATGCATGCATAGACATGCGGTCAAGGAGGAGCACAAAATTGCAAAACACCAAACCATAGATACAAAGATAATGGTCTCCATTATGAAAACTTCAAGCGGTTGACTTACAGATCTCCGAAATTGAAAATCGAGATGCTAAGCATTTTTTTTAAATACGAAGAACAGAAACAAGGCGCCGGTGGAAACCGATCTTCATCAAATTAATCATCAGGAGAAATCAAATCTCGAACAGAAATAAGATCGGTTTTTTTTCTTCTTAAAAAATCGATTTCCAAAAATCAAACCACAAATCAAGAATCCAAACAATCTTTTATGCAAAGAGGCTTTGATACCATTGATAGAACTAGACAAATAAATCCCAAGAGTTAGTCAACAGATTATTTAGAATAGAATATCGAAACATGTACCTTGATTTATGGCGATTGAGAGATTGAAGATCGGGTTTGAATCTTATGATTGCTATGTATGCAGCTCTTTTCTTCAAAGAGGTGGGGACTTTTAGAGGAGGCTAATGGTCTAAAACATAAGTGCAATCAGGGATCATAACTCTAATTTATAGATGTATTTGCTAAACAACTCATCATAGTTTTGTAATACAACCTCTAGGTTTCTGCACATTTATAAAGAGACCCCACACTTTCATTAAGATGACAGACCCACCTTTATAAATGTAAATTATCTTAATTGGGTCTCAAAATATATATAATAACCAACACATAATTAAATTAAGCAATACATGTACGTCTACATGTCCAAATACTATATAAATACATGTGCACATGAATTAAGTCCAAAGATCTAACACACATTTTTTGAAATTGCATTTCTACAACTTCTAGAATCAATGACCATGATGTACAATTCTCCATTGCATCGTACTCGAGTTTGAAAAATGTTATTCCTCTTCCAATCATTACCTTCTTCATCATCCTTGTCTGTTGTAAGGAGTGGTCGAACCAAGTAACAAGGTTCATAACATTCTTCATCAACCCTCTGTAGCTTTTCGTCTTCAGTTTCTTCTTCAGCATTTAAAAAAACTTGTTTTGCCTTTTGTTCAGCCATAGACTGATCACTTGTTGTATCTCTATCAAGAAGTGCCACGGAAGCAACTAATCTATTTTGCTTATTTGAGCAGAACGCCATAAGATATCTAGTTTGACCACAATAATGACACTCGTACGAATTTCTGTCAGGTCATCGCTGCCACTTTTGATTTCTATGTCCTCCTTGAGAAGTGTGAGAAAATTGACCCTTGGGCTATGTAGCTCTGTGAATTTTCAGCAGCTCCATTGTAAGAATTTTCTGCATTAAATTTTTCCCTTGTCGAATATTTTGTGCAGCAACTTTATGTGAAGATCTTGTCAAGATATCTTCTTTGATTTGGGTGGCAACTTGTATAGCATCACTCAATGAATAGAGTATTACTCCAGCAAGTCTTGGTGAGATTTGGGGCTTCAATCCTTCTCTATAAATTGCTATCATAGTATCCTAATTCCATTCAAAATCACGAGGAGCTAGATGATAGAACTTGTATATTAGTCTACCGTCAGAGTTTCTTGTTTTAGATGCATGAATTGGTGATAAACTCTCTGTTTATAGTTGGGAGGAACAAAATGATGGCTAATGACCTGCTCCATCTCTTCCCCAGTTTTGATTGCTCCAAAACCTCTCCTTCTAACATATGCTTGTTCTCTCATCCACCATACACGAGCTGTTCCTTTGAGCTTAGCCTCAGCAAAAAATAAATTCCTTGATTCATTCATGTGGTACCATCTAAAATAGCTGTCTAAACAATGTATTCAATCAAGGAACACATCAACATGCCCATCTCCATAAAAATCTGCAACCTCTAACTTTATCCCTTTGCTGAAATTGTCATCTGCTTGAAATATATTTGGTTGGTGATAGGGCTGCTTTTGTAAAGGAGCATAAGATAGCATTGGTGCTATCATCCTTGGGTTATTTGATTCATTAGGAGGCTGTTTAAGAAGAATTGGAGGAATGGACTTTGGAAACATTGATGTTGATGGAGGTTTCGTTAGCTGCGTGCCCACATAATCTGGTTGATCCACTATGGGATTTGAACCCATAGCTTTCTTACCATAAATGTTACTTGTCAAACGTTCTATCGTAGCCTTCATGTCTTCCATGGATCCTTTAAACTCCTGAATGTCAGATTTGATAGCTTGAATTTCTGTATGAAGGCCAAAGATATCATCATTTTTCTGTATTTTTGAAGCCTCATAATCCTTGATGAAACTTTCCAAAGCTGAATGTAGTTCAGCATTCGTAGGCATGGTTTGGCAGGATATTTCTGCTCTGATACCAACAAAGTAGGGGTATCTTTGTCTTGCTTTAGGCAGTGGAAGAACTCCTTAAACCTTCAAATTTAGTTCTAGAGAATGGCTAAAACAAGAGAGGAAAAGAGTGGACAGAACTTAGAAAGAATAGGTATGTTAGAAGAGAAGAGGCAGAAGCTGTTCAGAGCCAAAAAGTAAGCTATTACAAGGTATTTATAATGTAAAGACTCTCTAAGACTCTACTTTCCTAAGACAATAATGACTCCAAATAACACTCAAAAACTAACAACAAATTAAATAAGGACTCTATAACTAATTTCCAGCAAATTCTAGTAATAAAATAAATGACCAAATATCCTCGACTCTTAACAGTACTAAATGATTAAATTAAAGGACAGCTGATTCTTTTAATCACCATAGATACCTTTCTTTAGATAGATTTCTTCTTCTTTGAACAAGAGTGGTTAAGTTTTTGTTTAGGCTTCCAAATACTATACTTCCTATCTAGCCATAGGATAGCGTCTCTATCACTTTTGTAAATTTTTCTTCTAATGCAAAGGACAGTGTTATGATCTGATAATTTTTTTGCTTAATTTTCAGGAATACACAGCACTGATGATACTTTTGAAGCGATTTACCGACTCCGCAACAATGAGAATGAATATCCAGTTTATTATCTTTCCGATAGAAGTCTGCTCTCTCTCTCTCTCTCTCTCTCTCTCTCTCTCTCTTGTTTAGTTTATCTAGCATAGATTGTAACGGACAGCTCAGTGCCGAGAAACCTTCATATATTGTATATTTTGTATCTATACATCAATCATTAAGAAATTAATTTAAAAAAAAAACTTGGTGCAAACTTTTTCATGTTCAATCTGAAAAAATGGATAATTGCTTCCGAGTTTCTTTGGCACTTTCTTTCCCACGGCTAGATGAACTTTCCCAAGGATGTGTTTGTGGTATTGTTGCATAAGAGTTGGATTCAAGGTCAGAAGGAAAGGTATTTAACAATGGCTCATTCCCATGGAAAATGAATGAAACTGAGATATCTTTGATCCCCAAGCAGAAGTGTCCGGAAGACATCATTTTGCTCTTGTGAATGTGGTGTTGAAATTGGTTACAAAGTAATTGTAAACAGGTTGAAACCACTGATGGGTAAATTGGTGGGCAAAACCAAGTTAGTTTCGTTCCTGGTGAACTGGCCTTGAACAATATGATGTTGTGGAAGAGATAATCCACAGCATGAAAAGGAAAGCTTATAATGTGATTAACTGGTGACTTTTGTATATTTTGCAAGTAGTTGGATTTTGGGTAGCAGCGAGCTGACTTGGTTATGTTTTGCATTGAATAGGTTGATCTCTCGGTTCTTTGAAACAGTGAAAATTTGCCACCCTTCCAACCCTAAGAGAACAGAGACTTGAGATATGATGATCTCTTCTTTTCACTCTCTTTGTTCTGTGCATGGAGATCTTTGGACAAAGAACTATAGAGGAAATGACAAAAAAACAGTTGAATAGTGTTAAAGCCTGAAGAAGTTAGTTCCAAGATTTCTCAATTGTTATTTGTAAACAATTTATTTTTGTTTAGGAAGTATTAGAAAAGCAAGACCATCATAACTTAGGACGCGATTATAGTTTAGATGCGATTTGGAAGCTGTTGGTTTATGTTATAATTTCGACTGATAGATGAAATTTGGCAACTTTTTCGACTGATCATAACAGGCCATCAGAAGGGTAGGTGGTACAAAAAATTTAACTTTATGGTGAGAATTTTTTCTTGTTTAGCCAAAATACAAAAGTAGTTCTTTTCATGTCGTTAAAGAAGTAACTAAATTATTGAACGAAGCACAGCAAGAAGGCGTACGAAGAATGGGATTCGGGGCAGTGTTGATGGTGAATTAGTTTGATCTAACGTACGAGTTGACGTCATGGTTGGTGGATAGATTTGAATGCGAAAAGAAAATCCTGTGTGTTCATGGTAGGACATTGAGATAACAGAGGATGATTTAGAGTGAATTTTGGGAGTCCAAAGGGGTGAGTTAGACATAAGCGATGAACTTACTAAAGGTTATGTGAACGTGGCTTTGGAGAAACTTAAGCTTGCATTTGGGGCCATAAAACGTGGATTTAGAATTATAATTCCAATTATTTTGTTTGGTTGAACAATTAATTATAAAATTAGAATTGATTTTAATTTTAATTTTAATTTTACAAAATTTATCAATTTCAAATTAAAACTTAAAAATTCCAGTTTCAAAATTTTCATATTCATCACTTACATTATTAATAATACAATTTTATATTAATATTTTTTTACACACTTTCTTTTATTAATATTCATAACACTTTCTCTCTATAAAATTCGCGACACTTTCTTTCTAAAAAATCATGACACTTTCTCTCTCTAGAATTTACGACACTTTTTCTCTCTAAAAGTCACTACATTTTCTCTCTCTAGAATTCACTACTCTTTCTCTCACTAAAATTCACAACACTTCCTCTCTCTAAAAATCATGATACTTTCTCTCTCTAGAATCTACGATACTTTCTCTCACTAAAAATCACGACACTTCCTCTCAATGAAAATCACGACACTTTCTCTCTCTAGAATCCACGACACTCTCTTACTAAAAATCACTACTTTCTTTCTCTAAAATTCACTACACTTTCTCTCTCTAGAATTCACGACATTTTCTCTCACTAAAATTTAAGATACTTTCTCTCTAAAACTCACAATACTTTCTCTAGAATTCACTACACTTTCTCTCTCTAGAATTCACTACACTTTCTCTCTCTAAAATTCACTACACTTTCTCTTTCTAGAATTCGTGACACTTTTTCTTTTTAAAATTCATGACACTTTCTTTTTCTAGAATTCGCGATACTTTCTCTCTTTAAAATTCATAACACTTTATCTCTCTCAAAATTCGCGATACTTTCTCTCTCTAAAAATTCACTACACTTTCTTCCTCTAAAATTCACTACTCTTTCTCTCTCTAAAATTCATACTCACTTTCTCTCTCTAAAAATTATACACACGCTCCCACTTGATCCTTATATACATTTTGAGTAAATATATTTTTACATTTTAAATTCTAATTCTATAATTTTTTGGACTTCCAAATAAAGGAATTAGAATTAGAAAATGAATTCTAAACAATCCTATAGTTTTACCAAACAAAGGAATTGGAATTACAACTCTTAAAATTCTATGGAATTCCAATTCTAATTCCAATCCCCAAACATAACCTTAGGGTAAAAAGTGCCACACACATCTCAACTTTTTTTTTTTCATTTTAGCACTCGAACTAAAAATTGTTGATTTTAACACTTTAATTTTAAAAAACTCTCCATTTTAACACTTCCATGCATTCTTAAAGTTAAGTATTAATGGATCAGGGGGTATTTTTGTCAAAATACAAGATAAAAAATTTATTCTGATCCTTTTATATTTTTTTCTTTCTTTTCTCCCCTATCCCCTCCAAATAAAACCCTAATCTCTACTTCCTCCTGAACAGCTGCCATACCCTTCCTTATCTTCTTTTTCTTCTCCTTTCCTAAACCAGTAAACTGCCTCCCACCTCATGCTAATATACCATCCTCCTCTTGCTAAAACTCCTAGCGGGCCAAATATCCGAGAGGAGATATGCGCAGAGTTTGAATTCGTTAAATTTTGCAGAAAAATTGTAGAAATGAGGATGATGAACACAAATGAAGATTGTGGTCCGATAGCGACCATAGGATCTCAGGAGAGGGGAGCAGGAGGAAGGGAGGGTATTGATAGTGGAAAGGAGGAGAAATAATTGTTCGGACCTCAAGAAACGAGAGAGATTGTTGAGAAGGACCTAGATTGTTAAGTGGATTTTCTGTTGTTAGCCCTAAGGGTATTATTGTATATGATTTTGATTATGATTAACATAAATTTGTGTGATGATTATAAGCTTAGTCTCTATAGAATAAAAGAAGCATATTTGAAGTCTCAAGGCTACACTCTTAAAAGCAAAAGATCTTGGTGATCAAGACAAAATGAAGGAGGAAAGGTCAAGCTATTGAAGACCTTGAAGACTTGGATCTTAGTTAGGGATTTACTAAGGTATTTTATAAAACTCCCTAACTCTAATCTTTGATTGTTGATCAAATGTGAAGCTCTTTGGATGAATTTTTTTTTTTTTTATAAACTATTCTTGAAAAATTCAAATATTCTTGATAGAGTATTTGATGCATTTGAAAGTTTCCTTATCTCTAAAAGAGTATCAAGAATACATGTTTTTGAAATAGGAAGGAAAGCTCTTTTCTTGTTAAAACTGGCTGTAAAATCTTTCTCAAAAATTAGTCATCCGATTTTAAAACCGGTTATCCGATTTTTCAAAAGGAAAAGAAAAATCGGACGTCTTATTTTAAAACTAGTCGTCCGATTTTTCTAGCTTTAGAAAAATCGATCGTCCGATTTTTATAGGGAATCGCCCGATTCTTTTTGTTTCAAAACCAGTCTTCCTATTTTTAAAAAGGGCTCATCCGATTTTCCTTTTACAAGAAAATCGAACGTCCATTTTCCAAAACCTGTTGTCCGTTTTTAGTCTTTTACTGCAAAAACATTACCATTACACATACAGTAACGACTACTTTTTCTCTTTCCTATATATATGAATTCCTGATCAGCAGTAAAAAAGTTTTTGGTTGCTGAAATATTTATTGAGATTATTTAAGAACTTTTAAAGAGCTTTAAAGTACATTCGTTTAAACCCTTTTATCCCACAAAAACATCTTCTTGAGCTTCATTGTTGATCTTCATTAAAGAAGAAGTAAAGAGGTGCTTGTAGAAGAATTCAATTGAGTTGTATCTTTCCTTCTCAAGCTCACTTGGTGACATTGTTCTTTACTCATCTCTCTTTTATTAATATCAAAGGTTTGTGTAGAAAAACCCCTTGGGTTATCCTTTGATTATATTTGTGTTGGTGATTGAGGTTGCTTGCAAAACCCTTGGTGGGTGATCCTCAAAATTGTGATTGCTGCATGCTTTGTCACTAGTGGATTTGAAAAATCCTTGGGTGTTGACTCAAGGTAGTGGATGTAGCTCTTTGAGAGAGTGAACTACTATCAATTGTTGTGCTTCCTCTTTCTATGCTTTTAGCTTGATTGTCAAAACTATAAGGTTTTGTTTGGTTTGAAAATTTTATTAAAAAGACTTTTAGAATTCTTCCTCAAACAAAATTGAAGGTTTATCTTTTAGTTACACAAAAGATTTTTAAAAAATTAGCCAAAAATCTTATTCACCCCCCTCTAAGGTTTTTCATCTATAAACTCTCAAAATCCTAGATTCAACCAGAATGATAAGAAAGCCTTAAAGGTTTCTTGTCTAGTTTTGAATTGGGTATTGATGGGTGGGAAGGCAATTCATTTTCTCCAAATTGATGCATTTGGGGTTGAGTTACCTACAATTCTTCTTCATTTATGGGGTTCGATGATGCTACGAACTAATTGGCAGAGTTTTTGAAATCGAAGCTCGATGCAAAAAGGTTGTATGGAAATTTGTCAATTTCATTAGACAAATTTCGGTCATGTTGCAGGTACCTATGTTAGAAGCTCTTGACATTAGCCACAATGATCTTTTTGGGTTTTTTTTTTTTCAACTGAATGTAGGGATTCCTTCTATAAGATTCTTGGACATTTCATATAATTGGTTTCAAAGTTCAGTTTGGGTTGAATTTGAAACAGCTCTACCAAAGTTAAAGTGATGAAGTCGGCGGCAAATTCATTCAGAGAGTCACATTAATACTTATTGATCCATATATGATTGAGACTTCCTTGGAATGAATGTTTTCATTCATTTGTTACGGGATTCAGATTGCGTCATTGCTTGATCTTTGTTTTTTTGTTTAATGGTAAATTCTTGATCTTGTATTTTTTATGGTAAAATAAAGAAAAAAAATATAATAGTATGAGGATAAACTTTCTTATCTTGTATTTTGACAAAGATACCTTTGGTCCATTAGTACTAAATGGTAAAAATGGATGAAAGTGTTAAAGTGGAGACTTTTTTTAAAGTTAAAGTGTTAAAATCAACAATTTTTTAATTCAAGAGCTAAAATAGAGAAAATAGAAAAGTTTAGATGTGACACTTTTCTCAAAACTTAAATATTACTATTGTTGACAAAATGATTGCTTTGGTGCCTTTGAGAACTAGCATTCTCTCATTATAATCTAATGGGTTGGAGTTTAAGGTTGAAGTATTTAGTTTAATTAGTGGGGAAGTTTTTTTAGTCTAACTATGAAGTTGAAGTACTCGGTAAGGATGAGTTGGGTTCTAGTTCCGGTAAAGCATTTGACACAAGTGTAAGAATTGAATGGGCTGAAGTACGTTTTAGACTTTAAACTAAAAGAGAGTAGAGATAATAAATTGATATATTATATTAGAGAAATGCAGGTATTTATGAGGGTGTAGCTAGTAGCTAAACTAGGAAAGCTAATGAAAGAAAACCTCTACGATTATTCTCCAATCTCTATAATTATGCTAATTACATTTAACATACAATATGTAACATTTATATACAACCTGTAACAACTATATAGAATCTGTAACACTCCTCCTCAAGCTGGAGCATAAATTTCTATCATTCCCAGCTTGTTACAAATATAGTTTACCCCGAACTCTATTCAATGCTTTAGTGAAAATATCTCCAAGTCTCGTCAATCGTGACATAACTTCTAGAGATTAGATTTTGCTCGAACTTCTCACGAACAAAATGACAGTCAATTTCAATATTTTTTTGGTTCGTCCATGAAATATGGGATTAGAGGCAATGTGGAGTGTTGCTTGGTTGTCACACCATAACTTTGCTGGAGTGATGATTTTGAATCCACGTTCATAAAGAAGATGTTGAAGCCACATAATCTCACAAACTGATTGTGCCATAGCTTTATGTTCTAATTCTGCACTGGAGCGAGACACAACATGTTGCTTCTTGCCTTTCTAGAAAATTAGATTCCTTCCAACAAAGACAAGATAAGAGGTGGTAGATCTTCTATCATCTTTGGATCCTGCCTAATCTACATCGAAAAAACATTCAATCAGAATAAAATCTGTTGGAAATAATTGGTAGAATTGAAGTGGTATGAATGAGAAATTAGTTTCTCAAGGTTGGCATCTTTAAAAGATAGTGATTTAAATCCTACATGGGAGAGGCATAAAAAAGGGGAAGCACTTTATCTGTAGAAGTGCTGCTTAAAGGGTAAATTACTAAGACAGCCCTTGCCTTGTGTGCATGCTCCCAGGGAGTGTAAATCACAGACTCGAAAAGTCAAGCTTGTGCATAGGCGTGTCCTGCAGACAAGAATGGGGGCTTAGTTAGACCCTCATTTGCTATTTTTATTTTGCCAAAATTTGAATTTAAATTAGGTTTTAAATTCTGTAATCACTGTTTTTAATAGGCTGATGTTGTAACAATGCAGAATTCAGTAAATGAATTGCAACAACTGTGGTATTAGTGAGCTTCAATGCTGTAATTTAACAGCCGATTTAATTCAGCTTTGTTGCTGAAAAACTAATGAATAATGAATAATGATCTTCATTGGAGCTGTTAATTGTGCATTCAACTTTCAACCTATAAATAACAGTATTTCCAGCTCTCTAAGACACCTTTTCTCTTCTAGAAATTCTTCAAATCTTTTGTGTAATTAAAAGATAAACCTCCAATTTTGTTTGAGAAAGAATTCTAAAGCACTTTTTAATAAAATTCCCAACCAAACAAAATCTTATAGTTATGACAATCAAGCAAGAAACATAGAATGAAGAGGCACAATGATTTATAGTGGTTCACTCTCTCAAAGAGCTACATCCACTACCTTGAGTCAACACTCAAGGATTTTCCAAATCCACTATAATAAAAGGTATATGACAATCACAATTTGAGTATCACCCACCAAGGGTTTTGCAAGCAACCTCAATCAGCAACACAAATACAATAAGAGAGATGAGTTAAGAACAATATTACCAAATGAGCTTGAGACGGAAAGACACAACTCTATTGAATGCTTCTACAAGTTCCTCTTTACTTCTTCTTTGATGGATGATCACAAATGAAGCAGAAGGAGATGTTTTTGTGAGATAAAAATTTGTTTGAAGTAATGTACTTTAAAGCTCTTTAAAGGTTCTTAAATGATCTCAATAAATATTTTACCAAACTTTTTATTTTTACAGATGATCAGAAAATCAATATATAGGAAGGAGAGAGAGAAAGTAATCGTTGCACTATGTAACAGTAATGTTCTTCACAGTAAAAAGGAAAACCGGATGACCGGTTTCTAAAAACGGACGTCCGAGTTTGAAACAGAAAGATTCAGATGCTTCCTACAAAAATCAGACGATTGATTTTTTCTAAAACTAGAAAAATCGGAAGACCGGTTTTTGAAAAGGATTTTACAGGAAAGAGCTTTCCTTCCTATTTCAAAAATATGTATTATTGATACTTTTTTAGGGATATGAAAACTTTCAAAGGCATAAAAAAAACTCTATCAAGAATACTTGAATTTCAAGAAGAATTTATAGAAAGATAAGAGCTTCATACATGATCAACAATCAAAGATGAGAGTTAGGGAGTTCTACAAAGAAATACCTTAGCACATCCCTAACTAAGACACAAGTCTTCAAGGTCTTCAATAGCTTGATCTTTTCTCCTTCATTTTGCCTTGATCACCAAGATCTTTTGCTTCTAAGAGTGTAGCCTTGAGACTTCAAATATGCTTCTTTTGTTATAGAAACTATGCTTAATACTCACACAAACATATTTTAATCATAATAAAAAACATATGCAATAATGCCCTTAGGGCTAACAATCTCCCCCTTTTTGATTATGACAAATACATATGCAAGAAGAACAAAAGAGCAAGTATTAAAGTATGGTGATGCTTCAAGAAGATCATCAATGAGAGTAAAGCATACTAAAACACCATAAGGGAGATAACTCCCCCTATGAATATGAAAAATATGCCAATGTTTTGAAACATAATATAGAAAAATAAGCTTACCTTAAAAGCATGCTTCACACCAAGAATGGCATCAAACAATTATCAAGGTAACTCCATAAGATATATAGCCAACCAAAAGAAAGCATGAAACTTAAAAGCAACACAATAAGCATTTTGTACCTATTTCTCCCCCTTAGTTCTTGCACATATTTCTCCCTCTTTTGTCATAAATCAAAAAGATACTTGGAAATATTTTTAAGGGATCATAGAAAAGGAAACTACAAGTGGACTTTCAACATTAAAGTATCATCATGAAGTCCATAAAAAGTAGCATCAAGTCAAAGCAATATACATGAAGTCATAGAAAAATAAAACATAGCATATATCAAGTCATCATAGGATAAAAAAACACAAAAGAGTCATAAAAGAGTTTGATAAGGAGCCAAGGAGAAAAAAAAAAAAAAAAAAAAAAAACAGTGGTAGTGTAAGGAGTTTTTGAAACAAGGAAAGGGTAGGGATTTAAAAGGAATCCTCAATCATCTTCATCGTCATCGATATCTTTTCCTCCTTGCTCCAATCTTGTAACTCGGTTTTGAATGTCTACAATCTTATCATTGAGGTCATCAAGTCGGTCATTTAGTTGTGCTTGCATTACAACAATTCTATCCAATATTAGAGTCATATCTACTGAGGATTGTCCCTCCTCTGTTCGTTCTTGCCTTTTCTTTGATCTCATTTCTCTTTGAATGTCCTCTTCATTTGTATCTTCTTCATCCATAGTTTCGAGCTTATTTCCCTCTTCTTCATCACCATTATCCTCTTCATCATCATCATCATCATCATCATCACTTCCTTGTTGACCACTTCTTATCAATAGTCCATCATCATTTCTTTCAAACCCCATTCTCTTGATGGTATTCTGATTGTAAATCTTACCAGGGCCAATGTGATCACCAACTCCAACCAAATTGATCACGAAATGTTGAAAGATTTTTGTAATGAAGCATCCATATAGTAAGAACTTGGTGGAAAAGGATTGTGTGGCTAGCATGTGTTCTATAGCCATGAAACCGAAGTTCATCCTCCTATATTCATGAAGAGCAAGCATGACAAAGGAGTGCATATTTGTGATGGAAGACTTGTGCCCAACATTTGGAATAATGATGTTAGAAATCGTATGATGTAGTAATCTCCCATAGGCATAAACTTTATTCACAGTCCTATCATCGTGCCTTTTTAGAACTTCTCCGTGAGTGAAAATCTCTTCAAACCTTCTTTCACTATATAAATTTTGATCAAAGCATTTCTTATCCTTAGTGTAGAATCTCATGCCATCTTGAGGGGTTTCTAGAATGGTATTTAATAGCCTATCATCAAATGCAATATTTCTTCCTCCAATTCTAGACAATACCCATTGATGAGGTATGTTATCGACTCTTTCAACTCTACCCTTATGTAGATTGGCATAGAATTCATAAATCATTTCAGTATAATACATCTCATTAACAGTAAGCAATGGTGTCCACCCAATAGCATCAAAGAGATTAGGTATAGTTTCCATACCTTGGCATATCATTCAAATCCACTCGGTGTCCAACAATAATTTTTCTTCAATTTCTTGTCCATTCTTCAAAGTTTGCAGCCTCCTTTGCAGAGATGAACCTATCTGGAGCCCTAATTGCAGAAGGTACCCTTTTTCCTTTCTCTTCCTCTACTGCTCCCTCCTTTTTCAATATTTACTCCTCTTGCAATGTTGGCATTCTTAGTTTTCACCATTTTGAAGCAATCTTGACTTAGGGTTTGAGAGGAACTTGAATATGAAGATTTCTGATAGAGAGGATAGAGAGAGAGAGAGAGAGAGAGAGAGAGAGAGAGAGAGAGAGAGAGAGAGAGAGAGAGAGAGAGAGAGAGAGAGAGAGAGAGAGAGAGAGAGAGAGAGAAAACAAAAACCAATCGAGGTTTTTGTTTGAAGAGGAGAGAAATTTGAAAGATTTGAGAAGAAGTGTGAAAATCAGACTGAGAAATCGGATGGGCTTCGTGAGAGAAAGGAGTCTCGGTCGAGAGAGTGAGAGAGAGTTGTGAGAAAAAGACATAAATAAGAGGAAAGCTGTGAAGAGATCTGTTTTTATAAAAACGCAGCCCCGACAATTTTAAAGAAATCGGTCGATCGATTTTAGAAAAACGGTTGTTCGGTTTTGTTGAAAATAAGAAATCAGACGTCCGATTTTTATCGAGGTCGTTCGGTTTTGTCGTCCGAATATCACGGGAATTTTTTGTGAAGAAAATCCTTGAGTCTGATTTTGAAACTGGACGTGCGGTTTTTAAAAGAGGCGTCCGATTTTTTGAAAATTTCTGTAAGAACAGGATAAATAAGAGGAAAACTGATAACTCAAACAACACACATTAGTCATGAAGTCTACCAATACCAAGCAATTTTGTCAAATAGCAAAAACATTCTTCAGAGAGAGGTTTTGTAAAAATATCGACAATTTGATACTCTGTGCAAATACGTTCTAAAAATACATCATGTTTAGCAACATGATCTCTAATAAAGTGATGTTTGATGTCAATATGCTTTGTTTTTGAATGTTGCACAAGGTTTATGGAAATATTTATGGCACTAGTATTATCACACATAATAGGTATATTTTTAAAAGAAAAACTAAAATCAATCAAGGTGTGTTTCATCAAAAGTACCTGTGTACAGCAACACCAGCTGCTATATATTCCGCTTCGGTGGTTGATACGGATACGCACGATTGCTTCTTGCTGTACCAAGATACTAAGCATCCTCCCAGGAATTCGCAATTTTCACTTGTACTCTTCCTTTCTACCTTACATTCGGTATAATCCTCATCGGTGTAGTCAATAAGATCAAAACAAGATTGTTTAGAGTACCACAAGCCATAATTATATGATGAAATTAAATATCTCAAGATACGTTTTACAGCTATTAAATGGGATTCTTTGGGGCAAGCTTGGAATCTAGCACACAAATATACTGCAAATACAATATCTGGCCTACTAGCTGTTAAGTAAAGCAAACTACCAATCATACCTCTATACCTTTTCTCATCAACCTTCTTACCTTTTTCATCCTTGTCAAGCTTCAATGATGAGCTCATAGGAGTGCCAATACCTTTTGCATCACTCATCTTGAATCTTTTGAGAAGTTCTTTGGTGTACTTCTCTTGGTTGATGAAGATGCCTTCTTTTGTTTGCTTGATTTGTAGTCCAAGGAAGTAGTTCAATTCTCCCATCATGCTCATTTCAAACTCATTTTGCTAAAGGGAGGCGAATTCTTCACAGAAATAAACGTTAGTAGCACAAAAAATAATATCATCTACATAAATTTGGACAAGAAGAAGATCATTGTTACAAGAGGTTTTTGTAAAAAGAGTCGTATCCACCACACCTCTTGAAAAATTGTTTGAGAGAAGAAATCCACTTAATTTTTCATACCAAGCTCTAGGAGCTTGTTTTAGGCCATAGAGAGCTTTTCAAAGTTTGAAAACATGATTTGGAAATTTTTCATGCATAAAACTGGGAGATTGTTCAACATAAAGTTCCTCCTCAATATCACCATTTAGAAAAGCACTTTTAACATCCATTTGAAAAAGCTTGAATCCTTTAAAACTTGCAAAAGCCAAAAGCGTCCTAATGGATTCAAGTCTAGCAACCGGAGCAAAAATTTCATCAAAGTCTATGCCCTCTTCTTGATTGAATCCTTGGGCAACAAGTCTAGCTTTGTTTCTAATAACTTCTTCAGATTCATTTAGTTTATTTCTAAAAACCCATTTAGTGCCACTGGTGGGGTGATCTGGGGTCTTGGGACTAAAGTCCGAACTTTGTTTCTTTCAAATTGCTCTAATTCCTCTTGCATAGCAATGATCCAAAACTCATCACACAAAGCATCATCAATATTTAGGCTCAATTTGAGATAACAATGCATAAGTTGTCTATGAAGTACCTTCTTGTTCTTACCCCTTTGATACATCACCAATGATTTCATCATTTGAGTGCCCTTTGGGATATCACATCTTGAGGAAGACTTTGAGTTTCTTGATCATTTTCTTGTTTTCCCTTAATCTCTTCTTCCTCCATTGCATGCTCTTCCATTGCTTGAGTGTATAATGGTTGGTATCTTAGACAGTTATCTATGTCATCATCATTTCTCTTTTAAAAAATGTTAGTTTAATCAAAGTTTACATGAATGGACTCTTCAACTCATAAAGTTATTTTGTTGAAAATTCTATAAGACTTTTTGTTTGAAGAGTAACCAAGAAAAATTTCCCTCATCGGATATTTTTTATCAAATTTCCCAAGATTTTCTTTGGTGTTTAAAATAAAGCATTTGCATCTAAAAACTTTAAAATAGCCAATTGAGGCGGTTTTGTTAAAAATGAATTCAAAAGGAGTTTTCTTCGAAAAAGGTCTCAAGAGAACACGATTCATAATATAGCATGCGGTGTTAACAGCCTCGACCTAAAAATATTTAGGAAGGGAGTTTTCACAAAGCATTTATCTTGCCATTTCTTGTAAAGTATGGTTTTTCCTTTCCACAACACCATTTTGTTGTGGGGTTTTAGCGGCCGAAATATTGTGTTATGCCAAAATCATCACAAAGTTTTGTAAAATCTTGGTTGTTAAATTCTCTCCCATTATCACTTTGACAGAGATCAATTTACAATCAAGGGAGGTTTGAACCTTTTTGAAAAGTTTGACAAATTCTTGAAATGCCTCATCCTTTTGGCTTAAGAATAAAGTCCAAGTAAATCTTGAGAAATCATCCATTATAACAAAAGTATACCTCTTACCACCGAGAATAGTGGTCCTCATTGGTCCAAATAAATCCATGCGAATGAGTTCTAAAGGTTTTGAAGTAGAAATCATTTTCTTTGGTTTAATAGAGGTCTTAATTTGTTTTCCATATTGGCAAGCATCACAAAGTTTAGATTTCTCAAAGTGAAGTTTTGGTAAGCCTCTAACAAGTTCTTTTGAAGAAAGTTGGTTTAATGAATCCATACTAATATGACCAAGCCTTCTATGCCACAAAAATGCATCATTGTCATGAACCAAGAGACACTTTAAGTTTTGGGAAATAAGATCTTCAAGATGAAAGACATAGACATTTCTAACTCTTTTAGCAACAAAAATAGTTTTATTTTCATGCTTATCAATGATAGAAGAAGAATCACTTTCAAAAACAGCCTTTTTCCCATTATCACACAATTGACTAATACTAAGCAAATTGAATTTTAAACCATGAATTAAAAGAACATCCTTAATAAAGGAAGAAGAATTGTTACCAACGTTACCTATACCAATGATTCTTTCGTTCTTCCTATCTCCAAAGGTGGCGAATCCACTTTCGGTTTCTTTAAGCTCACAAATAAGAGATGTGTTCCCGGCCATATGTCTTGAGCAACCACTATCCAAATACCACTTAGTTGAGCTAGATTTGGGTTCCTACAAAAGAAGAAGTAGAAATGAATTTTGGTACCCATATCTTTTTGGGTCCATGAATATTAGTTGAATTTTCTTTTATTTTTCCAAACCGTTTTTATTCCCCTTTTAAATTTTTTTTATAAAGCATTTTGTGGCTTTATGACCACTCTTTTCACAATAAGTACAACAAGGGTGTGAAAGGGATGAGGAAGCTTTCACAGAACGTGGTTGTTTAGAGAAATTATTGGAATGATTATATTCAATACCATTTTGATCAAAAGATGATTTTTGAGAGACAAGAAGTTTTTCAAAGTTTTCTTTTCCTTTTGTGAACTTTTCAACACATAGGGTGAGATCATTCACATTTTTCTTCAAATCATTGAAATCTACCATGCATTTCTCAAGTGAGAGGACTTTTTCACAAAGGTTTTTGTTTTCTAAAATGAGTTTTTGAAATTCTAATTTTGAGAAGTCCTTTTCCTTTTTCAAAATTTCTTGTGATTCAAAAAGAGTTTTGTTTTCACAAACAAGTTTTGAATTTTCATTTGATAGGTTATCCATCTTATTCTTTAATTCCTTGTTCTTTTTGGTGATCTTTCAAAGATACATTTCAATGAGCAAAGAATTAAGATCATCATCATTATCATCAACAAGAGTAGATAGATTTGAGGGTGAAGATTTACCTTATTTTCTAATGCCATGAAGCATAGGTTGGACTTTTCTTCTCCTTCACTTTCGCTTGAGTCTTGATCCCGAACTCCTATTAGGCCCTTGCCTTTCTTCTTTTGCTTTAATGCCTCAAGCTTTGCTTCTAAAGCTCCTTTTTCTTTTTCAATGGCTTTGGGACAATTGGCTACAAGATGATCGGTGCTATTGCATTCAAAGCACCTAGCCTTGAAGAGTGATGAACTTTGTCCTCCTTTCTTGAATGGAGGTTTCTTTCCTCTACTGTTGAAGACTTTCTTGTAGAATCTTTTAAATTTCCTCATTACCAAGGCTATTTTCTCATCATCATCAATCTCATCTTCATTGTTTCATGAGTATGTTTGATCATCCTCATTTCCGTTGAGTGCAATGCTTTTTCTTCCTTTGTCTTCATCTTCCATTTCATTTAACCTTTTTATTTTCATTTCATAGGTGAGTAGTGATCCTATGAGTTCTTCAGTAGGAAGTAGTCTCAAATCTTTTGATTCCTCAATAGCAAGAGTTTTTGGTTGCCATGCTTATGGAAGTGCATCAAGAATTTTTCTATTCACTTATCCTCTTGAGTACTCTTTCCCATATGCCTTTAGGCCATTTGTGATATTGGTGAACCTTGTGAACATGTCACTAATGCTTTCATTTTGTTTCATCATGAATAGCTCATAGTCTCTCACCAACATGGCCAACTTTGACTCCCTTACTTGATTGGTGCCCTCGTGAGTTACATCAAGTAACTTCCACATTTCATAAGCCGAATTGCATTCGCTCACTCTATTGTATTCATTTGCATCCAAGGCACAACTTAGCATATTTATAGCTTGAAAGTTTAGAGTCATTTTCATTAAGTCGAGCTCATCAAATTCTTTAACCTTCTTGACTACTCCATCCTTTTTGGGAATGTAAGGACCTTTCTCTACAATGCTCCCCAAATCAAAGTTAATAGAACAAATATATATTTTAATTCTAGATTTCCAAAAAGTATATGTTAGCCCTAAGGGCATTAATACTTATGATTTTGATTATGATTAACATATGCTTGTGTGAGTATTTTAGCTAACCTTTCATAAAACAAAAGAAGCACCTGTGAAGTCTCAAAGTCTACACTCTCTAAAAGCAAAAGATCTTGTTGATGAGGGCAAAATGGAGAAGAAGAGACCAAGCCATTCCAAGATCAAATCATTGGAGACATTGAAGACATTGAAGGCATTGTCTATGTTAGAGTGGAATTAGGTACTCCCTTATAAAACTCCCTAGTCTTACTCTTTGATTATTGATCATATATGAAGCTCCTTTTACGATTTTCTCAAATATAAACTTTTATTAAAATCTAAGTATTCTTGACTGAAGTTGTGATGCTTTTGGAAGGTTTTTCTTCTCTTTAAAATGATTGTGAAGAATACATGTTTTTGAAACAATGAAGAAAGCTTTTGTCTTAAAAAGAAACTTGGTTGAAGAAACAAAAATTCGGTCATCCGGTTTTAGAACCGGTCGTCCAATTTTTTTCTAAATCAAAAAATCGGTAGTCCGTTTTTCAGATGGACAAGTCCGAATCTTTCTGTCCAAGAACTGGTCGTCCGATTTTCAGGAACCGGTCGTCCGATTTTCTTTACTTTAAAAAAACCGGCAGTCCGATTTCTAGCTGAACAAGTCTGAATCTTTCTGTTTGAGAACCGGTCGTCCGATTTCAGGAACCGGTTGTCCGATTTTCACATTTACTGTAAAAAATATTACCGTTACACTGAATACAACGGTCACTTTTTTTAAGACAGTATATATAGACTTTTTGATCAGCCATAAAGTAGACAAGTTTGGTGAAATATTCATTGAGAACATTTAAAACTTGTAAGAGCTTCAAAAGCACATTTATTGCAAACACTTTAAATCCTAAACAAAAATCTTCTTGAGCTTCATTATTGATCATCATCAAAGAAGAAGAAAGGAGGAGCTTGTAGAACATTTCATTGAGTTGTACCTATTATTTCTCAAGCTCAAAAGTGGTAACATTGTTCTTAAACCTATCTTTCTCTTTTATTGATATCAAAGGTTTGTGTTGAAAAACCCCTTGGGTAATCCTTTGATTTATGTTGTGTTGTGAATTGAGGTTGTGTACAAAACCCTTGTAGGGTGATCCTCATATTTGTAGTTGGTGTAACTTTGTGTTTATAGTGGATTTGAAAAATCCTTGGGTGTTGACCAGGGACGGATCTAGTCAAGGGCTCAGGTGGGCTCGAGCCCCCCCCCCGGGGAATTTTTTTTTTTTTATAAAAAAAAATTTTATGTTTTTTACGTTTGAGCCCAATTTTTTTTTTTCAATTTAGCCCCCACAAAATGTAGGGACTGATTTATAAAAAAAATTAAAAAAAAAAACCTTGGCTGCGCCAGCAGAAACAATAGAAAAAATTTCAATTTTCTTCTTCTCTCTCCCCGATATTATATGTAAATTTAGAATTTGTAATGTTTATCCCGTGAGTGATGGGTGATCACTCCTCATTGGTAATGGACGATTACTTATTCTTTTGCTATATTATATGTAAATTTGGAATTGTTTAAGTGTCTTTTGTACATGGAATGCATCATTTTATAGACGAAATTCTGGCAAAATTTTTTTTTCCTCCAGCCCCCCCAATCATATTGTTTTGGTTCCGTCCCTTTGACTCAAGGTAGTGGATGTAACTCTTTGAGGGAGTGAACCACTATAACTCCTTGTGTTCTTCTTTAAGCTTACTTGTCTCAACCATAAAATTTTGTTTGGTTTGGAATTTTATTAAAAGAGTTTTAGAATTCTCTTTCAAACAAAATTGGAGGTTTACCTTTTAATTAACAAAGAATTTTTGATAATTAGCCAAAAACCTTATTCACGCCCCTCTAAGGTTTTTCAATTGGTATCAGAGCAGGGCTTCTTAAAAAAGGACTCACACTCACACCATTGAAGCAAAGGATCTTTACTTTACTATGGCTAATAATTCTAGTTTGCCATATGTAGAAGGCTCTTCTACAAATAGACCTCCTCTTTTTAATAGAACAAACTATACTTTTTGGAAATCTTGAATTAAAATATATATTTGTTCTATTAACTTTGACTTGTGGAGCATTGTAGAGAAAGGTCCTTACATTCCCAAAATTAATGGAGTAGCCAAGAAGGTTGAAGAATTTGATGAGTTCGACTCAAGAAAGATGACTCTAAACTTTCAAGCTATGAATATTCTTAGTTGTGCCTTGGATGCAAGCGAATATAATAGAGTGAGCGGATGTGATTCGGCTTATGAAATGTGGAAGTTACTTGAAGTAACTAACGAAGGGACAAATCAAGTAAAGGAGTCAAAGTTAGCTATGTTGGTGAGAGACTATGAGCTATTCATGATGAAACAAAATGAGAGCATTAGTGACATGTTCACAAGGTTCACCAACATCACAAACGGCCTAAAGGCATATGGGAAAGAGTACTCAAGAGGAGAAGCTAACAGAAAAATTCTTGATGCACTTCCAAAAGCTTGGCAACCAAAAACACTAGCTATTGAGGAATCAAAGGATTTGAGACTACTTCCTATTGAAGAACTCATAGGATCACTACTCACCTATGAAATGAAAATAAAAAGATTAAATGAAATGGAAGATGAAGAAAAAGGAAGAAAAGGCATTGCACTCAAGGCAAATGAAGATGATCAAACATACTCATCAAACAATGAAGATGAGGTTGATGATGATGAGGAAATGGCATAGATAATGAGAAAATTTAAAAGATTCTACAAGAAAGTTTTCAACAATAGAGGAAAGAAACCTCCACTCAAGAAAGGAGGACAAAGCTTATCACTCTTCAAAGCTAGGTGTTTTGAATGCAATAGCACCGATCATCTTGTAGCCGATTGTCCCAAGGCCATTGAAAAGGAAAAGGGAGCTTTAGAAGCCAAGCTTGAGGTATTAAAGAAGAAGAAGAAAGGCAAACGCCTAATAGGAACTTGGGATCAAGACTCAAGTGAAAATGAAGAAGAAGAAAAGGCCAACATATGCTTCATGGCACTAGAAAATGAGGTACAATCTTCACCTCCTAACTCTTCTAGTATCCTTGATGATGATTGTGATGTTGATCCTAGTATAATGCTTATTGAAATGTATGATGAGTGCAAAAAGGTTACTAAACGAAACAAAGATTTAAAAAGCAAAACTCAATTTTTGTTAGATGAGAATTCAAGACTCATTTGTGAAAATAAAGCTATTCTTGAATCCTTGGAAGTTTTGAAGAAAGAAAAAGAGTGCTCAAATGATGACTTTCAAAAACTTGTTTTAGAAAACAAAAACCTTTGTGAAAAATTTCCTTTCTTGAAAAATGTTTGATTGATTATGATGTCTTAAAGAAAAAGATGAGTGATCTCACTCTATGTGTTGAAAAATTCACAAAAAGAAAAGAAAACTTTGAAAAACTTCTTGGCTCTCAAAGATCACCTTTTGATAAAAATGGTATTGGACATACTCATTCCAATATTTTCTCAAAACAAACACGGTTTGTAAAGGCTTCATCATCTCACTCACACTTTTGTTGCACCTATTGTGAAAAGAGTGGTCATAAAGCCACATAGTGTTTTATAAAGAAAAAGATTGAAAGAGGAGTGAAAACCATTTGGAAGGTTAAAGAAAATCAAACTAACATCCATGGACCCAAAAAGATGTGGGTACCAAAAATCATTTCTACTTCTTCTTTTGTAGGAACATAAATCAAGGCCATCTAAGTGGTACTTGGATAGCGGATGTTCAAGGCACATGACCGGGGACTCATCACTTATGAGCAATCTCAAAAAAACCGAAAGTGGATTTGTCACTTTTGGAGATAAGAACAAAGGAAAAATCATTGGTATAGGTAATATTGGTAACAATTCTTCCTCTCTCATTAAGGATGTTCTTCTAATTGATGGTTTAAAATTCAATTTGCTTAGTATTAGTCAATTATGTGATAGTGGAAAAAAGGTTTTTTTTGAAAGTGATTCTTCCTCTATCATTGATAAGCATGAAAACAAAACTATTTTTGTTGCTAAAAGAGTTGGAAACGTCTATGTCTTTCATCTTGAAGATTTTCTTTCTCAAAACTTGAAGTGTCACTCGGTTCATGATGATGATGCATTTTTGTGGCATAGAAGACGTGGTCACGTTAGTATGGATTTATTAAACCAACTATCTTCAAAAGAACTTGTTAGAGGCCTACCTAAATTTCACTTTGAGAAAACTAAACTTTGTGATGCTTGCCAATTTGGAAAACAAATTAAGACATCTTTTAAATCAAAGAACATGATTTCAACTTCAAAACCTTTGGAACTTGTTCACATGGACTTATTTGGACCAATGAGGACCATTAGTCTCGGTGGTAAGAGGTATGCTTTTGTTATTGTGGATGATTTCTCTAGATTTACTTGGACTTTGTTTTTAAGTCAAAAAGATGAAGCTTTTCATGAGTTTGTTAAACTTTTCAAAAAGGTCCAAACGTCCCTTGATTGTAAATTGATCTCTATGAGAAGTGATAATGGGAGAGAATTTAACAATCAAGATTTTACTAAACTTTGTGATGATTTTGGCATAACACACAAAATGGTGTTGTGGAGAGAAAAAATTGCACTTTACAAGAAATGGCAAGATCAATGCTTTGTGAAAATTCCCTTCCTAAATACTTTTGGGCCGAGGCCGTTAACACCGCTTGCTACATTATGAATCGTGTTATCTTGAGAACTTCTTTAAAGAAAACTCCTTTTGAACTCATTTTTAATAAAACCCCCTCAATTGGTTATTCTAAAGTTTTTGGATGCAAATGCTTTATTTTAAACACCAAGGACAATGTTGGAAAGTTTGATCGAAAATCCGATGAGGGAATTTTTCTTGGTTATTCTTCAAACAAAAAGGCTTTTAGAATTTTCAACAGAAGAACCTTGTGTGTTGAAGAGTCCATTCATGTTAATTTTGATGAAACTAACATTTTTTACAAGAAAGTTGATGATGATGACATAGACAACACTCTTAGTAACCAACCATTGTACACTCAAGCAATGGAAGAGCATGCTATGGAGGAAGAAGAGTTTGAAGAAAAACACGGAAACGATCAAGAAACTCAAAATCTTCCTCAAGATGTGGTATATCCAAAGGGACACTCCAAAGATGAAATTATTGGTGATGTATCTCAAGGGGTAAGAACAAGAAGGTACTTTATTGATAACTTTGCCCTATTATCACAAATTGTACCTAAGTTTATTGATGATGTTTTATGTGATGAGTTTTGGATTATTGCTATGCAAGAGGAGTTAAATCAATTTGAAAGAAACAAAGTTTGGACTTTAGTCCCTAGACCACGTAATCACCCCACTATTGGCACAAAATGGGTTTTTCGAAATAAACTAAATGAATCCGGAGAAGTCATTAGAAACAAAGCTAGACTTGTTGCCCAAGGATTCAATCAAGAAGAGGGCATAGATTTTGACGAAACCTTTGCTCCGGTTGCTAGACTTGAATCTATTAGGATGCTTTTAGCTTTTGCTTATTTTAAATGATTCAAACTTTTTCAAATGGATGTTAAAAGTGCTTTCCTAAATGGTGATATTGAGGAGGAAGTTTATGTTGAACAACCTCCCGGTTTTGTACATGAAAAATTTCCAAATTATGTTTACAAACTCTCAAAAGCACTCTATGGTTTAAAACAAGCTCCAAGGGCTTGGTATGAAAAGTTAAGTGGTTTTCTTCTTTCAAATAACTTTTCAAGGGGTGTAGTGGACACTACTCTTTTTACAAAAACCTCTTGTAACAATGATCTTCTTCTTGTCCAAATATATGTTGATGACATCATTTTTGGTGCTACTAATGTCTCGTTATGTGAAGAATTTGCCTCACTTATGCAAAAAGAATTTGAAATGAGCATGATGGAAGAATTGACGTACTTTCTCGGCCTATAAATCAAGCAAACGAAAGAAGGAATCTTCATCAATCAGGAGAAGTACACCAAAGAACTTCTCAAAAGATTTGGAATGAGCAATGCAAAAGGTATTGGCACTCCTATGAGCTCGTCATTGAAGCTTGACAAAGATGAAAAAGGTAAAACTGTTGATGAAAAGACATATAGAGGTATGATCGGTAGTTTACTTTATTGAACGGCTAGTAGGCCGGATATCATGTTTGCCGTATGGTTGTGTGCTAGATTCCAAGCTTGCCCCAAGGAATCTCATTTAATAGCTGTAAAACGTATTTTGAGATACTTAATTTCATCATATGATTATGGCTTGTGGTACTCCAAACAATCTTGTTTTGATCTTATTACCTACACCGATGCGGACTATGCCAGATGTAAGATAGAAAGGAAGAGTACAAGTGGAAATTGCCAATTCTTGGGAGGATGCTTAGTATCTTGGTACAGCAAGAAACAATCGTGCGTTTCCCTATCAACTGCCGAAGCGGAATACATTGCAGCCGGTTGTTGCTATGCTCAGGTACTTTGGATGAAACATACATTAATTAATTTTGGTGTTTCTTTTAAGTGCATACCTATTATGTGTGATAATACTAGTGCCATAAACATTTCCATAAACCCTGTGCAACATTCAAAAACAAAACATATTGAAATCAAACATCACTTTATTAGGTACTTGGACCTTGGTTTGTAAAGCCGTGGGTATGCCCGCGAGTAGTTTGTACATTCCTTCTTTTGATCTATACATATTTACATTTAGATCAAAAAAAAAAAACATCACTTTATTAGAGATCATGTTGCTAAAGGTGATGTATCTTTAGAATATATTTGCACAAAAGATCAAATTGCCGATATTTTTACAAAACCTCTTTCGGAAGATCGCTTTTGCTATTTAAGAAAATTACTTGGTATCGGGAAATTTAATGAGTAATGTGTGTTGCTTGTATTATTTGTCTTTTCTTTATTTCTGTCTTGCTGCATTTTTCAAAAATTCGGACTCCTTTTTTAAAAATAGGACGTCCGGTTTTAAAACCGAACTCAGACTTTTCCCTTCAAAAAAATTCCAGAGATATTCGGACGATAGAACCGGACGCCTGCACAAAAACTCGGACGTTCGAGTTCTTCAAATCACCAGAATACCGGACGATTGAGTTTTAAAAATGGTCGACCGAGTTCAAAAAACTGGGTCGGGTCTGTGCTTTAAAAATCAGAGTTTTCTCAAACACTTCACACTTTTCTCTCAACTCTCTCTCACTCTCTCGACCGAAAACCCCCTCCTCACAAGACCCATCCGATTTCTTGTTCCGATTTTCAACTTTCTTCTTCTTTTTCTTCAAATTCATCTCTCAACACAGCAAAGAATCTATTTTTTTTTTTCTCTCTGTTGCTACAATCTACCAATCTCAAACTCTTCATCTCCTCTAAAACCCTCCTCAAGAATTTCTCCAAAATGGTTAAAACAAAGAATGCTCAAGTCGGTAAAGGGCAAAATCCTGAAGAAGGAGGCACTAGTAGAGGGAAAGGAAAGGGAAAGGGAGTACCTTCTGGAACTGGGGCTTCTGCAGCTAGGGTTTCAGAGAGGTTTATTTCAGTGAAAGAGGCTGCCAGGTTTGAAGAATGGACTAGAAATCGACGGAAAATTGCTCCGGGTCATCGGGTAGACTTACATGATATGCAAGGTATGGAGGCTATCCCTCATCTTTTTGAAATAATTGGTTGGATACCTCTGCTAATTGTGAATGAACTCTATTATGTGGATATGATATATGAGTTTTATGTAAATCTCCACAAGGGAAGGATTGAAAGAGTGGATAATGTCCCATATCAATGGATTGTGACTAGAATTGGGGAAAGGGATATTGCATTTGATGATAGACTGTTAAATGAAATTTTGGATACTCCTCAAGATGGTATAAGGTTTTACACCAAGTACAAAAAATGCTTTGATCCTAATTTATACAGTGAAAAACGGTTTGCGAAAATTTTCACTAGGGGAGAGGTTTTAAAAAGACATGATGATAGGAATGTTAACAAACTTGATGCTTATGGGAGAGTGCTCCATCACATGATCTCTAACATCATTATTCCAAATGTTGGGCATAAATCATCTATCACCAATATGCACACATTTGTGATGCTACCCTTGCATGAACATAGGAGAATGAATTTTGGATATATGGCCATAGAACATATGCTAGCTACATAATCTTCCTCAACAAAATGCTTTCCGTATGGTTGCTTTATCACAAAAATCCTCCAACACTTTGTGATCAATTTGGTTGGCATTGGTGATCACATTGGATATGGCAAGATCTACACTCAACAAACCTTCAAAAGAATGGGGTTTGAAAAAGATGAAGATGGGACATACATCCGAGGTGGACAAGGTGATGATGACAATAATGAAGAAGATGATGATGAAGATCAAGAGGATATGGATATGGAAGAAGAGGACAGTGATGAAGAAACGGAGGTTGAAATCCAAAGAAGAGAAACAAGGCAAAGGAAGCGACAAGAAAGAACAGAGGAAGGCTCATCTTCGGGGAGCATGAGTCATCTAATGGATATGATAGCCTCTCTACAAACGTCAATGAACACTCGGTTTGATGCATTCGACGGTCGCTTTGAAGTTTTGGATGGGAAAGTCTCCAACATTCAAGAAAGGCTTGATACATTGGATCAAAAAATGACCGACACACAAGAACGGGTTAAGAGACTCGAGCAAGGAGGAGGAGATAGAGATGATTGAGATTTCTTTTATAAAACCTTCTCTTTTCCCCTTGTTTTGTCTATAACTCCTTTCAAACTCCTATTTTCATTCTCTTAATGATATGGTTTTTAACTTGCTAATTTCTAATCTTAATTTGCTTTTGTTATGGTAAGTGATCCTTTTGTTGCTCTTTTTCTTTCTTGATTGGCCTCTCTTGTTATGGACTTCATGATGATAATTTAATGTTGAAAGTCCTATTGCTACCTCTTCTATGATCCCTTGAAACTTCTCTCCTAAATTTTTTTTTGATTTATGACAAAAGGGGGAGAAAATAGTGCAAGATGTAAGGGGGAGAAATCTTGATAATATGTTGATTATTAATGGTGTTTGATATTATAGGTTGCAGCTTATGCCTTGTGATGTTATGATGCTATGGGCTTTTTGGCTTAGTTTGATCTTGTAATATTCTTTAGCCATATTTGACATAAATCATGTGTTTAGGGGGAGTTATCTCTCTTTTATGGTGATTGTTGTGCTTTGCTCTTACTATTGATCTTTTGAAGCATCACCATACTTTACTCTTGCTCTTTTGTTCTTCTTGCATATGTGTTTGTCATAATCAAAAAGTGGGAGATTGTTAGCCCTAAGGGCATTAATACTTATGATTTTGATTATGATTAACATATGCTTGTGTGAGTATTTTAGCTAACCTTTTATAGAACAAAAGAAGCACCTGTGAAATGTCAAAGTCTACACTCTCTAAAAGCAAAAGATCTTGTTGATGAGGGCAAAATGGAGAAGAAGAGACCAAGCCATTCCAAGATCAAATCATTGGAGACATTGAAGACATTGAAGGCATTGTCTATGTTAAAGTGGAATTAGGTACTCCCTTGTAAAACTCCCTAGTCTTACTCTTTGATTATTGATCATATATGAAGCTCCTTTTACGATTTTCTCAAATATAAACTTTTATTAAAATCTAAGTATTCTTGATTGAAGTTATGATGCTTTTGGAAGGTTTTTCTTCTCTTTAAAATGATTGTGAAGAATACATGTTTTTGAAACAGTGAAGAAAGCTTTTGTCTTAAAAAGAAACTTGGCTGAAGAAACAAAAATTCGGTCATCCGGTTTTAGAACCGGTCGTCCGATTTTTTTCTAGATCAAAAAATCGGCAGTCCGTTTTTCAGATGGACAAGTCCGAATCTTTCTGTCCAAGAACCGGTCGTCCGATTTTCTTTACTTTAAAAAAATCGGCAGTCCGATTTCTAACTGGACAAGTCTGAATCTTTCTGTTTAAGAACCGGTCGTCCGATTTCAGGAACCGGTCGTCCGATTTTAACATTTACTGTAAAAAATATTATCGTTACACTGAATGCGACGGTCACTTTTTTTAAGACAGTATATATAGACTTTTTGATCAGCCATAAAGTAGACAAGTTTGGTGAAATATTCATTGAGAACATTTAAAACTTTTAAGAGCTTCAAAAGCACATTTATTACAAACACTTTCAATCCCAAACAAAAATCTTCTTGAGCTTCAATATTGATCATCATCAAAGAAGAAGAAAGGAGGAGCTTGTAGAAGATTTCATTGAGTTGTACCTATTATTTCTCAAGCTCAAAAGTGGTAACATTGTTCTTAAACCTATCTTTCTCTTTTATTGATATCAAAGGTTTGTGTTGAAAAACCCCTTGGGTAATCCTTTGATTTACATTGTGTTGTGAATTGAGGTTGTGTGCAAAACCCTTGTAGGGTGATCCTCATATTTGTAGTTGGTGTAACTTTATGTTTATAGTGGATTTGAAAAATCCTTGGGTGTTGACTCAAGGTAGTGGATGTAACTCTTTGAGGGAGTGAACCACTATAACTCCTTGTGTTCTTCTTTAAGCTTACTTACTTGTCTCAACCACAAAATTTTGTTTGGTTTGGAATTTTATTAAAAGAGTTTTAGAATTCTCTTTCAAACAAAATTGGAGGTTTACCTTTTAATTAACAAATAATTTTCGATAATTAGCCAAAAACCTTATTCACCCACCCTCTAAGGTTTTTCAGTATAGTTTGTTCCATTGAAAAGAGGAGGTCTATTTGTAGAAGAGCCTTCTACATAGGGTAGGTTTGAGATACTAGCCATATTGAAAGGAGCTTTTGCTTCTTAGGATGTTAAGCCTTAAAAAGAACACCCGCTCTAATACCAATTGAAAAACTTTGGGGGGGGGGGGGGGTTTGGCTAATTTTTGAAAAATCTTTTGTGTAATTAAAAGATAAACCTCCAATTTTGTTTGAGAAAGAATTATAAAAAACTTTTTAATAAAATTCCCAACCTAACAAAATCTTATAGTTATGACAATCAAGCAAGAAACATAAAATGAAGAGGCACAATGATTTATAGTGGTTCATTCTCTCAAAGAGCTACATCCACTATCTTGAGTCAACACCCAAGGATTTTCCAAATCCATTTTAATAAAATGTATACAACAATCACAGTTTGAGGATCACCCACCGAGGGTTTTGCAAGCGACCTCAATCATTTTTATAAGAACTTATTTTTAATTGCTTAAAAAAAGTATAAGCAATGGAGAATAGGGCCTAAGAACATGTTGAATTCGAAATTTGACATGAAAGATATGGGACTTGCTGATGTGATTTGAGGTTTTAAAATCATAAGAACAACAGATGGGCTAGTCTTAAGACAATCTCATTATGTGGACAAAATTCTTGGAAAATTTAACAAGAATGATTTTGGAATTGCAAGAACCATTAGATAGCAATTTCCATTTATCCAAAAATAATGGAGAGGGTATATTTCTAGTGGAGTACTCGAGGATTATTGGAAGTTTAATGTATCTAATGAGTTGCACTATACTAGATATTGCTTATGTGGTAAGCAAGATGAGTTGATATACAAGTAATCCAAATTCAGAGTATTGGACTGCGATAGTTAGAGTGTTAACATACCTTCGATATACTTGTGACTATGGATTTCACTATACTAGATATCCAGTTGTGCTAGAAGGCTACATAGATGATGACTGGATATCTGAAATAAAGGATTCCAAATCCACGAATGGGTATGTATTTACATTAGCAGGAGTCGCTGTATCATAGAAATCCTCAAAACAGATCCACAATGGAATCTGAATTCATCACTTTAGACAAATATGGAGAAGCAGAAGAATGGCTACGCCATTTCTTAGAGGATATTCCAAAGTGGGAAAAACCCATGCCACCTATTAGTATTTATTGTGATAGCCAATTAGCGATTGGTAGATCACAAAGTGCCTTGTATGATGGTAAGTTTAGACATATTCGTCGTAGACATAATACCATTAGACAACTACTCTCGTAAGGGATTATCTCAGTAGACTACATGAAGTTAAAAGATAATATTGCGGATCCACTAACTAAAGGGTTAAATAGAGAGGCAGTTGAGAAATTGTGGAAAGGAATGTGATTAAAGCCTGTGGAGTATAAAAGTTTTGTGAAGGAAAAAACCCAACCTAGTTGACTGGAGATCCCAAGATCTAGTTTCAAAGAGACAACCTAGTTATGAAACTTAGTGTAGTTACTGTGGGGGTAACCTCAACTTATTCCTATCATGAAACAGTGATTATATAGTTAAGGTTAACATTATATTGCTCTAATGATTCTTATTAAAGTAATTATTATTACTTTGATTTGAAGAAGTCACCTATATGAGAGAAAAGTAGGGCCGCTTCAAAGGAGAATTCTTTAGGCTCAATTCTTTTGAAACTCTTGCAGATCTAGGATGTGTTCATTGACAAAATGAACAAAATCATGAGAACGAAACAAATGGAATGTTTCTTGTGTAAAATACGTGGGTTCTTTACACAAGAAAGTAGGTCAGTTCAAGTACATCGCATCTACTGGACAGCTAGTAAAGTAAACATATGTTACAAGAGGGAAGTTCGAACACTAACACCTACTTTTCTTATGCAGGGATTAGTAGATGAACCTAAAAATCAAGTCAAAACGATTTCTCATTCATGTGGAGGATTGTCAGAAATATTTGTAGAATTGAAGTGGTATGAATGAGAAAATTAGTTTCTCAAGGTTGGCATCTTTAAAAAGGAGTGATTTGAATCCCACATGGGAGAGGCATAAAAAAGGGGAAGCACTTCATATGTAGAAGTGCTCCTTAAAGGGTAAATTGCTAATACAAGCCCTTGTCTCATGTGCGCGTACCCATGGGGAGGGGGGGGGGTAAATCATAGACTTGGAAAGTCAGATTTGTGCATAGGTGCGTCCTGCGAACACGAATGGGGACTTAGTTAGACCCACATTTTGCTATTTTGATTTTGCCAAATTAGAATTTTAATTGGGTTTTAAATTTGTAACCACTATTTTAATAGGCTGATGTTGTAACAGTGCCGAATTCAATAAATGAATTGTAACAGCTGTGGTATAGTGAGCTTCAATGCTACAATATAATAGCCTATTTAATTCACCTTCATTGCTAAAAAACTGATGAATAATGAAGAATGGTTCTCATTAGAGCTATTAATTGTGCATTCATTTTCAGCCTATAAATAGCAGTATTTCCAGCATTCGCTAAGACACACTTTCTTTTCTTTTGAAAATTCTTCTTTGCATTTTTATCTTTCAGCATAGTTTTCATAGTGTTCATTTGGTTTCTCTTGTTCAAGTTTGCCAGTGAAATTGATTCGGTACCAAGTAAATTTCACATTCTCGCTTTATCCTGGAAAATAGACGTTCAACAAAAACTCTGGCACTATACCATGAGGGGACGAATCTATTTTAAGAAAACTGAAGAAATTCAAGACTCAGGTTCAAGTTCTATTTCCTTTCTTTTTATTTATCTTACTATTGCTATTATCATGTTTATTATTTGATACTGTTCTAAAAATATTGTGTTACAATTCTTTGAATCCGGATACATAATTGTTCCAACATTGTTGTGTTATAATTCTTTGAACTCGGATACACAACTGTTCTAACAGTGTTGTATTTAACGATATTGTTTAAACAGATTTTGGCTAACAAAATCATCAAAGAAGCATTCAATTTCAGTATGGCCATGATTATTGTATGGTAATCCTCATCTAAGAGTTCTTTTTATAACATAAGATATGTTCAAGAGCAGTCTAGTGATCAATGGTGGGAGATGACATAAACTGACTGACAATACTAAGCCCTTGGTTCGTTCACAAAAGGAGACGGGGCGGGGAATGTCACCATTTACTTCCACTAGGGAAAGTATAATCATTTACTTCAAAATTTTTTTGTGGGGGTAGAGGAGACGTAGATCACATTTACTTTCCTTTATTTGGTTAGAGTGAAAGAGAAAGGCAAGAAGTTTTTATTATACACGATTTACTATTACGTCCATTGGATGAAGTTAGGATGTTACATATATTGGGTAGGAGTTTGGTTTTCAGAATAGATTTATAATAAACTAATTTTTAAGAGGGTAAAATGGTTTTTCTAGTATCTTTTACTTTTCAATATGTCTGTTCGGGGAGGGGCTAATTTGTTGATATTTACGTTGCAACCAAACGACGTAAATGATATATTTAAGTCCTGATTTACATTCCCTCCTGTATCTCACCCCAACCGAACTAAGCCTAAAAATGTTTGCGATGTCTAGTCATGTCATTGTAAGAAAGTTTGGTTTTCCAACTAATAGTCTATATCTTCAGTAGGACAGTCAATAGGGGGTAGGCTTGAAGCCGGGCTCGTTTGGACTATTTTTCAGATTTGGGCCTATTTTTCAGGCTTGAAAGTAATTCCGGGCTGAGCCTGGGCCTTAGTAGGCTCGGCCCATTCAAGCCTGGTTCCCATATACGTTACTATTTATATATTTTTTTATATTATACTATTATGTTACAAGTATGTATATATATTATATTTTAATTATGTATTACAAGTAAGAAATAATCTAATAAATATTAAAATAGAATAAAATTGTGATCAATGTGAAAGAACTTTTTTATTATTTTTTAACAAATTCACATGCAAACTACATATAAATATATAACATTAATTCTTTAAATATGTAATTTTATAAATGTATAATGAAATTTAAATAATAAAAATAGTTTGGAATTAAAATTCTTTCATCATCTTACAAATTTTTGTTTTAATTTATTTTTTAAAAAACCATTATTTGGGTCGGGCTGACCCGAATTCGACCCTAACAAATGTGAGCTGAGCTCGGGCTCATCTTTCTTAAGGCTGAATTATTCAGGCCGCACTCGGCCAAGCAAAGCCCGGCTTGTTTAGGCCTATTGACAGTCCTATCTTCCAGGATCTTCAAATAAATATCCATCTGATGAGACATGCAAATTTGGGGTCATCTGTCTATGCATGGCTTAGCACCTAACTTGCTTGTTTTTTCCCGCAAATCAAGCATATACTTTATCTGAGATAGAAAACTTCCTTTCTTGCTTCTTGCTACCTCAATTCCCAAGAAATGTTTAAAGCTCCTGGATCTCTAGCAAAAAATTGACTATGGAGAAAAGATTTTAGAGATGAAATTCCTATAGCGCCATTTCCGGTAATGACAATATTGTCCATATAGAACACAAGGAGAATAATACCAAAAGTTGAATGTTTATAGACAACAAAATGATCACTTTTGCACTTCTTCATCCTAAATTCCTCAATTGCCTAACTAAATTTTCTAAACCATGCCCAAGGACTCTATTTTAAGCCATATAAAGATTTTCGGAGATGTCACACTTTCCCATACTCCTAAGAAACAAACCTTGGCATTTGCTCCATATAGACTTTTTCTTGTGTAGGTTCTTATGATAGAAACTATTACTATGGAAAGCGTACCTATTGTTCTAGTTAGCTAGAAAAGCCTCGTGATTGTCGAACTCATGAGACGGAAAGCAGTAATACTCACAATTTTCCTACTGTTTAATCAACGAAATTAAGCTTTTAAAGGTTTAAAGCTAAATTTTAAAAGATGTAAAATTATATGAAAAACTATAAATAATGATCGAAAGAAACATAAACGTCGATTTAGATAAGTTTCTTAAGGCATACTTAAATGGAAGAATCCCCCTAGTTTCCGTTAGTTGATTCATTTGAAAAGATTATTTTGGATGTTAATTATTGGTTAGGTTGCATTCACTTTATTAAGATTAAGCTTATCTCTAGGCAAGAATCCACTATTGATTAGAGAAAAATCTCTTCTAACTCTAACTCAATTATGAACACAAAGTACGATAACGGATTAAATTTTCTCTAATTAAACCTAAGGAGTACAATTATTATCTCTAATCAATCGTTAATCCCTAATGCCCACTCTAGATCGTCTAGTACATCCTTTAGTACACTCTCTAGTACACTTCCTTTAATAGTAACTTTCTTGTAGAGTCTATCTTTTAGAGTTTAGGGTTTATATTTTATTCTATAGGACTTTTATTCATAATAAAACTACTATAAAAGGTGTGTACTGGAGAGTGTTCTAGAGGATATACTAGACAATCTTGGCCGCTAATGCCCAATTTCACCCAAAAGTACTCATCTTTCTCAATTCCAAGCAATTAATGCAAATAAACCTATTGTGCACAAAATTGGCAACAACTACAAACAATTATGCAGCAACCAATTTATAAAATTCAATATCCATCAATAATAATCCATAGAAATCAAACTAACTTCAACTAGGGTTTATCCTCATTCAAACACAAAATATCTTAGCTACTTATAATCTCAATTACAACTATGAAATTCATAAAATTCATAAGTAAAAGAGAAAAGAGAAGCTTCGGAGTTGAGAGAAGAATCCTCACGGTTCCGGAGATTGGCTCAAACGATCTTCTCGAATCACCGTTCTTCATCTTTGAAATTGCTCTGATTGAAATCTTCAGTCGCCTTTAAAAAACCTAATCTAATCTTTGAATTTTAAATTGAAAGAGAAATTGAAGTGTTTCTTAGGGAGATTAATTAGGAAAAGTCTCCTTGTTAAAACCCTAAGTCTGAGTATAATATAAAACAAGAAATATTCTCTTTTAAAGAGTCAAAATCCATAGAGAATTAGGCTTCAGCTTGCTACTGTTAGTATATGCCCTAGACCAATTGACTTACATTTATGATTTATGAAGCATGTATTTCGAATTGTATTTTATTCTCTTCGTCATCAAGTATGTGACTTGATAGTAAAACCATTATTGCTAATAAAATACTATTCTTGTTTGTCCCTAGTTTTATTACATCTTGTATTATTAAACTAGTGTGAAGTTGATTGATGATCAAGTTTCACTGATCATGAATATGAGATATAAAATCAATTCATAAATATATATGGAGAATATTGTATTGGACATGGCCCAAAGTGAAGAAGAAATATTGCATGGGTTTAAGTCATAAGCATTTCTTCTCAGTTTTATATTTAGTGTCCTTTGACCTAATGTTTCTAATGCTTCTTACATGGGGAGAAAATATGTTTTGACATAGTCAAACATCACTTTTAATTAGATGATTATTATGACTATTGGTTGGGCTATTTTCTTGTCATGGCTTGAATATTGGAGATAGTGAAAGGGATTTGTCCCTCTCTTTTTAGAGAGAGATATCATGGGTCCCTTGATAAGGAAGACTAGAAAATACGCATGGCCATGCTCAAATAAGTATTAATAAGGTGTTATTAATGTTATTTATCACAACAGTCTGCCTGGTGATCAAGTAAATGGTTAATTAAGCTTTATAAGGATGACTTGGTCCATGCCTTATACTTAATTAGGATATCGTGTGACAAAAGGACTAAATATTAAAACTGATGCTAGGTTATTATTGCTTCTACTTAACTTGGGTAAGCATAATGTCTTGCTAGAGACCGCTTATGTTTTGTGAATAAATGCCTAGGACATTTTTCATTCACTTCCAATGTTAAGTGAACCTACAGGGTCACACGCATAGACGATCTTGTGAGCACAATGTCCACGTTCAATGAATCTAGATCGTGTCCAGATTCGTTGAACGTATACAAAAGGGGAATCAGATTCCATATTGTATTTTCTGGTAAGTTAATACGTAACTTTTATTTATCAGATAAATGACATTAATTACTTAATATTATTCATCCAACCGTTGGATTATTATAGGAATAGATGGACGAGATTAAAAGGTTATGTTAACCTTTTCTCAGCAGCCATCTTCATCTGATTAAAAACAAAAACCCTAAACCCTAGAACGGAGATAATAGTATCTAGCCTCCTTCTCTCCAAAAATTCCACGTATTACCAGATAGTCAGGATTAGTTCTGAATAGTTTTCAGAACACAGAAGGGGCTAGCATCTCGATCGCTTGTAGAGGAGTTCGTCGCATGGATGCCAGTAGATGGCGAAGCATAAACAACAACGCCTCCACACCGAACAGTAAAAAACATTGAGATACTTTCTATCCAATCGGTTTTTCTAGTATGTGAAGATCCTATTGGTGGATTTTCGTAGTTTTATTTATTTGTTTTTGCCTACGGATTCCAACAGTTACAACCAATTCCCGCAGGATTATGTTCGTGATGCCATTTTGTGAAATATGCCAGCCAACTGTGGTTGACTATATTCTTAGCTATTCTCATCTTTTTCTTCTTTGTTTCTCGACTGTTTTTGCTCCTTAAGTTCCCATTTTGTCTTATTTTCACTTCTAACTCCTTCGGGATGTGCTTAAATAAGAGAAGGATTTGGGGGTAAAGGTATGTTTTATACACTAACTACTTCAAAAACTGAAATAACAAACATATATAATTACGAGTAAAATAGAAATATCAAACTTCCCCATACTTATAGACATTGCTTGCCCTCAAGCAATACAAAACCAAAGCACCAAACGACAAAAGAACAACTAACCTGTTGGGACATCAAAAAATAACCAACAAAACTAAAAAAGTACAACAAAGACAGTTAAAAAAGAAAACTAAAAGTGAAAGAAAAGTTTAAAACAAAGCATAAAGATTACGTCCCTTCCTAATAAGGGTAAATTTCACACAACTATTCAAGAACCCATCAAAGAACAAGTTACAAGAGTCAAGAGTCCGACCAAGCATCTCACTTACATAATATGAATCAATAGTGTATGTATATGTGTCATTAGTCATGTCAAGTTTCAATAAATGCAAAGAGAATGTCAAGTTATTGACAAAATGATTCACTTTACTCGTAAGGCCCCATAGCTTGACTTTTCCACCACTTCTCTACTAGTAGTTCTAACTAAAATCATTCTCAGATTATGTAGGACTTTAAGCTTGTAATGTTAGGTTCGGGACATAGAATAGTACCAGACGAAGGGAAAGGAAAAATATAAAAGTAATGGAAGAGAGCTAACACAACCGAAAGAAAACAAAGTCAAGACTAATCAAAACCTTCAAGTTGCCTTTCACTTACTTTTCTATTTACCATGAAACACTTCACTCTTTCATTCTTGCACACATTATCAATATTCACAAGTTTCCTAGCAATCTCATACTTTTCATTCATGAAACAAAATCACAAGGTATGTTTTGTACAGTAAGAAGGTATGATGATAACTTTTAAAGAAAGAGACTAAAACATATATTTTCAAGATATCGCTATTTCTTTCTTTCACCTTCTTTTTCTCCCTCACTCAAAAGCAACTTAAAAGATATAGACTTATTAGCTCTCGCAATTAAGGTTTTATATATCGTGTGAATTTTAAGATCAAAGAAAAGAAGGAATTGAAGATTCATCATTAAAAGGGTAGGCAAGAAAGGATCAAACGGGTCAAAGAAGACCTTTTACCATCATTTCTGAGACTAAATAAAGCTAGATACAAATGTACCTCAAGATGTGGAAAGACAAGTTCTAGGGCACACTTAAAAGTAAATCACTAAGCCAATTTCACAAGATTCATAGAGCATTCATTTATTCCAAGACACTTGTACGTGCAAAATAAACAATCAATTCACAAAATTATAAACAACTGCAAGGTGTTCAACTTTATCAAGTTTCCAACCTCATCAAAATTCCAAATGATCTATGCAAAATCTATCCCCATTACTTGTGATAAAAATATTTTTGGTGTTTTTAAAAATAAATAAGTGGAACATCTAAAATGAAACAAAAATCTTTTAGATATTTCAAAGACAAGAAATGAAACTCTAAAAAGAAAGAAAAATTCATTTTCGATATTTCAATAATAGGATGGAAAACTTTAGAAGGAAGCAAAAAAATCTTTTGAATTTTTCAAAATTTTCAATTTTTTTTGGTTATTATTGTTGTTCTGAAAATGACCAAAAGCAAACAAACTTAACTAAAACAAAAAAACCAACTACCTACCACAAAGTGATTTCCCCCACACTTTAAACCACAATGACTTCAATGTGGGACCACAACTAAGCAAAAAAACACTTTTAAATGAAACGCGAAAGAGAAAACATATAAAAAAGAAAACAACTATAAACAACAAACGCCAAAATAAGCAACATGAAGCAATACAGGAAGCAATCTGAAAAGTAGAACAAAGAGGTGATAAGGGAAGAAAGACTCCCTAAATTTTGATTCTCGCTGTCACCACCGCTACTACTTGTGCTCTCGTCCAGGAACCACCGTTCATATATCCTTGAGAGAATCACATCTTGGTAGTTCATAGTATTACACCCCAAACCTTGCCACTAGGTCAACTGCGGCTGAGTAGGGTATGTGCGTGCCTCTCGGAACTAAACTACAAACTCTAAAACACGAGCCCAACCCTGAGGCTACACTTAGAAGGATATACACAAATTACGCAGCAGAAATAGACTAAATAAACTTGTTACCACTAGTTCGTTCCAAACACAAGATTTAAGAAAACTTCTTAATACTGTATCAATACATTTATAAAGGTATCTTACACCAACAAACCTTATGACAACATAAAAAGATGAACTTTACAACTGGCCTAAGTCTAAGAAAAACAAAACATAATATGTGACAAACAAAGCATAAAACACGTCCTTCTAGAGAAATATGGTCGAAGACTCCGTGCCCAAAACTTCAGCGGCTTATCGCGCCTTTGTCTAACCTGAGTTGATCTAAGGAGAAAACATGAAATGGAAAACGTGAGTGCGAACGCTCAGTGAGTTCACGTGTGTGTGAATCTTGGTGACTTCTTTGAAACAATGACGATGTGATTTTGCGAAAATAGTTTATGCAATGTTATAAGAAACCCTTTTCTTTTATTATGTTAAAAAAACCGATACTTGAACTGACATAAAGATTTCGAGCACAGCTGGGAAGTCTGCGAGAATCAAGACACATCAGCACAGCTTCTACACCCGAATGCAAAGAAATATGTAATGCTACAATCGGGCTCAATGGACAAGGTCCAAATCCCAAAACGAGGTCATTGAAATCAAGTTTCGGCATCTCGTAGTCAATACCAGCCAAACACCATACGAGCGCTCGATTACTAAGCAACCGCACTCCCATATCATAAGTCAAAACATCAGGCTACAGACTCCTAGGGCACCTACCAAGTCTGCCCTGGGACAAACCTTAGTTTCGAGCACCTCCTGTTCTCCACCAGGCGGTCGAACCCTACCGCAAAGCATGATGCAGTATCTATGTAGACCGATTGGGCCAAATCCCCCGCGGTCTATGCTCCTCTTCAAGTGGATACACTTTCCCGAGTTTGAATCATCCACACCATCGAAAGAGGGCCTCGTACGGGGGACTAGCCACGTACAATGCAATCCTCTGATGTTTCCAAACACAAGATCATAACCAAAACTGCAACATTGGTCGGAATGGTGTTTTCTTATGTGTTTCAAACAAAAAGGCTGCTCGATCTGCCGGCAAGACAGAATCAGGTCATGAATATTTTCAGCAAAAATCCCCATCTGCCAGTTCACCACATGCTTATGCAAATGCCCACGGTTCTGCCAGATTTATACTAATGCATATTAACATAGTGTAGCTTTTCAAAACTAGAAAATTTTCAAACATATAAATTTTCCCAGAAAACCTATGTACAACCAAATCCTACTTCACAGTAATTATAAACCATTTTAGAAAAAGGCCACACCCATATGGAGCACGGTTCTTATGCATTGCCTAAGAAAGCAAGCAACACATTGTGGAGAACATCTCCGAAAAACATGTCAAATTGTAACCGCTGAACATAATAAATATTTTATAACAGATTCAGGAAACACGCCTTACAAGGCTCGCAATATTTGCAAATATTAGAAAACAGGGTTTTGTGGACTCACCTGGATGCGGCTCTGGTGCTATAATCCTACAAACAAGATACCAATAAACACTTAAGTATAAAACCAAACATTTTTATTCGTCTCCGAAAATAAAAGATGATAACTTCTTATGAATCTAGGATATAACTACACATATACTAATCTAAAGAGCCTACACTTCTTAACCCATCCACACTAAAATCATATAAACCCACTAGTGATACTAAAATTATATATATGCAAATGCCGTATACAAAAATTAGGTGTATATATATATTAAGATTAGTCACGCAAGTTAAGTGTATCAAAATTATACATATAAAACCATAAGTGTTAAAATCAATTTCAGGGGTCATTAATAAAAATACGTATCAAATTATGAATGCCAAAATTGGTTACAAAAGTTATATATAAAAATATATACAAAGTTATGTACTAAAATATATAGATATACAAGATTTTATTTAATAAAATTATTTATATAAAAAGAAAATCCCATATATACTAAATATATATATATATATATATTTACCAACTCTATATACTAAAATTATTCGCAACAAGTATACATATCACAAACTTGCATATATATATATATAGTTATATACTAGAATTTATTTACAACAACTATATATACATACATAAAAGATATACAAGACTTCATATCCTACAATTATTTATAAAATCCCCATGCATGCAAAAATGTATATATACTAGTACCATACACAACAATCATGAACACCTCAAATATATATGTATATAAAAATTGTACATGTAAGCATATATTTAAGGTATATAAATACTAAAACTAGAGATACAAAAATATATACTAAATACATAATATATATTTGAGAATATAAATAATTACGTGCACTAAAAATATATATAAAAGAAAAATACATTAAAATCATTTACCAAACATTTGGTACACAAAAATGATTTTTGATAAGAGAAGTTTACCAAGAAAGATTAAATAATTAAATAAATAAATTTATGTAAGATTAAATAAGAGAAATCAACACAAAAATTCTGTCCTCGAAATTTAATAGTCATACACCTAGAAGTTCTGGGTACTTCTTTTTCAGATATTCCTTAGTCTCCCAGGTTTCTTCCTAAATTTCATGATGCCTCCATACAACTTTACACATTAGAATCTGTCTCCCACGTAACTCTTTTATGCTTCGTTCTATAATCTCTACTGCTTTTTCTTCGTACGACATATCGTCACGTAACTCCAGTTGGTCATCATTGAGCACATGATCCGGTGCAGGATGATATTTCTTCAATTGTGATCCATGAAACACATCATGTATACCCATCAGTTCACTCGGTAAGGCTAACCGATATGCCACTTTACCAACCCTGTTAATAGTTTCAAACAGTCCGATATATCGGGGGCTTAACTTTCCTCCCCTTGGATATCTAGGCTTTCCGTGATGTGGCGTAAGTTTCAAGAAAACTCGATCTCTGACACTAAACTCCAGGTCCCTTCTTCAATTATCGGCATAACTCTCCTGTCTACTTTTGGCTGCCTGAAGCCGATCTTGTATTATCCTAACTTGTTTATGCTTTTCCTCCAACTTTGGCATCATGTTCTTTTTTTTCCAATGAGATCGAACTCCAACCTCATCCCAGTACAAGGGTGTTATGCATTTCTTACCATACAATGCTTCAAATAGTGCCATTCCTATTGAAGAATGGTAGTCATTGTTATAAGCAAACTCAACACAAGCAAGATTGTCAACCCATCTGTTCCCAAAATTTAAGGCATAATCTCTCAACATATCCTCTAGGGTTTGAATTGTTCTCTCGATTTGTCCATCGGTTTGGGTGTGCTGTAGTACTGAAACTAAGGTTGGTCCCCATATCTACCTGGAATTTGGGCCAAAACCTTGAGGTAAACCTTGGGTCTCTATCTGACACAATATCAACGAGTACTCCATGAAGTCGCACAATCTCGTATACATAAATCTGCGCCAACTTGTCCAAAGGGTAGGTCATATTAATGGAAATAAACTGAGCCACTTTCGTTGAACGATCAATGAGTACCCAGATAACATCCTTATATCCCCTGGTTCGGGGCAATCCTATGACAAAATCCATTGTAACATGATCCCATTTCCATTCGGGAACAGGTAGCGGTTGTAGTAGTCCTGCTGACTTTTGATATTCCGCCTTAACTCTTTGACATGTAAGACAGGCTGCTACATGCTCCGCAATCTCTCTCTTCATTCTATTCCACCAAAACTTTTGCTTTAAGTCTTTGTACATCTTATTTTCTCCAAGATGCATTCAATACTTACTTCTGTGGGCTTCCTCTAGAATCTTACGCTTAAGTTACAGTGTCATTGGGTACACACAACCGATTTCGAAAGTACAAGCTCCCATAAGCTTGTAATGTTCGAAAATCTTCCAATTTATTAGCTTTCACACTGCCTTTAAACTCCTGGAGCTCCTTATTATTCTCTTGGGCACTTCTAATATCTTGTTGTAGGGTAGATGTTAAGCTAAGACTTGATATCTTTACTTTTCTACTCAATGCATCCACCAACACATTCGTCTTTCTTGGATGATAGTTAATCAGTCATCGATATTCCTCCAGTAGTTCCATCCATTGACGTTGTCTCATATTCAAGTCCTTATGAGAAAACAGGTATTTTAAGCTTTTATGATCAGTGAAGATCTCATACTTGGCTCTATACAGGTAGTGTCGCCACTTCTTAAGCGCAAACATGATGGCTGCTAACTCTAAATAATGTGTGGGATAATTTCGTTCATGATCCTTAAACTTCCTTGAAATATAAGCGACAACTTCCTGTCATGCATCAACACAGCTTCTAGACCTTCTCTTGAAGCATTAGTGTACAATGAAAATTCCTTGTTTGGATCGGGCAAGGTTAACACTGGTGCTGAAGTCAGTCGATTCTTCACTTCTTGAAAACTCCTCTCACACTTCTCCGTCTATTCAAAACTTGGTTGCTTTTCTGGTTAATTGTGTTAAAAGTCTAGCAATCCTAGAAAAGTCCTTTATGAATCTCCGATAGTATCTTGCCATGCCCAAGAAACTACGTACTTCGGTTGGTGTTTTGGGCTAAGCCCAATGAGTTACTGCTTCTACTTTCGCTGGATCCACCGAAATCCCTTCTTGGGTGATAACATGTCCTAAGAAATTTACTTGACTCATCCAAAATTCACATTTACTGAACTTGGCATATAGCTTATGCTCTCGCAGGGTTTGCAACACTTTTCGAAGATGTTGTTCGTGAGCTTCAGGGTTAGGTGAATAAATAAGGATGTCATCTATGTAAATCACCACAAACTTATCCAAGTAAGGACTAAAGACTCTATGCATCAAGTCCATAAAAGTCGTTGGTGTATTAGTCAATCTAAACAACATAACCACAAACTCATAATGTCCATATCGTATGTTGAACGCCGTTACTGGGATATCCTTCTCTCTTATCCTGACTTGATAATAACCCTGTCTTAGCTCTAATCTAGAAAACATCCCACTCCTCGGAGTTGATCAAATAACTCATCAATGAGGGGTAGTGGGTATTTGTTCTTGATGGTCACACTATTCAATTCTGTATAATCAATACACATCCTTAGGGTTTCATCATTCTTCCTTACAAACAAAACTGGCACACTCCAAGGAGATGTACTTGGACGGATGTATCCTTGCTGTAACAGTTCTTGTAATTGCTTTTTGAATTCTTTCAACTCTTCTTGCGCCATCCAGTATGGAGTTCGAGATATTAGTTTAGCATTAGGTACCAATTCTATACTGAACTCCACTTCTCATTCTGGGGGTAGCGTTGTTAACTCTTCAGGAAATACATCCCCAAAATCCCTTACTATAGGTACTGTTTCTAATCTCACCTCTTCTTTAGGCTCGTTGAGTAGATATGGTAAGTACCCTTGACATCCTTTCCATAGCAACCTCCTTGCTTTCATACCTGACAAAAAGGGATTCTCTAATTTCATCCGCTTCTCTTAGAATAACAGGATTAGCATACTCGGTCTACTAAACTTAACCAACTTCCATTGATAGTCTACTTGAGCGTAATGCCTAGCCAACTAGTCCATCCCAAGCATGACCTCCTAACCCTCAAAGGGTAAGGCAATTAAATCACCAGCTAAAACCACACTTTCTACCCAGATGTCACAACTTGGGTACTTCACCTCAGCCATCCTTCTTACGCCCATAGGAGTGCTAACTAACAACTAATAATACATGTCAACAGAAAGAATAGGAATGTGTGTTATAAAATGCAAACTCACAAAAGAATGAGTAGCTCTAGGATCAATGAGTGTTCTTGTTGGTTGAGAAAAGTTTGGTATCATACCTTCAACTACGTCCGCTTCGGTGTTCGCGGGCAGTCCATCAAACGCATAAACTTTTGCTTTCACTTGTGACTTATCACTTCTTCCTTCTGTGGCTTTTCTTATAACCGGGGGTCGGCCTGGTCTTTTGGACATCTCCAGAGGTACTTGTTGTATCCCAGGGCACTGGTCTTTGGTATGTCCTGGTTTCCCACACTAGAAACATAACCTCAACTTCCGATAGCACGTATCTGCCATATGTCCACTTCGTCCACAGTATGTACATACTCTATGGGTTCCACCAGGGGTTAGGGTTCGCCGGCGTTCGCTTTCGATCCTTCGTTCACCACGGCGTCTCTCGAAATCTTTAGATTTCCATGGTCCTTTTCCAGGACGTTTATAGGGGGTTGCAGCTGAGCCAATAGCTGCTTTCCTCTGCCTAACTGCTTGATCCGCCATCTCCATCCTTGTGGTGACTTCAACTGCTGCCTTGAATCCCATTGGTGGTAAGGGTGCCAATGCTCGCTGTAGTTCCACCATTAATCATTTCACAAATTGCCGTGTCTTGTTCTCATCCGTATCTATCAATCTTAAATAGTATTTGGCCAGCCTATTAAACTTTGCCGTACAATGGGCAACTGTCAGTTTACCCTGTCTCATTTTCTAGAACTCATCCTCTCATTGCTCACGAACCCATCGAGGTATGTATTCTTTTTTGAATTCTTCTTGAAAATCAGTCCAGGTCCATGGTTAGTTCTTGAGTGCCCAAGCTTCGGAAGCTCTAAGCCACCAATCCTTTGCCATTCCACGGAGCCTAAAAGCTGCGAATGCTACCCTCAGGGCATTCTCATGCCTTAGGGTATCATAAATATCATTTAGCTGTTCGAGAAATAGTTCCACTGTGGTTTCTTGCTCAGCTTCCCCATAGAACTCCCGTGGTCGAAACTTCAAAAATCATTCTAGTGCTTCATTTGGCCCAGTGGCCGATACTTGCCCGTTTCTCCTTGTAGCCATTGAAGTTTCTAACAACTCTGTCATTCGAATCATGAAATTTTCCATTACGTATGCGTCGCTTGCTCTGGACGAGGTGTGTTTTCCCCAGTGGGTTTAGGCTATCTGCTTTGAGAATTTTTGGACACAACCTCGTCCGCATAATAGGAAAGTCGTGAATCTGATATGTTTCTAAACAACCAGAAAGTTTCATCACTAATAAACTTATAAGTTTGCAACTATTCTATAATAAGTAAGTATAAACTTAGCACAGACACCAACATCAATACGTTCTTATAAACACACATATATATATATATATATAGATCTCAAAATCAAGACTTTTAGTACAAGTGGTATCATAGACAAATCATCCTAGTCCTATCACTCCAAAATATGTGACCGAGTTACTATATGTATCCAAAAACCCAGGGACCTCCTATCCACTCTCCTAAGGCTACTATATCAAGCCTCAATCAAACACCACTTATACCCATCAAAATAACTATATACACAAAAATCCCTACACCCTATCCCAAGCGTACTCCGGTTAAGGGTGTTGGCTACCAGAACCTCCTGGCTGGGACTCCAGCTTGGCGCGGGCTCTGTCTACTGAATCCTTAATGGTACCAAGGAACTGGGTGGTAAACTGCTTAAGCCAGTCCCGCTTGCCAATCAGCTCCTGAATCTCCCTCTCTCTTGCCGCGTGCGCCTCCCGCACCTGAACTAGCTCTGCCTCCAGCATAGCGGTCCTCGCTGCCGCCTGTCGATGTGCTTGGCGGGCTGTATAGAATCAAGCATCCACCCTAGAAATCTCCTCTCTTAGCTCCGCAGTCTGTTGTTCGACGGCCTCCACCTGCTGCCCGCTCCATAAACAATAGCCACAAATGGGTGATAATGGTATCGGGGATCCACTCGCTATGAGGGTGTCCATACCCTCAGCACCCGCCGGTGCAACTTCTTCCGGCTCAAGTAGCACACCTACATCGGACTCAGCCTCGCTGGATTCTTCGTTGATCGACACCCAGGCTCCATTCCCTGTACCGCCGGTCCCTCTACGATCTTGCTGTCTAATAGGCCAATAATGGGGATCGGTTATCTCTTCGGAACAATCTCCCTAAGGGAGTATGATGACGAGGGGGTCGTCCCTCTGGACCCGCTCACGAGTATACCTTCCTGACATATCCATCGACGAGTATGATGTACCATCCAATACCTGCAAAACAGAGCCTTTTAGGCTCAGTACTAACCAATAAATAAAATGGCTGTCATCCAAGTTTAAACAGTTAACTCCTATAGCTTGTCTAAAATCTAACAGTTCAAACCTAGGAATGAACCTAGATGCTTTAATACCACCTATGACACCCCCAACCCTTCCATTAGGTTAACTGCGGCGGAGTAAGGTACCTGCATGCCTCTTGGTACTAACTACAAGCTCTAAAACACGAGCCCAACCTTATGGTTACAATTAGAAGGATATACACAAAGTACGTAGCAGAAAAAGACTAAATAAACTTGTTACCACTAGTTCGTTCCATAGACTAGATTTAAGAAAACTTCTTAATAATGTTTCAATAAATCTATAAAGGTATCTTACACCAACAAACCTTATGACAACATAAAAAGATGAACTTTACAACTGGCCCAAGTCTAAGAAAAATAAATCATAATACGTGACAAACAAAGAATAAAACATGTCCTTCTAGAGAATTATGGTCGAAGACTCCATGCCCAAAACTTCAATGGCTTATCGCGCCTTTGTCAAACCTGAGTTGATCTGAGGAGAAAACATGAAATGGAAAACGTGAGTGCGAACGCTCAGTGAGTCCACATGTGTGTGCATCTCGATGGCTTCTTTGAAACAATGATGATGTGATTTTGCGAAAATAGTTTAAGCAATGTTATAAGAAACCCTTTTCTTTTATTATGTTAACAAAACCGATACTTGAACTGAGATAAGGGTTTCAAGCGTAGCTGGGAAGTCTGAGCGAATCAAGAAACATTAGCATAGCTTCTACACCCAAATGCAATGAAATATGTAATGGTTCAATCGAGCCCAACAGACAAGGTCCGGATCCCAAAACGAGGTCATCGGAATCAAGTTCCGGCATCTCGTAGTCAATATCAGCCAAACAGCATACGAGCGCTCGATTACTAAGTAACCGCACTTCCATATCACAGGTCAAAACATCAGGCTAGAGACTTCTTGGGCACCTACCAGGTCTGCCCTGGGACCAACCTCAGTTTTGAGCCCCCTCCTGACTCTCCACTAGGCGATCGAACCCCACTGTAGAGCATGATACGGTGTCCACGTGGACGATTGGGCCACACCCTCCACGGTCTATACCCCTCTTCAAGTGGATCCATTCTCCCGAGTCTGAATTGTCCACGCCATCAGAAGAGGCCCTCATACGAAGGACTAGTCACGTACAGTGCGATCCTCTAACGCTTCCGAACACAAGATCATAACCATAACTGCATCCCTAGTCTGAATGGGGTTTTCTTACATGTTTAAAAGAGAAAGGCCGCTCGATCGGCCGTTAGGACAGAATCAAGTCATGAATATTTTCAACAAAAGTCCCCATCCGCCAGTTCACCACATGCTTATGAAAATGCACACAGTTATGCCAGATTATACTCATGCATATCAAAATAGTGAAACTTTTCAAAACTAGAACATTTCCCAATATATAAATTTTCCCAGAAAACCTGTGTACAACAAAATCCTGCTTCACAGTAATTATAAACCATTTTTAAAAAAAGGCCACACCTATATGGAGCAAGGCTCCTTTGCATTGCCCAAGAAAACAAGTAACACATTGTGGCGAACATCTCCCAAAAACTTGCTAAATTGTAACGTGCTGAACGTAGTAAATATGTTATACCAGATTCAAGAAACATGCCTTACAAGCCCCGCAATATTTGCAAATATTAGAAAACAGGGCTTTGTGGACTCACCTGGATGCGGCTCTGGTACTCTAATCCTACAAACAGGATACCAATAAACACTTAAGTATAAATCCAAACATTTTTATTCATCTCCGAAAATAAAAGATGATAACTTCTTATGAATCTAGGATATAACAACACATATACTAATCTAAAGAGTCTACACTTCTTAACCCATCCACACTAAAATCATATAAACCCACTAGTGATACTAAAATTATATATATGCTAATGCCATATAAAAAAATTAGGTGTATATATATATCAAGATTAGTCATGCAAGTTAAGTGTATCAAAATTATACATATAAAAGCATAAGTATTAAAATCACTTTCAAGGGTCATTTATAAAAATACGTATCAAATTATGAATGCACAAATTAGTTATAAAAGTTATATATAAAAATATATAAAAAGTTATGTACTAAAATATATAGTTATACAAGATTTTATTTACTAAAATTATTTACATAAAAATAAAATCCCATATATACTATATATTTACCAACTATATATACTAAAATTATTCGCAACGAGTATACATATCACAAACATACATATATATATAAATTTATATACTAGAATTAATTTACAACAACTATATATATACAAAATATATACGAGACTTCATATCCTACAATTATTTATAAAATCCCCATGCATGTAAAAATGTATATATACTTGTACCATAGACAACAATCATGAACACCTCAAATATATATGTATATTAAAATTGTACATGTAAACATATATTTAAGGTATATAAATACTAAAACTAGACATGGAAAAATATATACTAAATACATAATATATATTTGAGAATATAAATAATTATGTGTACTAAAGATATATATATATATAAAAGAAAAATACATTAAAATCATTTACAAAAAATTAGGTATACAAAAATTATTTTAGATAAGAGAATTTTACCACGAAAGATTAAATAATTAAATAAATAAATTTGGGTAAGATTAAATAAGAGAAATCAACACAAAAAGTTAATAAACTTAAACCAAATTATACCTTAAATACCTCATCTTAACAATAAAAAATTAAACCCTATTCTTCATCCAATAGCCAAAAATAAATCCAAGAGAAAAAGAAGAAGAAAAAAAACGAAACAAGAATTTAACTATTTATATATATATATATATTTATATGCATGGGTGTGTGTGGGTTTTGCTAAGTGGCACCAAAGCAACACAAATTCAATTCCAAAAAAAAAAAAAAAAGAAAGATACCAGGTTCAGTTGGTCTTCATCATGCATGCAGGAGAAGAAAGGAAAGAAAGAAGAAAGAAAAGGAAAAAAAAAAAAAAGAAGCTTACTTGGATGTTGGGCACAGGAAGAAGGAAAAAAAAAAAAGGAGGAAAAAAGCAGCAACCCTTTCCCCTCCTCAAACACCTATATATACACACGGCACACACACATGCAAGTCGCCAAGTGGCGTGATCCTCTAGACAAGTGGCATCTTTTTCTGTTTTTTTTTACAGCCATAATAATCTAATAATGTATTAAAAAAATACTAATAAAATAATAATATTATTATTAATAAAAGATAAAAATCCTTCCATAAAAAAATACCACTTTAAACCTTATACGAGATTATCGAGTATTTTAAACTACTAAAAAGTGCATACCATAAATTCTTAGGTTTTACTACGTTAGACCTCGACTATTACGTTTACATCAATTGCCCTCTCAAAACCACCCGAGGTACTTACTAAGTGGGGCATTACACATAGTCATCACAAGCTCTTGTAATTGAGGGCCATGGACTTGTAGTTGCGCAATATGCTCCTCGCTTTGGAGTAGAAGGAACTACAAAGATTTACGTATTTCCATTTGGAATTCGTTGCTCGGGGTAGTGGATGTAGGGACGGGGGTGATGGGTTGTTGTGTGGAGGATTAACCCTCGGGAGGTGGTCTTGAGGTGGGTTTGATATTCCGATACCTGAACAGATTCCGTTCTCTTAGTGTATCCTTCATTGTGGGTTTGTTCCGCTCCTTTTCTTCATCATATCCATATCGCCAATTTGAGAGTGTTATTGTGCTGATGACGTGTGATCCTTTTAGTCATCTTCTTTTTCTCTCTTGTGAAGTCAACATTGAGCTTTTGGAATAAACATGTTAGTAACAATGGGTAACTTAAAGCTCAAGTAGTCATAGAAGTATAACAAAATTTCTTGCATATTACAAATAAACACAGAAGCAATGGAAAAAGTGGTGTGGGACCTTAGTTTGTCTAAAATCTAAATATCAATAACTCTTACCTCACTATGACCACTAAAACTAGGAGCCAAAGTATAACTAGAAAAGTATGATAACGCTCTCAAATCGGGCCTGCACGTAAAGTATATTTCCTGTTATGAGGATGTGACCTAATTTTCAACCTTTGTGAAGCTTCCTCATAACTCCACTCCTCATCCTCGAATATCTCATTTTGTGAGCATCCTAACATGACTGAGTTCCCTTTGTCTTTGATGCCTAAACACGAGCTCTGGTTTCCCAAGTAAGACATGCCCTTACCCCCTTCACTATGGAGACTATGGTTTTCAAGCTTTTGCTCTTGTGTTCCATGTTTGCGTAGAACTCCATCGCTAACTCTAGGTGATATTCCCCTCCGAAGGTAAGAAAATTTCGCCATCCCATACCTTGAAAGAGTTCTGTGATTTTTAAGTGGTTACCTAGAAGAGGAAGAACGGTGCGCTCACTAACTAAATTGCTATTCTCTCAGGCTTCATACCAAGCTTTGTTTTTAGGGGCTAGTCTATCAAGAAAGTGGGGGGTAAGGTTTGAGGTTATTCATCACCGGAAGTGTCCGAGTCAATTCTAGCTTGTTTCGTGGTAGTAGCTCTACGGGGAGCCATTGTTATAAAACAATCTCAATACTTCCAAAAGTCACAATTTTACTTTTTCACGATCATCAGCCTCACACACAAGATGAAAAAGAGCCCTAACAAGGCACAAATAAGACACACTAAAAACCAGAAAATAGAACAAGTTGGCACAAAAAATAAAAAGAAAAACATAATTCACTTAAAACGAAGAACACTGCTAGTTAAATTATATAAAACAAGCAATGCTGCTGGCTAAAAACTGAATTTTCCAATAAAAACAAGAAAACACAAGACCATCTTGTTGGGGACTTTTGCCGAACACTTAGTGTGCAAAGTGAAAAGGGTGTGAATTTGAACTTCAAAAAGGATTCTTTCAACTTCCAAAACAAAAAAGCAACCAATAATAAGCACCAAACAAGTAGACAAAATAAGCATATAATATTAAAATGCCCAAAAAAAATCAAAGGCTTTATAGAAGGGTTAAGAATACTTAGTCCGTCTTCCTTGAAGAATTTGATGAAGATTTCTTGAATTGGTAGAGAGCTTGAGTGTGATGTGTTGTTCCTTGAAGAAATTTGGAAGAATTGTGAAGAAATTTTGGTGAAGGTTTGGAGGCTTTTGGGAGGAGGAGAGGGTTTCGGTTTTTAGAAAGGGAGTGTGTCTAGAAGAGGGCTGAGAATTAGAGGAAAAATCTAATTTGGAGAAGGGGAATTCAGACATTAAATTGTATTTACCCAGTTGACCTAACCCGGACTCACGTTACCTACCTGTGCCCTTGTTGGAATATACTGTAGCCAGCTATGGCTTGATTCTAGAAAAGTTGGGCATGTGTGCTGTTTTTGCTGTCGGCTACTATTTGGAAACTTTGTACCAAGCCAATTTGAGGTACAACTAACCCTGGCAAGGCATGACCAACCGCGAGTGCCTTATTTCTCAATTTCCATTGCATTTTTTCGTTATATTTCATCCTTTTTCCCCATGGTTTGGCTTGCAAACACATTCTCCACATCCAAACATGAGTTTAATCATATCTTAACTCCCAACATTATCTCAAACAAAAAAACAAACCAAATAAAGAAAAAAAAGTAAATGAACAAATTGGATAAATAAATTACAATTACAATTCGATTGAAGATTTTAAACAAGTTACTCATCATGAAGAACAAAAGAAACTGTTTGAAGGTTTCTTGGATCTTCACGAAAGCAAGGCTTCAACCGATGTCGTTTACCTTGAACGCCCACTTTTTGGGGCATGTTATTTCAACAACGCCATAAAAATATACTTATGGACATTAAACAGCCCTAACCCTCTCGACTTGAGTTTTCCTGGGAAGAGATTCAAACGTGAGTTATATAAGAAGACGGACTCCCCTTCCTTGAATTGTTTTTTCGCAAAATGCTTTTCATTCCATCTCTTGGTTTTCTCTTTATAAATGCTGGAGTTTTCATATGCTTCCAAATGCCATTTGTCTAGCTTATTCAATTGGAGCATTCTTTGTTTACCAGCATGAATAAAATTAAAATTTAACAAGTAAAATTGTTCAAGGTGATTTATGCTCTACTTCGACAGGTAAATGACAAGACTTCCCATATAAAAATTTAAATGGTGTAAACCCAATATGTGTATTGTAAACCGTTCTACCAGCCCAAGGAGCATCATCAAGCTTAACGCTCCAATCCCTTCTAGTTTTCTCTACATTATTCTCAAGAATTCTTTTGATTTCTCTATTTACCACTTCTACTTGGCCATTAGTTTCAGGGTGATAAGGAGTTACCATTTTATGAGTAACACCTAGACGTTTAAGAACTTTTCTAATTTTTGGTTAGAAAAATGTGTCCCTTATCACTTATAATAGTGCTAGGAATGGCAAAAAGCGAGAACAACTTCTTTAAGAACTTTACAACTACTCTGGCATCATTAGTATGGAAGGCTTCAGCCTCAACCCACTTAGAGACATACTCCATAACAACAGAGATATATTTATTGCCAAAAGAATTTGGGAAGGGACCCATAAAAAAATACCGCAGTAATAAAAAACTTCACAAGTTTGAACAGTCCAAAGATGCATTTTCATTACGTTTAGAAATGTAGCCTATCATTTGGCAACTATCAGAGCTAAGTACATAGTTCTTGGCATCCTTAAAGTGAGTTGGCCAATAAAAGTCAGACGTGAGTACCTTTTTTGTTGTCCCATTAGTTTGATACTAACCCCTAGTTAGACCATTATGGCAATGACTTAGGATTTCCTCAATCTCTGGATAAAGCCACGCATCACTGACTGATTTGATTTGCACACTGGTGGAACAAGTACAGATCTTCCCAAAAGTAGTACTTGAGTTCTGTAAGAACTTCTTCCTTTGTTTCTTCAAACGTCCTACATGCACAACATTGAAAACATGGAAGTTAGCAATGCCAGCAAACCAAGGAGAGTCATTTTCTATAACTTCACAAAAGAAAAGTTGTTCACTGGGGAAGGTATCATACATGCTTTCTTTTCCCAATGGCTCCAAGCGAGGATTCTCTAATCGTGAAAGATGGTTGGCAACAAGATTCTCAACACTCTTTTTATCATTGATCTCCTAGTCAAATTCCTCAAGCAAAAGCACCCATCGAATCAATCTAGTTTTTGCATCACTCTTAGACAATAACTACTCAAGAGTAGAGTGATCAGTGTAAACAATTACTTTAGATAATATCAAATAGGGTCTGAATTTATTAAAAGTAGATACAATTGCAAGCAATTCTTTTTCCGTAGTGGCATGTAATTCGCTTGAGCCTCTGTGATGGTTTTGCTTGCATAATATATAGGATGGAAATACTTACTCTTCTTTCATCCAAGTACAACACCTATTGCATAGTCATTAGTGTCACAGATTAGTTCAAATGGAAGAGACAAATTAGGAGTAACCAAAATAAGACAAAGGAAGAGTAAGCATTTCCACCCTATATAAAGACATTTCGGTTGGTATTCTAACATTTTGCAAAAACTTTTTGAGATTTTTCAAACAAGAATCAAAAGAATCACCAACATAGAAAAATCATGCTTATAAACTTCCATAATATCCCCCACCAAACTAATAGGAATCAAGATAGAAAAAAAAAAAAGATTTCCAAGTTTGTGATAAAGAAGACTGGAAGAAATCTAGCTTGGAGAGCTTGTAGGGTATCTAAGAGATTGTATGAACTTGAAAAGAAGGTGGACAAAGAAATTACAGGTTTAAGGATTCCATTTGATGGCCAAAAAGAGCTTAAAAATCATGATTATACAAGGGGAAAAGCAAGAGAAGTTGTTGGAGAGCTCAAAAGATGCAGAACAAAGGAGGAAATTGGATTCATGGTAAATCTGGTGCCGAATCTGTGATGAATGACTTCAAGTGGGTTTCTACAAGGAAGAACCGGACTGGATGGGTGATCTGCCGCCGCCCTGCTGCAATTGTTATTTTTCTCATTTTTGTCCTTAAAATGTGCGAACTCGTTAGTTTTGCTTCTAAACTCAAATTCAAGTGTGTTTCTAAGGATATTTGCTAGTTGTTTAGTAGTCCTAAGACTCATAGATTAGTACTACTAATTAAGTTAGGAATTGGCAGGTATAAATACCACATACTGGGGCTAAAAACTCTTACCTTCATCTTTTTATCAAAATAGAAGAACTTCATGAGAGTTGAGAGAAAACCTCTCCAATCTTCTCTTCCAAGACTTATCAAGGGTTTGATCTCCTTTGTGGCGTCTTTTCTCTACAATTCTTGTTCTAAGGATTCTAGTGGGCTTTTCCATTTACTCTCAAATAGGGGTTTTAGATATTTTGTTTATCTGGGGCTTTTATTTGAATGTTTTGGTTGATCCTTTGAAGAATGCTAATGGAATTCTAGTTTCATAGTTATTCTACAGTTCTATTAGCTTCTTTGAAATTCCTCTACTTGCTATCCTCTTTGGGTTTTTAGGGCATTAGCTCTCTAGTGGTTTGGAAGTTTTTATTTTTGTTAATCTTTTGTGGGATCTTGGGGTAGTGAAATGTTGAATTATTTCACTCAAGTATTTATCTCAAGTTTGATTCTTATCTGTTGATATCAGAGCCATGTGCTCTTTTTTTTTTTTTTTTAAGGGACCCATTTCAAAATTTGAAGCTCAAGAAAGAGGGAAAGTAGGGCATCCGAATTTCAGCCCATTAAATGGTGAAATGCTATCTATTCTTGTGATTTCTTTGCTTAAATCTTGTCTACACATGTCATATTGATGTAAGGCCATCTTGTTTGCTTGAAAATTCCCCAAAATTTCAATGAACACAGTCCAAAAAGGGGAGAATTTTCTGCTGGCCGAAAATTTGTAAAATGGCTCCAAAATGTGTATAATCTTCAATTTTTGTGAGCTTCTTTGTTGAAATCTCATCCCTATTTGATATATTGAAGTTTAGCAATCTTTTTCTTGAAGAAAAGCATAAAAAACATCATCAAAAGTGGTCAAAATTTTTGCTCCAGAAACAGTGACGAATTTCATGTTCTTGAACTTTAAGTTGAATTCTATTGATGTTTCTTGTCGGTGGGGGATATATCTTTCACTGTCCATATTTCTATATCATTTTGGGATGAGGTGGAAGAAGTGAGAAAACTAGGATGCAAAATAGAAGGGGAAAATACACTCACAATGCCTTAATAAAAAAAAAAAAAAATACACTCACAATGAGAATTTATGGATATGAATTATTTGGAAAGATGTGCTATTATGAGTAAAGTACTTATGAAGGAGATGAAAAGGGAGTTAGTTCTCTAGTGGTAGCAAAGTCTCTTACCTCATTTCAAGGAAAATTTTAACCGGAACCATACCTTAAGTGGGAATGGAAAGTAGAAGATGTGTTCCACTATTACAACCTAATAGAGGAAAAAAAGCAACACTAGCCATAGGCTCCGTTGCTTCAATGGCTATATGGTGGTGGAGTAAGATTTGCGAGAAAGGAGGGAGAGAACGAAGAAGCCTATTAGGACATAGAAAGAATTGAAAGAAATAATGAGATTGAACTTTGGAGTTAAGTACCTAGAGGGACCAAAGAAGAAATCTAAGGAGGGAGATATCAAGGAGTAGTTCATTGAACCACCCATGGATGTGCAACTTCTAGGCATTGGATATTACGTTCATGGTACACGAGGAAAAAGAAATATTGAAGTTCGACAAAGGAGGATGAAGTGGTTGAAGGTGAATACGTTGAAGTGGAAAAATACAATTATGACACTATTTCTACTTTGGTTGAGGAAATTGTTGTTATAGAGAAATCAAAAGAAAAGAGTGGGTACTTAATTGAAAAGCATGAGAGTTCAAAAGAAGAGCAAGTTAAAAGAGAGGAATGAGCGAGAGCTTACTTATTATTGGTTCACCAATGAACTCACTTTCAAATGAGGTGTGCACTTAATTTCTAACCAAGATAGCCATTTCCTTGCTTTTTTTTCTTTTCTCAATATATGCAGAATTTTAAAGCTCTTAACATCGACATTGAAGGGAGTTTGGGCTACAACCTCACAAAATCAATAGGATCTTTCCATACTACTCGTTATTATTTTGATCCTTTCTCTAAAGAAATTGAATTGTGCTCTTTTGCTTCCAATTGTAATAGGGAACTTCTTTAACAACTTTGCTCTTCATAGACAAAGCTAGGAAGGAAGTATACCATCAAGTTGAAGATCAAGGAAAGAGCAATGGAAAGAGCCTCTTCTAAGACAAAAAAAAATCTTCAATGAGCTTTCCTTCAAACTCATCTCTTTCTTGCCTTGAGTTTTCTTTTAAAGAATTGAAGTTTTTTTTCTTTTTTCTAAATAAATAATTGGGGACTCTTGCCTCTTAGTTGTGATCTAGCTCTTGTTGTTTCTTACATGTCTAAATGCTTATCCTCTCGTGCTTATATTGAGAATCAATTTTGGGATATTGATAGAAACATTGAACCTTCTTGCTTTGATCTTGAGTTGTTGCATGATGGTATCTTCAATGAATCTAAAGTTGTTGAATCTTGTGTTCTTTATTTGATGTTATTCATGCTAAGTATAAAAGGAAGTATGTTGAGAATTGTGATTATTTATCTTTGCTCCTTGATGCATCTATGAAGAATCATGATGATTTTGTTCCTCCTAATCAACTCTTGCCCTTTGTGAGAGATCAAATTGAATCCTCTTTTGATGAAGAAAAGGCTTTAATTGTTGATAAATCTTTGAGAACTTTGTTGTTTAAAAACTTTCATGGATTTCAATTCTATCATTTTCACTTCAAGAATTCATGTGGTTGCTAATTTACGAAAATGAAAGAAAAGGTAGTCTTATAGTGCTTAAGGCTTATTTTTGTGATTTTGTGAAGACTACCTTTGAAAATGGTGTTTTTGAACAAACTTTGCAAAATCTTGTTGAGAAATAGTTTGGTTACTCTATTTCTTTCAATGAATTTCTTTGATAATATGCTTTCCATTTTCTTGAGAAGTATTTTGAATACCACCTACCTTTTCGTGATAATGTTTGCAAATGGATTTCTCTTTTCTCTTAACTCTTTTGTTGAGGAAAATGAAGTAATTTCTGAAAGCGTGTTGGGTTTTTCTAGAAGTAGAGTTTTCCTACATGAGTCATCTCCTTCCTTTCTAATTCTAGTGAAGCCTCATTTGCTTGCTCTTGGATTTATGGTGACAATTTCCTTTGGCCCATGAGATTATATGCTTTAAATGTAGCATATTGTTTGAGCCTGTCAAAAGGTTTAGAAGCAAGGATGTCTTTTGGTTCCCGAACTTCAGTTAGACAATCTATGAATTCCCCTGGGCTTGCATTCTCTATGTTTCCGCATTGTCTTAGTTCTATCCTTCAAAAATTTTGCTCAGAAACCCATCAAAGATATCAATCATGCAATGTTGACAAGTGCGCATGTGCATTGCACAAGCCGAAAGGCATGTGTCTATATGCGAATGTACTGTAAGAGCAAGTGAAGGTGGTATACTCTCGGTCTTTTTGGGCAATTGGGAGTTGAAAGTATCCTGAGAATCCATCCAAGAAGCAATAGTATAAGTGGCCAGAAAGTCACTCCAATATTTGATTAATGAAGGGTAAAGAGAAGTGATTTTTCCTTGTAGCTTTGTTTAGCTTTCTATAGCCAATGCATACCCTCTATCTAGTGATTATCCTCATTTGAATCGTTCTTTTCATTAGGTACACTGTCACTCCTCCTTTCTTAGGCACTACTTGCATAGGAATTACTCATATGCTGTCAAAGATAGGGTATATAATTCTAAAATCTAGCAGCTTGATCACCTCTTTTTTACTACTTGCAAATTTGAATCCAACCTCCTTTGAGGTTAGACCACTGGCGTGAAATGCTCTTCAAGAAGTATATTATGGTTTCAAAAAGGACTTAAACCTTGTATTCACTATCTTCCGTTCTATTAACTTCTAACGCTCTTTTAGCGTCCTTAGCAACTCACATTTCTGTTGTCTACTTAGCTTGGAGGAAATTATTACAGGAAGTGTTGAATTCTCTCTCAAGAAAGTTTATTCTAAGTGGTCGGGTAGCATCTTCAATTCCAACTCAAGAGTTTCTTTGATTGATGTTTTCAATGAAAAACAATCTTGTAAATTCTCACTTCCCACCTATTTTTCTTCAACCTCCATTTCCTTTAATTGGGCAACAACCTCTTGCACCAAATCGTTGTCAGCAACTTCTTAGTTGTCTGGTTCTAGAGCAAGGAAAAGTGGATCATTGTTCACAAATTCCTGCACATGACTAGACACATAAGGATTAATAATATCAATCATAAAACAAGTGTCATCATGTTTTACAGTATGATGCATAGCATCGAGAATTTTAAAAATCACTTTCTCATTCCCCATCTTAAGAGTTAACTTTCCCTCTCCATATATCAATGATAGCTTTAGTGGTGGCAAGGAAAGGGTGACCAAGAATAAGGAGCACCTTAACATTTTCATTCATATCCATAACAACAAAATCCACAGGGAAGATAAAGTTTTCAACTTTTACAAGAGAACGTCTTCAATTATACCTCGAGGATAGTTAATAGTTCTATCAGCTAATTGAATACTCATCCTAGTAAGTTTTGGTTCCCTTAGATCAAACATTTTGAAGACATTGTAAGGAAACAAATTAATACTAGCCCCTAGATTAGTTAAGACCCTACTAACAAATAAATCGCATATAGTGCAAGGAATAGTAAAACTGCTTGAGTCCTCAAATTTTTGAGGTAGTTTCTCTTTACTCATCAAAATGGGAGCATTCCTCATTAAGCATAACAGTGGCAATGTCCTCAATCTTCCTCTTCTTTGAAAGATTTTCTTTCAAGAATTTGGCATGTTTAGGCATCTGCATCAAAGTATCAACAAATTATAAGTCAATATGTAATTGTTTGAAAAGCTCAAGAAATTACTATATTGTTCATCTTGCTTAGCCTTAAGTATTTGAGGGTAATGAATCGGAGGTCTGTAAGGTGAAGGAGTTTTCTTTTGCTCCTCCTTTGCTTTCTTCTTTTCTTCATCCTCCTTTGGAGATTCCTCTTCTTCAATTACTAATTCTGGCTCTTTCATTTTTTCTACCACCATAGGAGTAGAAATCTCCAATTCTTTCCTATTTCTCAAAGTAATTGCCTTGGTAGGCTCTCTCGGATTCTTTTTTGTGTTTCTTGAGATAGCTTCAAGTGGCCTTTTTGGGATAAGTTTGGTTATTTCACCAATTTGATTCTCAAGATTGTGAATTGATGCCTTTTGGTTTCTTTGGGAAGCTTCTTTTCTTGGAATTGGGTATTTGGTGCATTCACGAATTTATTCACCAAATCTTCAAGACTAGACTTAGCAGGTTGTGGATTTACAGAAGGAGGATTGTATGGCAAAGGCTATGGTTCTCTATTCATGTTCTGTTTAAAACCCATAGGATTCTGAGGCCTTTGCTGACCTTGATTAATCCATAAGTAGTTAGGGTAGTCCAGCCGCCCTGGATTATAAGAATTAGAGTACTGGTTGTTGCCTTGTCTATTGCCCTCCAAATAATCTATATGCTCCATTGGAGTCCTTATACTTAGGCATTCATGATAAGGATGCCCTTCATTATATAAGTCACAATTCATTACCTATTGTGGAGCTATTTGAGAAGGTGATAGACTTAAACTTTCAATTTTTTTTTATCAATCATTGCTGCAAACCTTGGTTCCATTACAGTAATCATGTCTATTTATGCACCCCTGCAGGTTTTGACTTACCTCTTGTACTTCCCCAAGTGTAACTATTCATGGCAATTTGTTCGATGAGGTCGTACCATTGCTCTGGAGTTTTGGAGCTTGTAGAACCTCCAGCTAAGGTATGGATCAATTGTTTATCTCCAAAATATAGATCGTTATAGAAAGCTTATATGTGTAGCCCCAGCTTTAGTCTATGGTGAGGGCATTTTCTTAATAAGCCTTTCCATCTTTCCCATGCATCGTATATAATTTCACCTTCCAATTGTTGGAATGAGAATATCTGATTCCTAAGCTTGGTAATTCTAGCTTGAGAGAAATATTTGCTTAGAAATGTTTCTGCTATCCCATCACAAATGGTGATCGATACAGACTGTAGATATTTTAGCCAGGACTTTGCCCTATCCCTCAATGTGAATGGGAAAAAGTTGAATCTAATGGCATAATCCGTAGCTCCATTTATCTTAAAAGTATTGTGCACCTCTAAGAAATTAGCGATGTGCTCATTGGGGTCCTCATCCTGTAATCCATCAAATTATACCATCTGCTGCATCATTTGTATAACATTTGGCTTGATCGTCGTTATACTATGTTGAAATTATTTGCATTGACTGCCAGTCTCGTCGTTATACTATGTTGAGTTCTAGTAATGGTTGGACGAGCATAGTCGGTCATTGTTTTCTCCACCATTGCTTCCCCTTCTAATTTTTTCTCTAAATTCTTCTCTTCTAATTTCTTCTCTAGACTCTTCTTCGGCTATCTTCACCATCGTTCCAATTTAATTACGTGATGGACTTTCTGTAGTTTTCTCTCTATCTAAGGATCAAATTCAAATCCAACTAGTTTACCCTGTCGATTACGGGACATAAACTAGCTAAAAAGAACCCCTGAAATTGAACAAAACACAAATGAGAAAAAGAAACCAAAACAAAAAGACTACGTAAAACACCATAAGAAACGTAGACTCCAAAACAAAGACACATTAAGACTAAAAAGAATTAATAATGAGAGTCTAACAAATAAGACACAAAAACAACGACAAACAAGCAGACAAACGAAATAAAAGAAAAACAAAGAAAGCAATTAAATTAGTAAAATTAAAGCTTTCCTAATGTTGTCATCTCCATAAACGGTGCCAAAAACTTATCGTTAGGTTCTTATGCCAGAAACTCTTACTAAGGCAAGCGTACCTATCGTTCTAGTTAGCTAGAAAAACTCCCTGATTGTCGAGCTCACAGGATGGAAAGCACAAATACTTATTATTTTCCTACTATTTATCCAATCGAAAACAAGTTTTTAAAGGTTTAAAACTAAATTATTAAAGTTGTAAAATTCTGTGAAAAACTATAACTAACGATCCAAAGATACATACACGTTGATTTAGATAAGTTTCTTGAAGGCGTGTTTAAACAGAAGAATCCCTCTAGTTTCCGTTAGTTGATTCATTTGAAATGATTATTTTGAATGTTAATTATTAGTTTGGTTTCATTCGCTTTATTAAGATTAACCCTATCTTTAGGCTAGAATTCAATATTCACCTAATTTATTAGAGAAGAATCTTTTCTAGCTCTAACTTAATTATGAATGCAAAAAGCACGAGAACAGATTAGATTTCTCCAATTAACCTAAGGACCACCAATTATTATCTCTAATCAATCATTAATCCCTAATGCCTAATTTTAGCCCTAAATTACTCTTCGTTTATCAATTCTAAGCGATTAATGCAAATAAACCAATTGTACACATAATTAGCACCAACCAAGAACAATTAGGCAATAACCAATTGATAAAGCTCAATATCTATTAATAATAATCCATAGAAATAAAAAACTTAAGCTAGGGTCCATCTTCATTCAAACACAAAATAATACTAGCTACTCATAATCTCAACTAAAACTAAGAAATTCATAGATTCATTAGTAAAAGAGAAAAGAGAAGCTTAGGAGTTGTCGAAGGATCTTCATGGTTCTAGAGATTTTCCCGAATGATCCTCTCGAATCGTTATTCTTCGTATTTGAAATTGCTACAATAGAAATGTTCAACCGCCTTTTAAAAACTTAAACTAATCATTGTGAAAGAACCTAAGAGGAGGGTTGAATTACGTTCAATGAAATCTTGACCACTTTCTCTTAAGAAAAAAACTTTGTTTTATCCTTTATGAAAAATATTCCTTAGATAATATAAAATCAGTAAAAATAATTAAAAGAATTAATCAAATGATATACAATAATAACTCAACAACCATAATAGCAAGGAAGAAGAATGCAAAAATTTATAGTGGTTCGTCCTACCAAAGATCTACATCCACTACCTTGAGCCACACCCAAGGATTTATCAATCATACTAACTCCCTTTTTCACTAAGAAGGTAGGGAAATTTTCCTGTTCTTAAACTACAAGGTTCACCCAATTTACTCAAGTTTTACAATGCTCAACCTTACACGCACTGCAATGACAGAAATAAGAGATGAAGAATCACACTTAATATGATACATTACAACCAGATGAACTACAATCTCTTAAACTCAAAAGTTTGACACTTGATAGCTTAGAAAATGTTTAGGTAGGAATATTCTTGTTCTATGATGTTCTAGGGAGGTCTGGTATTTATAAGGAAGCTTCCAATATTCAGAAAATAGCTAGAAACAACTAATATTAACTTGGTCCCATAAAGTTCCGATGTTCGGACATTCAGCAGGTCATCCGAACTTGTCATTTGGACCTTCAAACCTCAGTCCAGAAAACAATACTTTAGACATTTGAGATTTTACTCTTTGTCCGAAACTTCAATAAAAAGCTTTTTTCCATAATAACTTCGAGCGTCCGGACTAGAACTCTGGACTTCCAAACATGTACTTAAAAATCATTTTTGAATTTTAAATCAAAGAACTAACTTAAGGTGTCTTAGGTACTTATTTATAAACTTTCTAAATTGAAGATTAACACAAGTAAACCTTCAATCAAGACTTTTTCTTATCTTTGACACTTTAGTTCTTTGGATACCAACTCTTCTTGCCTTTGACACTTTAGCTCCTGGTGTGAAGAGTTCATCTCCAATACAAAAGTCCTTATCACATCAAAGTAAAACATGTAAGTGCACAAGAATATTTGTCATTTAATCAAAACAAGAATTGCCACTCTTAGGGCTAACGCACCAGATTTTAAATTGAAAGAGAATTAAAATATTTCTCAGGGACATTAATTGGGAAAAATCGCCCCTCAGTCACCCTATTAAAACCCTAAGTCTGAATGTAATATAAAACAAGAAAAAGTCTCTTTTAAAGAATAAAAAAATCAGTAGAGAATTAGGCTTTAGCTTACCACAGTCGGCTGCAGCTGGCTTAGACCTGCCATCCATGGCAAGTTTCAATTTGTGATGTCCTCTTGTAAAATATGCCAGTTGGTCGTGGCTGGCACTATTTATTGTTGTTCTCATCTTTTTCTTCTCCATTTCTCAACCGCTTTTGCTCTTTTGTTTCCTGTTTCAGCTTATTTCACTTCTAACTCCTTCGAGATGTACCTAAAATAATAAGAGACGAATTTGGGAATAAATGGTCCATTTCATACACTAAATACTTCGAAACCCGAAATAAACAGTATATAAAATTATGAGTAAAATAGACATATCAAATATCTCTATCCAAGAAGGCATTATTTCAATATAGTCGGTACAATGGCCAATTAGAACATGCTGCCACATAAATATAGAGGTGAACAGAAGTCATCTTGGCCACAGGAGAAAGTATCAACGTAATCAACACCATAAGTTTGAGAAGAACCCTTTGCTACAAGATGGCCTTTTAAACGAGCCACTGAACCATCAAAATTGACTTTAACATCAAATGCCCATTTTCATCCAACAACTTTCTTTCAAATTGCCAAGGAACCGAATGGCAAGTGCCATTAGCATCTAAAGTGTTCATCTCCTCTATCATGGCATTGTGCCAACCAAGATGAGATAAGCCTCCGAGACAGTTTTAAGAACAGCTACAGAATCAATTGATGCAATAAAAAAACATGAAGTAGAGGACAAACAATTATAAGAGACAAAGGCATATATAGGATAAGTACATGTTTATTTACTTTTACAAAGTGCAATAGGAAGATCTTATGCTTCAAGAGTTAGATAAGGTGAAGCAGAAATTTGTACTGAACTAGAATCAGGAGAGCGCGATGGTCTGGGGAATTGGAGGTTGTGATAGTTATGTAAGTACATTTTGGGAAGTTTAATCAACTAATACATTATCATCATCTTCTTTAGGGATTCTGATATTTGAAGGTGTGGAAAAGAATAGGATATTTCCTTAAAAGTGACATGACAAGATACAAGATACTTATTAAGAGAGGGTAAAAAGCAAATATACCCTTTTTGAAGGCGAATTGCGAAGTATAAACCTTTTTCGATGTTTATGGGCAATCATCATATTCTTGCATTCAAACTTATGGCCTCTTTGGAAAGGAGTACTAAGTTCGACAAACATACGGATCAAATTCTGAATTTGCCACAAAGGACATTGACGACTTCGACTCACAGCTTCCTTTCCCACAAGATCCAACTTTATAAACCAGCCAGAAGTAGTGTGAGCCACATTTATCCTTTTCGGTTTCTTGATAGCACAATTGAAGTTGTTTCTCGTAGGAAATAAAAGTTCTCCTGAACATCTATGTAATCTACAATCAAAGACAAACACCGACAGCAAAATAGGATGCCCAATAAATCTAAAGCCACATCAAGATCCTTGTCAAGATATGAGCCTGCATTAAAATTGCTTGCATCATTTACTGCATTTAATGGATCTTCATAGTTTGCCCTGACTTAAAAGCTAATGAATCCATGGTTCTTAAATTTATATGGGTACCTTAAAAAAAAGAAGTAAAATTTAACACTTCAATGAGTAGTAAATGAATGTATAATAAAGAGAGAGAACTCTTTTATAAGCTCAATTTTTTTTCACAATGCCGTTGAGTTTTAATGTGTGTCTAAAATTTATGTTAACACTTGCACGCATGTACGCGAAAAAAATTGTATTTATGCTAGGTCATTTAAAAGGTATTTTAATTTCCAAAAGCAAAAGACGAGTGCTTCCTGTGCATTTCTCCACTTAGAAGATGTAACATCGCCTAAAAAGTGATCGTTGATTTTTTTTTTAAGAACAAAGTAGCCTTTAACATGATATTTCATGTGAAGAATAGGAAGGAATAAATCTCTAGAACGTTTCGAATATTTCACACAATGACTTGAACTTGTAAAAGGAAAGAGAAACAAAAAGATTGTTGACACGCTTCAAGAACAAAAAGTTAATTAATATTAAAAAGAAATGAAGAGTTTTCACAGTCCTATATCTTGTCATGCTTATCAGCTTCCAAATGCGGCAATAGTTCACTAGTGCACTCCCCAAGGAATTCATGCATTGCAACAATATTCTTAAGTATTTCTCCCCTGCCGTATAAATCTGAATTGCGAAGTATAACCCTTTTTTTGATGTTTATGGGAGAACATCATATTATTGCATTCACAATTATCGCCTCTTTGGAAAAGCATACCAAGAGTTCCGTCAACGCAATAAATACAATAATTTAACAAACATACGAATCAAATTTTGAATTTGCCACAATGGACATTGCAGACTTCGGCTCACAACTTCCTTTCCCACGGGATCCAACTTTACAGACTTGCCAGAAGTAGTGTGGGTCACATTTCTCCTTTTCGGCTTCTTGATAGCACAATTCAAGTTGTTTCTCCCAGGAAATGAATGTTCTGCTGAACATCCATGTAATCTACCATCAAAGACAAACACCAGCAGCAAAATAGGATGCTCAATAAATCTAAAGCCACATCAAGATCCTTGTCAAGATATAAGTCTGCATTCAAATTGCTTGCATCATTTACTGCATTTAATGATCTTCGTATTTTGCCCTGACTTCGAAGCTAATTAATCCACGGCTCTTAAATACATATACATATATATGGGTACCTTAAAAAAGGAGTAAATTTTAACACTTCAATAAGTACTGAATGAATATATAATGAAAATAGAGAACTCTTTTATAAGCTCAAATATGTTTCACAATGTGTTAAGTTTCAATGTGCGCGTAAAATTAATGTTTCCACTCGCATGCGCGTGTATGAGAAAAATTGTATTTATGCTAAGTCATTTAAAAGGCATTTTAATTTCCAAAACTAAAAGACGAGTGCATCTTGAGCACCACTCTACTTACATGATGCAACATCGCCTAAAAAGTGATCATTGATTTTGTTTTTTAAGAATGAAGTAGCCTTCAACATGATATTTCATGTGAAAAATAGGAAGGGAGAAATATCTAGAAGGTTTCAGATATTCCACACAATGTCTTGAAATTGTAAAAGGAAAGCGAAAGAAAAAGATTGTTGACACAAATCAAGAGCAAAAAGATAATTAATACTTAAAAGAAATGAAGACTTTTCACGGTCCTATATCTTGTCATGCTTATCAGCTTCAATGTGTGCCAATAGTTCACTATTGCACTCCCCATGGTATTCATGACAATATTCTTAAGGATTTCTCCCCTACCGTATAAAACTGAACTGCGAAACATAACCCTTTTTGGATGTTTATGGAGGAACATCATATTCTTACATTCATACTTATCGCCTCTCCGGAAAGGAGTACCAGGAGTGCCGTCACTGCAATAAATACAGCCATTTTGACTAAAATACGGATCAAATTCCGAATTCTCCAAAAAGGACATTGATGACTTCGGCTCACAACGCTTTTTCCTATGGGATCAAACTTTACAAACTGCTAGAAGTAGTGTGGGCCACATTTTTCCTTTCGGTTTCTTGATATCTAAATTGAAGTTGTTTCTGACAGGAAATAAAAGTTTTGCTCAACATCCATGTAATCTACAGTCAAAGACACGCACCAATAGTAAAATAGGATGCTCGATAAATCTAAAGCCACATAAAGATCTTTGTCAAGATACGAGTCTGCATTCGGATTGTTTGCATCATTTACTGCATTTAATGGATCTTCATAGTTTTCCCTGAGTTCGAAGCTAATTAATCCATGGTTCTTAAATTTATATGGGTTCCTTAAAAAAAAAGGAGTAAATTTTAACACTTCGATGAGTACTAAATGAATATATAATAAAGAGAGAGAACTCTTTTCTAAGCTCAAGTATTTTTTCACAATGCATTAAGTTTCAATGTGTGCGTAAAATTTATATTTTCACTCGCATGCAGTTGCACGAGAAAAATTGTATTTATGATGGGTCATTTAAAAGGTATTTTAATTTCTAAAACCAAAAGACGAGTGCCTCCTGTGCATCGCTCCACTTAGATGATGCAACATTGCCTAAAAAGTATGGCTTCTTTTTCAAGAATGAAGTAGCCTTCAACGTGATATTTCATGTGAAGAATAGGAAGAAAGAAATCTCTAGAAGGTTTCAGATACTTCACACAATGTCTTGAACTTGTAAAAGGAAGGAGAAAGATGAAGATTGTCGACGCAGATAAAGAACAAAGTGATAATTAATATTAAAAAGAAATGAAGAGTTTTCACGGTCCTATATATTGTCATGCTTATCAGCTTCCAGGTATTCAATAGTTAACTGGTACACTTCTTACGGTATTCATGCTTTGCAATAATATTCTTAAGAATTTTTCTACTGCCGTATAAATCTGAACTGCGAAGTATAACTCCATTTTGATGTTTCTTGGGGAACATCATATTCTTGTACACATTTTATCACCTCTTTGGAAAAGAGTACCAGGAGTGCCGTCATTGCAATAAATATTGTTATTCGGACAAACATACAGATCAAATTCTGAATTTGCCACAAAGGACATTGACGACTTTGGCTCACAAATTCCTTTCCCACGAGATCGAACTTTATAGACCTGCCAGAAGTAGTGTGGCCCACATTTACCCTTTTCGGTTTCTTGATAGCACAATTGAAGTTGTTTCTCGCAGGAAATAAAAGTTCTCCTGAACATCCATGTAATCTACAGTAAAAGACAAACACTGACAGCAAAATAGGATGCCCAATAAATCGAAAGCCATATAAAGATCCTTGTCAAGATATGAGTTTGCACTCAGATTCCTTGCGTCATTTACTGCATTTAATGGATCTTGATATTTTACCATGACTTCGAAGCTAATTAATCCATGGTTCTTAAATTTATATGGGTTCCTTATAAAAAAGGAGCAAATTTTAACACTTCGATGAGCACTAAATGAATTATAATAAAGAGAGAGAACTCTTTTATAAGCTCAAATTTTTTTTTAAAATGTGTTAAGTTTCAATGTGTGCGTAAAATTTATATTTCCACTCGGATGCACGTGCATGAGAAAAATTGTATTTATACTAGGTCATTTAAAAGGTATTTTAATTTCCAAAACCAAATGACGAGTGCTTCTTGTGCACTGCTCCACTTGGATAATGCAACATTGCCTAAAAAGTGATCACTGATTTTTTTTTTTATTTAAAGAATGAAGTATTCTTAAACATGAAATTTCATGTGAGGAATAGGAAGGAACAAATCTCTAGAAGGTTTCTAATATTTCACACAATGTCTTGAACTTGTAAAAAAAAAGTGAAAGATAAAGATTGTTGACACAGATCAAGAAAAAAAGATGATTAATACTAAAAAGAAATGAAGACTTTTCACGGTCCTATATCTTGTCATGCTTATCAGCTTCTAGGTCTGGCAATAGTTCAATAGTGCACTCCTCATGGTATTCATGCTTGGTAACAATATTCTTAAGGATTTCTCCCCTACCGTATAAATCTGAACTTTGAAAAATAACCCTTTTTTTTTATGTTTATGGAGGAACATCATATGCTTGCATTCATACTTATCGCCTCTTCGCAAAGGAGTACCAGGAGTGCCGTCACTACAGTAAATACAACAATTTCGACAAACATACGGATCAAATTTTGAATTTGCCAAAAAAGACATTGACGATTTCGGCTCACAACTTCCTTTCCCATTGGATAGAACTTTACAGACCTACCAGAAGTAGTGTGGGCCAGATTTATCCTTTTCGGTTTCTTGATAGCACAATTGAAACTGTTTCTGTCAATAAATAAATGTTCTCCTTAACATCCATGTCATCTACAGTCAAAGACAAACACCGATAGCGAAATAGGATGCGTTGCAAATCTAAACCCACATAAAAATCCTTGTCAAGGTATGTGTCTGCATTCAGATTACCTGCATCATTTACTTCATTTAATGGATCTTCATATTTTTCCCTAACATCAAAGCTAATTAATCCATGGTTCTTAAATTTATATGGGTTCCTTAAAGAAAGTAGTATTTTAACACTTCAATGAGTACTGAATGAATATATAAAAAAAAGAGGAATTCTTTTATAAGCTCAATTTTTTTTTTCATGATGCGTTGAGTTTCAATGTGTGCATAAAATTTATATTTCCACTTGCACGCACGTGAATGAAAAAATTGCATTTATGCTAGGTCATTTAAAAGTTATTTTAATTTCTAAAACCAAAAAGACAAGTGCTTCTTGTGCATTGCTCCACTTAGATGATGCAACATCGCCTAAAAATGATCACTGATTCTTTTTTAAGAATGAAGTAGCCTTCAACATGATATTTCATGTGAAGAATAGGAAGGAAGAAATCTCTAGAAGGTTTCAGATATTTCAAACAATGTCGCTTGAACTTGTAAAAGGAAAGCGAAAGATAAAGATTGTCGACACAGATAAAGAACAAAATGATAGTTAATATTAAAAAGAAATGAAGAGTTTTCACGGTCCTATATCTTGTCATGCTTATCAACTTCAAGGTGTGGCAATAGTTAACTAGTGCACTCCCCAAGGTATTCATGCATTGCAACATTATTCTTAAGGATTTTTCTGCTACCGTATATATCTGAACTGCGAAGTATAACTCTTTTTTTATGTTTACGGGGAAACATCATAATCTTGAAGACATACTTATTGCCTCTTAGGAAAGGAGTACCAGGAGTGTTGTCATTGTAAAATTAACAGTAATTTTGACAAAAAAAATATACGAATCAAATTATGAATTTGCCAAAAAAGACATTGGCGATTTCGGCTCACAACTTCCTTTCCCATGGGATCGAACTTTACAGACCTGCCAGAAGTAGTGTGGGCCACATTTATACTTTTCTGTTTCTTGATAGCATAATTGAAATTGTTTCTGTCAAGAAATAACTGTTCTCCTTAACATCCATGTAATCTACAGTCAAAGACAAACACCGAAAGCGAAATAGGATGCCCAGAAAATCTAAACCCACATAAAGATCCTTGTCAAGATATGAGTCTGCATTCAGATTGCCTGCATCATTTACTGCATTCAATGGATCTTCATATTTTCCCTGACATCGAAGCTAATTAATCCATGGTTCTTATATTTATATGGGTTCCTTAAAAAGAAGGAGTAAATTTTAGCACTTCAATGAGTACTAAATGAATATATAAGAAACAGAGAGAACTCTATTATAAGCTCAAATTTTTTTCACAATGCATTGAGTTTCAATGTGTGCATAAAATTTATGTTTCCACTCGCACGCACGCGAAAAAAAATTGTATTTATGTTAGGTTATTTGAAAGGTATTTTAATTTCTAAAACTAAAAGACGAGTGCCTCCTATGCATTGCTGCACTTAGATGATGCAACATCGCCTAAAAAGTGATCATTGATTTTTATTTTAAGAATGAAGCAGCCTTTAACATGATATTTCATGTGAAGAATAGGAAGGAAGAAATCTCTAGAAGTTTTCAGATATTCCACACAATGTCTTGAACTTGTAAAAGGAAAGAAAAAGATAAAGATTGCCAACACAGATCAAGAACAAAAAGATAATTAATATTAAAAAGAAATGAAGACTTTTCACGGTCCTATATCTTGTTATGCTTATCAGCTTCCAGGTGTGGCAATAGTTCACTAGTACACTCCCCAAGGTATTCATGCATTGCAACATTATTCTTAAGGATTTTTCTGCTGCCGTATAAATCTGAACTGCGAAGTATAACCCTCTTTTGATGTTTATGGAGGAACATCATATTCTTGAATTCGTACTTATTGCCTCTTTCGAGAGGGGTACCATGAGTCTCGTCGCTGCAATAAATTAGCAATTTCGAGAAACATACGGCTCAAATTTGGATTTGCCACAACGAACATTGATGACTTCAGCTCACAACGTTTTTTCCTGTGGGATCAAACTTTGAAGACTGCTAAAAGTAGTGTGGGCCACATTTTTCCTTTTCGGTTTCTTGATATCTGAATTGAAGTTGTTTCTGACAGGAAATAAAAGTTTTGCTCAACATCCATGTAATCTACCGTCAAAGACACACACCAATAGCAAAATAGGATGCCCGATAAATCTAAAGCCACATAAAGATCCTTGTCAAGATATGTTTACTGCATATAATGGATCTTCATAGTTTTCCTTGAGTTCGAAGCTAATTAATCCATGGTTCTTAAATTTATATGGGTTCCTTAAAAAAAAGGAGTAAATTTTAACACTTCGATGAGTACTAAATGAATATATAATAAAGAGAGAGAACTCTTTTATAAGCTCAAATATTTTTTCACAATGCGTTAAGTTTCAATGTGTGCGTAGAATTTATTTTTTCACTCGCACGCAGGTGCACGAGAAAAATTGTATTTATGCTGGGTCATTTAAAAGGTATTTTAATTTCTAAAACCAAAAGACGAGTGCCTCCTGTGCATCGCTCCACTTAGATGATGCAACATTGCCTAAAAAGTGATCACTGATTTTTAAGAATGAAGTATCCTTGAACATGAAATTTCATTGGAAAAATAGGAAGGAAGAAATCTCTAGAAGGTTTCAGATATTTCACATGATGTCTTGAACTTGTAAAAGGAAAGAGAAAGATAAAGATTGTCGACATAGATCAAGAACAAAAAGATAATTAGTATTAAAAAGAAATGAAGAGTTTTCACGATCCTATATCTTGTCATGCTTATAGCTTCCAAGTGGGGCAATAGTTCATTAGTGCACTCCCAAAGGTATTTATGCTTTGCAACAATATTCTTAAGGATTTCTCCCCTGCCGCATAAATCTGAACTGGGAAGTATAACCCTTTTTTGATGTTTATGGAGGAACATCATATTCTTGTATTCATACGTATCGCCTCTTTGGAAAGTAGTACCTTGAGTGCTGTCACTGCAATAATTACAACAATTTTGACAAACATACGTATCAAATTATGAATTCTCCACAAAGGACATTGACGACTTCGGGTCACAACTTCCTTTCCCAAGGGATCTGACTTTACTGACCTGGCAGAAGTAGTGTGGGCAAAATTTATCCTTTTCGGTTTTCCCAATCTGCCACAAAGGACATTGATGATTTTGGTTCCAACTTTCTTTCCCATGGGATCTAGTGATGTTAAAATTTATTTGTAAATGGATCAAATGCTTCGAATCATAAAATCTTTAATCTCAAGAACTTTTTGCCATCAAGAAGGGGTTAATTAGCTCCATCCCCAAGCAACCATACGTTTTCTAAACCTACGACCTCTTGAATTCAAGCAACTAATCTTTCCCCCACACTCTAATTCAACAATAGGTATGCTAAACCCAATGCCTAATTAGTGTTATGAATCTTTTTGTGCAAAGATCAAATCTTCAATTGAGCCTCCCAAGGATCTTTATAGTCAATAGGACTTGATCTTCCATAATAACACTCACCTATAATCCAATCCAAACTATGAAGAAATGAATATGAAGAAGATCTTTTCCTCAATTGCTAAAAGAACAATGGGGCTTGGTACTCACTACCCAATTAGATCAATTGAAGAAGGCCTAAGCTCTAGACAAATCACAAGGATGTGATTATCATGGAATTAGGAATTGTGATCAAATTATAACCCTTGGATCAACCCAATCCAAGTATTCAATAAAATCAATCTGAGGAATGATCAAACCCTAGAAGAGGTTCAAGAAGAAAGCCTCAAAACTTAAGAACCCTATGAGAATACTCTCAATTTTCATACATCATCAAAGTTGAATACAAGTAGGCGATAAATGCATATTTATAGTCTTAGGGATAAACCTTATGTTACTATAGGCTTAAGACTCTAAAAGACCAATTAAATCCTTAATTAAAAATAAAAATAGAGTTTAAACATTAAAATCAGCAAAAGCAATGCATTGTTCACAACCATCAGGACCTTACCGCCGAAGGTAGCATCTATCCTACCGTATGCGGTAGGTCTTTAGCCAACATGTCCCATTTGGGTAGAAGCCTACCGAGTACGATAGGCATAGGGCCTACTGTCAACAGTAGGCTTTGTTTTTGCCTCTCCTTGATTTCTTCCTCTTCCAATTTGCTCCATTGATTGCTTCAAGTTTAGGCTTTGAACAATGAGCAACTTAGAATGATTTCCAATATCTTCCAAGCCTCCAATCTTGAACATTTACTCCCTTTTCACAGTTTCTTCAATTGCTATCAATAATCCATGAGCAACTTGATCATCATTCTCTTTAATTCTCTTTGCTCTTTCTTTTATGATAGGTCCTTGAAGCATTTTGTCTCCTTGACCATCTTGGTTCACATTATTTGCCCCTCCTTTGAAAAGATTCGTCCTCGAATCTTTACCTGCATCAAGTGGAGATAAATCAGAATTATTGAAAGTGGCACTAACATTATAATCACTCGGAAGATCATCCTTATAAGCATTATTATTAAGGCGCTCAAGAACTTGAAAGGGACCATCACCACGACTATCTAACTTTTATTTCCTTTTAGAAGGAAAATGTTCCTTTCAAAGACGAACCTAAATCTGATCACCGAGTTCAAAGACTATACGTTTCCTTCCCATGTTCCGTATATCAACAATCTTCTTGTTTGTAACCTCAATGGCTTCATGAACTTCGGAGTATGAATCAAATCAAAAGGAGTTAGAGGTTTAATCCAATAAATAGCTTCAAATAGAGAGTAAGAAGTAGTAGAATGACGAGGTCTATTGTAAGCAAATTAAATATGAGCTAAGCAAGCTTCCCGTTGACGCAAATTCTTCTTAAGGATAGCCTTAAGGAGTTAGCCAATGGTTCTATTCACCACGTCCATTTGACCATCAGTTTATTGATGGCAAGCTCTAGAATATACCTAGTTAGTACCAAGCTTCTTCCACAGAACACGCCAAAAATGACTAAGAACCTTGATGTCACAATCCGAAATAATAGTTCAAAGTATGCCATGGAATCATACCACCAAATTAAAGAACAAATTTGCAACATGGCTAGCATCATAGGTTTTTTTATAAGGTATGAAATGAGCCCTTTTAGAAAACTGATCTACCACAACAAATATAGAGAGAGTCCATGCCTTTAGGGGAGTTAAAAATCTCTACCCAAGGTTCTCTAGGCACATTCAAAGGAATATAAAGTCCATGTGGCAAAGGTGTAGATTTAGCTTCTACAATCAAATAATTATCAACAAACCTCTCTACCTCTCTTTTCATACGAGGCCAAAAGAAATGCTCATGCAATATGTCATAAGTTTTAGAAGTACAAAAAGACTTATTAAACCACCATAATGAGCTTCCATAACTAGCAACAATGTAGCAGAACAAGAAAAAAAATGCACAATTTACCTCTATGGAAAAGAAAGCCATCATGTATAAGGTACTTTTCATTAGGTACAACCAAACAAGCATCAAGTACGTCTTGAAATCATGATCACCAGCATACAACTTTTGAAGCATTTCAAAACCAAGAATTTGAGCTTGTAAAGTAGAGATTACAATGTACCTTCTTGACAAAGCATCGACAGCAGCATTTTTCTTCACCTTTCTTATTTCAAATGATATATGGAAATGTCTCAGTGAATTCCATCCATCTTGCATGCCTTTTGTTGAACTTTTGTTGTCCATTGAGAAACTTTAATTACTCATGGTCGGTATACCTTTAGGCCACAAATAATGTTGCCAATGCTTTAATGTTCTCGCTAATGCATAGAGCTACTTGTCATAAGTAGCATAATTCAAAGCTGCTCCGGTCAAATTTTCACTAAAATAAGCCAAAGGCTACTTGTCTTGCATCAAGACTCCTCCAATACCAACCCCTAAGGCGTCACACTCAAATTTTAAACATTTTCTCAAAGTTAGGTAGTGAAAGTAGAGGTGCCTTACTCAACCTTTCCTTCAACGATTTGAATCCTTTCTCTTATTTCTCCTCCCATTTTAATCTGATTATCTTCTTGATTACATCCATCAAGGGGCTAGCAATGGTGCTAAAGTCCTTGATGAATCTCCTAAAAAAGCTTGCTATACTATGGAACCTTCTCACTTCAGATGCACTCTTAGGGTAGGCCAATATGTGATTGCTTTCACCTTATCTTCATCCACTAGGAGGCCTTAAAAGCTCACAACATAACCTAGGAAAGTAATCTTTTCCAAACAAAACTCATATTTTCCAAGGTTAGTATATAACTTCTTACTTCTCAAAACAAACAAAACTTGTTTAAGATGATGCAAATGATCTTCATAAGATTTTGTATAAATCAAGATGTCATCAAAATAAACCACAAAAAATTTTCCAATGAAATCCCTCAAAAGATGATGCATGAGTCTTATTAATGTACTATGTGCATTACTTAAACCAAAATGCATGATTAACCATTCATAAAGACCAAAATTTGTTTTGAAAGCCGTTTTCAACTCATCCTCATATGAATCTTCAATTGATTGTAGATTTGATTCAATACCTTCCCAAGATCACCTCTTTTGAGGAAGAACCTCTATTGAGGATTTTGTAGTTTCAACACTCCAATAGAAAACGTGTGAGGATCTAAGCCTCGTAAACCTAATATTGAGAGGCAAAACTCATTCCCAAGTTGATAGAAAGAAACTTGAGGAAACTATAGCCTCAAAACCCTAACTACATACACCAGTAGACCTAGGTTTAATCAATTATAAGAACAAGAACTCTTAGAACTAATCAAAGTAGGAATTGGATGATCAATTGATTTCCATAGATTCAACAATCTAAGCAATCAACTGTTCACAAAACTAAGGAAGAAAACCCTTAGCAAGCTAACTAAGAAGGGGTGAAGAACCATAGAAACAATGGAGAATCCTCTCTCAATTTTTCAGCAAAATATCTGTGTTCACAAATGAGCCTATAAATAGGTATTTATAGGATAAAGCTTAAACCTAACTTGTCTATTGATTAAGGGATCTAAAATACCCATTAGAAACTTATTTGTTAGCTAGAGATAAAGTTCAAATAGTAAACACCTGCCTAAACATAGTCAAAGTCCATCAAGACCCTACCGTCGACGGTAGGGTGTAACCTACTAAACGTGGTAGGGTGTGGCCATCACAGCCCTGTCCATCCAGAAACCTGCTGTCAATAGTAGGTACAGGGCCTACCGTCGGTAGTAGGTCTAATACTTCACACGAGTTGGTTCTTTTCACATCCAAATTGCTCCCTTGAATAAGTCTTACTTATGGTATAAATTATGAGCAACTTAGAAGCTTGTCCTTCATCATCAAAGCCTTCACTCTTGTTCTTCATTTCTTTTGTCCTTGTTTCTTCAATGAAAGCATACATTCCTTTAGCCATACTTGCATCAATTTCCTTGGCCTTCTTGTCCTTGCTCTAGTGCTTTGATCATGAATGAATTCACTAGCTTTGCTCATTCTGGTTCATATCATCTGCTCTTCCATTGAAAGATTTGTCCTTGAATCCTAACCTACATCAAACAAAGACATATCAAAATATTGAAGGAAGAACTAATAGGATATTCAATTTGAAGATCAATTATATAAGTACTAAAGCATTAAAAATTTTTCAAAGGCTCATCACCTCAGCCATCAAGCTCAGACTTGTGATGAGAAGGAACTCATTCATCTCCAAAGTGACCCCCAACCCCCACATCCAGGATCAAAGACTAACTGCTTCCATCCAAGCTTCTCTTTGTTAACGATAATGGAAGCATAATTCTTGGAATAGGTATACTTGACAAACTCCGTCTTCTTCTTCGTAACCCACTCAAAGCATGGTCTTTCTTGTACTGAATGTCACTTGGAAATATCTTTATGAATTCTATCCATCTTGCATACAACTTGTTAAGATTTTGGTTTCTTTTGAGAAACAATGCATAGAGCTCTTTTCTTTTGAAAGGGTAATGATAATGCAAAAGCACCTTCCAAATAAACACTAAAGCATTTAGAATGAATGAATAGCCTTGATGAGTCTCAAATTTCATCGTTTCAAAAATAGGTGAGGAAATGTAGACATAAAATTTTCAAAATTCCAAGATGGCCTACATTTCCTTTTGAAAACCATTTTATCAAAGAACTCTTCAAAATGTAGATGGTTAAATAATTTAGCTTCAACTTCATGTTTCAAAATTAATGCACAAGAGTTCTTCCAAAACAATATAAGTGAGATGTTGTTCTTCAAAAGCCACCCTTGAATAGTTTAAGTTAGTAAATATTCCCAATCAACAAAATCTTTGAACACTTATTCAAATCCTACCTCTATCATTATTCCAAAAGGTTTTAACAAGAAATTCTTGAAATGCAAATGATAGAATTTGAATCCAAATGTGTTTTCAAACAACAAGTTCAAAGAGTTAACAACACTAGAAAGCTTATGCTTATTGTAAGAAAACTCAAATTGATCTTTCAAAATGTGAAGACGTTGGTTTAAAGGAATAACTTCATCAACATTTTTCATGAAAGTATCAAGGAAAGGAAATACATAATTAACATCCACAAAAATTTTTCCTAAACAATCATCATACAAAATGTCAAATAAAGCACAATCAAGCTCAAAACCAACAATGTTATGATCAACAAGGGAAGTATTATCTAATATACCAAAGCTATAATAAGAAGGATCAAATTTAACACCACTACTCATTAATGGATCGTCGAAGGAATTATGAGAAGAAAGAGATTTAGACACATAAGGCACAACAAGAAAGAGACCACCATTAAAAGAAATAGCACAAAGGTCTCCAATTATGCTCACATGAGAAAGATAGGACTCTAGGAACAACATTAATTTCACAAAAGAAACTTCATAACACATGAAAGAAGGATTAAGAGATAAGCTTATTGCTAATTCTTCAAGAATAGTTCCAAGCTCTTTCTTCATGCTCCTTACTTTGTCTTCAACTCCTAGCACATATGAAGCATAATTAGCAATATTGAAATGGTATTAATCAACTCTAAGAATTGCACAAGAAATGGAATTAAACTCTATGAGTTGTTTCTTTTCTAATAAAGTTCCAAGCGAGTTGAGAAAGTAAAATTGATATCTATTTTCTATAAAAACAAGTAAAAACAACTTAATTTCCTTAAAATAAATCTCAAAACTAAAGTAGGGATTAGTAGGGAAGGAGTATATAGTCTTGATGGACTTGTAAGCAAGCTTTCCTCCTTCATCCTTACTTGAATCTTCAAAATTTTGCACACATAAGGATTCACTAGCAAAGAAAGACTTAGTTTCATTAGCACAGAAATTCACTTCCTCACTCTTTTTACGTATAACTATCTCATTTTCCCTTTTGCTATTCCTTTTCACTCTCTTGTTTTACAATGAATCACTCATTTTCTTTTACTCTCTCACTTTTCTCAAGCTCACTCTCTTTCTCTTTGGAACACTCAAAATGTTCACTCTTGTTTGCAAATGACAGAGATGAAATCAAAGTTACATGATCTATCTACTAATCTCTCTTTTTCTTCCAATGTTTCTTTTCCAATGCTCTTTCCACTCGTGATGCAACAAAGTTCCTGTTTGGATGTCTCTTCCACAACATGGATTTTAAGACTCTCTTCAGTCCTAGCTTGCGAAAACTCTTTGATATTTAGAGACTCTTCAACCATTGATAACTCCATGGATTTAATTTTTGGTTGACCTTGTCCTTGTCCTTCATGGTTTCTAAACTCCAAATCTATTCCTCAATGATTCCTTCATTAAACTCCAAGTCTTGATTGGTTGAACTCCCATTCTCCTTCCATTAACTTTGACCTCATAAGGAATAGATTTTAACACCAACTGGAACTTTTCTTCTTCTCTCACACAATAAGAATAGAACAATAATTCCACTTTTTGCTCCCATGCTTCATAATCATAAGGAGCGAAATTTCCACACAAAAGAGGTAACCTCAAATTTTTGTATCTGAGAGATCTTGATGTAGTTTCCAAAGTATGAGAACTTCTTGTATAATTATACCCTCCATAGTTATGAATATCATAGTAACCCTCATAATCATCTCTTCTTTTATGGAACCTCTCATCTATATTCACATAATTCCCTCTATTTCTAACATCATTTCTTGGAACTCTTTTACAAGAAGTATCATTATAACTATTCCTAGTTCCAAGTCTAATGTCCTCATAGCAATCATAAGAATTATGCTCATAAGATCTAGCGTGAGGAGAAAAGTTACTCTATCTCCATTGATTAATACACATTGGATATCTACCAAGGTTTCTTCCATTACTGTGTTCCAAGATGGCTTCCTTTTTTCTTAAGTCCTTCACACCCTTTGCTGGGCATGATAGCTGTTGTTACAATCCTTCTAAGGTTTGTTGCAAATGACACAAGTCATCTTCCATGTTTAATTAGATGTCTTAAAAATCTGAAAAATTACCAAAAGAAGGACCTCACAATCACTCCCTAAGAGTTTACACTCTTTGATGTTCACTCGTGTTTAGCCTTCTTTGACTGTTATCACAATAGGCTCACCCTATTACCTTTTCCAAACACTTTGCACTCAAGTCTCTATAAGATTCTTCAACCAAGAGAAACAACCCAACCAAGTAAAACAATCAATGCACTTTGTTGGATATAAGTGTTCAAAGAGGCAAAGTTTCAAACACTTGAGGTGTAAGAATTTCAAAGAATGTACACTATTGAAAGAGCCAAAAAACGTAATTGATCATCAACAAAGATTATAAACACACGAGAAAACAATTAGAAGCCAAAACAAAGCAATTCAAAACAATTAGGCAAAACAAACTAATAAGAATACTAAGAAAATTTTTCCAGGAAAAAGGGGATAATGACATCTTATCACTAAAGCGACGATAACTCCAACAATACAAATCAAACTCAAGTGAATAGAATTAAGGAAAATTTCTCACTCAACGAGGATGAATTTAAGCACAAAGTTCATTCGAATTGAATAATTATAACACAAAATATGCTCAAATTAATTCACACTTTTCTGTAACCGAGACTACAAAACACATTAAGTTTCAACCAAATTGATCAATCAGTTGAACTCCAAATTGAGTAATTCTTATGTCAATTGAACCTTAACTCAAAGGAGAACATCTAAAATCCCACCTAAAGGCCGTATAGGCACTTCTCCACCAGGAACCTACTAGCGACAATAGCATCATGTACTTTAGCATGAATAGATTTGACAAATTCCGCCTTCAATTTTCCGTTAATGCTCACAGCATGATCAATAGGCATAGGCACCAAATCATATAGAGTTAAAGGGTTGAAACCATAAATAACCTCAAAAGGAGGATAAGAAGTAGTAGAATGTCTAGCTCTATTATAAGCAAACTCAATGTGAGGAATAAAGTCTCCCCATTGGAGAAAATTCTTAGGCAATCCAAGAATAAAATCCATACGAATGTCAACCCAAGGTACTTTAGGCACATCTAAAGGAGTATAAAGACCATGTGGCAAAGAAGTAGATTTAACTCTTTTGTATTCTAAACAATTTCCAATGAATCTTTCAATATCTTTTATCATGTGAGGCCAAAAGAAATGTTCATGCAAGACATCATAAGTTTTAAGAATGCCAAAATGACCATTAGACCACCACAATGAGACTCTTTAACTAACAACAACCAAGTAGAACAAGATGGAATGCATAATTTACCTTCATGATAAAGAAAACCATCATGTATAAGATATTTATCATTAGACACAAGCAAGCAATCCTCAAATATGTCTTTAAAATATTATCACTAGCATAAAATCCCTTAACCATTCGAAACCAAGATTTCAGCTTGCAAAAAAGAGACAACAATGTACCTTCTAGACAATGCATCAGCTACAATATTTTCTTTACCTTTCTTATATCGGATGACGTATGGAAAAGTCTCAATAAACTCCATCCACCTTGCATGCCACTTGTTTAGCTTTTCTTGTCCTTTAAGAAATTTAAATGATTCATGATTGGTGTGCACCACAAACTCCGTAGGCCACAAATAATGTTGCCAATGTTTCAATGTCCTCATAAATGCATAGAGCTCCTTATCATATGTAGCATAATTCAATGCTGCACCGGTTAACTTTTCGCTTAAATAATCTAATGGTCTCTTGTCTTTCGTCAAAACTTCTCCAATGTCAATACCCAAGGCGTCACATTCTATCTCAAACATCTTTTAAAAGTTAGGTAGTGTAAGTAAAAGTGCACTACTCCACCTCTCCTTTAGCAACCAAAATGCTTTCTCTTGATTCTCCTCCCATTTGAAGCCATTTATCTTCTTAATAACATCAGTCAAGGGACTAGCAATGGTGCTAACGTCCTTAAAAAACCTCCTATAGAAACTTGCTAGCCCATAGAAGTTCCCTATTTAGGATGCATTTTTAGGAGTAGGCCATTCCTTGATTGCTTTCCCCTTCTCTTGATCCACTTGAACACCTTGGGAGCTCACCACATAACCTAGGAAAGTCACCTTGTCCAAACAAAACTCACATTTTCCATGGTTAGCATATAAATTCTTAGTTCTCAAAACTAACAAAACTTGTTTAAGATAAAGTAAATGATCTTCATAAGTTTTGCTATAGATCAAAATATCATCAAAAAATACTACAACAAATTACCAATGAAATTCCTCAACACATGATGCATAAGTCTATTGAATGTACTAGGAGCATTAGTTAATCCAAAAAGCATGACTAGCCATTCATGGAGACAAAAATTCATCTTGAAAGCCATCTTCCGCTCATCTCCTTCCCTTATTCTAATTTGATGGTATCCCAATTTTAAATCAATCTTTGAAAATATTTGAGAACCAAGCAACTCATCAAGAAAATCATCTAATCTAGGAATGTGATGCATATACTTGATAGTAATGTTGTTAATGGCTCCACAACCTACACACATACGACATGTACCATGTCGCAAAGGAGGGAGTCCACGGGGCATCTCTTCGAGGAAGATATCCTTAAACTCTTCAATAACCCTTACTATAGCATTGGACACGGAAGACAAGTGATTATTAGTAGAAACAAATGTATATTTGCAATAAAAATGTAAAATACACTCTACTTTTTCAATGGCTTCAATGATCTCTTTTGCATAGAGACATCTCTTTTCTCTCTTACCATTATCACTCTTTTGAACACTCATTTTCCTGTCTCTCTTTAATTTTTCTCTCTAAGTTTTTCCACTCTTATTTCTTTTCATCAATTCTTTTATGCACTTCCTCTTTTTTTTTCACTCTTCCTCTTTTTTTCACTCTCTAGTTTTTCTTTTTCTCTAATTTTCTTTTGTTTTTCAAAGACTTGACTAGGAGTCAAAGGATTCTACATGAACTTCTCACTATCTTTTTCAAAAGTGTAGGTGTTCTTCACACGGTCATGAAAAACTTTTTGATCTTATTGCCAAGGACGTCCTAACAACAAATGCCCCACTTTTATAGGAGCCAGATCACAAAGAATTTCATCATTATATGACCCCTTATTAATAGACACTAACATTTGTTTGTTAACGTTCACTTCTCCACTATCATGTAACCAATAAAGCTTATAAGGCTTAGGATGCTTGATGAGAGGTAAGTTCAACTTTTCAACAAGATATGTACTAGCCACATTAGAGCAACTATCACTATTAACAATAAGGTTAGCAACTGTACCTCCCACTAAGCATTTAGTATGAAAGATGTTTTCCCTTTGAATGTTAGATTCTTCCTCATGGACTTGAGTAGACAAAGCTCTAATAGTCACCAATCTCATGCCCTTTTCATCGGCTTCAAAAGAGACAATCTCTTTATCTTCACTACTTTCTTCTTTATCAACAATACCCTCTTGGCAATCATTTTCACTCTTTCCAATCCAACCATTTAAATCTTCACTAAAGACCAAAAGTTCTCTTGCTAGGACAATTTATGGCTCTATGCCCCACACTATTGCTCTTGAAGCACCTTGTTGGATGGTAATCAACCTTCCTTTCTCTGCCCTTAGGCTTAGAATTATCTTTAAAAACCACCGTTGGTGTATATTTCTCTTTTGGACAACTCTTGTAGGTAAATGCTTTAGGTTTAGTCACCACACTTCTTGAACAAGGAAGATTAGTTTTAGAGAAACCAATCCTTTTTCTTTGATTCTCAATTTTGGTAGCCAAATGACACATGTCTTCATAAGTGGTGTAAGGGTACAATTCTAGTTGATTAGTAATGTCCCTATGGAGACCACTTAGAAATCTAGCAATTGAAGCATCTTTGTCTTCCTCCAAGCTAATTCTAAAAGTGTATAACTCCATCTCTTGTCTATATTCCTCAAAACTTTTGTTGCTTGCTTAAGAGTCATCAACTTATAGTGAAGCTCCCTATAATAATGTTCCGGGACAAATACTTTCCTTCATAAGAGTCTTCAATTCTGCCCAAGTATCTACCAGTTGCCTTCCATTTCTCAACCTTTGAGCGATGATCCTTTCCCACCAATGAAGTGCATAACTCGAAAATTCGGCAATGACTAGTTTAACCTTGTCAATGTCACTATAGCTTCTCACTTGAATAGGTTCTCCATTCGTCATTCCCAATCAAGGAACACATTTGGATCACTCTCACCCTTGAAGCTAGGCACCTTCCACTTTATTTTTTCTAGAGCTTTATCTCCTTGTTGATTACCATAGTAGTCACCATGGTAAGCTTGACCAAACATTAGAATTCTCTCTGTATTCTTCATACCAGTTATCTTCATGCCATGCTTCCTGTCTTGGAAACTGTTCTTGTGGCCTATAATATCCTCTTCCTCTTAGACTTCCTCCTCTTCCACCTCTAACTTTTTGCCTTCCTTACTATCCACCTTCATGGAATGGATAAGAATTTTTAACCCACATGTCATGGTATCCATAAGTAGATATATTATCAAAAAGTCTTTGATGGTGAGGTGAATTTAACCCTCCAAGATTATCTCCAACTCTTTGCTCTATTGTGGGACTACCCTTGCCCGTCTTAAGCTCTTTAACATCTCCAGCAACACTTTGGAATTGTCTTGCCAATCCTTCAATTAATTGTTGCATAGATCACAAAGTCTCTTTTAGATTCATTCTTGTAGGATCACTAGTGCCTTCTTGATGAGATTGAATGGATAAATGACCATCTGTAGACAATGTTAAACCTGTAAACTAAACAAAGAAAAGAAAACAAAAGGACCACCTAATCACTCTCTCTAAGTGTTTACACTCTTTGATGATCACTCAATTTACTCGTGTTTAATGCTCTTCTTTGGTTTTTATCAAGATAAGCTCACCCTCTTGCCTTTTCCAAACACTCAACACTCAATTCTCTATAAGATTCTTCAAACCTCTTAACCAACTCAAACCAAGAGCAATGATCCTAAGCAAGTAAATCAATCAATACACTCAGTTGGATATAAGCGTTCAAAGAGGCAAAGTTTCAAACGCTTAAGGCGTAAGAATTTCAAAGAATGTAATATATGGAAAAGAGCCAACAAACATAATTGATCATCAACAAAAGATTAGAAACACACAAGAAGACAATTGAAAATAAAAAACAAAGTAATTCAAAGCAATTAGGCTAATCAAAGAACACAAGAGTACTAAAAGAACTTTTCCAGGAAACAGGGAATAATGACACCATGTCCCTATAACGATGATAACTCGATAGATACAAATCTAAATCCGGTGAAACTAATTCGAGAAGATTCTTCCCTTGACGAGGATAAATTTAAGCATAAATTTCATTATAATTGAATTCTGTTAATACAAGATATTCTTAGATTAATTAAAACTTTTTCTGCATCCGAGACTCTAAAATACATTTCAAGTTTCAATCAAATTAGCAATCAATTGAACTCCAAATTGAGTAAATCTTTTTTCAATGGAACCTTAACTCAAGGGAGAACATTTTCAGCACAAATTATCAATCAATTTCTCAATTATTCAGTAAATTTTGCAATTAATTTTTGGATCTATTTTTATGTACTACTATTGAATGATCTTCATGGAATTTTTCATAGATCATCAAGTATTTCTTCTTTTTATTCTCAAAGAATTTTAAAAATTACTCCAAAAATTGACCTATATTTGGAGTTTACTCTAATACCACTTTGATATGGATCCTCTTTTGATTGTTGATTGGATTCCACACCTTTCCAAGATCACCTCCTTTGATGAAGAATCTCCATTCAGTATTTTGTTGTTTCAACACTCCAATAGAAAACCTATGAGGATCTAAGCCCCATAAAGCCAATATTGAGAGGCGAAACTCATCCCCAATTCGATAGAAAGAACCTTTAGGAAGCTAAGGCCTCAAAACCCCAACTACACAAACTAGAAGAGCTAGGTTAATCAATTATAAGAACATGAACGCTAAGAATCAATTAGCGAAGGAATGGGATGATCAATTGGATCCCTAGATTCACAATCTAGGCATTCAATTGTTCACAAAATTAAGGAAAAAACTCTTATTAAGCTAACGAAGAAGGGTGAAGAACCCTAGAGACAATGGAGAATTCCTCTCACAAATTTCATCAAAATATCAATGTTAGTTACAAATGAGCTTATAAATTGGTATTTATAGGCTAAGGTATAAACCTAAATAAGCTATTGATTAATGGCTTCCAAATACCCAATAGGCCTTTGATTAATAGCTTGAAAAAAGTTCAAACAACAAAATCCCCCCTAAAGGTCGCTAGGCACTTCTCCACTAGGACCCTGCAAGCGACGGTAGGGTGAAACCTACCGTACATGGTAGGGCATTATCTTCCAAGCAGTTTCCCTCCAGAAGCCTACTGGTGATAGTAGGGCGAGGGCTTTCTTCTGTGGTAGGTATGTCTTCTCCAACACTTAGCCATTTTCACATCCATTTTGCTCTCTTAAGTGATTCTTGCTTATTGTACAAATTGAGAGCAAATTGAAAGCCGTCCCTTGATCATCAAACCATTCAAGCTTGTTCCTCAAAGCTTCCTCTATATAAACAACCATGCCATGATCCACATTTATATCTTGAATCTTGAGTTTCTTTACCCGAGCTTTAGTGAGTTGTCCATGCTTCAACTCCATAGGTTCTTGGCTCTCCCGATCCATATCACTATTACTATAAATGATGAGGTTATCAAGTACACCTTCCACCTTGCACTTGGTATGAAAGATATTCTCCCTTTGAATGCTTGAGTGATCTTTAATCATTTAAGTAGTCAATGGCCTTATAGTCACCAAACTCGAAGCATCTTCCTTGGCATCTAGAGAAGCATTCCCATTGGCTCTATATTCATAGCTATTTCTATCATCAACAATGTTCTCAAGACTTTCTTCATCAACTTTCTCAATCCAACCATTTACGTCTTCACGAAAGATCAAAGTCCTCTTGGTAGGACAATTAATAGCTATATGTCCCTATCTATTACAATTGAAGCAACTAGTTGGATTAGTAATCAATCTTTCTTTCTCTTCCTCCTTAGGGTTAGAATTAATTATCTTTGAAATCCACCTTAGGTGTTTCATCATTCTTTGGCCAACCTTTGAAAGTAGATGCTTAAGGTTTAGACACCACATTTCTTGAAGAAGGAAGAGTAGTTTTAGAGAAACCACTTCTTTTCCTTTGATCTCAATCCTTGTTGCTAAGAATGGCACATGTCTTCATAAGTGGGGTATGGGTACAATTCTAATTTATTAGCAATGGCTTTATTGAGACCACTTAGAAATCTAGCAATAACAGCATCCTTGTCCTCCTCCGAACTCAACCTCAAAGTGTATAACTCCATATCTTGCCTATACTCCTCAACATTTTTGCTACCTTGCCTAAAAGTCATCAATTGTAGGGAAGCTCCCAATAATAATGCTCCAGTACAAATCTTTCTCTCAGAAGTATCTTCAATGCGACCCCAGTTTCAACCGGTCGCCTTCCATTTCTAATCCTTTGAGTGACAATCCTTTCCTACTAATGAAGTACATAACCTGAAAATTCGGTAATGATTAACCTGGCCTTAACATTGTCATTATAATTTCTAACCATAAGGAGATTCTCCACTTGACGCTCCTAATCAAGGAACACATTTTGATCACTTTCTTCCTTGAAGCTAGGCACCCTCCACTTGATCTTTTTTAAGGCTTTATCCCCTTGTTGTCCATCATAATAGCAACAAACGTATGATAGGCCAACATTAGGATTCTCTCCATAATCTTCAAACAAGTTATCTTCATGTCATCATGTCTTGGTACATCTTCTTGTGGTCTATTGTATCCCTTCCTCATAGACCTCGTCTTCTTCTACCTCTAGTGAGTTACCTTCCTTGGTATCCACTTTCATGAGATAGATAGGAACTTTGAGCCGGCATGTCATAATATCCATAAGGAGATACATTGTCATAAGGCCATTGATGATGAGGTCAAGGAACTCCCCAAGATTGTCCCTAACTCTTTGTTCAACTGTTACACTTCCCATGCCCTTCTTTAACTCTTCAACATCTCTTGCCACACCTTGGAATTGTCTCTTTGGAAAGGAGTGCCATCATTGCAATAGATGCAGTAATTTCGACAAACATACGAATCAAATTCCGAATTTGTCACAAAGGACATTGACGACTTCGACTCAAAACTTCCTTTCCTATGGGATCCAGCTTTAGAGACTAGCAAGAAGCAGTGTGGGCCACGATAATTCTTTTTGGTTTCTTGAGAGCACAATGGAAGTTGTTTCTCGTAGGAAAAAAAAGTTTTCGTGAACATCCATCTAATCTACAGTTAGAGACACAAAAGCCACATCAAAATTCTTGTCAAGAAATGAGTTTGCATTCAGATTGCTTGCATCATTTACTGCATTTAATAGATCTTCATATTGTTCCCTGACTTCGTAGCTAATTAATCCATGGTTCTTAAATTTATATGGGTACCTTAACAAAAGGAGTAAGTTTTAACACTTCAGTGAGTACTAAATGAATATATAATAAAGAGAGAGAACTTTTTTACAATCTCAAAATTTTCTTTTCATAATACATTGAGCTTCAATGCATGCGTAAAATTTATGTTTCCACTCGCACAAACATGCACGAAAAAAATTATATTTATGCTAGGTCATTTAAAATGTATTTTAATTTCCAAAACCAAAAGACGAGTGCTTCTCGTGCATTGTTCCACTTAGATGATGTAACATCGCCTAAAAAGTATTAGGGACTTCATTTGGCATTCATCTTGCCTGATTATTGATTATTTTTAAGAATGAAATAGCCTTCAACATGATATTTCATGTGAAGAATAGGAAGGAAGAAATCCCCAGAAGGTTTAAGATATTTCACACACTGTCTTGAACTTGTAAAAGGAAGGAGAAAGATATAGATTGTCAACTCACATAAAGAACAAAAAGATAATTAATATTAAACAAAAATAAAGACTTTTCACGATCCTATATCTTGTAATGCTTATCAGCTTCCAGGTGTGGCAATAGTTCACTAATAAACTCCCCAAGGTATTCATGTTTTGCAACAATATTCTTAAGAATTTCTCCCCTGCCAGATAAATCATAACTCCCACATATTACCCTTTGTTGATATTATGGAGGAACATCATATTCCTGCATTCATACTTATTGCCTCTTTGGAAAGGAGTACCAAGGGTGCCATCATTGCAATAGATATAGTAATTTCGACAAACATACATATCAAATTCCGAATTTTCCAAGGACATTGACGACTTTGCCTTACAACTTCTTTTCCCACGGAATCCAACTTTACAGACCAGCCAGAGGTAGTGTGGGCCATATTGATCCTTTTCGGTTTGTTGATAGCACAATTGAGGTAGTTTCTCCCAGGAAATAAAAGTCTCCTGAGCATCCATGTAATCTACAGTCAGTGACACATGCCATCATTGCAAGAGATACAATAATTTCGACAAACATACGAATTGAATTCCGAATTTGCCACAAAGGACATTGATGACTTCGGCACACAACTTCTTTTCCACGGGATTCAACTTTACAGACTGGCCATAAGTAGTGTGGGCCGCATTTATCCTTTTCGGTTTCTTAATAGCATAATTGAAGTTGTTTCTCATAGGAAATAAAAATTCTCTTGAACATCCATGTAATCTACAGTCAAAGACAAACACAGCAACAAAAGATGCCCAATTAATCAAAAGCCACATCAAGATTCTTTTGAAGATATGAGTCTTCATTTAGATTGCCTGCATCATTTACTGCATTTAATTGATCTAACCCTGACTTTGTAGCAAATTAATCTGTGGTTCTTTCAATTATATGGGTACCTGAAAAAAAAAGGAGTAAATTTTAAAACCTCAATGAGTACTAAATGAATATATAATAAAGAGAGAGAACTCTTTTATAAGCTCAAAAATTTTTCACAATTCGTCGAGTTTCAATGTGTGCGTAAAATTTATGTCTTCACTCGCACGCACATGCACGAAAAAAAATTATATTTTTGCTAGGTCGTTTAAAAAACAAAAAGACGAGTGATTCTCATGCATTCTCAACTTAGATGATGCAAGATCCCCTAAAAAGTGATCATTGAATTTTTTTTAAGAATGAAGTAGCCTTCAACATGATATTTCATGTGAAGAATCAGAAGGAACAAATCCCTAGAAGGTTTCGAATATTTCACACCATGTCTTGAACTTGTCAAAGGAAAGAGAAAGATAAAGATTGTCGACACACATCAAGAACAAAAAGATAATTAATATTAAAAAGAAATGAAGTCTTTTCACGGTCCTTTATCTTGTCATGCTTATCAACTTCCAAGTATGGCAATAGTTTACTAACGCACTCCCCAAGGTATTCATGCTTTGCAACAATATTCTTAAGGATTTCTCCCCTGCCATATAAATCAGAACTCCCAAGTATAACCCTTGGTTTATGGAGGAACATCACATTTCTGCATTATATTCCTGCATACATACTTATCGCCTCTTTGGAAAGGAGTACTGGAAGTGCCATCATTGCAATAGATAAAGTAATTTCGACACATATACGAATTGAATTCCAAATTTGCCAAAAAGGAGATTGACGACTTCGCCTCACAACTTCCTTTCTCACGGGATCCAACTTTATAGACCAGCTAGAAGTAGTGTGGGCTACATTGATCCTTTTAAGTTTCTTGAGCGCACACTTGAAGTTGTTTCTCAAAGGAAACAAAAGTTCTCGTGAACATATATGTAATCGAAAGTCAAGGACACGACGCCGACAACAAAATAGGATGCCCAATTAGTCGAAAGCCACATCAGGATCCTTGTCAAGATATGAGTCTGCATTTAGATTGCTTGCATCACATTTGATGGATCTTCGTATATTGCCCTGACTTTGTAGCTAATTAATCCATGGTTCTTAAATTTTTATGAGTACGTTAAAGAAATAGGGTAAATCCTATAATTAATATTAAATGAATATATAATAAAGAGGGAGAAATCTTTTATGAGCTGAAATTTTTTTCACAACGCATTGAGTTTCAATGTGTCCGTAAAATTTATGCCTCCACTCACATGCACATGCACGAAAACTTTTATATTTATGCTAGGTCATTTAAAAGGTATTTTAATTTCTAAAAAAGAAAAACGAGTGCTTCTCAAGCATTGCTCCACTTTGATGATGCAACATCGCCTAAAAAGTATTAGGGACTTCATTTTGCATTCATCTTTTCTAATCATTATTTTTTTTCCAGAATGAAGTAGCCTTAAACATTATATTTCATGTGAAGAATAGGAAGGAAGAAATCTTTTGAAGGTTTCGGATATTTCACTTAATGTCTTGCACTTGTGAAATGAAAGAGAAAGATAAAGATTGTTGATTTAGATCAAGAACAAGAAGATAATTAATATTAAAAAGAAATGAAGACTTTTCACAGTCCTATATCTTTTCATGCCTATCAGCTTCCTGGTGAGGCAATAGTTCACAAGTGCATTCTCGAAGGTATTCATGCTTTGCAACAGTATTCTTAAGGATTTCTCCCCTGCCATATAAATTTGAACTCCCAAGTATCGCCTCTTTGGAAAGGAGTACCAAAAGTGCCATCATTGCAATAGATATAATAATTTCGACAAACATACGGATCAAATCCAAAATTTGCAAACGGACATTGACGGCTTCGGCTGACAACTTCCTTTTCCCACAGGATCCAACTTTAAGGACCAGCCAGAAGTAGTGTGGGCCATATTGATCCTTTTTGGTTCCTTGAGAGCGCAATTGAAGTCTTTTCTTGCAGGAAATAAAAGTTTTCGTGAACATCCATGTAATCTACATCCAAAGACATGACATCAACGACAAAATAAGATCCCATCAATCTAAAGCCACATCAAATCCTTGTCAAGATATGACTCTACATTAAGATTGCTTGCATCATCTACTGCATTTAATGGATCTTCGTATTTTTTCCAGACTTTGTGGCTAATTAATCCATGGCTCCTAAATTTATATGGGTACGTTAAATTCTATCACTTCTATTAGTACAAACACACCAATTAATACTAAATGAATATATAATAAAGAGAGAAAACTGTTTTATGAGCTCATATTTTTTCACAATGCATTCAGTTTCAATGTGTGCCTAAAATTTATTTCTCCACTCCCACGCACTTTCACAAAAATAAATTATATTTATGCTAGGTAATTTTAATGGCATTTTATTTTCAAAACTAAAAGATAAGTGCTTCTCGTGCGTTGCTCCAATTAGATGATGCAATATCATGTAAAAGTATTAGGGACTTCATTTGGCGTTCATCTTGTCTGATCATCGATTTTATTTATGAATGAAGTAGCCTTCAATTTCATATTTTATGTGAAAAATAGAAAGGAAGAAATCTCTAGAAGTTTTTGGATATTTCACACAATGTCTTGAACTTGTAGAAAGAAAAAGAAAGAGAGATTGTCGACTCAGATTAAGAACAAAAAGATAATTAATATTAAAAGAAATGAAGACTTTTCCTGGTCCATGTATGGCAATAGGTCACTAGTGCACTCCCCAAAGTATTCATGCTTTGCAACAACATTCTAAAGGATCTCTCTCTCCTGCGAGATAAATCAGAAGAGCTCCAAAGTATAACCTTTTGATGATATTTATGGAGGAATACCATATTCCTCCGTTTATACTTATCGCCTCTTTATATAGGAGTACGAGTAGTGTAACCATTGCAATAGATACAGTAATTTCGACAAATATACGGATCAAATTGATTAGCAACAAAGGACATTCACAACTTTGGCTCTCAACTTCCTTTCCCATGGGATACAATTTTATAGACCGGCCAGAAGTTGTGGGGGCAACATTGATCCTTTTTTATTTTTTGAGAACAAAATTGACGTTGTTTCTCAACATCCATGTACTCTACAGTCAAAGGCACGACACCGACAGCAAGATAGGATCCCAATCAATCTAAAGCCACATCAAGATCCTTGTTACGATATGAGTTTGCATTCAGATCGCTTGCATCATTTAGTGCATTTAATGGATCTTCATTTTTTGCCCTAACTTTGTAGCTAATTAATGCATGGTTCTTAAATTTATATAGGTACGTTAAAAAAGGAGTAAATTCTATCACATCAATTAGTACTAAATGAATATATAATAAAGATAGAGAACTCTTTTATGAGGTCAAATTTTTTTCACAACACATTGAGTTTCAATGTGTGCGTAAAATTTATGTCTCCACTCGCACGAACGTGCTTGAAAAAAAATTATATTTATGCTAGGTCATTTTAATGGCATTTTAATTCCCAAAACCAAAAGAAGAGTGCTTCTCGTGCATTGCTCCACCTAGATAATGCAATATTGCGTAAAAAGTATAAAGCACTTCATTAGGGGTTCATCTTGTCTGATCATGGATTTTATTTATGAATGAAGTAGCCTTCAATATGATATTTTATGTGAAAAATAGGAAAGAAGAAATCTCTTGAAGTTTTTTGATATTTAACACAATGTATTGAACTTGTAAAAGGAAAGAGAAAGATAAAGATTTTTTACTTAGATCAAGAGCAAAAAGATAATTAATATTAAAAAGAAACGAAGAATTTTCACAATCCTATATCTTCTCATGCTTATCAGCTTCCATGTGTGGCAATAGTTCACTAGTGCACTCCAAAGTATTCATGCTTTGCAACAACATTCTTAAGGATTTCTCCCCTGCCATATAAATCGGAACTCACAAGTATATCCCTTTATGGATATTTATGGGGGAACATCATATTCCTACAATCACACTTATCATCTCTTTGAAAAGGAGGACCAGTAGTGCAATTATTGCAATAGATACAGTAATTTTGACAAACATACGGATCAAATTCAGAATTTTCTACAAAGGACATTGACGACTTCGTCTCACAACTTCTTTTCCACGGGATCAAACTTTAGAGATCAGCCAGATGTAATGTGGGCCACATTGATCCTTTTTTCTCTCTTGAGAGCACAATTTAATTTATTTCTTGCAGGAAATAAAAGTTCTCCTCAACATCCATGTACTCTACAATCAAAGACATGACACCAATGACAAAATAGGATGCCCAATCAATCTAAAACCACTTCAAGATCCTTGTCAAGATATGAGTTTGCATTAAGATTGCTTGCATCATTTAATACATCTTATGGATCTTAATATTTTGCCCTTAATTCGTAGCTAATCAATCCATGGTTCTTAAATTTTTACGGGTACGTAAAAAAAGGTAGTAATATCTAACAATTCAATTAGTACTAAATTAATATATAATAAAAAGAGAGAACTCTTTTACGAGCTAAATTTTTTTTCACAATGCATTGAGGTTTCAATGTGTGCGTAAAATTTCTGTCTGAACTTGCACGCATGTGCACAAAAAAAATTATATTTATGCTAGGTCATTTAATGGCATTTCAATTTCCAAAGCCAAAAGACGAGTGTTTCTCGTGCATTGCTCCACTTAGATGATGCAATATCGCGTAAAAAGTATTAGGGACTTCATTTGTTGTTCATCTTGTCTGATCATGGACTTTATTTAAGAATGAAGTAGCCTTTAACATTGCAATAGATACAGTAATTTCGACAAACATACGGATCAAATTCTGAATTTGCCACCAAAGACATTGACGACTTTGGCTCACAACTTCCTTTCCCACGGGATTCAATTTTATGGACCAACCAGAAATAGTGTGGGCCACATTGATCCTTTTTGGTTTCTAGAGAGCACAAATTGAAGTTTTTTCTCGCAGTAAATAAAAGTTCTCATGAACATCCATGTAATCAATAGTCATAGACACGATTTCGATAGCAAAATAGGATCCCAGTATATCTAAAGCCACATCAAGATCCTTGTCAAGATATGAGCCTGCATTCAGATGGCTTGCATCATTTACTGTATTTAATGGATTTGCGTAGTTTGCCCTTACTTTCAAGCTAATTAATCTATAGTTCATAAATTTATACGTGTACATTAAAAAAATGAGTAAAATCTAACACTTCAATGAGTACTAAATGAATATATAATGTAAAGATGAGCTCAAATTTTGTTCACAATGTATTGACTTCCAATGTGTGCGTAAAATTTATATCTCCACTCGCACGCAGGTGCACGAAAAAAAATTATATTTACACCTAGTCATTTTAATGGCATTTTAATTTAAAAAACCAAAACATAAGTGCTTCTCATGCATTGCTCCACTTAGATGATGCAATGTCGCGTAAAAAGTATTAGCGACTTCATTTTGTTTTCATCATGTCTGATCATGAACTTTATTTAAGAATGAAGTAGCCTTCAACATGATATTTTATGTGAAAAATAGGAAGGAAGAAATCTCTAGAAGGTTTATGGTATTTCACAAAATATCTTGAAGTTTTAAAAGGAAAGAGAGAGATAAAGATTGTCGACTCAGATCAAGAAGAAAATTATAATTAATATTTAAAAGAAATGAAGACATTTCACGGTCCTATATCTTGTCATGCTTATCAACTTCCAGGTGCTACAAGAGTTTACTAGTGCACTCCCCAAGGTATTCATGCTTTGCAACAATATTCTTAAGGATTTCTCCCCTGTGTGATAAATCAGAACTCTTAAGTATAACCCTTTGTTCATATTTATGGAGGAACATCATATTCCTGCATTCATACTATCGCCTCTTTGGAAAGGAGTACCAAGAGTGCCTTCATTGCAATAGATACTGTAATTTTGACAAATATACGGATAAAATTTCGAATTTTCCACCAAGGACATTGACGACTTTGGCTCACAACGTCCTTTACCACGGGATGAAACTTTATGGACCAGCCAGAAGTGGTTTGGGCCTCATTGATCCTTTTCGGTTTCTTGAGAGCATAATTGAAGTTTTTTCTCGCACAAAATAAAAATTCTCGTGAACATCCATGTAATCTAAAGTCAAAGACACGACACCGAAAAAAAAATGGAATCCCAATATATCGAAAGCCACATAAAGATCCTTATCAAGATATGAGCCTACATTCAGATTGCTTGCATCATTTGCTGCTTTTAATGGATCTTCATATTTTGCCCTTACTTTCTAGCTAATTAATCCATTGTTCTTAAATTTATACAGGCACGTTAAAAAAAGGAGTAAATTCTAACACTTTAATTAGTACTAAATGTATATATATATATAATAAAAAGAGAGAACTCTTTTATAAGATCAAATTTTTTTCATAATGCATTGACTTTTAATGTGTGCGTAAAATTTATGTCTCCACTCCCAAGCATGTGCACTAAAAAAAATTATAGTTACACCTTGTCATTTTAATGGCATTTTAATTTCCAAAAACCAAAAGATGAGTGCTTATCATGTATTGCTCCACTTAGATGATGCAATATCGCGTAAAAAGTATTAGGGATATTATTTGGCATTCAACTTGTCTGATCATGGATTTTATTTAAGAATGAAGTAGCCTTCAACATGATATTTTATGTCTAGAATAGGAAGGAAGAAATTTCTAGACGTTTTGGATATTTAACACAATATCTTGAACTTGTAAAAGGAAAGAGAAGGATAAAGATTGTCGACTCAGATCAAGAACAAAAGGATAATTAATATTAAAAAGAAATGAAGACTTTTCACAGTCTTATATCTTGTCATGCTTTTCAGCTTCCAGATGTGCCATTAGTTCACTAGTGGACTCCCCAAGGTATTCATGCTTTGCAACATATTCTTAAGGATTTCTCCCTTGGGAGATAAATCAGAACTCCCAAGTATAACCCTTTGTTGTTATTTATTAAGGAACATAATATCCTGCATTCATACTTATCGCCTCTTTAGAAAGGAGTGGCAATAGTTCCACCATTGCAATAGATACAGTAATTTTGACAAACGTACAGATCAAATTATGAATTTGCCACAAAGGACATTGGTGAATTCGGTTTGCAACTTCCATTCCGACGGGATCCAACTTTATGGACCAGCTAGAAGTAGTGTGGGCCACATTGATCCTTTTCTCTTTCTTGAGAGCACAATTGAAGTTGTCTCTCTCAGGTAATAAAAGTTCTCGCAAACATCCATGGAGCATTCAGTCAAAGACACGACACCGACAACAAAATAGGATCCCAATCAATCTAAAGCCACATCAAGATCCTTTACAAGATATGAGTTTGCATTTAGATTGCTTGCATTATTTACTGTATTTAATGGATCTTCTTATTTTGCCCTTACTTTGTAGCTAATTAATCCATGGTTCTTACATTTTTACGGGTACATTAAAAAAAGGAGAAAATTCTAACACTTCAATTACTGATAAATGAATATATAATAAAGAGACAGAAGTCATTTATGAGCTCAAATTTTTCACAATGCATTAAGTTTCTGTGTGTGTGTAAAATTTATGTCTCCACCGCATACACGTGTACGAAAAAAATTATATTTATGCTAGGTCATTTTAAAGGTCTTTTAATTTCAAATCACTACTTGTTGCGCATTGCTCCACTTAGATGATGCAACATTGCCTAAAATGTATTACGGACATCATTTGGCATTCATCTTTTTCTTTAATTGTTTTTTTTAAAGAATGAAGTAGCCTTCAACATGATATTTTATGCGAAGAATAGGAAGGAAGATATCTCTAGAAGGTTTTTGATATTTCACATGATGTCCTGAACTTTTAAAAGGAAAGAGAAAGGTAAAGATTGTCGATTAAAATCAAGAACAAAATGATAATTCATATTAAAAAGAAATGAAGAATTTTCATGGTCCTATATCTTGTCATACCTATAAGCTTCCAAGTGTGGCCATAGTTCACTAGTGCACTCCCCAAGGTATTCATGCTTTGCAAAAATATTCATAAGGATTTCTCCATGCAAGATAAATTAGAACTCCCAAGTATAACCCTTTGTTGATATTTATGGAGGAACATCATATTCCTGTAGTCATACTTATCGCCTCTTTGGAAAGGAGTATCAGGAGTTCAATCATTGTAGTAGATTGAGTAATTTCGACAAACATACCGATCAAATTCCGAATTTGCCACAAAGGACATTGACAGCTTCGACTAATTCCTTTCCCACATGATCCAAGTAGATACACTGGCCAAAAGTTGCGTTGGCCACATTGATCCTTTTAGTTTCTTGATAGCAAATTGAAGTTGTTTCTCGCAGGAAATAAAAGTTCTCATGAACGTACATGTAATCTACAGTCAAAGACATGACACCGACCACTGAATAGGATGCTGAATAAATCTAAATCCACGTCATGATCCTTGTCAAGATATGTGGTTACATTAAGATTTCTTTCATCACTTACTGCATTTAATGGATGTTCGTATTTTGCCCTTACTTTGTAGCTAATTAATCAATGGTTCTTAATTTTTTACGGTGCATTGAAAAATGGAGTAAATTCTAACACTTCAATTAGTACTAAGTGTATATATATTAAAGAGAGAGAACTCTTTTATGAGCTCAATTTTTTTCACAATGCATTGAGTTTCAATGTGTGCATAAAATTTATGTCGCCACTCCCACACACGTGCACGAAAAAAAATTATATTTATACAAGGACAGTTAAAAGGTATTTTAATTTCCAAAGTTGAAAAACAAGTGCTTGTCGCACTTTGCTCCACTTAGACGATGGAACGTTGCCTAAAAAGTATTAGGGACTTCATTTGGCATTCATCTTGTCTAATTATTTATTTTCTTAAGAATGAAGTAGCCTCTAACATGATATTTCATGTGAAGAATAGGAGGGAAGAAATCTCTAGAAGGTTTAAGATATTTCACACAATGTCTTGATATTCTAAAAGGGAAGAGAAAGATAAAGATTGTTGACTCAAATTAAAAAAAAAAAAAGATAATTCATGTTACAAAGAAATGAAGTCGTTTTACGATCCTATATCTTGTCATGTTGATAGCTTCCAGGTATGGCAATAGTTCGCTAGTGCACTCCCCAAGGTATTCATGCTTTGAAAAAATATGGATTTCTATCTTGCCTGATAGATCTGAACTCCCAAGTATTATCCTTTGCTTATGTTTATGGAGGAACATCATATTCTTGCATTCATACTTATCATCTCTTTGGCAAGGAGCCATCATTATAGATACAGTAATTTCGACAAACGTAGGAAGCAAACTCTGAATTTGCCACAAAGGACATTGACGACTTCGGCTCACAACTTCATTTCCCACGGAATCCAACTTTATACACCAGCCAGAAGTAGTCTGGGCCACATTGATCCTTTTTCGTTTCTTGAGAGCACAATTAAAGTTGTTTCTCATAGTAAATAAAAGTTGTCGTGAACATCCATGTAATCTACAATCAAAGACATGACAGTGAAAGAAAAATAAGTTAACCAATCAATCTTAAGCCATATCAAGATCCTTGTCAAGATATGAGTCTGCATTCAGATTGCTTGCATCATTTACTGCATTTAATGGATCTTCTTATTTTGCCCTGACTTCAAAGCTTATTAATCCATGGTTCTTAGATTTGTATTCGTACCTTAAAAAAAGAGTAAATTATAACACTTCAATTAGTACTAAATGAATGTATAATAAAGAGAGAGAACTCTTTTATGCACTCAAAATTTTTTCACAATGCATTCAGCTTCAATATGTGCGTAAAATTTATATCTTTACTCCCAAGCACCTGCACAAAAATAAATTAAATTTATGCTAGATCATTTGATTAGTATTTTGGTTTCAAAAACCAAAAGACGAGTGCCTCTCATGTATCGCTCAACTTAGATGATGCAACATTGCAAAAAAAGTATTAGGAACTTCATTTGGCATTTATCTTGTCTGATCATTGATTATTTTAAGAATGAAGTAGCCTTGAACATGATATTGCATGTGAAGAATAGGAAGGAAGAAATCTCTAGAAGGTTTCGAATATTTCATGCAATGTCTTGAACTTGTAAAAAGAAAGAGAAAGATAAAGATTGTCGACTCCGATCAAGAGCAAAAGATAATTAATTTTTTAAAAGAATGAAGACTCTTCACGGTCCAATATCTTGTGGTGCTTATCAGCTTCTAGGTGTGGTAATAGTTCACTAGTTCATTCCCCAATGTATTCATGCTTTGCAACAGTATTCTTAAGGATTTCTCCCAAATGAGATAAATCAGAACAGCCAAGTATAACCCTTTGTTTATATTTATTGAGGAACATCATATTCCTTCATTCATACTTATCGCCTCTTTGGAAAGTAGTACACGGAGTGCATCCATTGCAAAAGATATAGTAATTTTGACAAACATACGGATCAAATTCCAAATTTACCACAAAGGACATTGACAACTTCGGCTCCACAACTTTCTTTCCCATAGGATCCAACTTTATAGACTAGCCAAAAGTAGTGTGGGCCACATTGATCCTTTTCAGTTGCTTGAGAGCACAATTGAAGTTCCTTCTTGCCAGAAATAAAAGCGGTCATGAATATCCATTAATGTACAGTCAAAGACACGACATCGACAGCAAAATAGGATGCCTAATCGATCTAAAGTCACATCAAGATCCTTTTCAAGATATGAATCTGCATTCAGATTACTTGTATCATTTACTACATTTAATAGATCTTCGTATTTTGCCCTGAATTCATAGCTAATTAATTCATGGTTCTTAAATTTTTATGGGTATCTTAAAAAATGGAGTAAATTTGAACACTTCAAAGAGTACTAAATGAATATACCATTAAGAGAGAGAACTCTTTACGAGCTAAAAATTTTTTCACAGTGCATTGAGTTTCAATGTGTGCAGAAAATTAACGTTTCCACTCGCACGCATGTGCACGAAATAAATTATATTAGTGCAAGGTCATTAAAAAGGCATTTTTATTTCCATAACAAAAAAACGAGTGCTTCTCATGCATTGCTCAACTTAGATGATACAACATCGCCTGAAAAGTATTAGGGACTTCATTTGGCATTCATCTCGTTTGATCATTGATTTTATTTTAAAAAATGAAGTAGCCTTGTACATGATATTTCATGTGAATAATAGGAAGAAAGAAATCTCTAGAAGGTTTCGGATATTTAACACAGTGTCTTGAAGTTGTAAAAGGAAAGACAAAGATAAAGATTTTCAACTCAGATCTAGAAGAAAAAGATAATTAATATTAAAAAGAAATGAAGAATTTTCATGATCCTATATCTTGTCATGCTTATCAGCTTCCAGGTCTGGTAATAATTCACTAGTACACTCTCCAAGGTATTCATACTTTGCAATAATATTCTTAAGGATTTCTCCCCTGCCGTATAAATCTGAACTCCCAAGTATCTTCCTTTGTTGATGTTTATGGAGGAACATCATATTCCTCCATTCATACTTATCGCCTCTTTGGAAAGGCGTACCAGGAGTGCCATCATTGCAATAGATAATGTAATTTAGACAAACATACGAATAAAGTTCTGGATTTGCAAGAAAGGACATTGACCACTTTGGCTCACAACTTCCTTTCCCACGGGAGCTTTAGAGACCATCTAGAAGTAGTGTGGGCCACGTTAATCCTTTTTGGTTTCTTGAGAGAACAATTGAAGTTGTTTCTTGTAGGAAATAAAGCTTATTGTGAATATCCATGTAATCTACAGTGAAAGGCACGACACCGATAGCAAAATAGGATGCCCAATCTAAAGCCACAACAAGATCCTTGTCAAGATATGTGTCTGGATTCAGATTACTTGCATCATTTATTGCATTTAATGGATCTTTGTATATTTCCCTGACTTTGTAGCTAATTAATCCATAGTTGTTAAATTTGTGTGGGTACCTTAAAAAAAAAGAGTAAATTTTAACACTTCACTAAGTACTAAGTGAATATATAATAAAAAATGGGTACTATTTTATAAGCTCAAATTTTTTTTTCAATGCATTGAGTTTTAATGTGTGCTTAAAAGTTATGTCTCCACTCTTACTTACGTGCACGAAAAAAAATCATATCTACGCAAGGTCATTTGAAAGGTATTTTCAATTTCCAAAATAGAGAAACGAGTGCTTCTTGCGCATTATTCCACTTAGATAATGCAACATAGCTAAAAAGTACTATGGACTTCACTTTGGCATTCATCTTATCTGATGATTGATTTTTGTTTTCAAGAATTAAGTAGCCTTCAACATGATATTTCATGTGAAGAATAGGAAGGAAGAAATCTCTAGATGGTTTTAGATATGTCACACAATGTCTTGAACATGTAAAAGAAAAGAGAAAGATAAAGATTGTAGACTCAGATCAAGAACAAACAGATATTCAATATTAAAATGAAATGAAGACTTCATAATCCTATATCTTGTCATGCTTATCAGCCTACCGATTTGGTAATATTTCATTAGTGCACTCACCAAGGTATTCATGCTTTGCAACAATATTCGTAAGGATTCCTCCAAGTGATATAAATCAGAACTCCCAAGTATAGCCCTTTGTTATTGTTTTTAGATGAACATCATATTCCTGCTTTCATACTTATCGCCTCTTTGGAAAGGAGTATAAGGATTGCCATTATTGCAATAGATACAGTAATTTCGACAAACATAAGAATCAAATTCCTCAAATTTGCCACAAAGCACTTTAACGAATTTGGCTTACAACTTCCTTTCCCCTAGGATCCAGCTTTAGAATCCAGCCAGAAATAGTGTGAGCAACATTGATCCTTTTCAGTTTCTTGAGAGCACAATTGGAGTTGTTTCTCTGCAGGAAACAACAGTTCTCCTGAACATCCATGTAATCTACAGTCAAAGACATGACAAAAGACAGTAAAATAACCTATATCCAGATCCTTGTCAAGATATGAGTCCGCATTCAGATTGCTTGCATCATTTGCTACATTTAATGCATCATGGTTTTTTGCCCATACTTCGCAGCTCATTTATCCTTGGTTCTTAAATTTGGATGGGTACCTTAAAAAAAAGAGTAAATTCTAACGCTTCAATGAGTACTAAATAAATATACAATAAAGAGAGAGAACTTTTTTATAAGCTCAATTTTTTTCACGATGCATTAAGTTTCAATGTGTGCTTAAAATTTATGTCTCCACTCTCTCGCAACTGCACGAAAAGAAAATCATATCTACGTAAGGTCATTTGAAAGGTATTTTATTTTACAAAACCAAAAAAATGAGTGCTTCTTGCTCATTACTCCCATTAGATGATGCAACATTTCCTAAAATGTATTAGGGACTTAATTTGGCATTCTTTGTCTGATCATGGATTTTATTTATGAATGAAGTAGCCTTCAACATGATATTTAATGTGAAGAATAGGAAGGAAGAAATCTCCAGAAGGCTTTGGATATTTCGCACAATGTCTTGATCTTCTAAAAGAAAAGAGAAAGATAAAGATTGTCGACTCAAATCGAGAACAAAAAGAGAATTAATATTAAAAAGAAATGAAGACCTTTCACCGTCCTATTACAACAATATGGATTTTTTCCCCGCCAGATAAATCAAAACTCCCAAGTATAACCCTTTGTTAATCGTTATGAAGGAACATCATATTCTTGCATTCATACTTATCGCCTATTTGGAAAGGAGTACCAGGAGTGCCATAATTGCAATAGATACAATAATTTCGACAGACATATGGATCAAATTCCGAATTTGCCACAAAGGACATTGACGACTTTTTTTCACAACTTCCTTTGCAACTGGATCAAGCTTTCGAGACCAGCCAGAAGTAGTGTGGGCCATATTGATCTTTTTCGATTTCTTGAGAGCACAATTAAGGTTTTTTCTCAGAAGGAAATGTAAGTTCTCATGAACATCCATGTAATCTATAGCAAAAGACATGACACTGATAGCAAAATAGGATGTCAAATCAATCTAAAGCCACATCCATATCCTTTTCAAGATATGAGTCTGCATTAAGATTGCTTGCATTATTTACTACATTTAACAGATCTTTGTATTTTTCCCTGACTTCTTAGCTCATTAATCCATGGTTCTTAAATTTGTACGGGTACCTTAAAAAAAGGAGTAAATTCTAATGCTTCAATGAGTTCTAAATAAATATATAATAAAGAGAGAGAACTCTTTTATAAGCTCAAATTTTTTCACAATCCACTGAGTTTCCATGTGTGCTTAAAATTTATTTCTCTACTCGTACGCACGTGCACGAAAAAAATTAAATTTATGCTAGGTCATTAAAAAGGTATTTTATTTTCCGAAAACAAAAAACAAGTGCTTCTGGTGCATTGCTCCACTTAGATGATGCAACATAATTTAAAAAGTATTAGGGACTTCATTTGGCATTCACCTTGTCTGGTCATTGCTTTTTTTTAAGAATGAATTAACCTTCAACATGATATTTCATGTGAAGAATAGGAAGGAAGAAATCCCTAGAATGTTTCAGATATTTCACACAATGTCTTGAACTTTTAAAAGAAAAGAGAAAGAAAAAGATTGTTGACTTAGTCGAGGACAAAAGGATAATTAATATTAAGAGGAAATGAAGACTTTTCACTGTCCTATATCTTGTCATGCTTATGAGTTTCCAGGTATGGCAATAGTTTACTAGTTCACTCCCCAAGGTATTAATGCTTTGAAACATGGATTTCTCCTCTACAAGTTAAATGAGACCTCCCAAGTATGACTCTTTGTTGTTGTTTTTCATGGGGAAACATCATATTCATGTGTTCATACTTATCTCTTTATTTGAAAGATTTACCAGGACTGCGATCATTGCAACTGATACAGGAATTTCGGCAGTCATAAGAATCAAATTCCAAATCATCCACAATGGACATTAACGACTTCAGCTCACAAGTTCTTTTGCCATTGGATCCAGCTTTAGGGATTAGCCAGAAGTAGTATGGGCTACATTGATGATAGCGTTGATTTTTTGTATAAATAAACAGCTTAAGTTTGAATTGTTAGATTTTAAAAGTATTTTATTTATTAAACATAATTATTATATTTAATTTATTTTATTTCGGTGATAAAGAAGAAGAAGCCCACAAGAAATAGAAACAGATAAGCCCATAGTTAAGAGAGCAGCCCACCACAAGAAGCCCAAGAAAAGTGGCCAAAAAGGAGAAGAATTAGGAAAGAAAAAGGAAACCTAATAGAAAAAGGACAAAGAAAGACAATAGAAAGAGGAAAGGAAATTATGATTGGAAAAAGAAGAAGCTGCTCAGCTCCTTTAAAAGCAAAGAAGCTGGAGGCCGAGAGGAGGACGGCGAGAGAGATAGGAAAAAATATATAATAAAAAGAAAAGAAGGCAGAAAAAAACGAACCGCAAAACAGAAAAAATAAAAAGAGAGTTGAAGAGAAAATTAGAGAGGAAGCAGCTGATGAGGGCAGTAAGAAATTGCAGCTGCGCAAGAAGCAGCTGAATAGAAAATTGTAGCGAAGCAGCAAAATACAGCAGCTGAAGCAGAGAGGTGAAGCAACAAGGAGGAGAAAGATGAAGCAGCAAACAAAATTCAGTAGCAGAAAATTTACAAAGCTCCTTGGCGAATTTCAATTGGAGATGAGGAAGCCATGAATTACTTCAACAAATTGGTTCCTTCTTTCCCTTTAGCTATGAACTAATTATTTTTTTTTAGAATCTTGATGAAATCCTAGCTATGTGACTTTCGTTTATTTTATTTTGGAAGATTTATTATTTTATTTATGTGATTGCATATCTTTGGAAATTGTTTGGTGTGATGCAATTAATTCTTTGTGATTGTTCTTGTCGAATAATTCTTGGGTCAATCAATATTTTTATCCATGCTTAATTCTTGTAGTCTTGAGTATGAGAGATATGTAATTTTTGCAAGTATATTGTGGGTTTTAGAATTGAATAGTTCATGCTAATTTTAGATAATTTATGTCATAGGAATGAATAAGTCATGCTAATGACTAGATAGATTATGTCATGCATTTAAGCACAATATAGTTCTTTAGTGAATCGAAGCTTGTAGCCTAGATGACAATATAAAGGTATAATCTTTTCTCCTAAAATAAAATTAAATCATTGTTATATAGGTTAGTGTTGGATTCAAGTTTCTAAATCATCTTCTTTGGTTAATCTCTTGTTAGTTTTAATTCAGTTATTTTATTCATTAGTTTTAATTAAATCTAGGTATAGTATTTTTAGATCATATAAATTGATTTTTCTTTTCATAACATTAATTTAGGTAGAAAATGATTTTAGTAGTTAAGCCTTTCTCTGTGGTTCGATACCCTAATACTTCCATATTACATTGATCTTGTCCACTTGTAAGTATTAGGTTAAAACTTTGTTCTAAAATCCCGATCAATTGATCATTTTTTGTTTATGGGGCGCAAAATTGAAGTTGTTTCTTAGGAGGAATACATGTTTGTGAACATCCATGTAATTTACAATTAAAGACATGACACTAGTAGCAAACGAGATTGTCAAATTAATCTAAAGCCACGTCAAGATCCTTGTCAAGATATGAGTCTGTATTTAGATTGCTTATATCATTTACTGAATTTAATATATCTTCGTATCATGCCTCAACTCAGTAGCTAATTCATCCATTATTCTTAAGTTAGTATGGTTTCATTAAAAACAAAGAGTAAATGCTTGCAATTGAATATGTATTGAATGAATATGTAAAAAAGACAGAGGAGTGTTTTGTATGCGCAAATTTACTCACCATGCCTTGAAAATGTGTGCTTAAACTTTATATGTACACAATAACACACATGCACAAAAAAAATTATGTTTATGCTAGGATATTGAAACGGTATATTAATTTCCAAACCGAAAAACAAGTACTTCTCACACGTTGCTCCACTTGGATGATGCAAAATCACCTACAAATATTAGGGACTTCATTTGGCATTCATCTTGTATGATCGTTGATTTTTTTGAAGAATGAAGTAGCCATCGAGATGACATTTCATATGAAGAATAGAATAGAAGAAATCTCTAGAAGGTTCAGATATTTCAAACAATATCTTGAAGTTGTAAAAGGAAAGAGAAATATAAAGATTGTCAAATCAGATCAAGAACAAACAAATAATTAAATTAAAACGAAATGAAGAATTTTCACGGTCATATATCTTGCAAGCTTATACGCTTACAGGTGTGGCGTCAGTTCACTAGTGCACTACCCAAGGTATTCAATGTTTTGCAACAATATTCTTACGGATTTCTCCTTGCAAAATAAATCAGAACTATGATTTATGACCCTTTGTTGTTTTTTATGGAGAAACATCATATTCATGCATTCATACTTATCACCTCTTTGAAAAGATATACTAGGAGTGTCATCATTGCTACTGATACATAAGGATTCAATTCCTTATTTTCCACAAAAGACCTAGATGACTTCGGATCTTAACTTCCTTTGCCATGGGAGCTAGCTTTAGAGACCAGCTAGAAGTATTATGGGCCATAATGATCCTTTTCGGTTTCCTGAGAGCACAATTAAAGTTTTTTCTCAGCAGTAAATATAAGTTCCTGTGAACATCCATATAATCTACAATCAACTACATGACACCAGAAGAAAAATGATTGTCAAATCAATCTAAAGCTACATCATGTTCCATGTCAAATCAATCTGCATTCAGATTGCTGACATCATTTACTGCATTTAATAGATCTTCATATCCTGCCTCGACTTTGTAGCTAATTCATCCATGGTTCTTAAGTTAGTATGGGTTCTTTAAAAAAAAAAAAGAGTAAATGCTAACAATTCAATGAGTATTGAATGAATATATGATAAAGAGAGAGAACGCTTTTGTAAGCTCAAATTTGTTTATAATGCATTGAATTTCAATGTGTGCTTAAACTTTATATGTACACGCACGCACGTGCGGGAAAAAAATTATTCTTATGCTAGGATATTGAAAGGGTTTTTTAACTTCCAAAACCTAAAAACAAGTGCTTCTTGTGCACTGCTCCACTTGGATAATGCAACATCGCCTAAAAAATATTGCTGTCTTCATTTGGCATTAATCTTTCTGATCATTGACTTTTTTAAGAAATAAGTAGCCTTCACATAACATTTCATGTGAAGAACAAGAAACTAGAAATCTCCAGGAGATTTATAATATTTCCTACAATGTCTTGAAATTTTAAATGGAAAGGATAAGATGAAGATTGTCGAGACTCAGATAAAAACAAATAGATAATTAAAATAAAAAAGAAATAAATAATTTTCACGGTCATACATCTTGCCACGCTTATTAGCTTCTAGGCGTGGCATCAGTTCACTATGCACTCCCCAAGGTATTCCTGCTTTGCAATAATCACTACAAGAATCATGGCTATTACAGACCGACAAATAGGCCAGTATTGGGCATTTACCCACCGATATGGTCAGTCGGTGATATTTAGTCGGTAACTGCCTATGACAGAATGTAAGGTCGGTCAGAAACTTTTACTAACCAAATTTCACGAATTATCGACCGAATGATCAGTCGGTAACTTTATTTTTCTTGTTTAAAATAATCACTTTAAAACATACCGACGGATTTTGCGGTTTGTATATTTTACTTATTGATCGAATTTTAGTATGTAACGGTATTTATTTTTATTTTTTAATAAATAGTTACCAACCGATTTTCAGTTTGTATAGGTCTGTAATTATTGAATTTTTTAAATATTTTATTTATAATTCTAATAATCCTTCTGCAATTAGAAATCGATAACAACAAAAAATAATATAAAACAAATACAAACAATACATATAATCTACAGGCAATACGATAATAACAAAAACGTCAAGACTACAAAATATATTAATATCAAATACAAATTGAAACAAGTCTAGAATACATAACATATAAATATCAAATACAAAGTGAAATGAAACGAGTACATTAAGTATGTGAAATACAAAACCATGTAATATGAAACACATATGTACCAAAGTACAAAAAACAGAAGTATCAAAGTACTACATTGGTGGAGGTGGGCTAGAGGAAGAGGGAGGACTGGTCAGTGGCTGAGATGTTGGGTCATCTGTTGGAGAGAAAGGAGGGAACAAAGTGGGTATCGAATCAAGCTTCACATCACACTGAGAGGCGAACGAGGTCATAAAGCCGCCGGACTTGTCCTATGCTTGCTGCATGTATCCATACAACTTCTTCTCCCTCTCATTGTAGGCATTGTCGGCAACAGTAGAAGACAATGACAAAACCAATGACGAGCTACTGCTGCTTCCCAATTGTTCGGTGTTGATGGCTGAAGATTGTGAGCCAAAACCGTAGACGTGGCTCTTATTGCTGTCATCGGTAGCCTCGAACATTAACTGCTCGTCAATCGGCATGGATGAGTCGGTCTCATTGTGAAGGCATTCCATGTTCACCTTTAGCTCCTTATATTTCATGTACAAGAAAGACGTTACAAAGTTATTGTTAAGTAATATACAAAAGTGTAATGAATGATAATATAACATTAAACAAAAATGTATTAAATAACCTTACTGAAAGTTTGTCGGATCGCGTTTTAACTCACCGTCTCTTTTACTGATGTAGTAGTATGTACAACTTTGCCTATACAAATGCCTCGTCTATTTTTTGCCGCTATAAACATTTGAAGGATAAATGAGATTTCTAATATTAAGAAAGTTAAAAATAGCTATATATAAGTTATAAAAAATATGGTTGTAACTTAAAAAAATAAATAATTAAACATGGAAAAGATGAATTGACTTACCCACTCAGTGAATGATCTAGACCCGCCGGTGTGCTTTCCGGGCCTCTTGCCACCACGTCCCTATAGACGGTTCCTTTGTGCGGCCTCCCACTTCTTCTTGAAAGCATCTGAGCTCCATACATCAAAGAGACTCATGTATTGTGCAGAAGTCTTCGATTCGGGCTGATACCCATCCGCTCGAACCTCCTACATCAAGTCCTTGTAACGTAAAGAGGCTTGTTTCTCCCAAGCGTCCCATATCGCATGCTCAAGCAACGAGACCCATCAAAACTGTTTTTGCAAAAGTACATACTTTGTTAATGAATATAAGCTTGTATATTTAAAAGTTTCTATAATGACAGTTATTTAAACACTTACCTCGAACTCCGTATACCACATGTTCTTTATTTTTTTTTGGGATATTCCCAAAACTTGCATGAGCCTCAACAAAGTGTTCCTTCATGATTTCAGTAGTCGACTTTGCACAAGCCGATTGCTTGTTGAAGCTATGCAAATGTTAAAAAAAGTGACATTAATTAACCAAATCCAATCAAATTGCAAAACAAAACTTAAGAGTTTAACATTCAAATAGTGGCATTTATGTTTTGAAAATATTTTGGCAAAGTTTCCCCTATAAAATAAACAACTCCTAGGCACATAAAACGACAACACGAAGCAATTCCATATATAATATAGTTTTAAGAGTTCGGGCTCCGCCATAAAGTATGAAGACAACAATTTCATAAGCAATACCAATGTATTAAAAATAATTTCATAAAGACTACAATTCCATACTCATAGAGGAACTTCTAACATCCAATCATAAAATAAATGATCTATTTGAACTCTTATTTGTATACAACTTATATAATGATCTATTTTAGCTACAACATATACTAGTCAGCTGTCAGTAAGATAAGAATGTGAGAGTCAACAACACCGTGCGTGTGTGGCACAGGTGGATATGCTGATGATGAAGGGGCAGGCGTCGATGATATTCCCACCACAAATGATGAAGAAGAAGTAGAAATGGTCGCCAGACTCGAGTACAACAACTGTGGAAATGGACTCAAGGTCACCGGAGGTGTAGACATCGTAGCCAGAGAAACATACGTCCCTGGAGGAATAGAAGCCAATGCTAGAGTAGACGTCTCCAGGGGTGCCCTCTTTTCTATCTCCCACATACCATCTATAATATAAAAGATAAACCTGTTTTAGAAAGTTACTTAAAAAGAAAGTTATTTAAAATTACATAAGGGTAAAAAGAAACAAACAAGTTACTTAGAAATAAAGTAACTTAACCTCAGGTAAAAGCAAAAGAAACAAATGATGCTATTTAAAAATAAAGTTACTTAAACATAACTTAAGAGAAAAAGAAAGGAACAACTTACTTAAATAGTTTAGTTTTGAATAAAAAAGTTAGCAGTTAAACATTCTACGTTTCAAAATCAGACTCCGATTGAAACTCTTCCTCTTTCTCTTCCTCCTTATCATTGGACTCCCATTCGACCTCTTCTTCATCTTCATCTCCAATGCTATTCCTCTTGTGAATCTCTGTTGATTCTAACATGCCCAACTTGTGAACAAGAGTTCTAATCTCTTGAACTTCAACGTCTATCCTTGAAGTCTCATCAACATCAACATCTTCGGAATGGAACATCTACTTGAGATACCTCTAAAATATGAGGTCTTGTTTTTATTACAACCACCAATTGCCTTTTTTTCGTTTAGTAGTAGGGTGTGGGACGTAAGTCACTTGTTTGGCCTGTTGCGATAAAATGAAAGGATCGTACCCCCTGCACATATTTTTTTAATGTGCAATTCCACAAGTTTATATTTATCATGAATTTTGAGAGCTCAATGTAAAGACGAATCAAACTAATCACACTTAAAAAGCACGACCTTTTCACTTAGTATTCTTGGGAATCCAACCTGAAGGATCTCATTTAAAATCCCATGATAGTCACCTTTTACCAGTACACCATAGTATATGTAAGTGTACTAGAACCTCGTTCTTGTGTATAAAAGCTAAACCCGTTAATGAAACACCCATTACACAATGTCACAAGTTTAGACAGACCCCATGATAAATTCTTAAGGCATTCACAACTGCTTGCATTCACAAGATTCATCATTTCAATAATGTAATGAATATTTGTTTAGTTTATACACAATTAAACTTATATTATGAAAATTAACATGACGTTCAAATCAATTCTTCCCTAAACCATGATGAAAACCCCTCACTGATTCTCGTTCGTATGTCACCTTCTATTAAACTTGGAAAATGCATCCTTAATTTTGTTGTGTACTTCCTACAGGTAATTGATATATTTAAAAATATAATTAATCACACAATTTTACTAATAAGTAAATCTTATTCTATAATAAGTAATGAGACTAACTTAATGTAAGGTTCCCCTTCATCACAGTTCAATAAAATGTAGTTCGTTTCCACCTTATGTTCTTTATCATCAAAAAATCTTGTCATCGTCTTACCATACATCCTTCTTTGTCCATTGCAAGTTGACGAGTGATTCTCGAACTTCAGATTGATCACCCTCATCATTTCTTTCTGGATCCCTTGGCTTGGGTGATACATGAGGTTCAAAGTAGTGGCTATAAAATATGGTAGCCTCTTCAACCAAACAAGCATTGCAATCAGTCCCTCAACCCTAGCCTTATTCTTAATTTTCTTCTTTAGATAGTTCAAGTACCTCTCAAATAGATACATCCATCTGTACTGAACAAGACCACTACTCTAGCTTCATACGATAAGTGAACCATTAAATGCTAAATCACATCGAAGAACGAAGGAGGAAAAATCCTTTCTAACTTGCAAAACAACACAACAATATTACTGTCCAATTCATACATGTGTGCCACAATTTAAGAGAACACATGTCACTATAAAACATACTCAATTTTCCCAAGGTACTCTATACTTTGTTGGGATGTATCTCTTTAAGAGCAATAGGAATCAATCTTTCCAAAAACATGTGGCAATCATGACTTTTCATTCCGGACATTCTTGACTCCTTCAAATCGACACATCTGCTCAAGTTAGAGGCATATCCATCCGGTAGTTTCAAGTCCTTCACCCACTCAAGTACGAATTTTCTTTGTTCTTTTATCAAAGTGTAACATGTCTTCGGTTTTGCAGCACCTTTTAGATTTAGTTCAGGCTGATTGCAATATGTTTGAACATCTTCCCTACACTTCACGTTATCCTTTGTCTTCCTTTTCACATCCATAAATGTGTTAAAAACATTATCAAATTTATTCTTCTCCTTATGCATGACATGAAGATTGTGGTGAACTAGAAGAGTACAGCAATATGGAAGATCCCAAAAGATACTATGCCTTATCTAATTGTGAGGTTGTCTTTTGTCATCTTCCTTACCTATCTCTATTCCATTTTCTGTAATCTTTAGCATGTGATGAACCCTTTCCCACAATTGATCTTCGGTAAGACGAGGTGGTGGCCCTGAATGATCTTTTTCTCTGTCTTTCTTGAAAGACCTTTAATCCCTCTAAAAGGGATGATTCAAAGATAGAAAGCAACGATTACAATCAAACCAATATTATTTTCTCCGACTTTGTAGCCGAAATGACTTTGTTTCTTCCATATAATAAGGACAAACTAATGCACCAGCAGTACTTCAACCGGACAACATCCCGTATACTAGAAAGTCACTAACAGTCGAAAAAAGGGTAGCCCTCATTTTAAAGTTTTGTTTCTTCGAAATATCATACCTGTTAACTCTATGGAACCATAATTGATTAGATTCCTCAATCAACGGTTGCAAGTAAACATCTAACTTACATTTTAGATTCTGAGGATCAGGAATAATACTTGTTAAAAACATTACCAAAGTTTTTATGCACATCTAAGGAGGCAAGTTGTACGACGTAACAATCCATGGCCAAGAAGAATACTGCTTTCCAGACATCCAAATGGTAAGAAACCGTCAGTATACAATCAAAGTATTACATTCCTTGCTTCAGAAGCAAACTCAGGAAGAGTACTATTGAAATGCTTCCAAGCTTCTCCATCCCTAGGGTGACTAATCATATCCAACTCGGGTACGCTTTTTGAGTGCCATCTCATATGCTCAGCCGTTCTTTGTGAAGCATACAACCTCTCCAATCTAGGAGTTAGTGGAAAATAATACATCTTCTTGTACGAAATGACTTTGGACTTCTTCTTATTTTTCGTTCTTCTCATGTAACGGTCATGACCACAAAACTTACACTGACGTGTTGGGGCATCCTCTTTCCAATACATCATACATCCATTAACATATTCCTAAATCTTTTGCACCGGCATATTCAAAATAGAAACTAATTTTTCGTTTAGTATCAATAATCCCACACCTTATTGCCTTCGAGGAATACATCCTTCAAGAATTGTGCTATTTGATGAAAGCACTTTTCAGACATGTTGTTCTCTGACTTGATTTTTAACAACCTCGCCGTCATAGACAACTGTGAATACTTTGTAGACGCTTCATATTTCAGCATGTCATAAAACCGTTGAGCCTCAGGATTATTTGCCTCCTCATAATTGCAGTATGCTGCATCGGGTTCAAAATCTAGAAACTGATAAAAAATATCATTATGACAATTGTTTCTTTCAACATTTCTAGCAACACTACCTTCAACAATAATCGGCCGGTAACCCCATGACGGTTCTCTATTCGCTGTCCAACTATAACAATCAGGTAAAAAAATCCTGATTTATAAAGATGTAACTTCACATCATCCTCTTTCAAATACTTTTTGTTCTTGTACTTTGCATACGGATATCGTAACTCGTTAGTTGTACAAAGAGCGTAATTAAGACACCAATTTTCAAAATGCTTCACGCCTAGTTGAAACTTGCTACTAATCCGCATAACCCCAGGCACCGTTCTTCTATACATCCAACTATGATCCTCCTCCATAACTTCACTAAACAAAACACATTTATTTAAAGTTAGAATTCATTACTCATTAAGCCTTACATTTTAAAGTGTTTAAATGTGCTTTATGAAATATTTAGAGTTTAAGAGTTTGTTGTTTAGGAGTTTAAAGGCATCTCTAATCATTTGAGCATTACATATACATCAAAATTTTGGGAGATTAAGATTTTAAGAGTTTTACGTATAAACTTATAGACTAAGATTTTAAAAATTTTTGACTGAGTCTCCCTCGTAAAATGGACATTTTCTTGCCATAAGAGTGATAGAGTCGATTTTTAATACAAATAAATACCTTAAGTTTTCATTATTAGCTTTTTAGAATATTTTATTTATTTATTAATCATAATTATTATATTTAATTTATTTTATTTATATTTGTGTAGATTTCTAAAAAAGAATAGAAAATAAAGATTCCATATTAAATTTGGTAAAGAAAAGAAAGAGTGCGCATGATCATTGCGATAGAGAAGATAAAAATAATAATAATAAAGCATATTACCTGCTGCAGTAGTTGAATCCTTTAAGGATTAGGAATTTGCTTGAATCCTTTTAGGATTAGGAATTTAGTTGAATCCTTGAAGTATTACAAATTTTCTTTTCTTTTGTCAATATACAAAGAGCCACACAAGAGGGATGGACAAAAAAAAAAAAAAAGTACTCGGCATAAAATCAAGGAAGCAGCGGTAATCATTAAAGGAGAGAAGAAGCTATGATCTACTTCAAGAATTTGGTTATTTCTTTCCCTTTAATTATGAACTAAATTTTACTTTTTAGAATCTTGATGAAACCTTAGCCATGTAACTTTGGTTTATTTTCCTTTTGGAGATTTATTATATTATTTATGAGATTATATATCTTGAGATGTTTCTTGGTTTGATGCAATTAATTCTTTGTGATTATTCTTGTAAAACAATTATTTGGTTAATTGATACTTTTATCAATGCTTAGTTCTTGTAGTCTTGAGTATGAGAGATATATGATTTTAGTTAATATATTGTGGGATTTAGAATTGAATAGTTCATGCTAATTTTAGATTATTTATGTCATTGAATTAAATAAGTCATGCTAAAGATTAGATGGGATATGTCATGCATTAAAGCACAATATATTTCTTTCGTGAATCGAAGCTTGTAGCCTAGATCACAACATAAAGATCTAATCTTTTCTCCTAAATAAAATCATTGTTATATAGGTTAGTTGTAGATTCAAGGTTCTAAATCATCTTCTTGATTAAGCTCTTGCTAGTTTTTATTTAATTGATTTTATTCATTAGTTTTAACTAATTTAGGAATAATTTGTAGATAATAAAATTTGATTCTTCCTTTTATAAAATTAATTTAGGAAGATAATAATTTAAGTAGTTAAGCCTTTCTCTGTGGTTCGATATCCTTATACTGCCATATTATATTGATCTTGTGCGCTTGCAAGCAATGGGTTTAAAGTTTAGATAGAAAATCCCAACCAAGTTGTTAGCGCCATTGCTGGGGAAAGGTTAAATTAATTGCTTGGTTTATTGTCTCCTAATTTTGTAATTTTGTGTATTTATTTAATTTAATTTTTATTTAGTTTAATTAAGCACATACACCTTTGATTTCTTTTGTTGTCTTTACCAGCTTCAAAAATAAAAAATTAAAAAATTAAAAAAGTGTCCTTAGTTGGTTTTAATTAATAGCTATCTTTAGTATTTTTTATTTTTTTATTTTTATTTATTTCGTTATTATTTGAATTAAGTCTTCTTTCCTTTTATTTTGATTGTTAATGCATGGTCGTCATTCGCTCTCTCTTGATTTAAAAGAATTTGACCCTGAGATAGAGCGTACACTTAAGGCACTTAGAGCACAAAAAAAGAAAAATACTAATGCTTGTGATAGTAAGATGGCTGAAAATCCACGGGCGTTAAGAGAGTATTTTACTCCCAACACTTATAACTCACCAATAGGTAATAGACTACCTGAAATTGAGGCTAATTACTTCGAAATCAAAGCTTCTACTCTTCAAATGTTACCATCTTTTTATGGGCTTAATTCCGAAAATCCTCATAAGCATATTGATTAGTTTTTAGAAATTTGCTCAACTTTTAAACTGCCTAATGTTACTGATGATGCTATTAGATTACGCCTTTTTTCCTTTTCCTTTGAAGGATAAGGCTAAACATTGGTTATATACACGTAAGAGAGTAGGTACATGGGCAGAGATGGCTAAGGAACCTTTTTAAAAGTATTTTCCTATGCGTAAACTTACAAGGTTAAGGAGAGAAATAAGTAGTTTTTCCCAACAAAATAATGAACAATTTCACGAGAGTTGGGAGAGATTTAGAGCACTTCTTGTAGTTGCCCTCACCATGAAGTCCCTAAATGTCAACAAATAAAAAGTTATTTTCAGGATTAGATGACAGGGATCGCCAAATGGTTGATTCATCTTGTGGTGGTACCTTCCTTCATAACACTGCTGATGAGGCATGTGATTTATTTCAAAATTTGCGTGATACTTCACTACAACATGCCACATCATCACTTATAGGCACATCTAGACAAATAGAAAATAGAGGAGGAATGTAAGAAGTTTCTCAAAATCTTGATCCTTCTTTGAAAGTTGATGCCTTATCTAAAACGTTTGATCAATTGTTAGCTTTGAATACATTGCTGATGAATTCTCCTAATGTGCAAGGTGTTTCTGCAATTTGCTGTAGTCCTTCCCATGCTATACTGTCCTAGTGCTTCACGATTTCAAGAATTGTGCAGGAACAAGTCAATCCAACCCTAGCATTTCATAGGCAAAACGACCCATATTCAGACACATACAATCCATGCTGGAGAAATCATCCTAATTTCTCCTAGATGCAACAAGGAGGGGAAGGTCAACTAAGTTGGAATTCATAGATGAAAACATAATTAAAAAAACTATGACAGGATCCGCACATACAAGAAAAACAGATTGGAGAGAAAACTACCTCCATATTTTTTATGCTGTTAGGTATGGAGGCACTATTATTTATGCTCTGTCGGTATCCACGCGATGACCTCCTCTGCAAGCAAACGGGATTCTAGCCCCTTAGCGTCCTGAAAACAATTAAGAACGAACCCTAACTATTTGGTAATGCTTGGAAATTTAGAAAGAGAGAGAGAGAGAGAGAGAGAGAGAGAGAGAGAGAGAGAGAGAGAGGCAAGACACAATTGTCGTCATTCTAGGGTTAAAGGTTTTTCTTTTTTATTAGAGGAAAAAACCATTGTTGAAAAGGATAACATAAGCTTTTTACAGCTGTCCACATCAGAATCCTAATTGTCATCTAATGACAATTTAATCTCATCCGTCTATTCCTATAATCATCGAACGGTTGATAAATAAATTAGTTACTTATTTAACTTACCAAATACATAAAGCAAGGAATTTGATCCCTTTTTGTATACATTCTACGAATCTGGGCACGGTCTAGATTTATTGAACGTGGACATCGTGCTTGCAAGATCGTATATGCGTGTGACACCTCTAGGTTCACTTAACATTGGCTGTGAATAAAAATTTCCTAGACATTTATCCACAAAACATAAGTGGCCTCCCGAAATTATGCTTGCCCAACTTAAGTAAAAGATATGATAACCTAACATTAGTTTAAATATTTAGTCCTTTTGTCACACGATATCCTAATTAAGTAAGGCATGGACCGAGTCATCCTTATAAAATTTAATTAACCATTTACTTGATCACCAGGGAGATTGTTCCGAAAAATAATATTAATAACACCTTATTAATTCTTATTTGAGCATGGCCATGCGTATTTTCTATTCTTCCTTATCAAGGGGGCCAAAGCTGTAATTATCATGTAGTCATCCAATAGAGAAAACTAGAGCTAATTATCATGAGCAAGCCAAAGCTGTAATTACTCTTAAAAATTGAAAGTTGGTAGATAATAAAGTAGGGGAACCTGTTAAAGTTAGTAAGTTAAATGAAAAAAAAAAAAAACTGAGGGAAATGTTATGGGGACTAAAATTGAAAAGAAGATACAGAAAGAACTAGCTTCTTCCTCTAATTCTAAGACTCTAGAATCTTCTCCTATGACTTCATACAAGCCAAAGGTGCCCTTTTATCAAGCTTTATTACAACCTCTACGTTTTAGAAATGACAACAAAATGGAAGACATATTAGAAAATTTCAAAGAAGTTAAAATCAATCTTCCACTTTTAGACGCAATTAAGCAAGTCCCAGCCTATGCAAAATTTTTGAAGGACATATGCACTTTCAAAATAATCTAAAAGTAATGTTTCAATGACGATCTTCTTAACTGAACAAGTGATCTCCATTTGGAAACATAACACTCCATCCAAATATAAAGATCCTGGCCTCCATACTATTTCTTGTCTTATTGGTGAGCATAAAATAGATAGGGCACTCTTAGATTTAGGTTGTAGTGTTAATTTTATTCCTTACGCCGTTTATGAAGAGTTAGGATTAAGGGAATTGCAACCAATTGATATGACCTAACAATTAGCTGATAGGTCTATCAAGGTACCTAGGTGGAGGATAGATGATGTCCTAGTTCAAATTGATAAAAGGTGTCTTCCCTGTAGACTTTGTAATCTTAGATAGGGAACCTAGTAGATCATCCAAGAATTATATCCCTATTATTCTAGGCTGACCTTTCTTGGCTACTAGAAATGCACATATTAATTGTAGAACTGGGGTCATGGATGTGTCTGCGATGAATATGAGGACTAGATTGAATAATTTTCAAGGCTTCTTCACAAACTTTTATGGAAAATGATTCTGATTATTATTTGGTAGATATAATTGATGAATTAATTGAAGAAGCTTTACCTTTAATGTGTTCTAAATAATCCACTTCTATTGAGAATAAGAATATCATGTGCATTGAGGATGTCAATTCATGTGCATTGAGGATGTCAATTCTATTCTTACTTGTATTGCGCCACTAGAAAACTCTTTGTGGATTATGAATCACAAGCCGTTGCCTATGCTTGCAAAATCCCCTGTTGTACCTTCTCTTGTATGTCCACCCAGCTTGAATTAAAAACCCTTCCTTCTAAACTTAAATATGGTTTCTTAGGTAAAAATGAAACTTTGTCTGTGATAATTTCATCTGAGTTAAAATCAAACCAAGAAAAACATTTAATTAAAGTTCTTCCTAATCATAAGGGGGCTATAGGGTGGTCCATAGCTGATTTAAAAGGGGGTAGAACTATCTGTAAGCATGTATAGAATACATTTAAAAGAAAATGCACAACCTTCTAGGGAATTTCAAAGAAGGCTAAATTCTAACATGAGAGAAATAGTAAAAAGTTAAACTCTTAGATTCTAGTATCTGTTATCCTATCTCTAATAATCCATGGGTTAGTCCTGTACGAGTTGCACCAAAGAAGGCAGGGGTGACCGTATTTGAAAATAGAGAAGGGGAGCTAGTTCCTACTAGAGATGTTACTGGGTGGAGAATGTGTATGGACTATAGAAAACTAAATGTTGCAGCTAGAAAAGACTATTTCGCTTTGCCTTTTATTGATCAATGAGAAATTAGCTGATCAAAGTTTTTATTGCTTCCTAGATGATTACTCAGGATACTACCAAATTCCAGTATACTACGAAGACCAAGAGAAAACTACTTTTACATGCCCTTTTGCTACTCTTGCTTTTCGTAGAATGCCTTTTGAATTATGTAATTGGGCCTGCTGCTTTTCAAAAATGTATGTTTGCTATCTTTTCAAATATAGTTGATAAGTTTCTTGAGGTTTTCATGGATGATTTTTCTATTTTTGGACCTACTTTTGAAGAATGCCTTACTAATTTTCCTGCTATTTTAGAAGGATGTTAAGAAGCTAATTTTGTTTAAGTTGGGAAAAAAGCCATTTCATGGTTACAGAAGGAATAGTTTTAGGACATAAAGTGTCTAAAGAAGGAATTGAAGCAGATAAAGCTAAAATTGATTTAATTGCTGATCTCCATCCACCTAAATCTGTCAACCAAATTAGATCAGTCTTGGGACATGTTGGATTTTATAGAAGGTTTATTAAAGACTTTGGTATGATTGCCAATCTTTTAATTAATCTCTTGAGCAAAGATGTTGCATTCAATCTTGATGAATCTTCCATGAAAGCTTTTGAAAAACTGCGTTCCCTTCTTATATTTGCAACTATTGTTCAGCCTCTTGATTTTTCTTTAGCCTTTGAATCATGTGTGATGCTTCTGATTTTTCTGTGTGAGCTATTTTGGGGCAAAAGATAACAAGAAACCTCATGTCATTTACTATGCTAGTAGAACTCTTACTAATGCTCAAAGAAACTATACCACAACTGAAAAAGAGTTATTAGCTATAGTTTTTGCACTTGAAAATTTTCGTTCTTATCTCTTACGTTCCAAAGTGATTCTTTATTCTGATCATATGCTTTAAAATACTTATTGTCTAAGAAAGAGACTAAGCCAAGATTGATTAGATGGATATTACTTTTGCAAGAATTTGACATTGAAATCAGAGATAAGAAAGGTTCAGAAAATTTTTTAGCTAATCATTTATCTAGACTTTGGGGTAATAATCATGATGAATCAGTTGCTTTGAAAGATACTTTTCTTGATGAGCAGTTATTTTCTTTATCACATTCTCCTGTCCCTTTGTTTCCACCTATTGTTAACTCTCTCTACAGTTGAAATTCCAACACATTGGAATAAACAAGATAGGGATAAATTATTTTCAAGGGTTAAGTATTATTATTGGGATGATCCCTACTTGTTTAAAAATGGTCCTGATCAAGTGATTTGTAGATGCATACTTTAATGTGAGTTTCATAGTATTTGAACTTTTTGTCATTCATATCCATGTGGTGGACATTTCGTAGGTCGTAAACCGCTACTAAAGTTCTTCAAAGTGGCTTTTACTAGCCTAGTTTACTCAAAGATGCTTATAATTTTTACTTGGCATGAGAAAGGTGTCAGCGTACTGGTTATATAAACATAATATGATTCCTTTACAAGCTATTTTAATTGTTGAGATCTTTGATGTTTTGGGAATTCATTTTATGGTTCTTTTTCTATATTCTTTTGGTTTTCATTACATTTTGGTAAAAGTAGATTATGAAGCTATAGCTAAAAGAACAAATGATCATAAAGTAGTTGTTCAATCTATAAAAAAAACATATTTTTTTTGGTAGATTTTGCAACCCGTAGAGCTATTATTAGTGATAGAGGAAGTTAGTTTTGTAACCGTTTTTTAAGCTCTTCTTAGGAAGTATTCTATAACTTATATAGTGGCTACCCCTTATTACCCCCAAACAAATGGTCAAGTAGAAGTGTCTAATTGAGAGATTAAATCCATTCTTGAGAAAACTGTTAGACCTGATAGGAAGGATTGGTCTAAAAGATTGAACGATGTAATTTGGCTTATCGCACAGCTTATAAGACCCCTATTGGAATGTCCCCTTTTAGAGTTCTTTTTAATCTTGTCACTTACCAGTAGAATTTGAACATAGAGCTTATTAGGCTATTAAATGAACTTGATGAATTTGATTTGAAGCAAGCTGGTTCTAATAGGAAGTTGTAGTTAAATGAACTTGAGGAATTACAAAATGAGGCATATGAGAATGCTAGGATTTATAAAGCTAAACTAAATCTTTTCATGATAAGATGATTTCTTGGAAATCATTTGAACCCAAACAAAATGTTTGGCTTTTAATTCTAAATTACGTCTCTTTCCTGGTAAGTTGAGATCTCAATGGGATGGACCTTTTATTATCGAACAATTGAAGAATGCTCTTACGAAAGACATTGAAGAAGGTAAAATTGAGTCTACTATGTTAGTAGATCCTATATATAAGGACTAGTTGGTGATAGAGTCTCGATGAAGACTTTTAAATTTAGTGCTTTTGGGAGGCAACCCAAAATTTTATTTTGTTTATTTTTTATACATTTTTAAATATTTGTTTTTATCTCACTTGATCGGTATAAAGGTATGAAGTATTTGTTTCGTAGGTATCCGACAACTTATCATTATCATGGAGATTATGGAGATGGTTTACTATTCCTGTAGACATGCATTAATATTGCTTCTTCTGCTTTATTATTATTATTTCCCTCTTTCTTCTTCAATTTTTGCTGGATTTATTTTACTTTATTTTTCCACATTATTTTGAGAGGAAAAAACTAAAAAATATGATTTCACTTGAAGAATGATTCTTTTGAGTTCCTTTAAAAATGTCTTGAATGAATTGAGAAAAGTGCTTGTTTTCTTGTCTTTAATTAGGGTGATGAACTTATGTTCTATATCTGTTATAACTTTTGCACGACTTATACTTGAGCACATGGGTCATTATTAGTGTTTAATAAATCCTTTACAATATTTCGTAGTTACATAGAGTTGACAAATCTCTTCCCTACATTCTAGAACCTACTTGAGTACCTCTTGAGGCGAAATACAAAGGTTTCCCTTATTTGACTCAGAGACGACGATCATAGGCATTCTTTGAATTGTTTGTGCATTTCAAGCTTACCAAATTTCATGATTATTACCATAGTACCCTTTTGAGCCTCATATGTTAGTTTTTTTCTTTAAACCCATTAAATATCATGTAGAGAGCTTAATGCAAACTTCTAACTTGTGCTTTAATAATGGGTTGTTTTTTTTGTGTTAAGGAAATTGAATAAGTGATATTGACAAAAGGGAGGAGAAAAAGAAATAAAATTTATGACTTGTAATGTTGAAAAAAACAAATGTATTAATCTGAAAAAAGAAAAAAAGAAAGAAAAGTTGATACATGATTGTAACAACTCATAAGGTACAAAGGAAAAAAATTTCAAGAGGCCCGAATTTGTGAACGTAAGAAAAAGAATGGCCTTAAATGAAGAAATTTTAAGAAAAGAACATGGTAGTTAGTGAATGTATTAATTGAAAAAGAAAAGGAGCAAAAGAACCATTAGAAAGTTTGTCGAATTTTAAAGTATCCATATTCTTTGCAAGCTCTCTTTTCTTTGAATTTGAATTCCTTACTTTCATTTGATAACCAACACCCTAACCTTACATTACAAGCTTTAAAGTCTACCTGATCTGAGTTGAGTTTCAGAATCCTTGATTAGTGGAGAGAAGTTACAAAGAGTGAACTTATAGAATGAACATTTGTTGAGATTTGTCTTTTATGTGCAATTTGAAAATTTTATTTAGTATTTATTTTACACTCTTCTATGACCACGATTACACCTACACAAGTCTTGCTTATGGAAGATAATTAAATATTTATTTGTTAACTCGAGTTTGAAAATAAGAGGAATAGCGCTTGTCTTGATAAGTTTGAGATTTTGATGAAGGATACTTAAATTGGATTGTTCTATATCTTTTCTAAAACTTTTTGCGTATTTTACTTTGTGGATACGTCATCTGTAAACCCTCACGAGACCATGCTCGTCCACTAGGGGTAACTTAAAGGTTTAAAGGGCTTGTTGCACATGCTAACTGTAATCGTGAGTCCTACAAAAGTGGCTAATTAGTTTTTCTTTTTCTGTTTTTGCTTGAGGACTAGCAAAACATAGGTGTGGGGAAGTTGATAGAGTCGATTTTTAATACAAATAAACAACTTAAGTTTTAATTATTAGCTTTTTAGAATATTTTATTCATTTATTAATTATAATTATTATATTTAATTTATTTTATTTATCTTTGTGCAAATTTCTAAAAAAGAATGGAAAATAAAGATTCCATATCAAATTTCGTAAAGGAAAGAAAGAGTGCGGATGGTCATTGGGATAGAGAAGATAAAAATAATAACAATAATAGTAAAGCATAATACAAATGGTTGAATCCATTAAGGATTAGGAATTTGTTTGAATCCTTTTAGGATTTGGAATTTAGTTGAATCCTTGAAGGATTAGAAATTTGCTTTCTTTTAACTATATATAGAAGAGCCACACAAGAGGGGTGGACAACAACAGAAAGAAAGTAGTCCTTGGCGTAAAATCAAGGAAGCAGCGGTAATCATTAAAGGAGAGAAGAAGCTATGATCTACTTCAAGAATTTGGTTCTTTCTTTCCCTTTAATTATGAACTAAATTTTATTTTCAGAATCTTGATGAAACCATAGCCACATAACTTTGTTTTTTTTATTTTATTTTGGAAGATTTATTATATTATTTATGTGATTACGTATCTTGGGATGTTTCTTAGTTTGATGCAATTAATTCTTTGTGATTATTCTTGTAGAACAATTATTTGGGTTAGTTGATACTTTCATCCATGCTTAGTTCTTGTAGTCTTGAGTATCAGAGGTATGTAATTTTTTGGTAAAGATATTGTGGGATTTAGAATTGAATAGTTCATGCTAATTTTAGATGATTTATGTCATGAAATTGAATAAGTCATGCTAATGGTTAGATGGGTTATGTGATGCATTTAAGGACAATATATTTCTTTAGTGAATCGAAGCTTGCAGCCTAGATCACCACATAAAGGTCTAATCTTTTCTCCTAAATAAATTGTATCATTGGTGTATTGGTTCGTGGTGGATTCAAGATTCTAAATCATGTTCTTGATTAAGCTTGCAAGTGTTTATTTAATTGATTTTAGTTATTAGTTTTAACTAATTTAAGAATAAGTTTTAGATAATAAAATTTGATTCCTCTTTTTATAAAATTAATTTAGGAAGATGATAATTTAAGTAGTTAAGTCTTTCTCTAAGGTTCGACATCCTTATACTACCGTGTTACATTGATCTCGTGCGCTTGCAAGTATTGGGTTTATAACTTAGTTAGAAAAATCCCGACCAAACATCCACTCAAAAGGAAACATTCAAGATAGTTTAAAACAGTCCAGGCTCTCCGATAAACAATTCATATTAAAGAGTCTGGGCTTCCCCATAAACAATTTAAATTAAAGAGTCTGGTCTCCCCCATAAACAATTAAAATTATAGAGTTCTGGCTCCCCCATAAACGATTAAAATTTACTTTTGATACATCAAAATATTTTATAAACCTTAATAAGATAACATGACCTTATAAACCAAAAAGAACATGTTTTACAAGTTTAAAAAACTTCAAGTTTAATCAAAAGGTACCTCTAATATCTTGCAATACTAAGATTCATAACCAATTCGAAGCAATAATACTTAGATTTTTTAATAATTAAAAGTGTAAATAGTTGACAAAAGTAGGAATTTTATCATCCCATAAGACCATTCATCCACATCGCTCTTAAGAGTAAAAAAAAACAAAGAAAGATGAACTTTGTAAGTATAAAATATGTAAATTTTCAACCAAAAAAAATCCAATCTAAATGCCTTACACGAACCACAAAAACAAAAACGAATCTAATAAATTTTAAGAGTCCGGGCTCCTCCCTAAAAACAAATAATTATTGCTTAAAGAGTTCGGGCTCCCCCATAAACACAAAAATTATTCATAATAAAAACAAAAGAACTATGTATTTAAGAGTCTGGGCTCCCACATAATAACGGTAAAGAAAGAAAATGTAATTGTATAATACATATCTCTATTGAAAGAATAAGCAATGATCTATGTCTTGCAAATACCTAAAACAAAGAAAAAAAAAACACAACATATCACATATTTATTACGCTTTCATCTATAAAATAAGAAAGGTACAAAAAACACAAGATATAAATATACACAATGTATAAAAGACTTTTCATTATGTATTTCAAGTATATTTTTGTATATTTAAAGATAAACAACGATATTAATTAATAGGAAAAAAGAGAATCCAACAAGAGCACAAGGAAAACTTCTCTTTATAGTCATTATGGATTTCAAGTTAAAGATGGAATAAAACTTTCTAATTTGATGAAGAAAGAACAATATAGCAATATCTATAAGTAATTCATTCCAAGGAAAAACCTAAAAAAATTTTCTTCCTCAACAATTTAAGCCAAAATTTTATCAAGGAGATGAAGAACAAACTATAACAATTTTGAAATGAAAAACCTTAGAGGGGGGGTGAATAAGGTTTTTGGCTAATTTAAAAAATCTTTTGTTTGATTAGAAAGATAAACCTCCAATTTGTTTGTGAAAGATTTCTAAAACTCTTTTTAATAAGAATTCATACAAAGCACAATCTTATAGAATTGGCAATTATGAAAAGAGCAAAGAGTTAAAGAGCATGCACAACAATTTATAGTGGTTCACTCTCTCCAAGAGCTACATCCACTACCTTGAGCCTCAACCCAAGGATTTCACAAATCCACTAACTTCAAGTTGATTACACAACTACACAATGAGGTTCACCCTTCAAGGGTTTTACACTATAACCTCAAACACAACAACACAACTACACAATGAGGTTCACCCTTCAAGGGTTTTACACCAAAACCTCAATCACAACAATACAACTAGTTAATCAAAGGATCACCCAAAGGGTTTTCCACAAACCTTTGATCACAATAATAGAATAGAGAGAGTTAGGAACAATGTTACCAATTTAGCTTGAGAAGAGGAAGATTACAACTCAATGGTATACTTCTACAAGCACCTCTTTTCTTCTTCTTTGATGGATGATCAATAATGAAGCTCAAGAAGATTTTGTTTGGGTTCAAAAATGATTTGTAATAAAAATGTATTTTTGAAGCTCTTGAAATGTATTAAATGTTCTCAATGAATGATTCCCAAACTTATTTTCTTTATGGCTGATAATTGAGTGTATATATAGGATTTTTTAAGCTCAAAACGGTTGCCTAAGAAATAGGCTGTCAAATTTCGAAATGACCGTTGCTTCGATGCAACGGTAATATTTTTTACATCGATGACTAAAAAGCGGACGACCGGTTCCAGAAAAGCGGACTTCGGGTTCTTTGAAACAGAAAGATTCGGACTTGAGTTTTCTAAAAAGCGGACTGCCGAATTAAGAATTCGGACGACCGGTCAAAAATTGGATCGCCGAATTTACGAACGAAAAGATTCGGACTTGATTTTTTCCCGAAAAGCGGATTGCCGAATTTTGTCGTTTGTGGAAAAACGGACTTCCGGTTTTAAAAACGGACTTCCGAATTTCAGTTTTTCCTCAGCCAAGTTTTTTCTGAACAAAACTTTCTTCCAAGTTTCAAAGGCATTCTTGACAATTTTTAAAGAGGAGAAAAACTATTCAAAACATCTTAAAGTCAAGAATACTTGGATTTTATCAAAGGATTATATTTTAGAAAAACATGAGAAGAGCTTCATGTATGATCAATGAATCAAAGACTAAGACTAGAGAGTTTTACAAGATAATACCTAGTTCACAAATACAATGTCGTCAATGTCTTCAATTGATTTGATCTTGGTATGGCTTGATCTCTTCTTCTCTATTTTGCCCTCATCAACAAGATCTTTTGCTTGAGACTTTGAGACTTCATATGTTCTTCTTTTGTTCTATGAAGGGTTAGCTAACATACTCATACAAGCACATGTTAATCATAATCAAAACACAAGTAATAATGCCCTTAGGGCTAACAATCTCCCCCTTTTTGATTATGACAAACACATATGCAAGAAGAACAAAAGAGCAAGAGTAATATGGTGATGCATCAAAATATGCAAAAGTGCAAAGTATAACAATCACCAAGAAAATGAGATGACTCCCCCTTGCATCAATAATCATTGTAAACAAGCATCAATGATAACTTATAAATAACATCAACAAAATTTCTCCCCCTTACATCTTGCACTATTTTCTCCCCCTTTTGTCATAAATCAAAAAATTGTAGGAGAAAAGTACCAAGGGATCATTGAAGAGATAATAGCAGGACTTTCAACATAAAAGTGTTATCATGAAGTTCATAAACAAAAAAGGGCCTAAAAAAGCAACAACCAAATCATATAAAAGCAAATTTGGAATAGAAATAATACCAATTGAAAAACCTTAGAGGGATCCTTTGGATATATCCCATCTTGAGGAGGATTTTGAGCTTCTTGATCATTTTCTTGTGTTGCTTCAATCTCTTCTTCCTCCATAAGCATGTTCTTCCATTGCTTGAGTGTACAAAGTTTGGTAGCTAAAGAGTTTATCTATGACATCATAATCTTTCATGTCAAAAATGTTAGTTTCATCAAAATATACATGAATGGACTCTTCAACACACAAGGATCTTTTGTTGAAAACTCTAAAAACCTTTTTGTTTGAAGAATAACCAAGAAAAAATTCCCTCATCGGATTTTCGATCAAACTTCCCAAGATTGTCTTTGGTGTTTAAAATAAAGCATTTGCATCCAAAAAACTTTAAAATAACCAATTGAGGGGGTTTTATTAAAAATGAGTTCAAAGGGAGTTTTCTTTAAAGAAGGTCTCAAGATAACACTATTCAAATGTAGCATGCGGTGTTAACGGCCTCGGCCCAAAAAAGTTTAGGAAGGGAATTTTCATAAAGCATTGACCTTGCCATTTCTTGTAAAGTTCTATTTTTTTTCTTTTCCACAAATTCATTTTGTTGAGGAGTTTTGGCTACCGAAAAAAAAAGTTTTGTAAAATACCAAAATCATCACAAATTTTTTGTAAAATCTTGGTTGTTGAATTCTCTCCCATTATCACTTCTTATAGAAATCAATTTGCAAACAAGGGAGGTTTGGACTCTTTTGAATAATTTAATAAATTCATGAAATGCTTCATCCTTTCGGCTTGAAAACAAAGTCCAAAAAAAAATCATCCACAATAATAAAGGCATACCTCTTACCACCAAGACTAGTGGTCCTCATTGGTCCAAATAAATCCATGTGAATGAGTTCTAAAGGTTTTGAAGTTGAAATCATTTACTATGGTTTAAAAAGAGGTATTAATTTGTTTTCCAAATTGGCAAGCATCACAAAGTCTAGTTTTCTCAAAATGAAGTTTTGGTAAGCCCCTAACAAGTTCTTTTGAAGAGAGTTTGTTTAATAAATCCATACTATCATGACCAAGCCTTCTATGCCACAAAAATACATCATCATCATGAACCAAGAGACACTATAAGTTTTGAGAAATGAGAACTTCAAGATAAAAGACATAGACAAATGCCAACTCCCCCTTTGAAAAAAATTGTTTTGTTCACAAGCTTGTTTATGATAAAAGAAGATTCACTTTTAAAAAACAACTTTGTACCCATAATCACACAATTGAATAATGCTAGATAAATTATGCTTCAAACCATCAATTTAAGGTACTTCCTTAGTCAAAGAAGATAAACAATATGCAATGTTACCTATACCGATGATCCTTCCAAAAACAAAGCACCTTCGGTTTTCCTTGGTTTAATCAAGAGGGATGCATATCCGGTCATGTGTCTTAGGCATCCGCTATCCGAGTACCACTTAGATGACCTTGACTTGTGTTCCTACAACAAAAGAAGTAGAAGGGTCTTTTGGTACCCACATCTTTTTGGGTCCATGGATGTTAGTTTGATTTTCTTTAACTTTCCAAATGGTTTTCACTCCTCTTTCAATCTTTTTCTTTATGAAACACTTTGTGGCTTTATGACCACTCTTTTCACAATAAGTACAACAAAAGTGTGAAAGGGATGAGGAGGCTTTTACAAAACGTGTTTGTTTAGAAAAAATATTGGAATGATTATATCCAATACCATTTTTGTTAAAAGGTGATCTTTGAGAGCCAAGAAGTTTTTCAAAATTTTCTTTTCCCTTTGTGAATTTTTCAACACATAGAGTGAGATCACTCACCTTTTTTCTTTAAGACATCATAATCAATTAAACATTTTTCAAGAAAGGAAATCTTTTCACAAAGGTTTTTGTTTTTCTAAAACAAGGTTTTTGAAAGTCATCATTTGAGCTCTCTTTTTCTTTCTTCAAGACTTCCAAGGATTCAAGAATGGCTTTATTTTCACAAATGAGTCTTGAATTTTCATCTAACAAAAATTGAGTTTTGCTTTTTAAATCTTTGTTTCGTTTGGAAACCTTTTTGCACTCATCATACATTTCAAAAAGCATTATGCTAGGATCAATATCACAATCATCATCAACGATACTAGAAGAGTTAGGAAGTGAAAATTGTACCTCATTTTCTAGTGCCATGAAGCATATGTTGGCATTTTCTTCTTCTTCATTTTCACTTGAGTCTTCATCCCAAGCTCCAATTAGGCCTTTGCCTTTCTTCTTTTTTCTCAATGCCTCAAGCTTGACTTCTAAAGCTTCCTTTTCCTTTTTAAGGGCCTTGGGACAATCGGCTACAAGATGGTCGGAGCTATTGCATTTAAAACATCTAGCCTTAAAGAATGATGAACTTTGTCCTCCTTTCTTGAATGGAGGATTCTTTCCTCTGTTGAAGTCTTCTTTGTAAAATCTTTTAAATTTCCTCATCACTAGGGCCATATTCTCAATCTCATCTTCATTGTTTGAGGAGCATGTATGATCATCATCATTCACTTTGAGTGCTATGCCTCTTCTTTCTTTGTCTTCATCTTCCATTTCATCTAATCTTTTTATTTTCATCTCATAGGTAAGGAGAGATCCTATGAGTTCTTCAATAGGAAGTTGACTTAACTCTTTTGATTCCTCAATGGCAAGAGTTTTTGGTTGCCATGCTTTTGGGAGTGAATCAAGAATCTTTCTATTTACTTCTCCCCTTGTGTACTCTTTTCCATATGCCTTTAAGCCATTTGTGATGTTGGTGAACCTTGTGAACATGTCACTAATGCTTTCATATTGTTTCATCATGAATAGCTCATAATCTCTCACCAACATAGCTAATTTAGACTCCTTCACTTGATTGGTGCCTTCGTGAGTTACTTCAAGTAACTTCCACATTTCATGAGCCGAGTCGCATCCGCTCACTCTATTGTATTCATTTGCATCCAAGGCACAACTCAATATGTTCATAGCTTGAAAGTTTAGAGTCATCTTCCTTGAATCAAGCTCATCATAGTCTTCAACCTTCTTGACAATTCCATCCTTTATAGGAACATAAGGTCCATTCTCTACAATGCTCCAAAGATTAAAGTTAATAGAGCAAATATATATTTTGATTCTAGATTTCCAAAAAGTATAATTTGAACCATCGAAAAGAGGAGGTCTATTTGTAGAAGAGCCTTCTACATATGGTAAGCTAGAAACATTAGCCATAGTAAAATAAAGATCTTTTGCTTCAAGGATGTTAGTCCTTTTTTAGAGAAGCCCTGCTCTGATACCAATTGAAAAACCTTAGAGGGGGGGTGAATAAGGTTTTTGGCTAATTTAAAAAATCTTTTGTTTGATTAGAAAGATAAACCTCCAATTTGTTTGTGAAAGATTTCTAAAACTCTTTTTAATAAGAATTCATACAAAGCACAATCTTATAGAATTGGCAATTATGAAAAGAGCAAAGAGTTAAAGAGCATGCACAACAATTTATAGTGGTTCACTCTCTCCAAGAGCTACATCCACTACCTTGAGCCTCAACCCAAGGATTTCACAAATCCACTAACTTCAAGTTGATTACACAACTACACAATGAGGTTCACCCTTCAAGGGTTTTACACTATAACCTCAAACACAACAACACAACTACACAATGAGGTTCACCCTTCAAGGGTTTTACACCAAAACCTCAATCACAACAATACAACTAGTTAATCAAAGGATCACCCAAAGGGTTTTCCACAAACCTTTGATCACAATAATAGAATAGAGAGAGTTAGGAACAATGTTACCAATTTAGCTTGAGAAGAGGAAGATTACAACTCAATGGTATACTTCTACAAGCACCTCTTTTCTTCTTCTTTGATGGATGATCAATAATGAAGCTCAAGAAGATTTTGTTTGGGTTCAAAAATGATTTGTAATAAAAATGTATTTTTGAAGCTCTTGAAATGTATTAAATGTTCTCAATGAATGATTCCCAAACTTATTTTCTTTATGGCTGATAATTGAGTGTATATATAGGATTTTTTAAGCTCAAAACGGTTGCCTAAGAAATAGGCTGTCAAATTTCAGAAATGACCGTTGCTTCAGTGCAACGGTAATATTTTTTACACTGACAGCTAAAAACGGACGACCGGTTCCAGAAAACGGACTTCCGGTTCTTTGAAACAGAAAGATTCGGACTTGAGTTTTCTAAAAACGGACTGCCGAATTAAGAATTCGGACGACCGGTCAAAAATTCGGACTGCCGAATTTACGAACGAAAAGATTCGGACTTGATTTTTTCCGAAAAGCGGATTGCCGAATTTTTGTGTCGTGGAAAAAGCGGACTTCCGGTTTTAAAAAGCGGACTTCGAATTTCGAGTTTTTCCTCGGCCCAAGTTTTTTCTGAACAAAACTTTCTTCCAAGTTTCAAAGGCATTCTTGACAATTTTTAAAGAGGAGAAAAACTATTCAAAACATCTTAAAGTCAAGAATACTTGGATTTTATCAAAGGATTATATTTTAGAAAAACATGAGAAGAGCTTCATGTATGATCAATGAATCAAAGACTAAGACTAGAGAGTTTTACAAGATAATACCTAGTTCACAAATACAATGTCGTCAATGTCTTCAATTGATTTGATCTTGGTATGGCTTGATCTCTTCTTCTCTATTTTGCCCTCATCAACAAGATCTTTTGCTTGAGACTTTGAGACTTCATATGTTCTTCTTTTGTTCTATGAAGGGTTAGCTAACATACTCATACAAGCACATGTTAATCATAATCAAAACACAAGTAATAATGCCCTTAGGGCTAACATGAAATTTCACATAATAATTTTTTTTTTAAAAAAAAAAAAAAAAGAAGAGAAGCAGAGAAATTTCATTTACAAACGAAACTTTAGAGTCTTGATTGATAAAAGTAGACATTCTTCTGGAGCAAGCTTGAAGTCTCATTCTCCACTAGTTACTGATCAAAACCTTTCTTCTATTATGTCTTGTCAATTACAAGATAAATTTTAGAATCCAATGTCATCCATTACTGACAAAAGCAATATATGATAGCTTCAAATGAACCCTCCACCATACCAAGTGAGAAATTTAATCAAGCTCTTACCAAAACTTGGAATCAAACTGATTATCATAAAATGCTTCATAAAGCATTTCATATTCTCATAAAAATCAAGAGTTTACCAAAAATCTAAGGACCGTGAAATTGAATTGGAAGAGAGTGTCAATAAAGCATAAGTGATAAACCTTTATTTAGACTACCTGCTATTCTGGAATTGGAGAGCAAGGGCGAAGAAGGGGAAGGGAGGGAGAAGGGACTGGGAGCAAGGGGATGGGAGAAAAGGAGGGAACGAGATAGAGATAGAGAGAGAGAGAGAGAGAGAGAGTGAGTGAGAGAGTTTGGGGGGAGGGGGATCCTAATTCATTTTTAAAGAAATTAATTCACTTACCGATAGAATCAGGACTCCCAAGTACAACCTTTATTGTTCATGCATTCATATTTATTGCCTCTTTGGAAAGGAGTACCAGGAGTGCCATAATTGCAACTGATACAACCATGTCACAAGAAAATTGACGACTTCGGCTCGCAACTTCCTTTGTCACACGATCTAACTTTAGAGTTCAACAAGAAGCACTGTAAGCCATATTGAACCTTGTAAGTTTCTATAGAGTATAATTGAAATTGTTTCTTAGGAAGAAAAAGAAGTGCTTGTGACCATCTATGTAATCTACAATCAAAGACGCGATATCGTCAACAAAATAGATTGTCAAATAAATCTAAAGCCATATCAAGATCCTTGTGAAGATATGACTTTACATTTAGATCGATTACATCATTTACTGCTTTAATAGATCTTCGTATCTTGCATCAACTTCATGGCTAATTCATCCATGGGTCATAATTTAGTATCTGTTCTTTAAAAAAAAGAGTTAATGCTAAAAATTCAAGGAGTATTGAATGAATATATAATGAAGAGAGATAACTCTTTTGTAAGCTCAAATTTGTTCAAAATGCATTGAATTGCAATATGTGCTTAAAAAATCATATCTACACACGCACGCACATGCACGGAAAAAATTGTCATTTTGCAAAGATATTGAAAAGGCATTTTATTTTCCAAAACTGAAAAACAAGTACTTCTCGCGCATTGCTTCAATTTGATGATGCAACATCGCCTCTAAAATATTAGTGATTTTTTCATTTGGCATTCACCTTATCTGATCATTGATTTCTTTTTTAAGAAAGAAGTAGCCTTTAGAATGACATTTCATGTGAAGAACAGGAAAGAAGAAATCTCTTGAAGGTTTCTGATATTTCCGACAATGTCTTGAAGTTGTAAAAGGAAAGAAAAAGATAAAGATTGTCGACATAGATCACGAACAAATAGATAATTAAAATAAAAAGGAAATGAAGAATTTTCACATCATATATTTTTCAACACTTATAAGCTTCTATGTGTGGCATCAATTCACTAATGTACTCCCTAAGGTATTCATGCTTCGCAAGAATATTCTTAAGGGTTTCTTCCTTGCAAGATAAATAAGAACTCCCAAGTATAACCCCTTTTTGTTCATACATTCATACTTATTGCCTCTTTGGAAAGGAGTACCAAGAGTTCTACTACTTGCAATTTACACAAGAATTTTGGTGAAAATAAGGATCACAGTCCCAATCTGCCATATAGGACATTGACGACTTCAGCTTACAACTTTCTTTGTTATACGCTATGGCTTTAGACACCAGCTAGAAGCAATGATCGCCACATTGATCCTTTTCATTTTCTTGTGAGCACAATTGATGTTCTCGTCAATATCTATGTAATGTATAATCAAAGACAAGACAACCGCAGCGAAATAGATTGTCAAATGAATCTAAAGCCATATCAAGATCCTTTGTCAAAATATGACTTTGCATTAAGATTACTTGTATCACTTACTACTTTTAATATATCTTTGTATCTTTCCTCAACTTTATAGTTAATTCATCCATGGTTCTTATGTTACTATGGGTTCTTTAAAAAAAAAAAAGAGTAAACGCTAACAATTTGATGAGTATTGAGTGTTTATAAAACAAAGAGAGAGAGAGAGAGAGAGAGAGAGAGAGAGAGAGAGAGAGAGAGAGAGTGGAGAACTATTTGTGAGCTCAAATTTGTTCACAATGCATTGAGTTTCAATGGGTGCTTAAACTTTATACCTACACACCCTCACAGGTGCACGAAAATATTATATTTATGCAATGATATTGGAAAGGTATTTTAATTAGTAAACCGGAAACAAGTGTTTCTTGCTCTATTTGGATAATGCAACATCGATTCAAAAATATTAGTTATTTCATTTGTCATTCATCTTGTCTGATAATTGATTTTTTTTTAAAAAAAGCCTTCATAAGGGCATTTCATGTGAAGAAAAGGAAAGAAGAAAACTCTAGAAGGTTTCTAATATTTCCAACAATGTCTTGAAATTGTAAAAGGAAATAAAAATATAAAGATTGTCGACTCAGATCAAGAAAAAATAGATCACTAAAATTAAAAAGAAATGAAAAATTTTCATGATCATATATCTTGCCATGCTTATTAGTTTCTTGGTGTGGGATCAATTCACTAGAGCACTCCCGAAGGTATTCATATCTTTCACTGCTATTCTTATGGATTTCTCCCCGACCAGATAAATCAAAATGCCGAAGTATAACCTTTTGTTGTTGTTTATTCAGAAACATCATGTTTATGCATTCATACTTATCACTTTTTGGAAAGGAGTACTAGGCTTTCTATCATTGCAATTGATATATCCATTTCGGCAAATATAAGGATCGAATTCTGAATCTGCCACAAAGGACTTTGATGATTTAAGCTCACAAATTTCTTTTCCATGGGATCAAGCTTTAGAGACAAGCCAGAGGTAGTGTTGGCCACATTGATCCTTTTTGGTTTCTAAAAAGCACTCAATTGAAGTTGTTTCTCAAAAAGAAATACAAGTTCTTATGAACATCCATGTAATCTAAAATAAAAGACATGATACCAACAGCAAAATAGATTGTCAAATGAATATTAAACCACATCACGATCCTTGCCAAGAATATGACTCTATATTTATATTACTTGTATCATGTACTGCTTTTAATTGTTCTTCGTATCTTGCCTCGACTTCATAGCTAATTCATCCATGGTTCTTAAGTTAGTATGGGTTCTTCCATAAAAAAAGGATTAAATGCTAAAAATGCAATTAGTATTCAATGAATATATAAAAAAGAGAGAACTCTTTGATGAGCTCGAATTTTTTCTCATTGCATTGAATTTTAATGTGTGCTTAAACTATACATCCACACAAGCACGCACGTGCATAGAAAAAATGAAAATGTATGTTAATTTCTAAACCGAAAAACAAGTGCTTCTCGCACATTGCTCCACTTCAATGATGCAACATCGCTTCAAAATAAATTAGTGACTTCATTTGGAATTCATCTTGTCTGATGATTGATTTTTTCAAAGAAAGAAGCAACCTTCAAAAGGAAAGAAGAAATCTAAAGAAGGTTTATGATGTTTACAACAATGTCTAGAAGTTGTAAAAGGAAAGAAAAAGATAAAGATTGCCCACTAAGATCAAGAACAAAGATATAATTAAAATTTAAAAAAATGAAGAATTTTTATAGTCATATATTTTTCCTTGCTTATTAGCTTCTCGATGTGGCATAAGTTCACTAGTGCAGTCCCCAAGGTATTCATGCTTTGCAACACTATTCTTAAGGATTTCTCCCCAGCTAGATAAATAAGAAATCTAAAGTATAACCCTTTGTTGTTGTCTATGGAGAAAGATCATATTCATGTATTCATACTTATTGCCTCTTTTGAAAGGAGTACCAGAATTGCGATCATTTCAACTAATATAAAATTTTGGCAAACATAAGGATAATTTTCTCAAAGGATATTGATAAATTCTGCTCACAACTTCCTTTGCCATAGGATCTAGCTTTATACACCAGCCAGTAGTAGTGTGGGCCATGTTAGTCCTTTTTAGTTTTTGGAGAGCATAATTGAATTTGTTTCTCAGCAGGAAATAGAAGTTCTGTGAACATCCATGTAATCTATAATCAAAGACACGACACAGGTAGCAAAATAGATTGTCAAATGAATCTAAAGCGACATCAAGGTCCTTGTCACAAGATGACCCTGCATTCAGATTGCTTGTATTATTTACTGCTTTTAATAGATCTTCATATCCTGCCTTAACTTCCTAGCTAATTTAATTATCCATGTTCTTGAGCTAATACAGGTTCGTTTAAGAAAAGACTAATTGCTAGCAATTCAGTGAGTATTGAATGAATATATAATAAAGAGAGAACTATTTTGTGAGCTCAAATTTGTTCACAATGCATTGACTTTCAATGTCTACTGAAACTTTATATCTACACAGGCATGCACGTGCATAAAAAATTATACTTCTGCTAAGATATTAAAAATGTATTTTAATTTCTAAACCAAAAAGCAGGTGCTTCTCTTGCATTGCTCCATTTGGATGGTATAACATTGGTTCAAAATAATTGGTCTTGTTAGATCATTGACATTTTTTAAGAAAGAAATGGCCATAAAAAGGACATTTCATGTGGGTTCAAATATTTCCAACAATGTCTTGAAGTTCTAAATAGAAAGAAAAAGCCAAAGATTGTCGACTCAGATCAAGAGAAAACAAATAATGAAAATTAAAAAGAAATCAATAATTCTCACCATCATATGTATTGCCACACTTATCAACTTCTAATGTGGCATCAGTTCACTAGAGCACTACCCAAGGTATTCCTGCTTTACAACAATACTTTTAAGGATTTCTGCCCAGCCAGTTTGATAAGAACTTCCAAGTGTAACCCTTTGTTATTGTTTATGGAGAAACATCATATTCATTCATACTTATAATCTCCTTGAAAGAAGTGCCAGATGTGCCATCATTGCAACTAATACCACAATTTTGGCAAACATAAGGATCACATTCCGAATCTGACACAAAGGACATTGACGAATTCGGCTTTCAACTTCGTTTGCCATGGGATCTAGCTTTAGAGACCAGCTAGAAGTTGTGTGCACTACATTGATCCTTTTCAGTTTCTAGAGAGCACAATTGAAGCTGTTTGTTAGCAGGAAATACAAGTTCTTGTGAACATCCACGAAATCTATAATCAAAGATCCGACACCAGCAGAATTATAAATTGTCAAATGAATCTAAAGCCACACTAAGATCTTCGTCAAGATATGACTTTGCGTTCCAATGGCTTGTATAATTTACTACATTTAATAGATCTTCGCATCTTGCCTTGACTTCGTAGCTAATTTATCCATGATTCTTAAGTTAGTATGGGTTATTTAAAAAAAGATTAAATGTTATGGAGGAATATCATATTCTTGCATTCATACTTATCGCCTCTTTGGAAAGGAGTAACGGAGTGCCGTCACTACAATAAATACGGTAATTTCGACAAACATACGGATCAAATTCCGAATGTGCCACAAAGGAGATTAACGACTTCGGCTCACAACATCCTTTCCCATGGGATCCAACTTTACAAACCTGCCAGAAGTAGTGTGGGCCAAATTTATCATTTTCGGTTTCTTGATAGCACAATTGAAGTTGTTTCTTGCAGGAAATAAAAGTTCTCCGGAACATCTGTGTAATCTACCGTCAAAGGCAAACACCGACAGCAAAATAGGATGCCCTATAAATCTAAAGCCACATCAAGATCCTTGTCAAGATATGACTCTACATTAAGATTGCTTGCATCATCTACTGCATTTAATGGATCTTCATATTTTGCCCTGACTTCGAAGCTAATTAGTCCATGGTTCTTAAATTTATATGGGTACCTTAAAAAAAAGGAGTAAATTTTAACACTTCAATTAGTACTAAATGAATATATAATAAACATAGAGAACTCTTTTATAAGCTCAATTTTTTATCAAAATGCGTTGAGTTTCAATGTGTGTGTAAAATTTACGTTTCCATTCACACTCACGTGCACAAAAAAAAATTATATTTATGCTAGGTCATTTAAAAGGTATTTTAATTTCCAAAACCAAATGACGAGTGCTTCCTGTGCATTGCTCCACTTAAATGGTGCAATAATGCCTAAAAAGTGATCATTGATTTTTTTTTAAGAATGAAGTGGCCTTCAACATGATATTTCATGTGAGGAATAGAAGGAAGAAATCTCTAGAAGGTTTCTGATATTTCACACAATATCTTAAACTTGTAAAAGGAAAGAGAAAGATAAATATTGTCGACATAAATAAAGAACAAAAAGATCATTAATATTTAAAAGAAATGGAGACTTTTTTCACGATCCTATATCTTGTCATACTTTTCAGCTTCCAAGTGTGGCAATAATTAAGTGCACTCCACAAGGAATTCATGCTTTGCAACAATATTCTTAAGGATTTCTCCCCTGTTGTATAAATCTGATTTGCGAAGTATAACCCTTTTTTGATATTTATGGAGGAACATTATATTCTTGCATTTATACTTATCGCCTCTTTGGAGAGGAGTACCAGAAGTGCTTTCACTGTAATAAATACACTAATTTCGACAAACATACGGATCAAATTCTGAATTTGCCATGAAGGAGATTGACGACTTGGGCTCACAACTTTCTTTCCAAAGGGATCCAACTTTGTAGACGTGCCATAAAGAGTATGGGCCACACTTATCCTTTTCGGTTTCTTGATAGCACAATTGAAGTTTTTTCTCGCAGAAAAAAAAAGTTCTCCTGAACATCAATGTAATATACAGTCAAAGAAACGACATCGATAACAAAATTGGATGCCGAATAAATCTAAAGCTACATCAAGATCCTTGTCAAGATATGAGTCTATATTGAGATTGTTTGCATCATTTACTGTATTTAATGGATCTTCGTATTTTTCCCTAACTTCATAGCTAATTAAACCGTGGTTCTCAAATTTATATGGGTACCTTAAAAAAAGGGAGTAAATTTTAACACTTCAATGAGTACTAAATGAATATATAATAATGAGATGAACTCTTTTATAAGCTCAAATTTTTTTCACAATGCATTCAGTTTCAATGCGTGTGTATAATTTACGTCTCCACTCGCACGCACGTGCACAAAAAAAATTATATTTACGCTATGTCATTTAATGGTCTTTTAATTTCCAAAGAAACAACACGAGTGCTTCTCGTGTTGCTCCACTTAGATGATGCAACATCACCTAAAAAGTGTTAGGGACTTCATTCGCATTCATCTTGTCTGATCATTGACTTTCATTAAGAATGAAGTAGCCTTCAACATAATATTTCATGTGCAGAATAGGAGAGAAGAAATCTCTAGAAGGTTTCAGATATTTCACACATTGTCTTGAACTCTTAAAAACAAAGAGAAAGATAAATATTATCGACTCAGATCATGAACAAAAGGATAATTAATATGAAGAGAAATGAAGACTTTTTCACGGTCATATATCTTGTCATGCTTATCAGCTTCCAAGTGTGGCAATAGTTCACTAGTGCAATCCTCAAGGTATTCATGCTTTCCAACAATATTCTTAAGGTTTTCACCCTTGCCAAATAAATCAGAACTCCTAAGTATAACCTTCTGTTGATGTTTATAGAGGAACATCATATTCCTACATTCATACTTATCACCTCTTCGGAAAGGAGTACCAGGAGTGCCATCATTGTGATAGATACAATAATATCGACAAACATACGGATGAAATTCCAAATTCTCCACAAAGGATATTGACGACTTCGGCTCAAAACTTCCTTACCCATGGGATCCCAATTTATAGACCAGCAAGAAGTAGTTTGAGCCATATTTGTGAGACCCCATACCCTTCTGCTTGGGAAGAACTGGAACGTGTCCTTAACTAAACAGTGGAAGAAGAAAGTAAAATATAAACATAACTTTATAAAAAGTAACAGTCATAGACTTGTGCATAAGTTTGAGGCCGTGAGAGGTGACATCCTTCTAAAACAAAATCTCACTTCTAAAAAGGAGTATCTCCAAGTTAAAAGAGTATGGCAGGCCACATTGGCTGAACTTGTAAGATCTGGTTACTGAGTCATCTCCAAAAGGGGAAAACATTTGAAAGATATGAGTGAAACACGCTCAGTGAGTTCACATGCACGTGTTATCGTGAGTATTCCATATGTTAAAAAAATATTTATAAAATACTTTGTCATGCTAGAAAAGAAACGCTTTTATAAAATCTCTTGTATGCAAGCTATAAACTTTTTAAGGGTTCGGCCGCAGCCAGAAAGTCTGAGCGAATCAAGACACATCGGTACTGCAGTCACACCCGAGCTTTCAAAACCATGCATGTATCATAATAGGCTCAACGGACAGAGTCTGGGACCTTAAACGGGGTCATCATACACTAGTTCTCATATCTTGTAGTCAATGCTAGCCGGAAACCCAAAGCACACTAGACGAACGTTTGATTTCATAAACCACTGCACACACCACTTACACACAAAACAGGGAATGAGCCCTTGGGTACCTACGAGGCCCCCCTGTAGTACCGTAGCCGGTGAGCCCCTCCTGACCCTACTTGCCAGAAAGCAGTCCCTCTGCAGAGAATGATACGGAATCAAACGTAATACCGTCTTGGGCCTAACCCTCCCACAGTAATACGCCCCTTGTCAATTGGATTCAGATCAGGGGTATACCTACCAAGCATGTCTTTCAGAAGAGGCCCTTGTATTGGGGGACTAGCCACGAACAGTGCAATCCTCTCGACATGTTGATCAAAACTATATATACAAAGCCCTTTCAGGTAGACTAGGGTTTTACTTGATTTTTATAAAATCATAGGCCATCACTTGGCCACACAAATCTTTTTATATATTGAAAATCCCTATCTGCTGGGAAAAAACCTCAAACCCATAGACATGACAAATGTAACGGGCAGACAATTCAAATCATATATTTATAAATCTTCATAAAAACATTTGTGTTTCCAAGATATTTTAAAAATCATGTACACAATGAAAGTATGCATATATGATCTTTAAGCAGAACATATTGCCAGTGATAAAATCAGTTATGCTAATTTGTTTTTCAAAAATCACGATAATTACTACTCAAAAGGAATTATTAAATACTTCCAAAAATTATAGTAATATATGAATAAAATCATGGAGCAATATTCCTTAAAAGAAATAGTAAATATTTTCGAAAACATAATATATGAATATTTTAGTCATGATAAAAATATTTCTTAGAAATCTTTTAACCCATGCTAAAGTAAACTCAAAATAATGTAAAAATACTTTTAAGAATAATCCTAAAGTGATATAAAAGTACTTTAAGAATTTAGCATATCTCAAAGCCTTATAAGAATATCTAAAAATATTTAAATATTATTTAAAAAAGAAATAATAAATACTTTTAAGATAATTCCTCCAAATAATTTTAATGATAATATATAAACCAAGTTATAATGAAAATATTTATTAGGAAAATAAGAGTTAAAATCGTGATGATGTACAAAGAATTTAAACAATGTAGGTATATTCTTAAAGAATATTATTATAAGATTTGTCACAAAAATATTCACATTAGGTTATAAGATTTAAACAAAAAATCTTAAAAGAGTATATTGAAAACCTCCCCTTAAGTTATTAGCAGGATTATGTCTTAAAAGGGAAATAGTAAACATTTAAATATAGACAACTTTTAGCATAACCCGTAATATACCATCGGTAGATATTTCGTAAATTTTGTCAAGAACCAACAACGAAGAAATATGCTTTCAAGAAAATAATTAAATTTTATTGTAAAAGAAAAAGGTCGGTGAACTCACCTTGAGTCGTGAAACAAGTCAAACCTACAAGTAATAGCATTTCAAACTTAATCAAATATCACCATAAAAACATAAACATTACCCCATGATGACCCTAGGGTTCACCAAAACTTTTTTTAAACCCAAAGGAAGTCTTAAAAAAACTCCAAAATAATTTCATAACAACTATAAAAACTCTCCTTATATTTAACTTCTAAAAACAACAAAAACAAAATAACAAAAAAATTTTACCTTGAGAGTGGGAGAGAGAGAGCCGAGAAAGAGAAGAGAAAAAGAAAGAAAAAAAAGAGAGAAAGTGGGGAGAGAGGAGAGAGGCTACCAAGAGAGAGGGGAAAGAAAGAGAGAGAGAGACAATTGAGAGGAGAGGAGAGGAGAAATTGGGGAGAAAAGAGAGAAGAGAAGAAAAATGAGGGAGAGGGATTAGAAAGCCCACCTCTTCACCTCCTTATATAGCCATGTGTGCATGGCTTGGGCACATATGGAAAAGACACATGCCACTTACTTGCCATGTGTCCACAAATTACCACCCCCGTTGGCACTACTACCTTCAAATTTTTAGACTTTCTATGTTGGCCCCAAACCTTGAAAATGACTAAAAACTCATATAAACTTAAAATCTCAATCTTCAACTTAAAGCGTTAAACACTAATAATTCTAAAATATGTCCAAAAACTTTTTCAACAAAAAATTCTTCCTTAGATTTTAAAGGAATTACCAAATAATCCCAAAACATTCTATTATTCATAGAATAACCCCAAAACTTTTGTTTGAACTCACCGCGACTTATGTTAACTTTAAGGTGCTTAGTCGGAATGTAAAAACATGGATCCTTTTCGGTTTCTTGAGAGCACAATTAAAGTTGTTTCCCACAAAAATAAAAGTTCTAGTTAACATACATGTAATCTACAATCAAAGACACGAAAATGACAGAAAAATAGGATGCCCAAGCAATCTAAAGCCAAATCAAGATCTGTGTCTAGATATGAGTCTGCATTCATATTTCTTGCATCATTTACTGCATTTAATGGATCTTTGTATTTTGCCCTGACTTCATACCTAATTAATCCATGGTTCTTAGATTTGGATAGGTATATTTAAAAAAGGAGTAAATTCTAACACTTCAATTAGTACTAAATGAATATACAATAAAGAGAACTCTTTTATGAGCTCAAATTTTTTTACAATGCATTGAGTTTCAATGCGTGCGTAAAATTTATATCTCCACTCACATGTGCACGAAAAAAATTATATTTTTTCTAGGTCATTTAAAAGGTATTTTAATTTCCAAAACAAAAAAAAAAACGAGTTCTTCTCACACATTGCTCCACTTAGATGATGCAACATAGCCTAGAATGTATTAGGGACTTCATTCACCATTCATCTGGTCAGATAATTGATTTCTTTTAAGAATGAAATAGCCTTCAGCATGATATTTCGTGTGAAGAATAGGAAGGAAGAAATCTTTAAAAGGCTTCGGATATCTGAAACAATATCTTTAACTTGTAAAATGAATGAGAAATATAAAGATTGCCGTCTATGATCAAGAACAAAAGGATAATTAATATTAAAAAGAAATGAAGAATTTTCACGGTTCTATATCTTGTCATGCTTATTAGCTTCCAGCTGTGGCAATAGTTAACTACTGCACACTCCAAGGTATTCATGCTTTGCAAAAATATTCTTAAGGATCTCTCCCCTACCATATAAATCTGAACTCCCAAGTATACCCTTTGTTGGTGTTTATGGAGGAGCATCATATTCCTCTATTCATACTTTTCATCTCTTTGGAAAGGAGTACCAAGAGTGCGATCATTGCAATAGATACAGTAATTTCATCAAATACACGAATAAAATTCCGAATTTATGACAAAGGACATTGTCGACTTCGGCTCACAACTTCCTTTCCCACAAGATCCAGCTTTAGAGACCAGCCAGAAGTAGTGTGGGCCATGTCGATCCCTTTCGGTTTACTTAGAGCACAATTGAAGTGGTTTCTCAGCATAAAATAAAAGTTGTCGCGAACATCCATTTAATCTATAATCAAAGATACGACACCAACATCAGAATAGGATGTAAAATAAATCTAAAACCATAACCTGATCCTTATCAAGATATGAGTCTGCATTCAAATTACTTGCATCATTTACTGCATTTAATGGATCTTTGTATTATTCCCTTACTTCGTAGATAATTAATCCATGGTTCTTAAATTTATATGAGTAAGTTAAAAAAGGAGTAAATTCTAACACTTCAATTTTATGAGCTCAAAATTTTTTCACAATGCATTGAGTTTCAATGTGCGCATAAACTTTGTGTCTCCACTTGCTCACACGTGCACGAAGAAAAATTATATTTATGCTAGGTCATTTAAAAGGTATTTTAATTTCCAAAACAAAAAAAGTGTTTCTTGCGCATTGCCCCACTTAGATGATGCAACATTCCCAAAAAGGTATTTGGGACTTCATGTGGCTTCCATCTTGTCTGATCATTGATTTTTTTAAAGAATGAAGTAGTCATCAACATGATATTTCATGTGAAGAATAGGAATGAAGAAATCTCTAGAAGGTTTTAGATATTTCATACATTGTCTTGAACTTGTAAAAGGAAAGAGAAAGATAAGGATTGTCGACTCAGATCAAGAACAAAACGATAATTAATATTAAAAAGAAATGAAGACTTTTCACGGTCCTACATCTTGTCATGCGTATCAGCTTCCAGGTGTAGCAATACTTCACTCGTGCACTCCCAAAGGTATTCATGCTTTGCAACAATATTCTTAAGGACTTCTCCCCTGCTATAAAAATCTGAAGTCCCAAGTACAACCCTTTATTGATGTTTATGGAGGAACATCACAACCTGCATGCATACTTATTGCCATCATCGCAATAGATACTGTAATTTTGACGAACATACGAATAAAATTTAGAATTTACCAAAAAAGACACAGACGTCTTTGGCTCACAACATCCTTTCACACGGCATCCAACATTAGAGACCAACCAGAAGTAGTGTGGGCCACGTTGATCCTTTTTGGTTTCTTGCGTGCAGAATTAAAGTTGTTTCTCGCAGAATTTAAAAGTTCTCGTGAACATCCATATAATCTACAATCAAAGACACGACATCAACAGCAAAATAGGATGCCCAATCAATCTAAATCCACATCAAGATCCTTGTCAAGTTATGAGTCTGGATTTTGATTGCTTGCATCATTTACTGCATTTAATGGATCCTAGTATTTTGGCCTCACTTCGTAGCTAATTAATCCATGGTTTTTAAATTTGTATGGGTTCGAAAAGAATAGGAGTAAATGCTAACACTTCAATGAGTACTAATAATGAATACATAATAAAGAGAAAGAACTCTTTTATAAGCTCATATTTTTTTCACAATGCATTGAGTTTCAATGTGTGCATAAAATTTATGTCTCCATTCGCACGCACGTGCACGAAAAAATATTATGTTTATGCTAGGACATTTAAAAGGTATTTTAATTCCCAAAACCAAAAGATGAGTGCTTCTCGTGCATTGGTCCGCTTAGATGATGAACATAGCCTAAAAAGTTTTAGAGACTTCATTTGGCATTCATCTTGTCTTATCATTGATTTTTTTTTTAAGGATGAAGTAGCCTTCAACATGATATTTCAAGTGAAGAATAGGAAGGAAGAAATCTCTAGAAGGTTTCGGATATTTCAAACAATGTCTTGATCTTGTAGAAGGAAAGAGAAAGATAAAGATTGTCGACTAAGATCAAGAAAAAAAAAAGATAATTAATCTTAAAAAGAAATAATGGAGGTCAGACTTTCAAAGGACAGATAGATGGAAGGCGAAAGGGCGACTTCGGCATCTGATGATGGGGAGACAGAGTTGGTAAGCAACGACCTTACGCGAGTCTAAAGGCGAAGACGTTAGTGACATCTCAAGAGGCAAAAGAACCGATTTTGACTTCTTACAGCCGGTGCTGCTGTTGCGTGCCCTAACTTGCAGCAGCCCTGGCAGTATTGCATAAAGACTTTCAACGGTCCTATATCTTGTCATGCTTATCATCTTCTAGTTGTGGCTATAGTTAACTTGTGTAGTCCCCAAGGTATTCATGCTTTGCAACAATATGGATATCTACCCTAGAAGATATGGAGGAACATCAAATTCCTGCATTTATAGTTATTGCCTCTTTGGAAGGGAGTACCAAGAGTGCCATCATTGCAATAGATACAGTAATTTTGACAATCATACAGATCAAATTCTGAATTTTCCACATAGGACATTTACGACTTCAGCTCATAACTTCCTTTCCCATGGGATCAAACTTTATAGACCAGCCAGAAGTAGTGTGGGCCACATTGATTCTTTTCGGTTTCTGGAGAGCACAATTGAAGTTGTTTCTTGCAAGAAATAAAAGTTTTCGTGAACATCCATTAATCTACAGTCAAAGACACGACACCGTTAGCAAAATAGGGTGCCCAATAAATCTGAAGCAAATCAAGATCCTTGTCATGATATGAGTCTGCACTCTAATTGCTTGCATGATTTACTGAATTTAACGAATTTTTGTATTTTTCCTTGACTTCATAGCTAATTAATCCTTGGTCCTTAAACATGTATGGGTACGTTAAAAAAAGGAGTAATTCTAAAATTTCAATTAGTACTAAATGAATATTTAATAAATAGAGAGAACTTTGCTATAAGCTCAAAATTTTTTCACAATACATTGAGATCAATGGGTGTGCAAAATTTATTTCTCTACTCGCACGTAGGTGGACGAAAAAATTTATATTTTTTCTAGGTCATTTTAATAGCATTTTAGTTTCAAAAACCAAAAGACGAGTGCTTCTCGTGCATTGCTCCATTTACATGATGCAACATCGTGTAAAAAGTATTTTAGACTTCATTTGGCGTTCATCTAATTTGATCATTGATTTTATTTAAGAATGAAGTAGGCTTCAACATGATATTTTATGTGAAGAATAGGAAGAAAGAAATCTATAAAAGGTTTGGATATTTCGCACAACGTCTTGAACTTGTAAAAGGAAATAGAAAGATAAAGATTGTCGACTCAGATAAATAACAAAAAAATAATTAATATTAAAAATAAATGAAGACTTTTCACGGTCCTATATCTTGTCATGCTTATCAGCTTCCAAGTGTGGCAATAGCTCACTAGTGCGTTCCCATATGTATCCATGCTTTGCAACAATATTCTTCAGGATTTCGCCTCTGCAAGATAAATCAGAAATCCCAAGTATAACCTTTGTTCATATTTATGGAAGAACTTCATATTCCTTCATTCATACTTATCGCCTACTAGGAGTGCCATGATTACAATAGATACAGTAAAAAGATCACATTCTGAATTTACCACAAAGGACATTGATGTCTTTGGCTCAAAACTTCCTTTCCCACGGGATCCAACTTTATTGACTAGCCAGAAGTAGTATGGCAAGATTGATCCTTTTCGGTTTCTTGAGAGCACAATTGAAGTTTTTTCTCATAGGAAATAAAAGTTGTAATGAACATCTTTGTTATCTACAGTCAAAGACATGACACTAACAAAAAAACAGGATGCCCAATCTATCTAAAACCACATTAGGATCCTTGTCAAGATCTGAATTTTCATTCAGATTGCTTGCATCATTTACTGCATTGAATGGATCTTCATATTTTGCCCTTAATTCGTAACTCATTAATCCATGGTTCTAAAATTTTTATGGGAACATTAAAAAAAAGGAGTAAATTCTAAAACTTCATTTAGTACTAAATAAATATATAATAAAGAGAGAGAACTCTTTTATGAGCTCAAATTTTTTCACAATGCATTGAATTTCAATACGTGTGTAAAATTTATGTCTCCACTCGCACGTATGTGCAGAAAAAAATTATATTTATGCGAGGTTATTTAAAAGGTATTTTTATTCCCAAAACTGAAAAACGAGTGCTTCTCGCGCATTGCTCCACTTAAATGATTCAACATTGCCTAAAAAGTATTAGGGACTTCATTTGGCATTCATCTTGTTTGATCATTGATCATTTTTAAGGATGAAGTAGCCTTCAACATGACATATCATGTGAGGATAGGAAGGAAGAAATCTCTAGAAGGTTTCAGATATTCCACACATATCCTGAACTTGTAAAGAAAAGAGAAAGATAAAGATTTTCGACTAAGATCAAGAACAAAAAGATACTTGATGTTAAAAAGAAATGAAGACCTCTTCATGATCTTATATCTTGTCATGCTTATCACCTTCCAGGTATGGCAATAGTTCACTAGTGCACTTTCCCAGGTATTCACGCTTTGCAAAAATATTCTAAGGATTTCTACCCAGCCAGATGAATCAGAACTCCAAAGTATAACCCTTTGTTGATATTTATGGACGAACATCATATTCCTGCATTCATACTTATCGCCTCTTTGGAAAGGAGTACTGGGAGTGCCATCATTGTCATAAATACAGTAATTTCGACAAACATACGGATCAAATTCCGAATTTGCCACAAAGGACATTGACAACTTTTGCTCAAAACATCCTTTCCCACGGGATCAACCTTCATGGACCAGCCAGAAGTATTGTGGGCCACATTGATCCTTTTCGTTTCTCGAGGGTACAATTGAAGTTTTTTCTCCCAGGAAATAAAAGTTCTCGTAAACATCCATGTAATCTATAGTCAAAGACACGACACCGACAACAAAATAGAATGGCCAATCAATGTAAAGCCATATCAAGATCCTTGTCAAGATATGAGTCTGCATTCAGATTTCTTGCATCATTTAATGCATTTAATGGATCTTCGTACGTTTCCCTGACTTTGTAGCTAATGAATCCGTGGTTCTTAAATTTTTGCGAGTAGTTTAAAAAGGAGTAAATGCTAACACTTTAATTAGTACTAAATGAATGTATAATAAAGAGAGAGACTCTTTTATGAACTCAAAATTTTTTCACAATGCATTGAGTTTTAATTTGTGCATCAAATTCATGTCTCCACTCGCACGCACGTGCACATAAAAAATTATTTTTATGCTAGGTCATTTAAAAGGTATTTTTAATTTCCAAAACAGAAAAACGAGTGTTTCTCGTGCATTGCTCCACTTAGATGATGCAACATCTCCTAAAAAATATTAGGGACTTCATTTTGCATTCGTCTTGTTTGATAATTCATTTTTTTTTAAGAATGAAGTAGCCTTCAACATGATATTTCATGTGAAGAAATGGAAGGAAGAAATCTCTAGAAGGTTTGGGATATTTCACACAATGTCTTGAACTTGTAAAAAGAAAGAGAAAGATAAGGATTGTCGGCTTAGATCAACAACAAAGAGATAATTTTTATTAAAAGCAAATGAAGACTTTTCACGGTCTTATATCTTTTCATGCTGATTAGCTTCCAGGTATGGCAATAGTTCACTAGTGCACCCCCCCCACCCACCCAAAGGTGTTCATGCTTTGAAACAATATGGATTTCTACCCTGCCACATAAATCTGAACTCCCAAGTATAACCCTTTGTTGATGTTTATGAAAGAACATCATACTCCTACATTTATACTAATTGCCCCTTTGGAAAGGAGTACCAAGAGTGCCAACATTGTAATAAATACAATAATTTTGACAAAGATAAAGATCAAATTCTGAATTGGCCACAAAAGACATTGATGACTGCGGCTCACAACTTCCTTTCCCATGGGATCCAACTTTATAGACCAGCCAGAAGTAGTGTGGGCCACATTTATCCTTTCGGTTTCTTGGGAGCACATTTGACGCTGTTTCTAGCACGAAATAAAAGTTCTGGTGAACATCCATGTAATGTACAGTCAAAGACATGACACCAACAGCAAAATAGGATGCCCAATCAATCTAAAACTACATCAAGATCCTTATCTAGTTGTAACTCCACATTCAGATTGCTTGCATCATTTACTAGATTTAATGGATGTTCGTATTTTTTCCTCACTTCGTAGCTAATTATTCCATGGTTCTTAAATTTGTATTGGTACGTTAAAAAAGGAGTAAATTCTAATACTTCAATTAATACTAAATGAATATGTAATAAACAGAGAGAACTCTTTTATAAGCTAAAAATTTTTCACAATGCATTGATTTTAAACGTGTGCGCAAAATTTATCTCTCCCACTCGCCGGCACGTGCACGAAAGAAAGTTATATTTTTTTTAGGTCATTTTAATGGCATTTTAATTTCCAAAAACCAAAAGATGAGTGCTTCACGTGTATTACTCCACTTACATGATGAAGCATCACATGAAAAGTATCAGGGACTTCATTTGGTGTTCATCTTGCCAAGTCATTGATTTTATTTAAAAATGAAGTAGCCATCAACAAGATATTTTATGTGAAGCATAGGAAGGAAGAAATCTATAGAAGGTTTTGGATATTTCACTCAACATCTTGAACTTGTAAAAGGAAAGAGAAAGGCAAAGATTGTCTACTCAAATCAAGAACAAAAAGATAATTAACATAACAAAAATAAAGACTTTTTACGGTCCTATATCTTGTCATGCTTATCAGCTTCAAGGTGTCGCAATATTTTAGGAGTGCACTCTAAGAGGTATTTATGCTTTGCAACAATATTCTTAAGGATTTCTCCCCTGCATATAAATTAGAACTCCCAAGTATAACCCTTTGTTGATATTTATGGAGGAACATCTACATTCATACTTATCGCCTCTTTGGAAAGGAGTACCAGGAGTGCCATCATTGCAATAGATACACTTCTTTGGACAAACATACATATCAAATTCCGAATTTTCCACAAAGGACATTGATAACTTCGGCTCACAACTTCCTTTCCCATGGGATCCAACTTCATAGACCAGCCAGAAGTAGTGTGGGCAACCTTGATCCTTTTCAGTTTCTTAAGAGCAGAATTAAAGCTATTTCTCGGAGGAAATAAAAATTCTCGTGAACATCCATGTAATGTATAGTCAAAGACACGACACCAACAACAAAATAGGATGCCCAATCAATTGCTTGCATCAGGATGCTTTTCAAGATATCCGTCTGCATTCAGATTGCTTGAATAATTTATTGCATTTAATGGATCTTTATATTTCCCCATAACTTCGTAGCTAATTAGTCCATGGTTTTTAAAATTTTTACGGGCACGTTGAAAAAGGAGTAAATTCTGACACTTCAATTAGTACTAAATGAATATATAACAAAAAGGGAGAACTCTTTATGAGCTAAAATTTTTTTCACAATGCATTGAGTTTCAATGTGTGCATAAAATTTATGTCTCTACTCGCATGGACATGCATGAATAAAGATTATATTTATGCTAGGTCAATTGAAAGGTATTTTAATTTCCAAAACTAAAAAACGAGTGCTTCTCATGCATTGCTCCACTTAGATGATGCAATATTGCCTAAAAAGTATTAGGGACTTCATTTGGCATTCATCTTGTCTTATTATTGATCATTTTTGAGAATGAAATAGCCTTCAACATAATATTTCATGTGAAGAATCGGAAGGAAGAAATTTCAAAAAGTTTTGCATATTTCACACAATGTCTTGAACTTGTAAAAGGAAAGAGAAAGATAAAGATTGTCGGCTAAGATCAAGAAAAAAAAGATCATTAATGTTAAAAAGAAATGAAGGCTTTTAATGGTCCTCTATCTTGTCATGCTTATCAGCTTCAAGGTGTGGCACTAGTTCACTAGTGCACTCCCTAAGGCATATCATACCTTGCAACAACATTCTTAAGGATTTCTCCCCTGCAAGATAAATCAAAACTCCCAAGTAAAACCCTTTGTTGATATTTATGGAGGAATATCATATCCCTGCATTCACACTTATCACCTCTTTGAAAAGGAGTACCAGGAGTGTCATCATTGCAATAGATATAGTAATTTCGACAATCATACGGATCGAATTCTGAATTTTCCACAAAGGACATTGGCGACTTTGGCTCACAGCTTCCTTTCCCACAGGATCCAACTTTATAGACACCTCATAAGTAGTGGGGGCAACATTGATCCTTTTCAGTTTCTTAAGAGCACAATTGAAGTTGTTTCTTGTAGGATATAAAAGTTCTCGTGAACATCCATGTAATCTACAGTCAAAGATACGATATCGACAGCAAAATAGGATGCCCAATCAATCTAAAGCCACGTCAAGATCCTTGTCAAGATATGAGTCTACATTCAGATAAATTGCTTGCATCATTTACTGCATTTAATGGATCTTTGCATTTTTCCGTGACTTCATAGCTAATTAATCCTCGGTTCTTAAATTTGTATGGGTATGTTAAAAAAAGGAGCAAATTCTAACACTTCAATTAGTAGTAAATGAATTATAATAAAGAGAGAGAACTCTTTTATAGGCTCAAATTTTTTTCATAATGCATTGAGTTTCCATGTGTGCGTAAACTTTATGTCTCCACTCTCATGCACGTTCACGAAAAAAATTATATTTATGCTCGGTCATTTAAAAGGTATTTTATTTTCCAAAACAAAAAACGAGTGCTTCTCATGCATTTCTCCACTTAGATGATGCACCATCGCCTAAAAAGTGTTAGGGACTTCATTTGGCATTCATCTTGTCTGAGCATTAAGTATTTTTTAGGAATGAAGTAGCCTTCAACATAAAATTTTATACGAAGAATAGGAAGCAAGAATCTCTAGAAGGTTTGGGATATTTCACACAATGTCTTGAACTTGCCAAAGCAGAGAGAAAGATTAAGATTATAGACTCAGGTAAGAAAACAAAAGATATTAATATTTAAAAGAAATGAAGACTTTTCACGATCCTATATCCTTGTCATGCTTATCTGCATCTAGGTGTGGCAATAGTTCTTTAGTGCACACCCAAAAGTATTCATGTTTTGCAACAATATTCTTAAGGGTTTCTCCCCTGCGAGATAAATCAGAACTCCAAAGTATAACCCTTTGTGGATATTTATGGAGGAAAATCTTATTCCTGCATTCATACTTATCGACTCTTTGGAAAGGAGTACCAACAGTGCCATCATTGCAGTAGATAGAGTAATTTCGACAAATATACGAATCAAATTCCGAATTTCCCACAAAGGACACTACCGACTTCGGCTCATAACTTCGTTTTCCATGGGATCCAACTTTATGGGCTTGCCGGAAGTATGTGGGCCACATTTATCCTTTTTGGTTTCTTGAGAGCACAATGGAAGTTGTTTCTCGCAGGAAATAAAATTTCTCGCGAACATCGATGTAATCTACGGTCAAAGACATGACGACGACATCAATATAGGATTCCAATCATTCGAAAGCCACATCAAGATCCTTGTAAAGATATGAGTCTGAATTTAGATTGCTGCATTATTTACTGCATTTAATTGATCTTCGTATTTCTCCCTAACTTCGTAGCTAATTAATCCACAATTCTTAAATTAATATGGGTACATTAAAAAAGGAGTAAGTTATAAGACATGAATGAGTACTAGATGAATGATAATAATGAGACAGAACTCTTTTATAAGCTCAAATTTTTTTTCACAATACATTGAGTTTCAATGTGTGCATAAATTTATATCTCTACCCGCGCGCACGTGCACGAAAAAAATTATATATATGCATTGTGATTTAAAAGGTATCTTAATTTCCAAAACTGGAAAATGAGTCCTTTTCGTGCATTGCTCCACTTAGATGATGCAATATCACGTAAAAAGTATTAGGGACTTCATTTGGTGTTCATCTTGCCTGATCATTGATTTTATTTAAGATTGAAGTAGCCGTCAGCATGATATTTTATGTGAAGAATAGGAATGAAGAAATCTATAGAAGGTTTTGGATATTTCACACAACGTCTTGAACTTGTAAAAGGATAGAGAAAGATAAAGAATGTCGACTCAGATAAAAAATAAAAAGATATTTAATATAGAAAAGAAATGAAGAATTTTCACGACCCTATATCTTCTTATGATTATCGGCTTCCATGTGTGGCAGTAGTTCACTAGTGCACTCCCTAAGGTATTCATGCCTAGCAACAAAATTCTTAAGGATTTCTCCCATGCGAAATAAATCAAAACTCCCAAGTATAACTCTTTGTTATTATTTATAGAGGAACATCATATTCCTACATTCATTCTTATCGCCTCTTTTGAAAGAGTACCAGGAGTCCCATTATTGCAATATATACAGTAATTTCAGCCAACATACGGATCGAATTCCGAATTTGGCATAAAGGACATTGAAGACTTTGGCTCACAACTTTCTTTCCCACGGGATCCAACTTTATGGACCAGCTAGAATTAGTGTGGGCCACATTGATCATTTTTTATTTCTTGAGAGCACAATTGAAGTTATTTCTCGCAGGAAATAAAAGTTCTCATTAACATCCATGTAAGTTCTAAAGGTTTTGAAGTTGAAATCATTTTCATTGGTTAGAAAGAGGTCTTAATTTTTTTTTTTCAAATGGCAAGCATCACAAAGTTTTTAGTTTTTTTAAAGTGAAGTTTTGGTAGGCCTCTAAAAATTTCTTTCGAGAAAAGTTGGTTCAATAAATCCATACTAACACGACCAAGCCTTCTATGCCACAAAATGCATCATCACCATGAACTGAGAAACACTATAAGTTTTGAGAAATGAGAGCTTCAAGATAAGAGACATAGACATATACCAACTCTTTTTGCTACAAAAATAGTTTTGTTCACAATTTCGTTTATGAAAGAAGAAGATTTACTTTCAAAAATAACTTTGTACCCATAATCACACCATTTACTAATACTAGATAAATTAAACTTCAAAGCATCAATTAAAAGCACAAAGAAGATGAACCATATCCAATGTTACCTATGCCGATGATCTTTCCAAAAGTAACAAAGCCACCTTCGGTTTCTCTTAGCTCATTCATGAGGGATGCATATCCGGTCATGTGTCTTAAGCATCCACTATCTAAGTACCACACGGGACCTTGAATTATGTTCCTATAATAGGACACGAGATGACTTTTGGTACCCATATTCTTTTGGGTCCATAAATGTTAGTAGTTTTTACTCTCCAAATAGTTTTAACTCCCATTTCAAATTTTCTTTTTACAAAACACCTAGTGGCCTTATGACCACTCTTGCCACAATAAGTACAACAAAAATAGGAGAAAGATGAAGAAGCTTTGACAAAATATGTTTGCTTTGAAGAAGCATTAGAGTGGATGTATCCAATGCCATTTTTATCATAAAGAGATCTTTGTGAACTGAGAAGTTTTTCAAAATTTTACTTTCCTTGAGTAAATTTTTCAATGCACAAAGTGAGATCATTCACCTTTTTCTTTAAAGATTTATAATCAATCAAACATTTTTCAAGAGAGGAAACCTTCTCACAAAGTTTCTTGTTTTCTAAAATAAGTTTTTGAAAGTCATTATTTGAACACTTTTTTTCTTTCTTCAAGACTTCCAAAGATTCAAAAATAGATTTATTTTCACAAATAAGTTTTGAATTCTCATCTAGCAAAAATTGAGTCTTGTTTTTCAAATCTTTGTTTCTTTTAGAAACTTTTTTGCACTCATCATACATTTCAATAAGCATAGAACTAGGATCACCATCACAATTATCATCAATGAGACTAAAAGAGTTAAGAGGGTAAAGATTGTACCTCATTCTCCATTGCCATGAATCATATGTTTCCCTTTTCATCACCTTCACTTTCACCTGTATCTTGATCCCATGCACCAATTAGGCCCTTGCCTTTCTTCTTTTTCTTTAATGCCTCAAGCTTTTCTTCCAAATCTCCTTTCTATTTTTCAATAGCTTTGGAACAATCGGCTACAAGATGGTCGGTGCTATTGTATTCAAAGCACCTAGCCTTGAAGAGTGATGAACTTTGTCCTCCTTTCTTGAATGGAGGATTCTTTCCTCTTTTGTTGAAGTCTTTCTTGTAAAATCTTTTAAATTTTCTCATTACTAAGTCCATACCCTCAATCTTATCTTCATTGTTTGACGAGCATGTATGATCATCCTCATTCACTTTGAGTGCTATGCTTTTTCTTCCTTTGTCTTCATCTTCTATTTCAACTAATATTTTTATTTTCGTCTCATAGGTGTGGAGAGATCCTATGAGTTCTTCAATAGGAAGTTGTCTTAAATCTTTTGATTCCTCAATGGCAAGAGTTTTTTATTGCCATGCCTTTGGGAGTGCATCAGGAATCTTTCTATTTACTTCTCCCCTTCTGTACTCTTTCCCATATGCCTTTAGGCCATTTGTGATGTTGGTAAACCTTGTGAACATGTCACTAATACTTTCATATTGTTTCATCATGAATAGCTCATAATCTCTCACCAACATAGCCAAGTTTGACTCCTTCACTTGATTGGTACCTTCGTGAGTTACTTCAAGTAACTTCCACATTTCATGAGCCGAGTCATATCCGCTCACTCTATTGTATTCATTAGCATCCAAGGCACAACTCAGTATGTTCATAGCTTGAAATTTTAGAATCATCTTCCTTGAATCAAGCTTATCATATTCTTCAACTTTATTGACTATTCCATCTTTTTTAGGAACATAAGGTCCTTTCTCTACAATGCTCCAAAGGTTAAAGTTAATAGAGCAAATATATATTTTGATTCTAGATTTCCAAAAAGTATAATTAGTACCATTAAAAAGAGGAGGTGTATTTGTAGAAGAGCCTTCTACATAGGGTAAGTTTGAAATATTAGCCATTTGAAAAATGATCTTTTACTCCTTAGGATGTTAAGCTTTAAAAAAGAAGACCTGCATTGGTACCAATTGAAAAACCTTGGGGGGAGAGGGGAGGGGGGAGGGGGGCGGGGAGAGAGGGTGAATAAGGTTTTGGGCTAATTTTCAGAAATATTTTTTAAGTAATTAAAAGATAAACCTCCAATTTTGTTTGAGAAGGAATACTAAAACTCTTTTTCATAAAAATCCAAATCAAACAAGAACTTACAGTTATGACAATCAAGTAAAAAACGTAGAACCAAGATGCACAACAATTTATAGTGCTTCACTATAGCAAAGAGCTACATACACTACCATGAGTCAACACCCAAGGATTTACCAAATTCACTATAATTACAATATACAACAAACACAAGTTTGAGGATCACCCACCCAAGGGTTTTGCAAACAACCTCAATCCACACCATAATTACAATCAAAGGATAACCTAAGAGGTTTTTCAACACAAACCTTTGATATCAACAGAAACACAATTACAATAAAAGGATAACTCAAGGGGTTTTCGACACAAACCTTTGATATCAATAGAAAAAGAGATGAGTAAGGAACAGTGTTACCAAATGAGCTTGAGAAGGGAAGATACAACACACTTGGATGATCTACAAGCTCCTCTTTTTTCTTCTTTGAAGGATGATCAACAATGAAGCTCCAAGAAGAATTTTTCTCTTTTGATTTTTAGAGATAAAAGATGTTTGAAGAATAAACTTTGAAGCTCTTTAAATGTTCTTAACTGATCTCAATAAATTTTTCAATAGCCTTATTTTTTTTTTTTTTTGCAGATCATTTTCAATATATATAGGAAAGAGAAAAAATAGTCATTATTGTCTGTGTAACGGTAACATTTTTGCAGTAACAGACTAAAACTGGAGAACCGGTTTTAGAAAATGGACGACCAATGTTCTTGTAAAAGGAAAATCGGATGAGCCCTTTTTAAAATAGGACGACCAGTTTTAAAACAAAAAGATTCGGAGGCATCCTACAAAAAATCGGATGATCCTTCTAATATATCGGACGACCAATTTGGGAAAATTCGAATGTTTGGTTTTAAAATTAGATGACCGGTTTTGAAAATCGGATGGCCGATTTTGAAAATCGAATGACCCCCCTTTTTTGAGAAGGATTAAAAGCTAGTTTTCCTTAAACAAAAAGACATTTCAAAACACTTCAAAACATGTATTCTTATACTCTTTTAGAGATTAAAAAAACTTTCGAAGGAATGAAAAACTCTATTAAGCATACTTGGATTTTTCAAGAATAGTTTATAAAAAGAAATTCATCCAAGGAGCTTCACATTTGATCAACAATAAAAAATGAGAGTAGGGAGTTTTACAAAATACCTTAGCATATCCCTAGCTAAGACACAAGTCTTCAAAGTCTTCAATGGCTTGATCTTTTCTCCTTCATTTTGCCTTGATCACCAAGATCTTTTGCTTCTAAGAGTGTAGCCTTGATACTTCAAATATACTTCTTTTGTTCTATTGAAACTAATCTTAATATTTCATCACATAAACATATGTTAATCATAATCAAAATCAAATGCAATAATGTCTTAGAGCTTAAAATCTCCCCCTTTTTTATTATGACAAATACATATGCAAGAAGAACAAAAGAGCAAGTATTAAAGTATGGTGATGCTTCAAGGAAATCATCAATACGAGTAAACCATAACAAAACACCATATAAGAGAGAGATAACTCCCCCTATGAATTTGAAAACATGCCAAGGGTTTGAAAGATCTTTTAGAAAGATAAGCTCTCCCTAAAAACATATTTTACAACAAATATGGCATAAAAAAATCATCAAGGCAATTGAAGCCATATAGCAAAAAAGACATGATGCATAAAGCCGTATGCAACGTAAAAGCTCAAGGTTTCAAAGCATCAAAAAGATATGCGAACAACATCAGACATATTCAACAATACCAACATTGATAACAACAAACTAAAGCATAAGCAGTAACATAAGCATCAACAACATATGCATCAACAATATACCAACAATTTGCATATTACATTTTCGCCCCCTTACTTCTTGCACATATTTCTCCCCCTTTTGGCATAAATCAAAAAGACATTGAGGAGAGTTTATAAGGGATCATTGAAGTGGTAACTACACTTGGACTTTCAACATTAAAGTATCATCATGAAGTCAAAAAACAAAGAAAGCATCAAGATAGCACAATACCAATATGAAGAACAAAGCATAAGATATATCAAGTCATAAGAAGAACAATGGATAAAATATAGCATCAAAAAGACATAAGAGAACCATAATTAAGTTTGATAAAGAACCAAAGAAAACAACAGAACGGGAAGGATTTTTTAGAAAGGAAAGGGAAGGAGTTTTTTTTTTTTTTTTAAGAAAATCCACAATAATCTTCATCTTCATCGCTCTCTTTTCCTTCTCGCTCCAAACTCATAACCCGGTTGTGAATGTCTACAATCTTCTCATCAAGTTCATCAAGCCAGATATGGAGATTTCCATTTATATCATCCAGTCAGTCATTGAGTTGTGCTTGCATTGTAACAATCGTATCCAATATTTGAGCCGTGTCCATTGATGATTGTCCTTCTTCCGTTCTTTCTTGTCTCTTCTTTTTTTTTTTCTCTTCTAATTCTTTCTACCTCCGTCTCGGAGTCACTTTCTTCGGGCTATGTAGGGAGAGGAGTTTCGAACGAGAGAGTGAGCGAGATTTGTGAGAAATAAGAGAAAAGCTGTGAAAAAATCTGGTTTTTAAAACGCAGCACTGGCACTTTTTTAAAAAGAAATCTATCGACCGTTTTTCGAAAGCGGTCATCCAATTTTTTTGAGAGAGGCATCCGATTTTTCCAAAAAAAAAAAATTGTAAGAATAAAGAATAAGAGGAAGTTTGAAAGACTCAAACAACACATATTAGTCAATAAATCTACCAATACTAAGCAATTTTTACAAATAAGAAAAACGTTTGTCAGAGAGGGGTTTTAAAACAAAAATCAGCAAAAAACCAAAACTCATCACACAAAACATCATCAGTAAACTTAGGCTAAATGTGAGATAATAGGGCAAAGTTATCAATAAAGTACCTTCTTGTTCTTACTCCTTGTGATACATCGCCAATGATTCCATCCTTTGTGTGTCCCTTTGGATGTATCACATCTTGAGGAAGACTTTGAGCTTCTTGATCATTTTCTTGTTTTTCTTCAATCTCTTCTTCCTCGCTAGCATGTTCTTCCATTGCTTGAGTGTATTGTTTGTAGCTTAAAGAGTTATCTATGTCATCATCATTTCTCTTTTCAAAAATGTTAGTTTCATCAAAGTTTATATGAATGGACTCTTCAATACATATTTCTTTTATTGAAAATTCTATAAGCTTTCTTGTTTGAAGAGTAACTAAGAAAAATTCCCTCGATGGATTTTCTATCGAACTTCCAAAGGTTGTCCTTGGTGTTTAAAGTAAATCATTTGCATCTAAAAACTTTGAAGTAGCCAATTGAGGGGGCTTTGTTTAAAATGAGTTCAAAAAGAGTTTTCTTTTAAAAAAAATATGGTCTCAAGAGAACATGATTCATAATGTAGCATGAATTGTTAACAGCCTCGGCCCAAAATATTTAGTTAGAGAGTTTTCACAAAGCATTGACCTTGCCATTTCTTGTAAAGTTCGATTTTTCCTTTTCATAACTCCATTATGTTGTGGGGTTTTAGTGGCAATAAAAATAAAAAAACTGTGTTATGCTAAAGACATCACAAAGTTTTGTAAACTCTTGGATGTTAAATTCTATCCCATTATCACTTCTCATTGAGATTAATTTGCAATCAAGGGAGGTTTGAACCCCTTTGAAAAGTTTGACAAATTCTTGAAATGCCTCAGTCTTTGCTAAAAAGAATGTCCAAGTACATGCCTCATTCTTTGAGTTTCAATTTGTGCGTAAACTTTATGTCCACTCGCACGCACGTGCACGAAAAAAATTATATTCATGCTCGGTCATTTAAAAGGTATTTTAATTTCCGAAACAAAAACTGATTGCTTCTCATGCATTTCTCTACTTAGATGGTGCAACATCGCCTAAAAGTATTATGGACTTCATTTGGCATTCATCTTATCTTGTAATTGATTTTTCTTTTTAAAGAATTAAGCAGCCTTCAACATGATATTTCATGTGAAAAATAGGAAGGAAGAAATCTCTAGAAGGCTTAAGATATTTACACAATGTCTTGAACTTGTAAAAGAAAAGAGAAGGATAAGGATTGTCGACTTAGATCAAGAAATAAATGATAATTAATATAAGAAAGAAATGAAGATTTTTCACGGTACTATATCTTGTCATGCTTATCAGCTTGCAGCTGTGGCAATAGTTCACCAGTGCACTCCCTAAGGTATACACGCTTTGCAACAATATTCTTAAGGATTTCTCCCCTGTGAGATAAATAAGAACTCCCAAGTACAACCATTTGTTGATATTTTTGGAGGAATGTCATATTCATGTATTCATACTTATCGCCACTTTGGAAAAGAATACCAGGAGTGCCATCATTGCAGTAGATAGAGTAATTTTGACAAACATAGGAATCAAATTCCGAATTTACCACAAAGGACATTGATGACTTCGTCTGACAACTTCCTTTCTCACGGGATTCAACTTTATGGACCAGCCAGAAGTAGTGTAGGCCACATTGATTCTTTTCGGTTTCTTGAGAGCATAGTTGAAGTTGTTTCTCATAGGAAATAAAAGTTCTCGTGAACATCCATGTAATCCACAGTCAAAGACACAATATTGAGAGTAAAATATCATCCCAATCAATCAAAAGCCACATCAAGATTCTTGTCAAGATATGATTCTGCATTAAGATTACTTGCATCATTTACTGCATTTAATGGATCCTCGTATTTTTCCCTCACTTCGTAGCTAATTAATCCATGGTTCTTAAATTTTTATGGTATGTTAAAAAAGGAGTAAATTGTATCACTTCAATTACTACTAAATGTATATATAATAAAGAGAGAGAACACTTTTATGAGCTCAATTTTTTTAACAATGCGTTGAGTTTCAATGTGTGTGTAAAACATATGTCACCACTCGCACGCATGTGCACAAAAGAAATTATATTTATGCTAGGTCATTTTACAGGAATTTTAATTTCAAAAACAAAAAGACGAGGGCTTCTCGTGCATTGCTCCACTTAGATGATGCAATATCGCGTAAAAAGTATTAGGGACTTCATTAGGCATTCATCTTGTCTGATCGCGGATTTTATTTATCAATGAAGTAGCTTTCAATATGATATTTTATGTAAAAAATAGGAAAGAAGAAATTTCTAGAAGTTTTTGGATATTTCACACAACGTCTTGACCTTGTAAAAGGAAAGAGAAAGACAAAGATTGTCGACTCACATCAAGAACAGAAAGATAATCAATGTTAAAAAGAAATGAACACTTTTCACGGTATCCTATCTTGTCAAATTTATCAGCTTCCAAGTATGGCAATAGTTCACTAGTGCACTCCCCAAGGCATTCATACTTTGCAACAACAGTCTTAAGGATTTTTCCCCTGCGAGATAAATCAGAAATCCCAAATATATTCCGTTGTTGATATTTATGGAGGAACATCATATTCCTGCATTCACAATTATCGCCTCCTTGGAAAGAAGTACCGGTAGCGTAATCATTGCAATAGATACGGTAATTTCGAGAAACGTACAGATCAAATTTTGAAATTAGCCACAAAGGACATTGACGACATTGGCTCACAACTTCCTTTCCCACGGGATTCAAATTTATAGATCAGCCAGAAGCCAGGTGGTCAACATTAATCATTTTCGGTTCCTTGAGAGCACAATTAAAGTTGTTTCTCGCAGGAAATAAGAGTTCTCGTGAACATCTATGTAATCTACAGTCAAAGACACGACATCGACAACAAAAGAGGATCCCAATCAATATAAAGCCACATCAAGATCATTGTCAAGATATGAGTCTACATTTAGATTATTTGCATCATTTAATGGATCTCATATTTTGCCCTAACTTTTTAGCTAATTAATCCATGCTTCCTAATTTATACGGGTATGTTAAAAAGGGAGTAAATTCTATCACTTCAATTAGTACTAAATGAATATATAATAAAGAAAGAGAACTCTTTTACGAGCTCAAATTTTTTTCACAATGCATTGAGCTTCAATATGTGCGTGAAATTTATGTCTCCACACGCAAGCACATGCATGAAAAAATATTATTTCACTCTAGGTCATTTTAATGGTATTTTAATTTTCAAAACCAAAGACGAGTGTTTCTCGTGCATTCCTCCACTTAGATGATGCAATATCATGTAAAAAGTATCAGGGACTTCATTAGGCGTTCATCTTGTCTGAATATGGATTTTTTTTTTTAAATGAATGAAGTTGTCTTCAATATGATATTTCATGTAAAGAGTAGGAAGGAAGGAATCTCTAGAAGGTTTTAGATATTTTCACACAATGTCTTGAACTTGCAAAGTAAAAAGAAAGGTAAAGATTGTCGACTCAGATCAAGAATAAAAAGATAATAAATATTCAAAAGAAATGAAGACTTTTCACAGTCCTATATCTTTTCATGCTTATCAGCTTCTAGTTGTGGAATAGTTCCCTAGAGCACTCTCCAAGGTATTCAAGCTTTGCAACAATACTCTTAAGGATTTCTCTGCTGCAAGATAAATCTGATCTCCCAAGTAAAACCCTTTGTTGATATTTATGGATGAACATCATATTCTTGCACTCATACTTATCGCCTCTTTGGAAAGGAGTACCAGGAGTGCCATCATTGCAATTGATACAATAATTTCGACAAATACACAGATCAAATTCCAAATTTGCCACAAAGGACATTGACGACTTCGGCTCACAACTTCCTTTCCCACGGGATCCAACTTTATAGACCAGCCAGAAGTAGTGTGGGCCACATTGATATTTTTCGATTTCTTGAGAGCACAGTTGAAGTTGTTTCTCGTAGGAAATAAAAGTTCTCGTGAACATCCATGTAATATACAGTCAAAGACATGACATTGATAGCAAAATAGGATCCCAATCAAGCAAAAGCCACATCAAGATCCTTGTCAGGATATGAGTCTGCATTAAAATTGCTTGCATCATTTACTGCATTTAATGGATTTTCGTATTTTGCCTCACTTCGTAGCTAATTAATCTATGGTTCTTAAATTAATATGGGTACGTTAAAAAAGGAGTAAATTCTATCACTTCAATTACTGCTAAATTAATATATAATAAAGAGAGAGAACTCTTTTATGAGCTCAAATTTTTTTCACAATGCATTAAGTGTCAATGCATAAAATATATGTCACCACTCGCACGCACGTGCAGGAGAAAAAATTGTATTTATGCTAGGTCATTTTAAAGGAATTTTAATTTCAAAAACCAAAAGACAAGGGCTTCTCGTGCGTTGCACCACTTTGATGATGCAATATCGCGTAAAGAGTATTAGGGACTTCATTAGGCTCTTATCTTGTCTGATCATGGATTTTATTTATGAATGAAGTAGCCTTCAATATGATATTTTATGTGAAAAATATGAAAGAAGAAATCTCTAGAAGTTTTTGGATATTTCACACAACGTCTTAAACTTGTAAAAGAAAAGGGAAAGATAAAGATTGTCGACCCAGATCAAGAATAAAAACATAATAAATGTTAAAAAGAAATGAAGACTTTTCACGGTCCTCTATCTTTTCATGCTTATAACCTTCCAAGTGTGGCAATAGTTCACTAGTGCACCCAAGGTATTCATACTTTACAACAACATTCTTAAGCATATCTCCCCTGCGAAATAAATTAGAAATCCCAAGTACAACCCTTTGTTGATATTTATAGAGGAATATCATATTCCTGCATTCACACTTATTGCCTCTTTGGAAAGGAGTATAAGTAGTGTCATCATTGAAATAGATATAGTAATTTCGACAAACATGTGGATCAAATTGTGAATTAGCCACAAAGGACATTAACATGTTCGGCTCACAACTTCCTTTCCCATGGGATCCAAATTTATAGACCAGCCAGAAGTAGTGTGGGCAGCATTGATCCTTTTTTTCTTTCTTGAGAGCACAATTGAAGTTGTTTCTCGCAGGAAATAAAAGTTCTTATGAACATCCACGTACTTCACAGTCAAACGCACGACACAGACAGCAAAATAGGATGCTGAATCAATCTAAAGCCTTATCAAGATCCCTGTCGAGATGTGAGTCTAGATTCAGCATGCTTATACCATTTACTGCCTTTAATGGATCTTTGTATTTTTCCTTTACTTCGTAGCTAATTAATTCATGGTTCTTAAAATTTGTACGGGTACGTTAAAAGAAGGAGTAAATTATAACACTTCAATTAATACTAAATATTATATAATAAAGAGAGAGAACTCTTTCATGAGCTGAAATGTTTTTCGCAATGCATTGAGTTTCAATGTGTGAGTAAAATTTATGTCTCCACTCGCATGCACGTGCACAAAAAAAATTATATGTATGCTCGGTTATTTAAAAGGTATTTTAATTTCTGAAACAAAAAATGATTGCTTTACGTTTCTCCACTTAGATGGTGCAACATCGCCTAAAAAATTATTATGGACTTCATTTGGCATTCATCTTATCTGATATTAATTTTTTTTTTTTTGTAAGAATTAAGTAGCCTTCAACATGATATTTCATGTGAAAAATAGGAAGGAAGAAATCTCTAGAAGGTTTCATATATTTCCCACAATGTTTTGAACTTATAAAAGAAAAGAGAAAGATAAGGATTGTCGAATTAGATCAAGATCAAAATGATATTTAATATTAAAAAGAAATTATGACTTTCCACGGTCCTATATCTTGTCATGCTTATCAGCTTCCAAGTGTTACAATAGTTTACTAGTGCACTCTCCAAGGTATACATGCTTTGCAACAATATTCTTAAGGATCTTTCCCCTGCGCAATAAATCAGAACTCCCAAGTATAACCCTTTGTTGATACTTATGGAGGAACATCATATTCGTGAATTCATACTTATCGCCTCTTTGGAAAGGGGTACCAGGAGTGCCATAATTGAAACAGATACGGTCATTTCGAGAAACAAATTGATCAAATTCTGAATTTCCCATAAAGGACGTTGACGACTTCGGCTCACAACTTCCTTTCCCACAGGATCCAACTTTATAGACCAGCCAGAAGTAGTGTGGGCTACATTGGACCTTTTCGGTTTCTTAAGAGCACAATTGAAGTTTTTTCTCACATAAAATAAAAGTTCTCATGAACATCCATGTATGTACGGTCTAAGATACGACACCTACAGCAAAATAGGATCCCAATCAATCAAAAGTCACATCAAGATCCTTGTCAAGATGTGACTCTGCAATCAGATTGCTTGTATCATTTACTACATTTAATGGATCTTCATATTTTTCCCTGACTTTGTAGCTAATTAATCCATGGTTCTTAAATTTATACGGGTACGCTACTAAAAGGAGTAAATTCTAACACATCAATTACCACTAACTGAATATATAATAAAGAGAGAGAACTCTTTTATGAGCTCAGTTTTTTTTTTCAATTTATTAGAGTTTCAATGTGATGTGAACATGTTAGACATGCAAGAACTTCAAGGGAGTTGTGACAAGAGTCAAGGCAAAACAACTAAAGAGTCACAAGTAACTAATGCCCCTAGTACATTTATGAGATTAATGAATCATGTGTTGAGGAATTTTATTGGGAAATTTGTTGTTGTAGACTTTGATGACATTTTGGTCTATAGTAAGACATATAATATGCATGTTCAACATCTTAGAGAAGTACTAAATGTCTTGAGAATTGAAAAACATTTTGCTAACCTTGACAAATGTGAGTTTTGTTTGGAGAAAGTTACATTTCTAGGTTATGTAGTGAGCTCACAAGGACTTCAAGTAGATGAAGGTAAGGTCCTAGCAATTAAGGAATGGCCAACACCAAGAAACGCATCGGAAATGAGGTGTTTAAATGGGTTAGCAAGTTTCTATAGGCGGTTCATCAAAAATTTCAGCACACTTGCTAGCCCTTTGACCGATGTGATCAAGAAAATCAAAGGATTTAAGTGGGAAACAAAGCAAGAACAAGCATTTCAATTGTTGAAGGAAAATTTGGGTAGTGCACCCCTTTTATCACTACAAAACTTTGAGAAAACTTTTGAGGTGGAGTGTGATGCATCCGGCATTGGTATAGGCTGTGTACTTATGCAAGATGGAAAGCCCTTAGCCTATTTCAGTGAAAACTTAATGGGATAGCCATGAGGTACTCAACTTATGACAAGGAGCTTTATGCTTTAATAAGAACATTAAAGCATAAGCAACACTACCTATGGCCAAAGGAGTTTGTTGTGTACATAGATCATGAGGCTTTGAAGTTTCTCAAGGGCCAACATAAACTCAATAAGAAACGTGCAAGATGGATGGAGTTCATTGAAACATTTCCATATGTCATCCGTTACAAGAATGGTAAGGAGAATGAGGTGGCCGATGCTCTATCTAGAAGGTATACTCTCTTATCCGCCCTTCAAACAAAAATTTTAGGTTTTGAAATGCTTAAAGAAATGTATTCTAGTGATCATGACTATAAGAAAATTTTTGAGAAATGCTTGTTAGCACCTTTTGGAAAATATTTTTTACATGAAGAATTTCTTTATTGTGAAGGTACATTATGTATACCATCTTGTTCCACTAGAATTCTATTATCAAAGAAGCATATTGTGGGGGATTAATAGGACATTTTGGTGTCACTAAAACCTATGAAATTCTTCATGAACATTTTTTTTTGCCACATTTAAAAAGAGATGTAGAAAGATTTGTAGGAAGTTGTATTGAATGCAAGAGAGCTAAATCTAGAACTCTTCTACATGGACTTTACACATCATTAGATGTTCCTAAAAAACCTTGGGTTGATATTTCTATGGATTTTATTCTTGGTTTACCTAGGACCTCTAGAGGTATGGATTCTGTTTTTGTTGTTGTAGATAGGTTCTCTAAAATGGTACACTTTACTCCTTGAAGGAAATCCGATGATGTCTTGTAGCTAGCTTGTTCTTTACTTGGATAGTTAGATTCCATGGAATTCCAAGGTCTATTGTGTTGGATAGAGATACCAAATTCTTGAGCTATTTTTGGAGAATTCTTTGGAAGAAACTTGGTACTAACTTGCTTTATTCTACAGCTTGCTATCCACAAACGAATGGACAAACCGAAGTGGTAAATAGAACAATTGGCCAACTTCTAAGGGCTATTTTGAAGAAGAACTTGCGGCAATGGGAGGAGTGTTTGCCACACATTGAATTTTCCTAGAATAGGGCACCTCACTCTACTACTTCTCATTCTCCATTTCAAGTTGTTTATGGTTTTAATCCTTTAACTCCCTTTGATTTCGTTCCTTTGCCTATAGATAAAGCATTAAGCAAGGATGCCAGGAAGAAGGCTAATTTTGTGAAAGCAATTCATGCAAAGGTCCATGAAACCATTTTCAACTGCAACAAAAGCTTGTAGAGAAAAGAAATGTGGGAAGAAGAAAAGTGATATTCAAACAAGGTGATTGGGTTTGAGTGCATTTTAGAAAGGAAAGATTTCCCCAACAAAGAAATTCTAAGCTTGATGATAGGGGAGATGGGCATTTCAAATCCTTCAAAAAATTAATAACAATCCCTATAAAGTTGATCTTCCGGGACATTATAATGTTAGTGCCACTTTTAATGTATCCGATATCTCCTTATTTGATATAGGTGATGGAGATTCGAGGACGAATCCTTTTAAATAGGGGGAGGCTGATGTGAACTAGTTAGACATGCAAGAACATCAAGGAGTTGTGACAAGAGCCAAGGCAAAACAACTAAAGAGTCACAAGGATCAAATTGAGCAAGAGAAATTTCAAGGGCTAAATTTTGATGTCCAATACTTTATGGGGCAATATCCTAAAGTTTTAAATATGTTAGAAATTGGAAATTTACCTTGATAGATGATTGGAATATGCCTTAAATTTGGAGCTTCGATTTGGAGCTTAAATTTGTGGCTTAATTTTGGGGTTTAAATTTATGGTGCTTAATTTTGGGCTAAAAATAGGAGAGGAAAACATTCCTAATCCTTTTTCCCTAAAGTCTCTATAAATATGTAGTCTTTCATTTTGTAGAGGCTAATCAAGAAATATTTCAAGACAAAGGTTCTTCTCTTAGTATTCTTAGTTTTTAGCTTATTTTTTTCTATCTTCTCAAGGGTGAACTTCCTTGAAGAAAAATCACTTTGAAGACTTGTTGAAAGTTCCAAGAGCTTCAAGGTCGATCATCAAAATTCTTTCATACTAGTTACTACACTCTTGTAGAAAACTAGTCTTGAGGTCTTCTTCTTATTTCATTGAGGTCTAAGGTTCAAAATACCTTAGGTTGCTTGAACTTTGAAGAAAAAATTTTGTTTAAAACGTTCTTGAGGTCTTGGATTTAATATATCTAAGGTTGCTAGAAGTTTAACATTTTCAAGTCCTATCAAAGGCACTTTCTCTTTTTTACTTGTTACACTTGTTTTGTTCATTCTCTCCCTCACTTCTTGGATGAAATTTTATGCTCTTGAAGATCATTCCACATCACAATGTGTGCTTAAAATTTATGTCTACATTAAAATTTATGTCTACACTCGCACGCAAGTGCATGAAAAAAATTATATTTATTCTAGGTCATTTATTGGCATTTTAATTTCCAAAACCAAAAAATGATAGCTTCTCTCGCATTGCTCCACTTTATGATGCAATATCGCATAAAAAGTATTAGGACTTCATTTGGCATTCATCTTGTCATATCATGGATTTTATTTATGAATGAAGTAGCCTTTAACCTGATTTGTTTTGTGAAAAAATAGGATGGAATAAATCTATAGAATGTTTTGGATATTTCACACAATGTCTTGAAGTTGTAAAAGGAAAGAGAAAGATAAAGATTGTTGACTTAGATCAAGAACAAAAAGATAATTAATATTAAAAACAAATGAAGATTTTTCATGGTCCGATATCTTCTCATGGCTATTAGCTTCAAGGTGTGTCAATAGTTCACTAGTGCACTCCCCAAGGTATTCATGCTTTGCAATAATATTCTTAAGGACTTCTCCCCTGCCATATAAATCAGAATTCCCAAGTATAACCCTTTGTTGATATTTATGGAGGAACATCATAGTACTGCTTTCACACTTATTGCCTCTTTGGAAAGGAGTACCAGTAGTGCAATCATTGCAATAAAAACAGTAATTTCGACAAACATACAGATCAAATTCCGAATCTGCCACAAAGGACATTGATGACTTCGGCTCACAACTTCCTTTCCACAGGATCCAAATTTATAGACCAGCCAGAAGTAGTGTGGGCAACATTGATCCTTTTTGCTCTCTTGAAAGCACAATTGAAGTTGTTTCTCACAGGAAGTAAAAGTTCTTGTGAACACCCAGGTACTCTACAATCAAAGACACGACACTAATAGCAAAATAGGACGCCCAATCAATCTAAGACCACATCATGATCCTTGTCAAGATATGAGTGCATTAACATTGCTTGCATCATTTACTGCATTTAACGGATCTTCGTATTTTGCCCTTATTTCATAGCTAATTAATCCATCGTTCTTGAATTTTTATGGGTACGTTAAAAAAAGGAGTAAATTCTAACACTAAAATTAGTGTTAAATGATTCTACAATAAAGAGAAAGAACTCTTTTATGAGCTCAAATGTTTTTTCACAATGCATTGAGTTTCAATGTGTGTGTAAAATTTATGTCTCCACTCGCATGTACGTGCACGAAATTTATGTTATGCTAGGTCATTTAATGGCATTTTAATTTCCAAAACCAAAAGAAAAATGCTTCTCATGCATTGCTCAATTTAGATGATGCAATATTGCGTAAAAAGTATTAGGGTCTTCATTTGGCGCTCATCTTCTCTGTTCATGTATTTTATTTATGAAAGAAGTAGCCTTCAATATGATATTTTATGTGAAGAATAGGAAGGAAGAAATCTCCAAAAGGTTTCGGGTATTTCACATAATGTCTTGAAGTTGTAAAAGGAAAGAGAAAGATAAAGATTGTCGACTCAAATCAAGAAGAAAAAGAAACTAATATTAAAAAGAAATTATGACTTTTCACGGTCCTATATCTTGTCATGCTTATCCGCTTCCAGGTGTTACAATAGTTTACTAGTGCACTCCCCAAGGTATACATGCTTTGCAACAATATTCTTAAGGATTTCTCCACTGTGCAATAAATCAGAACTCCCAAGTATAACCCTTTGTTGATATTTATGCAGGAACATCATATTCCTGTATTCATACTTATGGCCTCTTTGGAAAGGAGTACTAGGAGTGCCATCATTAAAATAGATACAGTAATTTCGACAAACATACGGATCAAATTCCGAATTTTCCACAAAGGACATTGACGACTTTAGCTCAAAACTTCCTTTCCCACGGGATACAACTTTATAGACTAGCCAAAAGTAGTGTGGGCCACATTGCTCCTGTTCAGTTTCTTGAGACCACAACTGAAGTTGTTTCTCACACGAAATAAAAGTTGTCGTGAACATCCACGTAATTACAGTCCAAAGACACAATAAAATACAGTAAAATAGGATGTCAAATTAATCTTAAGCCACATCCAGATCTTGTCAAGATATTAGTCTGCATTCAGATTGCTTGCATCATTTACTGCATTTAATAGACGGTCATCTTTTGCCCTTACATCGTTGCTCATTGATCCTTGGTTCTTAAATTTGGATGGGTACCTTAATAAAAGGAGTAAATTCTAACACTTCAATGAGTATAAATAAATATACAATAAAGAGAGAGAACTTTTTTATAAGCTCAATTTTTCATTTTGTGGCAATAGTTCACTAGTGCACTACCCGAGGTATTCATACTCTGCAACAATATTCTTAAGGATTTTTCTCCTGCCATATAAATCAGAACCCACAAGTACAGCCCTTTGTTGATGTTTATAGAGGAACATCATATTCCTTTATTCATACTTATCGCCTCTTTGGAAAGGATACCAGGAGTGCCATAATTGCAATAGATACAATAATTTTGACGAACATACGAATCGAATTCCTCGAATTTGCCACAAAGTACATTGAAGACTTGGCTGACAACTTCCTTTCCCATAGGATCCAACTTTAAAGACCAGCTGGAAGTAGTGTTGATCCTTTTCTGTTTCTTGAGAGCACAATTTAAGTTGTTTTTGAACAAGAAATAAAAGTACTCGTGTACATCCATGTAATATACAGTCAAACACACGACACGGACAGGAAAATAGGATGTCAAATCAATCTAAAGCCACATCCAGATCCTTGTGAAGATATGAGTCTACATTCAGATCGCTTGCATTATTTACAGCATTTAATCAATCTTTGTATTTTTCCCTTACTTCGTAGCTAATTAAACAATGGTTCTAAAATTTGTATGGGTACCTTAAGAAAGGAGTAAATTCTAACCTTCAATGAATACTAAATGAATATATAATGAACAGAGAGAACTCTTTTATAAGCACAAATTTTTTAACAATGCATTGAGTTTCAATGTGTGCTTAAAATTTATATCTCCATTCGCACACATGTGTACGAAAAAATTTATATTTATGCTAGGTCATTTAAAAGGTATTTTTAATTTCTGCAACTGAAAAAGGATTGCTTATCGCGCAATGCTCCATTTAGTTGACGCAACATCGCCTAAAAGTATTAGGGACTTCATTTCGCATTCATCTTGTCTGATCATTGATTTTTTTTAAGAATTAAGTAGCATTAAACATATCTTTCATGTGAAGAATAGGATGGAAGAAATATCTAGAAGGTTTCAGATATTTCACAAAATGTCTTGAACTTGTAAAAGAAAAAAGAAAGATAAAGATTTTCAACTCAGATCAAGAACAAAAGCATATTCAATACTAAAATGAAATGAAGACTTTTCACGGTCCTATATCTTGTCATGCTTATCAGCTTGCAGGTTTGGTAATAGTTCATTAATGCGCTCACCAAGGTATTCATGCTTTGTAACAATATTCCTAAGGATTTCTCCCCTGCGATATAAATCAAAACTCCCAAGTATAGCTCTCTGTTAATGTTTTTGGAGGAACATCATATTTCTGCATTAATACTTATCGCCTCTTTGGAAACGTGTACAAGGAATGCCATTATTGCAATAAATACAGTAATTTTGACAAGCATACGAATAAAATTCCTCAAATTTTCCTCAAAGGACATTAAGGACATCGACTCACAACTTCCTTTCCTATGGGATCCAGCTTTAGAGACCAGCCAGGAGTAGTGTGGGTCACATTGATCCTTTTTGGTTTCTTGAGAGCACAATTGGAGTTGTTTCTCGATAGGAAATCAAGGTTCTCATGAACATCCGTGTAAGCTACAGTCAAAGACACGATAAAATACAGTAAAATAGGATGTCAAATTAATCTTAAGGCACATCCAGATCCTTGTCAAGATATAAGTCTACATTCAGATTGCTTGCATCATTTACTGCATTTAATAGATTGTCATTTTTTTCCCTTAATTTGTTGCTCATTGATCTTTGGTTATTAAATTTGGATGGGTAACTTAATAAAAGGAGTAAATTCTAACACTTCAATGAGTACTAAATAAATATACAATAAAAAGAGAGAACTTTTTTATAAGCTCAATTTTTTTTCACAATGCATTGAGTTTCAATGTGTGCTTAAAATTTGTCTACACTCTCTCGCACGTGCATGAAAAGAAAATCACATTTATGCTAGGTCATTTAAAAGTTATTTTATTTTCCAAAACCAAAAAAAGAGTGCCTCTCGCTCCTTGCTCTACTTTGATGATGCAACATCGCCTAAAAAGTATTAAGGACTCCATTTGGCATATTCATCTTATCTAATCATTGATTTTTTTTTAAGAATAAAGTAGCCTTCAACATGATATTTCATGTGAAGAATAGGAAGGAGGAAATCTCTAGAAGGTTTCGGATATTTCACACATTGTCTTGAACTTCTAAAAGAGAAGAGAAAGGTAAAGATTGTCGACTCAAATCAATAACAAAAAGATAATTAATTCTAAAAAGAAATGAAGACTTTTCACGGTCCTACTGTAACAATATGGATTTCTCCCCTGCCACATAAATTAAAACTCCCAAGTACAGCCATTTGTTGATGTTTATGAAGGAACATCATATTCCTGCATTCATACTTATCGCCTATTTGGAAAGAAGTGCCTGGAGTGCCATCATTGCAATAGATAAAGTAATTTCAACAAACATACGGATCAAATTCTAAATTTGCCACAAAGGATATTGACGACTTTTCCTCACAACTTCCTTTCCAACTGCATCAAGCTTTAGAAACTAGCCAGAAGCACTGTGAGGCACATTCATCCTTTTCGGTTTCTTGAGAGCACAATTGAGGCTGTTTCTCAGAAGGAAATGAAAGTTCTCGTGAACATCCATGTAATCTACAGTCAAAGACACAACATCGACAGCAAAATAGGATGTCAGATAAATCTGAAGCCATATCCATACCCTTGTTAAGATATGAGTTTGTACTCAGGTTGCTTGCATTATTTGCTACAGTTAACATATCTTTGTATTTTGCCCTGACTTCATAGCTCATTAATTCATGGTTGTTAAATTTGTACGAGTACCTTAAAAAAAAAGGAGTAAATTCTAACGCTTTAATGAGTACTAAATAAATATATAATAAAGAGAGAGAACTCTTTTATAAGCTCAATTTTTTTTCACAATGCATTGAGTTTCAATGTGTGCTTAAAATTTATTTCTCCACTCGCACGTACATGCCCGAAAAAAATTGTATTTATGCTAGGTCATTAAAAAGGTATTTTGTTTTCAAAAAATGAAAAACAAGTGCTTCTCGCACATTGCTCCACTTAGATGATGCAACATAATTTAAAAAGAATTAGGGACTTCATTTGGCATTCATCTTGCCTGGTCATTGATTTTTTTTAAGGATGAAGTAGGCTTCAACATGATATTTCTTGTGAAGAATAAGGAAGAAATCTCTAGAAAGTTTCAAATATTTCACACAATGTCTTGAACTTTTAAAAGAAAAGAGAAAGATAAAGATTGTCGACTCAGATCGAGAACAAAAAGATAACTAATATTAAGAAGAAATGAAGATTTTTCACTGTCCTATATCTTGTCATGCTTATCAGCTTCCAGGTGTGGCAATAATTTACTAGTACACTCCCAAGGTATTTATGCTTTGCAACAATATGGATTTCTCCCCTGCCAGATAAATTAGAACTCCCAAGTATAACCCTGTGTTGTTGTTTTTTTTATGGGGAAATGTGATATTCATATGTTCGTACTTATCTTTTTATTTGAAAGATCTACTAGGAACGCCATCATTGCAACTGATACGGGAATTTCGGCAAACACAAGGATCATATTCCAAATCCACAATGGACATTGACGACTTCAGCTCACAAGTTCTTTTGCCGTTGGATCTAGCTTCAGGGATTAGCAAGTAGTAGTATAGGCCACATTGATCATTTTCTGTTTTTGGTCCACAAAATTGAAGTTGTTTCTTAGTAGGCAATATATGTTATTGTGAACATCCATGTAATTTACAATTAAAGACATGACACTAGTAGAAAAATAGATTTTTGAATTAATCTAAAGCCACATCAAGATCCTTGTCAAGATATGACTCTGCATTTAGATTGCTTGTATCATTTACTGCAGTTAATATATCTTCGTATCATGCCTCAACTCTGTATCTAATTTATCCATTATTCTTAAGTTAGTATTTCACTAAAAAGAAAGAGTAAATGCTAGCAATTGAACGTGTATTGAACGAATATGTAATAAAGGGAGAGAAGTGTTTTGTAAGCACAAATTTACTCACAATGCATTGAATTTAAATGCGTGCTTAAACTTTATATGTACACACACACACATGCACAAAAAATTATGTTTATGCTAGGATATTGAAAAGGTATTTCAATTTCCAAACCGAAAAACAAGTATTTCTCGCGCATTGCTCCAGTTGGATGATGCAACATCACCTACAAATATTAGGGACTCCGTTCGGCATTCATCTGGTATGATCATTCTTCTTTTAGAATAATGAAGTAGGCTTGACATTTCATGTCAAGAATAGAATAAAAGAAATCTCTAGAAGGTTTAGATATTTCAAACAATGTCTTGAAGTTGTAAAAGGAAAGAGAAATATAAAGATTGTCAACTCAGATCAAGAACGAGAAGATAATTAAATTAAAAGGAAATGAAGAATTTTCACAGTCATATATCTTGCAAGCTTACACGCTTGTAGGTGTGGCATCAGTTCACTAGTATACTGCCCAAGGTATTCAATGTTTTGCAATAATATTCTTACGGATTTCTCCCCCGAAAGATAAATCTGAATTCTCGAGTATAACCCTTTGTTGTTTTCTATAGAGAAACATCATATTCATGCATTCATACTTATCACCTCTTTGAAAAGTCGTACCAAGAATGCCACCATTTGCTACTGATACATAAGGATTCAATTCTGAATTTTCTACAAAGGACCTAGACGACTTCGGCTCATAACTTCCTTTGCCATGGGATCTAGCTTTAGAGACTAGCTAGAAGTAGTATGGGCCATAAAGTTCTTTCTCAACTGGAAATATAAGTTCTTGTGAACATCCATATAATCTACAATCAAATACATGACACCAAAAGCAAAATAGAATGTCGAATCAATGAAGCCACATCATGTTCCTTGTCAAATCAATCTGCATTCAGATTGCCTGCATCATTTACTGCATTTAATATATCTTCATATCCTGCATTGACTTTGTAGCTAATTCATCCATGGTTCTTAAGTTAGTATGGGTTCTTTAAAAAAAAAAGAGTAAATTCTAACAATTCAATGAGTATTGAATGAATATATAATAAAGAGAGCACTTTTGTAAGCTCAAATTTGTTTACAATGCATTGAATTTCAATGTGTGCTTAAACTTTATATCTACACGCATGCACGTGCCAGAAAGATAATTATTCTTATGCTAGGATATTGAAAGGGTTTTTAATTTCCAAAACCTAAAAACAAGTGCTTCTTGTGCACTGCTCCACTTGGATAATGCAACATCGCCTAAAAAATGTTATTGTCTTCATCTGGCATTCATCTTTCTAATCATTGACTTTTTTAAGAAATAAGTAGCCTTAACATAACATTTCATGTGAAGAAAGGAAACAAGAAATTTCAAGGAGGTTTATGATATTTCCTACAATGTCTTGAAATTTTAAATGGAAAGAATAAGATAAAGATAGTCGAGATTCAGACAGAAAACAAATAGATAATTAAAATAAAAAAGAAATAAATAATTTTCATGGTCATTTATCTTCCACGCTTATTAGTTTCCAGGTGTGGCATCAGTTCACTATGCACTCCCCAAGCTATTCATGCTTTGCAATAATCAGTACAAGAATCGTGCCTGTTACCGACCGACAAATTGGCTAGTATTGGGCATTTACCCACCGATATGGTCAGTCGGTGATATTTAGTCGGTAACTATCTGTGACGGAATGTAAGATCGGTCGAAAACTTTTATCTACCGAATTTCACGAATTACCGACCGAATGATCAGTGGTAATTTTAGTTTTCTTGTTTAAAATAATCACTTTAAAACATACAGACCAATTTCGCGGTTTGTATATTTTATTTATTGATTGAATTTCAGTCCGTAACGGTATTTATTTTTATATTTTAATAAGTAGTTATCGACCGATTTTCAGTCGGTATAGGTCGGTAATTATTGAATTTTTTTAATATTTTATTTATAATACTAATAATCCATCTGCAATAAGAAATCGACAACAGCAAAAAACAATATAAAACAAATACAATCAATACATATAATCTATAGGCAATACAATAATAACAAAAACGTCAAGACTACATAATATATTAAATCAAATATAAACCAAAACAAGTCTTGAATGCATAATATATAAATATCAAATACAAAATGAAATGAAATGAATACATTAAGTATGTGAAATAAAAAACCATGTAATATGAAACACATAAGTACTAAAGTACAAAACACATAAGTATCAAAATACTACGTAGGTGGAGGTGGGCTAGAGGAGGAGGGAGGACAAATTCGTGGCTGAGATATTGGGTCATCCGTTAGAGGGAAAGGAGGGAACAAAGGGGGTACCGAATCAAGCTGCACATCACACTGAGAGGCGAACGAGGTCATAAAGTAGGTGGACTTGTCCTATGTTTGCTGCATGTATCCCCATAACTTCTTCTCCCTCTCGATGTAGACATTTCGGCAACTGCAGAAGACACTGACAAAACAAATGATGAGCTACTGCTACTTCCCTATCGTTCGACGTTGATAGCTGAAGATTGTGAGCCAAAACCGTTGACATTGCCCTTGTTGCTGCCATCGGTAGCCTCGAACATCAACTGCTCGTCAGTCGGTATGGATGAGCCAGTCTCAATGTGAAGGCGTTCCGCGTTCGCCTTTAGCTCTAATATTTCATGTAGAAGAAAGACATTAAAAAGTTATTGTTAAGTAATATACAAAAGTGTAATGAACGATAATATAACATTAAACAAAAATGCATTAAATAACCTTACCGAAAGTTTGCCGGATTGCGTTTTAACTCACCGTCTCTTTTACTGATGTAATAGGATGTACAACTCTGGCTGTACAAATGCCTCGTCCATTTTCTACCATTGTAAACATTTAAAGGCTAAACGAGATTTCAAATATTATGAAAGTCAAAAAGAGCTATATATAAGTTATAAAAAATATGGTTGTAAGTTAAAAAAATAGAATAATTAAATATGGAAAAGATTAATTGACTTAACCACTCAATGAATGACCTAGACCCGCCGGTATGCTTTCTGGGCCTCTGGCCACCACGTCCCTGTAGACGGCTCCTCTGTGCCACCTCCCACTTCTTATTGATAGCATCTGAGCTCTATACATCAAAGAGACTCGTGTATTGTACGGAAGTCATCGATTCGGGCTGATACCCATCTGCTCGAACCTCATCATCAAGTCCTTGTAACATAAAGAGGCCCATTTCTCCTAAGCATCCCATTTTGGCATGCTCATGTAACGGGTCCCATCAATACTTTTTTTGCAAAAATGCATACTCTGTTAATGAATGTAAGCTTGTATATTTAAAAGTTCATCTAATGAGAGTTATTTAAACACTTACCTTGAACTTTGTATACCAGATGTTCTTTATTTTGTTTGGGATCTTGCCAAGACTTGCAAGAGGCTCAACAAAGTGTTCCTTCATGATTTCAGTAGTCGACTTTGCACAAGTGAATTGCTGCTAAAGCTGTGCAAATGTTAAAAAAAGTGACATTTATTAATCGAATCTAATCAAATCGTAAAACAAAACTTAAGAGTTTAACATTCAAATAGTGGCGTTTAAGTTTTGAAAATATTTTGGCAGAGTTTCCCCTATAAAATAAACAACTCTTAGGCATAGAAAACGAGAACACTGAGCAATTCAATATATAATATAGTTTTAAGAGTCCAGGCTCCCCCATAAAGTATGAAGATAACAATTTCATAAGCAATACCAATGTATAAAAAACAATTTCATAAAGACAATAGTTTAAAGATAACAATTCCATACTCATAAAGAAACTTCTTGTTGGAATCCGTAGGCAAAAATAAATAAAATAAAACTACGAAAATCCACCAACAGGATCCGCACATACTAGAAAAAATCGAATGGATAGAAATTACCTCAATGTTTTTTACTATTCGGTGTGGAGGCACGGTTGTTTACGCTTCGCCCTCTACTGGTACCCACGTGACGAACTCCTTTGCAAGCGATCGGGATGCTAGCCCCTTCTGTGTTTTGAAAACTGTTCAGAACTAATCCTGACTATTTGGTAATATGTAGAATTTTTGGAGAGAGGAGGCTAGATACTATTATCGCGGTTCTAGGGTTTAGGATTTTTGTTTTTAGTCAGATGAAGACGGCTGCCAAGAAAGGTTAACATAACCTTTTATAATTGTCATTATATCAGAACCCTAATTATCATCTAATGACAATTTAATCTCGTCTGTCTATTCCTATAATCATCTAACGGTTGGCTGAATAATATTAAGTAATTAATGTCATTTATTTGATAAATAAAATTAGTTACTTATTAACTTACCAGAAAATACAATATAGAATCTGATTCCCCTTTTATATACATTCAATGAATCTGGACACGATATAGATTCATTAAACGTGGACATTGTGCTCACAAGATCCTCTATACGTGTGAGCCTGGAGGTTCACTTAACATTGGCAATGAATGAAAAATGTCCTGGACATTTATTCACAAAATATAAGCAGCCTCTAGCAAGACATTATGCTTACCCAAGTTAAGTAAAAGCAATAATAACTTAGCATCAGTTTTAATATTTAGTCCTTTTGTCACACAATATCCTAATTAAGTATAAGGCATGGACCGAGTCATCCTTATAAAACTTAATTAACCATTTACTTGATCACCAGGCAGACTGTTCTGAAAAATAACATTAATAACACCTTGTTAGTACTTATTTGAGCATGGCTATATCTATTTTCCAGTCTTCCTTATCAAGCGGTCCATGGATATCTCTCTCTAAAAAGAGAGGGACAAATCCCTTTCACTATCTCCAATATTCAAGCCATGACAAGAAAATAGCCCAACTAATAGTCATAATAATCACCTAATTAAAAGTGATGTTTGACTATGTCAAAACATATTTTCTCCCAATGCAAGAAGCATTAGAAACATTAGGTCAAATGCCACCAAATATAAAACTGAGAAGAAATGCTTAGGACTTAAGCCCATGCAATATTTCTTCTTCACTTTGGGTCATGTCCAATACAATATTCTCAATATGTATTTATGAATTGATTTTATATCTCATATTCTTGATCAGTAAAACTTGATTATCAATCAACTTCACACTAGTTTAATAATACAAGATGTAATAAAACTAGAGACAAATAAGAATAGTATTTTATTAGCAATAAGGGTTTTACGATCAACTCACATACTTGATGACTAAGAGCATAAAATACAATTCAAAATACATGCTTCATAAATCATAAATGTAAATCAATTGGCCTAGGGCATATACTAACACTTCTAATATCCACTCATACCATAAATGATCTATTTGAACTCTTGCCATTATACATCTTATATAATGATTTATTTTAGCTACGACATGTACTTGTCAACGGTCGGTAAGATAAGAATGCGAGAGTCAACAACACCCTACACGTATGGTGCTGGTGGATGTGCTGATGATGAAGAGGCAGGCCTCAATGACGTCCTCGCAGCAAATGATGAAGTAGGAGTAGAAATAGGCGCCAGACTCTAGTACGACAACTGTGGAAATGGAGTCAAGGTCACCAGAAGTGTAGACGTCATAGCTAGAGAAACATACGTCCCTGGTGGAATAGAAGCCAATGCTAGAGTAGACGTCTCCAGGGGTGCCCTCTTCTTCTTACTCCCACATACCATCTGTAATATAAAAGATAAAACAATTTTAGAAAGTTCCTTAAAAAGAATGTTATTTAAAATTACATAACAGTAAAAAGAAAAAAACAAGTTATTTAGAAATAAAGTATCTTAACCTCACGTAAAAGAAAAAGAAACAAATAATGCTATTTAAAAATAAAGTTACTTAAACATAACTTAAGAGAAAAAGAAAGGAACAAGTTACTTAAACAATTTAGTTTTGAATAAAAAAAGTTAGCAATTAAACATTCTACATTTCGAAATAAGACTCTGATTGAAACTTTTCCTCTTTCTCTTCCTCTTCATTATTGGACTCCATTCGACCTCTTCTTCATCTTCATCTCCAATGCTATTCCTCTTGTGAATCTCTACTCTAACTTGCCCAACCCGCGAACGAGAGTTCCAATCTCTTGAACATCTACGTCTATCCTTGAAGTCTCATCAACATCAACATCTTCTTGGAATGGAACATCTACTAGAGGTTCCTCTAAAATATGAGGTCTTCATTTTATTACAGCCACCAATTGCTTTTTTGTCCTTTAGCAGTAGCATATGGGACGTAAGTCACTTGTTCGGCCTATTTGGATAAAATAAAATGATCATACCCCCTTCATATATTTTTTTAATGTGCAACTCCACAAGTTTATATTTATCATGAATCTTGAGATCTCAATGTAAAGACGAATCAAACTAATCACACTTAAAAAGTACGACCTTTTGACTTAGTATTCCTGGGAATCCAACCTGAAGGATCTCATTTAAAATCCCATCATAGTCACCTTTTACCCATACACCATAGTATATGTAAGAATACCGGAACCTCGTTCTGTGTATAAAAGCTAAACCTGTTAATGAAACACCCATTACACGATTTCACAAGTTTGGACAGACCCCATGATAAATTCTTAAGGCATTCACTACTGCTTGCATTCACAAGATTCATCATCTGAATAATGTAATGAATATTTGTTTAGTTTATACACAATTAAACTTATATTATGAAAATTAACGTGACGTTCAACTCACTTCTTCCCTAAACCATGATGAAAACCCCTCACCAATTCTCGTTTGTATTTCACCTTCTATTAAACTTGGAAAACGTATCCTCAATTTTGTTGGATACTTCCTACAGGTAATTAATATATTTAACATATAAGCAATCACACAATTTTATTAATAAGTAAATCTTGTTCTATAATAAGTAATGAGACTAACTTAACGTATGGTTCCACTTCATCGTAGTTCAATAGAATGTAGTTCGTTGCTGCCTTAAGTTCTTTATCATCCAAAAATCTTGTCATCGTCTTACCATACATCCTTCTTTGTCCATTGCAAGTTGACAGAACCGATTCTCGAACTTCAGGTTGATCACCCTCTTTATTTCTTTGTGGATCCTTGCCTTGGGTGATATATGAGGTTCAAAGTAGGCTATAAAATGTGGCAGCCTCTTCAACCAAACAAGCATTACAATCAATCCCTCAACCCTAGCCTTATTCATAATTTTCTTCTTTAGATAGTTCAAGTAATATATCCATCTGTACTGAATAGGACCACATACTCTAGCTTCATACTGTAAATGAATCATTAAATGCTCCATGACATCGAAGAACGAAGGAGGAAAAATCCTTTCTAACTTGCAAAACAACACAACAATATAACTCTCCAATTCATGCATGTGTGCCACACTTAATTCAGGAGAACACAAGTTACTATAAAACATACTCAATTTTCCCAAGGTACTATATACCATGTTGGGAAATATCTCTTTAAGGGCAATAGGAATCAATCTCTCCAAAAACATGTGGCAATCGTGACTTTTCTATTCTGGATATTCTCAACTCCTTCAAATCAACACATCTACTCAAGTTGGAGGCATATCCATCCAGTAGTTTCAAGTCCTTCACCCACTCAAGTATGGCTTTCCTTTGTTATTTTGTCAAAGTGTAACATGTCTTCGGCTTTGCAGAACCTTTTAGATTTAGTTTGGGCTGATTGCAATATCTTTGAATATCTTCCCTAGACTTCACGTTATCCTTTGTCTTCCTTTTCACATCCATAACTGTGTTAAAAACATTATCAAAGATATTCTTCTCATTATGCATGACATAAAGATTATGGCGAACTAGAAGAGTACACCAATATAGAAGATCCTAAAAGATACTACGCCTTATCTAATTGTGAGATTGTCCTTTTCCATCTTCCTTACCTATCTTTGTTCCATTTTCTGTAATCTTTAGCTTGTCATGAACCCTTTCCCACAATTGATCTCCGGTAAGACGAGGTGGTGGCCTTGAATGATCTTCTTCTCTGCCTTTCTTGAAAGACCTTTAATCCCTCCGAAAGGGTTGATTCAAAAGTAGAAAGCAGCGATGACAATCAAACCAAGATTGTTTTCTCCCACTTTGTAGCCGAAATGACTTTGTTTCTTCCATACAATAAGGACAAGCCAATACACCAGCAATACTCCAACCGGACAATATCCCGTAAGTTGGAAAGTCCCTAACAGTCGAAAGAAGTACAACCCTCATTTTAACGTTCTATTTCTTCGAAATATCATACCTATTAACTCTATGCAACAATAATTGATTGGATTCTTCTATCAATGGTTGCAAGTAAACATCTAACTTATATTTTGGATTCTGAGGGCCCAGAATAATACTTGTTAAGAATATTACTGGAGTTTTTAAGCACATCTAAGGAGGCAACTTGTACGACGTAACAATCACTGGCCAAGAAGAATACTGCTTTCTAGACATCCCAAATGGTAAGAAACCGTCACTACACAATTTAAATATTGCATTCCTTGCTTCGAAAGCAAACTCAGGATGAGTACTATTGAAATGCTTCCAAGCTTCTCCATCCCTAGGGTGACTCATCATATCCAACTCAGGTACACTTTTCGAGTGTCATCTTATATGCTCAGCCGTTCTTTGAGAAGCATACAATCTCTCTAATCTAGGAGTTAGTGGAAAATAATAAATCTTCTTGTATGAAATGACTTTGCCATCTTCTTCTTATTTTTCTTTCTTCTCATGTAACGTTCATGGCCACAAAACTTACATTGACGTGTTGGGGCATCCTCTTTCCAATATAGCATACATCCATTAAAATATATCTCAATCTTTTGCACCGGCATATTCCAAACGAAAACCAATTTTTTATTTGGCACCAATCATCAGACACTACATACTTATAAGTTTTTAGAAATTTTCTCAATTTTTAAACTGCCTAATTTTACTGATGATGCTATTAGATTGTGCCTTTTTCCTTTTTTCTGAAGGATAAGGCTAAACATTGGTTAAATACACTTGAGAGAGTAGGTACATAGGCTGAGATAGCTAAGGAATATCTTAAAATGTATTTTCCTATTGGTAAGCTTATGAGGTTAAGGAGAGAAATAATTACTTTTTCCCAACAAAATAATGAACAATTTCACGAGAGTTGCGAGAAATTTAAAGCACTTCTTGTAGTTGACCTCATAATGAAGTCCCTAAATAGCAACAAATACAAAGTTTTTCTTCAGGATTAGATGAGAGGAATCGCCAAATGGTTGATTCATCTTGTAGTGGTACCTTCCTTCATAAAACTGCAAATGAGGCGTGGGATTTATTTGAAAATTTGTGTGATACTTCACAACAACATGCCACATACTCACGTATAGGCACATCTAGACAAATAGAAAATAGAGGAGGAATGTTTGAAGTTTCTCAAAATGTTGATTCTGCTTTGAAAGTTGATGCCTTATCTAAAAAGTTTGATTAATTGTTAGCTTTGAATACATTGCTGATGAATTCTCCTAATGTGCAAGGTGTTTGTGCAATTTTCTCTAGTCCTTCCCATGCTATACTGTCCTAGTGCAGGAACAAGTTAATGTAGCTCAAGCATTTCATAGACGGAACGACCAATACTCAAACACTCACAATCCAAGCTGAATAAATCATCTTAATTTCTCCTAGAGGTAAAAATGAGGGGAAGGTCGAGTAAGTTGGAATTCGTAAACGAAAACATAATTTAAAAAAGTATGAAAGCCACCACTAGGATCCGCACATACAAGAAAAGCGATTGGAGAGAAAACTACCTAAATATTTTCGATGCCGCTAGGCGTGGAGGCACTGTTGTTTACTCTTCGCCCTCTACCGATATCCACGCGATTATCTCCTTTTCAAGCGAACGGGATGCTAGCCCGTTGGCGTTCTGAAAACTATTCAGAATGAAATCTAACTATTTGGTAATGCTTGGAAATTTCGAGAGAGAGAGAGAGAGAGAGAGAGAGAGAGAGAGAGAGGCAAGACACAATTCTCATAGTTCTAGGGTTAAAGGTTTTTCTCTTTTATCAGAGGAAAAAACCACTACTGAAGAGGTTAACATAACCTTTTATAGCTGTACACATCAGAACCTTAATTGTCATCTAATGACAATTTAATCTCATCCGTCTATTCCTATAATCATCCAACGGTTGATAAATAAATTATTTACTTATTTAACTTACCAAATATATACAACACGGAATCTGATCCCTTTTTATATACATTGAACGAATCTAGACACGATCTCGATTTATTGAACATGGACATCATGCTCACAAGATCGTCTATGTGTGTGACCTTGTAGGTTCACTTAACATTGCCAGTGAATAAAAATTTCCTAAATATTTATCCACAAAACATAAGTGGCCTCTCGACATTATGCATGCCCAGCTGAAGTAAAAGATATGAAAACCTAACATTAGTTTTAATATTTAGTCCTTTGGTCACACGATACCCTAATTAAGTAAGGCATGGACTGAGTCATCCTTATGAAACTTAATTAACCATTTACTTGATCGCCATGGAGACTGTTCCAAAAAATAATATTAATAACACCTTATTATTACTTATTTGAGCAAGGCTATGAGTATTTTCTGTTCTTCCTTATCAAGGGGGCCCATGGATATCTCTCTAATAAGAGAGGGAGAAATCCCTTTCACTATCTCTAATATTCAAGCCATGACAAGAAAATAGCCCAACCAATAGTCATAATAATCAACTAATTAAAAGTGATATTTGACTATGTCTAAACATATTTTTTCCCCATGCAAGAAGCATTAGAAACATTAGGTCAAAGGACACCAAACATAAAACTTAGAAGAAATACTTATGACTTAAACCTATGCAATACTTCATCTTCACTTTGGGTAATGTCCTATACAATATTCTCAATTCATATTCATGATCAATAAAACTTGATTATCAATCAACTTCATACTAGTTATAGAATACAAGATGTGATAAAACTAGGGACAAACAAGAATAGTATTTTATTAGCAAGAAGGATTTTACCATTAAGTCACATACTTGATGACCAAGAGCGTAAAATAAAATTCAAAATACATCCCTCATGAATAACCAATATAAATGTAAGTCAATTGTTCTAGGGCATATAACTAACAAATTAGGCTAACAAGAATATCAACAGAACAAACAATCTTGTATGACTGCTCCCCCTAGTTTTCAATCTCAAAGGTATGTACTTCCTCACCCTTCTCAAAGTGGAAAATCTATTTTTAAAGAAAAGTCTTATCTAAGGCATAAATTCTCGACTCACACACTCAATCTATTGCTAAGTTAGAAACTCAAGTAGGGCGACTAGCTAATACAATAAGTAGAAGAGATGAAGGTAAGCTTCCTAGCCATCTAATAGAGAAACCTAGAGCTAATTCTCATGAGCAAGCCAAAGATGTAATTACTCTTAGGAATGGGATATTGGTAGATAATAAAGTAGGGGAACCCGATTAAATATAGTAAGTTAAATGAAAAAGAAACTGAGGGAAATGTTATGGGGACTAAAATTGAAAAGAAGATAGAGAAGGAACTAGCTTCTTCCTCTAATTCTAAGACTCTAGAATCTTCTCCTATGACTTCATACAAGCCAAAGGTGCCCTTTCCTCAAGCTTTATTACAACCTCCACGTTTTAGAAAGGACAATAAAATTGAAGAAGTTAAAATCAATCTTCCACTTTTAGACGCAATTAAGCAATCCCAGCCTACGTAAAATTTCTTAAGGACATATACACTTTCAAAAGAATCTAAAAGTAATGTTTCTATGAAAATCTTCTTAACTGAATAGGTGAGCTCCATTTGGCAACATAACACTCCATCTAAATATAAAGATCCTCGTCTCCACACTATTTCTTGTCTTATTGGTGATCAGAAAATAGATAGGGCACTCTTAGATTTAGGTTCCAGCGCTAATTTTATTCCTTACACCATTTATGAAGAGTTAGGATTAAGGGGATTTCAACTAACTGATATGACCTTACAATTAGCTGATAGGTCTATCAAGGTACGTAGGTGAAGGATAGATGATGTCCTAGTTCAAATTGATAAAGGTGTCTTCCCTGTAGACTTTGTAATCCTAGATAGGGAACCTAGTAGATCATCCAAGAATCATATCCCCGTTATTCTAGGCTGACTTTTCTTGGCTACTAGAAATGCTACTATTAATTGTAGAACTGGGGTCATGGATGTCTCTGCGATGAATATGAGGACTAGATTGAATAATTTTCAAAGCTTCTTCAAAACCTTTTATGAAAGATGCTTCTGATTATTATTTGGTAGATATAATTGACGAATTAACTGAAGAAGCTCTACCTTTAATGTATTCTAAAGAATCTACTTCTATTGAGAATAAGAATATCATTACATTGAGGATGTCAATTCTATCTTGCTTGTATTATGCCACCAGAAAACTCTTCGTGGATTGTGAATCACGAGCTATTGCCTATGCTTGCAAAATCCCCTGTTGTACCTTCTCTTGTATGTCCATCCAGCTTGAATTGAAAACCCTTCCTTCTAAACTTAAATATGTTTTCTAGGTAAATATGAAACTTTGCCTGTGATAATTTCATCTGAGTTAAAGTCTAACCAAGAAAAATATTTAATTAAAGTTCTTCCTAATCATAAGGGGGCTATAGGGTGGTCCATAGCTGATTTAAAGGGGGTAGACCTATCTGTATGCATGCATAGAATACCATTAAAAGAAAATGCACAACCTTCTAGGGAATTTCAAAGAAGGCTAAATTCTAACATGAGAGAAATAGTAAAAAGTTAAACTCTTAGATTCTGGTATCTGTTATCCTATCTCCGATAGTCCATAGGTTAGTCTTGTACAAGTTGTACCAAAGAAGGCAGGGGTGACCGTAGTTGAAAATAGAGAAGGAGAGTTAGTTCCTACTAGAGAGGTTACTGGGTGGAGAATGTGTATGGACTATAGAAAACTAAATGTTGCAGCTAGAAAAGAATATTTCGCTTTGCCTTTTATTGATCAATGAGAAATTAGCTAATCAAAGTTTTTACTATTTCCTAGATGCTTACTCAGGATACTACCAAATTCCAGTATACTACGAAGACCAAGAGAAAACTACTTTTACATGCCCTTTTGGTACTTTTGCTTTTCGTAGAATGCTTTTTGATTATGTAATGGGCCTGCTGCTTTTCAAAGATGTATGCTTGCTATCTTTTCTGATATGGTTGATAAGTTTCTGAGGTTTTCATGGATGATTTTTCTATTTTTGGACCTAAACTTTTGAAGAATGCCTTAATAATTTGTTTGCTATTTTAGAAGGATGTGAAGAAGCTAATTTCATTTTAAGTTGGGAAAAAAGCTATTTCATGGTTACAGAAGGAATAGTTTTAGGACATAGAATGTCTAAAAAGGGAATTGAAACAGATAAAGCTAAAATTGATTTAATTGTTGATCTCCATCCACTTAAATCTGTCAACCAAATTAGATCATTCTCGGGACATGTTGGATTTTATAGAAGGTTTATTAAAGACTTTAGTATGATTGCCAGTCTTTTAATTAATCTCTTGAGCAAAGATGTTGCATTCAATTTTGATGAATCTTGCATGAAAGCTTTTGAAAAACTGCGTTCCTTTCTTATATCTGCAACTATTGTTCAGCCTTCTGATTTTTCCTTAGCCTTTGAAATCATGTGTGATGCTTCTGATTTTGCTGCGGGAGCTATATTGGGGCAACGGATAACAAGAAACCTCATGTCATTTACTATGCTAGTAGAACTCTTACTAATGCTCAAAGAAACTATACCACAACTAAAAAAGAGCTATTAGTTATAGTTTTTGCACTTGAAAATTTTCATTCTTATCTCTTACATTCCAAAGTGATTCTTTATTCTAATCATCTACTTTAAAATACTTATTGTCTAAGAAAGAGACTAAGCCAAGATTGATTAGATGGATATTACTTTTGTAAGAATTTGACACTAAAATCAGAGATAAGAAAGGTTTAGAAAAATTTTTAGCTAATAATTTATCTAGACTTTGGGGAAATAATCATGATGAATCAATTGCTTTGAGAGATACTTTTCCTGATGAACAGTTATTTTTCTTTGTCACATTCTCCTGTCCCTTTGTTTCCACCTATTGTTAACTCTCTCTATAGGTGAAATTCCAACACATTGGAATAAATAAGATAGGGATAAATTCTTTTCCAGGTTTAAGTATTATTACTGGGATAATCCCTACTTGTTTAAACATTGTCTTGACCAAGTGATTCGTAAATGCATACTTTAATGTGAGTTTCATAGTATTTTAACTTTTTGTCATTCATATGCATGTGGTGGACATTTTGGAGGTAGTAAAACCGCTGTAAATTTCTTCAAAGTGGCTTTTATTGGCCTAGTTCATTCAAAGATGCTTATAATTTTTACTTAGCATGAGAAAGGTGTCAACGTACTGGTTATATAAACGTAATATGATGCCTTTACAAGCTATTTTAATTGTTGAGATCTTTTATGTTTTGTGAATTCATTTTATGGTTCCTTTTCCATCTTCTTTTGGTTATCATTACATTTTGGTAGTATAAATTATGTGTGTAAATGGTTGGAAGCTATAGCTAAAAGAACAAATGATCATAAAGTAGTTCAATCTCTAAAAGATCATTTTTTTTTTTTTTTTTGTAGATTTTAGAACGCCTAGAGCTATTATTAGTGATAGAGGAAATCAGTTTTGTAACTGTTCTTTTGAAGCACTTCTTAGGAAGTATTCTATAACTCATACGGTGGCTACCCCTTGTCACTCCCAAACAAATGGTCAAGTAGAAGTGTCTAATCGAGAGATTAAATCCATTCTTGAGAAGACTGTGAGACTTGATAGGAAGGATTGGCTAATCGCATAGCTTATAAGACCCCTATAGGAATGTCCCTTTTTAGACTTCTTTTTGGGAAATCTTGTCACTTGCCAATAGAATTGGAACATAGAGCTTATTGGGCTATTAAAGCTATTACTTTTGATTTGAAGCGAGCTGGTTCTAATAGGAAGTTGTAGTTAAATGAACTTGAGGAATTACGAAATGAGGCATATGAGAATGCTAAGATTTATAAAGCTAAAACTAAAGCTTTTCATGATAAGATGATTTCTCGGAAATCATTTGAACCCAAACAAAAAGTTTGGTTTTCAATTCTAAATTACGTCTCTTTCCTGATAAGTTGTGATCTCGATGGGATGGACATTTTATTATCAAACAAGTTTTTTCCTCAAGTGCTATTTAGATTGAAGATCTTAAAAACAACGAACCTTGATTGTTCACCAACGACAATTGAAGCATGCTCTTACGAATGACATTGAAGAAGGTAAAATTGAGTCTACTATATTAGTAAATCCTATATATAAGGACTAGTTGGTGATAGAGTTTCTCTGAGACTTTAAATTTAGCACTTTTGGGAGGCAACCCAAAATTTTATTTTGTTAATTTTTTTATACATTTTTTATTATTTGTTTTTATCTCACTTGATCGGTAGAGAAGTATGAAGTGTTTGTTTCTTAGGTAATCTGACAACTTATCATGATCATGGAGATTATAGAGACGGTTTACTATTCTGCAGACATGCATTAATATTGCTTCTTCTACTTTATTATTATCATTTCTCTCTTTCTTGTCCAATTTTTGCTGGATTTATTTTATTTTATTTTCCCACATTATTTTGAGAGAAAAAAAAACTTAAAAATATGATTTCACTCGAAGAATGATTTTTTTGAGTTCCTTTAAAAATTTCTTGAATGAATTGAGAAAAGTACTTGTTCTCTTGTTTTTAATTAGGGTGATGAACTTATGTTCTATATCTGTTATAACTTTTGCACGACTCACACTTGAGCACATGGGTCATTATTAGTGTTTAATAAATCCTTTACATTATTTCTTAGTTGCATAGAGTTGATGAATATCTTCCCTACATTCTAGAACCTACTTGAGTACCTCTTGAGTGAAAATAGAAGGTTTCCCTTATTTGACTCAGAGACAACGATCATAGGCCTTCTTTTAATCGTTTGTGCAGTTTAAGCTTACCAAATTTCATGATTTTTACCTTAGTACCCTTTTGAGCCTTAAATGTTATTTTCTTTCTGTAAACCACTTAAATATTAGCCCTTAATCTTGTAGAGAGCTTAATGCAAACTTCTAACTTGTGCTTTAATGATGGGTTGTTTTTGTGTTATGGAAAGAGAATATGTGATATTGACAAAAGGGAGAATAAAAAGAAATAAAATTTATGACTTGTTGAGCTGAAAAAAACAAGAACTTGTAAACAACTTGGGATGGTTTCCTTGGCTTTCAAACTCCCCATCTTTGCTCTTCAAAGCCTCCATTATGCACACAAGCATGTCATTATCCTCTTGAAGTTGAACTTTCTTCGTTTGCGATCTTGTTATTGGTCCAAGCTTTACTCCCTCGAATAATGGACTCATCCGGTTCATAACAAAATTTCTAGAAGATTTCTGACATTTCCAAGAATGGCTTTAAGTTTTAAAAGCAAAGAAAAAAAATAAGACCATCGACAAAGATCGAGAAAAAATAGATAACAAAAATTAAAGAGAAAAGAAGAATTTTTGTGGTCATATACCATGCAACACGTATTAGCTTCCTGGTGTGGGAGTAGTTAACTAGTGAACTATTCCAAAGGATATCTCACCCATCAAGATAAATAGGAACTCCCAAGTATAACCCTTTGTTCTTGTTTATGGAGAAACATTGTGTACATGCATTCATATTTATCGTCTCTAGGAGTACTAGTAGTGCCATCATTGCAGCTGCTATAGCAATTTCGGCAAACATAAGGATCACATTCCCAATCTGCCATGAAGCACGTTGACAACTTCAACTTATGACTTCCTTTTCCATGGGATCTAGCTTAAGAGACCTGCTAGAAACAGTGTGGGCAACATTGATCCTTTGCGCTTTTTGAGAGCACAGTTGAAGTTATTTCTCAGTAGGAAATACAAGATCTTGTGAACATCAATGTAATCCAAAACCAAAGACACGGCACCTGCAACAAAATAGATTGTCAAATGAATCGAAAGCCACATCAAGATCCTTTTCAAGATAAGACTCTTCCATTCAGATTGCTTGTATAGTTTACTATTTTTTATAAAACTTTGTACCTTGCCCCAATTTCATAGCTAATTCATCCATGTTTCTTAAGTTAGTATGGGTTCTTAAAAAAAGGTAAACGCTAAAAATGCAATGAGTATTGAATGAATATATAATTGAGCGAGGGAACTCATTTATGATCTTAAATTTGTTCACATTGCAGTGAATTTCAATGTGTGCTTAAACTTTATACCTACACATGCACGCACATGTATGAAAAAATGTTATATTTATTCAAAGATAGTTAAAAGGTATTTTAATGTCTAAACTTAAAAACAATTGTTTCTTGCGCATTGTTCCACTTGGATGATGCAACATTGCTTAAAAAATGATCTATGATTTTATTTGGCATTGGTCTTGTCTAATCATTATTTATTTTTTTTAGGAAAGAAGTGGCCTTCAAAAGGACATTTCATGTGATGAATAGTAAAGATGAAATCTCTAGCAGATTTCTAGTATTTTTAACAATGTCTATAACTTGCAAAAGGAAAGAAAAAGATAAAGATTATCAACAAAAATAAAAAGAAAAACAAATATTTAAAATTAAAAAGAAATGAAGAATTTTCACTGTCATATATCTTGCCACATTTATTAGCTTCCCGATATGGGATAGGCTCACTATTGCACTCCCCAAGGTATTCATGCTTTGCAACACTAGGATAAATAAGAACTGCCAAATATAACCTTTTGTTGTTGATTATGGAGAAAGTTCTTATTCATGCATTCATTTTATCGCCTCTTTGGAAAGTAGTACTAGGAGGGCCATCATTCTACCTTATACAACAATTTCGGCAAACATTAGGATCATATTCCCAATCTGTACAAAGTACATTGACGATTTCGGCTCACGACTTCCTTTCACATGGGATCTAACTTACGAGATTAGCCAGAAGCAGTGTGGGTCACGTTGATCCTCTTTTGTTTTTTTGAGGACAATTGTAGTTGTTGCTCAGAATGAACTACAAGTTTTTGCCAACATCCATGTTTTCTACAATAAAAGACACGACTCCAGCAGCAAAATAGATTGTAAAATTAATCTAAAGCTACGTCAAGATCCTTTTCAAGATATAACTCTCCATTAAGATTGGTTTTATAGTTTATTGCTTTGTATAGATCATCGTGTCTTGCCTCGACTTCGTAGCTAATTCATTCATTGTTCTTAAGTTAGTATGGATTCATTAAAAAAAAAAAAGTAAACGCTAAAAATTCAATGAGCGTTGAATGAATATATAATAAAGCAAGGGAACTCATTTGTGAGCTCAATTTGTTCACAATGCATTGAATTTCAATGTGTGCTTAAACTTTGTATCTACACACGCATGCACATGCACGAAAATAAATCATATTTAGGCAATGATAATGACAAAGTATTTTAATTTCTAAATCGAAAAATAAGTGCTTCTTGCACACTGTTCCACTTGTATAATACAACATCCCTTAAAAAATATTAGTGACTTCATTTTGCATTGTCTTGTCTAATCATTGTTTTTTTTTTTTTAATAAGTAAAAAAGGGCCTTAAAAAGGACATTTCATGTAAAGAATAGGAAAAAAGAAATATCTAGAAGATTTTTTATATTTCCAACAGTTTTTTTAAGTTGTAAAAGCCAAAAGTAAAAAACAAATAAAGATTGTTGCCAAAGATCAAGAAAAAACAAATAATAAGAATTAAAAGGAATTGAAGAATTTTCACGGTCATATATCTTGCAACGATTATTAGCTTCCCAATGTGGGATCAGCACACTAGTGCATTGCCCAAGATATTCATGCTTTGCAACACTATTCCTAAGGACTTCTCCCCATCCATATAAATAAGAACTCCCAAGTATAACCCTTTGTTGTTGTATATGGAAAAACATCATATTAATGTATTCATACTTATTGTCTCTTTGGAAAAGAGTACAAGGAGTGCCATCATAGCAACTGATGCAGCAATTTCAGCATACATAAGGATTACATTCTCAATCTGCCACAATGTACATTGACAACTTTGGCTCATGACTTCCTTTGTCATGGGATCTAGCTTAAGAGAGCCCCTAAAAATAGTGTGGGCCACGTTAATCCTTTTTTGTTTATAAGATCAAAATTGAAGTTGTTTCTTAACAAGAAATATAAGTTCTTGTGAACATCCATGTAATCTACAATCAAAGGCATGACTCCTGCAGCAAAATAGATTGTCAAATGAATCTAAAGCCACATCAAGATCCTTTTCAATATAAGACTCAATTCAAATTGCTTTTATTGTTTACTGATTTTAATAGATCTTCTTAACTTGCCTCGAGTTCCTAGCTCATTCATCCATGGTTCTTAAGTTAGTATGGGTTCTTTAAAAAAAGTAAACGCTAAAAATTCATTGAGTATTGAATGAGTATATAATTAAACGAGAAAACTCATCTATGAGATCAAATTTGTTCCCAATGTATTGAATTTCAATGTGTTCTTAAAATTTAATCTACAGACGCATATACGTGCACGAAAAAATTTATGTTTATTCAATGATATTGAAAAGGTATTTTAATTTCTAAACTTAAAAACAAGTGTTACGCTACTCCACTTACATCACACAACATTGCTTCAAAAATATTGGTGGCTTCATTAGTCATCCGTCTTGTCTGATCACTTATTTATTTTTTAAATAAGAAGTGGGTTCAAAAGGACATTTCATGTGAAGAATATGAGAGAATAAATTTCTAGAACATTTTTTTATATCTCCAACAATGTCTTGAAGTTGTATAAGAAAAGAAAAAGGCAAAAATTGTCGACTCAGATCAAGAAAAATAGATAACTTAAATTAATTAGAAATAAATAATTTCCATGGTCATACATCTTGCCACGCTTATCAGCTTCTCGGTGTGGCATCAGTTCCCTAGTGCACTCCCCAAGGTATTCATGCTTGCCAATACTATTCTTAAGGATTTTTCCCAAACAGATTAATTAGAACTTCCAAATGTGACCCTTTGTTGTTGTTTATGGAGAAACATCATAATCTTCCATTCATACTCTTCCCCACTTTGGAAAAAAGTACCAAAAGTGTCATTATTGCAATTGATATACTAATTTCAGCAAACATAAGGATCACATTGCCAATCTGTCACAGAGGATAACTAATAACTTTTTCTTACAACTTCCTTTGCCATGAGATATAGCTTTAGAGACCACCCAGAAGCAGTGTTGGCCACATTAATCCTTTCCTATTTCTGGAAAGCACAATTGAAGTTTTTTCTTAGCTGGAAATACAAGTTCTTGTCAACATCCATGCAATCTACAATCAAAGACACGACACCCACTGCAAAATAGATTGTCAAATGAATCTAAAGCTACCTCAAGATCCTTGTCAAGATATGACTCTCCATTAAGATATCTAGAAGAATTTACTGTTTTTAATCGATCTTCATATCTTAGCTCAACTCTCTAGCTAATTCATCCATGGTTCTTAAGTTTGTATGGGTTCTTTAGAAAAATAAAAAATAAATGCCAAAAATTCAATGAGTATTGAATGAATATATAACAAAGAGAGGGAACTCATTTTTGAGCTCAAATTTGTTAACAGTGCATTGAATTTTAATGTATACATACACTTTATATCTACGCACACACCCAAGTGCACAAAAAAAAAATTGTAGTTATGTAGAGATATTGAAAAGGTATTTTAATTCCTAAACCAAAAAACAAGTGATTTTCATGCATTGCTCCACTTGCAAGATGCAACATCGCTTAAAAAATATTACTAACTTCATGAGGCATTCGTCTTGTCTGATCACTGATTTTTTTTAAGGCAGAAGTGGCCTTCAAAGGACATTTCATGTGAAGTACAGAAGAGAAGAAATTACCAGAACATTTTTTATATTTCCAACAATGACTTGAAGTTGTAAAAGAAAAGAGAAGGATAAAGATTGTGAACACCGATTAAGAAAAATAGATAACTAAAATTAAATAGAAACGAAGAATTTTAATGGTAATATCTTGCCACGCTCATCAGCTTCCTTGTGTGGCATCAATTCCCTAGTGCACTCCCCAAGGTATTCAAGCTTGGCAACACTATTCTTAAGGATTTCTCCCCAATCATTTAAATAAGAACTGCCAGATATAACCCTTTGTTGCTGTTTATGGAGAAACATCGTATTCATCCATTCATACTTATCCCCTCTTTGGAAAATAGTACAAGGAGTGTCATCATTGCAACAGATACACTAATTTCGGCAAACGTAACAATCAAATTCTCAATCTACCACAAAGGACACTGACGACTTTGGCTCAAACCTTCCTTTTCCATGGGATATAGCTTTAGAGACAAGCCAGAAGTAGCGTCGGCTATATCCTTTTCGGTTTCTGGAGAGCACAGTTGAAGTTGTTTCTCAACAGGAAATACAAGTTCTTGTGAATATCCATGTAATCACATATCTTGATTAATATATTATTTTTAATAGATCTTCATATCTTACCTTGACTTTGTAGCTATTCAATTCATAGTTCTTAAGGTAGTATGGGTTCTTTAAAAAAAATGCTAAAAATTCAACGAGTATTGAATGAATATATAATAAAGAGAAGAAACTCATTGGTGAGCTCAAATTTCTTCACAAGGCATTGAATTTCAATTTGCACTTAAGCTTTACACCTACACACACGCACGTGCAATAAAATAAATTATATTTATGCAAAGATATTGAAAAGGTATTTTAATTTCGAAATCGAAAAAACAAGTGCTTCTCATGCATTATTGTACTTGGACAACGCAACATCGCTTCAGAAATATTAGTGACTTAATTAGGCATTCGTCTTGTCTGATCACTTAATTTTTTTAAGAAAGAAGTGGCCTTCAAAATGTCATTTCATGTGAAAAAGAGGAAAGAAAAGATTTATAGAACTTTTTTTGATATTCCCAAGAATGCCTTGAAGTTGTAAAAGAAAAGAGAAAGATAAAGCTTGTCAACTCAGATCAAGAAAAACAAATAACTAAAGTTAAATTAAGGTAAAGAATTTTCACGGCCATATATCTTGCCACGCTTGTCAGCTTTCGGGTGTGGCATCAATTCCCTAGTGCACTCCCCAAGGTATTCATGCTTGGCAACACTATTTTCAAGGATTTCTCCCCAGCCATTTAAATAGGGACCGCCATATATAATCCTTTGTTGTTGTTTATGGAGAAACATCGTATTTATCCATTCATACCTGTCCCCTCCTTGAAAAAGAGTACCAAGAGTGTCATTGTTGCAACTAATACACTAATTTCGGCTAACATAATGATCACATTCTCAATATGCCACAAAAGACATTGACGACTTCGTCTCAGGACTTCCTTTTCCATGGGATATAGCTCTAGAGACCAGCAAGAAGCAACAGTAGCCATATTGATCCTTTTCGGTTTCTGGGGAGCACAGTTGAAAACGTTTCTCAGTAAGAAATACAAGTTCTTATGAACATCCATGTAATCTACAATCAAAGATACGACACTGACAGTAAAATAGATTGTCAAATGAGTCTAAAGCCACCTCACGATCCTTGCCAAGATATGACTCTATATTCACATATCTAGAATAATTTACTGTTTTAATTGATCTTCATATCTTGCCTGAACTTTGTAGCTATTTAGTCATGGTTCTTAAGGTAGTATGGGTTCCTTAAAAAAAATAAACGTTAAAAATTCAATGAGTATTGAATGAATATATAATAAAAAGAGAGAACTCATTTGTGAGCTCAAACTTCTTCACAAGGCATTAGATTTCAATTTACGCTTAAGCTTTACATCTACAAACGCACGCACATGCAAGAAAATAAATTATATTTATGCAAAGATATTGAAAAGGTATTTTAATTTCTAAAAAACAAAAGGCAAGTGCTTGTCGTGCGTTACTCTACTGGGATAATACAACATCACTTCATAAATATGAGTGACTTCATTAGGCATTCAACTTGTTTGATCACTGATTTTTTTAAGAAAGAAGTAGCCTTCAAAATGTCAGTTCATGTGAAAAGGAGGAAAGAAGAAATTTCTAGAACTTTTTTTCATATTTCTAACAGTGCCCAGAAGTGGTAAAACAAAAGAGAAAGATATAGGTTAGCAACTCAGATCAAGAAAAGCAGATAACTAAAATTAAATTGAAGTAAAGAGTTTTCACGACCATATATCTTGCCAAGCTTATCAGCTTCTCGGTGTGGCATCAGTTCCCTAGGCACCACCCAAGGTATTCATGGTTTGCAACACTAATCTTAAGGATTTCTCCCTAGCCAGATAAATCAGAACTCCCAAATATAACCATTTGTTCTTATTTGTGGAGAAACATCGTATTCATTCATTCATAGTTGTCCCCTCTTTGGAAAAGAGTACCAGGAGTGTCATCATTGCAACTATAATACTAATTTCGGCTAACATAAGGATCACATTCCCAATCTTCCACAAAACACATTGACGACTTCAGCTCACAGCTTCCTTTGCCATGGGATATAATGTTGATCTTTTTCAGTTTCTGGAAAGCATAATTGGAGTTCTTTCTTAGCAGGAATACAAGTTCATCTGAACATCCATGTAATCTACAATCAAAGTCATAATACCGGAAGCAAAATAAATAGCCAAATGAATCTAAAGCCACCTTAAGATCCTTGTTAATATATGATTCTAAATTCAGATTTCTTGAATAGTTTACTATTTTTAATAAATCTTGTATTCTTGCCTCGAGTTTATAGCTAATTCATCCATGGTCCTTAAGTTAGTATGGGTTTCTTTAAATAAAAAAGTAAACACTAAAACTTCAATGAGTATTGAATGAATATATAATAAACAGGGGGAACTCATTTGTGAGCTTAAATTTGTTCATAGTGCATTTGATTTCAATGTGGTCTTAAACTTTATATCTACATACACACACATGTTCATGGAAAAAAAACATATTTAAGCAAAGATATTGAAAAAGTATTTTAATTTCTAAAATGGAAAACAAGTGCTTCTCGCACATTGCTCCATTTAAATGATTCAACATCACTTCAAAAGTATTAGTAACTTCATTTGTCATTCGTCTTGTCTTATCATTGATTTTTTTTAAAAGAAAGAAATGGCTTTGATTAGACATTTCATGCAAAGAATATGAGAAAAGAGATTTTCTAAAGGTTTCTATTATTTCCAACAATGTCTTGAAGTTTTAAATGGAAAGAAAAAGATAAAGATTTTCGAATCAGATCAAGAAAAATAGATGTTAAAAATTAAAAATAAATTAAGAATTTTAATAGTAATATATCTTAACACGCTTATCAGGTTCCAGGTGTGGCATTAGTTCTCCAGTGCACTCCCCAAGTTATTCATGTTTTGCAACACTATTCTTAGAGATTTCTCCCAAGCCAGATAAATAACTAGCAAATATAACCCTTTGTTGTTGTTGTTGTTGTTGTTGTTGTTGTTTATGGAGAAACATTATATTCATGTATTCAAACTTATCGCCTCTTTGGAAAAGTTTACCAAGAGTGTCATTATTACAAATGATACATCAATTTTCGCAAACATAAGAATTAATTTCCCAATTTTCCCCAAAGATATTGACGACTTTCACTCACAACTTCCTTCGCCAGGGGATATAGCATTAGAGACCAACCAGAAGTAGTGTTGGTCACATTGATCCTTTTCGATTTTTGGAAAGCATAATTGAAGTGGTTTCTCAGCAATATATACAAGTGCTTGTGAACTTCCATGTAATCTACAATCAAAGACACGACACTAACAACAAAATAGAACGTTAAATGAATCTAAAGCCACATTAAGATCCTTGCGAGATATAACTCTGTATTTAGATTGCTTGTATCGTATAACACTTTTAACATTTCGTCGTATATTGCCTCTACTTCGTTGCTAATTCATGCATGATTCTTAATTTACTATGGATTCTTTTTAAAAAAAAAAAAGTAAAATGCTAAAGATTCAATGAGTATAAATAACCAAGTAAGACACATTTCAAAGCTTTTGGGTCTACTTTTGGGACTTGTGGACAAACATCTTGAATGAAGCAAGTATTCCAAAAAATGCATGGAGAAATAGGAAAGGATGACTTGTTAGGAAAAAGTACATTGTAAGGGATCTCTCCTTGTAGAACTGAGAAAGGCACTCGATTGATAAGAAAACACGCTGTGAAAATTGTATCATCGCAAAAGTGTTTGAGAATCTGTGTTTGAAATAGAAGCACTATGTTGTTTAAAGATGATGAAGATTTTTACGTTCAGACCATTTTAAGAGGTTGTATCAACACATGAAGATTGGAGAAGAATACTATTCTGGATCATAAAAAGTTTAAATATCGCAGAAGAGTACTCTGTGGCATTGTCACTTCGAAGATTGCGAACGAAAATATTAAATTGAGTTTTAATTTCAGCACAAAAAGCAGTTAAGTAAAGGACAATTCAGAACGTTTTTTCATTAAATAAAGCCAAGTTGTTCAAGAGAAATTATCCACAAAAGTGACAAAATACTTAAAACCAAGTTAAGATACTACAAACAATCTGAATGCACTAATTTAAAAGGAAAACTAGCCCTCTTATTAACTCATAGAGCAGAAGATAAGCAATGGTGTTTCACACATTAACAGGACTCACAATCTAAATCTAAAGTGGACAAATTATGAAATTGAGGGCATAATTTCTTCAAAATAAGATGTGAGGGATGACCTAACCAACAATGCTCTTCAAAAGGATTTGAGATACTGAAGACGCAATAGGTTTGGTGACGTTGGTATCCAACACATAGAGACCTCCAGATTCCTGCCCTCTACCAATATTTGCTTCGTCATAAGATCCTGAAAGAGACTAGGATTAGGAAAAGATAAGATAAAACTTTTCAAAGACCAAGATAGTTTGCTAAAGATATCAAATTAAAAGCAAAACCAGGGACATTTAAAATAGATGAAAGAAATAGCAAAGTTGTTGGATTAATATTACCAAAAACAGTGACAGAATAAGTTATTCCATCAACTAGAGTAACATGTTTAGGGTATGTTTTAGATTGGGAAAAGAACAATTTAGATTTACTTATACCGTCTGCTGCACTAGAATCAATGACTTATTTTAAAGGGGATGAAAGAAAACAAACACTTATTTGTGTTAACTGACTCAACAATAACACCATTAGACGGAGAGAATTCATCTATGCTAATAACTCTTGGTACTTGTGTCACCCTGAATCCAGATACATAACAAGATAGTATCACCGGGAAAACCCAAGAAGATCGTACATCAAAGCAAAAAGAAATACCCCAAAACGAACCTTATTAACCTCAGAATAATTCAAGTATATAATATTATTTTAACAATACTTTTTTTTTTCTTACGTATTGTTAAAATGATATTTATGTACTTGAATTATTGAATTATCCTCAGGCTAACAATACCTAAACAATAGTATAATGGCCTGAATCTTCCATCAACTCAGAAGTAAAAAATTATTCTTAAAATATTTAGTATAAAATCACCTTGTATTAAATAACTATTAGTAAAGTCTCTCAAAAATGCTCATCGTCTGCAATCTTTTTTGTCAAATTCAATTATCACCGTAAAACCTTCAAAATTGTATTTCTTTTTTTCTTAAATCGTACGTATAACAAGCTTACTTGTCAAATCTCTAAGTATGAAAAATATTTGAAAGTAAAATTATTTATTTTCAAAAGAAATATTCAGATAAAAATTACACAAAATACTCTAAAAATTTACCCAAATACATTTGTATAAATTCTTCTCCAGTGTAATTATTTTGAAGAAAGCAAAGATAAAAAAGGTTAGTCTCATAATTATATTTGCAGAATACTTAAAAATTACTTAAATATATTACTGTAATACATAAAATTTATACCATAAGCAAAAAAAATAATTACATACAATTCATTCATACTAAACACTTCAGAAGACTTTAAGCTCATGGAATAATAAGAGATACTCGCAAAATTTAAACTCCTAACTATTATTCCTGTTAGGAAGGGACAAACAAACATATATTGGATATTGTAACCTCCAATAGGGTCAGAGAGTTGGAGACATGTCCTTATTAGAGACCCTTACTAGACCCATGCACTTAAATTAAATCAAAAACACTATTGAGATAGTATAAAGCAGTTTTCGGAAGGTTAAAGAAATAAATCTAATTATTAATTATCATATAAGATAAATAAATTCTCACACATTAACTATATAATACATAAAAGAAAAAATAAAAATCTTATGAACTTTACAACGAAACATGCAGTACAATGGGCATAGGTTTCCTATGCAACTAATATTCTTCAAACTAAATTGATACATTAGGAGACAATTTGTGGATTAATGATTTTCAAAACTCGAATCTTGGCTATATTGGTTTGTAAACCATAATCAAAAGGAAATTAACCCTTATCTTTTTTCAACAAATTAATGCATAAACTCTTCCATTTTAATGAGCATGCAAATCCAGGATGAAAAATGAATTGAGAATCCTGTCAAAAGCAAATCAACGTGATCTTTCTTCATGTTCTCTAAATTCCGTCAAAAACCGAGAATCCCCTTTTTTTTTAATTAAAAAATTATAATTACAATGTAACTTAGATGCTCATTCCAATTTTATAATTAAGTTACAGAACTCAACTATTCGAACGCAAATTTTTCAATAATAAATAGACTTTTATTTAGAAATTATTGGAAGGTACAAACACCTTACCTCTAATTATTGATTAAAATCGATTCAATCTTATTGTAAGACATTTATATTAACACTTAAAACATCCAAAGGACTTTCTTAAATAACAAAATCAGTCCAAAATAAAACTCGAATCACAACCCCCATTTTGAAATTCCAAACCCTAACTCAAATTACATAAACTAAGGCTGAAAAATGATACTACAACGGTAAAAGAAGCTTAAACTTACATCCAATTGAAGTCTTCGGTCCTAGATTTTCCTCTACATAACCCTCATGCCGTTGGTTATCCCCTAATTCTCATAGTTTATCGATAGTAAATAAATGATCGTCTGTTAACCTGTACTGATATTTAACTTTTTTTGTTTGATTTTAAATTCCTTTATAGCTTTATATTTTACCGTTTAGTCTTTAAAGTATAAGTGTTAACTACCCTATATATTTTAAGTCTTCTAAAAAAACACCTTATTCGCCAAATTGGGCTCTGCAGAAATGGCCTGTCAACTTACTAATTTCACTAAAGCATCAATACCCAAACCTATCTTTTCATAATTACTAGGTTAATTTGGATGGTAATTATATACTATCCACCTTAACCAAAAGTTTGGACCTCGAAACTTATTTTCTTAGATTCTTTACACATCCCAACCTACTCTCGTCTCATCTATGTGCCATAAAAAGGATTAACTAAAGTGATCAACACTTCCATCTCTAGTATCTGAGCCCTTGCATATAAACAGGAACTTTACTCCTGGGAACGTTTTCTTGAGTTATTATGTTAATCATAACTTGCTCGTATGAGATCATGCAATTACAAACCCTCATTCTTGGTTTTTTTCTACAGTTAACCTTTTTTTTTAACAGGATATTAAAATAGCCTAAAAAATTTTTTTTATCCCTAATTTGGCCATAACGCACAATGGTTGTGCGTTATTAATTAGGATAACGCACAATTATTGTGCGTTATTACTTAATTGAAGATTTTCTCCCTTAATCCGCCGGTGTGTCGGATAACGCATAACGTTTATGCGTTATCAGCCACATCAGATTTCTTATTTTTTATTTTTTATGTTGATTAGAATTTTGGAAAATTTTAAACATGAATAACTCTATAATCGGATGTCCGTTTCACACTGTGACCACTCGTTTTGATGGTTCTCGTAAAGATAAACGCAACGGAATCGTCGAAAAAGTTATCCGGACGCGTTTTGGGGCAAAAACATTATTTTGTATAGTCGAAAACTTTGACAGGGCATAACTTTGCTCTCGGATGTCCGATTGAGGAGATTCTTGTGGGATTTCGGGTATTTTTCGAGATCTATGCGTTGGAAACAGCTCTAGTGGTTTTCCACTAACCGTTTCCACAAAAACGTCATATTTTTGTTTTAATTTATGTTTTTGTATTTTTCTAATATTTTCTCTCTTGTTAACTAAAAAATTACGGCACCAATTTAAAAATTAAACAGATGAGCAATCTTCTTTTTGCTCTAATTAAATATTCAAATGATTGAAGTTGTTAAATATTGGAATACGTAAGTAAGTTATTATTAAATAAAATCTCATGCACTTGTTGAATAAGATTCAATGGTGGTCTATTGGTAAGTCTTCTATGTTATTTCTCATAAGGTCAAGGGTTATAATCTTGTTACAAGACTTTTCTTTAAAAAAAAAAATAAATGAAAGGATGTGGCAGTTTAAAAAAAAAAAAAAAAAAAGGATGTGACAGTTTTTTAAAAAAAAATAAAAGGATGATGTGATTGATAACGCACAATAGTTGTGCCCTTATCCTATTTAATAACGCACAACCATGGTGCGTTATGTTCAAATTATGAATAAAAAAATTTTTTGAACCACTTTAGTAGCCTGGTAAAAAAAATATATTTTTTAAGAAAAAAACCCTCATGCTTGTGCAGCTATAATATGATTCTTACTTGTAAACTATCCCAACGTATCAAGCTTACACTTGGACCATTACATCATATTATACGACCTGGGTCTACAACAGGAAACTCGAACCCCGACATATCACGGTGAATTCCTAATGCTAATGCATCATAATCTCCAAGATTCAAAAGTAACTTACTAGTAAATCATAAAGACATAAATAATAGATCTCTAAATGTTACTAAACCTCACCAATTTCCAAAACCAATGTCAACTTCAATATAAGTCAAAATGAATCATTTACTCAAAACGCTATCACCATTTACAAATCACCTTCATGTAATTATCATCCTTAAATATGTCATACTCGCTTTGTATCAAAAATAATATCTAGAAGGGTATAAATACAAGCTCATTTTGAAAAAAAAAAAAAAAAAAACTCCTAATTCTGAATTGAATATAGTTTTTTAATAGAATTGAAATTTCATTTAGAAATACATTTCAAATAATTTTTTAATACAAGTATATTCTTTAAAAAGTCATATAAAAGGTCAAAAGACATTCCAAAATATATTATGGCATACATGTTGAATTTCGTAGGCAAAAAACAAAAAGAAAACTATGACCTACGAAAAGCTGCTAAAAGGAGTCGCACATACTAGTAAAACCGATTGAATAGAAAACTACCTTATGAACTTTTTGATACTGTGGAGGCATGGAAGTATTGCCGTTTCTAGTCTTAGCCCTCTACAGGTGTTCACGCAACGAACTCCTTTGCGATCAAATGAGATGCTAGCCCCTAGGAGTTCCCTAAACTCTTCACAACAACTACTAGTCTCGTGGTGTTTGGAATTTCGGAATAAAACTACACCAGAAGGTCTGGGTGTTCTAGTGATTTTCTGAGAATTAATCTGGCCGAAAAAATTAACATAACATTTTATAGTTGTTAATATCAAAACCCTAATGGCAATTAATCTCGTCCGTTAATTCTTATAATGATCCAATGGTTTGGATGAAAAATACTATGTAATTAATTTTATTTATCAGATAAATAAGTTAATTACTTATTAACTTACAAAATTAGCTGAACATAGAATCTGGACACCTCCATAGATCCTATTATTTATGTTCAACGAACCTGGACATATTCTAGGTTCATTAAACATGGACATAGTGCTCACATTATCGTCTATGCGTGTGACCCTGCAGGTTCACTTAACGTTGGCAATGGATGAAAATAATGTCCAAGACATTATCCACAAAACATAAGTAATCTCTAACAAGACATTATGTTTACCCAAGTTAAGTGAAAAAATATAATGATATAACCTAAAATCAGTTTTGATATTTAGTTCTTTTGTCACATGATATCCTAATTAAGTATAAGGCATGCACTGAGTCATCCTCGTATAACTTAATTAACCATTTACTTGATCACCAGCCAGACTGTTCTGATAAATAATATAAATAATGCTTTATTAATATATATTTGAGGATGTCCATGCGTAATTCTATAGTTTTCCTTATCAAAGACCCATGGATATCTCTTTAATAAGAGAGGGACAAATCAATTTCACTATCTCTAATATTCAAGGTATGAAAAGAAAAAATGCCCAACCTATAGTCATGATGATCACCCAATTAAAAGTGATGTTTGACTATGTCAAAACATAATTCTCCTCATGCAAGGAAAAATTAGAAACATAAGACCAAATGACACAAAGCATAAAACTAAGAATAAATACTCATGACTTAAACCCATGCAGTATTTTTTTTTTTTTTTTGGTCATGTCCAATATATTATTCTCAATATGTATTTATGAATTGATTTTATATCCCAATCATAATCAGTAAAACTTGATTGTCAATCAATTTCATACTAGTTTAATAATACAAGATATGATAAAACTAGGAACTATAAGAATAGTATTTATTAGTAAAAGGGTTTTATTATCAAGTCGCATTCTTGATGACCAGAAGCATAAAATACAATTCAAAATACATGTCTCATAAAATCCATTACAATGTAAGTCAATTGGCCCGAGATTTATAATTAACAATGCATGCTTGTAGAAAACCAAATTAATATCATATTGAAAATCTCAATTCAAACTTATTCGGAAAATTTCAATTTATAATTAGATAAACGAATCTTTTATTTTTCAATTAAAGGTTTGGAAGTTTTAAGAAAGGCATTTGAATTGGATAACACGCTTTAATTGTAGGGAATTAATTAATATACCAAAGTACTTGTAAGTCAAAATAATTCTACAACAAATATGTATTTGTCTAGAGTCAAGTTTCTTTAAAAAAAAAATTAATGCTAAATTTAAAACTATTGAAATAAAGAATATATTTTCATATGCTTATAAAAATAGAATATCATTTATTAAAATATAACTTGATAGTAAATTATAATTAACAAAATTTAATACCCAAATGCCTTCTCTGAAAATATGAAGTTTAAACTTGTTTCAAAAATATAAAATTCAAATTTTAATGCAAGGTAAATAAATCTGTTAAATTTAGATCTTCTAATGAAACGCAAACTTTAAGGAAACAATTAAAATTTAAAAATTAGTTTACTTTTAGGGATTTAATATATCAAAATAATAATTTGAATGTCAAAATAAAATTTTTCCACAATGAATATATACTTATTCAAAGTCAAATTGATAAAGGAGATAATCAAACCATTAAAAGGTTCACGGCGATTTTGTTTAGGGAAAAAAAACATATTTATACAAAGAGTAAACTGATTATCAAAATGTAACTTGATAGAGAAACTAAGACAAGAATTTAAAATATTTCACAAAAAACATTACAAATTAAATGACTCCTAAGATGTACAAAGGTGCAAGATTAGTTTTGTCTTTTTTTTTTTTTCCTTCATAAATCATGTTATTTGAATCACATCTTAATAGAACTCAAAGGTTTTATTCTAACGCCCAAATCATGTTAGCAAAGTTGCAAAATATATTTAAACATAATTATTAATCTATTTCATAACATGATAGGCCAAAATTGCGTGTGAAAATTTTCAATTTTCGTCATCCAAATAAACGTCATCGAAATATTGAGTACTTTAAAGAATCAAATAATGTGTTGATCGTACTTTACTCCATTTCGCTTTCGACCTCAGCTCCTATTCATACCGTCTATGCGATAGAATTAATATAACATTATAGAAATTGAAATCTTTTATCATCATAAATGAAAAAAGGTTTACAATCTTTGGTAATAAAGTCTTTCATACGTTTTGGAAAATTCTCTGACAAACCAAAATCAAGTTGAGATTGTTAAATACCAAATAGGGGCCGATAAAGGCAACTCGAGAATCTATAAGGATAACTTGAAAATTTTCATTTTCCCTCCTCTCACTTTCTCTCTCTACATACATTCTCTCTAGCATCTCTTTAGGATTACAAATTTCAATCTCAGAGATCTTGGAATATCCGACCTTCCAAATTGAAAAAAAAAATGTTAGTTCTTCAATCTATTCTCTTTTATTTATAATGCTACCGTTTTAGATCGTTGAAATATCTGTTAAAAAAGAAAAAAAATTCTAGTGGCACTTTCGTCTGTCGCTGGTGAAAGTACCGAAGAACTTTCGGCGCCGGCGACCGAAAGTTCTCCGGCACTTTCGCTGACGGATGAAAGTGCCGCCAAAAATTTTTTTTTATTTGTTTTATTTTTAATCTCAGATCTTAGAAGATTCGACCGTCCAAATTGAAAAAAAAATGTTAGTTCTTCAATCTATTCTCTTTTATTTACAATGTTACCGTTTTAGATCGTTGAAATATCCTGGGAATATTCTGGCTGGATATAATGTCCCGGTAGCTCCTGCCATGCCACCACAGGTACTTTTAGATATTATTGCACGTGAGTGTCATAGACAGGATATTTCAAGTGAAGAGTTTCACCATAGGGTTCGAGATTTACTAAGGGTTCATTACAACGCTCTTTAGTAGATCTTTATGTATTCGGATACTTATTTATTATATTGTGTATTTATTTTTATATCTGTTGGTTGTGTATTACTGAGTTTTTGTCATATTCATTATATTTATTCCCTCATGCATGTATGGACTGGTTTATTATTGCATATTAATATAATTAATTTGCAAATTAATATAATTAATACAGGGAAGGGGTAAAATAAAAAAATTCCGAACGACAAACTTACGAAATATTATTAACACTTTTAAAAAATAAACTACTTTACAAATTACAAGTTGCAACATTATTACATAAAATGTCTCTGTGGGGGATACATTTCATTGTATTTCGTAACCCAATCTGCCATCTGATTGCGATATGGGGTCGCCCATCCACTGACTAACATATATCGATGATATTCTCATTGCACATGTAATGGGGGCAAAGGGCATCCATCTATTAATTGTAACTGGAAAAAAAAATTTTAATACATACAATTAATATAATATTGGTCTGCAATAATTCAATTAATATTAATAATAATACAAAGTTATGAATCATAAATACTTGTATGAAACGCTGCAATTCCTCTATGAGTCCGCCCATCCATATTAGAAACAAGAGGTAGGGCAGTGGTTGATTGTGACTGTGCAAGAAATACAACGCATAAGCTGAATGTGTTAGCAATTACACAAAGATGATCAGGTGTATTCATCTAATACTCCCGTGGCGCCGAACCATCTTACCAATTTGTCTGCATTATCAACTCTGTCACACATTCAACTGACCCGAACAATTGCTCATATACCAGCATATGGTGCCGTAAATCAAAGATCATTCTTCTTCGAATTTCAACCCAATGGTTTTCGTCTCCGAACAAGAAATTTGATACAACCCTGAAACCACAATTACCATCTCCGGCCACGTTCTTCCAGTTTTGTATAAATTGATACGTAAACCCGGGAAATACATTTTTGAAACGGAATAGCACTGGAGGTGAATCGGGACTTGCAACGGTTGATAAACTTGATCTACGACTGCTACGTCCTCTGCCCCTGCTCCTAGAATCCAAGTGCAAGAGGGGTAGGAGTAACAGGGATGTCAGAAGTACTATGTCGCCCCCTCACACCTCTAGACGAAACTGTCACAGGGCGCCCCTCAACTCGACCTGTCCTATCCGTGCAGGACCAAAATCAGCATCTCCTCTACGGCCGCTAGGTAGAACCATCTATTAGTTATTCAAACTCGTTAATAATTCTTTATCATATATTTCATTATTTACTTTATCGATTATTTCATCCCAAGAATAACGTAACAATGATTTCAAATTAAAATACAAACAGTTTAACAATTACATTACACATTTTCTTATTAAACTCATAATCATAAAGCAAACAATCTTAAGCTAGTTATATTACTCTAAGTGGACAAAATTATATAACATTATCAGAGATATTTATTATTACTTTAGTAGTGTTCACTTCATCGATTCTTATTTTATCTTAAGAATTATTGGTATCTATTATTTCATGGGGATACTATTTCTTTCGTTCCATTATTATTCATCACTAATATTCTTCTTTAGTAATAATTATTAATTTGAAAATTATACAACCTTAGAATTATATCCTAAAACTAGGGCCAAGAATAACATAACTATAATTTCAAATTAAAATACAAACAGTTTAGCAATTACATTACACATTTTCTTATTAAACACATAATCATGAAGCAAACAATTTTAAGCTAGTTACATTACTCTAAATGGACAAAATTATATAACATTATCAGAGATATTTATTATTACTTTAATATTATTCACTTTATCGATTATTATCCTATTTCATTACCGTTATTTTTTTCATTTCATAATGTTCACAAATCTATATTCACATTAACAATTAAAAATGGGTAGCACATAAAATAGGTTAAACAACTAGTCACACACATTCTACATATACAAACAACTAGTCACAAACAATTAAATTACATATACAAAATTAATTAAATAATCAAATATATTATGAACAAAAAATTAAAACATTTAAATATTTAAAAAAAGATTTTAAAATTAAAAAATTAAAAACAATTAAAAAAATTAACCAAAAATTTTAAAATTTTAAAAAATAAATAAATAAAATTTTAAAAAAAATTTTAAAAAATTCTGAGGGCCGGAAGTTCTCCGGCACTTTCGCCGGCAAAAGCCGAAAGTGCCGCCAGAATTTTTTTTTTAAAATTTCGATATTTTCCTTTTCTAACAGATATTTCAACGATCTAAAACGCTAACATTGTAAATAAAAGAGAATAAATTGAAGAAATAACATTTTTTTTTCAATTTGGACGGTCGGATCTTCCAAGATCTGAGATTGAAATTTGTAATCCTAGAGAGATGTTAGAGAGAATGTGTGTAAGAGAGAAAGTGAGAGGAGGAAAAATAAAATTTTTCGAGTTGCCTTTATCTGCCACAACCAATAACCAAAGTATTTTTAATCATACGTACCTATTGTGAATAAACTGAAAAAAAAACAATGGTGCATAAATCAAATACTAAATTCTTCCTAATGTTTCCTTCCTATGAACTTAATCACGAAATGTAACACCCATGGTTAAAGCTCTGTATAGAATTCTACCACAAGATGCGCCTACATTCTATGGCCGTTCTCCATTGCAATGTTTTTTTTTTTTTAAATAATTAAAAATAATTGTTTATAAAAAATATTTTTAATAAATTAATAAAATATTTTTAACAATATGAATAAGAAAAACAGTTTAAACAGCACATCTACAATAAATTTTCAAAAATAAATTTTTAACTTTTTTTAAACTAACAACATATATAATAAGCCATTAAAAATAGTTTTAGAATAACTTATAGTTTAAAATATATTAAAATCATAGATATTAAATAGTAAAAAATACGGCCCATGTAAAGAGCTTTTCCGAATTTTGAAATACAATAACCTCAAACAAGTATGAACTCCAATCCTTCTAGCAATAATCTCTTATCATTTATAAAAATACTTTTTCACCAAATTAAGCCTGGATATAAGGTTACTTTGTATACTTATCGTGATAATAACTCATACTAATAACTTCAATATACATTTAAATGATTTAAAGCATGTTTTGGTATCATTTAATGTCACGTCTTGAATTTGGGTAAATAATATGACAGTATCCCTGATAAAACCCAACAATAATGAACCTCAAAACAAAAAGAAACACCCCCAAAATCGAACCTTATTAACCGTAGGATAATTCAAGTATATAAATATTATTATAACAATACCTAAACAAAAGTAAAATGGCCTCAATCTTCCATCAACTCAAAAGTAAAAAATTATTCTTAAAATATCTAGTATAAAATCATGGAATGTTAGACCTTGCATTAAGTAAATATTATCAACTCCAAGTCTTGCAAAATTCTCATTGTCCGCAAACTTTTTTGTCAAACTCAATCTCAAAGCCAACTGCAAAATAGTAAAGATATGAACTACACAAACCTAGTAAGGAGTGTGAACTAATCTTGGGAACAAGCACCGCAAAACCTTCAAAATTGCTTTCCTTTTTCTTTAACACACGTACAACAAACTTGTTGAAACTCTAAGTACGTAAAATATTAGAAAGTAAATTATACATTTTTAAAAAAAAATATTCAGATAAAAATTACACAAAATACTCTAAAACTTTACTCAACCACAACATTTGTATAAATTCTTTTCTAGAGTAATTATCGTGAAGAAAGCACAAAAAAGAAAGTAGTCTCAAAATTATATTTGCAGAATACTTAAAAGTTACTTAAATAAATTACTATAATAAATAAAATTTATATCATAAGAAAACAAAATAATTACATAAAAACATTAGATCAAATGTTTCAAAAGACTTTAACCTCATGAAATAATAGACATACTGATAAACTGATCTCAGCTCATAACTATTTTACCCACTAAAAAAGACTAAATATATATATATATATATACATATATATTGAGTATTGTACCATCCAATAAGACCATATAGAAGATTAAATATATATCCCTACCAAAGACCCTCGTTATACCAATGAGCTCAAATAAAAAACTCTTTTCAGAAATTAAAAACAATTTTCAAAAGTTACAAAAATAAATCTTATTATCAATTATCATATAAGATAATAAAGTTCTCATACATTAACTATATAATATATCTAAAAAACATGTTATGAACTTTACCACGAAACGTGCACATGCAGCACAGTGAGAATAGGTTAAACTATGCAACTAATATTCTTCAAACTAAACTGATGCATAAAGGAAGACAATTTGTAAAATAATGATTTTCAAAACATGAATCTTGGCTATATTGGTTTGTAAACCATAATCAAAAGAATATTAACCGTTATTTTTTCGCCAAATTAAGGCATAAACTTTACCATCTTAATGAGCATGCAAATCCAGTATGAAAAATGAATTGAGAGTCTAGTCAAAAGCAAAACCAACGTGATCTTTCTTTATTTTCTCTAAATTTCGTCAACATCCGAAATCCCCCCTCCTCATTTTAATAAAAAAATTATCACTACCGAGTAACTCAGATGATCATTCCAATTTGATAACTAAAGTTACAGAACTCAACTATTCGAACGCATTGATCAAATATATATATATATATATATATATACTCGAACGCAAACTTTTAATATTTTATTTAAAGGAACTTACTAACCCTTTACCTCTAATCCCCGATCAGAATCGATTCAATCCTCTTGTGAAACACTGATTTAAACACCTAAAACACCAAAGGACATTCTTAAATACAAAATCAATCCAAAATAAAACTTGAATCACAGCCCCCAAATTTGGAATTTCAAACCCTAACTCAGATTACAGAAACTAAGTCGTTGTTTGTTAAATTAATTTATCACTTAAATTTAATTAATTAAGAACTTATTGAATTATGTGTATTTGATAACAGATATTATTAAGTACTTAATATTCTCTCCATCCCAAATCTTTGATCTCACTTTCCTTTTTCTTTTGTCCCAAATTATGGTCTCATTTCTTTTTATACATGGTAATTAAACTTTTAAATTTCTATTATGTGCCTCATCATTATATCTTAACTACTAAATATCTCAATTTTCCAAGAAGTATTAATAAAGCACCTACTACTCTAATAATTTCATGTATACATTTGTAAAGTTTCAAAAAAAAGTCAAATTCATTCAATATCAAAGAGAGGTATAAAAGAGAAACCAAAATAAAATTTATTAATCTAACTAAAAAATTTCTTAATCCCTCAGAAAATTGAAATGGGACCAAAGATTTGGGACGGAGGGAGTATTTAAATGCATTTGATAAAACTTTTTATAAATCACTTAATTGTATAAGATGTACCAAATGCTGACGGTGACTTTGGTTACCGGGCCGATGCGGCCGGGGTTACTGGGAACCTTATGGTTCCCGGGAGACGACGTTCCCTTTGCTGAGCTTAAAACAAAGCAAGCGGCGGGTACTAGTTTCAGGAAACCAGGGGCGTAAGGAAAAAAGAAAATGTGTAATTTTATACATTTGAGGTTTGTCAAGTTACGAGAAAATCGCTACCCCTAGCCTTTACCAGTAGCTCGCCAGCCTATGTTAAGCTTTACTTATTACACTCATAGAAAGTTCAGTGAATGGAGACTCTCGGATTCCTTTCTCCTAATGGCATTAGCTTCGGTGGAGTTAGCCCCTGCTTTCGACGAGAAGCACTTCGTTACTCTACACCTTAAAGAGCCAAGGTAGTTCCTCAGGTAACATTTGTCGTCTCCTTCAAAAGTCAAGTACCTCTCCTACCTTCCCCGACACTTTGGCTTAGTCTTCTTCGTTTTCCGCTACGGGTAGGCCGAAGGAATGGAACTGCAGCTCCCCGTTGCGAGGATTCCAGCCTATGGAATCCGAAGCAATGGAACTCTTTCTTTTAAAAAGAAGACTTTGCTGTGCGCTATTCATGGTGCTACCGTAGAAAAGACTTTATTTGAAGATGGTGATGGTGCAAATAGATTCCGTGCTTTTAACCCGCTGAAGAAACTTATTCAATGGTCACTGCTAACCGCTTTTGGTCTCAAATCTTTGGGAGGAGCCAGCTTTAGGCTCCATAGACGGAACTATGTATTAGGTATTAGGGAGGGGAGGAGAGAAAGAAGAAATACATGGAGATTCTGTCTGTCGGAGGTTCGAGAATCTATGAAAGGACATCTAAGGCTAAGGTTACGAAGTAAAGGAAGTCCATTACTGAGAGAAGTGATGATCTCGTCTTGCTTGCTGGGAGAGAGGAAGCTTCCAGACCACCTTTTCCAGCCAGATAGCGAGCGATCACTCAGCAATGAACACTAACTGAAAGCGGCCGGGAATGAGACTTTAACCCCGAAAGTTGTCCTGTAGATAGGTTTTATCACCCGTCGCAGAAACTCTTTTAAGAAAAGGGCTTCTCTAATAAATTTTCGTGGCATCCGGATCGGGTGTTCATAATCTGGAGTAAAAAGATTCGAACCTTTGCATGCCGGTACCAAAAACCGATGCCTTACCACTTGGCTATACTCCATAGGCCTGTTTTGGACGGGGAGAGGGGGAAGGGAGAAGCAGGGCTCGAAGAACGAGCCGTGCAAGGACGCGGGGATATAGAAAGTAAGCAGCAAAGTTCTCCCTTTAGGACCGACTACAACAAGCTCGCGACTCTAATAGAAACAAATGGTAAGCTCTCTGCTCTATTTGCTTGCAATGCTATGCCTATCAAAGTTGGCGAAGGCTTCCTTAGCAGCCTTATACTCGTTATGCAGTTCGACTGAACTCGTTGACTCGGTCATAGGAATTTAGACCACCTACGTGCTGGTAAAGGAAAACGTTTGAAGGATAGAAATACTCGTCAACAGAAAATGTTGCCAAGTTGCTAGACTCACTTACAAAGCTTTCAGGAAAGTGTTGATTCAAGCAAGAAAGGCAAGTTTTGGGTACTTTACTACGCTTGGACTCTTCTTGTCTTGTTGACTAGTCTCGGAAATCTCCAATATCTGCTCAGTTCGCTCCCTCCCGCTTTTGGAATTAGTCCCTCCTGCTTACCCGCTTTAAAAAAGCTTGTTCACTTCCTGGATGCTGGATAGCTTGCACTTGGATTGTAATTGTAAAGGAACTAAAAGGGACTAAAAATAAAAGCTTGAAAACTGTCTAGCACTGAAATGAATGAATGAAAAAACTGGTTAAAGGGACATTATCAATACGATCTATCTCGGATTAGATGGTCGGGATTAGACGAGAAAAAAGAGATGAGAAGGATTTGTTACCCCAAGCAGAAACCTCGCCGGCCGGAGGTGGGTTCTCCGGCGGCTGGCCGGCAGCCGGAGGGAAAGCCAACGATGAATGGGAATTGACAAAAGTCATTCGAGAGCGGTTCTTTGAAGGACGACAAAAAGATCGGGAGTCTTCCTTGGAAGATCTCCAACGAATGCTTTCCGCTTTAAACGAACAGGGCAAATCCGCAAGTTGTGCAAAAAGGCTGCGATATAATATTTCCTTGGAAAGAATGAAAATTCATTACTATTTTATGCATATTTACTATACAAGTATGTTCCACTTTGGACTTGGTCATGCAAAGGATCCCCCCAGAAAACATAAAAAAGTAGATTCGCTACCTCTGAACGGAAGGGCCCCCGTTATGTAGTTTTTTTCGCTGAATAAATGAGAGAGAGTGGGAGGGCGGGTCTCTTCTCATTGGGCCCGCTTGGATTATGGTTGGGGCGTGCCCCACTGAGGTTTTCTTAAGAATAAAGAAGACGAATAGAATATAATTAATGTTCATGCTAACAGAAGAGCGGATCCAATACCAAGACGACTTCTTTTTAAATCTCATTGTTGAAGGCGTAGAGAGGGCTGAAAAAAGATAGGAAAATTTTTTATAGCCATCTCGTTAATAAAGAAATGTGTAATTATGTAATTAATTGGACCCCAGAAGTAAAAAATTTTAACTTAACTCGGAAGTCTGAAATTTGAATATATGTAATGTTTGTCAAAAAATTACCATTTTTTTCATATAATTATCACTTATTAATTAATTCGGCATTTAGATTCAAACTTCAATTTTTAGATTCAATGTTTAGATTTAAAATTCAAATTTCAAAGTTTAACCAATTTAAACTTCAGACTTCAGTTTCAATTTTATCAAACAAACAAAGTCTAAGACTAAAAAATGATGCTACAACAATAAAGAAGCTTAAACTTACCTCCAATTGAAGTCTCTGGTCTTAGATTAGCCTTTATAGAATCTTCACGTCATTTGTTATTCCCTAATTTTGATAGTCTTTCGATAAAAACAAACGATCGTTCTGTTCACTCGTAATGATATTTAACTTCTTTTTGTTTGCTTTCAAGTCCCTATATATAGCTTTGTATTGTACACTTTAGTCCTTAAGAGTATAAGTAAGCATAAACCACCCTACATATTTTAAGTCTTTGTAAAAAACATCATTCACCAAATTGGGATCTGCAGAAAAAGCCTGACAAATGAACCAAATGCACTAAAGTATCAATACCCAAACATATCTTACCATCTTGGTAAACTCTTCAACGACAAGTGTATATGTTGAATCGGAAGATGGTGGAGGATTATCAGTAGAAGCATCAAGAGAAGAACGAGTCTTTTGAGACTTATTGTGCAGTTTATGCAAGTGCTTTTGGAGTGCCCATGTTTATGGCAATAATAGCAAACATCTGCTTTTCCTCCCACATCCAGGCTTTTGTTGTCCTGATTTCCTCCTCTATTTGAGCCCCTATGAGAGCGATCAGATCCAGTGTTAACGCTGAGAAGGGCACTAGTTGCTGGAACTGCAACAGGAGTGGAAGAAGTGACTTCACTACGCAGGATACGTGTAAAAACATGATTCAAATTAGAATTTCAGCACTGAAAAGAATTTAAGATGTATAACAACATCATATTCGGATCCAATCACAGCCGAAAAACTCATTACTGTCATTTGTTCCCGTTCAGTATGCTGCGCTTTTCTATCAGCGCTAAAGGGCATCAAATCATTCAATTCTTCCAATGTTTAAATTCATAAGATAAGCTTCAAGTGGTTGACCATTTCTGTCAGCATGATAGAAATTCTTACAAACATCATAGTTTCGGGAGATATTATTTTTCCAGAATACAAAACTGCAAATATTTCATCAATTCTTTGACATATTCATAGTGGTTAACTAGAGTAACAAGTCTTTTATCAATGGAATTGCGAATCTAAAGGAACAAGAAAGCATTATTCTCCATCCTATCATCATCATCTTCCTTTACGTGGTCAATTAGGTGTTGAACCTTTCTGATACTACGCAAATAAATGCAGACAGTCTTGGATCAATTCGAAAAGTTTGGACTAGTTATGTTAAGGATTAATATCTAGACCTATTCAGCCGTCTCTTCCATCTTCTATAAATTACTCTGAAAGAGCTCATGAGTTATTCGCACATCTAGAAAAAAGATTCTTGGTTGGAAACGGGCCAAAAAATATAAATTGAAGGTTGTACTACCAAATTGTAAACAAGGAGGAGACTCGATAAACGTGTAATATTCACGTTTGAAAAAGTTATGGGATGAATTGGACAATTACGCTCAACTCTCTTCCACCACGGATACAAGAATCTTAACTGCCATCATGAATGAAAGAGAAGAAGAAAAAGTTTTTCAATTTTTCATGGGAATAAATAGCGAAATTTACGGCATTGTTCGCTCTCATCTGATACAACAAGAATCCATGCCAAAGGTGCGAACCGTTTTTGCCCAAATTTGCAAAGAGGAGCAGCATCGAAATCTTGCATGTTGAGGACTGTAATGTCCGGCAGCTAACTCCAGCACCTACTGTATACATTGCAAAAAATCTGGCCATGAAATTACAGGCTGCTTCTAGCTCGTCAATTATCCAGAATGGTGGCCCAGAACCGCTGCAACGAATGCCGGCGGCTGCGGAACACAACTAGTCGCGGCGGCAAAGGAGTGTAAGCATAAGGAGGAGGCCGCTGCAGGTATCGTGCTTGGCCTTTCTCTGGACGGACGGACGTCAAGAACTTGAAGGGAGGAAGAAGAATAGAAGCTTGGGCCAACTCGGCTACCGTCTGGCGAGGAAAACTGCTACCGAGAACTCTAGCATCGGCGATGTGAATGTTGGAGAAGACAATTACAGTGGCAGGCCGAGCAAGCTAAACGAGCCGAACGGCCCAAATAAGAGCAACAATGGGCCAAGGAACAACTTTCCAAATTTGACAGCTGACCAATTGTCAAATTTGTTGACTGTCATAAATAATTCAAATATCACTCAATCCGAAAAATTATCTGGTTGGAAAAGTTATGGATTTTGGATTCAGAATGTTCTTACCATATGACTAGCAGGAAATTTTTTTTAAAAAATCTAAATACTATTTATCCATATACTATTGGATTGCCTAATGGTGTCAAGACACTTGCTCTTCAAGAGGGAACGGTCTCCTTAAGTCCTAAACTAAAACTCCACAGTATGTTGCTAATTCCTGAGAATAAATGCAACTTAATCTCTTTGTCTCAATTGGCACGAGACTCGAAGTGTTTTATTACTCTCTCTGATGACTTTTGTGTTATACAGCACCGTATCTCGATGAGGCCGATTGGAGTGGGTGAGTAATGGAATGGGTTTTTCTTCTACAAGCCTATGGAATTGACAGCATTGTACGCTTTCTCTAGCACAATCCTTGATTCTAGCACATTATGGCACTTAAGGTTGGGACACCCTTCGGATTTTGTGATGAATAATTTTTTTGGTATTCCTGAGAACTCTAGAAATAGAATTGCTCCTTGCAATATTTGTCTACAAGCTATGCAGACTCGTGATTGTGTTTCTCTTAGTAGCAATAAAGCATCTGAAACTTTTAATTTAATTCATTGTGATTTATGGGGACCGTACAAGATTGTATCAACTATAGGCACCTCATACTTCCTTGCTATACTAGAAGATTATTCTAGAGCTGTTTGGATATATTTAATATCTGAGAAAAGTGAAGTTGCATATGCTCTAAAAGATTACTTTTCCATGATCAAAAATCAATTTCACAAAACTGTCAAGGTAGTACGAAGTGACAATGGAACAGAATTTACATATCTAAAATCTTAATTTTTTCACCCATGGCATACTGCATCAAACTACCATTGCTAGCACCCCACAACAAAATAGAAGAGTTGAATGCAACATCGGCATATTTTGAATATTGCTCGGGCTTTTCTTTCAAGCTAATTTCCCATTAAATTTTGGGGAGAATGCATACTTACAGCTGGATATCTTATCAATCGCCCACCCTCCGCGATACTATATGGAAAAACCCCTTATGAGTTGTTTTATGATAGAAAACCCTCCTATTCTCACATTAAAAGCTTCAGATGTTTGGCATATACACGTGATCATGATCTCCCTAGAGATAAATTTTGAGCCCAAAGCAGAATGTGTGTGTTTTTCCTCGGACATCCCCTTCACAAGAAAGGTTGGAAAGTTTATGACTTAAAAAGAGAAAATTTATTGTGTCCAGAGATGTAATTTTTTATGAAACAAAGTTTCCTTCCAAAGATTTGGAAACCCTGCAATATACTCCAGGTTTTGCAAGGTCCTACAATTTTAGGGAACAAGTTTTGGGTTTACAAGATAGGGGGAGTGAATTCCTTCATGAAAATAACACACAAATAAAGCCCTCTGCTCAGCCCAAAACAAGCAGCCTAGGAAGGCAAGGCCCAGTCGAGGTAGTCCAGCTTCATCAACCCAGAACATCGATCCAGCATCTAGTGTGGCCCAGCACGTACAGCCCAGTGCACAAAGCCCAACCAACACCCTCCCTTCTGAAGACATGGCCCAGCACCTCACACGGCACAGCCTAGGCGAACCTTCTCCTCTTATTGAAGGCGTGGCCTAGCGTCTCGCACCGCCCAAACCCACCGAGCAACAACCTACATCTTCTGTTGATGGCGCAGCCCAACAGCTTCCACGGTCCAACCCCGTACTTGGTCCGGTTGAGCACACACCCTAGGCCCCTCTACTCAATCCAGTCAGCACCCAAGCGCACCAACCTAACCCAACCAACCTGGTGGACCAACAAATTTCCCATTGCATGTGTCTTAACCATGGTGATATACAATTAAACGAAGCTGCGAAGGACCAGCAAATTGCCCATGCCACACATCTAGTAAAATTCAATCCCCCCCACCGATACACCAACTGCTTCAGAAATACCTAGTCCAAGGAAAAGTACTCGCATTAAAAAGGTTCCTGTCTGATTCCAAGATTTTGACTATAATGCTATATTCCATTCCTCTTCTGCTCACTCACCTTATTCGGATCTCTCAAGTACGTCCCTTTAACTTATAACACATTTTGTGGACTATGCAAAATTTTCTCCTTCCCACAGGTATTTTTTAGCATCTTTGCCACAGAATCTGAACCTACCACCTTCTCTGAGGTAGTTTCTAATCTTCAATGGTGCGTAGCTATGCGCCAAGAAATTGATGCACTAGAGAAAAATGCCACATGGTTCTTAACATCCTTGCCTCCATGTAAACGTGCACTTGGGAGTAAATAGGTTTTTCGCATCAAGTATAAAATAGATGGCACTATCGAGCGATATAAGGTCCGCTTGGTTATTTTGGGCAACACACAAAAGGCGGGTATTGATTTCAAAGACACATTTGCCCAGTTGCTAAAATATTTACTGTCCGCACCTTACTTTCCGTTGCTATCGCTCGAAACTGGCCTATACATCATATGGATATCCACAATGCGTTTCTTTATGGCGATCTACAGGAAGAAGTCTATATGCGCCCACCACCTGGTTTTCATCCCTTTTCTCGTGGACAGGTTTGCCTTCTACAGAAATCTTTGTACGGCCTTCGCCAAGCACCTCGGTATTGGTTTTCAAAGCTTACTGCAGCTCTTTGTAAGTATGGGTTTTCTCAGTCTTACGCAGCTTATTATCTCTTCACATACTATCGAGAATATATTTTTTTATATGTTCTCATTTATGTGGATGATTTATTACTTACTGGCAATTCTCTACCCACTCTAAATAAATTCAAGGTTTCCTTAAACAAGTTCTTGCACATGAAGAACTTGGGTCCTTTAAAATACTTTTTGGGCATTGAAATTGGAAGGAATCCTTCAGGTTTATTCTTATGTCGATGGAAATACGCTCTAGACATTCTATCTGAAACTGGTTTGTTAGGGGCCAAACTGGCTTCTACTCATATTGAACCCAATCATCATTTGGCCAAAGCTTCTGGATCTTACGTTGATAAAATGGATCAGTACCGCAAACTCATCGGCAATCTAATCTATCTTACCATTACTCGACCTGAGCTCGTCTTTGCAGTCCATACACTCGCTCAATTTATGCACGCTCCTCGCCGCACTCATTGGGACGCTGCTATTAGAGTTGTTCAATATCTTAAAGGTAATCCAGGTCGTGGCATTCTTCTTCAATCTAAATATCCACTTTTACTAACTGCATAATGTGATTCTGGCTACCTACCTAATTACTAGATGATCTATTACCGACTACTTTATTTCACTTGGTGGGTCTCCTATTTCTTGGAAATGAAGAAGCAACATACAGTTTCTCGCTCCTCTGCTGAAGCTGAATATCAATCAATGGCAATTACTTTATGCAAATTAAAGTGGCTATCTAGCCTCCTACAGGATCTTCATGTGCCTATTGCTCACCCAATTCCGTTAGATTGTGACAATCAAGGTGCTCTTCACATCCTGTTTTTCATGAATGTACTAAGCATATCGAAATTGATTGTCATTTTGTCTGTGATCCTTTTCAATATGGATTTCTTCTTCCTACTTATATACGCAGTGAAATTCAACCAGTTGATATTCTAACTAAAGCTCTCCATCCTACTCAATTCCATCATTTGGCTTCCAATTTGGGCTTTTCTGATCTTCATACTCCAACTTGAGGGGCAGTATTAAGGATTAATATCTAGAGATAAAATAGGATTATTTCTATTATTCCTATAAAATCCCAAATTATGTAAAATCCTAAACAAATATATAATTATGATTCTAGCTACCTAGTTGATTTAGGATTTGTCACTTTGTCAACTATATATTGTAATCATTTTACATTTATGAGATAGAAAACATTTGATTGTTTTCCCCAATAGAAAGACTTGTGATCAGTTATTTTTGATGGAGCGACATTCTCTTTGTTCTTGTTCATCATATTTAGAAAAGTTCAAACACATCAATATTTTTGGCAGAAACTGAAAACAACCACATAATAATAACAGCAACAACAACAACAACAACAACAATAATAATAATAATAATAATAATAATAATAATAATAGTGACCAGTAAAATTGTCAAACAAGAAAGTAGTGGTCGTATAAGCTCGCTCTAAATTGACACCAAATGGGACACCAGTTTCCTTTTGGAGTAGGTGGTGAGATAAGATAGTGATCGGAACTCTAGGTCCTAGAGTGTCTCCTCTGAGGGGCAGACTGGAAATTTAACAGATAAATATGAACAAAAAAGAAACTGCTTATTAGGGTAGCTCTAATACCATTTAAACCATAGAAAGTAGAGAAAATGAATTAATATAGAGAAATGCATGTATTTATATGTGAACCTAATAGCGACACTAGGAAGCTAACGAAAGAGAATTCCTATGATTATGCTCTAATCTTTGTAATTATGCTAATTACATTTAATATACCATCTGTAACAGCTACATACAATGCGTAACATATATATAGAATCTGCAACAGTTATTTTATAATACATACAAATTGATCAGTGGGATAATGCACATGAAGAGTTGTGACCGTTGCAAAGTGAGTGGTCGCATTGGTCTTCGTGCGGTAAGGAAAAATTTAAAACTATATGACATAAAATACAGTCTATCATAAAAAAAAATTATTACAAGATTCCAATAAAAATGTAATTATATTATATATGGCTTGAATTTGTAATTTTGATCTAATGAATATTTGTATTTGTTAGTAAATCGAATTGGACTTAATAGTAATGTTTCTTAAATTTTTATTTTCAATTGTAGACATGTTTTTTGTTTATATTAGTTATATGTATTTATTTTAAACTGAATGATCATATTATATTTTGAAATCTGCGGAGCGTAATAAATGGAGCACTTAACCATAGTTGGGGAAAGGTGGCTAATAGCATCAGATATGAGGGCAACAACATGAGTACATGATTAGGATGAGAAGAAAGTAAAAGAAGTGTCACATGTTCGTTCAATTATGGTCGCAAAGGCTATTACCCCGCATGAGGATGATAATTTTAAGTAGGTGCTAGGAAATTTCTGCGATATATGAGACAACACTGAGGATGGATATGACATGAAAGAAGAACATAGAATAATAAGGCTGCTAATGTGGAGCTAGATAAAGAACAAGTAGACATTACTTATAATAATATCCTCGCAAAAGAATAAGATACTTCTATTACGCCAATTGTGCCACAAGATATACATCAATTCCAAGTGTAGAAACTAGTCGCTGTCAATATTGAAGTCCTGTGAAGAAGTTTATTGTGTGTCCATTTTCTACTTTTAGTGTGTTTTCTCCACCTAAGTGTAACTTTCCTACTACTTTATATAATTTGTTGTATGCTTGTCCTAATCTTTCGACTTTTCTTTTTCACTAGGTTAGAGAAAAGTTTTTAGGGTTGTTTTAGTTGTAATGGCCTTGGCACATTTCATATCAATGGATAGCCTTCTTGTTTGGAAAAAGAAAAAAGAAACTAGTCGTAGTCAAGTAAAGAAAAATAAGAACACATACCAAAGTGATATGAGTTCCCTTCAATTTGATGTGGAGCTCACCATCTTCCCAAGATTGTTTCCCTTGAGGTCTTTGCCAATTTACATCTAGACAAACCTAGCAATATAACTGCTAGACTCTTTTGGATAATAAATTATGTTTTTCCATTGTTAATTGGATGAATGATAGGTATACAAAATCCACCACATATCTAATACCCTAGAAGAGTCCTAATCCAAGTGACAACCACAGTATAACTATGATCACCTTTTCGATAATAGGAATTTATATGATCGATAGAACCCTTAAAATGCAATTCAAGGTTCTTGTTTACTAACCTAGCTAGGTGATCAACCTAGTAGAAAAGAGAAGACAAAGATACCCTAAGAACTCTAGGAATACTCAAGCCAATGGCTGCAATTTTCATTTTAATTCATCAAAGTTGTCAAATAACAAGAGAATGAGAGTACTTATAAGGAACTAGCTGTCTAATGTAATCCTAGCAACTAAAATAGGTCTTAAGGTGTCAAACCCACTTAATTACAAGTTTAAGACATGATTAAATTATGGAAATTAAAATATACCGAAATGGGTTATAAACATGTCAAACTAACCCGGTCCAATTATGTCTAGATAGACTCATGTTTAACAGCAACATTTGAGGCCTAAATATTCCAAACTGGGTTTTGTATCCCTCACAAAAGTTTTATCACTCTCTCTTTGATCTCTAAATAATTTTGAATCAATCCATTTGGATGTCTATAGCTTGAGTTATGCATAATTTACCAAAGGGTGTTAAAATAGAATGAAATCAAGAAGTACTGACTTTGGGTCAACTTTTGGATAATCAAATGAACTCAGTTTGAATACTTGTATGGAAACTTCAAGATGCTCTCTACAAATATTATGAAGGAACTTTATTCATTTGTAACTCTTAAGGCTGTTAAATGTTTACCAAAATATAAAGTGTCTAGTCTTTCTCCTTAACTATAACTTGAATTTTTCCTTAAGTCTTGACTTTATCACCATCTCATTCTCCTTCTTTGCATTCCAATTCATATCACAAAGAAACCACTAGGTGTCTAGGCCCAATAAAAATTACATGGGGCTAAGATGTCTAAGAGCCATATATCGGTTTTGAAAGATTTATAATAAATAATACTAATAGTTGGGGAAAAAAGAGGGGCCAAGTGTTGACACCAAATATACGTCCTGGCAAGCTAAAAGTTGAACCAGCTGAAACAGGTGGAAAGCTAATGGCTAGGCAATCTAGAAGAGTACTGACCTATCAAGCTAAGGGTCAGGCTAGCTGAGCAACTGAATTTGAGGGTGAGATGGGAGCTGCTTAATTGATTCTCAGGTAGATCGGCCATTCGAATTACAGTTCAGCAATTTACCTGAACTAGATTGCTACATTCTTGCAGCCATTATCTGAAGCGGGATCAATATTAAAACTCATTTCTAGCATAGTTTTTGCTCACTCCAGACTTAGAGAAGAAGGTGGAGGTGTTGAGAGAAAACAAGAGCTAAGAAACGGCTATAAAAAGACAAGGAAAGTTGAGGATTAGGACACAAGAATAGCTTATACACAAATAATTGTCTTTTTCACTTTTTATTAGAATTTTTAATCTTTTCAGCCATTACGTTATTTAGTTCAGAAATATAAAGTCCAAATTTCTTTCATTTAGTCCATTTTTCATTCATTTAAAACATTTTTACAACTTTCATTAACTTTCTTTCGAATTTTCCTTAGTTTATTTCATCAAATATCTAAGAGACTCATAGAATTCCTTAAGTTGATCCTTCTGTTACGAACTCAGATAGCTTAATTTAGGACATCTTTAAGTCTGCTTCAAAAGATCATCCTTATTATCTAGATTTTTGTTGAAGTCCAACGAGAAATCCTAGTGCAACACTATATAATATATATTGTTTGCTAAAGGGTATCCTTCAGTGATTTTCATAATTAACAAAATAGGTTTGTATGTGCTAATGTTCATTTTGTTTTGATGAAGACAGATAAGATGCAGTTGAGCTAATGTTATGATAAAAGAGCTTGAGCTATAAGTATTGAGCCAAAAGTTGGCAGTAGAAACAAGAGTGTCGGAAGCTAAGTGAGTTTTGTGGGGACTAGGGAATATTTTCTTAACCAACTACAATTGGTAACTTTCCACATGTCATGCAATATAGCCAAGTTGGCAACAGATTTATGAGCAGGAAATTACATAGAAAGCTTGAGTATGGAGAGAGAGAGGGGGGAGAGAGAGAGAGAGAGAGAGAGAGAGAGAGAGAGAGAGAGAGAGTACTTAACCAATAAATGAAGGAAGGATTTGTGTGCGTTCCTAATAAAAAATTTCTCACAGCAAAAGAGGAAGTGTATGAAATTTGAGTGCACCTATTCATGCAATGAAGAGTTCTTAAAGTTTTATTCCATAAGAGAGATTTGAGCAGCTTGTTATAATTAGAAGAATTGTTCCTTGTTTACAGTATGCTGTTCATTAGCTTAGTAGTATTCTTCTATGTTCTTATTTTCGTTTTCAAGTTCCTCGAGAAAAACTATAGCTTGGGTTACAAGTTCAAGTACAAAACTTGTAGGTGTGTTTCTCTTGGGATAGAGGAATAGGTAGTTGCTAGTCTAGTAAAAAACTAGCAATTCTTTGTAAAGGTTATCTCACCTTGAACGAGATTGGTGTTAAAGGAATCCTTATGGTTATGATCTTGAGGAAAGTGGATGTAGGCATTTAACTGAATCGCTATAAATATTCTAGTGTCATTTAATTTCTGCACTTTACTTTCTGTTCTAAGTTTTCTGTTTTTTCATTATCATAGTTTTGTTGTCAAACCAATAGCTAACAAAATAACTTGATCTCTTAGTTCAAATTTATTTCTTTAGTGAATCTAATTTATAGAAAAGTATCATAAAAAATTTTCATAACTTTTTATTTTTTGTAGAAAGTCCAATGTAACCCTCGCCCTCCCCTCCGAATTATTTTGGGACTTACATTTTGTATCAGAGCGAACTCTCTCTAGGACAAGAGATTAAAAACTCAAGAGAGGATCCATGGTTAGCTCGACTAATGTAACAGAGAGATAGTTGATAACTCGACCACCATTATGCAATGGAAGTAACTATTCTTATTGGAAGACTAGAATGAAAACTTTATTCAGCCTATTGAAGTAGAATGTTGGAAATTCATCAAAAAGGGTCCATATATCCCTAAGAAAACAAAAAACAACATTGAAGTCCAGAAAGGAGAAGATGACTTTGATGACAATGACTGGAAAAAGTGTGTTGCACATGCAAAAGCACTAAACCTTCTTCATTGTGCCTTTGAGGAAAATGAATACAATAAGGTTTCAGTTTCCAAATCAGCCAAAGAAGTATGGAATAAGCTCGAGATTACTTATGAGGGAACTAGTTGGTAAGCTCATGTTTGTCTATATTTTCTATATGTTAATTTCATCATTTTTTGTGTTTTTAATATGTCAAAGTATATATTTTAGCTAAATATCTCTTATTCTTATATTAGGCTCCCTCCTGAAGTGAAAACGATTAGAAGGAAAAGAAAACGGGGTAAAATAGAGGGAAAACGACGAAAATAGAAGCCGTCGGCAAAAATGCAGCACCTACCGCGTGAGGTAGGCAAACCTACAATCTTCAACTTGGCGACTTGAGAGACGATCATAGAAGACGTTCGGGATTTCATTTGCGGCTTCAATTTTCAAGTCTAAGATTTCTTTTCCTTTTCTTGTTATTGAATTTATGTTAATTTACATTTTTATTAATATGAATAGTGAGTAGTTTTTATTGTTTGGTTTGGGGTTGAACCCTAATTCTGGATTATGAAGTTCTTGGTTAGATTTTTCTTGATTTCAATGTTTATTTTAATAAGTTGTCTTCCAATTGCATTTGTTTGCAATCTAATTGTCGAGAGATTAGATTATTCGCAAGGTTATTTGGAATCGGAAAAGAAAGAACAATCTAGGCAACCAATTGGAGGTTAATTGGGGCAATTGACTAGAGATATGATATTGCACTTTTAAGTTTTTTAAATCACCTAACTTTATTGCGCTCATAATTTGTTAGGGAGAAAAGAGATTTTCCCTCTAAGTGTTAGTGAATAGGGTGACTTTTGTCCTAGAGGTACAAACTGCCTAATTTGAGTGATGTCCTAACTTAATTAATTCAATATCATTTTCATTAAAGTTTTTCCAATTGAATTAGAAACAAGGATTAGAGGGATTCCACCAATCCAAACTCTTGTTTTATAATTCTTTTAAAAATTGTTTATTTTTCTTTCTTTTTACTTGTATTTAGTTTTTTAATTCTTTTTCATCAACAACATCATCTTTTTTCGATTAGACATTAAAACATGATTAGTACTTGAACCTTCGTCTTTTCCTTGAGAGATTCAACACTCAGGTTGAAACTCACCTCTGCATTATTAGGTCCACTTGCCTTGCATTGTAGTAATTAGGATTTCACTCCCATTTTATTATTTTAAAACAGACATCAAGTTTTCGGCGTCGTTGCCTGGGAACAGCAAATGTAGGGAATATCGTTTTGTTTTAGTGCTTTAGTCATAGTCTTTTATTTCTTTTTGTGTTCTCTTTTTCTCGATCAAATTGATTTTTTTGTTTTTGCACCATTCCATTATTTTTAATTTATATCCTTGAATTGTGCTTTGTGTTCGTAGAGCTAATCATGTCTTTCGGTTACTGTAGACGGTGTAGTATTAGTAAATGCCCCAAAAAGAAAAGGGTTGAGTTAGTACCATTCAATTCCGAGCCCAAATGTACATTGCGGAGTGCTCGTCGTGCTCTTCAATTTCGAATGGCAGGCACTAGTGCAATAGCACGAGTTGTTAAGGCGAAGAGGAACAAAAAGCACTTTCATTCAATAACCCTCTTTTCGAATCAACACCTTCGATGCCAGCACAACTGGTATCAGAGAGAATAATGGCAGATTATGCTCAACCGTCCATCTTAGGGATGCAGTCGAGAATAGCAAGGCCAAGAGTTAAGGCAAATAACTTTGAGATTAAACTGAATATAATCTAGATGTAGCAAAATCATGTTCAATTCGACGTACTTCCTAAAGAAGATCCCAACGTACATATTTGAAATTTCGTAGAGGTTTGTGACACTTTTAAGCTTAACGGAGTATCAGAAGATGCAGTTCGACTCCGTCTTTTCCCATTCTCTTTAAGGGGAATGGCGAAGTCTTAGTTGAATTCTTTACCATCTGAGTCCATTGCTTCATGAGACTCATTAGCCGAGAAATTTTTAGGGAGGTACTTTCCTCCAAGGTGGACAGCACAACGAAGAAACGAGATTCTATCGTTTCGACAAATAGATGGAGTAAGCCTCTACGAGGCATGAGAACGATGGAAGGGGTTATTGAGAAAGTGTTCCTAGGTTGGATTTAGGGATCCAAATACAAAATTTTTATAATGGAGTTTCGTTTGGGGCTGGGCAATTAATAGACGCCTCAGCTGGAGGGCCTATAGATCATAGAACTCCTCAACTAGTGTATGATTTAATCAAGCAGATTACTATGAATAGTTATTCCTGGGGAGGAAAAAGAGCAAAGCCAAAGATGGCTGAGGTCCAAAATGTAAATGCTCTATCAGCTATGGAAACAAGATTGACATCAGTCATTGAGTATAAAATAGGAAACTTGGCCAGTACATCAACAAGTAAGAATAACCAAACGATAGTGGTTTGCAATTTTGGTAATGGGGGGCATTCCAATCAAGAGTGCCCAAGTATGGGAGGACAAGTAGAGCAAGTAGAGTTTGTGCAGAGAAATTGACAAAATAACCTTTACTCGAACATATACAATCCGGGATGGAGAAAGTACCCCAATTTTTCTTGGGAGGTCAAGGACAACAAAGACAAAATCAACCTCCGGGTTTTCAGAACAAAGGTCCTCCACTGCCTTTACCTTATGAAGCGGGTCCACAAAACCATCCTCCACCAAATAGAGCAAGTAGAGTTTGTGCAGAGAAATTGACAAAATAACCTTTACTCGAACATATACAATCCCAGATGGAGAAAGTACCCCAATTTTTCTTGGGAGGTCAAGGATAACAAAGATAAAATCAACCTTCTGGTTTTCAGAACAAAGGTCCTCCACTGCCTTTACCTTATGAAGCGGGTCCACAAAACCATCCTCCACCAAATAAGACAACTTTGGAGGACTTGATGGTAAAATTTATAAATGTAACAGAAAATAGAACGAATATCATCAAGGAATCAAGAAGCCTCCATTAGAAACTTAGAGAAGCAAATGGGGCAACTAGCTAAACTTATATATGAAGGAACTTCGGGAACTCTTCCAAGTAACACCGAAGTAAAACCGAGAGAGCATGTATATGCTATCTCGATGACCATTGATGAGGAGATTCCAAAGACAGAAAGGATTATCATGAAAGAAAATGTTCAGCCCTTGTAATCAAGAAGGAAACATTACCCTAAAAGTTAGAAGACATAGGGAGTTTTTCTTTTCCTTGCACTATTGGTAATATTCAAGTGGATAGGGCTTTAGCGATTTAGGTGCAAGCATTAATGTTATTTCTTCATCTATGTGTGAGTGTCTAGGTTTAGGTATTCCAAAACTCGTTAGGATTTCAATTAATCTAGCAGATATAAGTGTTAGATATCCTAAAGGGGTAATTGAGGACGTGTTAGTCAAAATCACGGATTTAGTCTTCCCCATTGACTTTGTAGTTTTAGACATGAAGGAAGACATTGATTTCCCAATTATTTTAGGTCATCTTTCTTGCGTACTTCTAGGGTATTAATAGATATGGAAAAAGGGAGGTTAATATTAATGATCGGAGGAAATAAGATAAAGTTTAAGTTTCCCTTGCTCCCAACCTCCCCATCTAAAACTAAAGATACTTCATGCATTATAACTCATATAACTAATAAAGTATCTTGAAACATGCAGGAACCCTTAAAGAAGAAGGCAAAGAAAAGCCAAGGAAGAAACATAAGAAACAAAGGGAAATCGCCTCCAATTCAAAGATTGGAAAGATGGAATGGGTATCGGTATAGAAGAAAGAGTTGAAGAACAACCCGGATTTCCATGACCTGGGAGGTGCAACTAGCACCTAAGAAAAGGGGAGTACTCTTTAAACTCTTTGTAATTGTAATTGTAATTGTAAATTGTACTTTTAAGTTTTATGTTTTTATTTCTTTCTACTTTGATTGTTTGTTGATGTTGTGTTACAAGGTCATTTTGAAGAGAAAAAGCGATGGCCTAAAGGCCTACATGAAGATTATTTGAGGTTATAAGGTAGGTAGCTTGAACAGGGATCAAAAAATTGCAGAAAATGAAACAAATTGGCATCCCAATAGCACCCACCATGGATGGTAGGATGCCCTACCATCGCTGGTAGACTACAGGCACTGTGAGCATCCTTCGGCAAAAACCTACCGTGGACTATGGGCTCGCCTTACAGTCACCGGTAGGCTCAGCACATCTCGGCACCAACAAACCCGAGACCTACTGTCCTACCATCGGTGGTAGAGTCTAGGTAGGTAATGGGTTGGGTTTTTAAAAGGTAAAACGGTTTGGGTCAACCAAAATTGATTAAAGAATTGCAAATTCTGATTTGATTTTTTGCACTTTTCTTCCCTCTTTCTCTTCTAAAACCCTTAATTTTTCATTCCCTCTTTCTATTCTCTCAAACTCTCTTAACCTCTCCACACCTCTCCAACTTCTGCAAGTCTTCTCTTCTTCTTCTTTCCAATTCCGGCGACTTCTCTCCCTTTTCCGGCGAGCTTCACCAGTGGCAACACTCTCTCTACTCATCTTGGTTGGTAATTTCTCTTATTTCTATTCTCTTACTTATTCTTTTCTTCTAACCATTCTACCACCTCTATTCCTCTTCCCTACAACAATTTCATTCCAAAATCTTCTTTTTATTCCCTCTTCTTCCCGAAAGAACCCACCTTTCCATTCAAATTCTTCCCTTCTTTAACGTTCTCTCTTAATCTATTTTTCTTCTATTTTCTTGTAATTTCAATTCTTTATGTAAATTGTTGTTAAGAACTGACTTTATTTGTGTTTTATTTTGTTTCCTAACAAAATTTTGAAGAACATAATTCAAGAAAATTTTCTGGCCAAATTCCGGCAGAACTCCGGCAGCAATCCGAATAGGGCAGAAAAACGAGCAAACTTTCGTGGTCACAGTTTGTTTACTCAAACAAACACAGGCTATTTCTTAAAAACTTTGTGCTCCTTTTCATTTCTATTTCTCTTATGTTTAATTCTTGATTTGGGCTTTTTCCATGTTTTTTTATTTTGTTAAGAGAATTGTGTTTCATAATTTGTTACTTATGTTTTCTTGTTCTGTGACACTTTTGCACCCACAAGCGATGTTGGAATACCATATCACACGGGCTACGTTAGGATTTTTCTTCTTTTGTGCTTTTAATGTGTTCTTTTATTTTTGTTTGTATTAGTGCTATCATGTTGCGTTTTGTATCCTTTTTCCTACCTCTTCTCTTCCGTTTATTTTATCTCTTTCTCTATGGCTCCCAAAAAATCTGTAGCTTCATCCTTAAAATCCAAATGGGCTCGTGTTGTGAGAACCTCACCGACCCCGATATCCCTCCCTATCCAGAGGGTCTCCCTCAGGAGGCCCGTGAATGCGTAGCAGAAAGGGCATCGCTCAAAATCATTGTTGAAAAATCATTCGATGAATCAGTTATCTAACATTTTGACTTGAAAATCCTTTTAGAGGGTTGGGCTGGGTTCCTCTCCTTCGCATTTCAGGCGATTACTATCCCGACCTTGTTCAAGAATTCTATGCCAATATGACTCATCAAGTGAACAAGGATCTCCAAACAATCATTTCAACTATTAAAGGGGTTAGGATCATCCTTGATAGGGAATGTCTGGTGACCATTCTTAGGATCCCAAACAAGGGAATTCGGTCACTGTGGATTCAAATAAAAAAACAATCGATGAGGGCTCGGACTAGAATTTCGATACGACTTGCAGCCATTTTGAGATCTGGCCATGGGCATTAAGCCATCGCAAAATCATCCACGAGTGCGATTTCCTAAATCTTCTTCATCGTGCTCTTGCACATTTCTTTGAGCGCACACTCGTTCAAAAGAGGGGGTAGGTTTAGTGAATTTTGCATTGTTGATATCTATTTGTTAGATAAAATTTTCAACCGCTTCCCCCAGTTCCTCTCTTCCTTGATAATCCAAACGATGCGCAATAATGGGTGTGATACTACCAAAAAACGTGTTTTTTGTTATCCTGTAATTTTATCTAGAGTTTTTGCTGCTTGTCATGTAAATTTTGCGGGAGAACAAAGATTATCAACCGGACCACATCAAGTTATTAAATTCACAACTTTTAATAAGTACCGTTACTCATGGGATGCATCCCGATCGGTTTTTACTCAATAAAGAAAACTACACAAATCGGCCTGGGACATCTTCCTCGCAAGCAGTTAAGGATGATGATGAGGCCAATGAGTCCTACGACCCTCAGATGATGAGGAGGATGAGACTGGTGCCCAGAACACGATCCCGATGGATGCATTCGAAACAGAGATGCAGACTTCCTTTGAGCAGCTCCGGATCAATCAAGAAATCCAAGTGATGTAGTTGACAGAAATAGTCGAATCCACTCGCCGCTATGCAGACGAGTTGGCACATCAAAAGGCATCAATAGATCGCCAAGAAGTAATGCTAGCCCGTTTACGCCAAAGATTCATGCCTGATCAAGGCAGAAGTAGAGGAGGCGGCACGAACTTTGTCCACAATAGGGAGTTTTTCTTTCTTTTCTTTTATTTTCTATTCTTTTGTTTTATTTATTGTACTTTTAAATTTCTTGCTCTCGTTTTTTGTGTTATTTGTCTTTATTTTCATGTTTTATGTGGGGATGGCTTCCCGATATACTTTAATCGCTTTATATCTGCGGCAGTGCTTCCCATAATGTATTTGTTTTTGTTTTCCTTTTAGTCTAACCCCCACATTAAGGAAAATGTGAATTTAAGTGAGTGTGTGAGGGGGGATATTTTTGTTCTTTCAAGTTTTTTTTTAGTCTCATTTCCATTGTTCGTTCTTTTAATTTTTTTTTTTTTTTGTTAGTCTCTTTTTCATTTTCGTTGTTTTAAAAGTTTTTCATGTTGGTCTCTTATTTGTAAAATTCCAAAAAAAATTAGCAAATTTAAAATTTTCAAAAATATTTTACTTCTTTTCTTTTTACTTTCCTATTTAAAAATCCAAAAATATTTTATTTTCATCACTTTTGGTAGAATTTACAACTGAAAAATTCTTTAGGTTTTTCAAAAAATGCAAATTACCTAATTACTTTAAAAACTATACTTACTAAATTTCTGCATGATCAATGGCTTTTATGCACTTGTGAATGTTGTTTAAGTAATAAAAGTTTAGGAATCTCAGGTTATTAGCATTATGATAATAATTTTTTAACTTTGCTTAAAATTTCATGATTCTGTCTTTAAAAGCAAAGAAGTCTAGTCTAGGATGGTCTCGAAGATTGTTTTATTATAACGGGTATGTACCCTGCCCGGACCTATTTAATAAAATTTATACGAGTATTGGTATGAGTACAGGTCTGCGGGTATAAAATTTTAACTTTACCTGCTATAAACAGGTATAGTGTTAGTATATGCCCTAAGACCAATTGACTCACATTTATGATTTATGAAGCATGTATTTTTTAATTGTATTTTATGCTCTTGGTCATCAAGTATGTGACTTGATAGTAAAACCCTTATAGCTAATAAAATACTATTCTTATTTGTCCCTAGTTTATTACATCTTGTAAACTAGTGTGAAGTTGATTGATGGTCAAGTTTTACTGATCATGAATATGAGATATAAAATCAATTCATAAATACATATTGAGAATATTGTATTGGACATGACCCAAAGTGAAGAAGAAATATTGCATGGGTTTAAGTTATAAGTATTTCTTCTCAGTTTTATATTTGGTGTCCTTCGACCTAATGTTTCCAATGTTTCTTGCATGGGGAGAAAAATATATTTTGACATAGTCAAACATCACTTTTAATTAGGTGATCATTATGATTATTGGTTGGCTTATTTTCTCGTCATGGCTTGAATATTGGAGATAGTGAAAGGGATTTGTCCCTCTCCTTTTAGAGAGAGATATCCATGGGCCCCTTGATAAGGAAGACTGGAAAATATGCATGGCCATGCTCAAATAAGTATTAATAAGGTGTTATTAATATTATTTGTTGGAACAATCTGCTCGGTGATCAAGTAAATGGTTAATTAAGTTTTATAAGGATGACTTGATCCATGCCTTATACTTAATTAGGATATCGTGTGACAAAGGACTAAATATTAAATCGATGCTAAGTTATTATTACATTTACTTAACTTGGGTAAGCATAATGTCTTGCTAGAGGCCGCTTATGTTTTGTGAATAAATGTCTAGGACATTTTTTTTATTCATCGCCAACGTTAAGTGAACCTACGTGGTCACACGCATAGACGATCTTGTGAGCATAATGTCCACGTTCAATGAATCTAGATTGTGTCCAGATTCGTTGAACGTATACAAAAGGGGAATCAGATTCCATATTGTATTTTTTGGTAGGTTAATAAGTAATTAATTTTATTTAATCGAATAAATGAAATTAATTACTTAATATTACTCATCTAACCGTTGGATGATTATAGGAATAGACGGACGAGATTGAACTGTCATTAGATGACGATTAGGGGTTTTGATATTGACGACTATAAAAGGTTATGTTAACCTTTTCTTGTTGGCCGTCCTTTATCTCATTAAAGAAAAACAAAACCCTAAACCCTAGAACGGCGATATAGTATCTAGCCTCCTCTCTCCGAAAAAAACGACCGATTACCAGATAGTCAGGATCAGTTCTGAACAGTTTTCAGAACACAGAAGGGGCTAGCATCCCGATCGCTTGCAGAGGAGTTCGTCGCGTGGATACCAGTAGAGGGCGAAGCACACAAAGCAGCGCCTCCACAACGAACAATAAAAACATTGAGGTAATTTCTATCCAATCGGTTTTTCTAGTATGTGCAGATCCTGTTGGTGGATTTCCGTAGTTTTATTTTACTTTGTTTTTGCCTACGGATTCCAACATATAGACCCACACAGGTACGTGTAAGACCCACCCCATTTACAGTCCTAGGTGCCAAGGATTCAAGGGCATTGGCAAAATAGAGACCAGCCGCAAACGATAGGCCTTACCCTTCCATCGGCGGTAGGGTGTCCTAGCAAGGACAGTTGGAGTCCAATTCAAACTTGATTTTCTTTATTTCTTCTTCAATTTTGACTTGGTTTTCTTGTATTCTTCACCTCTATATAAGGGGGTTTAATTCCAGCTATTGTAACAAGCTTAGAATATATTAGAACTTAGTTTTAGATAGTTTAGAATATATTAGTATAGATTTTAGATTAGGAGTAGATTAATTAGGTTAGATTAGATATTAAACACTCTTTAAATTCCAGCTTTTATATTTTCATTAGTTAATAGAATTTGAAGATTTCTGCAAGATTTATTTTCTTGGATTCAAGAATTGAAGACTTATTTTCAAGATTTCAATCTTCAACTTGGCGACTCGAGAGACGAGAAGACGTTCGAGATTTCAATTGCGGCTTCGATTTTCAATCCTAAGCTTTCTTTTCCTTTTCTTGTTATTCAATTTTATGTTAATTTGTAGTTTTATTAATATGACTAGTGAGTAGTTTTATTGTTTGGTTTGTGGTTGAACCCTAATTTAGGATTATGAAGTTCTTGATTTTATGTCTTGATTTCGGTGTTTGTTTTAATTTAAGTTGTCTTCCAATTATGTTTATTTGTAATTTAATTGTCACGAGACTAAATTATTTGCAAAGTTGTTTGGAATTGAAAAAAGGAAGAACAATATAGGGCAACCAATTAGGGGTTAATTGGTGCAATTGACTAAAGATATGATATTGCACTTTTAGGTCTTTTAAATCACCTAATTTTATTGCACTCATAATTTGTTAAGGAGAAAAGAGATTTTCCTATAAGGGTTAGTGAGTAGGGTGGCTTTTGTCCTAGAGATAGGGCTTCGCCGATTTGAGTGATGACCCAACTTAATTAATTCAACATCATTTTCATTAAAGTTTTTCCAATTGAATTTGTAACAAGGATTTGAGGTATTCCACCAACCCAAACTCTTGTTTTACAATTTTTTTTAAAATTGTTTTATTTTTCTTTCTTTTTACTTGTTTTTAGTTTTTTAATTCTTTTTTCATCAACGACATCATCTTTTTCCGACTAGACATTAGAAACACGATTAGTACTTGAACCTTCGTCTGTTCCCTGAGAGATTCGACACTCGGGTTGAAACTCACCTCTGCATTGTTAGGTCCACTTACCTTACATTGTAGTGATTAGGATTTCACTCCCATTTTATTATTTTAAAACAGACATCACTAGTCAAGTAAAAGAGACTAGAATCAATATCTTATATAGAGAATATGAGCTATTCCAAATGAACTCAAATGAAACTATTATTGATTTGAACAACAAATTCACTGACATAGTGAAAGTTTGAAAGCACTGGGAAAAGAAATTACTGAAGAAGAAATGGTTAAAATATTCTTGAGATCTTTTTCAGAGAAGTAGGAGACAAAAGTCACTATTCTAAATGATACAAAGGATTTGACTAAGTTTTCTTATGATGATCTGATTGGATCTTTGTTATCACATGAATTAGTGATGGACAAAGGAAAGAATGCTACACAAGAAAAGAAGAAGAGTATTGCTTTGAAGGCTAAGGAGAATGAGAGGAACGTGGAGAAAGAGATGAATCTTATTGCCAAAAAAAATGAAAAGATTATATAAGACATTCAAAAAGTGCAAGAAGGACTCCCAAGCAAATGACAAATCCAAGAAGAGGGAAGGAATTGAAGTTGTAATTTATAAGTGCAGGGAGCCTGGACATATTCAAACTTAGTGTCCTAAGCTGAAGAAGAAGAAGAAAAATGATAAGGCAATGATGGCAGGAACTTGGAGTGATTCAGATTTTAGCTCAAGTGATGATGAAGATGAGAAGAGTAATGACAAAGAAATTGAGGAGAAAGCTAAGAAAGCATTGATATGTTTGATGGCTACTGATAGTATCAAAGATGACAAAGAAAGTAAAGAAGAATTCACCAAGGTAGTCATTCTTGATAACTCTTAAAAACAATTGCATGATGTTTTTTAAGATTTACCTCTTGAATATAAAAGTCTTTCTGAAAAATATGAGGCACAACCAAAAAAGTTTTTGAAGTAGCTAATTTTGGTAAACATGTTTCTGGAAACACTGAGACTAGTTCTAAACTGAATATCTTGAAAATTACCTTAAATTCTAGTGAAGAAAAAAAATTATGTTCTTATGAAAGAAAATTTTAAGTTCAAAGATGAAGTTCAGAAACTCTCCTCAGATTTGTCTAAGTATACTAAGGGTAAACAAAACGAAGATAAGCTTCTAGGAAATTTGAGATCTTCTAATGATAAAACCAGTTTGGGATTTGAAGAAAACTCTAGGAGAAAGGGTAAAGAAGAAAAACCATTTGCTAAAAAAAGCTCAAGTTGATATTACTATTGAATGTATTGGAAAAGCTTTGAAAAACATTCTTCAAATTAGAAGTGTCTCTGGAGAGACTCTTGCTAATGGTTCTATGCATTTGTTTCAAAAAGAAAGAAAGAATCAGAGTTACAATAAATATAAGAGACCTCATTTTGAACAAAGAAGGTTTAACAACATTTTTCAAAAGAAATTTTCTAATCAATGGCATGCAAAAGCTGGACTTCAAAGGTTTGAAAATAGATTTTTTTCGAGAAGAAATTTTGGTTATAGATGTTATACTTGTTCCAAGTGTGGTCATACTGCGAAAAATTGTAATTGAAATTTCCAAAACACAAGAGCAGATTACTCAAAGAAGATGTATAATGGTTTGAAACCTCACCATCAAGGGCCAAATTCATTTGGGTATCTAAAAGAAGCTAAATATGTTTTGCTAGTGTGTCTTAGGAGCAAAGATGTTGAAATTTGGTGGTATATAGATAGTAGATACTCTAGACACATGATAGGTGATAGAAATATGTGCACCAAGTTGGAAGAGAATGATTATGGAGAAGTAAGTTTTGGGGACAACAAATGAAAAATTGCTGGAAGAGGTAAGTTTTGGGGACAACAAATGAAAATTGTTGGAAGAGGTTCAATTGGAACTAATCCTAGGATAGATGATGTGTCACTTCAATTTTCTCAGTGTTGGTTATGTGACAAGGGTATGAATATGAATTTTAGAAGATGAGAATGCAAAATCTTGAGAGATGAAGAAGTAATTTTAAAGGGAAAGAGAGTTGAGAATGTGTATATCTTGGAAACTGCCAAGTAGAGTGGAGCTAGTAATGTATGATTAGCTTCAGTGACCAATAAAAGTTGGTTGTGGCATAGAAGATTTGGACATGCTTGTACGGGTATTATAGAAAAATTGAGAAGAAAGAAATCAGTAGATGGTCTACTAGAAATTAAGTTTGAAAAGAATGGTGTATGGAAACTTGTCAAATTAGAAAGCAAACCAGAACTTCCTTCAAGGCAAAAGGAATAATTTCAACCACAAGACCACTTGAACTAATACATTTTGACTTATTTGGTCCTTTGAGTCCACAGAGTTTCGGAGGAAAAACTTATTATTTTGTAATTGTGGATGACTATTCAAGGTTTACATGGACTTTGTGTTTGGCTCATAAGGATGAGGCGCTTGAAAAGTTTCTGGTGTTTTGCAAAAGGGTATGCCATTAGAGTTATTAGAAGTGATCATGGGAAAGAGTTTGAAAATAGGCAATTTCAAGTGTACTATGAAGAGAATGGAATTGAGCATAATTTCTCTGCTGCTCGAACTCCACAACAAAATGGAGGCGTGGAAAGGAAAATAAAACTCTTCAAGAAATGGCGCGAACTATGATTGTTAAAAGAAAACTTCCTAAGTATTTATGGGTTAAAGCTACAAGCACATCAGGTTATATTTTGAATAGAGCACTTGTGAGATTGATTCTTAAGAAGACTCCATGTGAGCTTTGGAAAGGAAGAAAACTAATCATAGGACATTGAGTGTTTGGGAGAAAGTGTTTCATTCTAAATGATAAGGAAAAGTTTAATGTGAAATCAGATGAAGCTATCTTTTAGGATACTCAAAAGTTAGAAAAGCATATCGAGTCTTCAATAAGAAGAGTCAAATCGTAGAAGAATTCAATCAATGTGGTCTTTAATGAAAATCCTGAAGAAAAGATAGAAAGTGAAGATGGTGAAGTGTTGATGAGGTACATACTGAAGAACTGAGTGAAGCTAATATGGAGCCTGAAGACAATGAATATTAGCACGAGAGGCTTCAATAATTTTGATGATTAACAAAATAGGTTTGTATGTGCTAATGTTCAGTTTGTTTTGATGAAGACAAATGAGACGTAGTTGAGCTAATGTTATGATAGAAAAACTCGAGCTATAAGTATTGAACTAAAAGTTGGCAGTAGAAACAAGAGCATTAGAAGCTGAGTTGGAGTTTTGTGGGGACCAGAGAATATTTTCTTAACCAACTACAATTGTTACCTTTGCACACATCATGCAATATAGCAAAGATGGCAACAAATTTGTAAGCAGGAAATTACAAAGGAAGATGGCGTTTTGAGAGAGAAAATGAAGAGAGTATTTAAGCAAAAAATGAAGGAAGAATTTCTCTGCAGTCATAAAAAAAATTTTCTCACAGCAAAAGAGAAAGTGTCTGCAATTTGAGTGTACCTATACATCTGATAAAGAGTTCTTAAAGTTTTATTCCAAAAGAGAGATTTGAACAATTTGTTATAGTTAGAAGAATTGTTTCTTGTCTAGATTATTCTGCTCATTAGCTTAGTAGCGTTCTTCTTTGTTCTTATTTGGTTTTCAAGTTCTTTGAGAAAAATTTGAGTTTGGTTTACAAGTTCCAGTACAAAACTTGTTGGTTTATTTTTTTTGAGATAGAGAAATAGATAGTTGCTAGTCTAGTAGAAAACTAGTGGTTCTTTGTAAAGATTATCTCACTTTAAATGAGATTGGTGTTAGTGAACTCCATAACATTTTGATCTTGAGAAAAGTGATATAGGCATCTAATCGAACCACCATAAAAATTCTGATGTCATTTAATTTCTGCACTTACTTTCTGTTCTAAGTTTTCTATTTGTTCATGTTCATAGTTTTATTAGTTTATTTTTTCATGTTCATAGTTTTATTATCAAACTAATAGCTAACAAAATAACCTAACTCTTGGTTTAAGTTTGTTTCTTTAATCAATCGCTAATATACAGAAAAACATCATAAAAAGTTTTCATAAGTTTTTATTTCTGTAAAAAGTCCAATTCACTTTATCTTTGGACTATTTTGAAACTTTCATATACTATATAATGTAATTTGTACTATAATGAGAGAATACTATAATATACCATAATCATTCTATGTACTCTTAATATACCATAATCTATTTTCGGAGAAACGGGATCCCTATAATATCGTTAGAGCAAGAAAAACTCAAAAAGCAACAATTAAAAAGTTATAACTCATGATATAACATTCAATGTATAGTAATAGTCTTATAATTATACTCCTCATTTTTCACGCGCATAAATCCTCTTCCACTCAAGTTTAAACACAAATAAAAATACAAAGACTGTCAAACTCAAATCAATTTGCTTAAAATGACTATAATTGTCAATTTAATATAAAAGTATGCAATAACCCCAGAATAAAGATTTTATATAGTTAAGTCTTTTAATTAATTTCACAATAAAGATTCTATATAATTACGTCTATTTTATATTAAGTTTTGTTGAGAATGAAAATCTCACATCGGCTAATTAAAGAAAAACAATTACTACTTATAAAGACTTGGGCAGTCATCCCCTCTAATTACAACTTATAAAGACTTAGGCACCTAACTCACTCCAAAAGGTACCTTAAGAGGGGAGGACTGTCCAAGTCTTTATAAGTTGTAATTATTTTCTTTAATTAGCCGATGTGAGATTCTCAACAAGTCTATTAATTAATTCATATATAGATTCTATACGATCAAGTTTATAAATTAATTATGGTATAACATTTGCCTGACAAGGAGCGTTTGCTAGAATCGTTTAATACATTTTCTAATACACACTCTAATACAATTTCTTTAGTTATAACTCTTTTCTTAGACATCGTTTGGTTAGTCAGGATTCTATACTTAAAAGAAAGTAATTTGATTCCTAATTATTGAATTTTTGTGTTTTGAAAATTATTTTTATTAATGGAAAGAAATGTAATTCCTCAAAATTAGAAAAATAGTTGAACGATTCCAAGAAATAAAATTTAGAGATGGTACTCTAATTACTTTGCAAGAACTTAAAATTAGGATTCGCGTACCATGTTATGTTTAAAAGACTCCTGTCACCCTCTTCTTCCTTCCCGTTCAACTCTCTTCTCCTTCTCTTAGCCTCTGCAAATCCTATTCTTCAGAAATTTTTTCACCTAAATTTAAAATTAGAATTAGGTACCTTCTTTATCTATCTTCGCTAATTTTATGTTTCACATTTCTAAAAGTCTCTTCTCAGAGCTGATGAATGTTAATTTAGGAGGGATGAATCGAACATTTGGATATCAAAAGATTATGTTAATTAAATTTTTCTAGGACCTTCAATAATGCCGCAGACATTTTTTTTCGGAAGCTTCAGGGATTCTCACGGCTTCTTGTAGAAATTAGAAAAATTCAGAAGAAAAGCAGTAAAAATAAGATCTATTTAAGCGAGTGAAGAGAGTATCCAGATTCTTCCCTAGAGATTGTAATAAAACGCTCACAGAGACTTGCTTTGGTTAACTGAAATAGTGAGAGTATGACTGCAAATGGAAGAATTGTGAGAAGTGATCAAGTATAGTTGTGTGATAGTGTGTGCGTGAGAATTTGAGTGAGTAAAAAAACAAACTATTAGAGTGCATCTGTGAAACAAAAGCAAATTTCAGACTTTTGAAATATCTTGAAAGCTTTTCAATTATTTAACATTTTCTTGCATAATATATATATATATATATATTATTTTGAACCCAGAAACAGCATTTTTGTCCATATATAGTTTTAGCTTTTTTTTTTTTTTTTTTTGGTTCTTGACTTGTAAGAAGTTGCTTTAGATTGATGTTTTGTAGGTATCACAGATATTTGAATATGAAGCAAGTCCTCGTTCCTTCTTCTGTATCATGTAAGAGCTCATTCTACTTGTGATGTATGTTTATTTAGCTCAAGGAGAAACCTCTTCCATCATTTCTTCACTGATCTCATGATAGCCATGATGGAATAATGTAATCCTTCATCTACCTCACCTTATTATAAACTTTAACCATGTTTGAATTCCTCCTGTTGGATACTCGAACATAATTTCTGTGTCATTTCAGTTTTAACTCACATGCCCACTACTTTATTGTCCAGTGGTTTTTTTTTTTTTTTTTTTTTGGGCTAAATAAACCATTAATTATTTTCATTCAACACATTATCAAACTCAACATCAGAAGTGCCTCTTTGGTCGCACGATGCTGCAGGAGGATGTGAGGGACATAGCCACTCAATACATTGTTTTCAGCACAGCAGCCCATTTGGCTAAATGGTGGGCTTGTTCATTATAAATTCTACGAGTATGGATGACTTCCAAAAACTATGTTTACCTAGGAAAGGTCTTCCATCTCTGATAAGGTCAGCTCCTCGCCATTCTACTGCATCATTATCCCCATTTAGAGCTTGTACCACATTTTTAGTATCCAATTCAAAAATGACTCTATTTAGTCTCAGATCTTCTGCTTTAATCATTGCTCAAATTGCAGCCCATCTCCAACAAACGGATCACACGGCTTTGACCTGCTAACCCAATCAATAATAATAGCACCATTGCAATCGCACGACCTGCAAGCTGCCATACTGAAATTCGTTAGCATAGCAGCATCACAATTGAATTTTATCCAATTCTTTAGGGGCTGCTGCCATGAACACTTGACTACTGCATTTTTCAAATTCCTACTAACCGCTGCCTTGCAGTAGTGGGGGCTTGCACCTGAATAATTTTCCCAACAATCTCGCACGGTTTAGGAGCTCCGCCTGTCCCCATTTTATTTCTTACTATCCAAATATGTCCCATTAAAACAGCAGCAAAATGAAAAAATTCATGTTAGATTTGCACATGTAGACTATATGTATTGTTTAATTTAATTATGTGTTTGTTATTATATATACTTTGAAATTCAATTAAGTTAATTTATATTTATATAGATGGGTTGTCATTCTAATAAAAATGTCCAGTCTCTTTATTAATGTGTAGAAATTTAGGGTTGTATTGCAAAACTATGATGGGCTGTTTAGCAAATACATTTATATATTAGTGTTATGGTTCCTAATTGCACATATGCTTTTAGACCACTAGCCTCCTCTTAAAGTCCCCATCTCTCAATCGGTCTTCAAATCTCTCAATCGCTATGGATCAAAATACATATTTAGATTCTTTATTATAAATAATATATTAAGTAAGGTTAATTCTTGGAATTCATTTGTTTTAGTCTTCCTTTTAGTTCTATCAATCGTATCAGAGCCACCTTACATCAAAGATTATTTAGATTCTTGATTTTTGGTTTGATTTTAAAAAATGAGTGTTAAGAAAAAAAAAAACAATTTGCGGATCCTATTTTATATCATGCTTTGGTTTCATCTGAATAATTTGATGAAGATCGGGTTTCCGCCGCCGCTTTGTTTCTGTTCTTTGCATTTTAAAAAAAAAAAAAAAGCTTCGCATCTCGATTTTCGATTTTTCGGAGATCTATAAGTCAACTTTTTTGTATATATGGTTGGGTGTTTTGCAATTTTGTGCTCCTTTTGACCGCATGTCTATGCATGCATTTGTTTTTTTTATTATTATTATATTCTATTGATATGGATGAATCGAAGCATTCAAGATCCTTGCTTTTGCAATATCATTGTTATTGTTGTGGAGATCACACGTTTTGTTTCTCAAAATATCGATTAAAAAATGTATTTAATTTTTTTATTTTTTATTTTTATGCTATCATTTATATTTCTATATATAAATATATGTGTATATGATTATTTACGTATTATATGTGGTTCTTGTATATGTCATAATTTATATGTTAATCCTGAATTTTGATCACAAAATATAAAATAGTATGTAATTAAAGTTTTTCTTATTTATAACGACTTAAGTTGCTCTAACAATCATGTCTAATAGCTTTATATTGATTGGTGGAAGTGGCATCCTACCAAAGTAGGTTCTCCCATGAAAATCCTTCGATAGTGAACTACTTAGATGTCGTGTTTTGTATTTCTTATGCAGGTAGCAATCAGCCCAAATGAAGATTGTTATTGTCAGGCTGAGAGTTACAAATACATATGGTGATGAACATGTAATGGTTATTAAGTATCCATAGTAAGTATTAAATCGGCCCAAAGAAAGGTTTGGTACTTGATTGGATTTTATTATTAGTGCTCGATTACTACATCAAGAAAAATCACTTGCAAGCTGACTCTTTATCCAAAGAGTAGACTTAGTGTTGCACCGATATTCTTGTGATTGGATGTTGTTATGAATATAGCCCATGAGTTTTTAAAGTTTTTTTATATATGAGTGAGCTTTATTTACTTTTGTTATATTATGTTTTCTGTTACAATTATTGGTATCTCTGTTGCTCAATTATCTACTAATTTGAGTAATATTCAGCTATTAAATGGTACCAATTTTAAAGCTTGGAAAGATAAGGTTACAATTCATCTGAGTTGTTTGGATCTGGACTTGGCCATTAGGGAGCCACGACCAGTTGAGTTAACGGATATTTGTACTTCTGAACAACGGAGGGAAATAGCTCAGTGGGAATGATCAAATAGGTTAAGTTTGATGATCATAAAGAGTACAATTCCAAATACTTTTCTTGCTGACATGACAGGTGAGAATAATGCAGTTAATTTTCTCGAACAGTTGGAATACACTCTTTATAAAAAGTGAAAAGGCAGAGATTATTACGCAACTGCATAAATTCACTGCTATGAGGTACAATGTTTCGGAAAACGTTACGGAATACATTCTCGAGATGTCTCATATTATATCAAAACTTCAGACACTAAAGTTGGATCTTCCTAATGATCTACTGGTGTACCTTGTTTTGATGTCTCTTCCTCCTTAATTTGGCTAGTTTGAGGTGAGTTACAACTGTCAAAAGGATAAATGGATAGTCAATGAACTCATCTCACATTTAGTGCAGGAGGAAGAAAGGATGCAACATAAGGTAGAAAGTGTTAATCTCAATTTCTCAAAAGGTAACAAGAAAAGAAAGGGCAAAATGACTGCGGATACACTGACGGAGAAAAAATAGAAGGATCAGTAGAAAGACATAAAGTGTTTTTGCAAAGATCCCGCTCATGTTAAGAAGGAATGCTCCAAGTATCACGCATGACGCGTGAAGAAAGATATGCCTCTAACTTTTGTCTGTTTAGATGTCAATTTAGTTTCGGTGCCAAGATATACTTGGTGATTATATTCTGCTGCCACTACTTACATAAGTATATCTATGCAGGGTTGCTAGAGTTACCGCCAGCCAAGTGATGATGAAAAATTCATTTATAAGGGAGATGGCAGTACGGCAGAAGATCAAGCTATAGGCATTTTTAAATTATCATTAAAGAGTGGTTTATTTCTAGAATTAAAAGAGACATCCATTGTACTGTCATTTAGATGGAATTTAGTTTCTATTCTCGTTTTGGACAAAGAAAATTTTTCTATTCATTTGGCAATAAACAGTGTCGTCTCTATTTTGATTCTAAATTGTTAGGAAATAGTTTTTATATCCTTATGATAATTTATATGAGTTTGAGACTACTTCTAATCAATCCTTGCATGTAAGTACACGTGGTACCAAACGAAAATAAACTAATGAGAACTTCTATTCATTATGGTACAAAAGATTAAGTCATATCTCCAAAAGGAGAATTTACACACTTGTATCTGAAGGAATTCTTGACACTTTGGATAATACAATATGTGTCAAGTGTATTAAAGGTAAATTAACAGACAAGATAAAAGTAAGTGCCGAGAGAGCTAAAGACGTTTAAGAACTAGTACATACGGATATTTGTGGACCATTCTCTATGGCTTCTAGGAATGTCAACAGTACTTTATAACATTCATAGACGATTACTCTCGTTATGGTTACCTTTATTTCATACATGAGAAATCAGAGGCCTTGGAAAAGTTCAAAGCATTTAAAGCTAAAATTGAAAATCAACTAGGCAAAAGGATTAAATGCATCAAATCTAAGCGTGGAGGTGAATATTACAGCAGAAATGATAGTTCAGGTGAACAACATCCAGGGCCATTTGCCAAATTCTTAGAAGAGTGTGGGATCATTCCTCAATATACTATATCAGGGTCACCTAGCATGAATGGAGTTGCTGAGAGACGAAATAGAACCCTTAAGGACATGGTAAGAAGTATGATTTATCATACTAATTTACCAAAATTTTGTTCTTACAGAAATTTTCAAAAAAATCTGACGCCTCTTTTAAAAAAATCGGACGTCCGGTTTCAAAATCAGACTCAAGGATTTTCTTCAGAAAAAAATTCTCGAGACTTTTGGACGATAAAATCAGACGAACTCAAAAAATTCGAACGTCCCATTTCTTATTTTTCATAAAAACCGAACGACCATTTTTTAAAAACGGTCGACCAATTTCTTTTAAAAAGCATCGGGGCTGTGTCTTTTAAAACCAGTTTTTTTCACAGCTTATCTCTTATTTCTCTTATTTCTCACAACTCTCTCAACCGAAACCTTCTCCCTCACAAAGCCCGACCGATTTTCAAGTCCGATTCTTACTCTTCTTCTCAAATCTTTCAAATTTCTCTCCTTACCAAGCAAACATATAGGTTATTGCTATGTTTTTATCTCTCTAATCCTCTCTATCTGAAAACCCTCAATCTCTACCTCAAAACTCTAAGTCGAGATTCCTTCAATATGGTGAAGACAAAGAATGCCAATATTGGCCATGGTGAAGCAGGTGGAAGTAGTAGAGGTGGAAAAATGGGAAGGAAAAACAAGTAGCAAGGAGCAAAACTCCTTTGGATAAATTCGTCTCAGTACAAGCTGCTGCCAACTATGAAGCTTAGACACAGAAGAAAAGGAAAATAGCTCCACGACATCGAGTCAATTTATCAAACATGGGAGGTATGGAAATTATCCCTGCACTCTTTCATGATATTGGTTGGGATTCTTTACTGATTGTCAATGAACCATTCTATCCTACGATGCTTTATGAGTTTTATGCAAATCTAAAACGGGCTAGAAATCAATTTGGTGGGAATGCTATTA